>VSMA01000010.1:0-1337412 GCA_009194965.1 Coniochaeta sp. 2T2.1
CGGTAGACGTCCAGTTTCCTCTGCAGGATGACCAACTCGGGGTTGACTAGATGCACGTCTCGCTTGGCTGTGTCGATGTTTTGCTGGCTTTGCCATTCCCAGTTTTGAACCCCGCCTGCAGCGTTCCCACGCTCGACGTGGGGGGTTGTGGCCGAGGAGGCGGAAGAGGGAGCATCCATCGTCGCGGCGGTCTGGGTCTTCTCTCTCTCCAAGGGAGTCACGGGCGGATGAGGTGTGACTGGCCGGTTGGAAGAGTGGGTCTCCTTGAAGGCAGTGTGGGGGGAACGAAGTATGACTGGGGGGTTCGAGGAGAGGACCTTCTTGAAGACAACGGGGGGTGTACGAAGTGAGAATGGCGGAGATGAGAGGGGCCCTTTAGCTTCTGCCTTTAGGAAGCTCGGGTTCATGCAAGGGGTCTCTGGTGGATGGCCTGTTGGAGATGGGCCTGAGGATCGAGCTTCTTTCGCGTCTGTCGTCTGGACGTTCGGTCTCGTGAAGGGAGCCCAGTGAGGATAGCTCAAAACAGGCGAGCGGGAGGCGCGATCCCCATTTGCGTCGATCTGGGGGCTCAATTTCATGCGTTTGGCGGGTGATGGAGTATCGACCGCGGGGGTAGTGTTCTTCCATCCCTTGGTGGGCGGCGAAAGTTGAGAGAGGAAGCCACTGGTTCCGGTCCCAATATTGGGCTCGATCGAGGGGGAAAACTTTTCTTCCGTAGCACGAGCAAGACTGGTCGAATGAAGTAGAGCACTGCTCGGTGGTTGATTGCCAGAAGCCGTGAAAGGAGGACAGGCAGCAGCCTCACCTACGTGGACATCCGGACCCTTGGCTGGAGGAGCCCCAGCATTGGCACCCGGGCGGCCGCAGGCTGGACTGCACATTTCCTCCTTGCGGTGCACCGTATGGAAGTGGTGGACTACGTCGGTCCTGTATCTGAACCCGCGACCCTCACACTGCGGTACCGGGCAGGTGAACATTGTGTTCGTCTTGATGTGGTTGTTCAAGCTGTCTTTGTTGTGAAAGAGACGCTTGCATTGCCGGCACTGTTGCATTCCACGTCGCAGCATCTCGGGGACAGTTTCGGTCCAGCCTTCGGAAAGAGACCGGACTGGCGCACAGAGCATCATCCGTCCTGTCGTGGTAATAAGTTGTTAGCAGAGTCTTGGAGCTGAAGATGTGGTAAGCCCATACCTCCTTGTACTGTAGGTGGTATCAGACTGGGAGGATTGAGACGGCGCCTGTCCTCCGTCATGGAGGGGTGCTTGATGTCGACATCGAAGTCATTTGGGGAAAGGTTAGAGGGGAAGAGATTGTCCTGGTCTTGCATCTTGATTGTTTACTGCCTTGAGTACCTTATTTGAGGGGAATTTGGAGAGTTGAGGGGGAAGAGGAGAAGAAGAGTGGAGAGTGGATGAAGCCTCTTTAAGTTGTCTTCGAGCACTCCGCCTGAACCGCAGCAGTGGACCGCCAAGCGCGATGGAGCCTCGAGCATCCGAGATCTGATGGATGACAACATGTCAATGGCATGTTGCATGATAGAGCCGCAGCCAAGACCGTAGAGTCCGAGTTCTGTGGGATTGGCGGAGATACCCTTAATCAGATGGGAGTGCACCGTCACAGCAGCCAAAAAGTTATCTCCGCGGCCGCGCTGTTCCCAATTACGGCCGTTGCATTTGCGAAGAGCCTCAGGGACTCTGGCCAATGACTCAAGACCTCGGGTTCGAGTCTGAAATGTCATGAACACGGTGTAGCTGCAGTTGTCCACCTCTGTGAGACAGCCTCCACGGTGTCCCCCAGACTTGAAGAGCCTGACCTGTATACCAATGTTAGTGTATATGGACGAGAAAAGAACTCACAGAGTACGTAGCCACGACGATAAGGTACTTGCCTTCTTTGACCAGAAACGTCTTTTCGTAAGCCCACTTCTCTTTGTTATCCTTCATGCGGACAATAACTCAATCAGGAGTCAACCTCGGGCATATCAGCAGACGCAACCTGCCACCGCCAACTCTCCTCGCACTCTATATTCTCAACCACGTTTCATGTGACATCTTCAATGAACCCAACAACATTCAAGGCCATCATTCCCATCAACCGTTTCTGTCCGCTGAACTTGGGTTTCATCAGTTACTCGAGCGGTTCTCTGTAAAGAGGTTCGCAATCGTACAGTCCTCCCAGTTCTGAATGGCAAGGGGTGCGATCTGGCTTCTGTCTCGGCTCTGATTGCCACAGGGACTTGTCCCTCTCATATTGGTAGAATTTGACCTACAGCTTCCAAAACCGCCGTTACTATGATCCGAAGAGAAAGACTCTTGCGATAACCAGCACACGGATCTTCTGCGTCATATCGAGCTAGGCGAGTGCCTTCCCTCTGTGCAGCATGCTTGCACTCAGCAGTAGCGTAGTCCATGAACGGAACTACTGTCGCGACGAACAGTTGCCTCGTTCATTGGGAAAGTATGTCCGCGTTTTCAGGGCCAGCACGGTGGTGCATCCCATGTTCTGGCAGACGGGACCTGGTGTTGACAATCCCATTGTTCTGCCCCGCGCTTGTACGGATGCCTGTTGAGGACATTGTCTCTCGTGTTGGATTATCGCTGGTATTGGTATTGAAAAGACGGTTACTTTAAGTTTCTGGGGTACATTCCTCCGTCTGTTTGTCGGGTGGAACAAAATGCCGCGTATAGCGCCGCTACTGACTCGTCGTACTTTCGTTGTTGGCCGAAGGCCATCGTCGTTCACCAGGAAGTCGCTCCAAGGCGATCTCTTCTGTCTGAGAATAGCGCCGTGGTACTCCTCGGTCAGAATTCCGGCACGTTGTTCCAGGCTCAGAGCTATTTGCTATTCATGATCGACGTCTCGCATGCTAAACCAAGATGCATATGCCTGGAGAAGCCATGACATTGCTGCTCCTCGCCGCCGCTTGGTTTGGCCTTGCATGGTCGCAAGGTGGGTATCGCATACCAGCCTTGAAAAGAGTACTGATAGACTGACGCTCGACAAGCGAGTGTCGAGATGGTGGTAGTGGTGCTAGAACAAATCTGACTGAAGAGTCTTGGAAGTTCGAGCTAAGCTTTTGGAAGAACATTGAAGTCTTACCTGAGTGGTTCTGGAAATGAACGCCACACCGTGTGCCGTACAGACTTCGTCAGTCCATCTCGGCAAAGTTGTCCGTGAGTACAAGTCACATGCCGTAGACATAAGTGACTTTAAGCGGAGGACCACTGTATGCTTCCAGATAAGCTTCGTCGCAGCTATCCAGGACAAATTAGCGGAGTGAGAGAAATATACCCTGAATAGTCAGCTTTAAAAGTAACGCGACCTTGGCAGGGCTGCATATTTTGGCATTGAGCATCCAAGGTATTTCATGTTTCTTTGCTTGCAAACATCTTATTGATGGTCACCTGTATTGTGATTGCAACATCGAGGCTTGTCAATCAAAGGCACAGTGGATCACTTCCTGGGTATGGCAACTGGATGGCGTCAACTGGACTTTAGGCGTATCTAACCGCATGCTAGACTCCTCATAGCAGACAAACGATCCTAATTCTAAACATGAAGTCTCCCTGAGCACGTGTGTCTTTCCCAATCTTCCGCAAGTTCCTTCTTTGACCCGGTCAGGACTTCCAGATTACTAGGGTGCACCATCTCCCTAAGCACCACCCCGACGAAGCTGGCGATACTGGGCAGGCACACCCTCCAGATACTCGCTGCGCTGATTCGCACCCTGGACCTGAGCACGAGCCTGATTCAGCTGCTGGCGAAGCACAGTATTCGCCTGAGCAAGCTGCACCTGGGTGTGAGTAGTCCGCTGCGTGGCCTCACTCTGACGACGGATCATCCCACGGAACCTGTGGCCTAGGGTCTCCTCGCGGGCAAGCTGGATGTACAAGTCGTTGGTGGTACGCTGCTCACGCGCCAGCTCGGCACGCAGAGCGGTGATCTGCACGCGCATCTCGGCGATGACCTGGGTTTCGGGCGCTATCTGCTGAGTGGGATTCTCGTGTACTATGACCCGGGGAACATAGTGCGCGACCGGAGCATAGTTGCCGGGGACGTGGCCGTGGAGAATCTGAAGCATCTGGTCGTTGCTCTGCTTCTCTTGGGAAAGCTTGGCGCGAAGATCCATGTTGTAGCGCTGCTCGTTGGCAATCAGATCGCGGAGCGCTGCGCGATGTTGATTGAGAGTGGCTCTATAGTGGGCATGCTGGATTGCCTCGGCACCATCGGCGGCATTGGCTCCAGCATCATCGTTGTCCTGGGACTGGCCGACTATGTTGCGAGCCACATTGGCGTCATGCTGAGCCTGGATGTCATGGAGCTGAGCCTGGAGGTCATTGTGCTTAGCTATGACATCCTTGAACTGAGCCAAGACGGCGTTGAGGTGAGCACGGCCGTTGTTGGCATGGAAGTTGTTGACCGGAACCTGGAAACCATGATCCTGGCCCTGGGACGCATCGTTGTTGTTGTTGTGGCGTGCAAGAAAATCCCTAAAGCTGAGGACGGGCCGGCCACCTCCCACCGTGTGACCGCTCTGCACAGTGACGGACTCACTGCGGTGAGTAGTCAGGGTGTGGATGTGCAGTTGTTGCGCCTCGTTGAAGATCCGGTTGCAGAATGTGCAGCGGATGGGTGGACGGTTGGGGTCGGGTGCGGGGGGAGGAAAGGCAACCTGGAGAGGCTTTGTGAGGTTAGTAATGAGCTTTGTTGACACAAGTTATGTATCAAAGGCATGAACTCACAGGAACACCTGGTGCATTGTTGTCCGACATCTTAACTAAGGTGGATCGGTTACCGTTAGGGAACATCAAAACGTGACTGTCGGTGTGAGGGAAACGGTGAGAGGAGTCGGCAGAATTGATAGGGTGGAAACAGTGAGCACATTCACCCACAAGGAGATACTTCACTTCACAAAGGCCACAATTTCATTGAAAACCCGCTCTTTCAGGCCAAAATTAAGCCTAGCTATGAATCACTGCCGACTTGAACTTTTGCAGCAATATTACATTTTCTTCACTTCACTCTTGGGCTGATAATGGTTTTGCGTTGCTGCCGTGCCCCACTCCATACTTTGACGGCGACGTTTCGCTGCGGCGAAAAACGCCGCAAACGGAAGGGGTGGGGAAAAGGGGTTTGTTCACATCCATGTTCACCCAGCCGGTACACTGTACAGGTTGGGCACCAGCACAACTTAGAATTTTACGATTTCCAGCGAAGCACGAATCCACAATGACACTACTGGTTGAGACTGCTGATTCAAATCAAGCTGTCTTGATATTATTGTATGCCCTATTCCCCGTTTCCCGATCCCCCTTCTTGACCACCGACATCGCTTTCAGGGGACCAGCACCAACTGCGCTGCCCCGCATTAAGGTAGCTAAAACCTCCGTATCTAATGCCTGATGATGTAATCCCGTGTACAACTTGCATGCCTTTGTTGCTCCATCATGGACCGTCTTTGAGAGCCGCAAGCTCCTGGCGAGCCTGACGGGCCTTCTCCTCGTGCTCCGCCGATAGCAACAGAACTGTACCGAAGGTTACCGACCCCCATCCTTTTGCCACTCCATGGTCGCCCGTAAATTACCTAATTTCTCAATCTAGCCTGTTGCTTCTTAATAACAGTCGCCTGCTCCTCGATGGTGTCTATCTGCTCATCCATGACCCTCTGCTGCGAGTCAATGATTGCTTGCGTCTCGCGCATCCTGTCACGGAGGACCTCGCCCTCTGACTTCTCTGTCTGGGGCTCTTCGCTGACTTGCTCAATCCGGGGTACGGCCCTCTGAGGTGGTGTGGCTGGCTCGGTGGGATTGTCGGATTCGTGTACACGCGTGATGTAGCGTTGAAGACCCTCCTTTAGGGCGAACCCCTTAGTCGCGTAAGGGCACTCTTGAAATGGGCACAGGTGGGCACGCTCATCGGTGTGCTGGGATACGATGTGCGGCGTCAGGTTCCTGGCGTTGGCCACTGTCTTGTTACAGTACTGGCAGTTGACTCCAGACTGGGTTGCAGGGGTGCCAGCCTCGGTTGCTGGATTACTATAGCTGGCTGTGCGGTAGATGGTGCCTTTGACCATCAGTTCTCACAGTTCTTTTGCAGATCTCAGTTATGTACTTACCAGAGGCATTGTCGCTTGGTTACTGGCCGACATCTTAAAAGTTGGGTGTGTGATCAATGGTCTCTTTGAGTGAGGCCCTGCCGAAACGACCCGTGAAAGCTTCGATGCGTTTGTCAAGTTAAAAGAATATTGGATTAGAGGATATGACTGGAGAAATGAAATCGATTGGCAGGCAACGGTTGATGTGTCGGGCAGCGCGTTGGGGAGTTTTCTCAATCTTGACCGGTGTTCGATGTCGTCGTAGGAAAGATGTAGGAGAGTAGTTGAAGCGAAAATCGCAAGGAGTTTGAGGTCCTGGATGAGCCTGGCTGTCTTGGGCCTACTCGTGTTTCAAGACTGCAAAAGTAGTGAATGCTGTTATTACTGTTCCTGCATATGCTATTCCAGAAGCGGATGGCACGGATTCACTCACAGCACTGAACCCAGAGGCGTTGCTCTGCAGCGGTAGAACTGGGGTAAAAGGAGAGGATCGTCCCAGGAGGAGTGCCAGGCACGTCGGTATGTAACTAGACCCCGTCCGATCATCGTAAGCAGAACAACCTAATGCACATCCCCTACATCTTCACAACCTGTTTGATGATTAAGGATAGCCTATCGTGAGCTCTTATATGCACTCTTTGAATCAAGACCCTATTATGCTCAGCCATGGCAAGCACCGACTAGTTTGGCACGCTCAAAATGTGTGTACACATATAAATACCATGTCAAACCTATGCTTAATTTTGTTGGCTCACGACAGCAGTTTTCATCAGCTATGTTTGCGGGCAGCACGTAGTGGTTCCTCGTTTCCCGCATTAGCCCTGCCTCTGCAATCATGGGTAACCCCCTCGAGGCGGTGTTATGAGCAGTGTTTCCTCCCTTTTTGACAAGCCGGAAAAACAATGGCGGACATGGTCCCCGACCCTATTGTGGCCATCGACCCACGAGTCGACTGTCCGCTTGGAGAGCGAACCTATGGGAGTGAGACGACATGTCTTCGTCTTCAGCAGGCAGATACGCTTTAATAAAGCCTCAAGTCAGACAAGCAAGTGACAGACACACCTAAGACATCGCACGATGGAAATAACATGAATGAGGGGATATAACGGTCGATGATTGAGTTTGTAGTGCGTGCTCGTGGCTTCATAGGCCAAACACTAGAGCGCCATCACAACTCGTCCTCCTCTAGCTACCGGCCAAAAAGATGTCGTTGTTTCCCATCCGTGCCTCAACCCTGGGCGTTATCGCGTCCCATAGCCCTCGCTAAATCGGACCAGACCTGTGATTGAAGAGCCTCTTGTTCCTCCATCTCCTCAGGGATACGCTACGGCGATCTGCCTCGGCCCAAGCCCCGATCTGTTGGCGGCGGCGGGCTTCGCTCAGCATCCGCTCAAGAGTGCGCTCCATGAGCTCAGGATCACGGACGTTCATTTGCTGACGGATGTGGCCAGCCAAGGTTTGACCGGGGCGCAGTCCCTCCAAACCCTCGTCACCCTTCTGAGCAGACACTTGGTTAGTCATGCGGTCGCCGTCTGGGATGGCGGCGTCGTTGACTTGATTTGCGGCCGCGGATTGAGAGCTCTAGGCAGGAACGCGACCCATGCCTTGCTGCTGATTGACTGGTGTGTTCGTAGAGGCGGATGATCCGTTGGCACCAGTGGTAGGCGTGTTGCCTTGCGCGCCTGGGGTAACGGGAGCCGTGGTCTGACCGCTCTGTAATACCAAGTCAATAACTGGGTCTGAAAAACAATCAGATAGATGGTTATTGAGCTCACCTGGGCTGACTGGTTGTCCTGATTCAGATTGGAAGCCATGGTCTTGACTTGTCTCGGAGGTTGTGAGAGTAGCGGTAACCGTTGTTGTCGCGGCGCTGGAATCGTCTTGCGGCGCGAAGTTGTTGTTGATGAAAAACGGCCAAAAGGGCGAAACTGATGTGGGGGTGAGTCCAAAGGTCAAAGTGAAGGTGAATGTATATAGCCAGTAAAGGCACGGTGTAATGCACAGGAACGTTACTGCACAGACTCCCGCAGCGCTGTTGATATGTCTGTGCAGCTGAATCCGTTCCAGTGTTTCGGATTCGGGACGAGAGCCTTTTCACACTTCCTTTCCGCTATAAGTACATCCTCATATTGATATGCTAATCTAGGCGTTCTTAGTAGCTTTTAGCACACGCCTGTCCGGGTCCATGATATGGAAGTCGTCTGAAATACTGTTCGAAAATATGAGGAATAGTGGAAGACGCAATGTAGATGTTGCCCGACCATGTTAGTCGGACAAGATTAGATCTTACCCCTGTGCTAGCGACGAGACTTCATATGTGATTAAATACATGGCGTTGATGATCATGGTCAACCAGTATCTTCTACAAGACTCACAGAACCCAAACATAAACGAACAAATGAGCATACGGAACTCACGAACTAATAGCAACAATCTGGAAATGATAGGTATCGTCACGGGACACAAACACAAATGCAAATATTGCATCCCTGCTACACACACAGTAGACGGCGTATTATTTGTTGCCACTAAGGCCTCCCGATTGACATGCTACGGAACCTTCTAATCACTTGTCCGTTTGATCTGATGTTTGTTTCCTCGAGACTCCATACCCAATTACTCAGTCCTCAGGCCCATCCATAGTCATGGCACCCCAAATCTGATCCCAGAGCGCATTCTCGTGCGCCACCTCCTCCTCAGCCATCTCAACCGGCTTGCGACGACAGTCATTCGCGTCCGATACACGCTGCTCGTTGCGCAAGCGAGCCAAGCGATGGAGCTCGCTGGTAGCCTTGTAGAAAACCTTCTCGTCCTTCACCTTCCCCTGCTCCATTAGCTTCATGACGGGAGCGAGCTTCGGACGCATGGCGTCCCTGGCGCCGTCGCCAGCAGGCTGCTGCAGCGCTGGTAGGTCTTTGCTGGTGTCGCCAGGGGGGTGGTTGTTGGAAGCGTTGTCAGAATGGGTGACATCGTCGAGAGTCGCTGGCATATTGTTTGCCTGGACCTGGTTAGGCTGGAATGTGCTGGGGTTGCCTTTCTTGTGGTCCTGCGATGTCAGTATCGTCCTGCGGCCAAATAATCGCTAAAAGAGAGGAGTGATGATCGAAACAAAGACTTACTGGTGTCTGCAGCTCGTTCAACACTGGACGACGATCCATTTTGAGGACGCTGGTCGGTGTTCGGGAGATCAAAAATATATTAGAGCGAGCGAGGCGCGTCGGTAAAGGTTGGCAAGATTATTTGCGAGGTACTGAATGGCCGAAACCGCCTCGCAATAGGTCAGTATTGTGGTTATTGTTGGGGAAATTCACGTCTAGAAGCAAAATACTGTGTGGGAAAGTGTGCCCAACCGTAGCGAGTGAATATTTATATGACAAGCAGGTCAAAGTTGAGTGAGACTTCAACAACCAAACACTACCAGGTACTAAGCCAATGGCTGAAGGGAATAAAAAGACACCACAACCACACCCTACCGAGTTCACAAACACTATCATGTCGTCTGCAGTAACACAGGACAGGTTCCCGTGCCCCCTCCCCCCGACTGTATCCTTGAGCAAATCGTAGAGACACACGACCACCATTACTCGATGACGAGAGCGGACAGATCGCGGTTCCTCTCCATCTCGTTCTTCAACAGCTCTGTCAGCTTGGCGATCCTGACCTCTTAGCTGGTGATGACTGCCTTCTGGCGCTTGATGACGCTCTTCTGGTCCTTAACGATGCTCCTCAACGCTGTAGACTCCGTGCAGCCGCAGGGGACCGCAGTGTACGTAGACACCTGAGAGTATCCATCGAACGAGTCGTTCTCCGCGGCTTCGACATCCATGACCTCTTTGTCCACATCCTCGTCCGTGCCCTGAAGTTTGACATACTCCAAGTCGACATCCTGCACCCCGAAACTGCTACCCGCTCATTCTCGTGGGTAGCGGTGTTCGTGGCTGGGTCGATGTTGTCCTGCTCCTCATTGCTTCCGCTAGTTTCCGTGACCGGGCTGTGATCATCCTCGTCGTCCGACTTGCCGTCGCTGTCGCCACTGCTCAGCTCGATGTGATTACCACTAGGCTGGGTAGCAACAGCAGCATTCCCTGAGCCATGATGATGGAGTGCAGAAGTACCGCCGCTGGTGCTCTGATGGCCCGCTAGGTTGCGAACGTCGCCTTCGTCAGACTCGCTGTCGCTCTCGCTGCTGCTATAGTTGATATGGTTGCCATCACTTCTCGTGGTCTGGGGAATGAGAGTAGCGCGTCCTGGGTGATAATGCCAATTGCGTGTCGGATCAGCGTTGTTGGGACTCTGATGTGTGACAGCAGGCTGATTGACGACGGCGTGGCTCGTTCTGGAAGTCTGGCTGGTACTGGAGGTCTGCGTGGTACTGGCGGTCTGGGTGCTGCTGGTGATCGGGTTGATGCTAGCGCTCTGGTTGCCGATGGCGGTCTGGTCGCTAATGGCGGTCTGGTTGCTAATGGCGGTCTGGTTGCTGCTACCGGTCTGGTTGCTGCTTCCGGTCTGACCGGCGCTGGCGGTCTGGTTGCTGCTGACGGTGACCTGTCCATGCATTTTCTTCATGTGGGCCTTGAGCGTGTCTGGGCGTCCCGTGCTGAAGCCACACCCTCGAACTACGCAGTGGTGCCTGTCTGCGAGGGGAACGTGTGCGTCTGCGGTCGCCAGATGACGGGTGAGGGCACCCTGGGTCTGGAAGAACCGGTTGCAGTCGGCACAGTACCATGGGGTCTGACGGTGGGCGTGAGTATTTTTCTTGCAGAGCGAGGGTTTGGAAAAGGGTGGCTACCTGGCGGCCGGTATTCTTGCTGGGAACGGACGACATCTTGACTGGAGAGGGACGAGTGTCCGAACTCCAAACGTTATGGGAGGGCTGTAGGCAAATATATGTACTGGGATGAAGGCTTATGTTGATGTCCGGAGAGGAATCAAGTCCTGCCTCAAAGTTGGATGCTGCAAAGATGTGGGCTGTATTTGACTTTGGGGGCGGGTTGTGTCGGAAAAGCGTCGAAACCTCGAGAGCCCATAGGTGGTTTATGGACCCTTCCCAGTAGCTCCAGGCACCTAAGGTGGCACCAGGTGAAACTGGACCTCGCCCCGTTAAGCCACTGAGTGACTAAACTGCAACGGGCATTTGGATCCGCCAAACAGTCTCCGCCTTCGTGAAACGGGCTGGGACATTCGCGAAGGAGCCGCTCGTACTGCTCTTCGATGCCCTCCTCAGTAGAGTTCTGCTCTTCGGCATCTTTCTCTTCGATATGCGGCCCATCAACATCTTTCCTTCTCATCAGACCACCCACCAAACAAGTCCAGGACCTCGCTATTATTCTCTTCCGTGTCCCGAGCTTCATGGTGTCCATCAACAGCCTCCATATGTCGAGATCGTGGGTCTCGCTTCGACCAGCGTCTCCGTCCGAACCATGGCTGTATTGGCCTGCTTTGGCAACAAACTCATTACCTTTGCCCGCTTCCTCATCCAGGGAATTGGGGTAGCCATCATCACCATCCGAAAGGGCGGTACTCATCACTATTCTCAGCGTCGTCTCTGCCGTTGTTCTCTTCCTCTCGTCGTGTCTGCTGTGCTGTGCTGCCGCGGGCCATATATTCGGTCGCTCAGCTCACCGACGTGTACAGCGGTGTTTTGATGGCTCATATGGTTCATATGGCTCCGGATCTGCTCAATATTACCTTCGCCGTGAACCCGTCCCGTATCCCTGCTCGGCAAACAATTGCGAGTCGTGGGGAACTGTCAACCAGGAGGGCGGGGTGGAGGCCTTGCAGGAGGACTCGTAAGAGAGGAGACGCAAGTCCGCCTCGCCGAACTCGACGATGAGAAACGCAAGGACGTCCTCGAGAAGGAGACATGGCTCGCGGCGAGCGTCTCGCCCGACCTGCGAAGCTCATCAACCTCACCTCGCATTAGCCCAATCACAAAACACACCCAGACGTTGCGGCTTGGCGCAGAGACGTACAAAGAAGAGAATAGTGTATGACTTGTCTACCGACAGAGCGGATGACCGGAAGCACAGCGAGGTCTCCCGAGGATCGACTTGCACGACCAGTTCGTCAAGGAGGCCGAGGATATTCTTGAGGCGCCAAAGGCAATCCCCAGAGAGCGGTGGGTCAGACTCGATGAGGATAGCGTTAAGGTAGCTTGAGGTGCGTCAGTATGTCTCTGAGAAGACTGATAGATGTTGAAGGTTTATATACCCGGCTTGAGTCTTGAGCTAGGGGCACATTGGTAGATAGCAGACGCCGGAGCTGGCTAGTCGGGTACGCGAGTTCGTAATACAGATGGGATCACTGTTCCGGACTCTTCCGGACTACTGCAGTATGTTTCTATTCTATACACATACTCTTATTGGGATTGATGTTGGGGAAAGAAGTTCAGCCCGTGAATTGTCAGCAGCCCATATATATTTCAGGCCGTCTCGTGAGCGATGATAACAAAGGCAAACATTTGCGCGCCAAAACACTAGAGAATTTTAACACACAGAGTACGATCTGGACTGAGATTTCTAGTCGATCCAACCACAAAGAGGTTTGATCTGGGTGTACCGTCGTTGTCTGTGACGAATCGTGAAGAAGTTGCTGCCAAAGAAGACTAAGACATAATCACAAACAGGCCAGTCAAACTGTCACCAAATTCTATTGTACGGGACATCACCATCGAAGAAAGTGCAAAGTGCCCCAATGTTTCAAGTAGTTTACCCATCTGATACATCCCGATCAGAAATGCTACTCAGATAACAAGGGACACGAAAGTCAACAAAGGACATCACTCCTTTGTAAACACGGTTTAGGGACAATATACATGACATAAAGGTGACACCTATACTCCAGCCGCATGTTATGGTTCTTACGTCTGGAAGACATGTTTCTCTCTTGTAAATAGGTATTGGTATATCATTGCCCAGTCACGCTCCTGATGTAGTAATGGCTTAGGAGTCATTGTCGACAGTGAGATCTTAGACCCGGCTCGTGTCTACCACCACCCGTCCATTGTCTGTTGCACATTCCCCTGCTATTGCCATGGGGTCGAAGCTATTCCCGTCCTCGATCAAGAACGGGACGTGGGGGCACAACATTTAAAGCCAATTTGAAAATAAAGAGAGGAACTTCTCTGTTTTTCCTGGACTGTTCTCAATCTTTTTCCCAAATATCTTAGCCCGTTGCACTTGTCCAGCCCAACCAAAGCAAGCATAATGTCGTCCAACAACAGCCAGAATGAAGGAAAGGTTAGTACCGCTTGCCTCTCCCAGATCCAAACCACAGCCCAATACTGACCTCGACCCCAGGGCCAGGAGCCGGATCATTACTGCGCGGAATGCGACAAGCCCTTCTCCAGTGCCCTCAGCCTCAAGCGCCACCTGGACGAGAGCGTTACCCACGGAGCACAGAGGAGCTACTTCTGCGCCGTTGGAGGATGCAACATGGCGGTCGAGCGCTTCGTTCGCATGGATGCCTGTACCACGCACATGAGACGCCAGCACGGAATGGTTAATGCAGTCCCGGCCAACGCTCCGATCCGCGATTCGGTCCGCAACACTACCACAACTTTGGATCCTGCCGCTGCCTCGACTGCCCCGACTACGTTTACCGGCATCTTCACCACGTTCTCGGTCAGCACGCCTGCAACAATGCCCACCTCCTCGTCCACCGGTCCGAGCAGGAGCGCAGCCTCGATGCCCCCCCAAGACAACTCGATGACTACGGACACTCACGGAGCCGCAGTTACCCCAACCTCGGCTACCGACAATGATGAGGTCGACACGGAAGAGATCAATGGCGGCCTGGATACTGCCGTGTCGGCCAACGCTCAACAGGAGTTGGGACGCGTCACCGCCGAGAATATGTTGCTGAATGACCGCATCGCTAAGCAGGACGAGGTGATTGCTCAGATGGGGAAGGAGATCGACAACCTGAAGTGGGAGCTGGCTAGGAGGGACGAGCTGGATGCCGAGTTTCGAAGGATTGTGGATTATGAAGCTTGAGAGGCGGCATTGCTGGGGTCGAGGAACAGGCGATCAGGTCTGCGGCAAGACGCAAGCTCACTTGCTGGGATAAAATTACAGACTTCGGGGGAAACACACTAGGTCAGGTAAAATGATGGGTTAGAGAGAGAATAACTCAATCCCCTTGCGTATACCATATGTATATGACTGAAATACTCGTGTCTGTCGATTGGGTTTGGGAAGGAGACATAGGGCCAGACGTTGGAACAAGCGAATGGGTCACGCCCTTGGCACGATGTCAACCCTGATCTGCTTTATACCTGGGATGCAAAGATACTCCCCCCATTCACCATCTACTGATGCTCTCCACGCCTTTTACTCTTACCTTCTGTGCGCTCAACGCGTCAATCTCTTCGAAATGTTGCTTCGCGTTTCCGATCCACCGAAGCCCGCAATGCGTGTTCCAGTTCGCGCGGCTCCGATTTCCTGCTGAACTTCGAGGACTCAGCTTTCCTTCGGACTTCTCGCCGACATTGTCAAAACAACTCTATTCCAAGAACAGCACCGGCTGGAACAACGAGTACCTAAGTCGAGTATCATCTGATCTGCGTTATCTCGAATCCTCAACACTAGCGAGATGCCATTCATCAACCAGGCAACCGCTCAGGTTAGCAGTTGATTCTCTCCGTCAGCTCCGTGGTATCCAGCTCACAAGACGAAGTCCCAGAGCGCCCACTTCTGCGCGACGTGTAACAAAAGTTTCAAAAAGGCGAAAACCCTCGCACGTCACCTAGCAACAGCCAAGACTCATGCGGCGACGCAAACTCGTCACTTCTGCACAGTCCCGGGGTGTACAAGTTCTATGGCCACCACTGGCACAACGAGGCAGGACGAAATCTCCAAGCATATGCGGCAGTTCCATCCTGAACTCCTCAACGCCGGTAACCAGAACGCCGCCAACAGTCCTTCGAACTCCGCTGTTTCCGGAACAACAGTCTTTCAGCCTACGTCCGCATCTGGCGCAGTTACGTCAAGCCAAACGGGCGCGGCATCGTCATCACCGTCCTCCTCTCGCAACGGCGATAGCTCCGACACGGACTCCGACAAAGACAATGAGTCCGCCATGAATGCTGCTACCAGCGTTGATCCTGCTGTTGATTCTATCCCAAACGACGAAGACTCGAGCTTAAAGGGCGTGGAGAGCCAGGGGGGATTCTAGCATGGACATCGAAGAGAGCGAATCCGACACCAACATGCAGCTCAACGATGCCGATACCGATGTGGATGCTGAAGACTCTCCCTCGGCCTGTGACTGTCAGGAGTCAGCTGGCCTCAGGGCTGAGGTGGCGCGACTACAGTATCTGCTTAAGAAGAGACACCGAACGATCAGGAATCAGGAGGCGGTTATTGAAGACCTTGTCGACCGGCTCAGAGCCAAGGGCACGAAGAAGTAACTTGACCGAGGATGGGGTGAAGAGGTATCACGGAGCGCCCGCTTGCGCGATCGGTGTGTGGAGGAAGAGGACAAGGCCGCATACTCGTGAAGGTGTACCACAAACATGAAGGTTTCCGGCAGGAGGAGTCATATGAGGATAATAGAGGTGTTTCCTCTGTTAGAAAAGTCGTCTACTTGGCATCCTCATTCTCGTCCTTTGCCAGAACAAACGGTATCAATCCCGTCTCTGCTGGTTGTCATTGTTGTGGCTTGACGCATGTGTCTATTTTAAGCTCCAAATAAAACACCAGTAACTCGTGGGCGTATGCAACAGAAGGTCTCACACGGTTCTTTGTTATATAGATGTCTCATCTCTGCAGAGCGACTGTCTGTTAAGACTTGATAAATTGTCTCATGAGGTCATTATTCTCTCTCGCCGATCAGCATCCTCGCATTCACACATCTATATGATATGCCGCCCAAGTGATAGTCGACACTATCTGGGTTTTGGAGGGTATCGTGAGCTAACATCAGAGCTCCAGGCTTCATGAAATAGTGTTTAGGCTGGGCATAGCTGAAATGCTGGAGAGAACGATGCTATATACATTCCTCAAGAGACTGGCTCTCGTTAGGGGCACGCTTCTTTGAAGCTCTCGGCTTTGCAAGTTGCAACGTCTGTCACTCTCTTCCCTTCGACTCTTTTTCACTTCCAGACACGCCGTAAGGGGTTGCCCTAACCTCACGTGCTCGCTGCCTTTTTGCCAGAACTGCTGCTTTTGTTCCCTCAAGACCCACATGGTCAGGACAACGGCAGGTGAAGTCGTAGCAAGAAAGAGTCGCTTCGTCTCCAGTCCATAAAGCTGCAGTTCTTCCGCTTTTTGACTTATTCTACAACGGCTAAACCTCAAAACCTTCAAACCTCCACTCCTCGAACGTCCTGCTTTTGGGCGACAACTAGTCTTTTGTCTTTCCTTAACTCCTTCGTTGGAGGCTTCGAGCAACATCAGTTGTTTAGACCAGCATCGACCAAACCCCCTCCAGTGACAACGGCTCGTTCAGAAGATTTATCATGTCGTCTTCTACCAACGAACAAACCCCCTCCTCGGTAAACCTCTCCTTTTGTCAGGTTTGACTTGACTTTTGGGGCAACACGCTAACTCGGCCTGTAGAATAACAACTGGTATTGCGCGACATGCAACAAGCCGTTCCATCAGGAGAAGCATTACAAACGGCATCTCAAGACGACCTTGGCCCATAATCCAGGCCGACTGTATCCCTGCCCGTTCCCAGGATGTCCTCGGGCAACTGTGGGGTTTGCAAGACCAGACACTGTCGTCAGACATCTCAAATTGTCGCACGCAGGACAGACGGTTCCTGCCAGCCAGGGCACCGCGCAGAGCAGCACCACCATGACAACCACCACCATCACAAGCCACACCTTAGGCAGCGGCACTAGTACCATGACGGCTCAAAACTTCGGTACTAATACCAGCACGTCCATGGAAACAGCTCTCACAGTCGCTCCTGGTTCTTCTGCCACCGGCTCTACCGCGTCTACAACCCCTGCTTCAACAGCTGGAGCGATCACACCCCCCTCTCCGCCTCCTTTTCTCACTTCTGTCTCAACCGCAAGACCTCCGATTACGGCTATTAACTCCTCTTCAATTTCCTACTACACAGGTCGAACCACTTCCATTGCTGGCCCAGCTGGATATGCCAACGTCGCCACAAGTCACCCCAGCGCCACACGCACCAAGAGCCCCAGATTGCCTCTTCAAGCATAACCACACAGTCGGTATTGACAGTCATCCACACAGTTGGTAATGATGTGGACATGGAAGGTTGGGGCCCCTCCCCTCCCGCCGCCGGCAACCGAACCGAAGAGCTCGTCATCCTGGACGCAACACGGCCGGAGATTGCGGAGCACGAAGCGAGGAGCGCGAGAAGAAGGATAGCCGGAGAGTAAGGGAGGGACAGGACATATTTTGGTCTGACGCAGACTGGCTTCAGGTGAAACTGGTGAGGAGGCTATCACAGAACTCCCAAGGGTTGTCTAGGCTTTAGAAACTATGTGGTTGAGACCAGAGGCTGGAATGTAGGGTGTCGGGAAAGGCCGTTACGGGACGTGGCGGCGACATGTTGCTGGGAGGGCAAAGTCGGCAGCCTGCCACACAAAAACGGTTTATCTTTGATGTAATCTTGTCCTTTTATTGTGACTCTTTGTGTCTTCGTACATTTGCTTGTTAGTATCTTTCACTCTGCGATTGTACTTATCCAATTTCTCCCATCTGTCTCCCTCACTGCGCTAGACTTTGGTCACGTCACCAAACTCGTCGTTTCCAGCGTCTTCGTCCACTCTGCGAATCAATGGATCCCACTGTCGAAGTTGAATGCCACGAGATGCCGTAGGCATGTCTCTATATTGTACGGTGGTCTTCCTCCATTATCCTCTTCTCACATAACAGCTACCTAAACGGAAGGAAACAGAAACATGGAGAAGTCAAGTTGCCAGCTAGTTGGTGCAGAGAGAGATATATACTCAACTCATTTCCAGAAGTATCTCGGGCGATAATGATGACTCCTCCGACGCATACTCACTTCTACCCGTGTAAGGCTGGTGAATCCAGCATGGCACGATTCACTCGCTTGTCACCCTGGGCCAGCAATCTCTCAGTCAAAATTGCTACTGTTTTCCAAACGGTATTCCACTGGTTTTTTGCCAGACCCCTCCTTATTCACGAACAAGAAACCGCCGAACACAAAACTTGTGCTTATCGCGATGCAAGTTGCAACTCAACAACCTAACAACGACACCAACCTTTGTTCTTTTCAATCAGTCAGCCTCAACCTTCTACCTTTCCAGACTTGGGTTCTCTGATAGATCACTCTTTTTGATCTTTGCCCCCTTCTCTTATTATTTTACTCTGTTTCACCCATCAATCTTTCCCCGGCTTTTGTCTCAACCGCAAGCCAACAAGATGCCATGCACAGGCCCCCAGTCAAATACACACGTAAGTTCCAGTCGCCAGCCCTCCATTATCACCCGCAATACACAACTAACGGGGGAAAATGCCCAAGCACTACTGCCAGAAGTGCAAGAAACCATTCAAGGACGCGCATTCACTCACAAGGCACATGAGGACAAGTCGTGCCCATGTGGCGCCGACTTTCTTTTGCCCTGTCGCTGGCTGCCCGAACACGGGCTTCACAGAGGAGTACTTGCGGAGCAGGCACATGAGGCGAGTCCATGGCATCTATAACACTCCTGGCGCAGCTACGCACACGACTGCCTCTGTCCCTAGCAACGCCACCATCGCGACCGCGTCTGCGAGTACAGCAGATCCCTCAACGAATGATCTCTCAACGAGTGATCCCTCAATGAGTGCGCCAGCGACCGGTGGTGTGAATCCAGGATATCTCAATTTGGACAACTCGGAGTACGCCGATGCTGAGGACGCGGGAGATGCTAAGCCGGCAGCCGAACCAGCTTTCCAAGGATACCTCCGCTTCGACCCGGAGTCTGACGACTCAAGCATTGATAACATTGAGGATAGTTTGGGTATGGAAGAGAACGAATTTGACGGGATGGGCGATGAGCCAGAGGGCGTGGAAGCTGGAGCCCTGGCTGCAGAAGACCTATTGATGGATGACGACGACGATTTCATCCCCGTGGATAGCTCCGACTCCGACTCCGACTCCGACTCTAACTCTAACTCGGACGACGAGTATCAGCCTGGTCCAATCTCCGCTCGCCAGCACCAAGGTCATGCGCACGATCACATCGGCGCGGCCAACGACCCATTTCCCCTCGGCAATCCGGGTCAGAACTCTCCGTACCCACCGCAGCCCCAGCAGCTGGTCCATCCTGCCCCCGGGCCACACCCGCTCGCCCGCCACTACGCCGCAACGAACCCATATTCGGAGATCGCACGTCTACAACGCCTCGTCCAAGAGAAAGATCGCCTAATCGAGCTGAAAGACGAAATGATCGTCCGCCTCAACGAGGAGCTCGAGGTGCAGAAGAGAAAAGTGGCGGAGCTTTCTGGGAGTGACGAGATCTACTGAGGTAGAACTACCAAACGGGGGACAGGCAGGAACAGGACTGAACTTGGAATCTGGGTAGGAAGCGATGGATTTCAGAGACAACGTATTGCTGGTGTTTTAGCAGTGCAAATGGTGAAAGAACTTAGGGGGTGGTTGCCTCGGCACAGGCTACGAGGAGTTTTGGATGATATCAACAATGGTGCTGAGGTGTCGTCCCATTGCCCTCTAGATAAACATAGAGCGTATGCCAAAAGAATCGATATCTTTCTCCACCCCTCTGTTTCCAGGATAACTAAAATGAAGGGTCCTTCATGCGGATGCCTGTCTCTACAAACACCCTAGCTCAGATAGTCTTTGTACCCCATTTGCAACAAGAATAACAGATAGGTTCTAGAATCAGTCTTGAGGAGCTGACTTCTTTCTAGAAACAGTGATTTCGTCGATCAACGCAAGGAATTGCCAAGGCCACAGGCAAGACAGGCTTGAAGATCCGCATATCTTCCCGCCTCAGAGGCGTCCCTGCTCTCTCGCGCCCTCTGAGTTCCAGTACTACCATCCGACCTTGCACATAGCGAGTCCCCAGTGGGCGCATCAACCACGGCCAAGATGTCTTCCCAAAACGCCCAACCAAACCCACCGCCGACACCTGTAAGGATATCCTCCTCTACCGTCTACACGGTCTCACAACTTCATGTTGACATTGACAAATCGACAGGCCACGTACTTCTGCCAGAAGTGCAACAAGACCTTCACCAGGCAGTGGATTCTCGACCGCCATCTCGCCACGAGCCGGAAGCATGTGGCGCCCAGCATCTTCTGTCAAGTCCTTGGCTGCCCCAATCGAGGTTTCAGGATGCAATATCAGCTGGAAAGGCACATGAAGAGGATGCATCCTACCGTGAACACCGCCTCTCAAGGTGGAAATAGCGCCACTGGGAACAATGCAGGTATTGGTGCGGCTTCCGGCAACACTAGTACTGCCGCAGCGGGGACTGGCGACGCCCTCAGCTGCTGCTGCCGCAACCAACGACACTGTCCAAGAATATGCCGGAGACTTGGATGAGGACGGTACGAGCTCGGAGGACGATGGTGGGAAGACAGGCATGGACTCCCGCGACAACCATTCTGAGGACGCAGGCTGCACTCCCGAGGACACTGCCGATGATGATGCCCAGCATGGGGAAACCGAGCATGAAGGCGCTGATGACACGGACGGAGACAAACACGAGCTCGCCCTTCAGGATGTGTCGGCCAGTCTAGCTGACAAGCAGCCCGACCACGACACCCCCGCTGGCACACTTTTGAGTGACGGAGAGGTAAATAAGGGGAACACACTCCACGACGACGACGCTCGAGACCCAGCAGATCATGGCGCTCTTCTTGCCGCACACCTTGCTGCTCATGCTTGCGCGGACTCTGCCGATGAGCGCGACTACGGATTGCCCGTGTATTTCCAGGCCCTGCAGGCCGACAATGCCATTCTGCAAACCGAGAACGGAATCTTGGAACGTGAGAATGCGTGGTTGAGTCGCCGGGTTGAGGAGCAGGAGGTGGTCATTGAAGGCGACGATAGCTCGTCTCGAGGAAGAGCTGGAGGCTGAGTAGACGAGGGACACTTGCCAGTGTGGAGGCGACGACGTATGATGGCCATGTCAGGAGAAGATGACCGTCGATACAAATATCCCGAGCTTCAACTGAGGCAGAGAAAGTGTGTGTCGGGGCTATGTAGTCGGGATGACTTGTCTCAGTTCCTGTTATGGGCGGTCGGTCTGCAGCTTTGGCTGGGATTTGTCTTCTCGCCATTATCCATGTACACATATTTAAGTCTGGGTCTACTGTCTTGGACTCTATTGCATGATCTTCTCCAGACTGCGTCGGTTAGGTTTAATTCATCGCATCTCTTTCCTTCATACAGACACCTTTTATAATCAGTGAAGCATCATGACCCTTCATGCTGGCCAGGTGTGTCTCATCAGTGGTCTAGATTCTGGCGACCTAACCGGTACCCTCTGGTGAGGTTACGGGGTGGGTCGCACAGTCTCTGACTCTCACTTTAGCTTCACAAAGGCAGCGAGCACCATACACCAGGATTCCAGCGCACAGAAACCTTTCTGGTCCTTCAATGTTTTCTACTGCAGTCCATTTTATTTTTCGCTGGTTTTTCGTTTCCCTCGAAATCCTGAACCTCACCCGGCAGTGAACACGTTCGGCACAAACAGAAACCTCAACCACCATTTCTTTTTCTCGACCCTTCCAGCTTCGAAATTTCTCGGCATTAATGTGTTCTTTACATTAAAGATCCAGAAACCCTCTTAGATTCTTCTCCTTCGACAAATTTCACCTTTTCCCACCATCCCAAGCAAGCAAGATGGCACCAACCTCCGGCCAAGGAGGCGCCTCGGTGAGAACCTCATTCCGTCCATCATCTCAAGATCCCCTATGTCCGAGCCAGACAAAAACTAATCGTGATAACATAGGCGAAAAACTATTGCGTGACGTGCAAAACGACTTTCAAGCACCGAACGTCCCTGGCCCGTCATCTGCGGACCAGTGCGGCGCATGCAAAACCCAGCATCCCTTGCGGCGTCGCTGGCTGCGGCAGCCTCTTCCGGCGCCACTACCAGCTGGAGAAGCACATGAGATCGGCACATGGCGGTGATTCGGATGACAACACCAGCTCTGATGACGGGAACTCGGATGTTGAGATGAAGAACGACCCCGATGAGGACTCTAAGGAGGGTACCGGCTCCGAGGATGATGACCAGGCGGAGGACGACGGAGCAGCCGAGGTCAACAAGAACTCGGAGGACGACAACCACCCCGAGGACACCGGCCAGTCCAAAGACGACCACCACTCCGACGCCTCTGCGGACCGTGACTACCAGGCCCACGATGCCTTCGACGAAGCCCTCCACGCCGCCGCCGAGGCACGTGTAGCCTGTGCCGAACTAGTAGCCAAGAACGCGCGGCTGGAGGCTGAGAAAGTGGTCGTGGCAGCCGAGAGGATGCGCGTGGCAACCGCCTACGCCGACCTGGCTGTTGAGAATTCGACCCTCAGCCGCTGGATCCTGGAGCAAGACGATGTCATCGCCCGACTTACCGAGGAGTTGGAGGCGGAAATGGGGAAGAACCAGGGTTGATTTGGGAGGAGGATATGGCGGAGGTGGTAGTGGATCAAAGTTGGCAGTTGTCGAGTTAGTCCTTGAAGAGCGGATGAGCACATGAGCGCAAGGCTCGACTCACTCGGGAGTATTCCCAGGACATGGAGAAGCGCGTATACGCCTAGTCAGTGGTTATATACCCTGCTCTGCGTCTAGTCGTCTAGTCGTCCACTCGTCTCGTGCCTCTCGTGGACCCTAGTGTTCTCGTCTCCCTGTCCGCGTCTAATCGCAGACTCGCCCAGTCACCTAACAGCAGATGTGTGGTTCCTAGTACTAGTACCGGCCTCCAGACAAACAACTCAACATTCTTTTACCTATTAGCCTTGCATGATACTCCTACTACCCCCTTCTCCTTCCGGGGCCTCCAGTGGTACCTCCCTACACCTCTCCCGCAACATATCCCCTAACAAACTCCCTCACCTCTTCCTCGCTCCACGCCTTCAGCCCTAACGCCTTACTATCATCCTCCCCCTCCGCCCACAAACTCCCCACCCCCTGCGCGGCACCCCTCTTAACAAAACTATAAGCATCATCCGCCCCCTGAATCCCAAAGTCATACCTCTCCCTCGCCAACCTCACCCTCTCCCCCGTATCCAACTCCGTAACCTCCCACCCATCCGTGCCCACGACCTCCTCACATATCTCCCTCAGCCGTCTCTGACTCATATTCACATCCCTAATCCTAATCTCCGTCTTCCCCCCTACTCTCCCCTCCAGCACGCCCACCACAGCCTGTGCTATACTCCTCCGACTCGTCAAACTAACCCTCTGCTCCCCGCCGTCCCAAACCTCCTGCTTTTTGTTCTTAACATCAACCACAAACCCCCCCAGACCGGTGTGGTCGATCCACAACCCCACAAAGACGAGGGTGTAATCCAACTTCCCCTGTTTCTTCAGCTCTCTCAACTTATCCTGCACCCTTAACTTGTTGCGGAAGTTGCGGTACCCCCTCAACACCTCGTTGGTACTGTCCAGCCCGTACTCAGACGGCACAACGAACCGAACGCCGGCCTCGACGGCCGCGTCCAGGATGGGTAAGGTGGCGGCTATGTGCGCCGAGCCGAGGGCGAAGATTAGGGCGTCGATGCCGGTTAAGGCGGAGGCGAGGGAGGCGTGGGAGGTGTGGTCTGCTGTTTTGACTAGAGTGCGCTCGGGGAAGATGGAAGGGTCCCGTGGGGGGGAACGGGTTAGGGCTGTAATGGATTTAAAGGGGGGTTGGGCGCGGGAGAGGGCGCGGAGGATGGGGAGGCCGAGGTTGCCTGTTGCCTGTGGGGAGAGTTATGGAGTGGGAGGAGGGGAGGGGTTTGGGGACGTACGCCTATGACTGCTACGTTCGGGAAGCGTTGGGCCATGGTGGTGGTGATGGGTGTCGGTGTGTTATGTGTAGTGGATATGGCGATAACACTAGTATGCTTGGTGGTTGTGTGAGTCAAGTAAGCTCTTCGATGGTATGGGCTGTAGATTGGATGGCAATGTCGGGTATTGGTTGTGGTGAATTGTATTTTAGTGTTGTCGCGCTTGGTGTTGTCAATATGCTCTTGACTGATCTGCTCTATGATATGCTGCTTTCATAACTCCAGTCCTTGGCAGGGGCACCGCCGACTTTATACGCAGCAATTCGCACCCCGAGCAAGCGGTCACGCTGGTCCTGTGCGACGGCAGCCATATCCCCGGTCCTTCATGAAACAGTCCATGTAAGCTTAGCAATACGCACTAGCAGTGCTCTTTGCATAGTGCGGGTGTAGTACGGATATCAGTCGGCGTCTGCCCATCTAATCATGGTGTTGTTGAAAACCGCGCTTGCGGATGGCATCCTGTTGGGGCTGTACCGCGTGGTACACAAGACCATGGAATAGGAGACTGTCGCATCCTCGGTCGCGTGCAACATGCCATCACCGGCAGTTTGCTTATTGAGCATTGCACTAGCAACGCCAAACGCCCTTTCGTTGAATGGCTTGACGAGGACAGATCATGCAAGAGCGTATGTTCTAAGGGCGGGTGTTTACGGTAAAAAGCAGCCAACATGACGGCCAAACCAGGGATGACTAAGGGCCGTGATTAGTGAACATTGCCAAGGGCTACCCCACCTTCGGTTGCCAAGCCACCAAGCTTCGTCACCTTGCCCAGTCAGCAGGCTCACCGACATACACCGAACTGGGCCGATGTAACGCCCATTGACGAAGACCGGTGTGCTGCGCTTGAAGCTTGGTCAAGATGGCCCTGTTTTACCTATGCCTTATGGCCGATTGCGGTGATACGGGTTTCGATACCGACTACCTTACTCTCGACAGTTAGTGGCAAGAAGCGCCATGTCTCTTTCGTTATAATACCCCGGGTTTGATAGCTAATCGCCTCCCCAAAGGGGTAATATCGGAAAACTCCAGAAGGTATAGCGAGTCTCTATAAAGACCAGTTCCAAGCACGGAGCTACAGTAATGAAGGGTAAGGCACCCTGGAGGGCGACGAGGAGGGTGACGAGGGAGGAGACGCAGTGCTCCCTGGAGCCGACGGGGAGATAGCAGTAGAAGAGCAAGAACACCTGACTCAACCCGGTTACAATATCGATAGTTCGTCGGGCTCGAAGGGAAAGACGGTTATTTATATAGTTCAACTGAAGGCGAAGGACGGCCGTTTCTACTTGAGCGACCGCCGGGATGATAAGATATAGACGACGAGGGTAGATTAGATAAATATAAGTAATAAATAACGGTATATAACCAGGCCGTACTTCGCGGAGTGTTTACCGAGGGGTATATAATCATACGACAGCCATCTTTGAATGATGCGGACGTTCTCTGTACTCAGAGCAGTCAACTATGTTCAAGAACGTATAAGCCAAGTGGGAGCGGCTAGACCTTTTCGATTGCTAACGCTGGAAAGATTGACAGTGGGAAGCTGGTACAGCTTTGGAAGACGAAGCGCAAGTGTCGACATTCACCTCAAAGGTGTCATGTACGGGACCGTGTTAGCAACACGTTACACACTTTATGCGACACAATCAATCAGTTGCCGGAGCACACATGGTGTGTATCCACGCCCAACTTTCCCCAAATACGGCTCAGCCAAGGCGGGTGTCAATCACTTGGGTGAGAGTTACCGCACCGCTGCTGAAGTACAAGGAGAACATCACCATCAACGCGATCTTGATGGGTCCCGCTATCACGCCTGTTATGCCTGGAGCCGAGAAATCTTCTTAGTAATAGTCGGTCCATTGTCATAGATATCCTATCAAACTGATTCTGGCTGACTTTTAATTAGGGAGGTGATGAGCTAGTTCGAGCATGTGTTGCTGTAATAGGTCAAGTCGGATGAGTTAACAAAGAGAACCACAATGGCACGAAGTTCGGTTATTTGTTTCTTTATTGCTAGTCTCCACTGCGGATAGAGTTGAAAAGTTTTTGTAAAGTAAATTGAAGCATACGGAGAGGGGCTTTATCAGTTGAGATCACTGCCAACTGAGTGCTTGGATGTCGCATAAATCCTGCCCGTCTCTACCAGCTCGACGGTGCTCAACTGTGAACCATTATGCCGGCAACACCTGAGATCGAATCCGCGAGAACAAACAATTGTATGGGTGGGGTTACGCAAGTCATGTCCATTCTTCGCAACAGCGCGGCTGTCCCTATCAGACCTGGTGGACGAGCCCATATGCTTCGGAAAAAGGTTGACGAGGAGCAGGCGTATATTTGGCATACACGCGCAACACACAGCGACGTTTAGCTCGACGGAGGACCAATAGGCGGTATCATATGCATCCCCTGACCTATGTTAGGGACAAGCGTTCTTGAAAAAGATGGAAACGTCATACATGTTGGGTTTACTGTGTTGCCGAACTTCACCAGAAACCGAAGTCGTAAAACACTGACGGCCGTGACGCTGGCATGAGGTTAGCTACGGCTGACGATAGGTGGCAAGCAAACTCACAAAGCGCCAACACCGAACATTAAAAAGACGCCAGCCTTTTTTTTCCAGTGCAGCCGTAAATGGATGACCTGAGACAGTGGAAGACCCAGCATCCAGAAGTCAAGAAAAATGCTAACGGCAGCGTTGGCCCAAGTCAAGACATTGACACTGATGCATTTGCCTTGATGCAGGGCATCCCATCCTTCCCAGTAGTGTTGAATCGGCCGGCACTGGAATATGGTAACCAGGTCGAAAACAATCAGACTTATCACGGTGGCAAAGATGGTGCCCCATATCAGACGTCGAACTGTTGTGCCAGGGAAGATGCGGAGGTAAAAGATGAGGATGCACAGCTTGACGGTGAAGACCTCCGTGAAGTAGAGTACTTCGTTTATATAGAGAAACTTGAAGTGCTCCATGGTCAGTTGATAAACCAACAACGGTGATGGGCTCGACTTACCTTTAGGAATCTGGTAATATGGTCAAAGGGGACCGTCCAGACGTCCCTTCCCAAGCCATTTGGGGTGACTGGAGAGCTGTTAGATAAAATGTGATTGCTGCCATGAGCCAGGTGTAACTGACGTCCATGAATGTTGATGACCGTTGAAGGTATTCCAACAAGCTACGGCAATGAATAATTGTCAGCGCGTCGGGAAAGCCGCAGGAGCAAGCGCAGGGTGAACCAACGTAGCTGAAGAGGATCATGTGGTCGTCTACATAAAACCCCGAGCTGAATAGAAGCCGCTCAAGAAACCTAAGTCCGACAAAAACTGTGGTGATCAAGATGAAGGCAATGGACATCGTATTATATGCTTCGCTCTGGTTTCTAACGGCGGCGTCGCATTTGACGGATGCCAGGTTTATGGCCCCTGTTCGGCACATTGTTAGCCATGTTCATGTTTGTAACCAGGTCATTGAACAGGCTATTGCAAAGAGACTCACGTAGAAGCTCCTTTGGCATACATGTATCTCTTCCACACTTGAAGATTTCCTCAGCGAAAGTAGAACATGAGGAATTTGACAGGAAAGACGCCAGGCACAGTTCCTACGTGCCACATTAGCCACCGCTTGTACGTTTGCTACCATCACCTCTGTGAACAATGTACTTACAGCGCACTCTGGTGCTGACGTGGCCGTGGAGTTCGGAGAGCAAACTGACGGGCTAACAGCGAGTAAAAGGAGAACGGCAACCTGATAGAAACTCAACATTGCGGCGATGTACTGGGGTCTGGCGTCAGATTTTCGCGCAGCCCATCACGTCTAGACATAATGGCATAATCAGGGAAAAAGGTGTTCTGGTACCGGTGTCGATTTAAATATCCACGCACCTAATATCACTTGCTACTCGAAGAGGTCTCTCATAGTCATCATTTCGCTGAACCTGGGTGGTGTGAACCCCCTGAATGTCTGGAATTCCTGGAACACGACTGGCTGTTCTGACACCAGGGTTTCAAGACGAAGTTGAAGGCTAAGGGAGTCTGGCGCAATGCAAGTGGACATTTGGGGAAAGTGGAAAGCCGCTATAGGATACATGTAAGGCTAAAACAGCGTTGACAGGAGGGTCAATGCACCAATGACCGCACAGTAGACAAAGGGAAGCGTGTTGTCGCGAGCACAGAAAAGCACATGTTGTGCGATACTGGATCTCTGGTGGTTCGTGATTCGCGCAAACCAGAAACTGTTAGGCGAGTTGCTAGGGGCCGCCGCAAGATGCCGCCCTCCGAATGGGAGGTCATAGCAATAGGGCGACGCCACATACTACCTTCCCCGCAGTGGCACTCCTTGGCTCAAGGTCTGTGCAGAGTCCCGAGGTTGTGTTCTGTTTCCACACCGAGCTGCATATCAATGAAGCGACTGATCACTGTCCTTGGCCTGATGCTGGTCTAGTCGCAGATTCAGGGCATGAGTACGCCGGCGTACTGTCTGACTGCTAGAACTCGGGGTCGACGATGTGGTTATTCTGACATTGCACGGAGAGGTATCCGTCGCTGAAGTATGAGAGGATGCCGTGTTCGTATCTACTCAGGCGCGGCGTGCCTGCAGCGGGCGCCGGAGCGACGGTGAGGTGCCGGTGTGCTTTCATGTTGAACACAGTGCACATGAGTGCAGTGACGGGTGGAGAAGCCAGCGTTCCGGGTTCGAAGTTGTTAGGCAACATCAACCTTTAAAAGCTGTGTGTCCCTGCTTGGCTCCAAACGGTTGGAATACAAGATGGAAAGGGCAAGACATCGTTCTCCATGGACATGCAGTCGCCATAGTTAGTCTTGAGGTGGAGAGGCTATTGACTTGGGGCTTCGGTCTAGCGGCGACGTGGGTTGCTTCCGGCCTTGCCATCGTGGACTGAGCTGTCCCAGTGAGGGCTGCCTGTGGGCCGCCCTTTGCCGATCTCAGCTTGAACCTTTACCATCTTCGAGGCCAGACCCTGCTCCCACCTTTGGCTTCCAAGATCTCCAAGTCCGTCCGCCTCTGCCATCTGTTACGCGATCGCTTCCACCTCCGCGTCCCTCGTGGACTCGACATGATGATGAAGTGGTCTATTATACGCTCCCAGTCCCGCCACCGGACAAACAGACTGGTCACATTTCACCATATCACTCCAACCCCGTCATCCTACGTGACTATACCAAGCCGAACCATCACTAGCGCGCTAGCTGGCACTCCTTCTACCCAAAAAGTCCAACCACCACAGTTGGAAGACACCTCAGGCCCAACTGAGGTTGTCTAGCCGTCTACTATACGGATGTCGGGCAGTATGTCGGCACGTTCGAGGCAGTATCGATGTTTGGCTGTTTCTTGGTTGAGGACCGACAAGAAAGTTCAGAGCTGCTATGGAGACGCCCATCGCACATGTCTGTCTTTCCCACTAGACCTTTGCACACAGCATCGCCCCTGGCTGCTTCTTCTGTTTACTCAGAAGGCTACCGGCTCGAGTGAACGCTTCTCTTTAGAACACAGTTTCGGAGTCGTCATTCATCGAGTTCACCCAACAGTCTTTGAACCTGGAAGTCCTGAGACCTAGCATATGAAGTCAGATAGGCAATAGCAGAAGTCTGCTGGCAGTCGTGTCCTGCGAACCTATGTCACAGTCTTCTTAACAGTGGTCAAGTCCGTAGTCGAGGCCAGCACCGAACAAACCAAGGATTATCTTTTGCATGACGGATAGGAAGGAAAAGACAGGGCGTTGATAACCTCACGGACGCGTTCATTTGTTTTAACCCAGTTTTGTGCTTTGTCTTGCATTGAAACCCGCGCGGGGTGTTACGATAAAAACGATGTTTCCTTTGATCTTGTCTTTACCCTACGTAATGAATATTATGTTCTTATTACTCTCGTTTGCTGGGCATTTCCTGTAAGGGAGGCTCTAGTCGGACGGAATCGATAGATCGAAGCTTGTTGTCGATGACGACTTAACCCCCTTCGTCCGTTCGGCGTATGTCTTCGACGAGTTATTTGATGCTTTCTCATGCTAATAAATTTGCTGGTTTTACGGTTCTTGGTTTGTTGAGTAAGTTTGCCCCTTGGAAGAACGGGAGGTGTAAGGTATCTGGCGCTTGTAGCTATTTGATGCGTTATCGGTATTTAAGTTGGCCCGTTTTTGGGGGTTACGCGTTCTAGTAAAGCCATTTTTGTAGCTAGATTTTAGAAAGCTGTGAATTTCATGTTTCACTTCCTCCAGATCCGGCTCTTTTATCATATGGACGGCTGAATAACAGGCACCGGTTGACTCCATGGTCTGAACTGCTATGGCAGACGCCTTGGACCCAACTACTATCGAGCAGTGCCTCCGTTTAGGGCAATCTGGAGACTTGATTGGACACGTCATCTTCGGACTTGGGGATAGGGCGTACATCGCCGTGAACCGGTATACACATTGGGTATTTCGATGCGGCTTTTACCCGTACGTAACCTGAGGTAGGGACAGAAGAGAGCATGGTGGATGATCAAGGTGAGTTACATGGTAGCGACGGGGTGGTTTGACGGGAATGGAGACGATGGCTGAGATAGGGGAAGGGTTACAATGGAGACTGGCAGGGCGATGGAGAGGAAGATACAGATGGGAGTAGAGGTGGAGGGATGGAGCTAGATAAGAGGGGATGGAGTGTATATGAGATTGGCCTCTTCCCTACATCCTTGGTCCGGACGGTGCCAGAACAAAGACAGCAGCCCGTCAGAAGTGGCATTGACAAGCAGTGACGTTTACAATTCCAGGGAGCATAGAGACAACGCGGGTAGGCGTACGGGAACGCAGAATATTACCTGTCCTTGGGACATACATCCTGAAAGGAACCGTTGCAAGTCCATGTCCGGTACGACATCAGCATCTTCACAGCGGGACTCACAGTCGAGGGCAACAGAGGTAGCAGTCACACGATTCCATGGACTACAAAAGCATCTATCTACAAATCAGATCGACATGACCGGCAGTTCCTCCTCCGCAAGCCCCTCACAGAACGTGATCGCATGGCCAGTCGTCTCTATCTACATGGCCCTTCATTCCCCCTCAAGCCACGAGCGATGCTTTGCTTGCTTCCAACTCCCCTTCAGTCTCCAGTCTTCTCCATCGCCGTCCCTATCCTCCTCGGCCTGTTGATGTCATGCCATGAGCTCCCCCCTGTTCTTCTATCAGCAATCTGACCGAGACTCTATGCTTCCCGATGTAGGGGCGAAAGAAAGAAAGACAGAGAAAACTCCAAGCAATGCAAAAATAATCCCCGGATGCATGTCGCGATAAACGTAAGCTGACGATGTGTGACGTTCGCTATGAGGTGAGGTTTGTTGGAAACGAATGCAAGATGGCGCGCCGACGCGGCTCTGTGTGTGACTTGCGTCGTGACGACGTCGATATCGAATGACTGCCCCCAACAACCGGGGGCGAAAAGCAAATCCAACGCCAAGTCTCATCTTATGGTGAGAGACTGATGCTGCTAAAATACAGAAAGAGAAAAACATGATCAAATGTGTATCTCATGTTGGTGAGCAGTGACAAGCTCAGCGGAACGTGTTGGGCCCGTACTGGCTAACAGCCGGGTCATACTGTCCATGTAGTGTGGTCTGCCCCTGCATCCCATTCTGCCCTTGCGGCTGCTGTCCCTGCATCTGCATCCCCTGCCCTGACACAGGCGGCAGCCCATGAGCAGGGTTAAACAACCCTTGCTGTTGGTTCCTCGCCGCCATGGCGAACTCGGGCACCACCCCCGTGCGGAACTCGTTCCTCCTCCCCAAAGGCTGGTAGTGCATCTGCGTCGGCGGGATGGCATTGCTCAAGTGGTATTCGTGCAGGAAGGCCGAGGGTGGCGGGTAGAGCAACGTATTGACGTGGCGCACGGGCTTGTATGGACTGGGTCGCTGCTGGAGGTAGACGGACGGCGAGTTGGAGATGGGCGTGCGCACGCCGGAGTTGTTGGACAGGGCCATGCTCTGGGGGAACGGGTCGTTCATGGGCGAGGAGGCGTAGGCGGCGCTCTGCGGGGAGAGGCGCTTGGTGGGCGTACTGTAGTTTGAGGGCGGGAAGGAGGAGGTCGGTGTTATCGACGGGACGGAGGGCCCGCTGCTGGGGAGGGCAGGGAGCTGGGGAGCGAAAGTTGTGGTTGGGGGCGCGTAGACTGTTGACATTGCGCGGACGCCGGGGACGAGAGGCGGGAGGGAGAGGGCCGAGGGTTGGTGGGTTGAGTATTGGTTTGTGGGGACTTGTTGGAGGCCCGAGGGGAGGGACTGGGTGTTGGTGTTGAGGCTCAGGCTCGGAATTGGGAGACGGAGCGACTCCGACGAGGCTGCCGAAGAAGGTATGAAGCGTCGGTTCTGCTCCTCTGACGTGGTGTATGACATGTCCTGGCCGTTGAGCGGCTGCTGTGGCTGGCTTTGTGCTGGCACGCGGCTCATCCTCTTGGGTGGCGGCTCGGTGGGGTCCTCGTCCACATAACTCCTCTTCCTATACCCGCTGAGCACCGGCTTTAGAGCCAGGGGCGATGTCGCATTGTTCTGTTGGTAGACAGCAGGCCAACTTCCGTTGGTGCCGTTATTGGAGGTCGGCGAGTACAGGTGTCCTCCGCTCGGCGTCAACTGCAGCATACCCGTGGGCGACGGTAGGGGGGATACAAAGCTGCCGCGGTGTCCTGTCGATGGCAGCACCAGTGGTGACGGTGCAGGTCGCTGTGCCCGCTCGCAGCACTGCCAGAACTTGGCCAGCTTGAGCAACCACTCCTCCCACTCCTCCTTCGACGCCAGCAGGTCGTACCGCATGTTGCTGAGGAATTCCACCTCCATAACGTGAATCTCGTTGACCGAGATGCCCGATACCTCGGCCCAAGTCTTGTTCGTATATGTATTGTCGTCCAGGACTGCAGCGTGTTAGTCGCATGCCATCATGTCTGGGATTCAGGGGGTGGAGAGGTTCGACCCACATTTGTTGCCAAGCATCAAGGCCACCGTCAGGAGACGGTACTCGCTGCCGGCCCGACCTTTGACGGCGGGATTCTTCACCTTCAGCCGGTAGATGAACATCAGTGCCAATATAATGACATTTTGCGTCACCTGTGTCGTCGATAGAACCGTGTGCACCCACTTCTTAAAGCCCGGTAGAGGCAGGGCGTTCTCCGTTAGTCGGCGCACCGGGGCATTTGGCGGGAGGGAATCGAGGGCTTCCGCCGCCTCCAGCGTCTTGATCGACTCGAACCAGAACAGGCATGTAATCTGAGAGTACAAGGTTAGCTCCCGGTTGCACGAGACGAGCGATACCTGGTTGGAGATATCTTACCTGCGCAGTAAAGTCGGCAAGATCACCGCCGCTGGGGCTTATGCAAGTCGGGATCTGGAGGTTATGCAGCACCATCCCCGCATCCCTCGCCGCTGTCGACGGCCTGACTGTGACTTCGCCGACGTAGTGGACTTGGGTGTGCTTGGCCTTGTCGCTGGCAGTGATGTTGGTTGTTGAGGAGCCGTCGAAGGTAGGACATGTGATCGACTCTGTTGTGGTATCGACGGTTGTTGTAGCTGCTGTTGCTGGTGGTATGTCTGTTGTGGTGGTGGCTGCTGATACTGTGGCTGCGGCTGTTGCTGTTGCTGTTGCTGAGGATAGCCCTGGGCTGTGGATGCGGTATATCTCGCTGTGGCGTCGTATATCGAGTCGGGCACAGTTGCGCCCCTTGACCGGTCAGCGTGCTGCGCGACTTTCGACGCGTAAGCTGACCGGTGGACATGGTTGTTCTCATAAGATGCCATGTTTGGCACCTGGTATGTTGTACCCATCTCTTCTTCCGAAGGAGGCGTCCGAAGACCACTCACCGGGCGATTCCGGTGATTGGTCTGTGTTGGTTTTTGTGGTTGACTGCAAGGCAGGAGGTGCCAGTGGTGTTCGTGGATTCGTCTTTCGCTCTCGGTCTTGTTCTTTAGGCGGGTGTGGTAGTCGAAATCGTATCGATCGCGGTGGTTTGGGGGACAAGGGAGAAAGGAGGATGAGGGTCGGTGGTCTAGCTGAATCGAGGAAGCCGTCGAATACATGGGGACCGCAGAAAACCGAGACGAGTGTGACGACACAGAATCCAGACACGCAAAAATGACTGGGAGACCGGTGAATGAATCTGGCTGCTCGTTTCGTTGTTTGGCGCGAATCTGGCGCAACAGAGCTCAACAGCCGTGGAAAGAGTTCGTGAATCTGGTGGAAAGAGCAGGGCGGGGATCGGCAATTGTCGTACGATGCCAGACCGGTTGGCTCAATTAAAAAGGCCCCAACGAGGTCAATCGTCTCGATTCGGTGCGGAGGCTCGAGGTTGTAGCTGTCGTCGCTGCCTCAACGATCGTGAAGTGTCCTTGTCTCCTACGCTGTTTCCATCCCTTGATTGATTCGAGATGCAGCCTCCACTATTCCTCTTCCCGTTCTAGACTCGACTTGCGTGCGAGTTGGTAGCAGGGAAGTTGCGTTTTCAATCGCGTGGGCTGATTCAGTTATTGTCTTGCCATTCTGATGTAAGTCCGCCAGGGGCAACAGAGGCTCGAGCCTTGTCGTGGTCAGGGGTAGCTCTTTCGAGTGTCTACAATCTTGACCAGTGGCAGGTTCTCGGTCAAACTGCGGGGGGTTGATCTATGTCGAGAAGTTGAGCCTGCTCGAGTACTGTAGCTGTAGCTCGGCCGATGCTTCGCTTGGGAGACGGGCAGGTGTGTGCAGATGCTCGTATCGACTTGTAGCTTGGCCCGCGTTTAGTCTTTCTCGTGAAGAAGATCCAGCCTCACCAGAAACAAGCTCTATTAAACCGAATGGCCAGCAAATTCCAGTGGAGCGAGAGAGGGCCGGCTTCTCTAGTGTCGAAAGCACGCGGAAAGAGAGGTTCGTAGGGTAGTGGTGAAATGCCCGAGCCCGAGATTGACGCTGCTATCTGTCTAGGACGGCAGCGGGAAAGACAGGAGTACGTAGGTTGTATGCGTAGAGTGGACGTAATTACTAGATTAGGTAGATGTTACAACAGCTCTCGAGTAGAGAGACGGGGAGAGAGGCACTGTCGAGATGAAGTAAGGTAAGGGGAAGATTGAGGAAACAGATGCTATCCACCGAGATAGCAGTCCGAACCTGGAATGACCAACAAGGAGAAGATGGAGAGAAGAGAAGAAGAGAGGCAACAGTTCGAAAAACATCCAGACCAGGACCAGACATCGACGTATCCCCATCCGGAGCTACTTCGTACTGGGCTAATACACACTCACACGATCCATGTTGAGGTGGTTGCGTGGTGACGGATTTTAGTCCTCATTTACCTTGTACCTTGGTGGTTGTTCCGGGCAGTGTTCCCCAGTGATGGATGGATGAATGATCCATTTCTTTCCTCCTTCAGACTCCTCCTCCATTCTAGCTGGCTGGGCTTGTCGACAAGCCTGACAAGCAAAAGTGCTCAGTGCTGCGCTTGGCCCGAGTGACATGGTACATCCCTAGCCGAAGTCCCCAAGAACTTGTAACTTGTGATTGGGTCAGAGACACACAACCAACGGCTGGTGCATGCAAGAGGCACAACCCCAGTAGGCGAGGGGTAGCTGTAGCGATGAAAGGGGTGTGTGGTTGCAGAAACGAAGAGAACCCTTGTCTCTCTCCCTCGCTCTCTATATCTGCCTTGCCGCAAGAAGCAAGACCGTGACAAGACTGTGGGAAGTGGAAGTCCATGACTGACCGACTGACCAGCAGGACCAGCAGGAAAAAATCATATGTCCCACAACCAAACGACGCGGAAAGAGAGCGACTGAGCAAGAAACTGGACGAAAAGTACCACTTGTGCCTGCAAATCCCCAATAATTGCTAGTGCCACTGGGCCTCTTCTCCCTTTGCTCAGCAAGCCGCTCCATGATTGGTCCAATAGCGTCAACCAGGGTCCACATTGGCACCACGCCTGATTGCCTTGTTCAAGACTGACTGCCACCATTCTGTTTTTGATAAGCGTCAGAATCATGGCGCCAGTGCTTTGCTCCAGGCCGGGATTGAAACACAGTGTCCACTGGCTTGGTCTCGAATACAGTGCGCCAAAACTGTGCTGCTATTCCGGACCCAGTGCATCCAGCATGCCACAGACGAAGAAGGAAAGGAAAGTCGTTCTTTATTAGTTTATGAAAAGTGCCAGTGGAGGTGCACAATTGCATTCGTAGACGGAGAACGGAGCTGTGTTTCTGTCTCTTTGTTGCAGAAGAGGCTTGAAGCATTGGCCCTCATCGGGCAAATACAGCCCAGCGCAGCACAAACTCTTTCGTGTGGTGTCTGTCGAGCAACCCGAGCGCTTGCTTTTTTCGGGGTTTGCAGTCTTGCACAATCTAGCCAGCATCATCAGCCCAAGGCAGGCATTCCGGTCCGCCCAGTGCAGGAAGGCAACCAACATGGCCATGTCCGGCTGGCGGCTGCTTCCCGGAGTATAAAAAAAAAAGGGGAACCGTGAGCGCAACTGAGGCACAACAGGTATCAAATCATGACGGTAACCCTGCGTCTGACAGGCGATAGATGAGCAGTGCAAGCAAGCAATGTCCAGGGATAGGCAGGCATCCGAAAAAAGCTCCAGATGCAAACCCTGAAAGCGAAAGCGGCCTGCACGGCGCGGAGGTGGTTCAGGCTGGTTAAAGTCCACTAAAACTTTCAAGCATCATCAGCACAATACGAGCAGTAGCGAAACGTATTCGCGCTCCTTTTTGTTTGTCAGTTCCGTTGCAACCACCCAGTCATACGTAACCCGGCGGGCATGGCGTGGCACTTTCGTCCCCATCCTTCTTTGATAGCTTCGTAATTGCGAGTTGCCCCTTCATCGCCAGAGCCAATTTTGTCTCGGTTGAAGGCTAGGTTGCCCAGTAAAAGAGGAGTTGATTGGCAATGTGCATGGTGGTGTTGTTGGATCGAAAGGGGTTGCTTCCGTCCGTTCGAACATGGCATGGAAGCAAAGCCACCCCCATTATTAGCCCTGGTGATCCCATGTCTTTCAATCCGTAAAGCTAGAGTTTCCGTAACAGATGCTACCGCAGCACGAGTGGTACCGAGGGTTTGTCGAAAGCGTAGTGTGCACGTATTCGTACGGAGTGCTTCCAATGCCCGCAAGTCTCTCACGTTATAGTCGGCAAACCAGGGGATGAAGGAGGGGGCTTGGATGTGACGAGCTGATATGATTTCCAAATGATTGTCTTGTCCGGCATCTCGCTCGTCCTTGTCTTGTCGCGAAACAGCGCCCCGTGGCTCATGTACCAGGTAGAGAAACAGCGCGGCATCCTTTCCCTGGCCGAGATGCACGCAACAGGGTTGGACTGACTGTTGATAGTCACGCCGCTGATTGTTGGCGTGAATCCGTGTAAATTGTGTGGATAGTGGACATCAGACAGTGGATGAAGCGGCCGAGTTGTTGGTGTCATCAGCAAGAGTGTGCCACACAGCTGCAACTGCCAGCGCAGCAGAGCCTGGTCCCAGCGGCCCGCTGGAATCAATAGACGATCTCAGTTATGCCACTTTGCCGTGCTCGCACGGTGCGACTAGTGCATCGGCGTCCTGGCTCCAGACTGGAGAAGTACTTTCGTAAAGGGCAACGCATGTCTTGCGTCTTCGGAGTCGGTGTCGTTTAGGGAGCCCGGCAGGACTCCGAAAAGTGTATTGCGTGTCCAGCTGATCCGTGAACATGTGGCGGGACTGTAATGAGAAACTCTTCTTCGTCATTCTGTTCTACCATGTATCTTTCGTGCATGGAAACCCGAGTGTACCCCTATCTGTCGATATCTGTCCCTGTCGGCCGGGTTGCGCTTTGGAGGGGTTGATGTGCAGTTCAAATTCCAACCAGCATGAGGGTCCGTGGGCAGACAGCTGGCTGCTCCCTGTCTGATCTGGTGTGCAGTAGCGCCCCGTAAGAGGGTGTGTCTATAATTGCACATGGGAGATCCAGCGGAGCCAATGACATCCATTTCACGTTCTCGGTTGTGGCTTGAAGCTCTGAACACACGGGTCAGCAACTGTCTATGGCGATGGACCGGGCATTTAGTCCAGCCGCCCACTTCCACCGACAGATAACGAATCCCGTCAGGCAGCCGGAGGCAGACAGAAGGGAGGGAGCGCCTCGTGCTGGCCTGACATCAAAGCAGGACTGGATGAAGTATCGACAGGCACTTTTGTTGCTCCTTGGCAGATCCGATCCCAGGCATGGAACAATGCAGTTTCGGTGTTAGTGTGGCTTGACCGTCGTCAGCTCCAGAACCGCCGTCCGGTGTGGAGGGGCTGAATGAGGGGTGGAACCGGTGGGAATGCGGAAAGGCGTCGGTCTCGGCGTCGAATCCGTGTCAAAGACGACGTCGTCAAGTCGATATAACAGGATCAAAAAGGAGACCGCCTGCATTCTTACCAAGCTTGTTGGCAGCGATGATAGGCAAAAGGGGTCTGCATCTGCGCCCCAATAATGCCTAGCACTGGGCTGGCTTGACTTGATGCATTGTCCGTCCGGTTCGATAGTGCCACTCATCCATCATCCATGAACGGAGGAGACGTGTGATGTGTCGTGTCGGGACGGATGCTGATCGCCTTGAATCTCCAATCCTGGGCCGTGTGAATTCCACGCCGTGGCTTTTTCGAGGTTTCGTCCGGTATGATGGCGCGAATAGATTGGTGGGGACCACCAGTCCATTTGGAAGCTTACAGCCTTCAAGTTCGACAAGTCCTTCCGTTGCATCCATCTCTGGTGGGGTATCACTGCCTCGACCCGGTGCCGGCGTAAGTACCTTTTCGTTCAATGCAAAGTCAAGCATTCGACACGACACGAACGACAGGGCAGATGAGTACGCCGCGACCCGCGTGTCCACGGCCGAAAGGAGTATCAACGTGCGAAAGTTCCCCCCCCTGATCTCACACGCGATGGCGGCGTGGCAATTTCAAGATCTCAATTGCCTCGTTTAGAGCTTGATCGCCTGTCACTTGGGGACATTGACCTGATGCCGGGCGCCGAGCACACACGAGGTTGGACGATTCCCCGAAACATTTGACACTGTAGCCGTCTGGGAAGGTCTTCCGTATTCCACTTCGCTTGTTGGCTGACTGGGACGTTTGCTTGGCTGATCCGATGTCCAGGGTTACCACCAGCAGAAAAAAGAGCGCAGCCAAGGAAGCGGGCAAGGTATAGCTCCAACAAGCCAGCGCCTTTTTGACAAAGCATAAAGATGAAATCCAAGAAGGCCGATTCGACGGTGATGTATGTTGTAAAGCAATGTCACGGCTCCATTACTGGATGCATTTTCGTCATCCTGGAGCCCGCTGCTTCGGTGTACGCATCATCCGGACTATAATTGGTCGGTGTGCTTGTCAATCGCCAGGAAGGGCTGAATTCCAACCTCGCCTTCACTGTGGTAAACCGATGCCAACGTATCCCGGTTTTATTGTTGGACTTGTGTCGGGCTGGATTCATCCTGAGTAAGCGGCTCCGGCTGCATTGTGACTCTCGAGCTGTGTTTTTGCTGGTATGATGCCGAAGTGGGTTTGTCGCAGGACACTGAATCAAGGCGTCGGCGTCATTTGAAGCGAGTTTGCTGGAAGAATTGGATAATCTGGGCTGGATAATCTGGGCATCTTGAAGTTTCCATTGTTGCAGGATGTTGAATGAATCTGGAGTCGTTAGCGCGAAAACGGGCAAGTCTCTCGATAAAGTGGAGCTGCAAAGGTGGATCCTTTGTTTCTGGGCGTTCCAGGTTGCCTTATCCACTGTTTTTTCCGTCTCACACCTTCAACCATTGCATTCTTCAAGATCGAATGAGGGGGCAGAATTTCTCTAGGCTGGTCCAAACTTGAACTTTTCAACCATACTTTTCTCCGGTAAAGCGGAATCGCATACTGTCACGACAAGTCACCACCGCCTCGGTTGGGACAAGGCTTCCATCTTCCATCTGCTGTGGCGGTGTCAATGCGGGCCTCTTTTCAAACTCTGTTTTGCCCGTGGTTCCGCCTAGCAAATGACTTCTCAAATCGTCGATGTTTGCCATCCGGCACCTATTCAGGCTCTTGGTACCTCCCAGGACTCCGTTATCAACCCGAAAAACCGTCACGCCGACAGCCTTTGGACTGAGGTGAGCCACAGAGCATTACGAACACCTAATGTGCGTCTCCAAGACCCCAATGTCGTGCTGCGATCATCTGGTCGAGTCTGGACAAGTCAGTCTGGGACGGTGAAGTACCGAAGCATCCAGCCGCCGTCGAGAAGCAAAAGACCTGGCGATGGCGGTACATTGCTGGGACTATGGCTACCCGGACCCATATAGGCAGGCGTCTCTAGAGCTTGTTGCCGTGCACACGACGCATAGACAAGGCGTCCACGCCGAAACACATTTGTGTCAGACCAGCTCTGCTACTGGTCGCGGTATTTCGACATCACTGTCCAACCGCACGCGGACACTGATCTATGACATTTCACGTCCGTGATGAGTATCAGCCGCCAGCCGCCTATACGCATATGATGCTTTGTGTGCCGGTACGGGCAACGATGCACCTGAGGAAGCTCGGAAATCGCAAGAATCTGCGAGCATGACCAGGCGACCGCACAAGTATCGAAGGGCATAATGCGAGCAGGCGGGCGTTTGGAGTCGCTCAAGGAATGCCCCGTGCTGCAGCCGTATCACCAGCGGGCCAGCACGCAGAGTGCATTTCCGGCCTGTTCTCGGCATTGACCCTGAGCAGACGGCAGACGGACATTTCGCTGTAAAACAAGCAGCGTCCGTGGCTCCATGGCCGCAAGATGCTTCGCCGTCACCGAGCCCAAGCCAACCACTGTTGGGCGAGCTGTTGCACCAGGCTCCAGACATATAATCATTTGCGCCGCAGTTAATATCGGGCCATGGCGCACCGATGTAATAGCTCATGTCGTAGCTACACCACAGTGGCTCATATAGAACCAAGCGTCCAAGACCTTGTCTCCCTCTCAGATCCGCATCTTGCAGTTCGTCTTGCTGTAAGCCTGATGATGGACAATGGGGCATCTAGATACACCGGAAGTGCGTCTCGTCGTGTCCATCACGGATCGCCGTCTCTCGTTCTTGCGACGTCCGAATGACTCCACGAGGGAGTCGACGACGACGACGTACGACGACAAGCAAAGTGGCGGGGTCAGCATAATCCACAGTGGAATATACCGCTCACTTATTCAAACGCTAATCGACATTGTCGACACCTCACTCGCCAATAACACTCGTCGGCCGGTTCGTATCAGGGCGTCACGCTATTCGCACACCGACCCTTCCATACCTGCCGCTCCTTCCGGCGGGCACTCAACAGGATGCAACTGTTCAGGGTTGAGTTCCGCCTCTTGGCCCGCAGCTGAAAGTGATATGGGCAAGAGAGCGAAACTGATCATCGGCTCGGGAATTACAATGTCTTGACGGTGTGCTGTTGGTCCGGCGCCGGTGTCATGGTGGTGGTTAAGACCCTGCTACTGTGTAAAAGGGTGGATCATATCCTGTGTGGCCCGACAGCTTTAGCTGATATTAGCCTGCCAGCTCCGCTAGGGGTGGCATTCTTGTTCTAAACTGCATGCCACGGATACGCCAGCCACTTTCGCACAGTGGTGATCCAAACCTTTCCGTTTCGAACCCCCACCACTTACAAGACACCGCGGACGTCGTAACGACGATGGTCGTGCCCCGAACCAGTGGCTGCTTACCGTTTCGTCCAAGCCTTGGAACAAGTCCAGACCATGACCAAGCAGAAGCCATGCATGCCGCCGTCAGACAACCTGTACGCAGTCCAGTACGAGTTCGTTTCATGCAATCCATCTCTCTCGTCGGTCAGACCATCAGCAACCCAAGCCAACAACGAGCAGTTACAACTCCATGGTTCGGACCGGCTGGCCCAGAGCCCGAAAAAAAATCACCAAAGCGTTTCGCCATAACCGAAAATGCTGTGCTTCATGCAGAGCGCAAAGAAGCGTGCAGATCCGTTTCGGCGACCACCAGGCCATGCCATGCCGTCGGCTCGACTCGGCGGCAGTATTCGTAGGAGACGTACATGCACCGACTGATGGAGTATCGCCATGCCGGGGCGGAGAGATGATAGTCAGTCGCTTGTGTCATTGGCCTCCTTCTAATACCTTGCATTCAAGCACAAAACAACTTCACGGCGCCAACACCGAATCATGCGTCTGGTCCTTGTGCTTCAAGACCCGAGACGGCCGCTGGACGACGATCCGATGTCGTGAAGATTTATCGCCCATGCTTCGGCGCTTGCTAGCATATCCACTCGACGAGTCAGTCCCCTTGCAGTGGAGCTATGACGGTGCATGATCGCACCGTCTCCAAGAACTCCGCTGCCCGCTCATGAGTTGCGATACCGCACCTTCCTTCAACAAATTCCAGGGGGTGTAGCTCATCTGGTAGAGCGCGTGCTTAGCATTTCATTTGGTGAGCAATCATCACAGTACATGTTACCTGCACGAGGTACTGGGTTCGACTCCCAGCTCCTCCACATTTTCTTTTGCTTTTGACTTCACTTTTGCCGTCGGTGTTTCTCATCCTTTTCTTCATCTTTTTCTGCAGCCATGTTCCTTTTGCAAGTGCAAACAGGGGTATCGTTCGCAGCTTCCGCGCCGACATCCTCGGGATGTGTGCCTCTGACGGCTATGGCTACATGCGTGGACGTGGGGTTCTATATCTGTAGCCATGTCTGTTGGCGTCTGCTGCATCTGCGTGGTTATACTGGCTGCGTTCTGGTTGGGCGCGTATTCTCTGGCCGGGCGCGTATTCTCTGGCCGGGCGTCAATGGCACTCACCATTTCAAGCACAAGAGGGGGGGGATGATCGTGGGCATGGTGCGCGTTGACATCTCCCTTTTTTCTCTCTTCTTTTGGACGTCTTCTAGCGAACGCCTGGCTCCCTTTCGGCAATCATGAGGCTGATCAACACCAAGACGCTCGAGCTCGAGTTGTTCGACTCCGACGACTATGGGGACCGGCCGCGATATGCGATCCTGTCGCATCGATGGGGCCGGGAAGAAGTCACGTACAAAGACTTCAGCAATCTGACGCCCTTGCTCCGCAGCAAGCAGGGCTTCAAGTTCGCAAAGATCCTCAAAGCCTGCGAGACGGCGCTGGCCGTTTACCAGCTTCAGTATCTATGGGTGGATAGTTGCTGCATCGACAAGAGCAGCAGCGCAGAACTTTCGGAGGCGATCAACAGAATGTTCGAATGGTACCGGCGCTCGAAAGTCTGCATCACGCATTTGGCTGACGTGACCCATGATGATGGCGAGTCACTACGCAAAAGCGACTGGTTCAGACGCGGATGGACACTGCAGGAGCTTCTTGCACCGGACTTTGTCGACTTGTTCGATAAAGACTGGACGAAACTAGGCGGTCGTGCCTCGATGACCGGAGTGCTCTCTGAAATAACGAGAATACCGGCCGATATTCTCAGCAGAGGCAAAGACCACGACTATGACTGGCGGCTAATGCATAGTGTTGCAGCGAAGATGTCCTGGGCATCGCGAAGGAGGACGACGCGCCCGGAAGACGTGGCCTATTGTTTGATGGGACTCTTCGACGTAACCATGCCTCTGCTATATGGCGAGGGGTTTCGTGCCTTCGAGCGGCTTAAGGAAGCCATAGTCAAGCACACCAACGACATGTCCATTCTCTGGAACGTAGATAGGGAGTACGCTATCTACCCTGCACCGTTCGAGACCTCGAGGAACATTGAGTTTCGAAACGAGGATCGCTCTCCATTGAAGCCGTTGGGCCTGGTTATCCCACGCCGAGGTCGAATGGAACTAACCGCTCTTACGTGCCCGGCGACTGTGATCGCCGACCGCGGCCGCGCCCTTGATGAGCCCGTGGCCGGGACTCTTGCGCTGCTGAACTGCAGCTTTGTTGGAGATATCTTATCGCGCCCGGCGATCTTTTACGAGCCCACGATCAAAGGTGCGGCCACGAACACAGTGTATTCTAGCAGGCGTGGCTCGGGCTTCCGGATCTGCGTCACCTGTACTGGGAAGGCGACGACACGCATTGACGATGCCGAGTCTATAATGTGGGGGAACCCCGGATCATTCGAAGGTATGAGTATTGTCTCGCCCAGGCGCTCTTATTATGTTCATTGCAAAAGGAGGATGGATGAACTGACACTTCTTGCCCGCATTAGTTGAATACGACCTAACGCGTTGCAAGGTTGAGACACTACACATAACACACCCTCTACCACTCGACTTATCGCGTAGGGCGGCGCTGTCGCCTCCGTTGAGGCTTGGCCGATCGGGTCAGACAAAGTACCGTATAATAAAGTACTTGCCGTCCAATGACTTTGTTGGGTTCTTGCATCCCAGAATCGGCGAGATTTTAGCCACCATCCTGATGACAGACGATGCCTCGGACGCGTTCTTCATCGTATGGGGGCTTGACCATCACTTCAACAAACACAACCATTCTACAGAGTTGGCAGGGTCGGCCAAGACGGGGATCAAGTACTGGTTGTCGCACGGCGTGCCTTGGTGCTACATATTCGAAGCCCCCAGTCCTGAACCGGCACGGCCATCTCACCCGATCAGTGGGCTGCTAGAAGGCAACATATGGCAGGACTACTTGCGTGAGAGAGACCCGAGCGATCTCAGCTCGAGTGCGCCGGGCGCCCCAGATAGATCGGCGGTGATAACGCAACGACCTACGGGGACCGAGATCATTGTCTCTACCACCACTATCGAGTTCCTCGAGAGATCATGCTTCGATCTGATCATCGAGCAGAGGACCGCCACCGCTGACTCGGATGACGGGGCCGATTCCGACGGTGAACAATCTGCTGGTTCGGGACCACATTCGGATTTGGAACACTCGTCGGACGGGGTTGCGGAACCCACCTCGGACGCGGAACTCTCCTCGAGCGAGGGAGCACCTTCGAACTCAGATACGTCTTCAGGAGTCTGCCACGGCCAACAGGAGGTTGCGAACGGGGAGCCTCCTTTGAGCGAGGGACCACCGTCGGGCTTAAAGTCGTCTTCAGGGGTCAGCCGCAGCCAGCCGGAGGCTCCGGATGCGGAACCTAGTTTGAGCGCGGAACCATCTTTGGACTCGGCGTCGCTCTCAGGGGCCAGCTACGGCCAGCCGGAGGCTACGGACATGGTCGGACAAGAAGAGGCATCAGGCGTGCACATCCCTGCTGGCCAGGAAGCTCCCGTGCCGTCGGAGGATTCAGTGGCTGGAAGATTAGCACCACTCAATGGATGGAGGTGGACCACCCACAGGAGTCGCCGTCGCGCCGACACTCTCCCAAATAGGAACGAGGCGGGCGGAGGATAATATCGACCTCTTTCCAAGACGCAAGGCGAAAGTCCTTCCTCCTTCAGGTCTCAAACACAACACCCTTATCGACATCACGTATCGCGTCGATTATTTGCGAGGTGTCTCTTCACATATATGTCCAATGCCAAAACTTACCTCGGCATCGACGCGCAGTTGCCTCCGTCCTTCCAGGGGACTACGACATATCGCACCTCATGTCTGACAAAAAAGAGAGTCAGGCCCCGGCCTAGGCGGTGTCAGGCGAGCATGACTTCCAGGGTGATAATACGGATTGGCTGGGATCAGACCAGACACTGAAGCATGGATGTGGACAAGTTTCAAGAAAGTGTAAGGTAGCACTATTATCGATGGGAGGCCTGATCCGCCGGCATAGATACTGCTGATGCATCTTTGGTAGACATCGAAGGCTCAAACCAGATAGTTCGCGACGCGATCGACAGTCAGTCCGTTACTCTTAGCTGAAGCTACCCTATACTCTCCGCCTTCGAACCTCGCGCCCTACCGAGGACAGTCTTCAAAACGCTTCGGCCTCGGGCAGTAACCTTTCTTGGGGTAGAATCAGATGCGGTTACCTCAGACCAAGGGATATAGACATTGACCGAGCAACGCCTCACGGGGCCGGGACAATGTCAGTACTCGTTGTCTCAACCAGGTTCAGCTGTTCCGATCACCTTTCTCGGTCCTTGGCGCGGTGGGAAAGGCATATCCACTTCTCGATCCGAGCTGCTGGAGTCGCGTCGGCTACAGACTATACCGTCGATCAGGAACCGACAAATACTCGTCCCGGAGGCCGACGGAGCAGCTGACTTCAGTCAAGCAGCATGGAACCAATCCATGGCCTCTCTATCATCTCTCCCAACCATATGTCCCTACCACATTGACCCAACCATCTACTTTCCCTCGAAGTCCCAAACTAAAACACCACATCCGTCCCACTCCAAAGCAAATCATACCACTCATTCGATCCCGGATCCAAGCCAGCGGCAGTATGATCCGAGTTAAAGCTCGGGCTGGCAAGCATGCTATCCGTGACGTTCATTTCGTTCGTGATGAAGTTCCCCAGCGAGTCCAGGTCCCTCCACGAGAACCCGCTCAGGTCCGGTGCCCTTCCAGCAGCACCAGTTGGCACGTCGGTCCCAGTAAGCGTGGGATCGACCGCCATCGGACCGCCGTTAACCGGACCACCGCCCTCGTTCTGTTGTCCCTTCTCGCCTGCGTGAGGCGTCTTCCGCCACAGCAGAAACAGCGACCGCGCGTATCGGTTACCGATACTATCCGGGCTGACGCTGGATCGTTGTAACCTGTCGATGGTGACGTTTATCGTTCGCCGGACGCTACTCCCACCTTCCCTCCCCAACGCGCCGGCCAGCCGCGCTTTGAAGAGGAAGACGGCCGCGTAGATGACGTAGAGGTAGTACTTGATCGGCATGTACCTCAGCCCGGTGACGGGGTCGATGAAGCTGTTCAGCGTGCCCAGCAAGCTATTGGCGGCGTCGATGCTCTCGTAGATGAACCGCGCGTCGCAGCTGCCCGCTACGTCGGAGAAGAGCGGGCCGGACTTTGCGGTGGATGAGGAGGAGGATGATGCGCGGACGCGGGCGAGGGCGCGGTTGATGGTCGCTTGGAAGGCGAAGGCGTTGATGTAGAGGCGGAGGAAATCGTAGGAGAGGATCAGGGTTGCTTTTACGTGGGGCGTGACTGTGGCTCAAGTCAGTATCGTGCTCACGGGGGCGTGTGAGTAGCCGTAAGGCTTACAGCTGAGGCTACCCCAAACGAGCTTCCATTTTCGGAGCGTGGATGTGAAGTCGTCTATGTAGCGGACGTACTCGCCGCCGAGGTAGAGATGTTCTCGGTGACTGGTGGAGGAGTAGAGGATGTCGTGTGCATTGCCGAATAGTTGCGTCAGTTCGATGTGAGCCTGGAACAGCACGGAGAGGTCGTCCGAGCCCATCTGCTGCGCTTTTAGCGTCGGGAAGTCCGCCGCGGAGAGGATTGTTGAAGGCCCCGGCCCTCTAGACCAGAAGCCTTTGCCGAGACGAATCGAGATGTGTCGGTCGCACATGTAGCAGGCTGAGTGTGGGTGTTAGCGAACGGTCATGTTGTTGGTGAAGACAGAGCACATACCTGCCCAGGCCAGCTGCTTCCGGCTGAATCCGTCCGGCTTCGGATCCTTTGCCTGGATCAGACCGGTCTGTTCCAGTCTTTGGAGGTAGCCAAGCCTGATGGCGACGCCGACCTGCATCCATGCCCCCTGATCTTCCTCTCCCCGACCAATCGTTGGCTTCTCCTGGAGCCGCTGGGGTGCCCATTCTGCGAGTATCAGCAACGCCTCTACTGCCCCGACGGTTGTTGACCCGGTGTAGATCAGCTTGGAGATGAGTGACTCCATGTGTTTTGAGCACGCTTCATGTATGCCCGCCCAGGCCGGCTCATCTTTGGAGGCGACAGTCAGGACTGCGGTAAGAAGATGAGGCTCCTTGTCCACCCACCGCAGAACATCCTCGCTCATAAATATGTCCTTGTGCGCTATCGGGAAATAGGGGTGATATTTCTCGTGGTAGTGCCTGAGAAGAGGCAGCACGTCGGCGACGGCGAGGTAACCTTCTGCTATAGGCGGGAATATGGTGGATTGGTGGTTCATGGGCTGTGATATGCCTTTCTGTGTGCTGTTCCGGCTGACATGCTGCGGTAATTCTCCCCTGCTCTCAGCTGCATCTCGGTCGGCTACCTGGGCCAGGAGATCCAGGGCATCTGAGGGGTTCAGCAAGTCCGCGGAAGCGATGTGGTTCTCAATATCGCTCGCGGCGGAGGACTGCCGCCCTGGAGTGGTTGAGCCAGAGGGTGTCTCCTGCCACCCGTCTTCCCATTGCCGGAGACTCTGCCGCGGTGAGGCAGGAGGACGGGACTGCCATCTCTCACTGGGGCCAGTGGTGGAGGGAGTCTCATCGGCGCATGAGATATTGCTCTCTCCCACATTACTCAACGTCGGCGTCTGCGGTGGCGGCAATGAGGCGCCGTTGGGTATGATTAGAGACCGCTTGACGCGTCGGCCACCACGGCGTGACTTGACCAGTATGCACTCCACGTTCTCCTGAGCGCATCGCCGGCAGGGAGGAGCACCTTCCGAGTCACCACTGCTGACATTAGTCTATCTGTCTTATCAACTATGTTAGTGAGGCTCGCTTACAGGTCACATCTCGTCTTCCGCGTCCGGCAAGCCAAGCAGGCCCGAGATGCCCGCTTTTCCTTGCCGATTCCCGCTTCGGATGTCATCATCGGCTATTGCTCCGGAGTCGACGATGACGGCAAGTCAAGAGAGGGCGGCCGGTTGTTTGTATCCAGTTATCTGATACGGAGAACAACTGCTTCTATCACCAATCCACATCAATGTGGAAGTTCTGGGTCGCATTGGCCTCGGGATGTTGCACAATGTAAAAAAGCAGATTGCCGCCCATCCTTTGCATCTTTCGGTGTGTGCTTCGCCGACGGAGACTAGCGCCATTCGGCTAATGGGTCGGCAATTGAGAGGAGATAATGAAAAGAGACTGGGCAACAGCTTTTGACGATGGACGATTGCACGACGAACACTTACATGGTTCGATGATCGAGAAAGGGCCAGGACTAGAGCCTGGAGACATAATGGATAAGATCAAGCACTTCGGATCAATGTTGAAAGCGTAAGAAGGAATTGGAGAGAAGGTGCACCTGTAGAATCAAGCTAACAGAGACAAACTTTGTTCTGTATGTCAGAATGTTAAGTAGTTCAGCCTCACGCTGTTCAAATCTAAGCCAATCAGCTACCGACCTGACAGCTGTGCTGAAATCAAAAACAGCCCCACCTTTGACATTCAAGCTCGGTGTACAAACTCGTGACTTCCTCATTTTGCCCTCGTTATCGGTATCGTTAACTCCGCAAACTCCGATCACAATGGCCGACGGAGGCATCACCAGCTCTCTCTTTGTAAGCTATTCTCTGCAGCAACATTGTTTTCTATCAAAGAAATGAACAAACTAATTTGAGGACTGCAGCCCGAGGGGAGTCTTGAGAACACCACCAGCGACACCCCCACCGCCAGCCGTAGCTCTCGCCTCAGTAAGTAAAGCCTTACATTCGTGATGCTCGCCATCACTAACCACAAGCCCACCAGCCGCTACTCCCAAGAAGGATGCCGCCGTCCCAGCCAAAACTAGGGGGCTCTAGAAGACCCCTCTAGTTACCAGACCCGGCTCCTTCCTTGGCAAGCGCAAATACGGACACGCCGACGAGAACGTCCCTTCCGCCGGCTCCTCCAAGCCATCCAAGCCCCCGAAGGATCGCCCCATTAAGCAGGCCACCGGCACCCGCACTGGAGGCGAGGCCGGCCGTTTCGTCAAGTCCGGCTCCAAGCCCGAGGTCAGGGGCAAGTCCGTCCCCGCCGCCAAGCGGCACAAGGAGCAGCCCGACTCCGGCTCCGGCTCCGACTCAGACTCGTCGTCATCGTCCTCCTCTTCCGATGACGAGGCGCCCAAGCCTGCACACATCATTAGCCCCGACCACAAGTGGAAGCAGCAGCGCGTCAAGCCCCTCGCCAAACCGCTCGCCAAGACCTACGGGCAACCCGGCATCAGCGGCATCGATCTGGGGAAGCTCACTGGTCTGCTGGACGTGGAGGCCCGTCGGACTAATGAGGTGATGGCCGAGCATGCCGTCATCCGGCAAAAGTCCGGGAAGCACTGGAAGGCGGCCGAAGCTACTCTGAAGGAGGATAAGAAGTTCGCCGGGCAGATTGCAAGGATGCTGGCGAATATCCAGAGTATTGCGGGTACCAGCCTGGCACCGGCGAAGCCTGTCGACAATGGTGGGAAGAATGGCGCGCAGGCAGCTGTGGATGGAGCGGTCGATGGTAACAACAAGCCTGGCAAGAAGCCACGCGCCCCCGGCAGACCCAAGGGCAGCAAGAACCAGACGGAGTACGTGCCTGCGGCGAGATCTACGAGGGAGAGGAAGCGCACGCAGAAGGCTAGGGAGCTGGAGAACGAGGGGTTTGCTGGATACACCGGTAATAACAGTAAGGTCAAGCAGAATGCTATCGACCTAACGGCGGATGATGAGCCTGTCGCGGGACCTAGCAGGCACGGGAAGAGCGAGCAGACGGCTATCGACTTGGAGAACGAGGAGAGGCCTGCGCAGGTGCCCGCCACGAAAAAGGCCACCACGGTTAGGAATGACAAGGGCAAACAAAAGGCTATCAACGCGGAGGATGAGTGGAGTGAGTGAGGGCTTCTGCGTCTTGTTGTGCTTGTTCGGTCTTGGCATGGTGGTTGGAATATGTCGATGAGGTTTAGGATTCTATCGCTTGGAATCTCTGTGGAAGGCATGGTGGATGGCCTCTTGATACCCAGTTGTTTGGAACATCTTCGCGACTCCTGTGTGTTTGTTCAGCAAGCGGACTTGTGTGTAGCATAGAAGGGAGATCGTGTTGTTGGTGCTAGGACAGCTCTCCCAGGGCAGCCAGCAGATCAGGTACACTTTTCGATCAGCAAATTGAATGGCCATTTGGTCTCCATACTGTGACGACACATAATCAATCACAGTTGTGTGCTGATCTGGCTGTTTCGGCGTACCTGTACATCATGAGGTGGTGGTGGTATGATGTATGCTTGATGTCATACACCCCACCAGCCACCAGAACTTCATATCAGACCACCATTACTTACCACCAGTTATGCCCACAGCTTCAGCAAACCAGTCCATCTGAATCCAATTGAAAAGCTTCGACTGCTCTTCTACTATTCCATCAATTCTGCCATCTCCAGCAGCCTCAACCACATAACCCCCTTACACGAACCATCACACCATTACAATGACATCCACAAACCCCAACGTTCTCGACAACCAAGGCGAGTTCCACGCCAAAGTCCACCCAGCCCAACGACACGGAGGACCATGGGTACGTCTCCCCTCTATTCTCCCCTCTCCCTTGTCCCTCTTTCCACTAACACGCCATCCAGCACAAGCCCGGCAACGAACAAGGCAACGCCGCCGTCCCCGAGTTCCACGCCCAACAGTACCCCCCGGGCACAGCCCCCAAGGAACACACCTTCCAGCCCAACGCGACCAACGAGACGCCCCAGCAGGGCAATCCAGTAGACTACCCCAACTTGACCTCCAAGGACGTGCACAACGCGCACAACTTCGAGTCCGGCCGGCCGATGGAGGGCCAGACGAGCCGCGAAGTGAGGGGCGCCCACGCGGGAACGAACAAAAAGGAGCGGAGTGGCCTCGAAGGTGTGGGGAGCAGCGGATAGGGAGGATACCGTCGAGAAGAAGGGGCGGGAGGGGGCCTTTGATAGAGAGGAGGCGACGAAGGGGGCGAGAGGGAAGAGCGGACGGGAGGAGGAGGGGGGGGGGGATGAATTGGGAGGGGGCTGAGTAGGCGAGGTTGAGATAGATATTCTCGTTGGCATTGTATCATTAGGCACTAACTTGGTGGGCAGCTGGGTCAGAGTGACATCTCGAAAGGGTGAAAAGTCCAATTGGTATGGGTATTCCAGGCTGTTTCTATCGCAGGTTAACCTAAGGACCAAAAAGCAATATGCAATACTCCCGTGGTATCATGCCCTTCTCTAAGTTCGTAATGTAGTAACATCCTGTAAACCGCTGTGCCCAGCTGTAGCAGGACAGGAGTATTCCCAACAAGGACTGGACTTGATCACAAAAAGTCGTCCAAATCCTCCAGTGTGACATCCATGTCACCGTAATCCGTCTCCTGCGACGCCATGAAGACCTTCGCCTCCTTTTTGACGTGGTCAGAACATGTCGGCGGGTTGACGTCTACCAGGTCAAACTCCGCTCCCAGCAGCTCTTCAAAATCTGCATCCAAGTCATACGGGTCCTCCTTCACCGTCCCCTTCAAGTCCTCCGTCTTAGGTTCTTCTGCCTTCAGCTCTTCCCGTCTCAACTCTTCCCTCCTCAGCTCGTTTGCTGCCTCTTGCAACGCCTGACGATCCGCATCGTACTGGTGCTCAGCATTAAAGTCCGCCAGGACGTCTCTCTCGTACTCCGCAGCCTCACGCCGTTCGTTGAGCCTCTCCGTCGCCTCCTCTCTCCTTCTGTCTCTCGTCTCCGTTCTCCTTTGTTGCCGACCTTCTTCCTCGGCGGAATCGTACTCCGAGCCATCATCCGTGGGATCATCAGTGGCCTCTGTTGTCTCGTCTGTGACCGCGTCTGTTCCGTAGTCCGCGCAATAGTATTCCGGTTCCCAATAGGGCTCCAGGTCTTCTTCATGTCGGTGACGCTCTCGAGCTTTTCGCTCTGCTTCCAGCACCAGAGCTCGTTGCTGGCGGGCTCGTCGCTCTTCTTCGATTTTGAGAGCTCGTTGCTCGGCTTCGCGCTTGCGCTGCTCTTCCTTGTGGGTTCGTAGGCTCTTCTCCATCGCGAGTTGGACTTGTTCGTTACTCGCCGTGAAGAAGCGTCCTTTCTTTGGCGACGATGAGGGCTTGAGGGTTTCTTGTTTCGGAGCGTGTTCGGGTCCAGCAGCGGGTTCGTGCTCAACTGCCTGCATCGACTGCTGTGGAGGAGACTTTGTGCCAGAACGTTTCTGTCCCAATGCTGGGGGTTTGGGCGATGCAGCTCCTGCGACAGTCTCCGGTTGCGCGAGGGATGAGGATCGAAGGTTTCTCTGGCTCGGGCCTGCTACATGAGACAGAGATGGGTTGATCAACACGGGGTTCAGGCGGCTGGCTTGCGGATGTGGTTGGGAGAGTTGACAGGGATTCGCTGAGGAGCCTGGCGTACAGACAGGTGTCCGTGGCTGCGAATTCCGGAGGACGTATCGTGGTGGTTGAGGGAACTGAGGGCGGTGAACTGGAACTGTAGTGACGGTAGACTCCTGGCTGGGGACTTTGACGCGAGTCTGCGCTGCGGGCCTATTCGGCTCAGACGGAGCTTGTTGGGGTCTCGACGGTGTCTCGTTGTAAGTTGCCCTGGTAGTTGTGGCACGAGATGTGTCCTTGCCGGGGAGCTTGCTCGGTGTCTCCGTCGTCTCCTGCAGATCCCGGATATCCTGAGAGGAGAGCATGAAGTCCTGTGTCGAGAAGAACGGCAGCACCGGCTCTATGGTCTGCCTCAGTTGTAGAGGAGGCAGTGGGGCTTGAGGTTTGGGCGTCTGTCTGACGCCCGGAGCTTTGGGTTGTGGTGGTGGCGGAGGAGGGGGCATTGCCCGCTTTACTACTTGCGGGCCGCGAGTCGCGAAGCGAGGAGGTGGCTTCCAGACGGGTGGCTTCGCTTGCTGTACCGGTGCCGGAGGCGGTGCCATCCCTTGTAGTTCTCGTGCTTCTTGTGAGGGACTCGGCATGATGTCATCTATGAATGAGTGAAGAAAGAGTTGTGTGCTGGACGGCGGAGCTGATTCAGCTGGTATGGTTCTCGGGTCTTGGGCTGGACTGTGGCTCATCCGCCCTACTGGGGGACGTGCTTGTGGAGTTTGAAGATGTTTCAATAGGAACTTCGGTCTATTGATCTCCTGAGGCGGTCGTTGGAAGCGGTTGCCTGGCTGCGGAGGAGGTGGCATGGACTGCTTGGCGGCTACAGGAACCGGTCTTGCAGTAGCCCTGACGGGAGGTGATTTTCGCATGGTAGCGTAAGGTCTCGAGACCGCCCTTGCAGGTTGTATCTTGTTCAAGGTTGTCTCATGAAGCGGCTTACGTCCTGCGGAATTCTGTAGTTCCACGTTGGGCGCAGGAGCTGCAGTGGGCCGTTGTGAAGCGACCATTGGTGCCCGTGAAGTAAGGGATCCAGTTTCCATATGTTTGATGTTACTGTTGACCGATCCTGTAATGGCCCCATCAGGGGAAGTTCTGGGAGCAGGCGACGTTGCGGCTTCTATCAGGGCGGACTCGTATCTGGGAGGCTTTCCTACATTGGAGGCGGCAACTTGCTGGGGTTGTTGGGTTCCCGGATTGGTGGTATCTGATGGCTTCGCCGAGATGCGGGATTGTGATAACCCTCGTCTTTTCACAATCACTGGTGATGCTAGGGGGCGATCAGCCGGTCCCTTCCGAAATGTCACGCTGTCTGCTTTGGGTGAGCTGCGCTGCGGAGATGGTCGTGCCTGTGCTAGTTTCTGAGGCGACTTCTTGACGCAGCATTCTGATGTGATTGTAGCCTTGGATATCGGTGGGATGTTCTCCTTGCCTTGCGAGACCTGTTGAAGCGAGGTGATGCCGTTACTGCGCACCGGAGACCTTTGTTGTACGGCAGAGCTGTTTGCCGCGGAGATGGACTCCTCCAAGATTTGGGTCGTCAGCAAATGCTCGATAGCTGGATCGTCAACATCCATGCTGCTCTCCCGCGACTTGTGGTCCAGCACCCTCAGAGTGGATACTGCGATGTTGCTAGCTCTGGGAGACCGTCGAGGACTGGCGAGTGGAGAGCCAGTGCTGTGCCTGGCCTCGGGTGACTCTGTCCGTTGTCGCTTGCTAGGACTCTGCCTGAGTTCGGGTAGCTGTGCAGGATATTCCGACTCTGCATCTGAGTCTCCCACCTCCTCTTCCTCCAGGCCGTGTGTATCCGCACCCGCTGCTGCCTCTGTAGCCGAGTCGCAAGCTGGACTCTCCTCTCTGACCATATCAAGCCCCGCCTCAGCGCTGTCCCTCTTCTTAGCCGTGTCATTGCCTCTGACAAATCTCGTGATCAGGTCCTGGCTAGGCCTCACATCAACAATCGGCAGCCCCTTTCTCTTCTTGGCCTCGATGATCTTCTGTTCCCTCTCCTTCTTTTTGTCCCGCAGCATCCGGGCCTTGTTGCTCTGCCGCTGCTTCTCCTTCTCTTCCTTGATATCCGCCTGCATTTTCTTCTCCCATGCCCTCTCCTCGGCCCTGGTCATCTTGGGCACCTTGGTGGCTTGCCGATGGAGCTTCTGGGCTTGCTTGGATGTCATCGGTCGATGGGTCGTGGGCACGGATTCACCTGCAGGGCGCTGCTGGAGACCCTGCATGCCCAGCGGGTTGGGCACGATGGTGAAGGTGCGTTGGCCGGGCGCCATGATTGCATCGTGTCGATTCTACACCGGCCGGAGTGAAGCTGGAGATATTGTTGTCGCTTTTGGGGATTGTGGTTGCCGGGTGTTTGTCGCGTCTTGTTCCGCGACTTCGGAAATTCTGCCCCGCATTATCAGCCCCACCTTGACGCGACAAACGCACGTTTCACGTGACCAATCTTCTGAAGCACCGTCTGTTTTCCTCTTTGTTACGATCTTCTTCCTGTAAACATAAAATTTCGTCCTTGTGGTCTTCTACCGGATCTCCTTCCTGTAATGTCCTGCGTCTGCTTGCCATTACTCAAGAACCCCTCTGCCTCCCAGTTCTGACCCCCGTGGACCTCCCGTCCCCGGCTGTACCTGAGGTTACCATGGCGCCGCCGGCAGGGGTCGGAGGTAACCCTCCGTGACTTCTTCAATCACCGGCAATTAACCGCATCTTCACCATCAACCTGTCGAAGACGGAGCTCCACGCTATCAACAGTGTTCAGCCGCCTCAGCTAGATCCCAGTATCTTCTCATCCGCGACCTCTCTCTGAGGCGGGACTGTCTTTGTCGCCGGCTTCAGCAGCTATCTCCCTTGAAATGGTGCGATGCTCCGTCCTGCCCTGGCCGTGATCATACGGCAGCGCAATGTCTTACTGGCTGTGGCCCTAATCAGCCTGGCCACGATATGGAGCTGCCGCCTCCCTCGCCTTTGCATATTCGACCAGTGCAACGCCGACATCACTGCTGGTCCTCTCGCTCACCGCAGGATCGACCTCTCTGATCCCGAGGCACCGTTCATAGGTTGGCCCCTGGCAAGAGTCTGCTCCGAGACGACGTGGATAGATGGCCTGGTCTTCATTTGCGACGAAAACTCAGGCGGCATCGGCAACATTCGGGGCTACATCCTGACTTGCATTCGGTATGCCATCGAAGCTGGGGCAACTGGGTTGGTCATGCCCCAGATTAGGACGAGGTCGGACAAGAACCTGGCGGAAATCATGCAGCACTATCGCGGGTTCGACTATTTCTTTGACGAGGGCCACTTCAGGACGAGTCTCACGGCCAGTTGCCCGCGGATGGCGATTTACAACAATACTTGGAGCATCCCGAACTTCAAGGAGCCGCATCAACCGGAAAAGATCACGCCGAAGGACGAGTTTGGGCTGAGGGGAGGATGTGACAAGCGGGATCTGAATCGGCACAGTGATCTCTTTAGGACCCGGTTCCGTCAGTGGCTCGTGGACAAGGCCAACAAGTTCGACTTTCCCCCCACAAGCCCAAGTCATCCACGGATCATCCGCTTGAACTGGGGAGTCCAGTTGGAGATCCCGGTCTACCGCGACGGGCCGGAGTTTGTTGCTACATACGGCGGCCTGCTGAGATTCCACAAGGACATCCTTCGGCTAGGAAAGAGGACTGTCAAGCTGATGCAGGAGTTCGCCGCGAATGCTGGCGGAGGTACTACAACGGGCGGATTTGCTGGGTTCCACCTCCGCACTGAGCACGACGCTCTCGCCGGCTGGCCATCATTCGAGAACCAGACAACCGCATATCTCCGTGAAGCATCCAGTCGAGGGTTTAAGGCGGCTTATTTAGCGACGGGAAACGCAACAGAGGCAGCCAAGCTCGTCGAACGCGCTCGCTCCCAGAACAACATGGTTGTGGTGACCAAGCACGACCTCCTGAAGAAGAGCGCGGCCGATCTGCTACCTTTGCAAGCCCTGACTTGGGACCAGCAGGCGCTGATCGACTTCATCGTGCTGCTGGCGAGCGACTTCTTCCTCGGCGTGAACCCGAGCTCTTTTAGCATGAATATCGCGCTGAAGCGCCATCTGCAGATGGAGGGTCTCTATACAAGACCTTGGAAGGTTGGACGGGACGACGGTCGAAGCTTGATTGTGGGACGGTTCGAACGTTATTGGGATGATTGGCTATTTATGTATGATTCCATTTGGCCGTGAGAAACGATGCACTCGCCTTACGGCCAGCCTTGTGCCAGTTTTCCCGCAACGGTTGCCTCTTTCAGAAGGATTAACGAAACCACAACATCAACACGCAGAGCCAGGCATGGAAGGACGCTGCGCTGGGGCCTCAAAATAATCGAACAGTAGTGCCAGATGCGCGTTGATGCCTTCAATTTCGTCTCTTATCGATCACCTAGGCATTGCATTCGCATCCCCCTCAAAGACATGCTCCCAGCTGTATTTCCCATCGACATGTGGTTACAGCCTCGAAGACGACTTGCACTAACATCACGCGGTGCTTGCGCACCTCCGCTAATCGAAAGGCCGCTGACATGCAAGCCTCCCATCAGGCGTCCCAACTACCCAATTGTCAAATGACCGTCCATCACCGCGATGATGCACCTCCGTACAACGCCCTCTCCTGTGTCTGGGGCGACCCAAATGTGACGCGCCCCATTACCGTTAACGGGGTGTCTGTACAGAAGACTACCAATCTCATCGCCGCCTTGACCCGGCTGCGCGATCTCCACGAAGACATCTACTACTGGATAGACGCGATATGCATCGACCAGCAGGACAACGCAGAAAAGAGTTCGCAGGTCCCGCTGATGGGAGAGATCTACAGCAAAGCCGTGGAGGTGACGGCTTGGCTTGGTGAAGGCTCGGATGACAGTGATATTACGATGGACTTCCTGGCGCAATGGTGCCTGGTCGGCTCCCGAAAAGATGCTTATGAAGCTGGACTACTCAAAGACCGTGGCGGAGGTCTTCACCGATTTCGCTCTTTCGAAGATACAGGTTAGCGGCAGTCTTGGGCCGATCTATCTGCTCCCAGATATCTTGCCTCGGACCCGACCAGGTCTGCCGACATGGGTCCCCTACTTGGCCTCGGACACAGCACATCTTACCCAAGGGCTTACAAGTACCTGGACGGCGAGTTTCGGGCAGCCGGGACCTCGAAACCTTTATATGAGCTATCACGCAACCGCAGGACCCTCGAAGTCTGCGGAGCCCAACAGTGTATCATTGACGAGGTCGATACTGGAGCGGCGCTGGACGGGGCCCCGTCTTACCCGGAGACAGTAGCCGAAGTACTACCCCGTTGGCTCGCTCTGGCCCAGAAGCATCCGCGGGGCCAAACATATACGGAGTTTGACCTCCAGCAAACTTTCTTTCGCACCATCTGCCACGACGACAGCAAGACGGGACCTCCACACTGTCTGCCCCGAGGGATAGCGAGTATCAAATTTCTCGCGGATATGGCGTGGAGCTATCTCGCCTGGGAGTCGCAGCCGGGCCCGCAGCGTGAGATGCCAAACCTCATCCACGTCGGTCCGCTCATAAATGCTCACAATGTCGCCACTGGAGTCGATTACCATCCACATTCAATCACGTCCGGTCTTCCGACCCTACTGCCTGGATCAGCGACACACCTGGCGCCCGTCACGACGACGGGGCGTTGCAAGCGAGGAGATTCGTTGGAGACTTCGCCCGGCTGGCGAAGACTACGACTTTCTTCGCGGGCGGCTACGGCTACATTGGGAAGGGTCCCAGGGGCACTCGACGGGCGATATAGTTTGCGTCCTCATGGGTGCCGAATGTCCGCTCGTGTTGCGTCCGCGGAGCAAATACTACGCCGTCGTCGGGCCGTGTTACGTTTGCGGCCTCATGTTTGGACAGACCGCTGAGGACGTGGAGACGGGGTTGCGGCGGGTTGAGAGGTTCAGGCTTCGATGAGGTCACACGCAATGAGCAGATGTTGTGAGGTCTCACAGAGCTTCCTCTTTCTGCTTTCTGCCAGTCCGCCGCTTCCGGGACGTTCTCCCTCGACCGTTCAAGTTCAACAAGCACGCCCCAACCCACGAGATGCGACAACTGCACCCAGCCCCCCATCCCACCTACTTGAGCTCAATAACAATCTCCCCCTCCCCATCCGGCACATCGAACCCCTCGACATACCGATCCAACAACTGCTTACTAATCTCCAACGCCCCATCCCCATCAGTACTCGCTCCCTTCGCCTTCCTCTCACAGATCCGCCTCCACAATACGTTCCTCTCGGCCTTGAAGTACACCAACACCCTCCTCGCGCCCGCCTCCTCAACCTCGGCCAGGACGGCGTCCCGGTCCGCCTTGGCGTAGTGCGAGCGGTCCAGCATGATGTCCTTTCCTTCCTTGAGGAGCTGTCGGAAGGTGGCGTCGTAGATCTCGTCTGCCTCGAGTTCGAAGGCGGCGTGGGCGCTGGGCGGGTAGTCCACGCCGTAAAGACCGTGGCGTGAGGCGATGATTTGGTCGATTGAGATGCGGGTGAAGGAGGGGTATGAGGCCGCGATGGCTTTTGAGAGGGTGGATTTGCCTGAGCCTGTGGCACAGAGGCGTCAGTAAGGCTTGCGTGCGTTTGAGGTGGCAGAGGGCACACTCACCTGCGATGCCGCATGTCATTACCACGACTGGTCTGGGGTCTTGTTCAGTGCGGAGAAGTCGAGACTTCACCTCTTCCGGGATTATCTGTCCAGCTGCTGCCATCTTGACATGTCAATCGAGGATATGTCTCTGAGGGGATTTGTACGTGCTGATAACGATTTGGGATCTATTAAGTGTTTCGTTTGCAACACTTATAAGCTTAGGTCGAAGCCGGGTGACTCAATGTCGGAGGAACTTCTTGAGTCACCCACTGGGTGCTGACTTCCACCACTCGTTGTTACCCTCGACGCATGATCCGATTGACATGGAATTGACACGCGCAAACAACAGAAGCTACAACACCGGCAACAGACAACAACAAAGGCAATTCTTTGTCAAGTACCTCGAGATGTTTCTTGTTCTCACATCGACCTACCCTACACCGTTTCCCATCAACGCCTACCCTACACATCTACCCCCCACCACGACGAGTCGCAAATGCCAAGACCCATCACGGCCGCCGTCGATCGCCATCTTCGCCTTGCAATCTCCATCTTCACATTGACCAAATTCACCACTCAGGACACCATCTGTCTCTCTGTCAACTGTGTCTTCGCAACCAGCATGGTCGTCAGGCGCAAGGAGGAAGGAACTCCTACAATGCGCGAGTCATGTCCCATCCATCGCCCATCCACTCCACAGCAAGCACAGTCCACTTAGGGCATGCTACGGCGAGAAAACTTTCATCAAACCAACCAAAAACGTATCGGTGAGATGGCCGAGCGGTCTAAGGCGCCACGTTAAGGTCTCATAACCCTTAAAACACAACACATGTTATCCGTGGTCCGAAAGGGCGTGGGTTCGAATCCCACTCTCATCAGTTATTTTTGCCTTTGTGCCCCCCTATGAGGGGGGTCGTTGGGGGTGGTGATGGCTTCCCTTTTTGCGCTGGGCGAGAGCGGCGGATAGTCACGTGGAGGGACGAATGTTGAATGTTGAAGGCCTGGCTAATTTTACACTGGTTTGCAACGTCGGTGCAGGCTGGAAGTCTCTGGTACCACTAAGCCGGCGGCAGAATGACGGACGACCTCCCTCCGTGCTCATCCCGGCTGCATCTCCACATGTTGGAGTTCAGCCTCCAACCACACCTCCAACCGTACCAACGGTGCGGAGAAGTGACACTACTATGGGACGTTCCTTGGGAAACGACCACACACGGGATGCTGTATAAGATGTGCTCCATGGTTCATGCGCGGAAGATAGAGCAGGACTTCCGCGTATGCCATCGACTACCGTGGCCATCATAAACAAGAAGAGCAACCGGGCCAGACTTCAAAATGCGCCTCGCCCACGGACTAGCAGCCCTCTGGGCGACCTCCATCCACGCCGCGACCCTGCAAAAGATCGAGGCCGACTTCCCCAACCCAACAAACGTAGGCTTCTACCTCTACGTCCCGGACACTCTGTCCCCCAACCCGCCCGTCCTCGTGAGCCCGCACTGGTGCCACGGCGACGCCCTGGCCGTCTACAAGGGCTCCTCCTTCGCGTCTCTGGCCGACAGGTACGGCTTCATCGTCATCTACCCGGACTCTCCCAACGCGGCGGACAAGTGCTGGGATGTTTCTTCAAGGGGCACGCTGTCCCACCAGAGTGGCGGGGGGGACAGTCAGGGGATAGTCAACATGGTAGCTTGGACCGTCAAGCGCTACAAAGCCGATGCCGGACGGGTGTTCGTCACGGGCGTCAGTTCGGGGGCGATGATGACTAATGTCCTGCTGGGTGCCTACCCGGACGTGTTCGCGGCGGGCACGGCGTTTGCTGGCGTGCCGTTCGGGTGTTATGCCGCTCCGGACGGCTCAGCCGACTATTGGAACTCCGACTGCGCGACGGGCCTCGTCACGCACACGGGCGCAGAGTGGCGGTCCATCGTCCAGGCGGCGTACCCGGGTTACAACGGGTGGAGGCCAAAGGTGCAGGTCTTCCACGGCACGGCGGACGAGGTGCTGAACTACACCAACTTCGGGGAGGAGGTGAAGCAGTGGACCTCCGTGCTGGGGCTGTGCGGAAGCAAGCCGGCGAAAACGGAGGAGAATAACCCTTTCCCCAATTGGACGAAGTATGTCTATGGGAAGGATGGGTGGCTGGAGGCGTATAGCGCGCTGGATGTTACGCATAATATTGGGAATCACGAGGATGTGGCGATGAAGTGGTTCGATTTGACGTGTACGACGGGGAACTGCTTCAGATGGGGGCAGGGAGGACCGAAGGGGGACTCGTTGTTGAATCAGACTCCTGCTTTCTAGCGGACGGAGGACCGCTCGTCAACGGGATATAGGCGGATGTACCGTCAATGCAATGGTATTGCTCGCCACAATATGCTGCATGCTGTGTTGTAGAAAGAAGCGAAAATGCTCAGTTTGTTACGCCAGGTCGTGCTGCCAACGAAGCCCGTAGCTGGACCAGTCAACCCCGCAAACTCGGGGTATTCCCTCAAGCCAACGCCTTGACCTGCCCCTTCGACTCTAACAGACCCTCCAGGAACTGCAAATCGGCAAATGCCTCCTCGGGCGTCTGCAACGGGTCAGGGGTTTTGCTCTCCAGACTCTTGCCGAACACAGCCACCTCGGCCTTCACGCCAGAGCTGTACTCGAACTTCTGGCTCTTGTCAGACACCTTGACCTCCTCTTGGGTCCAGGTAACCGTGCCGTTTGTGGTCACAATCTCCACCTCGAGTCCCTTCTTGTGCTCGGTCCCGAAGCTGATGGTGATGGTTCCCTTGGCGCCGGACTTGGTCGATACTACAGCGTGGACGGTGTCGTGGGGCCCGAGTCTGTCTACCAGCAAGTCGGCGAAGGAGACCACTTGGTTGACTTCCTCGCCCGCAGCGCCCAGAAGCAGCCTTAGGCCAGCGACGAAGTGCACTCCGCCGTCGAGCAGGAAGCCGCCCTGGTAGCCGGGGACCTTACGCCCTGCACACTGTCAGCCCTCCCATCTTCTTCGACCAAGTTTGGGGCACTCACACTCAGTATTGAAATACTTATCACTCTCCCTCACAAAACCATACCTCTTCAAATGGAAGGTAACCACCTTCCCGCCCAACCTCTTCACCTCCTCCGCCGCCTTGACCAGACTCTCGGTATACCTAAAGTTCTCCGCCACAGCCCAGATAGGCGGGCTGTTCAACCCCCTGTACCAGGCAATCAGGTCCTTCGCCGTCGCGACGTCCTTCGCGACCGGCTTCTCGCTGAGCACGTGCTTCCCGGCCGCGATGGCCTTCTTGATCACCTCGGGCTGGTTGTTGATCGGCAGGACCACAATGACGGCCTCGATGTCCTTGCGCGCGAGCAGGTCGTCGAGGGACTTCCCCGGCGAGGAGGAGGGGCTGTCGAAGTACTTGTCCACCGGCTTCGATGCTTGGCTCGCGAGGGCGTCGGCGGAGGCTTGGGAGCGGGAGTAGATTGCTAGGAGGTCGAGGCTGGAGGCTGCTTCGATGGCGGGGAGGTGTTCTGTGTTTGTGATGTCAGCTTGGCGGGCCCGGAGTTGACTCCGAGAGGAGTTTGGGGGCGGCGGTGCGTATTCGTACCTTCGCGGGCAAAGATGCCTGCGCCGAGGAGTGCGATTCCGACCATTTTTTGGGAAAGTGATGATTCCAAAGTCTTCCAATTGGGTTCTGTCGTAAGCGGGGGGAGGTTGTTGGTCCTTCTGAGAGAGTACCTTGTCAGCTTTATAAGGAGAGCGAGCTTCGAGCGGGGGAAATGATGCGGATGTCGCGATGTCGAGCTGACCTCCCGTCTTTTTGCGCTACGTCACCCACTCATTGACTCTCGTCGCTTTTGCCAAGTCCTGCTGCGGCTTTCTCTCCGCCCGATTACTAAGGATGGGGATTTGTGAAACCCCTGACGCGACAACGAATGGATTCTGTCAGTTACCTGATTACTTGCGAGGAATATGTCCGAGAAATGGAGCGATTCTGCTCTGCTCGCCGTTGACTCACCTTTTAGGAGATGTTGTCATCTACGATCCACGAGGATGAAGGTGTCTTCAGACGTCTACCATAGGGCGCGCGGGACAGCCTGTTGACGGCCTGTTAAGAGCTCATTGGCAAGACTCAAGAGCCTGCCAAAGAACTATATCTCCGCGCTATGCTCGGGGATATTTGCGACCTTCTGGGCTGCCGGTCGGCAACGGCTAAACATCGCGACCGCGGAGGCGGAGTTGCCAGATCGGGCACAAGCGATGGATTTTGGATCTTCGGGACCTACAACTACCAAGTGGTAGAGATCGTGGAAGTTGCGCGGGGGGAACACCTGCCAGGAGGACTTGGTGACGAAGGACGGAAGGGGAAAGGAAGGGATACGTCGATTGCGACGCGCCGACGAAAGGCTCGAGTAGCTAGGCTGGAGCACCTCTCTTCTCCACCCCGAACATCACGTCTTGATGGCGGCAGGGACTCATTATACGCCGGCATTGGTGTTATCTGATAACGACAAGGTCAACAGTGCACGAGATTGCTGTTATTGTAACTACTGCTTGCCGTTTCTACGGCTAACGAGCAACGAATGACAGGGAAAAGCAAACAACAACATATGGCCGCGGAAGCTCGAGGTCTTCCCCTTACTCTTCATCCTCACCGGCCGGGTTTGGAGTTATAAGCCACACCATCTAACAGTGGCCAGCATTGGGATCCGCACTACAACCGCACCTTTAGCAATGACCTCGACCACTCTACTCCCTCCCTCAGCATCAAACTCACCGGAAGCGCCACCCAGCAACATCAGACTGACCCCCCTGGGCACAACCATTGATCTCGTTCTCCAGACGCCAGACGCAGTCCGCATCCGCCAAGTCGAACGAGGCGCCCGTGTTCAGGTTCTGCACCACGAAGTCGTACTTCAGCGTGCCCGTGCCTTGGACGCAGGCAGACTTTGCCTCGCCGGGCGCGTAGACGCCCTGGAAGGCGCCCTGGTGGCCGTCGTAGCCCTTGCAGGCGCGCTCGACGTGGTAGCGCGCGTTGCCCCTGTCTTGCCAGCTGTCGCCGCTGGTGTAGCACCCGGCGTTGGCGGTGGTGGTGCCGGTGGCCAGGAGGGCGAGGATGGTGGAGATGGCTGTGGTCTTCATCTTTGTGAGCTGGGAATGGAGTGACGTTGGAGATGATTGTGGGAGGTGAGTGGTTCTGATGAGGAGCAGAGAAGGCATGAATTGGCCGGCGACAGAACTACTTTATATACCCGGGAGAAGTCTCCCTGGCCGGTCTTTGTGCTCAGCGAGCAGGTAGCGACTGTCGCTCAATCGCCGTGGACTCTCAGCTTCATGCAGAGGTATGTTATCTCCGGTTCCTGTGTCCAGCTCTCGATCCTACCTGTAAGAGATCGGGCTGAGCTTCGTCTGGGCTCGGCGATGGCAATCGGGCTCTCGGGTGTTCCACTGGAAGACGGTGGGAGAGGCAAGACAGTGGACCATGCGGGAGAGAGTGGTGTAAGTGCACTTCCTTTTTGCCCCTTCTCGTTGTCGAAAGTGCCCGTTTCACGACATGAAGGACTTACCGGTGTTACGGGATCCTTTGCACTAAGTGTCTCTTCGTGCAACGGAGACGAGACCCGCGGGCTATAACTCACATCAAGCGCAACCTTGCCTGAGCTAGAGGTCGATGGATCTTATTTGCTCAATTGGACGGTGTATGGCCATAGTCTGGTGATACTCGGTATACGGCGCTGTTCTCAGGATTCTCGGCATAGCACGACAGGAGCTGCGGATGCGGATGCTGACAGTAGGACACAGATATCGAGACGTTTACCAGGAACATTGGCACATATCGGGAACATGTCAATTGGACCACCTTATTCTAGCATCCTTGCGACCCGTCTACCGGGTTATGACCCCGGAGGCAAGGGATGGATGTCCCTTGCCCTTCCCACTTGGCCAGTCGATCAACTCACAGGCGTCAAGACTTGGTTATGAGCCATGTACAACTCCTCACGGGCGAGAGTGCGCTGCTATAATGGCGTCTGCCACAATTCCACCGTCATCAGCAACGGCCGGCAATTTCTCCCGCAGATCGTAATGGTAGCTGCCCGGCAAAACCCAGCGGCTATGTACCACAAATTGCGCGTCCCGTATCTAACTGCCAGAGGCTGAAAGAGCCCGACACTCTACATATTATCGTGTTCTTCGGAATACAGAATAGCAACGTTCCAGCTGACTCAGTTGCACCGCTATACACTTCTCTCTCGACAAGATGCTGCGCTGCAATGGAACCTGCCCGACACCGGTCTGGTTCCCGGAGTTCACTACGCCGTCTGTGCTGGGGAAGACCAAAACCGGGTAAATATTTACGTGGCCGTCGCCCTCGCGCAGGAGCACCATCTACTCTCTATATTGCCGGATATTTCTCGACCCATAGCAAGGTCAGCCTCTATAGTGGCTGCTGCTATTATTAACACCCGTGCCAGCTTCCGGATCTATGATTGCACCCATAGTATGAGGCCAGACTGTGGTCCAGATATAAAGCTGGGTGACATCGGCACGCTTTGCCCTGGTCTACTACTACTGTCTTCGCCTCTTATTCCGAGATTCTTAATTGCTTTCGAGCCTCGGCCTCAGCCGCGTATGACGAATGCAACCCTGGGTCGACGACACCTGAGCCCTGCAGTGTTGATAAACAAGGCCGACCTCCTCTTGTTCCTGGAACTGTTCTCGAAATGCTTTCACAACATCGCTAAGTGCTCAAGAAGCCGTCGCCACCCAGCTCTTCGTCACCTCGCGCCGAGCGCCCAATACAACCATGCGGTATATATCCTGGCTGAAACTTCCACTCGCCCTTGGCCTCTCACTATCGGCCACAGCAGTAAATGCATCTCAACTTTCACCAAGAGCTTGCACGCGCACCGTCAAGGCGCAACAAGGGGACACTTGCGCCTCCCTATCAAAAGCCCAGGGCATATCAGTATCAGAGTTTCTCCTCAACAATCCGACAATAACAAGCTGCGACCTCACAGCAGGGAGCAGTTACTGCGTCGCCGAGGACGGAAACGGCGGCGCGCCATCACCATCACCGACCCCGTCGCTAGTAATCAGCACGGACGGAACATGCGGCAACGGAGTCACTTGCGCAGGGTCCAAATGGGGTGCATGTTGCTCAGAGCACGGGTATTGCGGGAGCACGAATGATTACTGCAACGCCGGGTGCCAAGCTGCGTTTGGGTCTTGCGGCGCGGTTTCTTCTAGCACAGGGCCTCCCATCACTCAGCCATGGGGGACCGGGACGGTGTATGTGACGGCCACGACTGTTATCACCAGCACTGCAGTTACCTCGTCGACGAGATATACGACAATTGCAGTACCCGGCACGGTTACGTCGGTCGTGCTCACCACAAGCACGGTCGTGCGAACGGCCTCGAGCGTAGCTTTGACAACGAGCACGGTCACCGCCACAAGCGTCGTCACGCAGACGGCTTCGAACACAGCAGTCGTGACTTACACCAGCCTAGTCTTCGCAACATCAACAAGCCTGGTCTTCGAGACGTCAACCCGCGTCACGACAAGCACCAGCCTGATCACGAAGACGGCGACGAGTCTGGTCTTGGGTACCGCTACTGTAACACGCACAGTCACTGCTGACCGGACGGCAGTCACGACCACTGTAGTAACAGCAGCCTGCTCGCCCACAAGACCGGATACGCCCATCACTCGCACGACCACCTCACGTCCGCCATCTCAAACACCCACGAATGTTCCAACCCCGGTATTTCCGGGGACAGTCAGCAACTGTACGTACTTCCCAACGGCATCTCGGAGCAAGACTGACGTGTGTCACGCTAGGCAAGAGGTACTATCAAATCAGGAACAACGACACCTGCCAAAGTATAGTTGGCGGTAACGGCATCACCTTTGCCCAGTTGTGAGTCTACCCCTACCACTAAATTCCCAAGACATTAGGCATGGTCAACTGACAGAAGATGCAGCTACGCCTGGAATCCATCGGTGAGCAGCAGTCCACTCAACAACATCCTATGCGTCCCCGGCCTGTTACAATTGCTGATAGATGGTATCTGCAAGGTGAGCTGCGATGCCTTGTGGGAGGGCTATTATGTTTGTGTTGCAGCATGATCGTCTAGGCGGCTTCGAGGGGAGCAGAGTGGGAAATGAGGAAGACGTGCGAAGAGCGGATGGGGTGTATGCGAGCTGCATGGCATATGACGCATCGAGATATGGACAGACAATCCTTAATGCTAAAACTGTTTAGTAATGTGTCGGGTATTACGGACAACGTCTCGCCCTCATTCAAGGTTGCGGTTCTACATTATGCAATCCATCCTTCTGATGCTCAGACTGCACCCTATGGGCGGTGTTCAGTGCCTTGTCGAGGTTGATATGCTTAGCCCCCAAGGCAGCAAGCGCCGAGACAACGAAGAAGCCCATGGCAGTGATCCATACGGCCCGAATGGCCAGCCATACTGCTCGCACCAGCTCTTCCTTCAGCGGTCCGTCTTGCAGGGTCCGAATGATTTCGACAAGCTGGATGGGGTCCTTCCCCAGCTGGTCCAGCATGCTCGAACCGGGTATGGATGCGGGAACTTTCTTAAGCTGACCTTGCACCGTGTTAGTGAACACGGCACCGAAGATGGAAAGCCCGAGAGCCTGGCCCAGCGTGCGCATCTCCGGCACCATGGCGACGGCCATGTTCGTATCTTCATCCCGAGCCGCGGCCTGGACCGAGATCTGCATCGATGCCAGCAGCATCCCCAACCCAATCCCAGATGGGAGCGCTAGGAATATCCACTGCTGAGGGGAATCCTTCACGCGCTCGTTGATCATGAGGCCCATGCCCAGAATGCACACCGCCCACCCAGCCCAGAGGAAGACGCGGTATCGGCCTGTCTTGGCGATCAGGATGCCCGTCACCACAGCCGTAGGTGCGACGGTGAGGGTGAGGGGTAGCAAGCCGACGGAAGCAATGACGACCGAGTATCCGAGCACTCCCTCGTAGTATAGTGGGAGGTAGTATATTGCAGCCCACATGATCATGCCGGTGGTAGCGAGGCCCAGATACCCCTGAGCAGCAGTCCAGGTGCCGAAGACCTGCACTGGGAGCATCGGTTTCTCAGCCTTGAATCCCTCCCAGAAGAAGAAGACGCCGAGACCTACAAGTCCGAGGACTAGAGGGAAAACGGTATGCCAGCTGCTCCAGGGAAACTGTATACCGCCCCAGGAGACAGCGATGAGGAAGGATGTGGACGACAGGACAAAGAGCACCGACCCGACAAAATCGACCTCCCGCAGCTTGGCAGCCATGTCCCTCTCTTCCCTTCTCAGTCGGAGACACAAAGCAACAGCCACCATAGCCACGACATTGAACGGCAGCAATATCCAGAAAAGCCAGCGCCAAGTGACATTCTGCGCAAAGGCAGCTCCCATTATTGGTCCGGCAGCCGAACCAAACGACCAGGAGAGACTGACGAGCCCGAAGTACGCCGCGCGGTCTTTGAGCGGGATGAGGTCTGCGATGATGATGTCGACCATGCCGATACAACCTCCGCACCCGATGCCCTGGATTGTCCGTCCGGCGAGCATGGTAGCCGCGTTGTGTGCGACGGAGCAGATGATTGTCCCGATGAGGAAGAGCAACAGGGAGATTTGTGTGAGCGGCTTGCGCCCGAAGATGTCCGAGTACGAGCTGACGAGAGGCAGCACGACAGCGCTGCCGAGGAAGTAGGATGTACCGATCCATATCGCTTCGACTGAAGATGCGTTTACACTTTTGGCGATGATCTGCGTGATGATTAGCGAGTATCTTAGTGAAGAAGTCACTTCGAGTGGAGTGTCATACGGGCAAAGGGGCACCAATACCGGTTGCTTCAAGGGATGTGAAGAAGGAGATTATCATCAATGCCCACATGACGACCTTTTCCCTCCATTGCAACGAGTGGTCCCCCGTAATCTCAATAGGTCCTTCTTCGTTGATACTCGAGTCGTTCACGTTCTTCTTGGTTGTTGTCTCTACCTCCCCTGAGAGGGCCATATTGACTGGCAACTCTTTGACGCCATCCATTCCGAGGGAGCTGGCGTTTGGTACAGTTGGACTATGAGACGCGTCTTATAACGCTCAAGATGGGGGAGTGTTTGCCATTTTGGTTTGCGGATGATCACGCGAGACGATGCGGATATAGCGCGGCAGGGGGCCAGACGCTGAAAGCTGCATACGGCCCCCATCAGCCTACTGAAGTCAGAAACTTGAGATTACCGAAAATATAACCTTGATGGAGAGAGTTGAGGTACGAGATGCCTAAAGAGGGCGAGGACATAAGCTTACTGGATTGTGAGGTGATTTTGGAAGGCGCCATCACTTGGATGACTTCGTCCTCCGCGCATTATCTAAGCGAATGACAGTCGTCGGGAGACAAGTTTAAGTCGGGGGGGTTTTATCTCCGAACGGAGAAGAATTGCGAATCCCGAGTCAACGCTTGCAATCAACGGAAAGGTCAGGGCCGAGAGGATATGGTTTTGGTCTTACAGCGGCTTGACCGGACACAGTTTCTCGTAGACAGCGTAACATCGGACGTCCCAAGTCGAGGTGAGAGCGAGAGCAACAACGACATCAAAAAGAATGAACCATGAAGGACGCTGCGACACTTGTGCGGTCACCATACGAAGTAGGTCGGCCCTGCAAGAAGATGTGCTTCTAGCAGTTTTCGGCATGCGCGTTCCGATCGTGATCTGACGGATCTAATGTGGTATCATTCCCGGTGCTAGATTAGAGTGCTGACGTTTGCGGCTGCTGTGGAACATGGAGTCGATGCTCAACACATGGCGATGTTTATTCGGGTTGCCTTCGGATGGAGGAGCAATTGGAAGTCTCTCTCGTCGTTCAATTAGCTTAGAGTTTGAATAGCGACGATGGTGATTTGCAAAGGTCCAGCCGTACTTGGTCACTTGAAAGAGAAAGAGCTATAGGTCTGTCACATAGGTAGTTCCTGGGTCAATGAGGTGAGCATCTGGGGGTTATAGTGAGACTATGGGAGTCTAACTTAGAAATCTTGCGATGGGCTCTCTGGTGGCTTAGATGTCCGAGATTGGGGATCGACAATGTGACCCGACGGCTAACCTTCGACGTCCAAGATTTGTAGGGCTTCGTGTCGTCCAGATGATGGATTCATCCACTAGTACGTCTGTCTGGTCCCTGCCCGTCATCTCACGCCATCGTAGCCCTTCGCAACTCTGTGGACTTGTCGCTTGAAGTCTGTTGAACGAGCCCAACCCGGAAACCAGGGACAGTGTCACAGACTCACAGCCAAGTCTACTAGATGGTGCTGGAGATGGGCTCACTAGGGGCGGCGGCAGTCTCGGATGCGGTAGGAACAGACTTCGACTGTTGGAATCCGTTCGGTGGCTTGCGGTTCACAGCAATCTTATGCAAGCAATGCCTACAGCTTGTCTGTGGCGTACTTTTACCGGAAGATGGTGATGGTTGTCGGCTTACCGGGCCGGGATTTTTCGATAGTTTCACGACAGCCTCATCGGATGACCTGCGACTGGCCATTCTAATGGTCTGTAGCAAGCCACATTAGTAACAAACATGGCGAACATCAAGCCACGATCGGCAAGCGGCAAGTGCGCGCGATCTGGCCTCGGCCCCGAAACTTCCAATGCCCGTGGAATGTCTGCAGTCTGCAGGAGCCCGGGGTACGGCGACCCCTTCTACGCGCTTCGGTCGCCTGACGACTTGTCGAACCCGCTGCGGCTAGGGTAGTGAAGGTTGCAAATGGTTTGTAGCTTGCCGTGCGCCATGTGCGCAAGGCTCCTGTAATCTCCGGTCATTCCCATGGAAAACTGCGCGGTGCTGGCCGGGTTGTCTCTGACCGTGAACGACTGCCGCCTGATGATGGGGTGGTGAGAAGGGCAAGGGCGTACTTTGTAGAGACGGGACAGATGCATTGGGGAAGTTGGGGTACCATCGCGGTCGGCTCTTGGCGAAGGAATCCCATGCATGTCTTCCCGTCCTGCAGCTACAGGGGTCTCTCCACGAGGAACTTGGCTTGTTCCCGATCCCAGGTCCTTGTCCGTGAACCCCTCAGACACACGACCACGAACACCAAGCCAAGAGGAAGTGCAGGCTTACGATATCACGAAGCAAGGGTAGACACGGGATGCTGCGAGGAGACCAGTCATTGACAACCGGGTAGCACTCACTGATCTTATTTGTGACGAATAAGCATTGACCTGGTCCCTTCACCATCCCAGCTCCAATAGGCCGGGTGTTATATTTAGTATGACGCGGCTCGTATCGATACTCCACACAAGACGGCAGCGACCGCATAGCTATTGATCACCAACCTCTCGGCGATGGCATCTTACTCGATTTGTCCACCGTCTATGACTCAAGATCATGTTTATTCATCGTAATGTTTCCCACACGTAGTATACACCCACCATCAAACGTCAATTCTGATTAGGACCACGACAGACCGAGCCTGCCGTCTGTTTCTTGGGTGTGTCATTCGCTATATCACGTCTTTTGGTGCACCCCGATGGAGCCGGGATTCGGAACAAGGGCGAGGGCTCGGAATACACGACGGCCAATGGCAATTCCTGATACCATTAACCATGCAAGAAGCAGTGTACCTGCATCTGTGAACTCCAGCCCATGACCTGGAAATGGCTGGGTGACAAACCGTCGAGTGTACCAGTCGGCAGATTTTATTCGTCCCAAATGCTACTCTCCCCTTAGCTTACGTGTTGCACAGCAGTGCAGCCGAGTCTCGCTTCGTGTACCCGCCGGTGCTCGAGCCCTACGTCTAAATCTCCCGTCCTGTATGGCAACTAGAGTACCAAACCTTGACCATCTCGTGTTCTTGTCAGCAGGGGTTTCCATGGTATCCAAGGGTGTGCTAGGACTAATATGGTGTGAGTAACGAGACCCTGCATCGGGGAGAGTCCGAGGCACTTCAGCAGTCCCGCTTGACTGACGCGCCAGACGCGGTTATAGCAAGGGCCCAATATCTCACGCAGCTCAAGATATCGTCCAGCATATAGGCACTGGACGTACTGTTGTCTTATTGTGGGACGACAGACTGGCTAATATCATGTGAGAGACACCAGGATGCGGTACGTGCTGGTGTGGCGCTTACCCCTGACCAAGAAGCACAGCATCGAACAAACTCACACCAAGCTTTGCAGCAAACATTATCATTAACGGATGCCAGACACCAATCAAACGACATACCGCATACCAGTCACTGTAACAGACGATTAATATAACGAAATATCGGTAGGGCAGACTGCAGTGACCCCTCCAGGAGGTTGGGGGCTGGTCAACCCGTGTTACCCGCAAGAACATATAGTTCACAGATGTTGATGCATCTGAGGTCACGCAGCAAGCGGATATATGTTCCCTATTCTGTAGGTCCCATGCGGTCTAATCTCCCTCTTACCAGGTCTGTGTCCTCTTGCCAGTGCCGCCTAGTTCTTACACATGACCGGGCGTTGATCATATTCTCCTGAGTCTTGCTTCAATGCCGGACTCAGCACAGCTTCTGAGCTTCGTTCCAACTACAACATGCCGGTCGAAGGACTACCACGATGTCTCACCGGAGACAAATAATATGTAGGCCAGTGTGTCTGGTATCATCCATCGATGGTGTCAAGCGGTTCCGGGCCAAGCCAATACTCTGCCAGGCGGGTTGTTGCTATTCTCAACGACACTCACCTCCTGACCCCCTGACACAAAGTGGTCACCGAGTTCGATGTTTGCCGCTTCATCCAGGTCAACCCACACCCACATATCGCCCGACACGAGCACATGGGCCTCATCACCGCTCTGCGACTCCACTCCATGTGCTTTGGGCTCCGCGAATTGACGGCCTACTGGAGCCGTGCGTGTTTCCTTCGCCGTCGAATGTGGCTTCGATAACCATGGCTTTCTTTCACATTTCCATCCCAGATGTTGCATTCCACACCCTCGAGAGCATCATCTGAGGGGATCTAGTGATTTCCTGCATCCCGATGGTCCTTTGCAATTACACCTGTTCCGAGGTAGCAGTCATCAAGGAGGGAAGAGGTGAGGGCGAGGGAGGGACTCCATGTCCGACTCATGCACGAGCAGTGTGGTAAAACGACGTTTGCTCGGCGGCGAGGGAGATAGGAGTGCATGGCGTCTCTTTCATGGGCCATCGTGTCTAGCGTTGCCGTCATCTTAGCTCGATAGCATGCTCGACGACATGGTCCCGTCGGCGAAGTATAAAATGGCGATGTCTCCTCGCCATCATGAAGTCCTGAGAACATCAAGGCAAGCCGCCACCGTCCTTTCATTCACTATTCTTATATTCGCTCATACTTCTCTTCAACATGAAGTTCTTCTCAGCTTCTGTCGTTACTCTCTTCACTTTCTTGTCGAGCGCTGTTGTGGAGGCGGCTCCCCCTTCGTTCAAGGAGCTTGACCTCCGTGCATCGACTTGCAACACTCCTTCTAACCGTGCGTGTTGGACCAGCGGGTTCAATATCAACACCGACTATGACGCAAACACGCCCACGACAGGTGTAACTCGGACTGTACGTCAACATTCACTCCTAAAAGACTCAACAGGTGCTAACGACCTGCAGTACGCCTTGACCATCACTGAGGTCGACAACTGGACCGGGCCTGATGGAGTCGTCAAGCCAAAGGTAATGCTTGTCAATGGTCAGTACAACCATATCAACCGGGCCCTTTTCTCGCATAGCATAGAGAGGACTGACAACTGTGACAGGCAAATTCCCAGGTATGGCATCTCGAAGAGTAGATAGGGGCTACTGACTAAACAAATCACAGGACCCACCATCTTCGCCGATTGGGGCGACAGAATCAACATCACAGTCACTAACAATCTCCGGACCAACGGGTAAGCATCCAGACAACTACTCGCCAGTTCTGGAAGAACAGAAATTTACAGTTGAGCAATTAGGACGTCCATCCACTGGCATGGCCTCCGACAATTGGGCTCAAATCTTCATGACGGAGCCAACGGCGTGACCGAGTGTCCAATTCCACCTAAGGGCGGAAGCAAGGTCTACTCTTTCATCGCAGCCCAGTACGGCACATCCTGGTACCACTCTCACTTCTCAGCTCAGTACGCCAACGGCGTCGTTGGCTCGATCCAGATCGAAGGACCCGCCTCCTTGCCCTACGACATCGACTTGGGTGTCTTCCCCATTACAGACTACTACTACCGCACTGCCGACGATCTCGTAGAGTTCACCAAGAACAACGGTGCCCCGCCCAGCGACAATGTCCTCATCAACGGCACCAACGTCCACCCCGTCACCGGCGCCGGCAAGTACGCCAACGTGACGCTCACGCCCGGCAAGCGTCACCGCCTGCGTCTCATCAACCCCTCCGTCGAAAATCACTTCCAGGTCTCGCTCGTCAACCACTCCATGACCGTCATCGCCGCCGACCTAGTCCCCGTCAACGCCTATACGACCAACACACTGTTCCTCGGAGTCGGCCAGCGTTACGACGTTACCATCGACGCCTCCAAGCCCATCGGGAACTACTGGTTCAACGTGACTCTACCACCAAACGGCTTCTGCGGCACCTCCAACCACCCAGCTCCAGCGGCCATCTTCCACTACGCCGGTGCCCCGGGCGGCCTTCCCACGAACCCGGGAACACCACCAGTGGACACCCTCTGCTACGACAACACCGACCTCGTTCCCGTGGTGTCCCGCACCGCAGCCCCGGGCAACTTCAACCCCAACCCCAACAATTCCCTCCCCGTCCACCTCGACACCACCGGCTCGCCCCTCTTCGTCTGGCAGATCAACGGCTCCTCCATCAACGTCAACTGGAACAAGCCCGTCCTCCAATATGTCATCGAGGGTAACACCTCCTACCCGCCTTCGGAGAATATCATCTCCGTCCCCTCGAACAACCAGTATTCCTACTGGCTTATCGAGAACGACCTCGACGCCGCCTTCTCCCTGCCCCACCCCTTCCATCTCCACGGACACGACTTCCTCATCCTCGGCCGCTCGCCGGTCGCATCGCCAGTGCCCCCTCAGACGAGATATAAGTTCAACCCGGCCACCGACCTCTCCCTTCTGCGGGGGAGCAATCCCACCCGTCGCGACGTGACCATGCTCCCCGCCAAGGGCTGGCTTCTCATCGCCTTCAGGACGGATAACCCCGGTGCTTGGCTTATGCACTGCCATATCGCCTGGCATGTCTCCGGCGGGTTGAGCGTGGACTTCCTGGAGGGAGTCAGTACGCTCAGGAACAATCTCCCGGCTGCTGATAAGGCGGCTTTCGCGGACAACTGCAACAAGTGGAGGGCTTATTTCCCATCGATGGATCCGTTCCCCAAGAGCGACAGTGGTATCTAGAGGGACTCTTTTACTTGAGTTGAGTTGGCGGTGTTGAGAACCTCTGTTTCGACGTGTACCTGACAATATTCCCTTCGTTTCTTCTTCTTCGTACATTGCCAGGTTGTTGTTGTACTTTCGTTCTTCTTCTTGCTGGTGTGCGGTTTACATAGCTTGTGTGTACTATACCTTAACATCTCGTTCGTCATGTTCTCACGAAGCAACAATGTGGTCAGTAGACGCAAGGGTTATCAATGGTACATATCTCCGAATGATACAATGTCTATTTCTTTAACAACCATCAATGCGCCGGTTCTCCCTCGCGGCAAGCGCTATACTGTGCCAAGACACATCAGGTCAAAACCCGAGTCATGCCAACCCCTGACCTGAAGCGCATGTTCCATGACTCGCGAGACGTCCCTTCTCTCCACCAGACCCGTACTCATGCATGTCAACCCAGCAAACTCTGCACATAACATCAACAGCTCAAACAGCTCAACAGGTTCGATGGTGTAGTTGGTTATCACGTCAGTCTAACACACTGAAGGTCTCCGGTTCAAGCCCGGGTCGAATCACTTTTGCATTCGCTCGTGCTTGTGTGATGTTGAAGAGTCAGGAGCACCTTTTTGGGCGCATTGATTTCTGTTGGGGTCGGGACGTCATGCAATAGTAACGAGATATGCATTTGATGTATGTAATCCACTCTCCCAACACGATGCTGTTTCTAACCCTCCTCCTCCCCTTCCACGCCTCCCCTCGCTCCCCCTCCCCTCCCAACGTCTTCACTCCTCCACAACCTCCCCCTGCACATCAGCGGCAGCAATCCTCGTCTTCCTCAACTTCTCCACAACGCTCGGATGCCCGCCGTTCTTGGTCACGAGCTGCCCAAAGTTCGCGTTCTGCGCCAGCGAGAAGTCGTGCGTCCAGTACCCGAATACGTCGTGCACGCCGAACGACGAACTCGCGCTGCTCGGGTTGCTGGGCTTCTGCTGCGCGTAGGCAAAAGCCAACCGGTTGCCGCCCTTGGGGTTGAGGTACCGCTGCGACCCGCTCGCGCCAGAGTACGACGTGCAACCCGCGCACTTGGCCGTGAACTGCCAGTGCGTGCCGTTGGAGCGCGTGCCGGTTTTGAAGACCTCGTAGGTCGCGCCTGTGTAGGTTTGGGGGAGGGTGTGGGAGCTACAAGGCGGGGGATGTCAGCAGCGGTAGGGATTGGGGGCTAGAAGGGTGGGTGGGGGTGGGCATATGCTTACGTGGCGTATCGCGACGAGACGACGGCCGAACCCCCGTTCGCCCACGAGACGCCGAGGGGGTTGTAGGTCATCGACCCGCCCCAAGCGAGCCCGACCCAGCCCACCTCGGAGGGAGCGACTATTTGCACGACCGAGTCGTACGGCGAGCCCGTCTGCGCGTCCGACGGCACGGCGATGCGGACCGTGATGTACTTGCCCGACAGCGAATACGTCGCCTGGTACTGGGCGAAGGTGAAGCCCGTCTCCGGGTCGTTGTAGACGGTGACGGCGTTGGCCTGGCTGGCGGCGGAAGCTGGATTGGTAGGTCACGTGTTAGGCCAGCTTGTTGGTTGCCGAGTGTAGATGTCCGGGGCACACTCACCGACGCCGAGGATGGCTGCTAGGCCTCCGAGTCCGAATGTCCACCGCATGTTCGCTAGCTGTAGGTGTCTTTTTCGTGGGGATCAAGCGTAAGAGACGGGCGAAATTAACGCGGTTTGATATATCCCACCGTCGTTGACTTTCTCTGCGCTATGCCTGGAGGAAGGGTTAGCTTGAGCTCTAAGCAATGCTCAGGCGCAGAGTTATGGTTTGCGCCTTGAAGTCTTCCCGCCCAAAACACAATGCGAAAGAGCAAAAGACCAGACAGGACTTACGAGATATGCAAAGAGTATGCTTAAGCAAGTCGGATCTACAAGTATCTCCGCTATCAGAAAGGGCACAGTACTGCGGAGGCGGCCTGTCAATATGCCCAACGCGTGCGACAGAAGGCATCTTTAATAAAGTACTTGTGGCGAGCCCAGCACCCAGCGCACGATCCAGGTCCAATGGAGGCGGCATAGACAGCCATGTAGCATTCGTACTATATGACGGAGACAAGTTCGTTGATTGCAGTAGGGTTGCCACCAAGGTCTCCAAATCGTCCCCAAACTCCAGCGACATGGGGTAGGAAGTAGGCGACTCCTTGACGCCAATTCTGGAAGTTCAGTATAGTCTGTAATACATATTCCGAGGATTTAATTGGTGGTAATGACCTACAGTACCGTAGATGCGTAGATTGATGCTGGTTTTACCCATACTCCGGGTAAATATCTCCCTTGGGCATTGGGAGAGCAGCCACATATAGCCGTCCGAGAGCCGCAGCCTGTCGAGAGGAGGAAAAGATATTAATCGGTGTCAATCGCCATGTGAACACGTCGAATCGGGACACAAGAGCCGGCCAGTACAACCTGGTTGATGTCTTGGGTCGCTGGGAAGCTACCTCGATATATAGTCCCCCCGACGTGGAGGCATATCGTCACTCCGGTCGATGGTGATGCTGGTTGCATCGTGATGCGCTTGGATAGTCGCGTGAGTATAATGGCCATTCCCTCATTGGACGGACCGGATCTCTGGGTGTCTCTGTCAGGATCTATTTCTGGTCGTGCATGCTGAGGTTGGGGAAGAATTGTTCTCGAACATTCATCTTGGACTTCCACGCATATCCCTCACGTGGCGGTGGATGTAACACCGCCGCAAATCTCCGGCTATTGGGGCTTGGGCCTCCAAAGTCATGATAACATCGAGGATGCGACACTGTCGTGCCTCGATGTCAACAGAGTTGTGACCATCCCCCGCTCCTGAAAGTGCTGGCTGTAACAGCTGTCGGAGAGTTGCCGTCTTTGGCTTCTGTGCCCATCTGACTAAGCCAGGTCAAAAATAGCATGCTCTGTTTCCGAGCACGCCAAGAAACGTGTTGGCCCGCGGGAGCCGTCAAGAAGTCTTGCAACATGGGCGGCTCCGGGTGGGACAGCATATCGGCGCCTCGGACGGACACTTGCCCGGTGGGTAACCCGCAACCGCATTCTGTCCATCTAGAGAAGAGTGTGAGACGGGATCTTGTCGTCGTGAGAGTTGCAGAAACGTTGCATGGCGATCGAGATTGCTCCCCTCAGCTGTGCCGAAGCAGCGACACGGTGGCAGCGGGAGACCTACTCAGGGAGGAGGAGAAGAACAGCCCCGACACACGCCCTTGTTGACCGGCGGCTGGAAGAGTCCATCGCCCATGAAGTTTATGGGGCGTGATCGTCATTCTCCTTCCCGTTATGACCGACACGAGCTCCCTCGCTGTAACGGAGAGCGGGATGGCGTCGCAGTGCAACAACCTCGACAATCGAAGAATGCGGCGATGCGGCCGCTCGAAGGCAGCAGGTTTAGCTGCGCTCTGATTGGTTGTCTGGAAAGGGGCCAGATGTACGTCGGTCAACATTCGCCAGCCACGGTGCTCAATGGTTGTTGGGCGCCAGGATTTCTCGCGATCCGCCGAAGTCTAAGGTCTGGCTGCAGTGCGGAAAAGACAGGTTTACAACAATGTCCTAAAAGCCAATCAGTATGTCAGCGTACGACCATATGCGAGAACTAGGGGATGGGTGTGCAGTGCATACCTCTGGCGGGAAACACGCAACATATCCTCACACACACATTCACACATCCCATGGTACACAATGCCGCACCAGGCCTTAAGGTAAAACAAGCTCTTGCATTCCATCACAGAACAATACTAACTACCTCCCAGCATCTCTCATTACACAACCCCCCATCTAATACAACACCCTCCTTTCCCTAAACGGCGCCTGGGTTACATCAACCTCCACCCTCCCCCCAACATCAATCCAGCACCCCCGATCACTAACCCCGCAACTCCCCCTCGTGTGCGCGACCTCCTGCCGACTAACCCTCCCCTCGTCCCTCGGGATCCAGATTTTAGGGGTGGGAGTCCACATCTCCGGCGGCCAATAGCCCCGCGTCTTGTACTCCGCCGGTAACTCTCCCCCCTCTGGAGGTGGTAAGTCAGACAGCTGTAGTAGCTTGCGCAGGGCGTGGTAGTCCTCGTAGACTTCGGGGTGGAGGAATTTCATCAGCAGGTTGGGTGGCGTGTTGGGGTCCGGGGTTAGGTGGTGCTTTAGCCGGAGGAGGAGGTTGGATAGGGGCGAGTCGGGGGAGGGGGCGGAAGAGTGGAATTTTGAGGTGAGGTGGGAGGAGGCGAACTGGCCGATGGTGGAGAAAAGGTTGCCTGCGCCTTCGACGGCGCGAGAGTCTGTTCCGTTGCCGGGGGCGGGCTGGTTGAGATCGTGTGGTTGGTGTTGTGGTTGTGGCCGGGGGGTGATGTCGTGTGGTTGTAAAGCGGTGGACATGCCCAGGTCGTTTGACGTGTTGTAGTAGTCGCTTGCGGTGCCGCCTTGAGCCTCGGGAGGTGTTCCAGTTGAGTCGGTTTCGATCCCCAAGCCCTCTTCCATGTTGTAGTAGTCACTTGCTGCACCACCCTGGACCTCAGGTGGTACGTGATCATTGACGTAGGTGTTCATGTGGTCGTCGGTCGTAGTTTCGTCAGCCAAACTCTGATCTTGCAGTGCGAGCGTGCGCGGGAGATTGTTCAGTAGCGGCCCGAGAGCATCGGTGAGGGAGAGGTCTACCATTCCCGTGAAGACGAGAAACAAGATCATGAGTAGGAGTGGACCAAAGGCGGCGTGGAGTGCGAAGAGACCAATTAGGCAGATCTCTGATAGGTACAGCCCCACGAAGAGCTGTAGCAGGGCCTTGGGGTATAGAAGGCCGTGGGTGTCGACGTCGGAGTCGTAGGTGTAGATCAGGTTATACTTGTACACGAAGTGGACGAAGCCCATTCCCAAGCCAGCGAAGACGAGGATCAGGGGTGCAATGCAGGAGTAGCAGATGGCTGGACAATCTGTCAGTAAGTACCATATGTAGGAGAAGTGCAGGAAGTGCGAATCTTACCAATGACTCCCATGTTAGTAAACACAGGGAATGTACCACCCCAGTGCCGCTGTCTCAGGTCGTGCCAGATGTGGAATCTCTTTCTCGGCGACCGTATGCGCTTGGCAAAGAACTGGTGGCGAAGCAAGTCGAAGGCGCGTAGAAGTTCCAGTGAGCCACCAGCCAGACACTGAACTAGGATGTAAGAGAGGTAGAAGTTTGATGCCTTGGGTAGGTTCTGCGCCAACAGGTCCTTTGCTGATAGAGGATTCTCGAGAATCTGCTTGAAGGCCGCCGATGCTGCCGAAGTGATGGTGGTGACGAGGAAGACCTGCACCACTTGGAACACGAAGTACCAGCCTTGGGTGAACAACTCGATTAGCGGTCGCGATGGAACACCGGAAGCTCTGGCGCAAGCTAAAACTGTCAGTATTTATCCACAGCGTCCGGGTCATTATGATGGTCTTACCTCTCAGCATCCCGGGAACAGCAGCCATTAACAACGACAGCGCCAAAGCAGGCAGTAAGCCCTCGACAACTCCGAGTATCGCCTTCGGCATCTTCACAATCCAAACAAGGAACGGCACGTTCTTGCTGAGAAACTCGACATTCGACACCAATCCGACAAAGGCCGACGGGATCGACCAGAAAATAATGGCGGCAGTAATGACACCCATAAAGAGGAAGCGGCGCATGATCCTCTCCCACCACTGCATCCGCAGTGTACTCCATATCACGTCGTTCGGTCGCACGCCGATGTAGCCGGGAGACATCTGCAGCGGTCGGTGGTGGACGAGGATCTGGTATCCGGCTTGAGCAGCCGCCTGAGAGTTGAACTCCACGAAGACGGAGCAGACCGGCGCCCCGAGGCCGGACTTGATGTCGCGCCGCATCTTGTAGACCTTGATGTTCAGCTCCTTCAGTTTCAGCCGCGTCCATCTGATGGAGTCGACCTGTCGGCCGTAGTTGGCAAGTGGTCGGTGCGTTGGACGAGCCTCGACTGGTATCCACATTGCAGCCACCGAGCCCCGGACGTCGGGTAGGGCAGGGTCAAGGCCGTAGGGGTGTACATAATCCGGGTCCTCGATCTTGTCTTCCTGCTCGAACAGCTGGCCGTCGCCTGGGTCTGAGGGCGAAAGTGAGAACTGACCGGCCGATTCCATAATCTGGGGCTCTTCGACCTTCTTCACTCTGATCTCCATCGGGACATTGTCCCTAGTGGCGGAGCTCTCGGAGCTCTTTCGCGACGAAGCCACACGTGGATGGCCGTGAACCTTGACCTCCTTGATACCGAGTTTCTTGGTCCTGGCTGCGTTTGCCTTCCGTATCAGGGTGATTTCGGCCTTCTCCAGGCGCATTGCCGTCTGTTCCCGCTCCTTGACGATGGAAGCGAGCTCCTTGGTGTTCCTTGATATCCATACATTTCGCACCGAGTCGCCGAAGATTTTCCGTATCTTTCTCTCGTCAAGCAGTGCCTGAGGAACGCAGGTGAAGAGCACAGTCCGGGATGATAGGCGCTGGGAATACGCTGGTGAAAGAAGGTAGGCCTGGCGCAGATTGATGTAGTATATGCACTCGCGGCTAACAATGACCATCACAAAGCCTGATACAGGTTAGAGATTGTCTCCTTAACGGACCACAGTCGCTTACCGAAGAAGCAATACGCCACCATAACATGGGCGTAGAATTTGGCGTCCTTCAGCACATTACCGATGGTCAACAGATCAAGTTCCTTCAGCCCACTGCCACCTGTCCCGTGCAGCGGGAGGAGAATCGGCCACGTTAAACATAGCCCGACAAAGCAGATAATACCGAGAACTTTAAGGTAGCGGAGGAAGAAGAAGCCATCGAGCGAGCAGTGGCGCAGTACCGTGGCATCATCCAGCTTGATGAGAGGTATGATCCAGTTGAACCAGCCGTTGGGCAGCGGTGGACTGAGTTCACTGCAGTTTGCTTAAGCATTGCGTCTTGACACGGAGTCGCGGCGGAAACTTACTGAGGGAGGAGGATGCCGGGTATCGTCCGCGCCGCATAGACGCGCGGACATTTTCGCCGAAGGAACAGGAACAGGCTCAGACAGATGGCAGAGTAGATAACTACTGGAACGAAGGTACCGCCAAGTGCGGACAGCGAGGCCGAGTCCGTCCCAGAGGACAGGTGACTCAAGGTTCCTCCGTCCGAGCCATTCCTCCCCGAGCCGACTCTGGGGTCGTTCGACTCATTCTATACAGCAGAAGCATGCATTAGTTCCGTTCGTAGTGCGGCCGTCTCCTTCAGGTAAATACGGGAGACAATGGACGGAGAAACAAGGGACCATACAATCAGTTGTCTGCCCACGACGACATCAAGACGGCCCACAGCCCAATCAGTCGCGGCCATTATTCTCGCTCTGCATCGATAGCGCAGCGTCTCTGTCTCAGATCCAGGCACTGTGGCATTTTCGGCTGCCTGGCTTCTCTAGCAAAAAGTTGTAGGAGAAGAATTGCGATCCTGGCTGAGCTGAAAAGCGAAAAGTTCGGTTCGCAACAACGAGGTCGTCTTAAAGCTATCGATTCAGCTCCGGTGGCTGAGAGGACCCTCTCGAATGTGCGATCGATGCCACTATTGGTGCTAAAAGACCCGGGAGGTACTAGTGGCACCGACCCCTTTCGCGCTAGCATGGCTTGTGCTGGTGAGTCTTGTGTGTCAGCTTATTAGTGATTGGCGGAGGGCGACACCGTGGCACTAGCACCGCGGGATCTATCCGGCATTGAGATCTCCGCCCATCATTGACGACATGGTGCACCAACCGCAGCTTCACGACAGCAAATGTGAGGCATCTTGTGAACCTCATCGTGGGTGGATGGAAACAGATAGATCCTTGATCGCGCATGGAACAGTACTTTTGAGACTGCCGTACGTCTTGTGGCCTGTACTGATGATGAGGCAATGCCATCTGCCTTGCACAGCGTTTTGGAGCCTTGATGAGAGATAATGGCGGACGATCATGGTGATAGCCAACAAGATGGATGTCTCTGACGCGCACCTGCAGCCTATCAGGCCCGATGCAGCAGCTGCTTCGGACAGAGCATTGTATTGCAATCGCGCCAGAAGTCGACATGCAACAGATGCAGATCTCCGCCCTCCAAGCCTGACCGTTCAAGCAATCTTGCCCTCCTCAACCAATCGCCGAATGGTCTTGATGCTCGACTCAACAGCCATCTGCGCAGTCTGCCATTGCATTAGCTAACCACACGCCTTGAGGAATCCTACGGCACCTTCTACCCACTTACCTTGCGATGCTGCTCCTCCAACTCCCTGGCATTGTCACTCCCCTCATCGACGCCGGGGTGACGCCACTCAAATACATACGTCAGGCATAAGTCCTCGGGATTGTTACTGGCGCCAGAAGTGACGAAGTTGGAGATCCTGGACTCGTCTTCCTGCTGGAAGTCTACCCGGCACGGGGCGTAGTGGTAGCAGACTTCCTTGACCGGGACGCCCCCTCCCTTAGGTCCCGATCTAGCTGCGAACTTGACTGTCCTTGTCACCACCTCTTCCCCTGTCTCGGTGGTCTTCTCGTCTAGCACCTCGCAGTCCGTGATGACGGGCACGAATTCTTCGGCATGGCGGACTTTGCGCTTCAGACCCTGCCAGACTTGAGCTGCTGACAGGGGCGATTCGCCTGGGCGATTGATGGGTGCTGTGAAGCCGAGGTTGATGACAACCATTGTCAAGGAGGCGAACAGTTGGTAATTTGACTGTGGGAGGAAAGATTCTAAAGGAAATGGTTCAAGTTGGCGTAAACATTAGATTGAGCCGTGAGCACCGGAGCTCCGTCACAGGCAGGCGGCTCCTGGATAATTTGGCGGGTATAGATTAAGGCGGTTGCCGTGGAAGATTGTTGTCTGAAGCAGAACGGTAATTCAAAATTCCCAGTTGAGAAGACGGGACCTAGAGGTAGTTTCGAATATCCTCTTGTCTGCACCTTCCACAAAGATTCTAATTCCCCTTTCACGATGACGGCCTTCAAAGGCAAGTGCCGCACGAGAGCTCCAGGCCGTCGAGGCAGGGGTAAGTACCTCTTATCGCACGTGCTGCCTGTACCTTAAAGTCAACAATCAAAGTGGATCCGCATCAGGACCCCGCTAAAAAGTTCAAAATTTTGGGATTGACAGACGGCGGCGACCAGACGACAACCCCGCCATCTTCCTAACAATTGAGATTGTGAAGTCGTCCACGCGATACACACAGCCCAGCCAACAACATGTCGAAACGAGCAGCAGACAGCGACAAGTCGGAGTTGCCCCGCAAGGGCGGCGACCGCCCCGAGGCCATGGACATCGACGACAAGGCCAACGAGATGGGCGAGTTCGAAGACGAGTTCGAAGATGAGTTCGAGAGCGAGGACGAGATCCTCGAGGCTGGCGTCGATGGAAGGCCAGACGCCGAGCGGGAGGCCGAAGAGAAGGATGGTGAGTTTGGGATCTGGTGTTCAACATCCAAGCCAAGAGGCGAGGCTGACGTTTGTTTACTGCAGCAATGGAAGTCGACGGAGGCGGCCCCGGTACCTTCATAGTCGGACGGACGAAGCTCGAACCTGGCCAGACCCTGACCCCCGATCCCACGACATACGAGATGCTCCACAATCTCAGCATGCCTTGGCCCTGCCTCTCCTTCGATGTGGTAAGGGACAGCCTCGGAGACAACCGCAAGGTCTACCCGGCGACCATGTACACCGTGACAGGAACACAGGCAGACAGCGCAAAGGCGAGCGACAACCAGATCATGGTCATGAAGCTCAGCGGTCTGAGCAGGATGCAGCGCGACGATCTGGACGACTCAGACGACGAAGATGACGACGACGAGGACTCGGACCCCATCCTCGAGTCCAAGTCCATCCCCATCAACTCGACTACAAACAGGATACGAGCTCACCAGACGCCCTCACAAGACCCCTCCAAACCACCCACGACCCTCACAGCCACCATGACCGAGTCCACAAACGTCTACATCCACGACATCACACCCCACCTCACCTCCTTTGATACCCCGGGCACCATAGTCACCCCGCAACAAAACAAGCCCCTCTCCACCATCCGCGCCCACAAATCCGAGGGCTACGCAGTCGACTGGTCCCTTCTCTTCCCCGCCGGCAAGCTGCTAACAGGTGACAACGACGGCCTCATATACGCCACTACCCGCACCGACGGCGGCGGCTTCGTCACCGACACGCGGCCTTTCCAGGGCCACACCAGCAGCGTGGAGGACATCCAGTGGTCGCCGAGCGAAGCGTCCGTCTTCGCCTCGGCCTCCTCCGACGGCACTGTCCGCGTCTGGGACGTGCGCAGCAAGAGCCGCAAGCCCGCACTGACGATGCAGGTCTCCAGCACGGACGTGAATGTCATCTCCTGGTCGCGCCAAACAACCCATCTCCTCGCATCCGGCGCCGACGATGGCGAGTGGGCCGTCTGGGACCTGCGGAACTGGAGGCCCAGCGCGACCGGGGGTAATGTGGCTGGCAAGCCGACGCCGATCGCGAACTTCAAGTACCACACGGAGCAGATCACGAGCATCGAGTGGCATCCCACGGACGACAGTATCGTGGCTGTCGCGGCGGGGGATAACACGGTTACGCTGTGGGATCTGGCCGTCGAGTTGGACGATGAAGAGAGCAAGGATACCGCCGGTGTGCAGGATGTGCCGCCTCAGCTGCTGTTCGTGCACTATCAGCAGACGGCGAAGGAAGTGCATTGGCACCCGCAGATACCGGGTTGTCTGATGGCTACGGGAGAGGAGTTCAGCGTTTTCCGGACGATTAGCGTATAAAGCAAGAGAAGGTCGAGGGGAGGAGGCTAGGATGACGGTGTTCTGGAGCATGTCTGCCGGCCACTTTGCTCTAGAAGTTGGATGGGAATCATCGGCTGGGACAAAAGAGATAGATACTCAATGAGTTGTATATCCCGCGGTGGATACCGTCGCGCCAGCTGATTGTATCAGGTTGGTGAAGGATACATCCTCAACTCTCCAAGATTTTCCAGCATTTTCCCAGCTTCCTCCAGCTTAAGAACGAGGAAGCACGCCGTATGTGGCCCATGCCAGACATTCGCAGATTTGCCGAGCTACCCTGCACCCTCCCGCAATGATGAGTTACCCTATAGCCACTCGTTTTTCGTTTGTTAAACTCCCTTTGCAATCACTACGAACAAGCATCTGGCGCATACAAGGCCATCTATCCTCCATTCTCAGAATCAGCAATCGAGGCCAAACCATTCGTTTCGGACGACCACATCAGTGCGTCCTAAATCGTCACGCACACCAAGGACCGGAACCGAGAAAACAAGAAATTCAGTTAAAAGCGAAATGCATGAGGTCCCCAAACCGACATAAACGTGTCCCTCCACCATGTTTGTTTCAGTCTCTAGGGAAAGTAAAAGAAGGCAAACTGGCATACTACCAGCATCTACCGTACACAGTGAGTCCGGGTTCGGCCATGTCCCTCTTGGTAGCCACGTCCCTTCTGGTTCTCGTATTCGCCGAAGAAACTTGGAAGTCAGGACTGCCAGGTATGGGGCCTGCTATAACCTGCCTCGGTCGAATCAAGCGTTGAGCCTCGTCTCTGATTTTCCTCCCCCACCCCCCCCCATCCCATTTCACTCCCTCACCGGAAAGGGTACGGCAGCACAGCTCTGACAACCTCTCTTGGTCCGTCGCACCCGCAGGTCGCACCGAGCAATCAGTGATACGGTCCGTGTCTTAGATGCCAGTGGCGATAAGGGTTGTCTCCTGCCCACTCCCTGTCCCTTCTCCTCCTTTCTTCATCCAAGGCACGCTGGGCAGGGTGTGATAGCGCCGCTCTCTTGCCTGTGCAAGCCTCTTTCCAACCCTCGGTTTCCAACATGTCAGGGGTCAGCGCGAGAATGGTCTTGTACTTCTCGCAGTCCGAATACCACCACAGCCTGCCCTTGTACTGCCGGATACTTGAGGTAAATATCTTACTCAAGAGCGACTTCCACGGGAGGAGAAGGCCGTCAGCGCTCCGGACCGCTCGTCCGAGGCTTTCCTGCGAGAGAGCGGTAACGTGGTCCGGCAACCCGGCTATGTCGAAGCCACGCCGTCCCTGAAACTTCTCGCCACACGAACTTGACAATCCCGGTCCGCCTCGGTGGTACCCGAACTTGAGTCTCTCGCATAGCTCCCAAAATCGCTGCAGCATTTCGTAAGTCCACGCCGTGGCAGAACCGCACTCGCCGAAGTGAATGGCATGGAGCTCCCGGCATTGTGTGACGCAGACAGTGAAGCGGGCGAGATCGTCGCTGGAGAAACCGTCGAAATGGCAGAGCCATTCCATGGAATGGAGCTTGAGGATCGCGTTCTTGGGGATCGAACCTTCCATTCTCCTTGAGAGGGCCATATACGGCAGGTAAGCCCTGGCGCAGACATCCTCGATGGCTATCCTCGATGTCCGACAGATCAGACGGAGGGTGAACCATGCGTCGGGCCTGTCTTGCCACTTGATGAAGGATATGATGATGAACCATATCTCCAGTGGAAGATGGGTTGGGCTCCGTGTCGCTGTCTGGGGTTCTCCTGGAGGTGCCATTGTGCTGTCTTGAGTGTTGTAGGAGTCAGACAGGGGGGGAACGAGGTGCCGGACCGGTGGTAAAGGTAGCAATGGTACTCTGAATGCTAAGAGGTCTGGATATGTGAAGAGGTGACTATTCTACTTCTCAGGGCTGGAGCAGGCAGGCAGTGAGGATTTTATAAGTATTTATGTTTGTTCGAGAAGCGAAAAGCTGCCCTTGTGGCAGCCTTTTTCTCTTTTCTGCTACTACTCCTCAGACCTTTGACCAAGGAGGACCAAGTTTCCCTGGCATGAGACAAAGTTCTTTCAACCCCTTGCGGGAGTTCGCTTCTCAGGTTCTTTCGCAATTTACTTTTGTTGCTTTCTGTCGTCGTGATAACAAGACTAGGAGCATAGAACGCAGAAAAGGACTGCCGACATACTGCTGGGCAACCAATCTTCGAGACTCTAGATACATCGTGAAACTCGGGCTATGCCTTAGCCAAACTTAAAAAGCGATTCCAGACAGTGACTGTCCAACGCTCTTCTGGCACTTGCACATATATATGTAGCAACCCAGACAGCCAAACGGATCCCATTTTAGCGTCGAAACTCAGTAAACTGTCTCAAGTTGAGATTGCAGTGGCCAGGAAGACCTCAAGGCCTGGCGAACCAGTCAATGCTATCCCGCTCCAGCCTATGATCCCGAGGGTCGATGCCCAGGGACCAAGGATCCTCCTTGGAACAAACATCAACCACGGTGCTTTGCAATCCCTCCCATTTGGCAGCATACTGCCACCCCCAGCAGACCGCAGGTCGAGGCGTGGGTCGATCTCTCAGCTGCGTCCGCAGTACCACGCCGATCAATCTTTTCCACGGCAGCCCATTTTTGGCATGTGCCTCGCCTTGAAGCTGGTGAGGACTGAGGTAGAAGGGATTCCCCGGTAAAGGAACGGCGAAGCCTCCCCGGTGCCTGCCCAGTCGTGCTACAATAGAGCTGAATATGTCCCAGAGCATGAAGCGTCGACTCCGTCGGAAGTTGATACGAGGTAACCCATCTCCCAGCATCATAGGCAACAGGTCCGATGCCATGTTGTCGAAGGTGACTGTTTCGCCGCCGTCTGAAATCCCTCCAAAGCAGTACATGCCTGCTCTGTTGTCCTCCTGGAAGACCAGTCTCATGCGCGGGAGAAAATGCTTCGCGCATGCCTCCTCGACCGCAGGCTTGGAGGTATGGCAGAGAAGGCGGAGAGAGAATCATGCCGTGGCTAGGTCGGTGTCGTCTGTGAGATAGGAAGTGATGTTATACCATAGCTCCAGAGGGATGTGAAGTACCGGGACGACCTTGGCCTCCTTCTGAGGCATCGTGTTGTCTGGTGGAACAATGGGTGTAGGCATGACTGATCTTGAGCAGGAAAGCTGTGTCTCCAGGTTTTCGGACTTGAGGGACAGTCCAGCGGCACTGGATGCAGAAGACAGTGAGATATGTGGTGACCTTGAGGCAGGCAACGGGACATCTTATATCAGGAGAGCGTTGCTAGGTTTCCAGATTTAATAGAGAATTTCGATCAAGCACAGACTTAAGGAGAAACTTCGCGTCAAACAGCGTGTGATGAGCCCAGCAGTTGCATCATGCCTTGCCTGAAAGCCAGGACATACATGGTCTAAGAAGGCATTGTGTGATGTACATAAATTAAAGCCATGTCCTCCATGCAGCTCCTCCAGAGTTCTGCATAATTCTTTCGTCGGATATAATACAAAGTGTCTTGAAATTTCTCCAGAAACTTAAACAACCATCCAGAAGCCGACATGTCTTAAGAGGTTCATATGATTGGTTTGAGTTCGAGACAGATTCCATATACAACAAGTGAAGAACGGAACTACCTCCACTTCCATAGAACAACAATAATCAACAGAGTTACCGCTCCACTATGCAAATACATTTAAGCGGATAAGGGCGGTCAATCTGAAAGATGGCACTAACATATAGTTAGAACGAGCAGTCACATCTCAGGTGATAACTGTAGAATTCCTCCTAACAAAGACATGCGAAACAGGGCAACTAACGCAAGTCTGGATAGGCGTGTTGTTAAGAAGCTACATCTGTTCTCGTTCCCTATCCATATGACAATTCCAGATATCACCAGCGGTAGACTCTTCGGTCTGAACTCAGTCGAGAGTGCATCTGGTTGATAGTGAAGACCGTCGAAAGCAGCCAGATAGCTACCAGACATCTTCCGAAAGACTGGAAGATAAGCGCAGAGCTCAACGCAAACATATTTGCGCAACAGACCAGCCCAAACAGTAACCTCCAACCCATCATTCTCAGGAGGCTGCCACTCTCTTTTCTGCCTTCGACCCGAATCCTTGCATATGCGTTATTTTCGTGAGCTGCGAGCCCCAAAACTCAAGAGATGAAGAGTTTCCGATCCAACGAACATGCCAATTCTGAGATGTCTGGTGGCAGAACAGGAGTTATGAGCGGGCCGTGCACTGCTCGTTGCCATGCTCGCTCTCTGCACCCGTCTTTGTGCTTCAAGTGGAAGACGACGAGGATGCGGTACCCTGTGTCTGGCTCTTTGGTCTTGCCGAAGAGAGCGCAGAGGACGTTTCTCCAAGGTAGTGCCACCACATAGTCCCAGTCAGCCCAGTCAAGCCCTGGCTTGAGAGATAGACAGCCGACAAGTTCCCTCCCATCGTCATGAATCTCAAGGCCTGAGCGACTAGGACTTCCAAAATCCCGGACACCTCCAGATCTTGTCTCGATGCATGCGCCCATGTACTTCCTGAATTTGACCGCTCCGGTAGGGGATAGGCCGAAGTATCTGTCAAGGCGGTGGTACATGGCAAGACTGTCACTTGTCACGGCCTTCAGATTCGGGAGGTAAAACCTGGAGTAAATGTCTTCGACAGCATCTTTGGCGGTCCTGCATAGGGAGCGGAGGGTGAATCACGCCCCAGGGCGGTCTTGGTAAGGGATGAATGACACGATGATGAGCCAAATCTCCACCGGAAGATGGCCTTGTCGGTTGGCTCTGGAGTGTGCCTCGCGTGCAGCACCCGCCCTGGTTTATACTGGCATGGCTGGCTCCGCAGGTCGACGTGTTACTGGGAGAGTATTGTCGGGTTGCAGAAGTGACCTCCACAGGAGTGACTTCAGGAAAAGCCTCAGGGTGCGGTATCGGATACGGGGGCTCTGGCTTGCGCATTAAGAGAGAAGACATGTCCCTGTGCTGTTTCCTGGCGGGCTGAGGGGACTTGATATATGTAGAGGACGTGCAACTTGGACGAAAGAATTCCATTTATGATACCAATTGGCGATGAGGCCCGAAAGAGCTCGAGATGAAAAGCCAGAGGAGGACCTCCAACCTTCTAGGAATGCAGTAACGCTTGACTCCTTTCAATAGTGAACTGGCCGCTGCCCATAATCTCAGACCATAACAGGAGAACCCTCCAACCCTTTCCTTTGTCCTCTGTTAGGCACTATACCCTTCAACATGTGTTCAACATTGATGTCAGAGCAGTCTTTTCAGCCGAGGTAATACTCAAAGCCCAGTAGCTCTTGACCTGCACCCAGCTCTTAGCGTAGGTACAGTAAAACGAAGTCAATGGAGGCTTCCACAAGTCTGGACTTTTGTCTCCTTTCGACGAGTTGACATTATCGGTGACTGCCCATAGCTGGGGCCGGGTGATGTCGTTGGCGAATTGCTCGCGCTTGGCAGTTGTCCAAGTGGAAGCGCCAGACTGCAGTTAAATGGTTCTTAGTACCTTTGAGGGAAGACATAAGTGGAATTAACTCGGAGTGCGCTTACAACCCAAGCATTCTTCAATGGCACCATGTGGTCGATGTCTAGGTCAGATGCCGCAGTCCAGGTCGCGCCGTCGTACGGACTCTTCCAGGACCCGGACGTAGCCACACATGCAGAATCGACGGTGATGCTGGTTGCGTCGCGCTTCAGGACGTATTCCCTGAGGGCCGGGGTCAGTACTGATATGGCGCACATCTGTGTCGTGTCCATCTTACCTCGTATTGCAGTTGCCGGAGATGGTGTCCCATGTCGGGAATAGGTCACGGTCATAGCCATCACCGGAAGAGGCCTTGACAGTGAGAGCTGCAAGCTGAGACTTCGCCGTAGCCGCAGATGGAATTCCAGGCTGTGCTTGTTAGTTCGCGTGTCTGACTGGAGTCTGTTCCGGAACATACCGGTGTGGGCATCGGCATCGGCACGGCCATGACAGAAGCGGCCGAAGCCAGGACGGCAATGGAGATGACCCACATGGCGACTGTCGACTGCAGCCGTCGCAGTTCGTTCGGAGGCTTTCACTCGTGCGGATTTCACCATTACCACGATCACAACACTGCTTACCACCATCCTTTTATATCTTCCTCCCCTGTCCACCCCTGTCAACTCCTGTATCAGCGAGATGATTCCCTGGCCAGTGCCATGTCGTCGTCGACACATGCTCTTCTGGCGACCGAGCGCCAAGGCTTCTTGGCATAGCGCTCCGAACCGATACACCACGTTGATACGATGGAAATCCTGAGTGGACATCGAGAACTTCCAGATCAGGACATGGCCGCCCGGTTATCGCAAAGGAGCCGTTAATCTTATCACCCAGATCTGTGAATCTATGCGCTTCAACCGTTGAACTGCCGGACCACCCCGCATTAGCTCGCCGAATCGCTTGCAAACTGCCTGAATAGGGTAGGCCCCCTTCAATTGCTCCTCCTCGAGCTGCACGGCGTCGTCCACAACGATAACAAGCTTGGAAGTGCAGGGTGGCACGTGGGAGTTATGTTGGACCTGGGTGCATGGGGATATTCGACAATGAAGGAGACATAGCTGTGTCTCGTGGGGGAGGAAGTAATGGATATGACAGTGCGAAACGCTCGTTTCTTTTGTGAGACCGCGAACAGCAGTACGAGACGACGGCCTGTACCAGATCGTACAAGTTGCCGAAGCGATTCTGTGGAACGGAATAGCGAATGATGGCGGTGAGATGTTTGCCCTGTCCTCCACTGGTGCTAAGGTAGTGAATGTCACCACTTCTCGGCGTTTCCCCCCAGTCAAGCTCCAGAGAGTTGTGATATGTACGGTATACTGCCATTCTCATACTTCAGTTATCCGACCTTGACCTTGACCTTGACAGCAGTCAACTCTGTAGCTTGTCTTTTGGACTTTTGACCAGCGAGACGCTCGTCGCGAGCCCCAGACATGGAGAGAAAGTGGTGCTGTCTAGTTGCTGGAGTTCTAGTTGTTTCTGATTCGATCACGGCATGAGGTTCCCAACTTTTTGTGAGGCGAATCTCACCCCTCCTGTCCAATAAAATACATGGTTGGTGGCGCTAAGAAATGCACGTCTCCGACGCTCACCACAAGGCGATTGTCTTCAGTGTGACTATGCATACTCCCGCTCGGAACACTCGCTATCATTGGACTGGCAACCGTTCCACAGGTACAGTTCAGGCTGTCCCTCGATATTGGGCGGAAGACTTCGCCATACATTATGGCCAGCTTCCCCTCCAGATCATGGCGTTGGCGGCCTCGGGAGTCTGATCATCCCGTCATCTGTGTGTATTTGCGATGGTGGGCGCTTATTTGCTACTATAGCTATTCAGTGACCGATAGGAAGCATCACTCTCCAAATCTTCCAATTGAGAACACACTGGGCCATGTCGTCCTCAACCACTTGCCTCATTGCGGATACCTCGCAGGCCTCCGCGAACGTCATGGCAACGACGGACAACACTAGTGCCTCAGGGGACGACGCGGCAACGCCACGAGCGCTTCAAAGGGACTACTGGAAGGAGGCTTTACTTCTTCTTGAACCGAAGGAAAGGCAAATTCTTGAGGAGGCCAGACCGGTACAACTGTCGGTGCAACCTGCGAGTGCCGGAGGCCTCGACAAAGTCGAGGAGCGTCAAGTTGATGCCGTGTGCGACTGGCCAGCAACACTTCTCGACGTCTGCAAGAAGCTGGAGAGCGAGTATGAGGGGAGACGGTCAGCGTGGCACTTTCGCTTCCTAGGACGAAGCATCAAGGTCCGCGATATCCTTCGATTCGGAACCCAGAAGTGGCCTTGCCTGGTTTTACTGCCTGAAGTCGGTAGAGGAACGTCGTATACCGGAGAACATACTTGCCAGCATTGTCAAACAGCTAGCGACCCAGGACGACTTCAGTTTCGCGGCATTGCTTCGCGTGTATAGCAGAAAGGAGGAACACGGATTTCTGTCGTCGCAACTGACCGTTGCTGAATGCCAAGAGCTTATCAAGGAAATGGCAGCGTGCTTCCCGAGGGTAGTCATTATCCTCGATGCCCTCGATGAATGCCACAAGGACACCCACGGGGATCTCGTGGCAGCGTTCGATGACCTTCTGGATGCCGGCGTTCCTGTCAAAATCCTTATTGCCAGTCGGCCAGATCCGGACATCCGCGTGGAACTCGACGAAAGGCTTAACCGGAGCATATCGGCTACCGACAACTCTGAAGACATCATGCTATACACCAGAGAACGTCTTCGTCAGTTTCAAACATCGAAGAAGGCGATTCGACATGCTAAACAGGGGCACGCCCTCATACCGCCTGCTTTGGAGGAGTGCATTGTGGACTGCTTACAAGAAAGGAGTGTCGGAATGTGAGTCTTCACGTCTTAGGAAATATGGTATGGAACTAATTTGACCATGGTGACAGGTTCCTCTATGCGAAACTTAACCTCGATCACTTGCTCGGTCTTGAGCGGCGCTCGAGTATTGAGAAGGCTCTCGGCGCACTTCCTCACGGCCTTCTAAGGACATTTGACGAGGTGTTCGATCGAATTCAGTCACTGGACAGCGACTTACGGGATATTGCCCTTAGATCATTCCGGTGGCTTCTTGTATGCGATTGTGATGTTGACGCATGGGAGTTACTCACTGCCGTGTGCTATGATACCGAAGAGGACAGCGACCACGTCGAGTTCGACATCGGCATCGATACCGTGGTGAAAGCATGCCAGCATTTGGTAATTTTTGTCCTTGAGACGAGTGCATCGAGGAAGCCGGAGGATCTCCCCCAGGGCGTTTTTCGCTTCGTGCACTTGTCGGTCCAGGAATACTGCACAAGGCAACATTGGGGTCCGGCGGAGGTACATTCTTTTGCGGCGAAAACCTGTCTAAGCCATCTCTTGTATTGGATCACCGACTGGAGTGAAACATGGCCTGGCGAGCCCGAGTTGACCTCTTACTCCATGCTGAGATGGGCTTACCACGCCCAAAAAACATGAGCTTGCTGGGCAAGATGATCCCAGGCTGATCTCTCTGATCTGCAGGTTCACAGGATTTCCTGGAAATTTGTCCGAAAGCATCAAACTGCTATACCACATGAAAGGAGCGAACACAGCGGGGGGATCAGAGATGATCTTGCTATCCTCAAAGGGCGTGGATCATGTGCCTCTTCCGGTCGTTGGCAGGGGAGCCTATCATTCCTTGCCTTTCATCTGCTTCATAGGACTCGACAGCGTGTTTCGATCGGCTTCTATTGCTACCGTTCCAGAATTAGTGCTCGACGACGAACTCACACCTCTCTTGGGAGTTTTATCGCCTTCAACTAGCGACACGATGCTTCGGCGAGTCGTTGAGCTCCTTGCGGATCGAAATCTCGTCACTGCCGGACATGTCTTATGGTACTTGCTAGCGCTGTTGAGTCATAGGTACAGCACCGGGAGTGACTGGGACAGCCTGAGAACCCTCAAGGAATACGCGAAGTTCATAAGCGAAGATATCCATAAGTACTTGCCTGAAAGCATCTACTCTATGCTGGAAGCCTTCGATATCCGCGACCAAGGCAAGCTGCTCGGTGCCGTTGTGAGTATCACGGTTAGCTTTATGCGAGAATGCGAACACGACGAGCCTGTGGACATGGCTCAGATTTCCAGAGAACTCCGCAAATCTTGGTTCCATGCTGATCTCACTGAGGAGGAATACGATGCGTTGACGACATACAGGACCAGCCAAATTACGCCCATCAACACTACCTTGAAGGAACTGTTGGACCGAGGGGCTGATATCGACTTTGATCAGTTCTGCCAGCCGCTTGGATATCTTTGGCCTCGTCCGCTTGCAGAGGCGATCCGGTATGAGATGGACGAAACAGTTGCCCTGCTACTTCAACACAATCGTACCATCCGGCTTCCGGACCTGACCGCGCTTCTCGAAACGATCAAAAGGTTGTCGTTGAGAAAAGAAGACTTTCGACGAATCTGCTCGCATGTCAGTGAATCTGCCGCGGACCGTTTGGCCGGAGTTGAATGTATTTCGCGCAATCTGAGCATGCATGGAGACCTCCAGGTGTCAACACCAGGTCTTGCAGAATTTCTACGGTCAACCCTGGGAGACGAAGACACTTTCCCATATCTAGAGGCCATGATCATATGCGGCGCCACAGCCACGACGGATCTGTTGCTTCGGCTTCTCGAAACTCCATCGGCCACCGTCCAGGTTCATGATATGTGCCTGCTCGAAGCAGCTGGAGCCCGTTGGGCATCGGATAGCCCTCCGCGCCCAATCGATCTTTGTCGGCGTCTGCTTCAATTTGGACTTGATGTCAACTTCGAATCATCATACGGGCCGTATGCCACTCCTCTTATTGCGGCCTGCGCTGCAGGGGACATTGATGTGTGCCGCCTTCTTGTGCAGGCCGGCGCAGACGTGCGACAAGAGGGTGTGACAGGGAGTGCCGGTAATGCTTTGATCATGGCGGCAACCCTCGGACACAGTGAAATATGTCGTCTTCTAGAAAGCGGACCAGATGTTTTGCAAGAAGGCGTAGTCGACTGGAATGGATCTGCTCTGGTTACGGCATGCCATTAGGGTCATTTGGACACCATCGAACTTCTCCTTGAAAAGGGAGCCACCGTCAACATGATAACAGAGACTCCGGACAGGACCGCCCTGCTCGCTGCAATCACTTCTGGCTATCCTAACTATGGGCAGGCTGAAATATGCAGACGCCTTATTCAGCACGGTGCCGATGTGAACATGGCGGTCCATCTACCTTCATCGTGTCGTAGCGGTCCGACGACACCTCTAATGAAGGCAGCATTGCAGGATGGGCCGGCGTCTACTGAGATTCTCGCTTTACTCCTCGAGAACGGAGCTGATCCTCATGCGGAATCGGCAACTCCTAGCACTCTTAGACACTGGCCCGGTGGGTTTAGGACTCCTCTTGAGCTTCTGGAGGAAATGACACCTCCGGCTGATTTTGAGACGGCCAATGAACAAGTCGAAACAACACGCAGCAGGCAAGCAGGCAGGAGGAACCGACGGTCGATGAAGAATCGCATCCGAACGATGATGTTGGCAACAACGTCAAGGGTGATGAGAAGTCGGACTATCCCGTTCGCAAAGCACTCAAGGAGGGCGACATGATTCGGGCCAAACGAGCTGCTGCGGACAACTGGTTCCGTGGCTTCATGCGAGAACTGAGGGCAGGACAACGGGACAGGCGAGTGGAAGGAATAAGGGTGGATCATGACAAGATTGCGCTATTACGTGCAAAAATCTCACAGCTGGATAAAAAGCACACAGGATCTGGCGGCACACCAGAATGATGATCAGGATGTGGGATAGAAAGGATGTGAGCAAGTTACTTTAGCGAGATATATGTTGTTTTGCTACGTTTGTATATCGTTATCCCAAGTGGTGCAATCGATAGGCGCAGGCACGGACCAAAGGCGATCTTCTAGATGTGTAGCAGACTATGCCATTCCATCTTACCTGTGTCCGATCGCTTGTAGCTCATCTGATGGAGACCTTCAACGCTTCGTGGTTGTCAAACTTGTCTCAATCTACTGGTCACGCGACCACTGAATGTGACTTTGCAATACATCACCACATCTTTGCACGAGCTTGCGGATACCACAAGACGTTTATATCAGCAAGACAACATTCAGCAGCATACAAAGAGCTTCCGGGAAGTGATTAAATCTAGATATGTCTCCTGTTCGGGATTTTGCTTCTCTTGGTCCCGTCTCTGTTCCGCCAAACTCGCTGATCTATTGCTGCATAGCCCAGCTGAATGAACTACAATATTGTCCACCCACCGGTCTTCCACTAGTTTCATCTTCCTGTCCATGCCCTCCCTCTCAACCTCCCGCACCCGCCGCTCCCGTGCGCCGTCTCCAGAATCGCAACGGTCGCCCGCTTCAGATCTCTTCGGCAAGGTAGCAAAAGGCGTGCTAGAGTACTCCATCCACCACTACCTAGCCCGCCAGTCGTCTTCAACCGCCAAACAGTCTTCCTCCTCCTCCAAGAGCAAAGAGATGCCATCCAAGCGCTCCAGCAGCGACGACAAGTCCACCCGCGCCTTCGGCTTCGGCTCCTCCAACTCAAACTCCCGCCGCGACGACCCCACGCACGAGCTAATCTCCCACCTCCTCCGCGGCGCAGCGGCACTCGCAGCCAGGCACTTCATCAAGAACCGCGGGAAGAAGAAGGACAAGTCCAAGTCAGAGCCCAAGGCTCCCCGCGGAAGAGATGACTTCGTCGGCGCTCCCGTCCCGGAGAAACGACCACACCGACACCGTCAACGCCGCAGACCTCATCGCCACGACCGTCCCGCAGGGCCGCAGCCTGAGATTGTGGTGGCGCTGGATAGTCTCTCCGCCGAACTAGCTAGGACGACGACGAATATCCGTCACATGGCCGGTGGTAGGAGACCGCATCGCCATCGGGATGGAAGATGCGATGTGTATGAAGGGCTAGTGTCGTGCGCTAGTCGGCTTGAGGCGTCCACCGAGCGAGTTCGGACGGGTGTGAACAATATTCGCAACTTGGGGGAGGCGCAGTTGGGTGGTTATCCTAGGAGAGGTGAAGGCGGGCGGGAATGGTATGGAAGGGCTGGGCCGGAGTGGCAGGGGTATGGCGGGAATGCCGAGAAGAGGGAGGGAAGTTGGGTCAGGACTCGGCCTGTGTCTGAGAGAGCAGGAAGTTATGTCAGGACGCAGGCCGCGCCCGAGGAGTCGAAGCCTAAGGATGTTGGTGGGCGAAGGGCACGAGTCAGCGGCGAGGGGGATAGAGGGCGGAAGAGGACTAGGAGTAGATGAATTGGCGGATGAGAAAGAGGGTGTGTGAATTTCCCTGTCAATGGCGGCTTTTCAAGGGCGGGATTCAGGTTTGGAGACTAGAAGACGCTTTGCGAGGTGGTTTAGGATTGTGTTCGACAATGGACAGTCGTGATAACTCTGTTTCCTTTGTACTATGAGCCCTGTCAGTTCCAGATTCCCTACTCGGCTTATACCCTAGAGATAACATATAGACGAATAGATCCCATCAGATAGCATGGTAGCTGGGTTTGTGTCATATCATTGCGGCGTCCCAATCACAGGATTACAATCTCTTCCTAAAGCACAGGTTGAGCTTCCCCGGCTTGACCAAGGTCACATCGACAGAATCCCGGATAATGGCAGTGCCATCCTCGCCAGGAGCGAACTCGAAGTCGTACTCAGTCAGGGTGTAAGCGACCATGAACCTCATCAGCATCATGGCAATCTTCTTGCCAGCACAGCTCCAACGCCCTGCAGTAGGTGTTAGTGAGAATGGAATTGTCCAAAGCCTCCCAAGTAAACGTACCAGCATTGAAAGGGATGAAGGCTCGCTTATCAACCACGAGTTCCGGCCGAGTTGTCCACCGCTCCGGAATGAACTCGTCCGCGTGGACAAAATACTTCTCGCTTCTGCAAAGGAGCCACGGCGGACAGAAAGCCTGCACGTGGCCAGGAATCCAGACGCCGTCTACTGTGATGCCCTCGGGAGGAGTGAGGCGTGGACTGCCAATGCCGCCAACCGGTTTGATGCGCAGTGCTTCGTTGATGACGGCGTTCAGATACTCGACTTGGGCGAGGTTGTTGTCTGTATACTCCCCGGCCAATGTCTTGCCGAATGCTGGCTTCAGTTCACTCAAGAGTTTGCACTTGACCACTGGATACTTGGCTAGGTAGTAAAATATCCAAGCCATCGACGCAGCACCTGTGTCCGTTGCGGCAATGAGGACAGTCTCGGCGTCGGTGTAGAGGTCGTATATGCTGTGGAAAGACTTTGGCTTCTCTGACCTGAAGTCTTCGATGAAATATTTCAGCAGGTCGTCTAAACCCGGGTCATCCCTCTGTTCGGGCTCACGGTTAACCTCATGTAGGTGTATGTCTGGGAAGGACACTCCGAACGCACCTTCAGCCGATCTTCGGCAGTGGCTGCAGAGATTGCGCTGAACTCCTCGATATCTCCCAGCACACCGACGGACTTGGCAAGGAGAATAGGCCATGCCACTCCTCCAAGCCTCGCAATGCTTGTGAAAGCGGCGGCCATCAAATTCAGCCATCTTACTGGCTTGCCGGTAGCAACTGTGCCGAACTCTTTCGTGAAGCCAATCTTGCCCATATTGTCAAAGGCAACGAGAAGCACGGCTCCTGAAATCTCAATGGGCGTTTCCTCTAGGTCCGCGAGCCTACCAAGCCAGGTCCTCATCACGCTCCTGGTGTGCTTCTCATACTTTGCCATCGCTGCAATACGTCAGCTCTAGCCTCGATCGCAAAGCGACGGGTCTGTCATACCTTGACTGTTCTGCGCGCGATCCCATATTTGCCGGCGGACGCGATGAGTGTCCGTGTCCAAAATGGCTTCCAGACTAAATCCGCCGTGAAGGTCAAATATCTCGAACACGCCCATGCCACGCTTGGTGCAGGGCGAGTTGGCCCCCATTATCTTCTGTACCGCGTCTGCGGAGCAACAGACGATGTCCAACGGACCTACAACGACGGTTAAAACTGCCCGGCTGCCACCAAATGCGCACGTTGGGGGGGGGGGGGGGGGGGGGGGGGTTACCGCAACGATAGAAGTCGCCATACTTCTTATGTGAAGCATCTAGTCTCTCGTGCGACTTCAGATGCCTCGCATGCCATACGGATGCCAGCTTCGACACTTTGACAGATAGCGGCCCCGGGAAGCGACTCAGCCGATGGAAGAAGACCCGATAAATGGCCATGCTGGTGTAAACACCAGCAAGATATGACCCATTAAGCGCCGCCGCAGTCGTAATTCCGTGGAGTAGTCCATGGGAGTAGATGAAAATGGCGGTGATGAAGCAGAACACAGCCACGTGCGACCAGAATATCTGTGCTGCTTGAGGAGTCCGAAGTCCACGCCTCCAGTGAAAGAGGTGCAAAGCGACGCCAACTAGTGCACCGGTAGCAGCTAGTGTGATTGTGTCATGCTGCTCCCAGGAGTTTTTCGCCTGCAGATATAGTTGCTCCATACCAGCTGATCAACTGCACGGGAGAGTGTGCCGTTGGCTGCAGTAGTCGGAAGACGTAGAAGAAATGGATAGGAGAGGAGCATGTGATACTTATGCAGTCCGCATGGTTCCAAATGTCTTGATCCTTCGCCGAGCACATGGACCACATCTGGGCCGCTAGCCAGTCACCCTTGCTCCCACAGCCCCCAAACATCCCCCATTCTGCGGCTGGAACTTGGAAGGCATGATTTGCACAACTTTGAGTTTAATCTCTTGGCAGCAAAGAGCCATCTATCAAAGTAGACTGTCAGTAGGACTGTAACTCGCATTCGCTTAAAGATATGTGCGTTTCCGTGTGAAGTGCTGTATGTGCGAGAAGGTGATGTTTTGCGGTTCGAGTCCCAAACTAAGTTTAGCGCCCGCCATGTCAGCGAATGTGATGATCGGCCGCCCTACCGCGTAAACACACTTTTCTGAAGGATCGCCCAGCTGTCCATCCTTGGTGAATCTGCGCAAGTCAGCTATCCAGCAGGTGGCAGACGAAGCCCTCCGTCTGGTACTCCGCACAATCCGCACAACTGGTCGGACATTTATGACAAGATTGTCTACTACGAGGATAATTTCGTGTCGTCCCTAAGTTTCGAGCCAAGTGAAATTGCATCAGTCCCAGTCCCTGCGTCAGACTGGTCAGACTGGTCAGGTTGGTCAGACTGGTCAGGCTGGTCAGACTGGTCAGACTGGTCAGACTGGTCAGACAAAGTTTTCTCCTGCAAAGTAAGGTATGTACGATCCGGATAACTAGACTATTCACAGAGAATGCCAAAAGCTGGCCAACACCCTTCCCGCTGCATTGGCGTTTCCGACTACCCACCACCCTCTCTCGTGTCCGTCGAGTCCACCAACTCGAATACAGTGCTTGAGAGCACGCCCTGCCGCTCAAAGGCATTGAGAGTACCACTGGTTGGACGCCTGGCAGGTAGAGCCAGACTGGCAGCAGGTTGCGCCATTCCATCCCTGGCCACCGCACTGTCCCCATTTGGCCGCGCACTATCAACAGCGTTAGCTGACATCTCCCAGAGGACGAAACAGAAATTTGAATCAAACTTACGCTGCCGCCCCCGCCACCATTAGCAGGAGGGGTCGTAGTCTGAGTGGGAGGAGAAGTGGTGACAGAACCACCGCCATTACCGCCGCCATTCGACGGTGTACCCTCACTGACGGTGATGCTCGCCGAGCCGGAGCTGAAGTATCCCTCGGTAGCCATGATCTGGTAGTCGTGGGACCCCAGCTGCAGTCCCGACGCCGTCCAGGCGTTGAAGTGGTTGCCCACCGTCACGGTGCCGCCGACGCGCTTCTGCTGCCGCACCGACCAGTACTGGTAGAAGGTCGAGGTGCCCAGAATCGAGGGCTGGTTGACGCGCTGCGTGCGGTAGATATCGTATGTGCCGCCGTCGCTGACTATGGAGCCGAGGCGGGTGGCGCCCGTGGATGGGTTGTAGGTGCCGAAGTTCTCGACGACGTAGTACTCCACCAGCGGGTTCGTCGTCCACCCGTAGACAGCGAGGTAGCTGTTACCGTTGGGGCTGTAAGTCCCGGAGTAGGAAATCGCCCTGGGCCACTGTTAGCAGGGCATACCGTGTCGTGTGGAAGGGAAGAAGGGTGACTTACCTCGCTGCGCCGGGCTTCCACCCCTTGCCACCGACGAAGTTGCCACCGGTGCTCCACTTCACGCTGTACTGGCCAGCTGGGCCATTGGTGTAGGTCACGTCGGAGCCGCCATCCGTCCAGAAGGAGTAGTAGAAACCGTTGTTCGTGCCGGTCGAGCTGGGTGTGCCAGCCCGGGGGAAGAGCTCGGTGACATTGAAGGGGAAGGCCAGAACCCCTGAGACGGCGGCGAGGCCGGCGAGAAGAGACGACTTGAGAAACATTGTGAGCCTGTGAACCGACTGGTTTGTTGAGGTTAGGATCGGTGACTTTTTCCAAGCTCGAGGACAACCTGGGAGACTCTTCTGCCTTATATGCATTTCTATTGACAAGATCTAGAGAGTCGCGAACAGGTGTAGTGGCATCCGCCACCGAGGGATGTAACCTCCGCATCTAACCATGGTCGACCCCGTACTCGACAGTGACACCCGTCTATCCGCCATGGGACTCAGGAGGGGACAGTGGCTGATGTCCAGGATATTTGAGGCTTGGCGATAACTAACTGGTCATGGTTGCGGCTCCCAATAACCGGCTTGGTCTGTGTCCATCATGCACTGTGCATCCTTAACACCTGGAATTGAGAGCGCATTTGCTAACGAAGCTTTAGGTCAGACTCGAACCAAGTTCCCTGGTACAGGAGGTGGCCCTGGCCATCCGCATATCGACCACGTACCGCCTACCCGGTTCCCCTTAATTAGCAGCCCGATTGCCCACAACAAGAATCCCGGTTACCTGTAGCAAACATGCTTCCTCCGCAATCAACAATCAGCCCTACCCAAGGCAAATCCCATGACTACCGACCTGACGATTTAACCGGCCGGTTAAAATGAGCTGAACGCTCTCCGAAGCGCGGTGCAACGTCAACGGCCGCCAGCTTCCGCATAATTCTCCTTTCCGACTAGGCGCGCAGTTTGAAACCCGACGTCCGTCCCGAACAGGAAATACCGGGTTGACGTGCCCGAAGGGAACCGGGTCCGGCCACGCAGAGGCACATGGTGAGTGCGCAAAAAGACAAATGAAGCAGGAGAAGCCTAGCGCCAGCAGCCACACGGTGCTAGGATAGGGTTGCAATCGTCAACCCGAGGAATTGCTGGCCTGGCATGTGGCAATGGCAATGTTGAGCATGTCGGACAGGAGGGTGTTCTTGGCCAGGTGCTCAAGACTTTACCCGGGAAACAAGGTTGAGCCGCTGACGATCGATGCCTTCCGTGAGGCTATTCCGCTGTCCTGGGAGAATACACATTATGGTCCGGATGCCGTCGGCCTGGTCGGGTGCCGGGCCTCGAACCGGGTGAGTTCGGTAATGGTATGGCGTGGTGTGTTTGACAGAGCAGGAACAACAAGTGGAAGGCCCAACATGCCATGAAAGCAGGGGTTGGGAGCGGTGATGTCGAGGACGCAAGATACCTGCTGTTTCAATACTGTCCAGAAATAGAAACCTCGCCGGACGATGGATGGCATCCTGTTCGTGTGCTTGCTGCTGTGTTTGCCATCGGCAGAGGATCACGGCAGTTAACTCCTGTATCAGTTCCCTTCTGAGGTTCTCGAGTCGTTGCGCCGGTAGCGTCTATGCTCCCTTCTTGACAATGGCCGGTCGGAGGAGGGGGAGGAGGAGATATGGCTGGGATGGGGGTTGGCGGCGGAACCTCGCGTAACAGCCAGCAGAGGTCTGGGTGCTCTGAGCCCGGCCCGGGATGATCCAGACACTGTGTATGATACAGCGACCGAACAAACTGTTGGCACTTCGCCAATATGCGAGCTGGTCCCTTCCTGTGGACCGTGTTTAATAGTGCGAAGTACCTGTCGACTCCGGTCTGTACTTCTAAGGAAGTCTGCTTGCCCTGCAACATATGCTCTATGATCTGTTGCGTCTCCTAATCAGACCTTATTCGCAATGAAAACCAATAGGCTAGTATATAACGAGTAGTATGTACAGTGTTCGCGATATATTACCGCCAGATTGCCGTTAATGGCTCTTCCTCTTTCCTCTACAGAGTTATCACGCGAGAATAACAAACAGCCATGATGCCGTCCCAATATATTCTTTGAGGAGTTTTGAAGTGAATGTCTTTAGCGGCGTAGTTATGTTAACACAGAAAAACACTGCTGTTGTAATGGATCGAGTTCTGGTAAGGCGTGTCGCGGCGACTCCTACCGGCCGTACGTAACGATATCCTTTGACGGGTGATTTATCGGCTGGTCATGTGACCATCAGTTGAACTTGCAACCACTCCAAACAGGATTCTCGATACTTCGAGTTACGATTGGTCTAAGGTCTCGAGTATATGTAAAGAGACTACGAGACCACGGCGCCGCGACACCCCGAGACCACGAAACTACGAACCTACGAAACCATGACACTACGAGACTTGAATCCGTCTGATCAGACAATAAATATGATGGACTTGTAAGAGTATGGCTAGGTGCTGGTTTAGAGGTGGTAGGTAGAGCAGGCTCTATAAGGGTTAGAGTTCTGTATGTGAGAGGGTGCACAAATAGCCACTTAGGGGGTGCACAAGCAGTATGGCTCTTAGAAAAGAGTAGAAGTAGCCGGGTGATGATCAAAGGGCACACGAGTGACTCAACCGTCATGCACAAGAAACAAATGACAACAGTTCTTAGAGGCACGAGAATGCCAATGGTACAAGGATCCAATAGTCAACAGCTTGCGATGAGCTGCAGATGTGTGTATCTACTATCTATACTCCGTTCTGAACTCTCTTGTGTACAAACACCGAATTGTGTGCTGCCTTTGAAAACCCCGTAACTCGGCAATACAACTTCCAACTCCCAACTCAAACCAAGAATTGCTAGTCACCATCTAGCCAGACTAGCAAGATGTTAAGTGTCTCTGGCTCTACTTTTTCCCACCACAACGGAGGACGATGTCCGTTCACACCAGTCTCCTTCCCCTATGATATTGACGAGCCCAGAAGCTCGGACGGCAGGCACCAAGCGCAGCAGAGCTGGTGTGTGTTTTCTTGCCACATATTCACTCAATGACTCGTGGAAAGGTGGAAGTGCAGTTGCGCAGACCGACCCGAAGGACATCCGAGCGTCTGGAACAAGCGGTAGTAGTTTCGACACGAAGTATCCTCGCATTTTGGCCACACCTTGTCATCTGCGGACGTCCAGTTCTCGTAGGAGTCGGGGTCCAAGGCGTGGTACCAAGCGTGAGGTGGCCGGATCAAAATTATGTTCCCAAGTCTGAACCGGTCAAGATCTTTCAACGGAATGCCGATTTTTCGGGTGTAGGTAGCCTTGATGAACCCCTGAGGGCGGAAACGGTGGAGTTGGCAGTATTCTCCGAACTCGGACCGATAATAGAGGTTGCCGGCCCGGTTGATCCCAGGCTGATCATCATTGATACCTCCCCGGTAGACGATGTGTGACGTCGACCCAGTGTTCAACACCGACTCCTCCAACATACAGTCTTTGTATCCACCATTTGCATTGACTTCGTGGTCGTACGAAAGGCAGGTGCACTCCTCGCTGCCGAAACATCTCAACTCCGTATTCGCACGCGGGTCTTGCCAGGCATTCAGCGCGAATGAACCCGAAACTGCTTGGCGATGCTGGTCGAATAATGAGCGGACTTCCGAAGCCATGAAGTGTGATCGGTCTCCCAAGCCGAAGACCGCATGTACGGTACGCACGACTTTGATTTCAAGGACAGGTCCACAATGGTCCTGGACATTGTAGAGCAGAACGAACTCTGGCCCCGCGTGATGGACGCTATCGGGATGGTCGCCCATATGGTTGGAAGCGTGACATTTGAGTTGCATGACATTGATGACCGGCGTGTTGAAGGAAGCCTGCTGAGGGAATGGGTGTTGGTCCAAGTGAAACTCGATCTCCTTCCAGGAGATGGAGCGATGCTCGCATATTCTCAGTACCCCGTCTCTTCCGATGCAGACACGCTTGTCCCACGTCACGGCTCTCTGTTGGGCAGAGAATGCGCGAGTGGGGTGACAGCACCAGCAGCCACTGCAGGAGAGACGTTCCCGGAGTGGCGACATAAACTTGCATCCTTTCCAAACAGGATAGACTCCTCCTTCGCAGAAGCGCAGACACTCCGAGCAAAGCGTGTCTTTCCGCAGTCGTGAACGTAACTCTTCGATGTCGCCGTGGCTCAGACCCCCATATTCGAGGTTGAGTTGTTCGATGCATACGCAAGGGTAATACGTCCCCGTTGACATTCCAAGCGATGGCGGACAACGCGTAGAACCAAGCATGATGCGACGGAGGAGCGTGCAGACTTGTCGGAGGCACAACTTTGCGGGCTTATCCTCCTCTAGGTGGCCGAGGATCATGCCCAGAATCTCGTCGGGAAGAGAGTACAGTAGGCAATGCATATAATTGTGCAAGGTTGCCTTCACGCGCGGATCGTTCTGCTCAGTCCCCACGAATGGGCGGAGGGTTTTGGGGACTCTGTAAAGTGTCTTCGAGGCTTCAGGATCCGGGGCACATTTGCTGGAGTCCGAATCCGCTCCGTTTCCCTCGCTTCCTGGCAGGTCGATGTCGCTTTTGCCTTCGGCGTCCGCTCGGACATGCTCTTGGGGATGTTCTTCGTCCATTGTGCCAGCGTTGACGAAATGAGCAAATGGCACTTTATGTATTTGTCGGCGGATTGATAGTTATTGATGGATTGGTTGTTAACGAAGGATTGATAGTTGTTGATGGACTGGTTGTTAACGAAGGATTGATAGTTATCGATGGTTCAGAGTTATCGATGGTTCAGAGTGATCGATGGTTCATAGTTATCGATGGATTGGTAGCAAGAGATGGATTGCTCGAATGAGATGAATGGAAGAAAAGGTATGTCTCCCGATGCTGCCTTGGGGATTCTAGATTGGTAGTTCCATGATAACTTGGCCATCGGCATATCCATAGATTGTGCTTTCCTGATTCCTCACTAGGTACCTACCTGGTATGGAGACTTACCTGAATTGGAAAGGGCCACTGTAGAGGCCTGACAGAATGGAACCTGGAAGGTACTGGTCAACCTGGATTTCTCTGTCGTTCCTGGCCTTTGGTTCTTAGCTGACGCTGAGGTGGATAATCAAGCATCTGTTGAAGCGAGCCTACACTTCCAGTTGCGTCAACTACGATCACCAAGGAGACACCTGCAGATTGTTGCGGACGACTGCCCGTCGGCTGAGCTCACTGAAACCTCGCAAGCTCGGTCTGGTCTTCTATGTTGCTTGTCAAAGCCTTCCTCTGAGATGGGTTGAGAAGACCCGCAGATCAACAGAGGGCCGGCGGCATGTTGCTCTCACCGTGGCCACAGGATACTGTGAGTTGTCGAAGTACTTGACTCAGGTAGTCTTCAAGCCCTTAGCAACATATGAAGAACTCGTCTACCATATGGATTATACTACTTGCAGAATCAAACGCATTGGTCGTCGCATATTGATTGGTAGGCAGAATGTTGAGGCAACAGAGAATGAAGCTTCAAGAAGAATATGTGTTTGCGATCGATGCGAAACGGACAATTGCACATTTCATGCCTTCATGCTCCGATTAGACAATATCTCCACTTACGTACATCAATTCCCTCGGGCGGAAAGTGGAATTGCTGGTATTCTCTTCCGAACTTCAACCTTCCCGTCATCGCAGGCCTGGACAGCGACCAACCTTGACAGCAACTATCCCTTCCAGTGTTGCTCAACAGAATCCGATCACGATCGAGGCCGCATGGGTGGGCGAGCAGTGGCCGGAACTCGATGTCGGGCGCAGCCCCATTCCTCTCGAACTGCAGGACATACATAATCCGGATGCATATCGGCAGGCGATGAGTTGTCAATCGAGCTGCCATGCAGCAACCTGCATCGCAAGGTATGCAGCTTCCAATCGGCCAAACCTCGTGTATGCGGTTCCCAATCACAGTCCGTTCCGCCGCTGCTTTCTCGTTCTGCGGCTTCCATGACAGCTTCGAGTCTTTGCCACACTGGTGGTTGAATTGAAGAGGAGGAAGTCCGAGTTTGTTGAAGCCATCAAGTCTGGTGGCATCTCCCAATGGTCAAGTTTTGCGATATACAAGCCTGATGCGCCAACAAATCTCTCCCTACCCCTGATTCTTCGGTGTTGCATTGCGCAGCAACAAGATGCTTCAGCCCGAGGAACACCTCCTCTACGCCATTGATGCCCGAGCCGGCACAGAGTGAGTTGAGTAGGTCCCAGTATCGATCGCTGGAGGGGCTTCTTCACATCAGCTCTCGAAAGTTCGAACATACTTGTTGCCAGATGTATTCCACTCTCCATATCAGCCGTGGGCGGCTCGACAGAGTTACTCTGACATTTGACGAGGCTCAATATCCCGACAAGCTCATCCAATAACCCCCACACAAGTCCAGCAGAGACGACGTATTGGCGTCACTTCCGCTGCTGCAGTCCCCTCCTCGGTGGCACCATAGCGGTGCCGATACACTCGTTCGAACGCCGCTGCACCTTTCCTACGTGTTCCTTTGCAGCAGCAGTCCATGCTGCCTGCAAGGTCTCGCGGGTCAATTACAGCGTGCGTTCTCCTCTCAGAACCGGCACGCCTCAGGCCACGCCGTTCCGCCGAGTCACTCGTCTTCGTCTGACCACCCGCATGCGATCGTGCAGATGCTGGCCCTGCAGTCGAGGTGCTACTCAGTCAATGAAACATTTTCTGTCGGCTCACGCGAGATGTCTTGCGCCAATGCCGTGCGACAGTCTTTTTTCTGCGCGGCCAGTAGAGCCGAGCGCTCATCTGGGGAAGCGGCAACGAGGTTATATCCCTCTCGCACGAACACAACTGGTTTTGGCATGTTGTGCTCTTCTCCTTCTCCTTCTCACTTTACTTCGCTGTTGATCTTGCCTTCCTTTCGGTGATTCTTTCCGATTGCATAGTTCTTGATTCGACTTTCTGCAAAGAACCAGCCCAATCGATCTTCCGAGCCACTCGCGCTACATGTACATACCACTTCCCCTGCCTCTCCGCGACACCCCCGCCCCCGCCCCTGCCCAAGTAGGCTTCGGCCAGCCGGGCGATACATCTGAACCGGGGCTACAAGAACACCAAACCCTCCATGACTTCCTTCACAGTGTCGCCTCAGCTTTAACGCATTTCTTTACCGCATCGCGACACGACAACCCTGAGCTCCGCAAGCGCGACCCCCTAAAGTCCACAAACGTCACAGTGGGCGCCGTTGTCGGCGTGCTGCTAGGGGTGATCCTCCTCGGAACGATCTATTTCTGCGTCCGGTATCACAGAGGCATCAAGTTCACGGACAAGAAGAGAAGGAGACATCGAAGAGGGGGCAGCTCGAGGGGCTCGAAGGCATCGACGGCGAGCAGCAGTAGCACTGCTCCTGCTCCACCAGCGCCGCCGGCTCCGCCTCCGGCTGCTGCTGCTGGATAGCTCAGGTTCCCTGCCAGGAGAAAGGTTTGCCGCTGGGCAGTGTCTTAGAACTGACTTGAGCGGTGGAGAAGATCTCAAGACAGGAGTTTGCTGTAAAGAATTATGTGAACAGTGTGTAAGTTATATGGTTCGATGGTTTTGAAAGCAGGCAAGGAGTCGGCTTGGGGTTTGGCAGGTGTCTTTCGGGTCCCATTTCTTACATGATCATGTATTCTACTACGTTCCGCTTGTTTGGACACAATGTATCTCTCACGGGCTCATAATCTAGCTGTTACCGAAAATAGTTAGGCAAAAGCACATGGCATGGATATTGTCCCTGACCTTGCCCCCTGACCAACCTAGCTACCCTACACGACATCACGTTGGGGCTCCCCTTGCAAGCTGTCACAGAAAACAACCGCGAGTTTGGATTTCCAACTTCCCCCCGGTTCCACGACGAGACGACGAGACGACGATCGGCTTGTTGCCGTACTACCTTACGTACGAAGACAACACACCCGATACAAACTGCATAGGGGACCATCAACTAATTCGCTTGAAGTGCCTCTTATGTGTCCGCCGAACTCCCAAAGCGTCACTGAACTTCCCTAGACGCCTCATCCATATCCATAATCCATATCATGTATGCTTAGCCCATTGTTACTATCATCAACCCTGTTGCCGTAACCAATCCTAATCATCATCGATAATGCCCGTCATCATACCGGCTTCTAGGCCGCGTCGTATCACTCCCTGCCGTCGCACTAACAGAGTACCGGCCTCCAGCGCCACTCTCACGACGCACATACACCACCTCCGGCTCATCATCGTAAACCACAGACCGGGATCTATCCCGAGTGCTTCCTCCCGTCATTGGTCCACCTCCGCGTTCAACTGTCAACCGCGGCGGCGAAGGAGGATAGTATTCGACCTCTTTCCTCGTGTTGGTCCTGCGCTCGACAACCGCTGCAGGCAGTGCAGCGTCATACCTCCCAGCACCACGACTGGGCGCTCGGTAGTCCCTCTCTCTCGACATTGACCGCTCCCTCAGCTGACTCCTCGGCCTAGGATCAACACTGTTGTCCCGCACAATCACCTCCTCGCGGGCGTAGTACCCCCCGCCTGCACCTGTGCCGCCGCGACCGCTATTCCTCTCGTCGATCATGTACATATCTCTGCCCCGGTCCCTCTCTCTCTCCCTGCCTCCCTCTCTATCTCCCCTCGACCCTCCAGACGAACTACTAGCAGCATACCCAGCAGCTCCTCGAGCTCCCGCGGCAGCGGCAATCCCCCTTCTCCCATCACCCCTCCCGCCGTTATCCCTCCCAGCACCCATATCCTCTCTTCCGCCTCTGCTCGCCCTCCTCCTCTCCCCATCCTCAGCATCCCGTATCGCGACCCTGACCTTCTTTTTCTCGACACACTCCCACTCCTCCTTCTCGCCGTACGTGATGCCCTTGGGCCAGAACTTGTGTGCCGCAAAAGTCGCCGCGCCCACGGCTCCGAGGAAGACGAGCGACGTCTTGACTATCGACTCGGACTTCGCTTCCGACAGCCCGTCGTCGGGGAATTTGTCGCGGAGGCGCTGGGTGCGGCTGCGGGAGGCCGAGCGGGGTCGAGATCGAGATCGAGATCGCGAGGTGGATCGCGAGATTGAGGAGGATGGTGAGGGCGAACGACGGCGGGAGCGGATACGGGCAACGTTGCTGCGGCGTCGAGGTGGAGGGGAGACGGAGGGGCGGGGAGAGCGGGAGGGCGAGGAGGAGGGGGAGTGGTAGGTTGGCATCTTGGTTGTTGTAGGGTAGGTTCGCTTTCGCTTAGAGGGCTGGCTGTGGGCAAAGCCAAGCTAATCAGCATCCAGTGCCGAAATGTCGCAGCTTGGCAGAATATATACCACAGTATAAGTATGCAGCTCGAAAGCCAAGATCGTTGATTCGCAGAAGGTTTGGAGAGAGTTGAGGAATGAGTTGTGTGAAAGATGAATCGGGGGAGTGTCTCCAGCTTCAGCCTGGTCGCCAAATGCTTCACCGACACAGGTGAAACGTCTCCGGTTGTTGGCGCCAATATGCAGTGAAGCGCTTAACCGGAGACTATCGCCAAGAGATGCAGGGATCTGAGCCACCGAATAGCAGATGGTAGACCCAGATCAGGCTTGCAGAAACGATGAAATGGACCAGATGGCAATGAGAACAACGGAGAAGAAACAGTGGGAGGGTATCCTAGATATCCCTCGTCGTCGCCCTTGGTCGGCACATCCTTGTGCGCCGTTGAGAAACAAGCTTTTGCCAACTCTCGATGGGCATGGCGGACCCTGAGATCCAATACCCGGCGGGCTATGACGCCTGGAGTGGGCGGGAGGGAGGCCTTTTCGAGGACGTTGATGGGAGGCGGTGAGCCAACAGATATTGTCCGTTGTGTAACGCAGGTGTACCACAGTAACTGCGTGCCAACTGGGCGGGGGTTTGGCGTGACGGCGACATCATCGACAGACGTCATCCAGACAATTGCCAGAGTGGCAGAAAGTGGCACAAGTGGTTGACGTCGCGGTGGGAGTGGGAGGCCGAGTGTCCGTGCTCTGAATAATCAATGAACAGAATTCGAACAACATGTGGAAATGCCTTGGAGCAGAATGGAAAGCCCTGGCGCAGTTCGAAGCATGCACAACTAACTCATCCTCGGCTTCGGCTCGAGCCGTTGGTCTAAGTCGGTGTCACCGCCAGCAAAACTCTCGGAACCGACCTCGGCCATGATATGTTGTGAATACTGGATAGGGCTGTGGCTTACACGGTACCGCGGAACCGGCAAGCTGGAGGCCCCGTTCCAGCCTGTGTTATTGGACATATTTCCTCAACATTCGACGGCTTTAGGCGTCGGTAAGACGGATGGTGGATGCAAAATTGTTGAAGCATTGAGGAGGACTTAGTCATGCCTCGTCTCGGCGGACGATAACAATTCGTCTGACAATGTGCGTATCGGCGTACTGTGTATGTCACCGGTGACGAATTGTTTGATCAGATAGTATAAGATGGTGTTCGTCGTCCCGAATTGACACTTGAAAATTGAAGTTGTTGTTAGGAATTTCCTTCTCAGGAGAAATTGGATCGATAGAAGTCAATAAAGTTCGCTCGGTGCCATCTTCATTTCCACTCTTGCCTGAGCAGTGGATGACAATGACGTCGGTGTTGTTGTAAACCATCCGAGCTTCTTTATCTTTCGACACTGACAGCCGTGCACGCGCCCGACGCACGACCAACTCGCCAATGGCATCCATCACCAACGCCGACGCCCATCTGGAGGCTAATGGCCTTGACTCCGACAACCCGAGGCCTGACCCTATACCAAACGGCAACAACAATGACGATGGCCACGCAGACATGGAAGATGTCGAAGAAGATGTCGATGCAACGGCACTCCGCGCCCCGGCGCCCAAGAAAAAGCCCAGTCGCTATGGCTTCGCCGCCACCAAGGCCAAGCTGGGCCTCAACCGGAACGTGATAATACCAATGTTGAAGGGCTCCCTTCCGCCCATCATAGGCATAGCTATGCTCCAATCGAACCCAGTAGCCGAGTACTTCCTGACCCTGGGCTACCTCATCCCCATCATCAGCGTCCTCGGCCTCGCCCTGCTGCCCCGGGGCAAGTTCCTCCAGAACCTCGTCCTCAACGTCTTCGCCGTCGGCTTCGGCGCCGCCATCGCCCTCCTCGCCCTCTGGTCGTCGGTCAAGGCCCGCGAGCACACGACACCCGCCGGCGAATCCGTCATCGACCCCGCGACCGGCAAGGTGCGATATAACTCCTCCCAGTCGGTCGTGCTGGCTGTGTGGTTGTTTGTCAACATCTGGTTCGTCAACGTGCTACGCGCCAAGTTCCCCGCCTTCGTGGTGCCCGTCATCCTGTACAGCATCCTCGTCAATGTCGCGTCGACCTTCGGCACGAAGTTGCCGACTGTTCATGCCGCGGAGCACTTTATACAGGAGTTGATCACGGCCATGCTGGCGGGCCTGGCGCTGTCGACGGGTGTGAACCTGTTCATCATACCGATCAGCAGTCGCATGGTTGTCTTCGGGGAGTTCGCCGGCGCGATCGGATTGTTGCGGAAGGCCATGGGGCTACAGAAGAAGTACCTCGTCGGGCTAGAACAGCTGGACATGTTTGCCGTGGTGACGCACCAGGCAACTATGGACGCGAAAGAGGCTGAGAGGAGATACAAGAAGAAGGCGAAGAAGGCTAAGAAGGCGGGCAAGGAGCCAGGTATACAACCGGCCATGACGAAGGAAGCGGCCATTGGGCTGGCGCTGAAGACAGCTGTTGGTCAGATCAGGGAGATGGTTGGGAAGATCCAAGCCGATATCGCTTTTGCGAAGCGGGATGCCGCTTGGGGAAAGCTGGATGCGAAGGACTTGGGCGAGATAGCGAGGCTGTTGCGCAACGCTGCCATCCCTATTGTCGGCATATCCAGCATCATGGACATCTTCCAGCGCGTGGCCGAGCGCCGCGGCTGGAACGTCGATGCCGAGGAGGACATACGGGTCCTCGAACAGAAGGACAGGGAGAAGAGGGTTTGGAACGAGGCGATGAAGCGCATACACGTGCCCTTCAAGATCTTGTCGGAAGCTGTGGACCAGGGCTTGACGCATGCTGCCATACGGCTGGAGATTCTGCCCAAGCCGAAGGCGAACAAGAAGGCCGAAAAGGATGCCGACGTTGAAGCGAAGGGAGACTCGGCCAACCCAGGAGACGATGGCTTCTCCGAAGTTGTCAAGCACAAGATCGAGCGGTTCGCGTCCATGCAGGGAGAGGCACTGCGGGCATGGGTGAGGGAACGGGAGCTGGTACGCAGCAGCGAGGATGGAATGTCGACTGCGGAAATAAGAGAGCGAGACCAGGCGCAACTCTACTGCCTGATTTACATGGAGCGCCTCATGCAAGCGTCCGGCGAGGCGATGCTCGACCTCGTTGCCTTTGCCGAGAAGAAGATTGCAGACGACACCATGTCAAAGAACCGGCTGATCTTCCCGTCGCAGCGCCGGCTGCGGAAGTGGATGGTCAGCATCTTCCGCGAGGAGGACTCGGGCGCAGAGCAGTCGCCCGATATACTTGAGACAGGCGCCAATGTCGTCTATGTCGGTGACGGGTACAACAAGAAGAAGGACCCTGAACATCTACCGCCCACCAGTGCGTGGCAACGTGCTGGCAATGTGTTGCGTGTGATATCTGCCTTCTTTGCGTCGGGGGAGTGCGCTTTTGGTTTCAGGGTTGCCTGCGCGACTATGACCATTGGCATCATTGTCTTTCTGGAGAGGACGCAGGCCTTTTTCATTGCACAGCGTCTTGTCTGGGCCATGATCATGGTTGCCATCAGCATGACGACGACATCCGGACAGTCCATCTTCGGCTTCCTCTGCCGCATAGGAGGGACGGTCCTCGCGATGATCTTCTCGTACATTGGTGAGCTTCAACTTGCAATGAGTATCGATGGACCAAGGCTAACTGTGGCACAGTTTGGTATATTGTCGACGAAAAGACACCAGGGGTGATCGTGTTCCTATGGCTATCCCTCTTCATCGACTTCTACTTCCTGATCAAATTTCCTCGTTTTGCGCCTGCCGTCTTGATCACGATTGTCACCCAGGTATTTCTACCCCTGACATATACATCCTCGAGTGACCCCCATGTCTGACAAGTAAACAGTGTCTCATCATTGGCTACGAACTCCAAGTGCGCAAAATCGGTATCCTAGCAGCTGCTTCATCGGGACAGCCCTTCTTCCCGTATGTATCACTCACCCTTCTTCCTGGACTAATACTCTTCCTAACCGCACCCAGAACCTATAAACTGGCCCCCTACCGCCTAGCCGCAGTAGCAGGTGGTTGCTTCGTAGCCTTCATCTGGACCGTCTTCCCCTCTCCCATAACCGACCGGACCTGGCTCCGCCGCGACCTCTCGGCAGCGCTATACCTGCTAGCCAACTACTTTGGCGTCATCACCACGACGGTAAAGTCCCAGGTCGACGGGACGGCCGGCAACCCGGACATCCCCAAGACGCCCGCCCACGAGCTGGGAAAGATCCGCCTCAAGATCTTCAGCAAGATGATGCTCCTGCTGCCCTCGATGATGGCCCACGCGGACTGGCAGAAGTGGGAGCCCACCATAGGCGGCAGGTTCCCTCGCGAGACGTACGAGGACATCATCACGCGCACGCAGAGGATAATGAGTTACCTCACCTTTATGAGCTACACGATGAACCATCCGCCGGCCGAGCATCTGGCTGCATTGCGTGGACAGAAAGAGGATCTCGAAGCAGAGTCGCCTCTTACCGCGCCACCGTCGAACCTGCTACAACCACAGCCTACCACATCATCCGTCTACTCTACCCCTGACGCCGAGGTCGAAGAACCCAAACCCCTGCGCACAAGAGGTGACAGCACCAACAACAGAGACTGGCTCAACGCCCTATCCGAAGTTTTCCATGAGATATCCCCCTCGCACCACAACATCGTCTCCACCCTAATGCTGCTCTCCAACTCCCTCTTCACGGGCCACAGCTTACCTCCCTTCCTCCCCCTCCCGCGGCCGTACGAAATGACCCGCGCCCTCATCCGTCTCGACAAGCGCTACGCCACCACCTCCCCTACCTCCAATCCCAACCCCTCCTCTCCCTCTCCGCCCCCACGGCCATCTTCCTCCGTCTCTTCTTCTTCCTCCTCCTCCTCCTCGACCTCCTCCGAAGACCTCTCCCCCCTAATGGTAATCAGCTCCCGCACCGGGCAACCCGTCCACGACTCCTTCTCCTCCTCCTCCTCCTCCTCCTCCCACCCTAACCCTCACCACCACCGCCGCCTCCACTTCAAGAACCTGAGGATAGACAAAGACCACGTCCTCGACGCCGAGAACGTCGAGAAACCCGGGTACGCGGAATTCGCGGTGCTCGAGATCTGCAGCACGCTCGTCTGCGACGATTTGGAAGGGCTCATCAAGAGTATCAGCGCCTTGGTCGGAGTGGTGGATTTCAGTTACACCGTTGGCGGGAGTAGTACGAGTAGTAGTTTCGGGAGTGGGAGTGGGAGTGGCGCCGGTGATGGGGCAGGGAGGAAGGGGAGTGTTGGGCCTGGGAAGAGGAAGGGGGATTGAGGATTTGGTTTGGTCTTGGGGAATGAAAAATAGGGGTGTTTGGGGCGTTTTGGCATGGCTCTCATTTGGTTTATGGGGAAGGCTATCTGCTAACGGAATGCATTGTTGTATCTACGGCGTCTCGGGGATAGGGGAAAATGGAAATGTCTACCGCTCAGGCCGCGAGGCCCAGTGTGTATGTCCGTACGGCATGTGTCTGTATGGTTTAATATGCGACTCAAATGTGCCCTTGTCGGCCTGGACGAGCACATAGCAGATGTACAACGCCTCGGACTCTGCAAGTGGCGTGGACCAGACGTCGGTCTGCTTGTCTACAGACGACCAAGTCGTCATTGCCGCTCCATGGGCGTCTCGCCCATCGTCTCCGGTAACAGGGCAGTATTTGTGACAGCACGACCTCATAACTCAACCCAACATGTCACCAATGCTGATAACCACGCGCCGGACGTACAACCTGCCCAACTATGCCTGGCCTCGAAAGTATACCAGGTCGAGCTCAAGGACCACCCGGCCGGCCAGTTACAAGTGCACTCCACGCCTCCCCGCAGTTCCGCTATCAGACGCAAACCTCCGCCAAGCGGCCCGGCGCATGGGAACCGGCGATTACAGTCTCACCTCAGACGGATGGCTTCGGCGTGTCTTCCATGCATGTTCCCGGTTTCGACGGAATCTTCCGTTCTTTTACCATGCTGGCAGTGTGCTCTTCTCTTGGCCAGACCCCCAGAAGGCGAACGTCCCTGAAATCAGGAACAAAGTCCATGACTCCCAGGCAGGTGTGTTGCTTACCAACCCTATCGTAATGCAGAATCACCTACTGGGTACAGTAAGGCCGACGACCCACGCGGCGCGGTCCTCAGTAACAGCGAGAGGCGAAATTCAACCCTAGAACCTACCGTGTAATCCCGAAGCGCGCCGAGTGCCACCAGACTGCCACCACTTGGGCGGCAGCCCCGTCCGGCTGCCCGGACGACAATGCACTGGAGCGGGTATATACTGGAGAAGAAAGAGAGGCGATGGCAGGCCAGTCACACACACTGGACGCCGTACGTGCATAAATTTGAGTTTGTTGACCGGTTCATCGTCGGGAGACGAGAGAAACGGTGGGGTTGCATCGCGTTGCAGTGTGTTTACGGCAGACCATGCACGACGACGGAACCGGTAGAGTTCGTGTGCATGTTTGCCACCACTGCCATCATACGGGAGGCCAGGAACGGGAAAAGGCCGAGGCACGGAGGTACTGAAGTGTAAGAAGGGTGCTAGACCATGAGGGCATTGCTGCTGCAATCATGGATGGTGGTGTGGATTGGTTGCAGAGGTGTGTGGTGTGGCTGCTGCTCGTAATGGTCCCTACATGAGCGTTGCTGGCTGGTTTGGCGCCCGCTAGAACTATGCCCGAGCTATCCCGCGTCACCGAGTTGAAGCACTCAATCGTTCTCGAATTTCATCTCGAAAACAGCCAGTCGGCTTCGAGACTACAGTAGGGTGACGTACATCACGCTGCATTGTCTCTGGTGGTGGTTGGGGACAGTTCCCAAGCTTCGTTCCCTTTTAGTTAACGTTCCCAAAAGGCGTTTGGTGCTGGGTCCTTTTGCTTCGCACGAGACCCCTTTTGCTTTGCTTTGCTCCCGTCAAGGCCGTGGTTGTGTGTGTGTGTGTGTGTGTGTGTGTGTGTGTGTGTGGGGGGATTAGGTACCGGATCTGGGTATTAAATCCGTGCGATGAAGAAGAGAAGAGTGCGGCTGTACGAAGGGGTGCAATGCAGCTTGTTGGATCGGCGGAGGATTGGTATTTCGAAAGAACAAACAGTTCAGACCCCAAAAAGATAAAAATTTCCCCAGGATTATGATCATCAGGGTATCTTCCGGAGCTCTGGTTGTTTCGAGCAGTCGCTAGCGAACGATCATCGCAGTGAATCATCTTCCAGAGCTTCAGACTGTAGGGGTCGCCGCCGATCGATTCCGTAGCGGCAGGGGGCCCAGTCGCTTGGCCTAGCTAGGCCGGGTCCCGGCGGTGCAGGGGCCCAACTCGCGGCGCGGATATCGTCGGTGTCGGGACGTTCAGACGGGTACGGTTGCCGGTGACTTGAAGTCCACTCTTGGTCTAGGTCTAGTACGACGGAGGGTATCTATATGCTATCATGCATGGCCGGCTAAGGGTTGGCGACTGATGGGATTGACAATTGATGATCGACGGCGGAGGACGCAACTAATGCACCGAGTGCTGACGTCGCCGCCGGCTTCCGTCGTCGACGTTTTGCTCAACTGCTACCGACCCGGCTATGTTGGATGGTGGAAAGAAGAACGACGTCGTCAGCGCCTCCACGTCGTCCACGTGTGGTGTGTGTAACACACAGTGTCGCAAGCACGGTGAATGTGTTGCTGCGACAGACGGACCAGCAGCCACATCGTCAGGCGCATCTTTTCCGTCAGAAACAGCCATCAGAGGGAAGTGCTTTGTTCCTGATCACTGCTGACCAGTGACAACCGACCAGCAGGAAGAAGGGTGGCTTGGGGTGGCAGCAGGTTTGAGCGAGGAAAATCCGATTGATGCACCTGGGAATGACACGGCTTTGGGAAGATGGTGACCTTGTGGCGTTCTCCCCGTGCATGCTGAAGGTGTAGCACAGGATCCGTTAGACTCTAACGTCCACGCTAGAAGCGATGGTGTGGTGTTGATGGCGATGGGACAGCCCTCGGTGGGACCAATAGTGAGTTTCCGCTGCGCACGTATCGTTGATATTGGTTCCTGCTAAGCGGCAATTTCAGGCTGTAGTTTCCTGTCCGTTCAACACCTGATTTCGACGTCCGAAGCTCTTTTACCCGCGTCCGGACGACATATCAGGCCGCACTGCCCAAAGCAAGCCGGCATGCACCAGAAGACCGGTCCGGTTACGCCACAGGAGAGGAATGCCGCTGGGAGTATGGGATGTTGCCAAGCACTTGGATGCCCCGTCATATCGCAGTAGTTATGTCGCACAAACTCTGGGAGTTGGAGATTCCTCTAGCGATGTGATTAATATGGGCGAATATACCAACATATGCTTGATATCCCAACCAGCGCTATGCGTCCCGCCATTGCAGTCGCCGGTGAACCACGGACTCTTCGCCTCTGATATTACGTGCAGCGGCCCCATATTGCGCATACGGCAAGGCAGCGCAACCGAGGGAGATCACGGGGCCTTATCCGTCACTGAAACTCCGGGAGAAAGTTCCAATGGCGGTGGACTTGTGAGGCCCCGGCGGCGGCTCTGCAAAGCACGGTCTTCTGGGTCGAGACACTGATAGGCAATATTTAATTGTAGATGTAATACATATTGCCGAACTATGAACTTCCCCAATGGCGGGATGTCTTCAGATGAGCCTCACCGGTTGTCAACCGACTGCTCATGGACCTTGAATGAAGAATGCTGGATGTATGGCGGCGACGCCCAGTGAAGATGGACATCAGCCAAGCATGCAGCCGCTCATGTGCTGGCCCGCTCCGTACTCGTACCTGAACGTTATGAAGGACAGCAGATCGCCCAGACTTCAGACCTCAGCACGACGGAGTGTTGACGTCGTCATTGATAGACTGATGTGTTCAGCTTCAAGGGTTTCTTTGTTCGGTCCAATACGAATACAGAGCAGCACAACTGAAAGTTGAAGCCAGCAACTGAGCAAGGCAGCTCGTCCCATGGAAAGATCGGCACATCCCACCAATGAAGAAGTCCAGCACAAGCCTGCTAGCCCATTGGCCACACCAAGTCCGGGGAAGACTAGGGTCCCACGACAGCCCCTGTCGCTTGTGATTCGGGGATGCAAACGAGCGAGCTAGCAGGACAAGGGCTGGTTGGTCGAGCCACATGACGGTCCGTGTTCGGGAAGTCTGGGGAATAGTGTTGGCGAAGGATGCGCTTGTTGGAATTGGCACGGAGGCTCTGCCTTCCTGGGGAATGACGGTGATACTAGTGATAACTCGCCAGGAAATGTGACCAGTCGGAGAGATACTGGCAGGCGTTATGTCTCTGGCGCTGAAACTTGGTGCGGATCAGGGACTGCCAAGGAATCAGGGAAAGCTCACCAGTGCACAGTGCACGCTGTCCGCGCTCTGCAGGTCGAGATGTCGTGAAGGGTGAGTGGGCTTGCTTGCTTCACGACAAGCTGGTGGCACGGCCAGTCGCAACAATCGGTAGAGTCTGAGGCGAAAACGTGGAGTGGATGGAACTGGTGCGATTCGCGAAACACGTGTTCTTCGTCGATCAGATATCACTTCTTGATCCTTCAACACCATCAGCGACCCCAGTACCTGAGTGTTTGTCTCAAGTCCAGTTCTCCGGACATCTGGTACGAAGCCACCACCAATTGAATAGTGGACAGCATGCCTGCCAGAACTGCCGGTAACTCTAGTGCTGTAGATCACAAGAACTGTCGCGATTATCAAGCCCCCATTGTTCCGTTTCGGCTGCGAGACCGGCGTGGCTGTGTACTGTAGCGAGACCCGCCAGCAACGGACGTCGCAGAAAGTCAGTCCTCCACCGAAGACCCCAAATTGACCAGTCGAAGAAGGGAAGTTGGGCAGCTTCAGGAACAGTGCGGGGGCTGCTGGTTGGATGTTGGGCGGGTCCTCTTCTGGCGTGCTGCGCGCGTTGTTTGACTCCGTCTTACGGACAACGGTTGTCGGTAGACGTCCTCAACGGTCGATATCTCGCTGCATAATGCACCGGCTCGACACAGATTCCAAAGGGCCTAGGGTCGTTGAATGAGCTGCGAATGAGAAGGAGCTTGTCGGGCTGGGAGTCTGGATCTCATATTATACCGTTGGGGTACAAATTGGAGAATGCAATATGCGTGCCTGAAGCCTGCATTTTGGAGATCAGATTGAAACGAGAAGACCATTGGCGCCTTATATTCCCGTGTCTGATAAGTTCATTTGTGAGTTTGTGAGTTGGGCCCGGGGGATACTCATGCTTGGCTCCGAGATCCAGAACGGAAGAGGGTGCTGTCCATGTTGTGGCGTCTTCATCAAATGGAGTCGCACTGCTTTGTGCTTGGTGTTGGGGTGTGTTACTCCCGCAGCTCGGCTGTTTCAGTTTTGAGGGCTGCACTTGTCCGCTGGAAAACTCCGGGCGAGACATGATTGTATTATGTCTTTGGCCCTCTGTTTCTACTGCTGCTGCTGCTGGTGCTCTCAACAAAACGACGTCCGGATAGGTGATCGACGTCCAAGTCCAGGTATGAGATGTCGTCGGCGATCGCAAGGTCCAGAGGGAGTCATTCGCCGGCTATTTATAGCAGGCAGCCGCCTGCGACAGAGATCAACCCCGCCAAAGCTCTCATGGACGAGGGGCCGTGCCTTGTTGCTTCAAGATCGAGGTAGCACGGCGAGAAGAGCCCCTTGAGGTCGTCATGATGTTCCCTTTGAAGCTCCGAGGTGATGTCTCACATTCTCGAGCGGTGTAGTAGCATCCCACTCCACAATATGCGTAGCATTTCTCTGTGAATGAGACAATAACGGCAACGGTGTCAGCACAGCACAGCAACGCCTAACGCACCAGCCATGCCCTTGGCCCTGCCCTTACAGCAAGGTCTGAGACATGTACTCGTCAGATGACCGCCATAGTCGGCCGTTAGTTGGTACCGAGAACTTCTCCGAAAGCTGAGCTATCAAGTCGGACAGCTACCCGTGGGAATAACCATAGTGGGTGCCAGAGTGCCAGAGTGTCATTCCTCGGCCGGGTTGCTGTTCAAGTCCCACGAACCATATGCAGACAACACTCTGGCTGCGATGATGGGACCGGTAGAGGGACATGAACACAGAACCATGGCCGTAGAATGCGGCATGATTGCTTGGTGCTGCAGCGGGTTCATGCACAGGAGTTTAGTGCTGTCTTGGTATGTAGCTTGAGCTGTATTCGTAGCCAGACAGATGACCGTATCTCGGTCCCAACGGCGATAAGGCGTTGACGGAACAGACGGAGCCGCCAGGCTATGCGTGACCACCGGAGCACGAATAAAACGAAGATAACGGCTGTCGCAGACTCGCAGAAGTTTGCGGGTACTCGCTCGTCGAATGTCAAGGTACCTAGAGCTCAGCATGCGAGCTGGGGTCTGAAAGTCGTTAAGGAAGTTCCCATTTGCTGGAGAGAGTCCTGCCGGGATGCCGAGGTCATCGTCCGTTCATCTTTTGGAACCCTGGTTTTTGTTGAAGAGATCGAAAGTTAAAATGATCAGGAAGTTCCAGCCTCATCTCCTTCCTCTTTCCCCCTTGCTCTTTCCCTTGTAACGGTCATCTCGTTCATCAGTCCGAGTCCCTGCCTTCCCCAGATCTTGGGCATTTTTTATATCGGACTTTACCAGGGTAGGTCCACACAGTGTCGGGACAAACTGTGGACCCGGCCACCGAATTACCCACTTAGTACTAGTCCTTGGTCCTGATTGGCCAGGAGCATATGGTGCGTGGCGCTAGGCTACGAGCGGTCGAAGCTGCGGCGTCAACTGAAATCGAGGCCCTGCACGAGTTCGTCACAGAACATGGACGTTCGAGAGTCCAATGTCGTGCAGTTCGAATCTCCAGCAGACTGCCAACGGCTGCTACAGTGGATTTCGTCATTGCAACTGCTGCTGGTGGCCTTCTGCAAGAGCGAGGCGAAGTTCGTCAGTCATCCAAATGTCATCGCAGCGAATTGCAAAGTCGTGCCATGCCAAGGCTGCCTACCTTAAGGTAGGGACTGACATCCCTTGTTCTGATATATTTCACAGCATGTCGACAGATATTCCACATAAATTCCAACGTGACCGGAGATAACAAGACTTTGGTTTCATGGCAGCGCTACCCCATACGATAGCGACGCTTGACTGTATTGTGTCTAGCAGTTGTTCTACCGGCAAACAAATCATGGACGACGAGTGACAGGGCTCGGACGGCGAGGCTGGGATAAGAGGCATGGGATGGTTCAAAGTCAGATCCTTGCCGGTCATCAGGCGCATTGACACGCACTTTACGGGTTAGAAGGTTGCTTGGATGTCAGATCTATAAAATGCATTGCAAGGAGCTTGCCGGACTTGAATATCATCACACTCGTGCCATTCATCTTGAGGGACCATAGGTACCCTAATGACAGCAGAAAAGAGAGGCGACTTATACAGTTCACAGTGATGACGGGAGTTCTGGACATGAACTGCCTCTATTGCGACTTCCGGTTGGCCGCGGGACTATTGAGTGGCATTTTTCTAGCTGTTAGTGAGTTGGTGAGGCGCTATGCACACACAGTGCGACCCGGAAGCAAAATTGGTTTCGATTTCAGCCTCCAGATCTGACATTCTGAGTCTCTGTCGAGGCTTTGTAAAGTGACACCTGTACCCCTGACAGAACACTAGTTCCGGTGGCTGTGGTTGGACAAAATACTCTTGCCGCCAGTCATGGGCTAGACTAGTTGTTGACATCACTGTCGAAAAAGTCTAAATGCTGAACATCTGGAGATGCCTTCGAGTGTGATGTCTGTTAAAGTGCGAGAGGTGTAAGGGTACGTACCATTATAGAAGCGGGAACAGACCTGGGAGTCCAAGGTCTCCAAAATAATCCCAGTCTTTTGTGCCTGGGCATGTGGTCCATTCCCGGGGTCCTGCACCAGCATCAGCGATTGGCTCAATGCTACTCTACTAGCTTCACCGGAATCCACACAGTGTGGTTGAGTTTCTCTGTCTGGCTGCACTTGCCTCCCTGATCCATGACCAACAACTTTCAACTTTTGCCTCCAACAGGCAGGAGCAGGTGGTGTTTCTGGGAATGGAGTTCGTGTCTGCTAGTGCCGCGAGGTAACTCCACTGTAGGGCCCACTGGAGACCACTCAATCCACGTCTCTCTCTCCATCTTTCACCCACGACACTCCAACTCACACCTCCATAATCTCCAATTGTTGGGCATTGGGAACAGGAGAAGAGACTTGAGAGATCGCAGAGAATCCCGAGATACAACAACAACTTGTTGCAGATGATTAGATTCGGCCTCACTTCTCGACGTCGATTCTTTTTCTTCATGTTGTCCTTGCCTCTTCTCCCTCAACGATAGCTCCTTCCCTCTCTCTCGCTCTGACTCCGATCCGAACTCTTACCAATCGCACTCTCCCCCTTTCGATTCCCCGTACCTCCCCGCCATCCTCCACACTGGCGGCTCCCCACCACCATTGCAAGCACGTTCGAGCCACCTGCGCAACAAACGGCAGCCACGACACTTCAGACTCCCGATTTGAGCGCATTCTGGGCCTTGATTGATCTTGCCTTGCTTGTGCATTGCTTTCTGCTTCGATTTCCAGCTATCGGATTTATTGTATTCTTATAGCTTGGACGGCGAACAATTTGGCGCGGCCCTTCAGAGTCCTCTCAGCGCCCTTTCACCATGTCCAATTCGTCGGTTTCTCCTGCTCCTGCTCCTGCAGTGAGCAACACTCCAACAGCAAACACAACGGCAACCAACAACAACGAAGAGAACGGTATGCCTTTGCGCCAAACAACACTCTATACCCCTGACTTGCTACTTCACCACCTTCTAATTCCCCCGCCCCCCCTCCATATGTAAACTGACTCGCGAGCCCTTGCTGCAACCATAGGCCCGTCAATAACTGTGAACACCACCGATGCGAGCACCCCCAACACAAATGCGAACGCGAAATTTCCAGCCGCTGCTTTCCCCCCGCCAAAGACAGACAAGCCACGGCCTCATGTCTGCCAAACATGCCTGCGCCCATTTGCTCGATTGGAGCACCTGAAACGCCATGAGAGGTCGCACACGAAGGAGAAGCCGTTCGAGTGTCCAGAGTGCGCGAGATGCTTTGCGAGGAGGGATCTCCTATTGCGCCACCAGCAGAAACTCCACCAGACCACAACCCCCTCTGTTCGACCACGAAACCGCCGTGAGAGCGCTGCTGGTACTACCCCTGGCGCAAGCCGAATGAGGAAGAACAGCATGGCGGGACCCAATGCCGCCGCCTCTGTTGCCTCGGGGCAGCAACAGCAGACAATGCGCCCTCGAGCAAACACCATTAGCCATGTCGACGGAGCAGCTATGCAGATGTTCGCCGCCGCCAATGCCTCGGTCGCACGGCAACAACAAACGCACAGTCGACACCCGAGCTTGGTAGGACTGCCAAACCACACCATGGACTACGCATATGGCGGTATGGCCACTGCCCTCGGACACCGAGGCATGACACATCCAAATGGTCTCCCCAAGCTTGAGACGCACAGCATCAACCATATGGACTTCTCCGGTGGTCTGCGAACAGCGCCACCACTGGCTGTCTTCAACCATTCCGAATTCGACTTTGAGGGTCTCCTCTTCGGTCCTCCAACTGGCTCTACCATAAACCCGAATGCGCTCCATTACAGCGACTCTCCGCAATCCATGGCTCTCGACCCCATGTCTCCCTTCTCACATGGCTTCGGACCAGACATGTCCGCTACCCAGCACCTCGACGACAGTTTCGACTGGTTGACCGGCTTTGAACACCAGATATCGTTCAACAATACCACCAACGAGAATGCCGTCGACGGTTCATCACCTTCTGCAATCAGCACCACCAGCCAGAGCGGTATCAGCGATGTGATGTTGGATGGTTCGAACAACCCAGTCAGCACGACGGTAGCGACGAGCTCCATGTGGAACCCAGCTCTTATGGGACCTCCTCAAATGGGCGCTTCTTTCTCCCTCGACCTGGGGAACTCTGTTTTTCCCGACCTCATGAACGGCGCGCCCGTCTCACCGCAACCGCCGCACAAGAACAACAACAACATGGGCGACGCCTACTTCTCGACACCTCCTCCCTCCCTAAACTCCGTCAGTCCGAACATGATGGCGGGGCTGAGTGCCCAGAACATGAGCCAAGCACTCAATTTCGGTGGTGCCGGTCCGGAGACGCCCTCCTCGATGAATGGTAGTAATCATGGCACCCTACCCGTCTCGACAATCACTGATTCAACAAGATCTGCCATCCTAGGTGCCTTATCGACCATCCAGTCGTCACAACTTGGCGGGCGGAAGTTCGCGTACTCGAACCCTAACGCACCGCTATCACCGCACGGCCAACCCACCCCTCAAAATGCTTCAGACAACGGCGGTAACCTCCCGAGCACGCAAGATCTCCAGCGGTATGTGGGAGCGTATCTTCGATATTTCCACCCTCATCTTCCGTTCCTGCACATCCCGACCCTGTCGTTCGAGATCCCTCCTCAGTCTAACGCCGGCGGTCGGGGGACCGGGATCGGGGGAAGCGGCTGTCTGATACTTTCGATGGCAGCGATCGGCGCACTGTACGAGCTGGAGCACCACCAATCGAGGGAGCTGTTCGGGATGGCCAAGAAGATGATCCAACTGTATCTTGATGAGAGGAGAAAGGCGAACGTGAGAAAGGCGGACTTTCGACGCAACTCGGTCGCGGAACAGACGCCTCAGACTACCGACAATTCTGTGGATACGCCGGTGTGGCTGGTGCAGGCGATGCTTCTAAATGTCGTCTACGGCCACAACTGCGGGGACAAGCGGTCGAGCGAGATCGCATCGACGCATGCGGCTGCGCTCGTGAGTCTGGCGCAAGGGGCCGAGCTGTTGCGACCGGTTAGAATCGAGGGCAATGAAGACCACGAGATGAAGATGGGTGATGAGATGCAATGGGAGAACGGTGTAGAAAACGACGAACAAGCACAGTGGCTAAGGTGGAAGACGATGGAGGAGCGAAAACGCACGCTTTACTCGGTGTTCATACTCTCCAGTCTCCTGGTCTCGGCATACAACCACACGCCAGCTCTGACGAATTCCGAAATCCTGCTTGACCTGCCATGCGACGAGGAATTCTTCGCCGCCGACTCGGCCGCCGCCTTCCACGGGCGAGGAGGCATCCCAACAGCGAACCACAACAGGATGACCTTCCACGACGCATTGGGCGAGCTTTTGCGAACGAACGAAAAGCAGCAGAGGCACGTTATGAATGGCAATATCCATCAACCCTTCGGGTCAGCCGTCAACCTCCACGACTTGCCGTCGACCAGTCTGAAACCGAGCACCTTCGGCTGTTTAATTCTCATCAATGCGCTGCACAACTATATTTGGGAGACCCGCCAGCGCCACCACAACAAGATATGGACCAATGAAGAAACAGAGAAGATGCATCGACACATCGAGCCTGCACTCAAGGCATGGCAAGCAGCGTGGGCTTCCAACCCGCACCACAGCCTCGAGCGGCCCAATCCCTTCGGCATGGGTCCCTTATCCGCCGACGCCATCCCCTTGCTCGACCTCGCGTACGTTCGCCTCTTCGTCAATCTGTCCCGTTCAAAGGAGAAGTTCTGGCAGCGCGATTGGGACGGCATGGCCGAAGAACTCGCGCGCGGAAGTGAAATAATCCAGCACGCCGAGCACTCACCCGCCTCCAACTCCGACACCGCAGGCACCGATCCCTCCGACACCTCCGGCAACAGCTCAGCAATGATCGACTCGCCCGCCACCGTGTCCTCCTCCCCCGACTTCGCAAACGTCAAGTTCCAAGCTACGACAATGACCATCAACCCGGCCTTAACGCAGCAACCCTCCCTCCCTCCTCAACCCCAGGTCCACTCGCAACAACCTCAGCCTCAAACCCTACCCAGCCGGTCCATCTCGCGCCGCGAGCGGCACCTCCGCAAAGCAGCCTTCTACGCGGCCGACAGCCTCTCCATGTCCGACAAGCTAGGCGTGACCTTCGCCGACTTCACCAGCCGCGAGTTACCTCTCCAGTCCGCCATGTGCGCCTTCGACTGCGCCCAAGTCCTGGCAGAATGGGTAGCAACCCTGCAAGATCGCGTGGGCCGCTACCTCGGTATCCTCGGTCAAGACGACGTGGATCTCACCGAGGTGCCCGCCATCATGCTCCTCGAGGACGACGATGCGAAGCTTTTGGCCAAGATACAGGAGGTGCTTGCTGGCGCGGAGATGAAGATGAGTTTGGAAATGAGTAACGGGGGACAGACGAGGTTGCAGATAGATGGTGCCAGCGGTGGGAATAGCGGGTATGCGGCCAAGATTCTGAGGGTTACGGCGGCGCTGCTTGACAAAGCTGCTGTTTGGCCTAGTAAGTTTTGCCAACCCAAAGGAGAGAGAAGACATGTGAGGGTGAGAGAGAAGCTAACAGTGCGACAGTTACCCGTCTCATGGCTACATGTCTCGAGACGCATGCGAACCACATGCGTGCTAGGGCGGAGAGGAGCGTTACCGCGATGGAGTGAGCGTCTTCGGATCCCTGCGTCACCGAACTCCTGCTTGCGCCTCTCCGGATACCCGGACTCCGTTTCCACTTGACGACAATGATACCCAAAACAAACCGCGATATCTTGTGCGACTTTGACATTTCATCATTTTGTACACAGGGGCGCAACGATACAACTTGTTAATAAACGACCTTACTCTTGTTCATAACGACCGTGGCGGAACAATATTGTGTTTTTCGTCGAAAAGGGTTTTCTTACGGTTTTGGGTCTGGGGCTGATATTGTGCTGGGAAACCTGCACGGATGGAAGATGTGTCTCTGACTTATGCTTCGATGCCGGACTGAACCATGACTGCGATGCGCCCACGAGGAGAGAACGAAGGCATGCGGTTGTTGGGTTGGATTGCGCCTTGCCGTGGTCATGGCAAGTGGGCATCACTCACGGGGCTACCGGTGGAACCGCCTTTCATTTATCAGAGTATGGCGTTTTGCTCTTCGGAAAGATCTTTGGATCTGCGGTTTTGCCATGGCGGCGGCTGGTTATCAGTTCGCTGGCAGGAGGGGGTTGGGACTGATTGAGTTGTGGTGATGTTCTTATGGGATCGGGCGAGGGCAGTGCTGCTATGTGACGCTGACCAGTCCTACGAGATCGTTGAGCATCCGGGTCTGCTTCGTGCTGGTGGCTTCTTCGGAGGACAGGACTGGATGAAGGCCTCGACAGCCTATTGCACGGCACCGCATTTGGTGTTTTGTCTTCCTTTTTCGATTGAGCGTTCTCGAGCGAACGGAGGGATGATGATGGAGAGAAAACACGTGCCTGGGAGGGATGACCGTCTTTGTTGACAAAAAGCGGAGGAGGAAAAAACACAAAAAGGGTCTTGCAAGCGGGTATGACCTTGGGATGTATGTATGTATGACGAAAAGTAGTGTGAAAGAAGGGGCATACGAACAACCCAAAAACTACGATTTGGGATGACATGGACTTCTGAGCTTTTCCTTGCTCCTTTTCTTACCGTGACTTACTCACATGCCTTCTTAGGTAGGAGCAGTTGAGCATGCGAAGTTATCTCATTTGTAAGCACAATAATCGTCCATGCTAAGAAATGAGCGAGGACAACCTGGCATATCAGGTTGACCGTTTCAGCATCGTCTATATATGCAGGATTTCCTGGTGTCATTTCACACAAACAGCTCAAACCGTGTTCCACAATCCAAACCACAACACATGAAGACAACATTTATTCCCCTTCAACCTACCTACCCTATAGTTCCACCTCAACCAAGGCATATCCATCTCTTCACCCACTAAGTCTAACTCCCACCCACCTCACACCATACGTACACCCGCATCTCCCTTACCAGTATCCATCTCCTCACCTACCACATTCACAACTTTCCACCCATCACCCTTCAACCATCACCACGAACACCATCCCCCTCCCCCTCCCTTTCCACGCTCCCCGTCCCTCCCACCTTTCACCTCGAACAATGTCCTCCTCCAGCCCCAGTCCCAACCCAATAATCTCCCGCGCCCCACCCCAGGCAGTAACCTACGACCTCGCCGCTCCCAACAGGGTACGCATCACGCTTCCGAGGGGATCCAAGTGGTCGTCCGGCCTGCACTGGCACGAACGGCACACGGAGTACCTACTCCTCGTAAGGGGTTCGATTCGCGTCCGGTTGGGGGGTGAGGTAAGGCTTCTTTCTGCCTCGAAAAGGAAAAACTCTGGTGGGGGGCAGAAGGAGGACGACGAGGAGGAGGAGGGAGTCGAGGTCAGAGTCCCGAGAGGGGTGTGGCATGAGTGGTGCCGCGCCGACGCGTCTTTTGAGGGGGAGATCGTGCCCGATGCCGGTGCCGGTACACGTCACTCTTCTTCCCGTGAGGACGGAGGGGGTCGCGCACCGGGTGGAGAAGGACAGCTGGCCGAAGAAGAAGCAGATGGAGACGACGAGGAGGAAGAGGTGGTGGTCATCGAGCGCACGGACCCGGAAGACGGCGAGAAGGCCGTGTTCTTTTATAACCTCAACGGGGTGATACTTCAAGCCCAGCAGGGCAAAGCGCCTGTACCGGGGTGGGCAGTGGGGTGGTGGGTGAGCCTGAGGCTGTGGTTGATCTTTGGAGTGCTGGATAATTATCCCGTGTTTTGGGGGGTTGGGGATGCGGTGAACGGGTGGATGGGGAGGTGCACGAGTGCGGAGGGGGAGGGGAGAGGAGAGGTGAGACGGGAGGGCATAGGGCATGGGGTGATTGGCAGGGTGGAGAGGTGGTTGGATTGGGTTGTTACGCGTGCCGTGCTGGGGTTGGCGGGTTGGGTTGGGTGGGTGTTGGGGATGGAGGCTGTTAGGAGGGAGTTCATGCCGAGGGAGGAGTGGGAGAGGTGGGTTGCGAGGAAGGGCGGGAAGGAGAAGGGGGTTTGAATTTGGGGATAGTTGCTGGGATATGGAACGTCGAAAGGCGGAGGATATTGGGGGCCGGCGGGGGACGGTAGGCTGTGGCAAGGGCCCTCGTGGGCAAGCCGTCATTCGGACGTGGCATATGGGTGATGGTGTGAATGAAGCTCTTAGATTGAAGGCCATGTACCTTGTTGTAGCTTCGCTGGTGTCTGTCTATATGCTGCTCCATGCTTATCCCTCATGCAATTCCTCTCTCCCTCCTACCCACTCACCCTCGCCGCTGCTGACAGCCTTCGAGATATCTATCTTTCCCTCATGCCGTTGATGCATGGAATGGACTCTCCCTCAACTCCTTGATATCCAGTTGAAGTCCTAATGCAAATCGCGATATAAGCCATTCAAGATGAAATCGAAACCCCCCTTATCCCCAGCACCATCAAGCAAGTTCATCATCGCTCTCATCCCTCACAACCGTGACCATCTTCCTCGGTCTGCCCTTTCCCCTCTTTGCCAAAGGCTTCTTGGGCGTAGGACTCTCCTGCATCGTGACCGAACCAGGTGAGCACTCCACTGCCGTCTCCTTCTCCTTCTCCGGACTCGGCTCGTTACCCAGCGTGGCGCTGCCGTTATCCATCACAAGATCAGTCCAACCCGTCCCGGCAGTCTTCATGACAAGATACGGATTCAGGTCCGCCTTGAACCACTTGTCACCTCTAGTCGTCGTGCGTGACCCGCCTTCCATGGCCGAGTAGGCCGCGCGCGTGGTGCGCATGCGCTTGGGGCCACGATTACCGCCGCCTTCGCTAATGAGGTTGCTAAGGCGCAGGCGTTGCTGTTGCAGGTTCTGGTCGTAGGCTACAATGCTGCGGACGTAGGGTGCCACGTCGAGGGTTATGGGTTCCATGTTGCGGTCGAAGACGGAGGGGTCGAGGTAGGTGAGTGCTGTGACTTTTTCCGAGGCGGCGATGGGGTCGAAGGCTACGGCGAAGTCGATGCGGGCTAGGGCGGGTGCGTCGACTGGCCGGGTGAAGTGGTTGCGGATCATATCCGTTGCCATGTTCTCGTCGAGGGGGCGTAATGGAGATGCAGACTCTGTGCCTTCCTTGGTGGTCAGAGAATGGAGCATGGCCTTGGCTGTGGACTTCAGGGCTATCGGAAGCATGGTCGACATCCGATCGTAGCGGATGACGGGTGGTGCGTCCAAGAGAGGAAGACCGATGATGTAGTCGTCGGCTGAACGGCTGCAGAGCTCGGTTTTTGTGGGATCAATCAGCTCCTGTAAATGCGGTTAGTCAATGATCCCAGACATGAGAAGCCCGAAAGCATTACCTCTTGAAACTGCGCGAATGACGTTGAGGAGCAGATGTCCGCAGCACTCATGGCATCCGCGAAGCTATCGTACATGTTCAAAACATTGAGTCGAACTTGCCCATCTCCAGCTGTGACCTTGCTAATAACCTCCGCCCAGAGGGAAAACTGAGTCGAGTCCTGCCAGTGACCGGCATCGAGGTTCCAAAGATCCCAGCACTGTTGCAGGATCTCCTCCTCGACAGGCGTCTGCTTGTCAACAACCATGTCCCGCCCAAGCCAGCCCATACCGAGCTGGTAAGTATCCTCACTGACAACACGAACGACTTCCTTATTGTCGTCCAGGTCGATGCCCTTCGGCCAGCGCGGATAGAACCAGTCAACCCCGCCCCGACGATCGCCAACTCCGATCTGGCACCAGTAGTTGAGCTCCATCGTTGCAGCCCTGAGGTCATGGTTACGAGCGACGAACAGCGCCTCGACAGGCTCTCGTCGCAAGGCATGGCCTTCATTAGCAGCGATCAACAGAAGGCGGTCAACCGCCAGGTCAGTTGGTGGTGCGCTCAGACGGAAGATACCGTGCAGGTTGAGCATGTGTAGTGGCACAATCGTCTCGTCATTGCATGTCATGATGAATGGCCGCTTGGACTTGACGATGAGCTCGACCACTCTAGCCCAGAACTGCTTGTCCTCATCGTAGAGGATGTCGACCTCGTCGAGCAGAATGAGTGACTGCTTCTGGCCTTTGGGAGGGTCCTTTTTGACTTCTTTGGGAGGAGGCGGTTTGGTGTTGGCTGCAGATGGCGGTTTGGCAGGTTGCTTTGGCTTGGCTGGGGCTGCCTTCTTCGTAAAGAAGGACGCCATGGTCTTCTGCTTTCCAGACGCAATCTCTTTCGCGAGGTCGTCAGCGGCTTTCTGTGCCTCTGCGTCCCCATCCTTGACAGCCGGTTTTGCATTGTCGTGGCTGACATGGTGATGCTTGAGCATGTTGCCGATTTTGTCATCAACGTCCTTCCCGCTCCTCCGACTGCTCGAGTTGATCTCGAACACCTCAAAGTCCAGCTCCTTGGCGACTGCGTAAACAGCGGCGGTCTTGCCACATCCGTGAGGTCCACTGATGACGAGGGCATTCGTTAGACGGCTCGGTCCCTTCGATTCTTTGGCTCTCCGGTCGCCAGATCGAATGACGGTCTTCTTCACAATACCGAACTTCCCACTAGGAGTCCAGTCGTTGTCATTGTCGGAGACCTCGTCCAGTATACTGGCTTCCTCGTCACTGGATACGATGAAATCATCGAGCTTCTTGCGCTTTTTGCTCTTCTTCTTCGGGGCCTCTCCATCCCCCTTTTTAAGGCCCTTATCTTTTCCAGGCTTTTCGTCAGATGGCCCAGAGCCTGTATCGACGGACTGTACCACCAGAGCTTGAAGCCACTCCTTCAGGAAGAAGGCTTCTTTGCCGGGCTGGATGATCTCAGCAGCACATGTAGGTGCGTATTTCTGAGCCCAGGAGACATTGTCGCAGTCGGCCCGGTCGAAAGCGGAGAGGGAAGTTCGTACGGAGTTGAAGAAGCGGACAAGTTGGGGAGGATGGAGTGCTATGCGATGGTCGTCGGCCAGAGCGTCCTTGGTGATTGACTTCTTGGAGCCTCTTGCATTGCCGTTGGGAAGAAGCTTGGCAGAGCACTTCAGCTCAGGGAAGACCCGAAGCTGCAGTTTGTTTCCACTTTCGAAATGCTTGGTGGGTAAACGAAGCTCGGGCGGCGGAGGAACAAAATCGTCAGAATTGGCATTCCTGACAGCTTCCGCATGAGCAGGCACATTCATCCGCTGAGTGACCATATCAATCAGTGAATCTTGCACCGACAATTGTACTGCACGTCCCTTCGACTTGCGGAATGGTATCGAGTGTGATGAGCGCTGGTCGAGGTGTTCGAGCTCAGGGCTATTTCCCCTTACATGAACCATGTCCTTCCATGGCCAGGCCGGCGCCTTCTGACCAGGGAACTTCAGCCCTGCTGACTTGACATTGAACTGGGGAATGGCCTTTGCATTGCAATTTCCCAGACTCGTCCGGCTCTTCTTTGGAGAGATTGGTGTTGAGGTCTGTATCGTGTCTCGCTTCGGCTTGGGTGGTTGAGGGGCGTTGGACAGTGCTGCCTCGGCAGTAGAACTCGATGCCTTGCCAGCTTTGCCCTTTGCAAAGAACGGATGTTCAATATTGGGCGGAGACTTCTTGATCCTCGACCCTGGTGATGACGAGTCGGTAGCCGGCGCCTTCTTCTTCCTGGGTGTACGAGGTGCCTTTGACTTCGGTGGACTTTTCAATATGGTGTTGACCTTCTCACCAATGCGTTTCCTAGACGCATCGTCGCCGCCGTACTGTACACTAACCGGTCTGGAGGAGCGCCTGGTGCCGGTCTCTGCCGGTGAGGTGTCTTCCGGTGCTTCTGTTTCCGGTGCTGTCTTTGAGGCTTTGGCCTTTGGCGGTGGCGGGGAGCCGATTGTTCCAGTCTTGGGATTGAACTTCAGCATCTTTGTTGATTTTGTCGCATTGTCCGTGTTTAGAGCAGATGGAGCTGTTCGAGACAGTGGCTTCGGCGACGTTATCTTCTCTGCCGGGGCTTCTTCCTCTTTGCCTTTGCCTGTAACTTCGACTGCCTTTTCCGTAGTGTCTGGGCCTGCTACTGGGTTGTCCCCGACAACACTGCCAAAGGCCTTCGCAATGTTACCACCGGGTGCTGCCTTTGCCCGCTTCTTTGCCCTGGGCTTCTCTTCGTCCACGGCCTGGTCCGGCTCGGCCTTTGCTCGCCTCCTTCTCTTTGCAGGGGCTTGCTTCGGCTTGCCCTCGTCTTGTGACCCGACATCAATCGCACTATCTAAGGAAGACCCGGGGGTTTGTTTCGGGTCGGGGATATTGTTGCTCGGCGTCGTCTCGGGGCGCATCGGCAGGGGCAGTTCGCTTCGCGGTGAAGAATGGATGGACCGGCCGCATCCCGCCTGGGGCCGACGGTCCAGTGTGGTCGGCCATGGCGAGGACCGCTAAGGAGCCCATGGGAATCGGAGTATCGCTAGGTCTGGTGGTGAATATGGTTAGCAATGCTCTAATATTGAGGTTCGAGTTGGGCCACTTTGGCAATTGGCGAGGGATCAAGTCAGAATCTTGCCATAACCGCAACATCTTCCGCTAGCATGCGCACGCAGTAAGGTTGGACTAACTGCTACTCATAACCGCTCCATAGAGACTCGATATCGCAACCCGTTGCGCAAGTGTGCGGCTCGTTTTCTCGGCGTGGTGTTGTGAAACCGTCTGAAAGATTCAAGGTCAGAAAGTTGAGAAGAGGATGATTGAACTTTCGAGTATTGTTCAGAAAAGAATTCGGCAGAGAATTAACGTGAAAATTAAGCGAGGTACGCTTCTCGAGTGTAAGCAAGTTGAACGGAAGGTGCAAATCTTAACCGAGTCAATCCTCGAGGTTGAAATCGACAAGGCGATGCGGTCGCGTCGGCGCGTCCTGCTAAAGAGCAATTGTGCTGCAGGGCGTGTCGCGCCTTCCATCATCGACTTACAGGGGTGTTCAGACGACTCCACCTCACCCATCTGGCAACCGCGTCTTTACCCCACCACTAATGTAGGCTCCGGCTTTTCTTCGGCTCACGATAAGGATCCGAACTTTTTTTCGTCGATAACGAACTTCCCTCGTTAAAGCTTTGGGATGCCAGAGGCGCTTTGGTTTGCGCTTGACCTCTCCGCAACAATTTCACAGCCAGTACTCGAGCTCACGATGGCTTCAAACTTCCATATCCAGAAGCCATATGTGCTGGCGACCCTCCCAACCCCTTTACAGCGATCAGAGACACCGGGGAAATGCACAGTTGGCGTGGTGTTTGGCCAGCGACCTGGACCTCAGAAGAGGACAAGGCGGTCAGAGCTCGCCATTGGCATTGACGGCGACGCCGCGAACCTCTACGATGTGAGCAGCTAGCCTTCTTCTTCTCTTGCTTATATGCACGGCAGCTTACATAACGTCCTACAGGTGCCGGCCTCCCGTCTCATCACGTCGTACCCTATCCCTCCGCAGTACTTCTTCACATGCGCCCCCTGCTCGATTCGGTGGAAGGCCAACAACGACGAGATTGTCCGGTACACATACGCCACCACAGAGGAGACACAGACATCGAAGCGGAGGGTGACTTTGTTTAAGGATGTTGTGGAGAAGGCTGGCGTTACCACATCGACCTCGAGCTTCGTTGCGCTAAAGGCTGACAGCGAAGTCGTCTACCTCACCACAACCCCGATTTCCACACCCACATCAGCATCAGCTGCGATTGCTGCTGCACCCGAGCAGCCCACCTTCGACCTGCTGGCCGTTATCGAAGATGGATCCATCATCTGCTTCGACCGGGAGACACTCGCCGAGAAATGGCGGGTGTCCTCCTCAGCGTATCTCCTTGGTCCATCTAGCACAGCAAAGCAGGACTGCATAGTGGAGTCGGCACAGACTGTTCCGGCAACAGAGGTTATCGAGGGCTTCTTTCAGGGCAAATCCGATCTCCTGGCCAGTCTTTTCAACCAGAAAGTCGCCAAGGACAGCTTCGACCCGGACGTGCTTGTCTTGATCACCTCTTCGCATGGCCAAAGAGAGCTGATCGTGCTGGCCATCCACGACAGCCCCGCTCCACAGTCCCTGGGCTCTTCTCAAGGACGGATTTTCCAGGTCTCAACTGCCATCTTGCCCACTCCCTCCGAAGCTGCCGCCGGTCCTGTCAGCTACCAGGTTCATGTTGCCTCAGGCTCCATTCAGGAACTCCGGGGAAACAACGTCTACACATACCGAGTCGAGGACGGCGCTCCGAGACTCTCATACACCCTTCCGGTCCCTAATGCTTCGTCTTTCCTCCGCCTCTCAGATACCTCTGTGCTTACAGCTACGCCCTCCTCTCTCAGCATCTACAACCCCGGCTACCGCTCCGTCCAGGCCTCCACGCCTCTCGACCTCAGCAGCGATGCCGCCCCTGCAGCCAAGACCGACGACAGCTCCGCGCCGTACCAGCTCATAACCTACTTCCCTAGGTTGGAAGTTGCACTTGGTATTTGTGGATCCTCGCTATTCGCTGCACAGCTAGAAGCCCCCAAGTCCAGGAAACGGAAGAGGAGAACCGAGGGTCTGCTGATCGACAGCATCGGCCGCGGACTGTCGCACGCTACGGACGAGCATAAATGGGCAGTTCCCGACCAAACACCCGACATTTTCGCAAGCTACGTCCCGGGATCGCTTTCCGAGACCTACTGGAGAAACTGGACCGAGGACACCGCAAAGGCTGACGAGTTCCTCAAGGCCAAGGACATTCCCGCGTTCGAGGAGCTTATCACATCCAAACTCGGAGTCAACATCTCCACAACTAAGCCAGCAAACGGAGTGCCCGAACCCGAAGCCGATGCTATGGACGTCGACGACACAGCAGCACCAGCGGAGGCCAGCTCACAAGTTGACAGGCGATGGGTCCTTTTCGCCATCACCCGCCTCTTCGCTCTGGAGAACACCGACGGCCTGTCGAAACCAAAACTCTCCTGCCAACTACCAGGAAGCCTTGTGGCAGACTACCTCATCAGCGCCGGGTACCTGTCCGTCTCAAACGTCAAATCCGCCTTCAGCGCTGAAGCCCGCGAGATCCACGAAGTCGACGCCGTCCTAGCCGAGCAAATCCCCGAGCTCATCGCCAGCCTCGATCCCACCCTTGAGCTCCTCGTCGAGTACCTATCCTCCACCAAACCCGGCGCCATCGAACTCCTCGCCAGCATCCGCCTCATCATGCGCAGCCTCGACCTCGTCCAAGATCCCACCAAACTCTCCCAAAAGCTAATCGGCTTCGGCGAGCCGACCGAGGCCCCCACCGACTCCACCGCCGACGACGAGGCCCTAGGCAAACTGGAAGCCGACCTCGAAGTAACAGAGTACCACCTCCTAGACGACTCCTCCACCCGCGCCCGTGGCCTCACCGTTGCCTTCGACCTCCTCGGCTCCTGCTCTCCCGTCTCAACGGTGCAAGCCATCCGCCGCCTCTTCCGTCCCGAAGAGACCCTCTCCCTCATCCACGTCCTCCGCGTCGAGCTCGTCAAGGGCGGCTGGACGGCGCGCTACCTCGACACCTCCCTCCCCGGGGAGGGCGAGGCTGAGCAGGAGGAGCCACCGCCGGACGGCAGCATCCGCCTCATCGCCGATCTTCTGTGTCGCTGCATCGACTCCGTCGGTTCCGGAGGGTGGATGATCAACGACGCCCTGCTCGCGCGCACGGGCGACCACCTCGACTCGGCCGACTTTCTGGCGGGCCTTAAGCTCGAGGTGTCCGCCGCTTTAGAGGGCATCCAGGAAGCGGTCTACCTCCGCGGCCTCCTCACCGAGACGGTGAAGTACGGTAACAACCTCCAGCAATCATTCGTCGAAGCCTCCGCGCACAAGGGCGCGCCACACAAGGGCACGCCTTTCAAGGGGACACCCTTCAAGGGGACGACGCCCTACGGCAACAAGGTCGGCGGTGTTGGTGTCGGTGGTGTAGCTGGCACGCCCGCCACGCTGTTGAGGCGGAAGCCGCAGACGTTTGCTGCCGACAGCCAGGAGACGAGGATGTTGCCGCTGGGACTGGGGAGTAAGCAGCGGGTCTCGGCGACGAAGGTTATTGGTGGCGGCGAGATTGTGACGAGGAGCAAGAGGGAGATTGGACATCTTGTTAGTCAGAGGGTTGGGGCTTATAGTTTGGAGAGGATTGTGGTTTAGATATGCTAGATGTTGGGGCTGTGGTAGATAGCGAATGGAGGATGTATACCCTACGGTCACTAAACTCCCACACATGCCTACAGCTCTCCTCGTGTCTTACATGCTAGCTCTGGTCTTGGACTACAAGTTGCGTCCATCAGGAGGGCCTGTCTCCTAACCAAGAGTCTTCCCAATCAGTTTCCCATCTGCTCTGGGCACCCCAAACCCCCCCCTTGCTGTCACTACTTTGGGGGCCTTATGAACTATCCGTATTCTCTCTGTTGTCGCCACTGCTGTATGTCTTCCATCGCCTCCCCCGGTTACAGCCCATTCCTCGCTTGCCAGGTTTGCCAGTGATATATTGTCTTGTTTCCGCTGCTGTCCTTCTTGGCAGCTTGTTCCTCTTCCATCCTGACCATTTCCGTCATGCCATTTCGTGTCCTACCTTCACCACCATCAAGTGTCACCGCTCCTCGGCCAATCTCACGTCTGTCACCCTGCAATTCCAGAGTCCGCCTCTCACCCTCCCCAGACCATGCCGGTTCAAGTCTTCTTCCTTACTGTCCCGGCCTCCACGATACGTCACTTCCAATGTTAGACGCGTCCAGTCTACATCCGTATCGAAACTCCGTCTCCTCCAGGATATGTACAAGGAGTACACGGGATTAGGTATCTCACCACTGTCACTAGTCCGCGTTCACCACATGAAATCTCGATAACAGCCCCTCGACCTCCAAGTCGCGACCGGCCTCGAGCCACTTGCGCTTCGCACCGACAAATGGCACAAACACGCCCTGGAGAAAAAGCGTCGTCGACTGGGATAAGAACGTCATCTGTCGTGCCCTGCCGAAGATGTACTTTTCTCTACCCGTCGCGAGGAGCCCGAAGCTCCAGTCCTGGTCGTCCCGACACCCTCCCAGGTTATGGTAGGTAAAGACAATCATCCGCTGGCCTTCAATCGTTGGACCGTGAGAGATCTATTTTCGGCGTGGCATATGTCAGCTCCTGGGCCCCCTTTCTGACAAGACATGGTCTACACTAGCACTCCGCTCACCCCATCTTCGGCCTCACTATCCAGCCTTATCTCGCGCACGTCCGCGGGCATGAGAAAAGCGTCATATTCCGTCGGACAGACGTTGCAATGCCCGCTCTCATATCCAGCGTCCGATCCTAGTTCGGGCACCAACGGGAAATGTTAACCGGAGGAGTCGGGCTTCTCCTCACGACAGAATCCGCTTGTTGGAAGGCCGGTAAGGACGTGGTTGCAGATCTTGTGCCTCCCATCGGCGATATCCCGTCGCAGGTTCTCTTCACTCCCCTCGATCACGTGCCTCACGCGGAGGAGCAGGTCGTCGCCGGCGACCCGGGCGCAAGAATCCTGGCGCCACAGGAGCCCATCGTCGCGGCGGTAGTGGCGGGTCCAGACGGACCGGGAGAGGGCGTCTAGCGGCAGCCCGTTGGGAGCGCCGCAGAGGTGGCGGTTCATCACCAGCCGGGCGTGCGCGCAAGACAGGTTGTACCCGTTGCCGCCGGGGTTGGGGTTGAATACGTGCTGCACATGGCACCGGCGAAGGACGACAACGCTCTCCGTGTTGTTCTTCTCTGGAACGCCTTCGGTGGTGGTGGGATTCCATGTCTGGGAGAAGCGGTGGAGGTGGTTGCAGGTCTGGCAATAGTAGAACTTATGTCCGTGCTCCTTCTCTAGGAGGCCCAATAGGACAGCCCGAGAGGGGGGTTGTTGTCCTCTGTGTTTGTCTACCTTCTTCTTGAGGATGTGGAAGATCGCCCTGCATGTCACCGTGAGGGCGACGGCGTCTAGCCATGACGATAGATGGTCCGCGATCTCCAGGATGATTTCGACCGGTAGCTTTAGGAGCATCGGAGGAGTTGATTGACCATCCAACTCGACTGGTAGGTTCAGGACTGGCGGACGCATTGCTTGCTTGCTTTGTGTCGCCCAGGGTCTCCGACTTATACGACGGCCTGCGCAACCAGGTTGCTATGTGACCGGGTCCTTGCTTGACTACGTGTAGCAGATATCGAACACAGAGGTCGCGAGTATTGCTGCAGTCAATAAATACATTTACGGACCTGCGCTTCCCAACAAACATCAGACGTCAGACGTCAGACGTGCTGTACTGCATCTGCAGTACCCTTGGCAGCGTCTTGCAACCCCTTATGTCTGTCTGCCTTTCAGAAACTGTCCAGCCACATCCTGTCATCGTTTGAACGGCGGGAGAGACAGTCGACTGATCAGTCAAGAGATAGATGTCATACGCATGTTGAATGGCAGATTGGCATTTGCCCACCGAGCCTCGTCCGTGGCGTTGGACCTTGCAAGGTGGACAAGATGCCAAGCATCACCACGGTGCCTGCGACATCGCACTGATTCAAATGTTAGTGGTGAGTGACCTCCGGCGAGAATCGAGACTATGTCTAGAGCGTCCGATACCGTGGAATTACCTAGACCTAAGGACATAACAGACCTAGCAGCCGCAGAGCCGCATCTGTCATCCTCGCCGCTGTCTTTCATCGGCTACAGCCGGTTGGCGATGGTGATTTAGAGTTTCATCAGCATGCCCTGCTTCCGACACCACGCTCGTGACCTCGAGTCGCCCCGTTCAACTTCCAGGCTCCAGCATTTCTTTTTTCTTCCTGAACAACCAAACCTCTCTTGACATCGCACATTCTGTCATCGCCATGATCTCGGGGCTCTTTTCATCGGCAGCCCACTTCCGACCCGATCCATCCGGATGCACGCCGAGACTCCTTGCTCAAACCGGCCAGCTGCGCGAACCGGTCTTGAGATTGCAAGTCGATGACTGGTGAAGCGAATTGCTGCTGCCTGTGGAATGGCTTGCGGCATCCAATCAATCGGTGCACCTGGGTTCGGTAATGCGGTACAGTACATCATCTTGAGGCTGCACGATATGTATTAGTGCCCTTCCGCCTCAAGGTCCCCCCGTCTTGATGCGTCTGATCAGTGTTGAGCGTCATCCCTTACATTGAGCAGCCCGGTCTAGAGCTAGGTAATGTTGTTTGTGGACGGCTGGTCCTCACAGCCTCGTGTCGTGTGGCACTGGCGTATTGGCACTCGCCTGTCGTGTTCAACCCCTTTGGCTCTGCGTCTGGAAGACTGGATCAGGCCTGGGAGAAGCGAGTGCTAGTCTAGGCCATGTCAGCACGAGAGTTGGCGCTGTCGGTGTCTCCGTACAGTCTAGCAGGCTTTGCTGAGCTCATCAGGTCACGAAGCGGCCGGCTCAGCGTCTTACACTCTGAAAAGGGGACGATTGACTCTTCCTCAAAACTAGCGCCCGACTTCGGGCACCGAGACTGAGACGCCGGACATATCAAGCGGTGTCCAGGATATCCATCGAGCCTCGTGTCCGTTGACTCCGTTAAGGCAAAGACATAAGACATCTAGCGCTGCGGGCCGGTCGGTCATGAGCGAACGGCGTGTCTCCCGAGCCCGTGGCGCAGTTCAGGTCTTCTGTCGGGCTTGAACCTTTCCAGAGCTTCTAGCGCTCGTTCCGTGAGATCTACGCTTGCGATTGGACTCGCTAACTGATACCCTGGAAACATGGGGATGTCTCGGGAATGCTCATTGGACAGCCCTGTCGCTTCTGTCCATTATCAGGCCCAGTTATGATGCTGCCATGTCAGGTAAGACGTCACTTTTGGCAGGGGAGGTCCAGGCCAAAAGCGCCGTTCCACTGCAGTGGGCTTTATCATCGCATTTTTTGGGGCACAGCCCGGCTCGCTGGCTTCGAGTGTTGCTCGTGTTGTGGTTGATGGAGCCTTTGACTCGAGAAGCTGTTGGGTTTCGAGTTCTGAAAGGGCAAAAAAGGGGCAGAAGAACAACAATCAGTTCGTCGTAAGGGATACACGTACTGATTCGGAACTACGAGCACATGTCCATTAAATCGCAGCGTTGCATTGCCTCTCCCTTTACTGCCAATATAAAGGTCTTAGTCACACGGTCTCAATGACGAAGGGCAACAATCTTTGACGACCATCTCTGAATACGCTTCTGGAATGTGCTGATCCCCGATTCGCCCGTCATCCAGCCCGACAACTCCTCAGCTTACAACCCAGCATATCTCCATCCCTTTCCTTGGCTTTTAACCCAACATTCTGGCTGTGATCTTGTTTTGTTGTCCTGAACTCGCTTTCTCCCAGATTCAGGGCATAGGAGGATTTGGCTCCGGCATCTTAGCGAACACCAAGGTTGCCCGTCGACCCCCTGTAGCTCATCTCCTTGAACAAGGGCTTGGCTCTTTTACCCCAACTACATCACCGGGTCCTGGTTGTCGGGCGACATCGCAACCGTCAGGCTCTCACCAACGACGCGCCAGCCTCGCCGTCTTAAGGTCGCAACCTGCACTGCTTTCTCGACCTGTTACGACGGCAGTTCATATTCCAGTAACGACAACAGGGAGAGTAACAGTCTGCACGATCCCATCCACGAACTTTCTACCGTCTTACAAACCAGAGCAGCAGCTGGGGCGAGATACGTCTTCGTCCGGTCCAGTTTCACCAGGCATGACAGTCCCGAACGGCAGTGCAACTTCCACGGCCTCTAGCATCGAGTCTCTCGATTCCTTCGCGCGTCAGCTGTACCGGCGCGCCCGGACGGCCGGCCATGACTTCGCCGACATAGCCACCGTCGTGCGCGGGCTGCACACTGTACTGAAGCACCTGCGGGTAGAGGCCGAGGACCCGGACAGCCTGCTGAACACGTCTCCGACCGGCGACAACCGAAACAGCTTGTATGCGCGACAACTGGCTCCCATTGTGGAGGACTGCGACTTCACGCTCAAGCAGCTCGAGACGATCCTCCAGAAGTACGGCGGTAGTGGCGACAGCGCAGACGATACCGAGTCGAGTCCCACCGAGGCCGGTCGCAATAGAAATGGTAGGAGGAGCAAAGAGGTGGAGGCAAGGGAGAAGGATATGATTGCTCTGATCAGGACGAAGCTGGCGAACCAGAAGACCAACATAGACATATTCCTCGATACGGTCCAGTTGCACAACCCCGTCAAGGCCCGCCGCGCATTGCAGAATACGGACGAGGAGCAACTAGACGCCATCAAAGACCAGGTTGACGAGATCGCCACACGGCTGTTTCACAGGAGAGGCGCGGTGGGCAGCGACAACGACGAGGACGAACTATGGCAGCAATTCAGCACAGAGTTGGAGAAGGCCGGCTTCTCCAGCGACGTGTTACGCAACAACAAGGTAATACAGAGACATGGATATATACCTGCAGACTTCTTCAAGGGGCGAATCTTTGCAACGAGGCTAACCGTGATGACAAACAGGAGGTTCTCAGGGCGTACATACGCGAACTCGACTCCCATGACGTCCCCCATAACGAGGCGCCACCCTCGGTCCGCGGCCTCCTGGGCAACGCTCCTCCTGCTGCTGTCACTCAACCACAGCAACCACCGCCGCCAATGAGGATCACGCCGGCTTCATACTCGGACCTCGAGGCTGTTAGTCCCAAGGAGAGCTTCAGTCGCTTCGACAACGAGAAATTCTCGCCGGACGTCAAGAACGCTCGGCCAGTCCCACCACCACAACAGCAGCCCTCGGGCTCGGGGCCACCGCCCCTTGACCCTCGGGTGCCCCAGTCGTTGCAGCCTTATTACAACCGCTCGCAGCCTCCGGTTTTATATAACCAGCAATCGTCTCGTCTCAGCTACGAGCACCATCCCTCGGACTCATCAGACACCGATTCACTGGTTTCTCTAAATCAAGAAATGGCTGTCATGTCAACCCGCGATCTGATGGCGATCGACCACCGCGCACAGGAGCTTATGTTATCTCGAATGGGCGGCATGCACCTAGGACCACCGTCCATCCACCCTCCGAACTACAGCTACACCCCCGGCAGCCGATATCTACCGCCAACCACCCTGCCGCTCCCGATCATGGCCGGCGAGACACCCCCCGCACTGGTACCGGGCAACCAACAGCAGCTCCTCAGCACATCACCACGCTACGTACCGCCATATGCCGCGCCACCAGACTACCCATCCAACGCCCTCTCCCCTACCTCATCAACAATGACCCCGCCCCCGGCCTACGGCAGCAGTCCGACAACCACCACCACCTTTGCCTCTTCAGCACCAGCAGCCGCTACTGCCGCCGTGACTCCTCTCCAACGCTACTCCCGCCTAGCACCAGACGACAAGGGCAACGACATCCCCCTAGACGCGAAATGGACGCGCATCAAGCGCACGCTCGTATCACCGGTAGTCCTAGAGAAAGCAGGCGTGCGCTACGAAGCGCGACCGGAATTCGTCGCCGTCCTAGGCGTTATCTCGCGCGAGCAGATCGAGGCCTGGGCGAAAGCCAGCGCCGGCATCCGCAACTCACGCAGAGGGCACGACGACCGCAGCCGCGACCGTCGCCAGCAGGACCGGGAAAGGGACAGGGACAGAAACAGGGACGTCGAAGACCGCGACCACCACCGGAATGTCCACCATTCGCACTCCCCCAACCCCCGCCGCAACGAGACGTACCACGCAGACCACAACCGCCGTCAACGCAAGAAGGAATCAGAGTCGAGCGACTCCGACTCCGACGTCCTGTGGGACGAGAGCGATACGACCGAAGACGAGGGTAGAAAACGTCGCCGGCACCGTCGCGATCGTGACCGCCGACGTGAGCGTGCGCGCAGTCCGGACGAGAAGAGAGACAAAGACAGGGAGCGGGAGAGGGACGACAGCACGGCCAGTACGAGTCGCTATATACCCATCATCGTGCCCCCACCAAACAGCAGCAACAAGCACGACGAGAAGCTGACCCCGACGTCTGTGGGACCCAAGCCGATACTGAAGAACCGGAATACCAATCATGTCCGTTTCGATGCCGATGGACCGCGGGAGTTCAGCAGTGAGGAGATGAGCAGGAGTGCTGATGGGAGGAGACATCGTCACCGCGGCGACGACCGCGACCGGAGGGGTGGTGGGGACCGCGACAGGGAGCATAAGGATAGGTCGCGACGCGACGACAGAGACCGGGACAGGGACAGGGACAGGGAGAGGGAAAGGGACCGAGACCAACACGATCGTGAAAGGGGGGAGTACCGCCACCATCACCATCACCACCGGGATCGCGACCGTGACCGCGACCGCGACAGGGACCGGGACCGAGACCGGGACCGGGACCGGGACGGCAAGAAAGACACCACCCGACCGAGGGACCGGGACCGTTACCGCGACCAAGACCGCGACAGGGAGAGAGAAAGAGACAAAGACTACGACAGCGACGTCGACCGCTCGTCCAAGAAGAGCGCCCGCCGCGAGACGCTCAAGGCAGTCGGTATCGGTGGCGCCGCCGCGAGCTTGTTGAGCGTGCTTACCGAGGCTGCCAGTGGTCTTTAGGAGACGCGGCCGGGGGAAGGCTGACGAGGGTGTCAGAAGTGGAATGCAGAGGAGGCGCAAAGACTGGGATTGATGACATGGACCAGATGAGGGAACGGGCATAGTGACGGATTATTGGGTAATGAATGCATTATGATAGCTGGGAGGTTCATTTTGGGTTGGGAGATATGGGTATGACTGACTTACTAGCGATTATGATTCTGTTTTGTGTTAATGGAGCTTGACATCCCTACTTGGGTCGATTGCCAGGTTCAAAGATGGTATTGAGAACGTCTAGGTGGCCGTCAAGTCTCTCTTGCGGATGAGTTCTTCCCCAACCCATTGCTTCTTCGATTTGCTGTATCCTGGTGATCGTGGTCGGGCTTTGCAACTCCCTGGCGGGCACCTCTTGTCACGCACGGTGCATAACTGGGGCTCTGCCCTCTTGGTTTTGGAAAGCCAAAGCAGCGGTGATCGGATGTTGAGGGATTGCTAACACCCTAGACGTAGTCGTGGAGGCGGCCACCTTCATTCACCCTCATTCACCCACCTCCTTATACACCACAACACCATGCCAAATTGTTGGTTAGGACCGGTAGAGGCGTGGTGGAGTGGTCAACTCGTGCACGTCCAGCTTTCTAGGTGCCGTTTGGCCTGCAATCTGCAAGTCCAAGGGTTCATATTCCCCTGATGCCCACAGACAGGTCTAATCTGGCGACGAAGCGCCCTCGAGAGTCCGCGCGTGTGCGATTCATGTTTTGATACTGGGTACGCATTACCAATATTCGAATGACCAAGTTCGCCTGGTTGTCCATCTCATTTTTTGTGTATTTTGCATGCCATGTTTGCATGATAAGAAAGGAGCGCAGTCAAGACTGAGCTCACTTTGTTGAAATATTGATCATAGACGATTATCCTAACGCCTCGTATGTATATCGTCCTCCGTCTTGCTTCCCTAAGGTAGACTCTAGTACTCACAGTACTCCTATGCCATTCACGTCTCGCCCTGACAGACACCAAACACCCCTTGCGCCATTCGAACCCAAACACTCGACCTTCACACATGCCCAACAAACGCTATCATCTCACATCCCAAGAACCCCAACTTCAATAAACCAGCCCTCCTTCTTTGCCCCATACCATATTAGTATCACCGCTTCCCCGTCCCCGTCCTCGTCCTCAACCCCCCAACTCCCCTCCCCCCTGCCGCCGCCGCCCCTGCATATCCACCCTCATACCCGCCCGCACTAGCGAGCGTCAACTTCTCCGTCCCCATCTTCTTCGTCTTCCCTCCTCCTCCGCCTTTCCCGCCCTTAAGCCGCTCCTTCTGCGCCTCGGCCTCCGGGTCGTCGTACTGCAGCTGCGTCGAGCTGAGCTGCTGACTGTCCTCCCCGTTCGTCCTGTCTCTATCTTTACTCCCTCCTACTCCTATCCTACTCCCACTCCCCATCTCCCGTTCCATATCGGCGTCCTCGAGTAGTAAGTCGGCCGGCGCGGACGCAACACCGGGGTCGCTGGCGCTACTGGCTGCCGAGACGTTGCTGATGGCACGGCCGAGGATTACGCGCCGTCGTCGCGCGTTGACGGTTGGAAGGGCCTGCTGGTCGGAGGGGCTGTGCACGAGGGTCGTCAGTTGGGCTGTGAGGGCTAACCGTTCTGCGGCTTTGAGGGCTGCTTTCTCCTTTTCTGCGGCTTCTTTTTGTTTTGTGGCGTCGGGTTGGGGTGGGGGCATGTTTTCATTTGTGATGGGGGGGTTGCCTGTTGCAGATGGGGGTTGGGCGGGTATGAGGTCCGTTGGAGATACTTCTTGAGGTGGTGGATTTCGGTTTTGCTGAGAGGACGAGGCATCGGATAGCGGCGCCGCGGTGTGGGAGGTTGCGCCGCTGTCGGCGTTGGAGAGGTGTGTCGGTGCCGTCTCAAAGTCGGCTGTTGTATCCGAGTCCTCCTTGGAGATTTCTTTTTGCTTTGGTACTGCTCCTGCTTCTGCAATGGGGAACGGCTTGTCGACTGCAAAGGCAGACTTGTCACTGTTCAGGCCGATTTTGGGCTTTTGCTTAGGTGCTGCTCCCGCTTCTGGTAGAGGCAACGGCTTGTCCACATCAAACGCCGACTTGTCGATGCGCGCACTCACTCCACCTACTTGCCTGGGCGCTGCTTCAGACGACTCAAAGCCGTCACCGAGCGCCCTCGGCCTCGCGACCTCTCCCCAGCGAGCCGCATCCTCCTCATTAAACCGCTGCCGCAGTTCCTTGAACAAAAACCGCTTGATCGGCACCTTCTTCCCATCGCTGATACACGTCCACAGCCAATTCGCGCTGACAACCGGCACCCTCCATGCCAGCGCCAGGTCGAGCTTCTGCTTCCTCACGCTGCTGAGCGAGTTACACACCAGCAGCGACGTCTGCGCCTTGAACCGCTCGTCGTACCGCGCCCCGAGCTGTCGTATGGCCCTGTCCATGTGGTTCAGGTCCACGCCTGTGAAACCCGCCGTGCTGATGGAGAGCCCGTCGAACCCCGGGATGGGATATACGGGGAAGGGCCGGCCGATGACGTGGCTGGCCGGATCGAAGAATTGCTTCTTGTGCATGCACTTCTCGACGAAGAACTCGGTTATCACCTGGATGTTCTCCGGAGGTGAGGGGTAAGAGTCGGGCAGGGCGTCTTGCGGGACGATCATGAACCGGTGTAGCATCTGCGCGCCGGAGTTGGAGGCCACGTCGTCCAGAGAAGGGCAGATCAGCCCGCCCAGAGAGGAGATGTAGTTCACCACAATCTCTGCCTTCCTCGGGGAAAAGCCATGGACATAGAAGCAGCACGACGCAAAGACGGCTACTTCCTCCATGGCGCCGAAGGAAGCGAGTTTCGAGCCCTGCGTGTCGAACGAGTTCTGCCCGGCCGATTGATTGAGCGTCGTAAACGACCCCCTCGGATTCAACTGCGTCGGCTCCTCCTCCGGCCTCGTCTGCGGCTCGACAGACGGTGGCTTGCCCAGAATATCCCCCCACATATTATCCCTCTGACTGCTGAGCTTCATGCTGGCTGTCTTCCTCAACTTCCTCTTGCCCCCTTCCTCGGCAGCAGCAGCGGTGTCCCTAAACCTCTTGCCCAGCGCCACCTTCTCCACTGTCTTTTTTATCCAGGCGCCCTTCCCCCTTTCTTCCTTCGGTAAAACAGGGTCGTAGCACTTCTCGTCCAGTATCATCCCCCTCTTTACACTGTCGTATAACCATTCCACCGCCACGGTCTGGACACTCCAGCTCTTGGCGGCAGCGTATTTCTTCCCCTCGGGCTTGTTGACGATCAGGTGCGTCACCTTCCGCGTCAAGTCGCCCGTATAATCCGCTCCGTTCGCCGTGATGAGCTCGATCATCTCCTGCCGCATGTCTCCGTCTTCAAAGCCAGTCAAGCAGCACAGCAGCCTGCCCGGTGTGGCGGATTCGGCGTCTTGCAGACTGCCACCTCTTGTCTCGAAGGTCTTCAGCTTCCACGCGTTTTCGAGGGAGGCAAAGTCGATCTCGGCGTCCTGCACCCACAGGTCGCGCACGGCTTCTATCCAGCCTGCGGCCATGCATTGTATATCGGGTCGTTCGCGAGCGACGTGTCGGTACTTGGGGGTGTCGTATTCGCCGACTATTAGGTGCGTCACGTCCGGGGTCAGGTCGTACTTGTGCAGGCCGCCTAGCTCGGCTGCCTTTTGCGCAATCTCTATCTGTGGGACATTATCGTCAGTAGAAGTCCGGACATGTTTGGGGTGGCGATGCACGCACTCTCTGCTCGGGCGGGATGCTGGTGCAGCAGACCACGACGCCCTTGAACGGAAGAGACGAATCGAAGAGGTCCGCGCCAGCAGAGGCGGACTGGAGTGGTGAGGCCATGTTAGCCTTGCAGTTGGGTCAAGACATGGAACAGGGTAGAGGTGTATCCGGAAAAAGCTGGCGACGGTGGTTGCTATTTTGTTTGGAGGTGCAAATGTTGAGCTGCACTGGACAAATGGGCAACGGGACCCAAATTGATAGGCCAAATCGCGTCGCGTCTTCCTACTGCGCTGGGGCGCGTGGGGGGGTCGCTCTTGTGAGGCCGGGCTGGAAACCTGGAAGTGGCACCTGCGCAGAACCCACTTGCCTGGACTCAACTGCTAGTGGCATTTCTAGGCTCCTCGACCTCCCACACTCTTACAAACTGCATCAGGACGATCACCAGATAAATCAGCCTTTCCTGCCCTCTTTTGGTGTCCCTTCTGGGTGTTTTTCACACTGCCTTACTGTGGTTGACATTATCGTACCTTACCTTACCTTATCTAGCTTAAGGTACCTAGATATAAGGTATAGGTACCTAACAAGCCTGCCTCGTGAATAGGTATGCTGGGGCAGTGCGTGCATACCGTGCCTACGCATTATCTCGCCCGAGTTTCTGCACTTTGGAAGTGTTGCCCTCCAATTGCGTTTGGCGGCAACCCTCCTTTGCTGCTGTATGCTTCGCTGTCAATCAGCCTCACCGCATTGCTCGGGCGTTGGATACCTGCAGGCATGGGCAATCAAAACGATCTGGCTTTGACAATGGATAAGTGAAGATATATGTACATGCGCACCACCTTCGGTTATATACCATGTAGGTACATCAGACTCGGCGAGTCGGCTTGCTGACCCTCTATCCCTCCATCTCTGTCATTTTCCCCTATTTTTGGGGGATACCCTCAGAATGTCAATCCAGCTCGCCACGGCTCCAGGCGCACTCGTCGCTCTCGGCGTTGGGGTTGGGGATGTTGCGAGCATCATCTCCCTCGGCCGAAGAATTGGAAACTGGTGGACGGCGCCCAGTGGCGACGCCGAACTCCTGTCGCTGCTGGACGAGGATGAATACGGCATCATCAAGCGAAGGGGCTTGATAGATGTTGTTTCCTTCAACAGACGATGGCGCAAGCAACTCAGACTCCTGGCAAATGGCAGTCCACTCTGCCTCGACGAGGAGCGGATCAAGGGAGAACTGAAGGATGTTCAAAAACTCGTTCAGGTGGATGGCCCGAAAAAGACGGCGTTGAGACAAGGAAATGCTGACGAGTATTAGGACATGTCCCTTTTCACAGGCATCATGGTATGCCTCGTGGCCGTCTTAGACCAGTTTGCCAATCGGGGACTGGTCCAGAACCTGCTGCTCAAAACCCTGCGCCGCCTGTTGACTGTAACGCCGGCAGGTGAGGAGATACTCCGATCGCAATATACATCCCGGCTCAACGCGTGGCGGTCCATGGCCTGCCTTCGCGGAATTAGTCACACGGCGGCAGAGTGCAGGCTGGGCATGATCCAGGACGGGAGCATTCTGAACGGCCATTTTCCGGCCTCCGAGTCACAGCACATGGAGGACTTCCTCCTGTGGCTGCTCACAACAAACGATTTCTCCTTCACGACGTCGTCTTCCGACGTAGCTGGTGTTGCTGTCTGCCCGTGCAATCTTGGGATTGAGATCCTGAACGTGGAAGGGCCCGGCTTCGCCGAGTCATCCGGAGGCTTGTGCACCGTCGTATATTCCAAGGAGCCGATTCTTCACAGTTCCACGGCGTCAATACCGCGGACCTTTGCGCTAATGTCACGCTCAATGTTGACGGCCATACCCCTACAGCATCCGTGGGAGTCCATGAGCGTCTTTCCTGTGAGCATCGAAACCCACAACAAGTGCCGAAGCGCGTGGAAGGAGGGGCAGAAGGCGGCGAAGGCGGTCGTCGTGGGCATCGTGAAGCCGGAAACACACGTGTCCCCGGAAGACGGACCCCCTCAACGACAGGACGTTCGGGACGGCGTCCCCAATGATCTTCGGTATTCATTCGTCGATAATGGGAAAGCCGTTGACCGGACTTCGGCAGAACTCAACGATCTGGCGGAAGACTTCGGTCTGATAATGAATGGGGAGATTCTGGATGGCTTGCATAACTGTCTGGGCTCAATGTCCACGGAGCTTCACGCTTGGCTTCATATAACGACCAATGATATGGGCAGTCGATCAGGGACTAATTTCGACGACCCGGGGATGACCGATATGGCAAGAGTTGCGGCATTCACCATCTTCCAGTCGTTCTTCATGGGCTACTATTACGATATATGCGGCCGAGTGGTGGACACCTCGACATTGATGTCAGACGTTGTGGAAGGAGCGTGGGGTTTCCGTTCGACGGACTTTTTTCGTCACATCCGAATGAACCTCTTTCGCGATAAGCCTTCAGCTCCACAAGACTCGCCGCATCTCAAAGTCATACGCAGGCAACAGCTCATCAAAGTCCTGGCCATCCTGTTTCTTGGGATACAAGCAGAGATCCCTGAGATCAAGGACACCCCAAATAGACTGTTCACTGGCTGTCTCGGCATTATCCACAAACGAGCCCTAGTCACCAACAGCCTCTTAGGCCGGTGCTCGTCGCCGGGCGAGCTGGGGCGGTTCACGCTCCTGGACGTCGACGTCGGCGGCATACCTCGCGATCACATGGGCTTGATCCGCCCCGGACGACCTACAGATATGCCCCCTACCGAGCTTCTTAACGCAGTTGAGACTGCGAAACGAGTCCGCCATCAGATCCACGAAGGATCCTCCTCAGACGAGGACCTCACCTTCAACATCGAGCCAGACTGGGAAAATGATCCGGATACCGCCGTAGTGTGTGCGAGGTACAAGGGACGCCGGCTCGCGACTTTCTCCCCCTCAGCTGCAGACTACAGCTTCTGCCAATTCTACGTACCGCCGCAGAGCATTTCCACTTCAACCTTATCGGCGATGCCACCGCCAAGGTCAACACTCAGCCAAGGCGTCGAGATCGGAATAGCTGATTTCATGAAAGACGACGCAACGCTGCTCTGCTCCTCCGACGTTACCACGCCCGTGCTCTTCCAAGCCCTGGACCAGCCGCGCCTTCGGTACGCCGTCGCCGCCATGTACGCCAGCAGCACGGCCAACTGCTACGTCGTGTCGGACTGCGTGGAGTCTGCAGAGAAGACAGCAGTTGCCTTCTACGAGAAGTCGAGGCGCAACAAGAAGCCCTGTTTGCCCTTTGTCCTGGTGGCTGGCCTCAGTCGCACCTCCAAGGAAGAGAAGCTAATTCAAATCCAATTGGATGGCCAACCACCTCTGAGAGTGCATGAAATCCGGTGAGGCCGGCGGTGTTATAGAGGAGAATGCAGCATAGTTGCTTTTATATCTGGGTTTGGTAAGTAGCATACTGGGCATCGGACGGGATTTACTTCACCCAGCTAACCATCTCGAGAGAGAATACGTGGTTTCCCAAGAGGGATAATGACCGCCTCGCATTGTGTCACACGACTCTGATGAACCCGAGAATGTGGCAAACTGTGGTGTAGGTCACAATGCCCTTTCCCTCACTCAACCAACGGGTTACACCACTATCCTCGTGTTGGCCTCCAACGGCTTCACCCTTTGTTTACCCAGGAATGGCACTGAAGAGCCGTGCCACCTCACAGCTCTGTGGCACGCCTATAAGTGTGAGGCATCCCCCAGGTGATGAAGGACAGAGAGTTTGAACTCGTTCTCCTCTCTTGCCAACGTACACCGAGCAAACACCTTCTCCTACTCAAACCCAAAACTACTTCTTCACCATCAAACTCCGTCTTCCCCAGCGGGACTTAACAATGCTTCTCCCTCCCAAGCAAGCCTCTCTACCAGGGTCCCTCGCATTGGCCTTCCTTCTCCTCCTCCTCTCCTTCACCCCAACCGCAGCCGGCAAATCAGTCAACGACTGCTCCCCCTCCACCTTCACAGACCAGACGACCCGCGACTCGTCCCTAATCGAGCACTGCCAGAGGGTAGCCTACAACATCCGCGACGGCGGCACCTGGCGCGTCGAGACGCTCATGGCCAGGTGGCACCAGATCGTGCAGTACCGCTCCTGCGCCTTCAGCGTCTACGCCGTGGACGAGCTGGCTTACTTCAAGATCGGGAACCAGGATATCATCGATCTTATTAGTGATTCGATACGCATGTTTGGGAGGGACGGGTACGTGGGCGCTAACGGTACGATGAATTGTTAGACCACGGCGAATTGGGTTAATGGCGTTAGGTGGTATATTTGGTATAATGAGTAATGAGCAGGTTGCTTCTGTCTGGGATGGGTGTTATGATATTAAAGGTCCATATGGGAAAGTAGCTGATTCTTTAAGAGGCATCAAAATGTCGAGCAAACGTTTTGGGCGTCGATCCATCCAGTCCCTATGCGACACCACTCACGGAAGCTCAATACACAGAATGCAAATGCTCTTTATATTAAATACGACAACGGACTCTCGGTCCTGGCCGTCTTTTTGTTCCCTACCAACCTCCCCGATTCGGGTATCAACAGCCCACAAGCCAGACCGCCAATGATATTAGCCACATCCACTCCCGCGGTACCAGCCTCAACCCCATCGACGCTGTCGTCCCAGTCCCAGTCGCAGTATTACTGGTCGGAATAACAGCAATACTTGAGCTAGGAAGACTGACCAGACTGGTAGTACTAGCCGTGCCCGCTATCCCTGACGGGCTCGCCGTACCGCCCGCGCCCGTCGTAACACCCGTCGTACCACCACCAGTCACAGCCCTGTTGACATTACACGTTCCAGTCAGGGTGGGCATGACGCTCATGTTCTGCAGAGCAGCCGGTGTTGAACCGCAGTTGCTTGTTGCTTGGGTCATCCAGACCGCGTTGTTCTCGAGGTCGAAAGTGGCTGGAAGCAATTATCAGCGATGCGACCGGCGGAGGGAGGCAGGAGACAAACATACAATAGGCAGACCTCATAAACGTATCCCCCAAGAGCGTAAAGTCCTCACTAGGCATTATACCCAGAAAGCAGGTAGGCGGATTCGTAGGCACATTCCGTATCAGCTCGCGGTAGGGAACCTTGATCGTCGTCCCGGCAAAGGCGAAGTCCAACGTGCCGGGGAGGTCCTCGAGCTCACATCCCACTTCGTAAAAGCCATTGGCGTCCGCACCGGCCGACCCAAAGTCCCGCGCCACGGCTTCCGCCAACGGCGCAGGGAGAAGCGTCATGGTGGCACCGCTGTCGAGGAACACGGCCATGCTGCTGTTCGCGTACGCCCTGGCTCGTCCGCTCGGCGGCATGAGGGTGAGGGAGTTCATCTGCACCCAGTACCGCGGCACTCCGTCGGGCGACTGCTCGGCGGGGATGATGGGGAGGCGGGCGAGTTTGCCGGAGAACCGCGATGTGTCGACCCCGCCGAAGACGATGATGCCTTCTTCCTCGTCCTTGCTCCCTAGTGCCACAGTGAAGGCTTTGACTTTGGTGGCGTTCTGGACGCTCAGCTCGTCGACGAAGTTGCGGTAGCGCGTTGCGATGCCTTGGCCGTACCCGATGCCCATTATGCCACTGAATTCCTGCACTGTTGAGGTTGCTACGCCGAATTGGACGTCTCTTAGGGTCGTTGCTGTATAATTGTTAGCTTGGGTAGGGTTGAGCAAATTATCCGGGCGAGGTGAACGAACTACTGCCGGGTAGCGCTATATCATCGGTGAAGTAGCTAATGTTGGCGCTGCCTATGCCGTATCGCAACTGCTTCGACGTTCCCAATGGCACCGACGTCGAAGACTGAGTGGTGTCATACTGGCCAACAGTGGCGCAAAAGCGAGCGTCACCGCTCTCGAGGTTCGAGCATTGCGGGTTCACCCAAAGCTCGAACGAGCCTGTATCCAGCTGGACAAACACTGACTGCGGGGGGTTACCGATGTTGAGCTTTGCATAGTATGCAATATCCGACCTGTTCGTCAACGACAACGACACTGCTCGCTTCTTGAAATAATGTGTGTTTGTCGAGTGTATTATGGGCATGTGGATGCAGCCCTCGTGTGTCGGGTCCTCCTGAGCTATGCATTGACCAAGCCATGATGCCAGCACGAGGAGGTATAAGGAGGAGAAGTAAAGTGCCATTGCTGGCAGAGGGATCGAACGTAAAGCTACCGTGATAGTGACGGCATGGGTGTTTGTAAGTCGACAGCAGCGAGATCTCCAAGGTGGTAAAAGAAGTGAATGAATACACAGGAGAACAAGACGTCCCCGCCGTCGACCTCAAAGAAGTAATCAAGAATGTAAATGAGCGAAGGAAACACAAGTAGAAGGAATGGCGCTCTTCAAGAGTCCCCTGGCGAAGATCAACACAGTCCAAACGCTCCAGCAACGAAGAATAGAAACAGCATCACAGATGACAGCAAAAGGGAAAAGGAACGTAAAACAGAAAAGAGAAGATCAAGTGAGAACAAACCGCAACCGCCAAGAACTAAACATGAATGATTCGCTGAGGGACAGAACACAGCGGTCGAGGCCAAGAGTGACGACCAGGGGGGCAGCGTCTCAGTGCATCTCATCCCGGCTCGTTGGACCCATCGCCGCCTGTCTCAAAGGGAGCCTTGCCGAGCCCTTGGCCATCTTGATGCCGAGTGGTCCGGTGTCAGGATCGCGTTGTGCAGCCGTAATCGACAGGCGCTGGAATCACGACAAGAGGGTGGCTCAGATTTTGACGCGACAGCCGCCATGTGTCACTGTTGTGGTCGCTGAACCAGGCAAACATTCGAGGCTGTACTCAAGAACCCAAGCCTTCGTCGGCTAGACCCTGGACAGCAGGATCATTTGGGTGTCCAACACCGCCAGGGAACAGGAGGAGAAGAAGTGGTCATTTTGCTGGTCGAGAGCTGTGACAAGTCAAGTGGATGATAGATGAAGATCAAACACAAGCGCAGCTTCAGCATCAGGGGTTGTCAGTTGAGCTGCGAGCTAGCGCCGTCCCCAAAATTCAGGGGAAGGGTCAAGCGGGGCAGCTGCGGGGTCGCTCTGAAGCTTCCGAACCCTAACCCAAGCAGAACGGTACCCTAACCCTGGGTACAACAAACGGATTGTCACTTCTGTAAGACCACATGCATGCCTTGACAGAGCCAACACAGCACAATGCATTGTCTAGACACTTTACATGCCGTGAGAGAGGAGATGCTCTGCGGTCCATATCTCCAGCTACCCTTCAGCACCTTTTTCATCTACCATACCGACCACATCCAACCACTAGCGGGCCTCCTAGAGGTTCAGTCCCGGATCTTAATCACCACCTTCCCCCTCGCCCTTCCCGAATCCAACCTCTCAAAAGCCTTCTCAAACTCCTCAAGCGGCCACACACTGTCGACCAAAGGCCTCGCCTTCCCTTCCTCCAGCAACTTCGCAATCTCCCCAAGCTGCGCTCCAGACGTCTCAAGGATAAAGAACAAACACTTACTCAACACCTTCTCCAACCCAGTCGGCCTCACCGTCTCCGGTTCACAGTAAACGCTCACAATGCTCCCTCCATCCTTAACAGCCCTCCAAGCCCCCTCCAGCGCCTTACCACCAACACAATCAACAACCAAATCCACCTCCCTCCCCTTCTCTTCCCCGACCCACTCATCAACACTCGTCTTACTATAATCCACAACTTCCCCCGCCCCAAGCTCTCTCACGATCCCCTCCTTCCCGGCACCGCAAACGCCCACCACCCTCGCCCCAGCCAAAGCAGCAAACTGCACAGCCCAACTCCCCACTCCCCCCGCGGCACCAGTAACCAACACCCTTTTCCCCCCATTCCTCTCTCTCGCCCCCTCATCATCATCCCCCCCTTCCAACCCCTTCACCTCCAACCCACCCTGCACAAAAACAGCCTGCCACGCCGTAAGCGCACTAAGCGGCGTAGCAGCCGCCTCCTCCCACCGCATCCGTCCCGGCAACCTCGCCAACTCCCCCGTCTTGACCACGGCGAACTCCCTCGCCGCGCCCGCACGCGACGGGTCGATAGCCCCAAATACATGATCGCCAGCGACAAACCCGCTATCGGCTGGCGCCGAGACGACGGTGCCGGCGAAGTCGAGACAGGGCACGGCCTCTTTGCCGCTGGCGGCCGGGGAGGCCGGGTTCAGCGCCCAGACGAGCTCGTCTTTGCACGGCGAGCAGGCGGAGATGCGGATTAGGGCTTCGTCGGGCCCCGGGACGGGGATGGGCGCCGTGGTTAGGATGAGGGTTGGGGAGGTGAGGGAGGGTTGGAGGAGTTGGCGCATTGTTTTGGGGAGGGGCGGGAGGGCCATGGTAGGTAAGTTTGCTGTGTATTGTGTGTGAATTGCGGCGGTGTTGTGCAAGGTAGGAAGATGTGATGGCGTTGGAGTGTGTAAGTTGCGATACGGGTAAGTGATGATATGTGTTGCTCGATGGCAGCAGAGGTCAGTTTGGTACTGTTAGTGCTGTCCTGTCTTTAAGCTCGAAAGTGCGAATTTTGGTTGCTCGGAGCTGTTGCGGCCAGTTATGTCTGTATCGTCCCTTATATATCGGTACTTAGGTAAGGTAGTATCCCACGACATCAACTTTTTCTCGTCCAGCATGTATAGCAGCAGCCGTGTCCAATTCCCGGGCGAAGCGGTATGAATAAGCCTTGATCATCGTTAGACAAGCTCTGGGAAATCAAACCCTTCTCGGGCCGGAATTGATGTACACTTGGATGGAAACCCCGATCGGATCCGATCGATGGTGGGATTTGCTGACTGATGGTCCCCGAGAACCAGATGTCAGAGTGACATAGCTCGGCGGGGAGAGCTTTCACATCTCCGCGGCGACTAGAACTATCGGGCGGCTTGCCTTCGGTATTGCAGCGTTTGTCTTCTACGAACGGTGAAAATTCTCTACGTAACCTCGAATTCTTACCTTGAATAGCGATGCCTGGAAGGCAACAGCGTTGCTGGCTGAGTTAGCTGTTATAAAAAGGGTATAGGGTAGCCCCAGCCCACTTCTGGCGGGCAATGCCGCTGCTGGCCGCACGAAGACATGGACTATGGTAAGACGGGCATATATGGGTGAAACACGACAGCTTCAATGCAAGTCAAAGTTCTAGATGTTCTGTGTCATGTCGTGGCAGGCTGCTGTCTTCGGGCAACTGTGACTGGACTAGACTCGAACCGAACAAGATGCGACTCATCGGGACCCACTTGGCGATTGCTTCCAAGTTTCGAGGCCAGGCTTCTCTCTTTGCCTTCTTCATGCTCGGGAGCAGGCAGCAACAGGGCATATAATAGAGACCATCTCGTCGCCTTGGGAAGGAGGATTCAAGGCTTCCCCAGCATATTTCACGAACACACAGTTCCAGCTCCTCATACCATTACAATAGGACAAGATACCTGCATCATGTCACCCATAAACACCGAACCACCACCAACCGCCACCAATACGGCACCTCCTCCCCCCCAATCACTCCCATCCCCATCCTCACCACCAACCCCCAAGTTCAACTTCACCTACGACCCCTCCCTAACCCCTTACACCGTCTCCCTCCACACCTTCCTCCAATCCCACCCGGAATACGACGCCATAGCGACCGGCAGTCTCGTCTTCTGGCGCCCTCCCCCCTCTCTATCCCCCTCTACCTCTCATCCCCCCCAGTCCCCTTCCTCTTCCTCCCCCCCGCCGCGCATCCTCCTCCAAAAACGCGCGGCACACGACTCCATGCCCGGCCGCTGGGAGACGCCGGGAGGCGGGTGCGACCTGGACGATGAGTCCGTCCTGCACGCCGCCGCGCGCGAGCTGTGGGAGGAGTCGCGGCTCGTTGCCGGACATGTCGCTGCCAGGGTCGGCGGGGAACATGTTTTCTTTAGCAGGAGGGGGATGAGGATTGGGAAGTTGAATTTCGTTGTCGAGGTTGTGATGGACGACGGGGCAGGGATAGGGGAAGGGGAAGGGTCGCCGCCGAGGGTGCAGCTGGATGCGAACGAGCATGAGGATTTCGTCTGGGCTAGTGAGGGGGAGTGTCGGGCGGGCAAGATTCGGGATGGGAGGGAGTTGGTGTTTACTACTAGGGCGCAGGAGGAGGTTGTGTATGAGGCATTTGGGTGGTGGAAGAAGAGGGGAGATAAGGAGGTGTTGAGAGGGGGGGATTGAGAGGGGAGGCTTGATGAGTAGTGTGCTTTGGGGAGTGATGACGATGGAATAGAAGGAGGAGAGATATAGAACTGGGACTTGGTTGCGAAGAGCGTTTGCACGTAATTTCAACTACAGATGGTCCTTCATGAGAATGGACAATAGTGCCGCTTTGAGCGACTGGACTAGACAATATCCCCGTTTCTTTGCGAAAAAAAAGATTAAAAACGACTGGCACCGCTATTCCCAATCTGAATGCCTTGGGGAGTGTGCAAGCGAGTCCTCGAGAACTCCATAGCTGCTTCCACCCCCCTAATAAACCCCATCCACACCACACAGCCGCCGCATACAGCATCACCGCCAGCCCACCAACCCAGTCAACAAAGCAGAATCACCCCCCGGCATCAGTGTGACATGTCAGCGCCCTTCATCTCTTAAGGTGCTGGTACCACAGCAACTTGTGGTCGCTCGGAGAGGCCTCCTCACAAGCTTGCATGGCAGAAATGGGGTGCAACACGAGGTGCCTCAGCTCCAAGTACGGCAAGACGGCGCCGTAGCTCAGGTACCCGTGCACAAAGCCGGCACACTCCTCGTCCGGCAAGCGGTGCCTCACGAACCGCACCGGTGCGATGGGAGACCCCGGTGAGCAAGCGTTCGGGTAGTGGGCGCGGGCGACCCTCGCAAACGCCTCCATCACGTCGGGCTCGATGACCAGGTCGCTGTAGCAGTCCCAGTTGCTCCTCCACGTGACGGTGCAGGCGCGGTCCTTGGACACCCGTCGGCTGTCGTAGCGGAACACACTGGCGTGCCCGTCCGCGCAGTTCCACAGCTCCATGACCCGGAGCCGGGGCATCTTCAGCGCCACGGCGGCAGCGGCCCGGAGGAGGCAGTTGATCTTGTGGCGTGACTGGTCCGGCCGGAGATGCTCCTGCGAGGTCAGGATGACGTTCTCGAGGTGCTTGAAGGGGTAGATTGGGAAGTTGTGTATGCCCTTTGGGTTTAGGTAGAAGTTCCGGAGGCCGAAGGCGTCGATGGCTTCGGTGAGGAAGCCGACCGATAGCTCCTGGAGGCGAGGTGTCGAGCGCGCCAGGTTGGACAGGAGTTTTATGCGGGAATCGCGTGGTCGTTCGACGTCGTATCGCCCGTGGAGCTGCATTTCGAAGTCCTCGAAGAGCTGGAGGGTAGTTAGACCCTCTGGTAGCGCTGGGAGAAGGCAGTTTGCTCCCCACCATGGTCCATTGGTACGGCTGTAGAGGCCGTCGTCCGGTTTCCGGTCCGCGAGTAGTGGGAGTCGCCAGTTCTCGCGACGGAGTGTGCGGAGGCACGGTAGGCTTTGGAGAAGGTGGCGTAGACTTGATGTGGATATGTCGCGGAAGAACTGGCGGCGGATGAGAAGCCCCGTGACGATCTTGGCCACGGGCAGCTTTGTTGCCATGTTGGCAAGCCTCAGAGGACGTATGAGTCTCCTGGAAATCGCTTCTCTATTTTGCGACCATGCAGTTGCTACACATTTGGCCCATAGCTGACGACCAAACTTGGAGCCAGCACCGTGCTGCTCGTCGGCCGCGTCCCACACCTTCAACTGATGCTTCGCAACGTACTCCTTTTGCCTCGACAGGTCCCCACAATGCGGATAGTCCTTTTGGACGTGATGCCATGGCTTGAAGAAATGCTCCGAATCGCTAGGGGAGCCGGCGCTGAACTCGAGCTCAAGGCCTCGTCCGTCCTGGTCTTCCGGGATGATAGACAACGTCTGGAAGAGCTGTTTGATAGTATCGCTAAAGAAAATGTCATTCTGCTCGACTTCGCGGTCGTTCTCAGGGGCCAAGCAGTTCTGGCATTCGTATCGCAGTAGGTCTACATGCAACCAGATATGTCTGATCGGTGGCATGCAATACTCTCCTTGGCTCCGATGCAGCCGGCGTTCGGTTATCCACTGGAAGATGGCTAGGTCACAGGGGCGAGACAGGAGAATTCTGTGGAAGTTGACCTCTTCGAAGAATTCTTGCCAATCGCGTGAGACTCGTGCGTACTTTGATAGAGGCCCGGGCAATCCGCTCTCGGGAAGACGTACTTGGGTGGCTTTGTCCACTTCTTCGAGGACCAGGACCTCGTTCAGGATCTCCCGCTGTATTTCAGACGGAAAGCCCGTCCACTGAAGCGACGACATGTTGTTCATGACGGCTGGCGAGTCCAAGGATGGGTTGTGTGCTGTATGCTGAGTGCGAAATGTGTGGCGGCGACAGAGATCCTCCAGTCCTGTTTTCTAAACTTTCGCAAGCTCATTGGCAGTGAGCTCCAGGACCTCGCCGTAGTTGACGTAGTCAGTGTCGGTGGCTGTATGTCCAAACCCTGCACTTGACCTTTCAGCCAGTAGATCGGCCAATGCTTGAGGGAGTGGTGTCGGTGAAGAGTAAGAGCTGGACGATGGTGCGGCAGACTGCAGTCGAGTTTGTCGAAATAGACCGAGCTGGGTGAACCTAAAAAGAGCGGTTAAACTTGGGCTGAAAAGGATTGGGATGTGCTGTGACGTACTGGGATGGTCTCAGGCCGTGAGAGTAGATGATGGCTGGACTTCCACCGAGTGTCGAACTATCTTCCTTGCAGCCAGGTGCTTGAATCTTGATGACTGTAGTCGGTTCCTTGTTCTCTTCCGTGGTCTTTGTTGTGAATGTGACGGGACTGCGATGGTCTTGGGCCGTGAGAGTCGATGATATCTGGCTTCCGCTGAGAGTTGTGCTATCTTGCCTGCAGCAGCAGGTGCTTAAATCTTGATGAGCGGCTCCCTTAGCTGTGCTTTCTCTTGTGGTCTCTGTTGTGAAGAGTGTAAATCGGTTGCCAGGTTCTCCAGGCATTGGTTTATACCCGAGCTCTGCACCAAAATTACGGCTCCCGTTTCGGCGTCCTCTGCAGAACCTTGACTGAGTTCGGATGCCAGGCGAACCAAGCAACAAAATCCTAGGCGATCGATGGGTCGGATTTTCTATCATAGGACTGTGTTCTGCATATTGCATGCATATTGTGAGCGAGATACGGTGGTCGCCCGGACCGTTGAGTTCGGTCGTGTATGGTCGGGAAACGGGAGTGACTTTGCTCTAGGACTGCGAGCCCGTACTTCATGTTGCGGAGACCAGGCATACTGCCCTATCAAGGTAGAGCGTCAGAAGGTATCTTTGATGGTTCGTGAGCTGTAGGTGGTTTAAGTACATGCAAACACACAGCACGCCGGGCCGACACCTGCAGTTCGGACGGGGTTAAGGGCGTCGAGCATGCTTTACTCCGAGAGTGGTACCTAGCTTCCGGCCGGAAATATTCTCGGATCACGGTGTTGGCTGATGCATGTGTAATGTTTGTCGAAAGCCTTCGTGTGGACCGTGGAACACCCGTTGCTCGGGTTGACCGTTGATCCGTATCATACCTTGGGAAGGGCTTTGATGTTGTCAAAGTGAGGGTTGCATATAGGGTAGCTCCCCAAAACCCGATGCATCGGTCTGCTACCGTTTCCTTTGGTCAGAAACACCGATCTGTGATAAAACGAAGTGCATATTGAGAAAAAAAGACTGCAATGCAACCCTAGATTTGTTTGTCAGATCTCGTCAAGACGCTAGATCTTCCAATCCGTGGGGTGAAAGTCAGGCGTCCGTCTGCCATGAGGCTCTCGAGCAAATTTGAATCCAGTCCAGTCACTCACAGTTGTCCGAAAAGCCGCAGCCTGCGAGGATGAAATTGCCTATTAGGAAGGCGGGCGAGCATGTTTCAGTAACTGATGCTTTTTGCAGTTTTGCTCCAACGTATGCCCGTCTTTGTTGCAGGCGAAGGACGGGGTAGAGCGACGATGCGATGGTTCCATTGGAAGCGCTCCGGTCTCTGAGCCACGCCACCAGTTCCTCAACCGGCTGTGTCTGGCGTTGGTAAATCGCGGAGGCATTGCCTAGCTGGGATGTCGTATTATGGCGGTCTGAGATGAGCCTTCAACGTTTACGGCCATTGCTCGACTTAACCATCTGCAGCTATCTGAATCCCGTAGCTTGAACGGCTAAGTAGAGTGACGTGTCTCAACTGGAGTTCGCTGCCTCCCTGGGACACATAGCTTTACGATACAGAAATGATTATCAAGTCAACATTGACGTCAATGGCTTCGATACAGAAACAGTTACCAAGCCAACACTGTTGTCAATCGGCATTTTACAGCCATTGCCCGACCCGAGCATTTGGAGAGCTGAATTGTCTTGACGATACAACAGCCTCTGCCCCCTCCCAGGCACAGAGTGATCAAAACGGTCATCCAGTGTGTCATCAAGTAAACGTTATTAGTCAAGTGGCTTCAAATGGCTTCCGCCTTTCATTAACCAGAGTAGTCGTGTTATATCCAGCGCCTAATAAACCCCGATATGCATGCTAAACTCGCTGTCTCTTCCTTCTCCTTTTCCAATATCCTTTGTATACCTTAAAAATAAAACCAGCCAGAAAAAACCACATATGGCCAGCACATTCATGCGTGTCTGAAGCCAAATCATCAGCCGTAGCCGGATTGGGGTATATAACGCAAGAAAAATGCATCCTGTCATCCATCCTCATCCATCCTCTCCCTCAACCCCATTCCCTCCCCCGATCCCGTCACCTCCCCTTCCCCTATCCTGTCTCCTCCGCTTCCCCTATCCTGTCACCTCCCCTCGCCAGTCGAGGAACTCTCCCCCGCCGCTCTCCCACCCGACGACCCAGTACCCACCGCATCCAACGGCTCAATAACATCGTCAATGCCCCCCAGTCCTCCTCCGAGCGCCGCCATCCTCATCTCCTCGCTGTAACTCGGCGGACTGGGCGGCACGTCCTGATACACGGGCGGCGCCTCGTTGTCCCAGCTTATGCCCAAGCCCGCACGTTCGGTCAAGACGGTCTGGAAGTGCATCCTCAGAATCCTCCCCACGCCCGTCTGCGTTACCAGGTTGGGTTTCGATAAAGGCGCCCACTCTTGGCTGACGACCATCTCCACCATCAGCTGGTGCGTCACCTCCGTGCCGTCGCGCGACTTGGTGTTGCAGTTGTACCGCGCGTGCTTCGACAGAAAGTAGTCCAGCTCGATCTCGACGAGGGACTCGGAGGGGGAGGTGTAGGACGACTTCCACCCCGAGAACAACGTCTTTTCGCCGATGACGCGCGTGTCGCTGCGGGGGAGGCCCTTCTTTGCGGGTTGTCCGTCCGGCTGGTTGGTGGCGGGTTCTTTGGGGGTGTGTTTGGCGCAGGCCGGTGCGATGGTCTTTGCTGTTTCTTCGAGACGCCAGGTGAGCTTTTTCAGCTTCCAGTATTCAATTGTGTTTGGTTTTGGGTTGTGCTTTGCTAGTCCGTCGAGGCGGAGGGAGAGGGTGTTGTTGCCTATCGCGTGGATGGCTTGCGGGTAGTGCACTGACGCCTTGATGTTGGTTGGGGGAAAGACGCGGACGGAGTGGTGCGGTGTCTCGTGCTCGGGAAGGGAGCGCTTCACGTCGAGGGTACGCTCGAGTTTGATGATGTGGTGCGGGTCGGATCTGGGGACTGCCTCGGCCTTGAACTCGTAGGTTATGCTGACCAGGGAACCGTCCATTGATGTGGGCAGGTGTCCCTCGAGCAGGATGGAGAAGGGAAAGGAGTGTTTCCCTTTTCCTAGCACCAGAGGCTGCTGCAAGAAGATCCATTTCTTCAGCTCGGTGTACTGGTTCGTGCAGTCGTGGCAGTGCGCGACGTAGGGCCTCTTCTGCACGACGTGGATGTTGAGCACCGCGTCGAAGGACTCCAGCTCGATGCCCTCCTCTTTCTTGACGTCCACGTACAGCTGCCCCGAGACCAATGCGCCCGAGCTGTTCTCCGCGTCGCCGTAGAAGACGATGGGTGGGCTTTCCAGCTTCCAGTCCAGCGTTGCGGGCGTGCTGCTGGTGCCGAACAGTCCATCTTTTGAACTCGAGCTGCGACCGAGATGAATCCCCGGGAAGGATATCCTGTGGTGGTGGTCCTTGTGCTTCTCCGAGTCGTAGCTCTGCGCCCGTTCAACCATCTTCCTCCTCTGACGTAACACCGGTGGCCTCTCGTCCTGCGGCGTGTATGGCGGGGCAGAGTCCTCCGAGTCGACGTCCTCTACGCTCGAAGCATATGTGTACACCCTCTCCGAGCTGCCGGATGCGCGGGCAACCGCGTTGTTTGGCTGTGATCTGGTGGGCGAGTCCGTCCTGGCCCTGCGTGTGGCGTTCTTCTTGAGGTTCAGCACATGCGATTCTAGCGAATTGGTGGAGGCCTTGAAGAAGGACGCGACTCGGTGTGGCATTGTAACTGTGACAAAGGTGTGACCTCACCTTTTATCGGGCGGATCAACTATCTAAGCGTCCAATCCCTGTCTAGCGTCGAGCCGAGGTCGGAAAGAATATATTTGGCGGGGGAGGGGCAACCTGGATGGCAGCAGGGCTCCTGCAGTCCGTCGTCACGAGGTTTGAAGTGCACCTTCCGATCTTTTTTAGCTTTCTCCTCAGCTCGGAGCCTGCTTCGTTTTTCTTCGGGCGATCGCAAGCGGCCTGTGGGATGATGCAATGGCCCTTTTTCGCGACCGTCGTATTTTCTGGGGTACCGTAGTGTGCTTTCCGTTTCCCACACACTGGTCTGGTGATGCAGCTGATGACTCGCACCTGCCGTTTTGAAAGCCTTGCCTTGGTTCTTGCTTGGCGCTAGGGCGGTTTGGCAGACGTGCTGCAGCGAAGAGTTCGTTGGTCGGCCAGCTTGTTCTTTTCCCCTGGACACAGCTCTTTGCAATAGAGCGGTGGCTGGCGGTGTAGAGGTCGATTGTGAGTCTGGTAAGATATTCTCGAGTGCAGTCGTTGGAATTGGGCAATCGTTAAGGGCCGTTACGTCAGAGGTCGTTATTTTCGGAGAGGCCGTTAGATGTGTGTGAGCGGGTATAAGTGTGTAAGTGTGCGTGTTGTTGCTGTCAGTCTGGTGGGTGCGTGTAAGTCTCAGTTATGAACACGACAGCAACAATTCAGTTGTAGCTTCGTAAAAGGGCAACAGATGCAAATTAGATAATGCAAAAGCGCCAAAAACAAGAGGATAAATAACAAAAGGTGAAATCACCATTAGCAGATCCCGGGGAATGCCCATTCAAATATGAATGGAAAAAAACAGTCAGACATTCGCATCACACCGTTCAGGGCCCTGTTGGTGAGTGTTCGTTAGTTGGGCCTGTAGCAGTGGTTGCTTTTAGCTAATTATGTGTCAACACTCTCCTCCAGGTTGCGCCAAGCAGGGAAGGACTTGGTGGTGACATGCAAGGCGTGCAAGGCCTGGCCAGAGTTTTCCTCTTTTTCTTGCAGCACACTGCGCAGATCGAGATCCCAGGGGCACGGAAGCTGGGCCGATGGTAGATCCACAGCGTACTCCGGTTGTTTCTACGGCTAGAGTGGTACCAGCCAGCCATTGGCAATGTCTTGGACTCTCTCGAGGACTGTGTAAGTGGCGGGCCGAGATCTCTCCGTCTCGCAGTCATCCACGCCCATGACAGCAGTAATTGACTTCTCACTCATCCCTCTCTACGGCGCAACAGGGCGTCAATGGCAGAGGTTTTATGAATGGTTCCAGGCCTGCCTTACTTTGAGAGTGCATCGACAGCAACATCTTGTCGCTGTGCAACTGGCCTCACCTCACATTCCAGTGGCATCAGCTCTATTCAACTCCACAAGGCAATGCAGCGCCGAGGCCGTGTAAGTCAGCTCTAGCGATCACCAACACCAACTGAGATCCCCAACTCCAGGGCTCAGAGACTGAATGACATATCGTCTTGAATAACGTCCCAATGAGGATGAGGAAGGGAGAGAGGCCCCCGTACCGATGCTGCGGTCATCGTGTTTAGCACCGTGCTGCCCAGCTGGAGCCCAGAACATACTGGCGAAAGCCATGTTTAACTGTGGTTGTTGTTGTTGGAGCTGTTGACGATGCCATTGAGGTCCGCAAGGTAGGTATGCAGCATATACTAAACATTGCCCGCAAGCAGACAAGCCGTCTGGGAGGGAACTATGGAAGGCCGTATTTGCCAACAGCGCCAGCGCCAAAACTTCACGTCACATGGGCGCATCACGGCGTTTTCTCAGCGGGGTCACCTGCTGGGGACTTGGTGGGGCTACGACTGCCAAAACAGCGGTAGCGCCGTACCTACCCGTCATTTTAGGCTCAGCCTTAAATCGCCCCGTCCCACTCGTTGTCCGCAGATCCACCCAGGTGAAAAAGAAGTTTTTCTCACTTGGAGTGTGGTGACCCTGTTTTCAGCCATTTCTTCTTTCGTCGGCATTCCCCGCGGGAAATCGAAGCGGGAAGGCGTCTTGTCGTTCCTGGCGGCTGTCCCGAAGCTCACATCGACGCCGGAGTGGTAGTTCCCGGCCCGAACAACGGTTCCCTGCGATCTGACCATCTCGAAAGTTTGGATGATGCTGACTTGCCACAACAGTGCATCTCACTCAGGCACAGTCTGATGACATGTCCTTCTGGCATGTTGCCCTTTCTCACGCCAGACGGTCACGAAATGGTGACATCACGCCCAATTACAACCATCGCGGCACGGCCATGTGGTGATGTCGACGGAGTATTTACTTTCTCCGCGGAGCTTTAGACTGTAGCCGTCTAGTAGTTCTTCTTGAAGATCACATCCCCCCCTCTCCCCGCAAACAAGAGACGCCGTCGAAGAAATCCCAAGATGGCCAAGTCGGACAACGCTAGAGGCGCTGTGTCACCACACCTGTGATGACATCCTTTGCTGCTCTACTTGGCGATGTTGGCGTCGACACTGGTGGCATAAATATCTCGCGGTTTGCTCGACAGCACTGACTGCCGGGGGTTGTTGTTCTCCCATTCTTTTATGAGGGATTGATCACGTTTGCTACGGCACGGTCCAGACATACCTACTGGACCTGCATGCGTGGTTTACCTATTATCCATCTCATACAAGCTCACTGTCTGGAAGGGGTGAATGAAGCCTGCTCACCGCTAGAAGTCTGGTATGATTTCACCGGTGCCCCTTATTAGGCCCCTGAGTCTCTCTCCGACGAGAAAATCACTGCAGCAGCTGAAGGTTTAGACTTACAGGCTTCAGCAGTCTGGAACAGCCCTGAGGCCACTGTTAGGTCTAGCAATCAGTTATTCCATCTGATCTGATACAGGGGTCGGATTTCCCAGATCTGTTTGTGCCGGGATGCAACGCTGCGCCTGGCGGCCCTGCGAAAATCTCTGGTCATCTGTGGAGACCCCTGAAGACTTCATCAAATTCTCCTCCATTTACGAACCCGACCGCCAGAACTCGGGAATTGGTGTTCACATTGTTAGAGCATCGTCGGACCTGGCCGGAGAGATTGACTCCATCGCTTTTCGGCAAGCTAGGAGGTGGCCGGTTTACGTACCCCCGGGTGGAGTTAGTTAGTTCGTCATTGCTACCGGGAGAGCTAACGTTAGCTTCCTCGCTTGATGACGACGGGGAGAAGAGATGGATCCGTTTCTTCTGTGAAGATCTCCACCGGTGCGGCAAGGTGAGCCCCGGAGGAAGCGCGAGTCGAGATCACGGCCCGAACATGAAGGTTCCGCATTTCGGCCGGGCAAGCTTTTTTTCTTCTTCTCTCTTTCGTGTTTCCCGGGTCTGATCCTGGAGAAGAAGAGATTCTTTGCGAATCCACTGCGGTTACTCTCGGTTGGAGATGGCATCGTGAAAAACTTCACGAACAGTTTACTCTGCTGGTTTAAGTTGCTGTGGCTATGATATGCAGGACATGATTCACAAAGGTACTCAGGGGCGTCCGGTCCAAAACTTTCCCTCGCAACGTTGCCTCTGGGAGGCATGTTGTCGTTGCAGGGGCAACTCTTTATTGGTGAGGTTATAGATCCTCTAGCAGGACATCTCAAGGAGATCGGTGTCATGGGGATGGGCGCATATCTTTTGCTGTTGACGTGATGTTCTCCGAACTTCAGGCCTGGGTTCAGTGTCGCCAAAGGGCACGAGTAACCCAGTGCTGCTGAGCTCGATCGTGGTCTACCAAGTAGCTTCCCCATCAGCAACAAGACTACCTTTGGCCATTTAGAGAGATGGTTTCTTTCCATCACGTCGCGCCTCCATCGACGATCTCCCGCCCGGAGCTTCCTCCGGGACCTCCCCTCGATGGAGCCTCAACAAGCACATGTTCGATGGACCCCCTGATTCTCCAACCCCCTCAACACCACAGACCCATCCATATCCATCTCCATATCCATAACTAACCGCGGACTCCTCTCCATACCCATCCGTCCCCCTATCCATAACAGCAACACATCCCATCCACACATCCACAACCCAACCTCCACCAAGCGAGTCAGCTACAGTTTCACCCTCGCCACGAGTCATAACGCGCAGTTGCTCACCAACTCCTTCATCGCCGCGGGTTTAGCTCAGTTGGGAGAGCGTCAGACTGAAGTCAACTTCTATCACCTGGTGTTAATCTGAAGGTCGTGTGTTCGATCCACACAAACCGCATATGTTGTCATACTTCGTGTCCGAGGGACGTAAGAAGTCGTTTTTTTTTTTGTAGGCGTTTCTGGTGTCTTAACTTACTATTTTTTTGCTGTTTCGCTGTCTTACTGTTTCCAAAAGACTTGGACCAGTACCTATGCGTGTGTGCCTGCCAAATACATGGATACGGAACTCACGGATGCCATAGGCGCAAGGCGGTTCGCCCATGGGACTTGATTCACAGGGCGAGGATGGGCGGACTGAGAACTGCGGGATAACCACCCTTGCATGTGTGTCAATCGAGGTTGGAAAGTAGGATTCTTCATATTCAGGCTCGCTCTAACGGGGTTTGCTTGACAGAACAGGCAAGCCTCCCTCCCAGACGAGGTTACTGATGCTGGGATGTATAACAGGGCGAGGGAAGTCTATGTTCTACTGACCACCGGGACTGACCGAGACCTCCGGGCTATGCATGGGCCTTTGATGTGGACGATGTCTTAATCGAGTATAGCAAATGACGGGATAACGGACGTTACGACGTTGACAGGTATGACGGACGGACGGGTGGACTGGACGACTAGACGAATATGGAAACCAAGGTACTCATAGTCGAAAATCTATGAGACGAACAGAGGCGGTTGAACCACCCGTAGTATAACACTCATTCACCCGAGAAAAGCACAATGATGAATACCAAGGTACTCTTAGTCGAAAATCTATGAGACGAACAGAGGCGCTTGAACCACCCGTAGTATAACACTCATTCACCCGAGAAAAGCACAATGATAAATACCCTGCGCGCTACCTATCAGCAAGTTTGAGCCAGTATGTACACTGCCCAACGGCGCAAACACAGCCAAACACGCTTCCCAAACGCCTAAAAAATGCATCGCTCATCCCATCAATCACGCCGCCGTAACCGCCTCCGTGTCGCCATTCCCCCTCCCCGTCCCAGCAACCGTTGCCCCCTCATCCTCCTCCTCCCCATCCTCCTTCCGCCGCAGCGGCTTGGAAGCATCGTACCCCACGCTCTTGACGATGCCGAGCCCTTTAGTCCTGCCCTCCCTGAACAAGAGCCGATCTCCGGGAGCGAGATACTCCGGCCGCTGCACGAAGCGGAAGGCGACGGTCGCGCGGTCGCCTGTGCGGATGAAGGGGCGGTCGACGTCGATTATGGCGCAGGTCTGCGAGACGGGGCCGACGTGGAGCATGGCTTGGTATTTGGTTTTTATGGTGGTGGCGTGGGAGAGGATCAGGACTGTGATACGAGCATTTGTTAGCGAGGTTTACGCGGGTTTTCCCATACGGTGGTTGAGGGATGGTTCGTCTGGTCGTTTCAATATGAGAAACGGTATGCCGGCGAACCGTCCATCGTCTCATGTCTCGTGTCATCGTATCACCTCATACAGGGTCGGCCTCGTCCCATAGCTTTCGAATCGTCTCGTCTCTTCGTCGCATCGTTCACGGAATGTTAGACAAAGGGGGGGAAATCACATACCCTCAGCAACAAACTCCCGATGCACCCTCGGCAACGGCGCGCCCTCAATCTTGGGCAACACCACCATGCCCTTCCGCACGTCTTTCCTCCTCACTTTCTTCAGCGCAAAACTGGCGCTCTGCCCCGCACTAGCAGCGGGCACGCCGATCCTCTTCCTCTCGATGGACTTGACGCTCGTTTGTGTGAAGTTCCCCAGACTGTCGGGTCCGATGAGAATGTTGTCCCCGGCGTGGATGACGCCCGATTTGATGATGCCCGACACGACGGTGCCCACGAACGGCACGGAGAAGGTGTCGTTGACGTGGAACTCGAAGGGGGCGTCGGCATCGTACCGGCCGTGATGCGGCAGGATGTTTAGGAATGTCCGCACCAAGTCCAAGTTCTCACCCGTTACGTTAGAGACTTGGAAGATGGGACATATTCGCTGAGAAACGAACTGCGTGGCGGTGTTGACGCACTCTTCGCGATTCTTGATGAAGATCGGGATTTTCCTCGCGCCCGGGGACTTCAGTATTCTTGTGATCTGGGCAATGGTTTGCTCCAATATTTGCGGAGGGCAGATGTCGATTTTGGTGATGACCACCATGACCGGCACGTTTAGCGCTAAGGCGATGCCCAGGTGCTCTTTGCTCATGCCGATCAGGCCGTTGTTCGCCGCCACCATGAGCAGGCAGTAGTTCGGGCTGCTGGACAACAAACCGAAGACGGTGGTGCGGAGATACCGCTCATGGCCGGCCAAGTCGGTGAAGGTTATCACTTTGGCGCTGCGCTTGCCAATTTCCTCCCAGGAGAGCTTGCGCCCGGGGACGTCGGAGGTGACTACCTGCCCGTGGGTATCGAAGCCCATTATCTCCATTCCCACGGAGGAGGTGCGACCCGTCTCTATCTCGTGTTTGTGCCGGAACAGGTTCACCCGTGCGCGCCCGCGGCCGTCATCCAGGTCGCCTTTGACTAGAACGCCGAGCATCGAGGATTTGCCCGCGTCCACTGGTATGGGTCAGCAGTGAACGGACGACTGGACGTCGCACGATTGGGGGGACGAGACGACGATCATCTCGTTACCGCACTGACATGCTCGACTCTCGGTTCAGGAAGGACCGGGAGTACTTACCGTTCCCAACAACAGCAATCCTTGTCTCAATAACATCCTCCACCGTCCGCGGCACCTGTCTTACCATGACCTTGCCACTGCACCCGCTGTCCCCCTTCCCGCCGGCCTGGCCCTCTACCTCACCGCCGACATTCTTAGTTATCAGCAATTGACAGTCCGCCCTCGCCTGCTTAGCGGCCTCACCCAGCCTCTTCTGCGCCGTCGCGAACTCGTCGGCGGTCAACTTCTGGCTCTCCCCGTTGTTCTCGTAGCCGATCTCGAAGACGGTCTCGCCGAAGCCCTCGCTCAATCGCTCGACGAGGAGGTCGGCCAGTTGTTTTAGAGAGGTGTCGTCGGTGGAGAGGAGGAGGTCGCGTAGCTTGACTTGCGGCTTGTGCTCTGTCAGGTCGAGGTTGTCGAGCAGGTCGTCTAGTTCGTCGTGGTGTTCGACGTCGGTTGTGGTAGTGGTAGTGGTGACGGTGGCGGTCTTGTGGTGATGGGAGGGGAACCGCAGCTCCTGCTGCTCCTCGACGTACTCGGTGAACTCGCGTAGGGCGGCTTCGCCTTTCCGCTTCTCGTGCGGCAACTGTTTGCTCGTCATGGTGGTGTAGATGTCGAGGGATAGTGGGTTTAGTTTCGTATTCGTGTGATCATTGCTGTGGCTGTATGCGATTGTGTCATATTGTGATGTGTAGAGAGAAGAAGGAGCCGAAGAGACAAGAGGAAGACAGAGCCTGTGGACGAATAACTTATACTCAGAGGTACATGTTCGGCGAATGAGTCTTCGCGACGGCGTGGTAGAGTCATCGATAATGCGATTCGATGCGCTTCGGCTGATGTCGTGAGTAACACCTTATCGATAAGGAGACCAGACGCGGGGAGCTTGGACCCCCTTTTGGCGGGGGAGATTCTCCGCTCCCAGATTCAGTGGGCCCGACCCTAACCCTCCGTGAATGTTAGGTGACCCCTATCTCATCACGTTTTATTTTTCATTTCAACTCACGACTTGTATTTGACCCGACGACTGGACGACTTAAAGTACGCGTCTCGAGACGGTCACACGGCGTGGCCAGCCCAGTGAGAGGCACTCAATGGATCTTCAGGGAAAACATCCATTGAGAGACACCATGAGATAGCTATCTTGTGGTTGGATGGCATCTACATCTTCCTGGCTCATCATCGGACACGACCTTCACCTTTGTACTTTCCCTCATCCTCGCTCCTCATGCGTCATTCAACCTACGGCACGCGATAGACAAACACCAGGCTCCCACCCCCAGGCGGTCCCTGTCCCTCGGCGCCACCACTGACATAGATCTGCGTATCACCCGTCAAGCCTGCAAGCAGACAGCCCACCGCAGCCCGCGCGTGTCTGGTGCCGTGGATGTCGCTGTCTGTGCTCATGGTGTGTCTCTTTCCCCTCACCAGACCAGTTGGATCAGCTTCTGCTTTGGCGAAAACTTGGAGAACCTCGCCACCTTCCTGCTTTATCTGCTCAAGAGAGCGGAGGATAGAAGCTGCGTCGATGGCGTCCTCCATGATCGTAGAGATGGTTCGAAGCTTGCCAGGTGTTTTGGAGGTTCCAAGAACGAGTATATGGCAGTTCTCGAGCTCCGCGCCGGAACTGCAACTGGCGATGCGGGACCAGCCTGCCCTATGGCTCCCTTCGTCTATGCTTTCGACAATCTTTCCAACGAGAGCATGGTCCTGATACATCCGACCCGCCTCGGCAGCCTTGATACCCACGGCGGAAGCGTATCGCGACAGAGCCATGGACTCATAAGTGTCGGTTGTGAGAGGCACCCTTCCCCGCGCCTTGATGCTGTCGATCTTGCTCGTGGTCAACAACGGGCACTTGATCAGTACGAGGCTGGCCTGCCCAAACTCTGCATCGTCCAGTACCTTTCCGACCTCATTCGCGACCTCTCCCGCCTGGAACTTGGTGCCTATCTCGTGCGGCTCAAAGTCTCTCGTATGTGTTACGGCAGCGACGAGGCCGGTCTCTACACCCTCTTTCGCACGCACGATGAAAGCGACATGAGGCGAGAGCACGCCCTCTGTGCCGCCGGAGAAGATGGTGATGGCGTCCTTGGGGATCAGTGGTTCCCACACCACTGCCGCCAGGGTGCGCGAGAAGTCGTTGACGCAACCGTTACCTGGTGTCACTAATTAATACATGGCACATGCGAGAGCAGAGGATGAAACATACCCTCTGTCTTGCCAATAACGGCGATAATCTGCGAGGCATCATACCCAGCACGCTTGAGCTCCTCCAGGGGGGAGGTATCTCCCGGCGAGGAGATGCCGAACTTGAGGATGTTGACGGCCGACATTGCAATTGTTATGGACTGTTTTAGTTCAATAAAGGGCAAATCCAACAAGTGTTGGAGACAGACCTCACTTGTATCAATCGACAGTGACACTCGCCCGATACGCCATGTCAAGATCTCCGGAGCGATTCCGACAAGCGGACGGTCCCGCAGCTCTTAGTCGGGCCACTAAGCACTGGACGATGTCGGGGCACGCCGAGATACCGGGCGATTAGCTGCCGATTGTTATCATTGGCTGCCATCTAACCTCATTCATTCTGTCAGAGTCTCACAGCCCGTCTCATTGGGTTTATACATAAGATGGCATGGCAATGTTAGCTATTCCCTCACAATACGATCTCATCATACCGCCATCACTTCGCCCCAACAGCGAGAACCCTCACAATGACACCCCCAATCCCCTCCCTCACCATCACAACCCTCCACGCCGGCTACTCATCAGGCGCATTCACCCCTGCCGACGTAATCAATACTATCTACGACCGCATAGAGTCCTACCCAGACAAGGCCGTCTGGATCCACCTCATTCCCCGCCAACAAGTCCTCGCCGACGCACAACGCCTCACCTCCTCCCTCCATGCCTCTTCTTCTGTCTCTCCCTCCCCTCTACCACCCCTCTACGGCATCCCCTTCTCAGTAAAAGACAGCATAGACGTATCCCCATACTCAACAACCCTCGCCTGTCCCACGTTCTCCTACGTCCCCGACCGCACAGCCCCTTGCGTCCAGCGCATCATCGACGCGGGCGGAATCTTGGTCGGCAAGACGAACCTCGACCAGTTCGCCACGGGCTTATCGGGGCACCGGTCGCCGTACGGTACGCCGCGGTGCGTGTTTGATGCCGAGTATATATCGGGCGGTAGTTCCTCCGGATCAGCGGTGAGTGTAGGCGCGGACTTGGTGTCTTTCACTGTCGCGACCGATACGGCGGGGAGTACGCGCGTGCCGGCCGCCTTGAATGGGGTGGTTGGGTTGAAGCCCACGCTGGGGACGATATCAACTGTCGGGTTGGTGCCGGCGTGTAAGACGGCGGATTGCATTACTGTCATCGCGCGCACTGTTTCGGACGCCCGGGTTGCGCAGGGGGTGATGACGGCGTACGACGAGGAGGATGTCTATGCCCGTCTCACTCTCCCCGTCTGGCCTGCCGTCTGGCCTTCTGTTACACGCGACATTCGCTTCGGCATACCACCAACAGACCTCCTGGAAATCCTTTCCCCGGAGTACAGCCAGCTCTTCAACACCACCATCTCCACCCTCTCCACTGTCCTGGGCCTCTCCCCGCCCCGCCAATTCGACTACACCCCCTTTAGCCAAGCAAACGCCCTCCTCTACGGCTCCTCCATCGTGTCCCAGCGCCTCGTCGCCTTCGACACCTACCTCCAATCCCACGGCTACTCGGAACTCCACCCCGTCGTCGCGTCCATCTTTGAGTCCTCCCAAGGATTCGACGCCGTCAAGGCATACAAGGACATCTTCAACCTCCAATATTTGCGCCGCAAGGCGGAAATCCAGTTCAGGGACAACATTGACGTGCTAATAGTCCCCAGCACCGTCTGCCATTTCACGGTGGAGGAGATGGACGAGAGTCCCATGGAGAGGAATAAATTGCTCGGCAGCTTTACGCATTTCGTGAATTTGCTGGATTTGTGCGCCGTGCAGGTACCCGTCGGGAAGTGGAGGAATGGAGGGGGCAGGGAGATGCCATTTGGGGTTACGATTGTTGGGCAGGCGGGGAGGGATGGGGAGGTGCTGGCGTTGGGGGAGAGGGTGATGGCGGCTTGTCGGATGTGATGATGAGTAGATGATGGATTGCGGGGAGGGAAGGTGAGGAGGATAGACGCAGTAACGTAGAGTTGCCTGATCTGGAAAGAGGTTTCTTGCTGTCCTGCCAATTGTGGTAGTAATGCCTGTCTCGTCCCTTTCTTAAGGCTGATCAAGTGCAGTCGTCTAATGCCCCGGCTCTCTCCTCATACAAGTGGCAGTCCCGCCCTGGGCCAGCGGTCCGATTTTCGAGGAATACAGCCCACACGGTAACCATTCGCCGTCCCTGAGATCGCCCATCAAGCATCCTTTCAGACAGATGCAGCGACGCGTCGAAGCTGGATCAAACGGCCCATGTCTCGCAGCTGAGGTTATCCTCCATTCGCCATGTCCGTTACAGCCCTTACGCCCTTCTGGAATACTTCCTCCTGCTCACGCCCCCGAATAAGGCGAAATCAGCACCACGCTGTCTCCTATCAACCAGTCAGTCATGCCCTCGACATTCTCAACCATCAGGGTAAGTAAACATACCTCGCACAAACAGCATCTCCGATTTCCTGTTCACCGTCTGTATCCCGTTCGTAAGCCAAGTTCCCAAATCACCCCTTTCCACTCAAGGCAGTCAGTGCTCACCTTCAACTCGTCGCTCTCGTCATCGTCCTCCTCAACGACGTAGATAGTCTCCTCCACGTCGCCCAGCACCAGATTGCAATGGCTGTCGTATGCCTGTGTACCACGTAGTCAGCATCGTATCCCGCCTTTGTGAAGTATCGATTCCATCAAGCTGAATCCCTTAGCCGCAGTTTCTCACTGCCAGTATCACCCCCCATCATTCCAGTTTCAATTCCCCGATCCATCCATCCTGGCAATCAATTACAGATTCCCCCCCCCGTCACAGCCATAGCATAGCCCTCCCTCATCAGTCATGACCACTTCACTCACTCCATCATCCATCCCCGAGCGTATCTCCAAGTCTTCCTCATTCCTCCCCCCTTCCCCATCCACTTCCCCAACCAAAAGAGAACATAACGTGCCAAACGCAAACGTGAGATAAGGGAAGGGTAAGGTACTCACATGCAACCTCCCCTTCAACTCCCTGTCGCCCCGCAGCTTGACGAAGACGAACTCGTCGATCAGCAGCCGCACTAGGTCGAGGGGCTCCGAGACGTTGGCGCTGTCGTCGGGTCCTGTGTCTGCCATTTTTTTATGTTGTTGTGTGGTGTAGTATGGTGTGGTTGTGTCTGTCGTAGAAACCAAGAGCAGGACGGGAGAGACTGTGGATGAATGCGGTCATGAATGTGATTGATGTTGGTGGTGGAGGATGAGCTAGGTTCTTGAGCTTCCATTGAGCTTGGGGTGGTCTGTGCGTGGCTCGCTAGCGTAGATTATGTCAGCTGCATTTTTAGGATCGGATGAACTGGCGGGAAGTTGCCAAGCTGAAGGCACCCCGTGTTTTTCAACCTTAATTCAGAAGTGCTCCTGGACTCCGCATTGATGGATGCAATTGGGGATACCCAGACTAGGACGGCTGTTACCAGCTCCATTACATGATGGTAGACACAGTTAATACAAAGTTGTACAATCTAGACGACCAGACTTGCGTCCAAGGAACAATCTCCCATACCATACAACCATGCCTTATGCTCCAGACGCATCCAGCGCCATGCCATATCGCACAACATCCTCCGTCTCGTCATGACCTCCCATTCTCCAACCTGAGATCATTAACAACCATATACCGGCTAAACCCAATCCACCCATACCGAAACCACACCATCTGGCTCTTGTGCGCGCTGACCATGGCCTTCCACGCCGTCACCATGCCACCCTCTCCCAGCCCGTTCAGGAAAATCAACGCAGCAGGACGCTTCTTGTCCTTGAAGTCGCTGCCCCACGCCCACCCCGCGAGCGTGGGCACGACGTCCAGGAGGCTGGTGTACTTCCTCGCGAACCCGATGCTCGTGAGCGTGTACAGGTCCAGGGGCGGCGTCCACCCTTCCTTTCCCTGGACCAAGCCAGCGACGAACGCCTTGGCGCCGTGGTAGAGGGAGGCGTGGTTCGGGTGGCCTGAGACGCCGTGGCGGTCGAAGGTTATGAGGGCGTCGATCGTGGCGACGGGTTTATCTTTCTCGGCGCGTGGCGGGGAGGAGCCGGGCGCGAGGTGCGGCGCGAAGGCGGAGGAGAGCAGCGTCTTGATCGCTGCCGTGTCCCAGGTGGCCGCCATGCTGTCCTGGAAGTCCGGGGAGTCGACCACGAAGACGTCGTCTTCGCTGCGCAGGCCGAGGGTGAGGCCCGACTTGGCGAGTTCCCTCTTGCGCGTCTCACCTAGGCCGTCTGCGTTGCCTGTCGCACACTCTTGTCAGCATGCTGGTTTGTAGTGGAGGGAGAGGAGGTAGAGAGAAAGAGGACGCATACCGCTACTCAGACACAGGATCTTGACGTGGTTCCCCGTCTCAGGCCTCGTCAGGGCCAGCACGGTGGGCGCGAAGAACATGGCTTCGTCGTCCGGGTGGGCGATGAGGAGACATATCCGCTTGTTGCTTAGGGTGGGGAAGCGCGTCTGCACGACCGCCACGGTGTACACGTACAGCGACGGTACCACGATGGCAACGATGCCCACGGCGACGAGCCATTCCATCATTTCTCCGTATTGGATAAGGCTGGCTATCAGCCTCGTAGGGCTGCGCGGTTTGACGCAAGAAGAAATCCAAAACCAGGAAATGGAAGGAATGGATTGCGCGCGCGGGTGGACGGGTGGAAGCGGCACTGATATGAACTGGACACCTCTTAGTGGGAGACAACTAAGACAACCTGGAATGGAATGCGGACCTCTTAAACACCCCGCAGAGCAAAAGGGTGTGATGCAATGCAAGTGGAAGGCACACGGTTGCAAGATGATCAGAAGGTGCGAGATGGCAAGTAAGGTAGTAAGGAAGGCCAGGAAGAGACACAAAAACTGCCAGCTGTCCCTTCTCCTTTCGATCAAACTCGCGACTGGTGACGTGACCTCTTTTAATTTTCGAGGGGCAAGCAGGCGCGTGGGATGAAATTGGCCATTGTCTCTGATGCCACCTGTTCGATTTAAGCCGAGCTGCTGCAGGTCTTGCCCCACCGCAGCTGCAGCGAGATTGGGGATTCTGGGGAAACTGTCATTTTACGCTAATTACGCTTATCGGAAAACTTATCGGCATGACATTTCTATTGTGGCATTGGAACCGAACACGAACCATCATCTCACTTTCTCCCCATTTGCTCTCCAACACCCTCTCCTACACTTCTACACGGCCAATTGACACCCCCAACTATGGCCCGCAAACGCAGAGACAAGTCCCCCGCCTCTATCAAGCTCAAGCACCCGGACCGCGACGGCCCTTCGGAAAAGACGCTCCTCGAACTCGCCGAGCAGCAGGGCCTATTCAATAAGGCCCAGGCACGGGAAGCGGCCCTCAAGCCCAAGACTTCTACTCCTGGCCCAGGAGCAACAACAGAGGAATTGGACGCCCTACCACCCATAGTCGAGCGCATTTTCGAGACCCTACTCTGGACAATCTCCCTGTCGACTCTGCACTTCACCCTCGACGTCCTGGTGCAGAATCAATATGCCGCTGAGATCTCCTGGCCCAAGATTATTGGGCGTGCAGGGCAGGCGTTTCTTGGTATGCCTCCTCTCCCTCCTCCTGGCCCCCTTCCTCTTCGCCTCTCCACTCCATTAACCCTTTACTAACACATTCTCAGTCTTCGGCACTCTAGTCTACACCCTGCACACCCACCCCTCCTCCCCGAACATCATCCCCCTCTCCCTCCTCCGGGATCGATACCAACCTCACCTCCGCCAGGCAATATTCTTTCTAACGAGCGTATGCGCGGGCTGCTACCTCATCCACATCAGCAACGTCTATTCGTACCTGGCCGTCATGAAGCAGGCCCCGCCAGTGGGGTGTCTCTGGATATGGGCCGTTATCGAGCTCGAGTTGCCGTGGGCTGTGGCTAGTTTGGCGGTTGCGTCGGGGTTTTTGTGGTGGGGGGGATATGCTATAAAATAAGGTCACCACAACCGGGATAGCAGACGGTGTGTCGGGCTTACGGCTCGGGTGGTGCGCTGTAGGGGTTGACAAGACCTGAGAGCGGCTGGGACCTCCATCTGACCCGGACCCTCTCCCGCTGGCATCCAGGTTCAGACCTCCGGACCACACCAACTCTCCAACTTACTTCGAACCCCCTTTATTTCTCGCCCTCCCGCCGGGGAAAAGCAAGCATGCAGGAAAACGATTCCATGCCTCTTCCCCTCTCTCCGAGGCCAGGAGGCAAAAAGACCAAAACGTACAACATCAGGGATTCCCCGGTGGGAACCCACCCGAGTACTAATCTGACGATTACCGGCTTATCTATAGGAGAGCGGACGGGATCCCGAGTTCACTGGTATCTATAGTCGTACGTGGAGGATTGCCGCCTTGCTCGCTATTATCAGTATCACTGGCCTGGTTGGGTCGTCCGGAGACGAGTCATGCTGCCGTGACTCGACTCACCGTTCTACCTGGCCTTCACCCAGACAGACACCCGATGACCCAGGTATCATGACTCGGAATGCCGTCCCCCGCCTCCATCAATCCCACAACATACAAGCTCTGCGGCCCGGTTAGCTCAATCGGTAGAGCGTGAGACTCTTACGAGAGATACATCTCAAGGTTGCGGGTTCGACTCCCGCATCGGGCTCAATTCCCGGTGATGACTGCGAGGACAGGACTATTCTTTTGCTCGGGAGCTTTCCTTTTGCCTCCGGTGAGGTCTGAGGCCAACCAGGGCTGTGGGCGGGCGGTGGACAATGGCGAGCGGCAGGCGTGAGTTGGCAGGTTCGGACAGTGATTTGGACTTGTCGGGGTTTCGATTTGACGCTGGCGTATCCTTTACACGGATCTTTGTGGTCTGGTGGTGACATTGGAAGATCCGGATGTTGACCCTTTAGGTGGCGGCGAAGGACGGCTCGGCCTGTAGTCGTATCTATTGAGGAGGGCGGACAGTCATGCTCGGGCAGTCACTCCGGGATTTCGATGATGAGGTCGAGGAGGTGCTCCAATGACAATTGAGGAAGAAGAGAGCTTGGGCGCGGAATGCGTTTGGGTTTTCTGCAATAGGGGCTGACCCGTGCTGCACTTGTCTTGACCTTGCCAACCACTTTGGGCCCTTTCGAGTTCACCTAACCAATGCGTGTCCATGTCACTGCCTTGCAAATTGCACAGCAGAACGCGGAACCTCAGTATTCATTGTAAACGACTGGGCAGCCTTGTTCGGTCTGTGGATGACTTGGAAGTTAGGTACCGTCAGCTCATGCGTATTGCTCAAGAAAGCTCACCACACACGGAAGCCACCATCAGATGCAGAGATTGAACCAGAAGCTGGAAGGATTGACAGGACACATCATGCCAGAACTTCAAGGCATACCTTACTCTTTCTTCGCTGCGTTAGGTATGCAGATACCAGGTGCTCAGACGTCTCTCCCGAACTCAAAAACGGCAATACGCCTTGCGAACATCTTCAACCCCCATGATTCTCGTCAAAATCACCATCATTATTCGAATACCGTCCCACGACAGCATCGCCATGCATTCCTTACTCCAGCAGCTCATCTGTCTCTCGTTCTTATGTCTCTCGCTTCTGGTCAACACAGCTTCATCCGCCATCCACAGCACATGTCGCCCTAACCACCGCCTGTATCACCGCCAGTCCGACAGACCCCAACTCGGAAACGTCCCATACGGTACATCCCCCTCCCTCCCTTCCCCTCCATTCCCCGGTCTCCCATTTGCTAACCCGAACATCCCAGGCCAAATAATCCGCACCTGCACAACCCCGAACACAATAGCCCTAACCTTCGACGACGGGCCCTCCCCCTTCACCCCTCTCATCCTCGACGCCCTCTCCCAGTACCCGGGCGCGAAAGCAACCTTCTTCGTGAACGGCGACAACTTCGGCCGCGGCCACATCGACGACCCCTCCCTCCCCTGGCCCGCCACCGTCCACCGCATGCACGCCGCCGGCCACCAGATCGGCAACCACGGGTGGAGCCACGCGGACCTCACGTACGTCTCGTCCGACGTCCGCTACGACGAAGTGTTGAGGGTAGAAGAGGCGTTGACCAATATACTGGGGTTTTACCCGGCATACTTCCGCCCGCCGTACGGGTTGTGCGATACCGCCGAGTGTCTGGCTGATCTGGCCGAGATGGGGTATCATGTCGTCAACTTTGATGTCGACACGAAGGACTTTGAACATGATAGCGGGGACTTGGCTACGGGGATCCAGTGGTCGAAGGATATCTTTGGGACGTGGGCGAGGGAGATGGCGATTGTGCTGGCGCATGATGTGTACAATGAGACGGCGGAGACGCTTGTGCCGTATATGCTTGAGGTTGTGGCGGAGAGGGGGTGGAGGATGGTTACGGTCGGGGAGTGTCTGGGTGATCCGGCGGAGAATTGGTATCGCTCTTGAAAGACCTGCGACGATGAGACGGTGATGGACGAAAATTTGCGGTAGTGAAATGAAGTCTGTGTTGACACCCCCTCTCCCCTAAGGTCTCTGATCCCTACTGCTAAAGAACCTAATGACCCTCGTTAGCCCCATCCCCAGTAAACAGCCAACAGCACCAACGGAAGCGTCCACTTGGCGATTCTGAGAACATACATCTTGAGACTGTCCCTCTTGAGCGTCTGCAGCAGCCTCCAGTTCCCATCCTGCACCCGCGTGACCGGCCCGGTGTAAACGCCATACGGATGCCTCATGGCCACCGGCCACATCTCCATGAGCCGGTACGTCTGCCTTTCCATGAAGACGCTGAGCTCGTCCCACAGCAGGCTGGTGAGGATGCGCAGCTGGCCGTCGAAGCCGGGCGACTCCTCCATGTGGTCCGTGTCCGACGGGTCGAACTCGTCGTCCACGGCGAGGATGGAGGGGCCGTTGTCCCCCGGCGGTACGGACTCCGGCAGGGGGTTGAGGTAAGACCGGACGCTGTGCTCGTCGGCGACGAGGAAGATGCTGTCTTGGATACGCGACGGGAAGTCGTCTGACTCGGCGAAGGTCTTGAAGTGTCTGTGTCACTTTGTTAGATTTCTTCTCCCACCTCTGGAGGACACAGGTCAATCGATGTAACTCACTTCCTCAACCCCTCAATACTCCCATCCAACCCGTGCTCCCAAGCATCAACCCAGTGAAACCTCGACCTCTCCCTCATCCCCTCCACCCCCTTCAACTCGCTCCCCCAGTCCGCAGCATCAGCCTCAAACTTCCCTTTAAAGTCCCCGAACTCCTCGTCAGACACCCCAGGGACAGGGACGCGGTACACCACGAACCCCCACGACCGCATCTCGTGTCCGGGCCGCCTCATCTGCCTCACCCACTTCTGCTCCCCTTCGCACACGACCTTCTTAGGCCCCCTAAGCTCCAGCCCGGCCTTCTTCTGCGCCTGCACCTGCTCTTCAGATGTCGCCCTCAGCCTGGCGGGCGAGTTGTGCGGCAAGGGCGGGACGACGCCCCGCGTCCCCGTCATGGCGTACAACACCATCTGCTCCCGCATCACGTTCTGCACCATGTTCTCCCTGCTCAGCACCTTCAGCCGCATTACGTACCGCTCCCTCCTCCTCTCCCTGTCGGGCGTGAAGACGAGTGGGTGCATCCCCGTCGCCTGCGCGTCAACACTATTCTGGTTCTCCCCCGCAGGCTGAGGGACGCTCTTATAACCATCCATCGGCAGGAAGATAGAATGATCCGCGTGCGCCTGTATCTCCATGAGATCATGCAGCTGGTTCGTCAGGTCCCACTGCACCCTGTCATACGGGCCGACGAAATCCTCCACCGTCTCGACGGGGAACGGGCCCGACCGCGGCTCGGCGGGTTGGTGGCTGCCCAGCCTGTCCAGCACGGGGCCCCTCAGCCGATCGACGTGCTCACTAACCCAGTTGTACGCCGTGTTGACCATCACCTCGTAATGATCCGTCATAAACTCCGCCCACAAGCCCGTCATGCTCACCGGCTCCTTGTTCCCCTCCCCTTCCGCAGCAGCCCGAACGAGATTCAACGCCCGCTCGAACGTCTCGGACCGCGCCCAAATCAGATTATACGTCTCCCTCAGATCAGCCTTCACCTTATCCTTGTTCAAGTAATGAAAGACATTCACCACCCCGCTCATCAACTGACACGCCACATTGAAGTTCTCCGTCTCGTCGCACCCCCTCTCCCTCCACCGCCGTTCACTGACGGGCACCATACCCTCCCAGATTCGCGACTTCATGGCGTGCAGGTCCTTGCTCACGGTCTGCAGTCTGGCATAGTCCTCGTACGAACCGATGTGGATCGACGCCCCGCCGACCGCGCTCTCGGGCTTGGGGTGGAACGAGGCCGGGGCCCAGGTGCTGTACGGCTGAGAGAAATAGTCGTTCGCCTCCGCAACAGACAGGAGCCGCGTGGCGGGCGCCGTCTTCTTCCCGCTGGGGAGGTCCCCTGTGCAGGCGAATTCTAGGAAGTGCAACAGCGTCTGGGGCTCTAGGATGCGGTCGACTGCGGCGGGTATATTAGTACACCATGTGCATGTATGTAGATGACAGGGGTGAGTACAGGCACGTACCGATCCAAACCTTGCCGTCTTCTCCTCCCCACGGCCTCCACGGCGGATTGATGTCCTCCTCCACGCCGAAGGGCGCGTTGCCCCTGTCGCGCGAGGCCTGGTGCACCGGCGCCCGGACGTGCTCCGGCACGCGCATCTCCATGAGCGCGCGCATGAGCTCGGGCATGTTGACGTTGTTCGGGTCTGCCATGGCAGCGAGGTTCTGATCCCGGCGAGGATTGCACAGAGGCAAATTGCGATGTGAAGCAATTGAAGGAGACGGGCGAACATGTAATGAGGGAGAGATGGGAACTTGAGTGAAAGTGACAGAACAGAAACCGTGAAGTGAGTGAACTCGTGAGGTCGTGAGGTTGTATTTAAATATGAATATATGCTTCTGGATTCGATAGATCGCAGCGCTAAAGTTGTCGTTGGGACAGGGGTTTTACGGCACGGTTAGGCATCTTTGGCGAAACTTGGCCGAAAAGGGCGATGGGGTCGCTGTGTTGCCTGCTGTGCCTGGTTTAATCTCCTTGTGGCGTGATGGCATATGTTCGGAGTCACTAACAGATACGTCTTGATAAGGTATCTCAGGTGTTGTTGTTGAATGGCACGGGTCATTTGTGGTGATCGTTACGAATTATTCAGCTTTGATGAGCTACCCTATAAACTTGCTTGCAACTGCTCCACCACCCAGAATCAGCACGATCAACCAGACAACATACACGCAGTGCTCGGGATATATAAGGGGAAGATAAACTTACCACTCTCCCCTCCCAGCAACCGCTCCTCCTCCGCCTGTATCAACAGCGCAACCTGCTTGGACAACAACCGCGACCGCGCCACACTCCCAGCAACAATGAAGAACCGCAGCACGTCCGTCCGGGGGTTATTCCTCATCTCCCCCTCCCCATTCAGTCCCCAGACTCTGCCCAGTCGATCAGCCACGGCGCCACCGTACAGTCTCCTTATATACCCGTCCATGTCCTCGTACCCCGTCGCGAAAACGATATCGTCCGCCGGGAGGGGCGTCCCATCTGCCAGCACCACGCCTCGCTCAGTGACTGTCGCAACTTCCCCTAGAACAAACCGTATACGTACGTCGATAATCAGCCGAGGCGCCGACCTCCCAGGCACACCTGCAGTGTTTGCGTTGTAGTTCCCTCCCGTCAGCATCTCCACCACCTTCTGGCTCGTGGCGAAAGTGCTGCCGCGTTGGACCATGGTGAGTTTTGCGCCCTTGGCAGCATATTTGGACGCGATGTCATGGGTAGAGGTTCCGGTGCCTAGCACCACGACCTTCTTTCCCGAACAGTCTCCTGCCGAAGTGAATTGCGCCGAGTGGACGAGTCGGTTGCCGGAGAAGGTGTCCAATCCAGGAATGGTGGGCATCTTCGGAGGGCCGTATATCGATGCTGCGTGGATGGGAAACCGGGAATGCAAGGCATCTAGATATAACCAGCCCGTGTAGCTCACAGTGGATAATGGCTCACTGACAGTCTTGCCTGCCGCGCCGGACTGAGATATCTCACCGTCGCCTATTTTCGTCCCACTTGGTAGTCAGCAGCTCCGTATCCAGCCAAACGGGAAGCTGCAGCGTCTTCGCATATGTACCGAGGAAATCGGCAAACTGGTCTTTCGAAGGATACACCTGCGCGGGGCAACCTGTCAGCTATTACTCTTCATTGTGCTTGTCCAGAAGTCTTACAAGCCAGCCTTCGGGATACTTCACATACGAAAAACACGTTGCAGTAGCACGTATTGTGCAACACCAGACCGTCGTACCTGCGCCTCCACGAATCCCCCACGGCGGTGGATCTCTCTATGAGCAGGGCCTTGATGCCGACCTCCTTGAGCCTTGCTGCCATGAAGAGGCCCGAGTGGCCGCCACCTGAATCGTCGTTAGACGCCGCGGTGCTTCCCCGCTGTGACGTACTGTCTGTCTGGGAGCTGCAGACTAACAATCAAAGCGGTGCAATCAGAGGACGCAGCATACCCATCCTTTGAACCTCCCGACCTCAACGACTCGCGTAAGCTTAGTCCCAGGATACAAAGAGCTGCAATTCTGTACTGCCCCGTCTCGCACCTCTTGCAAAGCTGTGTAAACAGCGACCGCCTTCCATTTCCCTTCGTCCTCGGCATCCTGCACCAACCGGAAGAGAGCCCTCCCCGTACCAGCGCTCGTCGTGACAGTCGCGAAACAGACAACGCACGGAATGATTCTCGCCAGATCCAAATATGCTGCCCCCGGAGGCCTGGAACCGGTATTCGCATCCGCACCGTCGAGCTGAAACGATACAGACCGCGTAAAGCTCTCCCCGCAGCTCCGTAGCGCTGTGAGCACGCCCTGCGACCCGCGAAAGCAACGGAAAGTCCCATGTTAGTAGCAGATGGTCCCGCCAGAGGGTGGACCCGTCTTTCAGGAAGAGGCTGTCGAAGTTCGGCGGGCTTGGATCCAGCCGCCGTCCGGCTTTGGAGAAGGCGGTGCTGAGGCCCATGATGAGTAGCTCGCAGATGGATTTCAGACTTTCGCTGTCTGTCGAAGCGTAGAGGACCACAGCTTCAGCAGGTCTACTGCTGCTGGCGGGGCGCTGCCCGTGTTGATGAATCGCACTTGTTCCATCTTCCGTAACGCATGCTCGGTAGAGATGAAGCGGAGTCAATGGGAACGGAATCAAGATGATGCGTAGAGGATACACTTGTATCACTCACTTATAAGCCTTCCAAGAACTCAGAAGTATGAGCGTGGTTACTGACGGTCCAACGTCAGCCCGAAAAGCCCGAGGAGCAAATGCGAGCCGAGGTTTGATCCGGCTGTCCGTAACATGTCCAGGTTCCGATTGATCGAGGAGCACGAAGACGGAGTCAGGGTAGTCTCTGCATCTGCCAGCGAAGTGTGGCCCGACGGTGGTATGTGCTGTGCTAGCCTCTAACGTCTCGTGGAGCGAAATCGACTCTGATAGCGGATAATGCGCTAGACATACGGGACCTGAGGAGGACACTGGACGTCTAGGGACTTGATAAGGTCTTGGGCGCCACTGTCGAGTAAAGTTCGGTCCAGTATAAGATGGACAACTCGTGAAGTGACAAAGAAACTTGAGCTCTGCATGAACTTGAACAATGAACAATGAACAATGAACGGCAGTGGGACTCTTATCGATGTTCTTATCGGAATCGTTATCGGAGCTCTTATCCGATCTCTTATCGCTAAGGTAGGTAGGAACAAGCAAATGTTTTTAGATCAACCAATCGCACACCTCAATTGGTGCTTCTCCACATTACCTCTTTCGGTTCACGACTGCGCTCCCCCTTTCAACCCGAGTCCACTACTGCGGTTGACGATCCCACCATCAAACTCAACTTCATCCTTACGCCAGCGGGATTAATGACCCTTGCACATCGCTGCTGACTGTTGGACCGTCAGCGTCAATACAACAGGATGGGTCAAGAGACAGCCATAGGTCGCAGTCCAACGTCGAAACAAGCAGTAACCCCGCGCCCACCTCACCAGGATGGGGTCCAAAGAGACCTGCACCTGTTAGGCTGGCCGCTGACAAACCTTGGGACTCTGATGAGGCTCGCTCACGTCAACCCAATGGAGACAGCCAATGTACGGCTTCGTCTCACCTCGATCGAGGACATGAGGGCGAATGACACCGTTATCAACATATAACGGACCGATGAGCCTTACCTTTAGTGTCTCTTGTCGGCTAGACAGTCCTGTCTCGTCTTGTGCCTCTGCTGTCGTTACTCATCCTCACCGCACTTAGCTTCGAAGTGGTCAACCAAGCAACCGTATCAGTCTGGCCTGGTCGCGTAAGCAGCCACTACGACCATGTCGTCCTCAGGCGCAACAGAGGTGGAGACCAAGCCCGGCAACTCTGTCGAGGTCACCGACCGGGAACGAGAGGGAGACACAACAACCCAGGATAACTCGACAACGGAGCCCGCTGAGTATGTGGCAGAGAAGAAGGACCTGCGGTTCTGGCTTATAGTTGCCAGCCTGGGCGTCACGGCTCTACTGGCCGGTATCGACGGGACTATCATCAGCACCACCCTGCCAAGCATCTCGGCTGCCCTGGGAGGAGGAGAGGAATATGTCTGGGTGTCTGGGTCATACTTCCTGGCAACGTGAGTCACCCCTCCCCTCAGCATCACCAGCATCCGCTGTACTAACAGCCACAGGACCGCCCTCCAACCCCTCTACGGCCAACTTGCCAACCTGACCGGCCGCCGCATCCTCCTCATCTTCTCCATCGCAGTTTTCATCCTCGGCAGCGGAATATGCGGCGGTGCATCGAGCATGAACATGCTCATCGCCGGCCGCACGGTGAAGGGCATCGGCGGAGCGGGCATCACACTCCTCGTCGAGCTGATTATCTGCGACCTCGTCCCTCTCCGCGAGAGGGGCCAGTACACATCCATCATCTACAGCGTCAGCACCATCGGCTCCGTTCTCGGCCCGTGGATGGGAGGTGAGCTGGTCGATAAGGCTTCGTGGCGCTGGGTGTTTTACATCAACCTCCCCATCGGAGGGGCGGCGCTGGTGGTGGTCTGCCTGGTGCTGCACGTTGGCCGTGAGCGGGTTGATACTAGGGAGGCAATCCGTCGCATCGACTTTGTGGGCAACTTCCTGTTTCTCGGTGCCACAATCGGCATCATGTTCGGCCTCATCTACGGCGGCGTCAAACATCCCTGGGGCTCGTGGCAGATCATCGTCCCTCTCGTCTTAGGCGGCGTTGGCCTAATCGCTTTCTGCGCATGGGAGTCTTCCCCCTGGTGCTACGAACCCGCCATCCCCCGCCAGATTGTCGGCAACAGGACCTCTGTGGCTGCCCTAATCATCTCCTTCCTCCACTCCTCCCTCCTGGTGTGGGTAACGTACTTCGTCTCCGTCTACTTCCAAGTCGCGAAGTCCCACTCAGCCGCTCGGACAGGCGTCGACCTCCTAGCCAACACCTTCGGCTTTATGCTCGCCGCCATCATTGCGGGCGTCATGCTCACCAAGCTCGGCCGTTACCGACCGTGGCACTTTGGCGGCCAGGCAATGATGGTCATCGGCATGGGACTGTACTCCCTTCTCGACGAGAAGACTCCAACCTACGGCTGGGTTCTGCTCGTCTTCTTCTTCGCCATGGGCTGCGGCTTCGTGATGCCCTCACTCCTCCCCGCTCTCCAGGCCGATCTGTCCGACGTCGACACAGCGGCAGCAACGGCAGCTATCACCATCGCCCGCAGCTTTGGCTTCGTCATCGGCGCGTTTGTCCCCGGGATCGTCTTCAACAATGTTTTCGACCGGTTTGCAGACCGCATCACGGACGAGTCAATACGCAACTTGCTCCTCAACGGACAGGCGTTTGCGCACGCTACGCAGACGTTCGTCCTCTCGCTCACTGAGGAGACGCGGGCTCAAGTCGTGTCCGCTTATGTCGAGGCCCTCCGGTATGTGTGGTATGCTGCCATTGCTGTCGCTATAGCGGGTTTCCTGGTCGTTTTTGTCGAGAGAGAGATTGACCTGCGCACGACACTTGACACAGAGTTTGGCTTAGAGAAGGGAGAGAAGTCTAAGGAAGGTGCTGCTGAAGCGGGTGAGAAGTCTGGGGAGACACCTGAGGCTAGTTGAGCAAGCTCTGGGTTGAAGTGGTGGCTTGTCCCAATTAGGGGCGATCTTGACTGAGGCGTGGTTCAAACCCACCGGACGAACGCCGGCGGAGTTTCGATAGAGGATGCAGCACGCATACATTTCCTTTCTTTTCCAAGAATACAACAAGTTCTTGAAGATTCAATACCGTCATCGTGCAGCCACTCATCCAGTTAGTAACACCATAATAACACATTCTCAAGAGGACTCCTTCCTCCCTGATAAGCCCTATTATCAATGTCGCCAAGTATACAAGCCAAGGGAGGTTCTTAGCTCGGTTGGACATACCAAAACCCCCGTCCCCAGCCCATGGTTCAGGCACAGGAACGCCCGCGCCTTACACAACAAAGCCAAGACCCCTAGCCGTCTGCATCAAGTCTTAACTCATCTCACGTCAGACGAACCAGATCGCAGTATTTTACGAAGGCAGCGCCAGCGACAATCAACTTTATCGCCTTGACTGGGAACCTGGAATCCTGCGTCGCGAACACACACTCTATCAAGTATAAACCACAAAAAACACTACTATCAACGCTTCCGCCGTTCCGGAGCAGAGCAGAGTGTTTAGTATCTTGATCTCCGTTCAGTGACCCGACGCAGCGGCTCGGAAACGGGAAGAGGGTGTTCCTGCATTTGCATCCGGCGTTACATCCAGCAGCCATCCACCAGTGGACAGCGGAGGAATGCCCTATTACGGCGCCCCGAGTAAAGGCTGCGAGGCCTGTCGGCGGAGGAAGATCAAGGTGTGTCAGCTTTTTCTATACCACTCTAAACCAATTTCACCGAGAAGGAAGACTAACACGTGACAACAGTGCGATGGGGGGAAACCGTACTGCGAGCGATGTACGTCTACCGGACGAACATGTCCTGGGTACAGGGAGATGGTGACGGTCATCTTCCGCGACGAGAACGGACGCATACTCCGGCGCGCCGGAGCTGCGGCCGCGAAGAAGGGACATAAACTACAACCTCAACCTGGTGAGGAAAGCATCAACGATAACTCGGACAAGAACCAAAGCCAGGTGCGAGTACAACAGACCAAGCCGCCCCGTGTCAAACCAACCCCCTTCAAAGTCAAAGGCTGGCGCGTAGCCGAAGTCCCCTCCCAATCCAAACAAGCATCACAGCAGCACTCCTCCTCCTCCTCCTCCTCCTCCGTCACCTGCACCGAAAAACAACAACAGCAGCGTCGGATCAAGAACGAGCTCCTCCTCATCCCCGCCTCCCCCGTCGCCATATCGGTCCGCATAGACGGCGACGAGGGGGTCAGCTTTTTTCGCCAGGAGTTCTGGTGGGAGAGCGTGGGCATGCACTGGGCGACGTGGAAGGTCGTCGGCCCGGACCTGTACAGTATTGCCTCGGCGTTCGGGCTGGCGATGCTGAGTTTCGTCAAGAGGAGGCCTGAGCTGCAGGCCAGGGCGTATAATGAGTACGGCGCCGCACTGCAACTGGCTAACAAGTCGCTTGGGAATGTGGAGACGGCGAAGAGCGATAGTACGCTGGCGGTTGTTATTTTGATGAGTTTCTTCGAGGTGAGAGTTTGCATGGAAGAGGAATGGTGATGCGGGATGATGCTGATATATGGACAGATACTGACGGGAGGCGGCACACGAGTCGCGTCGGGGAAGACGTGGACGAACCATGCCACTGGAGCGGCCAGTATCATAAGTCTCCGCGGCGTGGAGCAGCTCTACCGGCCCTTGGGTTATCAGCTTTTCCTCGAAGCAAGAGGGATGGTGGTACGTCTCCCTCCTAGCCGCCCTCCTTCACATCACGACACTAACACCGCCCAGCTCACAACAAGCATACTCTATAAAAACCCCGTCCCCCAAGTATTCCTGGACTACTCCCGCGCAGCAATGGAGTTCGAGCCCCCCCTCCTCGCCCACTCTGGCCTCATCTCGTTGATAGGGATAGAAGTAGTCAACCTCCGCTCCGACATCGACACGGGCAAGATAACAGACACAGACGCCATCCTCTCCCAAGTCGACGCCTTCGAGCGCCGGATAGCAGAGTGGGCGGCCGACTCCCCCGAGGAACTGGCGTACAAGACATTCCACCTACCCGCGGACTCGCCCGCGATCCAGACCCGCATCGGCCGCATCCGCCCTTCGACGGGGAACTACACCGTCTACACCGGCTCCTTCGCCATCCACGGCTGGTCCCTATACCGCGTGCTGCGCATCCTGCTCGGCGAGATGTTGCTCAACGCCCTCCGCCCCGCCGTCCTCTCCAACGCTCCCGGCACGGGCATGCTGCGCACCACCTGCCACGCCGTCCGCCACACGATGGACCAGATGGCGGCCGACATCTGCGCCAGCGTGCCCTTTTCCTTGGGCCTACCCGGCAAGAAGGGCGGGTTGGACGGCGGGGGCCGGGAGGCGACGTTCATGCTCGACGGGGGGTACATGATCCTCCAGCCGCTGTGGGTTGCGGGTAGGGTGGAGGGGAAGGGACACCCACTTAGGGAGGAGGCGAGGGGATTGTTTGATATGGTGGCTAAGAGGATCGGGATGAACCATGGGATGTTGTACAGCGGGGAGCTGGTTAGTGTGGAGGGCATGGCGGAGTGGTTGGACCGGTTGCCGGTTTCTCCTCGGGGGAGTGGTGTTACTACGCCCGGGGAGGCGGCTTCGACGAGCACTGTCTCAACGCCGGAATCATTGTCTCCTTTTTGATGGTCTTGGAGGTATAACAGAGACGTTAAAGGGTATTGGATAACGATTGTACAAGAGAAGTTGAAGAACATAGAAACTAGGGCTCGCGGTACTCCGTGACAACCAAACAGGCAGACAACGCATGACGTTCACCAGCTACAGACCAATCTGAGTACTTCCGTCCTGACTCAAACACCACCATCCCCCTCGACGCCGGGCTCATACTCCTTCTTTTCTGCCACACTCTGCCCATCTACCGTGTTCTGCTTTCCTGCCGCCTCTTGCTTCTCCTCCTCCGCGTCTTGCCTCTCAGTCGCCCCCTCCGACCCAGCAGCCGCCTTCTTGTAAAACAGTCCAGCACCAGGTATCGACACATTCGGCATGCTCACGCTGGGCATATTCGGCATCGACACGGGCATCGAGACCTTGGGCATCGACATCTGCTCCATGCTCGGCATCTTGCTCGGCAGATACGACTTCAGATTCGTGCCCGTCTGCTGCGCCACCCCAAACAGGTACCGCATGTACGCCTGCTTCGCCTCGGCAGTCTTGCCCTCCGCGATGTCGTCTTCGATGTCATCCGGCAGCGGTACCAAGCTCGCCGCGGCCGCGATATCGATAGGCGACTCGTCCGGTATCGAACCATCATCCTCATCGGTACCCTGCGTCTCAGCTGCTTTTTCAACCTTCTCCGGATCGAGTTTATCCTCCTCCCCCTCCACAGCTTCGGCAACCACTTCCTCCTCATCCTTCTCCGGAGCAGCAGCAAACTTGGGATCATCCCACACCTCCGTCTCGTCGTTGAACCACCCCACAACGAACTTGGCAGCCTCGCTCGTCATAACCTCATAGTCCTTGTTCTTCTCGGGCTTAAAAATGCCCATGTGCGCCTGGATCTCGTCGTCCGCGTCCTCAATCACATGTCGGCTGAACAACTTCTCAGCCAGCGTATCCTTAGCCGGGACAGCGCAGAACGTCCGCTCGGGCACGAAATACCCGCCAGACCAGTACCCGTTCTCCCCCATGCTGGCGTACAGGTCCGCGACGCCCACACCCTTTAGCGCAGCCATCCGCTCGAGCCGCCTGTTCAGCTCGTTCTGCTTCAGCAGTGCCCCGACGAAGGTGAAGTGCTCCGACAGCCAGGCGAACGACTTGCCCACGTTCCCGCGGTTGATGTACGCCAGCCCCTGGCCCAGCGCGTCGACGCTGGACTGGTACCCCTGCACGACGGACTCCTTGTTCAGGTTCCGCATGCTGCTGAGTCCCTCCAGTATCTGCTTCCGGTGCATGTAAGCCGCCACCCCGCCCGCGGCGATGGCGCCCACCGTTCCCGTCCGGACGGCAACGAGCTGCCACGTCGCGAAGGCCGGGTTGGATGACTTCGCCTTGCCCAGCCCACCGGCAGCTCGCTTGGCGCTCTGCTTCAATCCTAATCTTGCAATGCTAGCCGGTGCGGCCGCGGCCATGGCCGTCATGACGTTGAACACGTTGCTGACCTTCGAGTAATTGGAGAAGGCGCCGTAGACGAACATCGACCTCGCCAGACCGTTGAAGGGCGTGTCGAAGGTCAAGATGCCCTGTATCAGCGGGAACATTGGGGACGAGGACGAGTCACTGGCTGCTCGGTCGTTGAGGATACGGAATAGAGTGTCTACCGCTACGAAGCCGCCCATGGAGTGGGCTACCAGGACGACGCCGACGTTGCGGTCGTTTGGCGGCCAGGGAGTGGCAAGGTGTGACTTGCGGACTTCCATGACACGTTCCTTGAGCCTGTGAGCCGGTCAGTGTGAGTCGTTGGATGGATTGAAAGGGGTGGCAGATATACCATCCTAGGAAGGCTTCGGTGCTCTCTGCTAGCTCGCCTTTGGTCTCGTACCTGGGGTAGACGACGGACTCGATGTGCTCATCGTTGAGATTGCTGGAGATGGTCTTCTTGAGGTCCTCGGGGAAGTGCTGGAAGGTGTCATCGTTGCCTTTGAAGCCGTGGATGAAGCAGAGGAGGAGGACCCGTTTTGTTGAGTTACTGGAGGGAGCGGTGTCGTCTGCCATGTTGGGGACGGCTGTGGTGTTGAAATATTAGGGGATGAGATGTGAATGGGATATGGCTGACACTAGAGATGAGCTTGATGAGAAGTTGATGATAAGGGAGTTGTCCATCGTTGAAGTCGTCCCTTCTCTTTGTCAAGCCACACATGGTCCATATATGAGCATTCCGGGACTTAGTGCTCGATCGTGGCGAGTGCACACCAAGAAGCTGTAATGGGGGGTGACCACCACGTCACTTTCCAAGTTTCAACGTCATCGCAGCTACGGCATGTGCACCATCACCAAACCTTAATCCCATGGCGACTCTAGATGCATGCAACATTTCCAGGTTTCTGGGAGCTCGATATTCTCCCGCATCAGTGGCTCTTACAAGGTGAGAAGTCACGTCGATGCAAGAATAAGCATGACTTGTCTCTCTTTGAAGCATAATGTTGTAGAGTCATTTAGGAGAGAAGAGGACTGAGTTTGTACAGGATGCAGAGAAGCTGCCTATGGATAGCCCGGAATAGATGACCTACCCTATATGCCAAGATTAACCCTGAGCGGGGCGACATAAACATTTTGGTTCCCATGAGACCAGCCCAGCCACTCATGTTCCATTCCCATTTCTTGACACAACCCCATCGCACCACTTACCACTCACCAACAGTCTATCAATCCATACCCACATCACATAGGTATTTCCATCATCACGAGGGGCTTAACGAGTATACTTCGTACATGAGCACAGAACATGAGTTACACTCTGCGACGGCTTTGACGTACCAGCCAAACAAGGGGACATGTCTCAGGACCAACTCTTCAGAAGACAAGACGCCACCTGCGAGCAATACTACCAACACACAAGTGGCTAGGATCCAACGTGAGAGGATCAGGATGAACATAATAGACCTCACACACTCAGAAGATGTGACTCCCACGCCACCACCAACACCACCACAGATGGCACGAGAACAGCCAGCAGTACCAGTTGGGGAACCTTCACCACTCGTGAAAAACGATGAGTCCAAATCAGCACCACCACCACCACAACAATCAAACAACTCCTCCCAAACACCAGAGCCACACATCCTTCCCCCCGACTTAAGGACCGCATAAATCGCACCTACGACCGCATCGGCCCCGCCTACAACAGCGTAACCATCACCACCCCCCTCCGGCGCCTAGAATACCTAGACCGCCTCCTCCCCTACGTCTACGACTCCCCACCCGGCTTATCCGCCATAGCCTCGGACAGACCCATCAAGGTCCTGGACCTCGGCTGCGGCTCCGGCGTCCCCGTCATGGAGAAGCTCCTCTACGACGGCGGCCGCTTCCACGTCGTGGCCAACGACATCTCCACCACGCAGATCATGCTGGGGCGCGCCCTCCTGGGCGGGGCGCCGGGAACGGTGGACTGGGTGGAGAGTGACATGATGGAGCTCCAGTTCCCGGACGACAGTTTCGATGCCGTCATCGCGTTTTACAGCCTCTTTCACGTGCCGAGGGAGGAGCAGGCGACCTTGTTCGGGATGATTAGGGGGTGGCTGAGGCCTGGCGGGTACGTGATTATGAATTTTCCCGAGCTGAATCAGGATGGTTTCGATGAGGACGAGTGGTACTGTGCGAAGGGGTGGATGTTTTGGAGTGGCTGGGGACCCCAGAGGACGCTGGAGAAGATCAGGGCGGCCGGGCTGGAGATAGTGGTCCATGAGATGGCGGATGATGACCAGCCGTTTCTTTGGGTTATTGCGAGGAAGAAGCCAGAAGAAGGCCAGAAGAGTAAAGCTTGGAATCTGGAGGATAAGCTGGAGGAGATGAGGAAGATCCAGATGGACTATCAGGCAAAGATAGCGGCTCTGAGGTAGACTCTGGACCGTGGAGAATTGTGCGCGGTTTGATATATGCACCTGTAATAGGATCATGCATGCGAGCGAGGTATCCGGACCCACGACTTGATAATCACACGATTTAGGTGACGAGACGATCACTATGTTACCGCACCAACATGCGCAATCCTACTACAGATGTAGTTCTAGGTTATAATGAGTTGTTCGATACTGGTTGATAAATAATTTGGAGCTAGGACCTGCATTCTTCCGACACTTGGCAGCATGTCCCTGTAGGAGAAGGCAAAAGAATTGGCTTCAATAATCTGTGATCTATATTGAAAACGCCTGCTTCTAACCGTGCATCATCATCGTCATCATCTCTTAACCAACTAACTTCCATTCAGCAGCCTACAGGCATTCCCCGAGCCGCCCTGCTTCGGCTGTCTCATCGCGCACCTGCTTCAAAAACGGCAACAACGCCGTGCCACCCGTCCCCGTCAATTCCCCCTTCCCCTCTCTGTCCTGTTTCTGCCCAGCAGCAGCACCAGCAAGCCCGACACGCCCACCCACCGGCTTCCGCCTCGAGGGAATAATGATATACCTCGTCACAATCTCCAGATGCTTATTCCTAAACTCTGTCAGCGCCCTCGTCGCAGCCCGGAAAGCCGTCCTCAACCTCTCCTGCTGCTCGGGCGGTGCTGCATCACTCTGTAACTCTGCAAAGTCCCGGATACTCCCCATCCGGCCCACGTCCTCGAGGAACTGCCTGTGCTCGGCGGGCATGTAAGCCCTCACCTCCTCGTGGAAGTTGAGTTCCTTCTTCTTCTCGCCACCAGTCTTCGAGACAGCGTCGGGGGAGTTATTCCCCGTGGATGTGTGCTCCACCCCCAGCACGATGTCGAGGAACTGGATCAACGAGCTCTGACCGTTACTCCCGCCCCGGAGCTGCATCCACTCTCCCGCGCCATCACCCTCGTCGTAGAACACGCCCCGCGGCAGTCCGGCGGAGGCCATGTTCTTGCTCCCCGCCAGGAAGGGCCGGATGTGGTAGTAGAACACCGTGGGGTCGCACTTCTCGTACATCCTGCCCAGAAGGGCGTGAATGCGCCGGATGCAAGTGGCGAGCTCGTCCAGGGCGTGGGTGATGGTGGCGTGGTCGCGCCGCCTCACGGACTTTAGGGCGCGCAGCATGATGGGGACTATGTGCGCGCCTTGAGCTTCCATTGCCACGGAGACGGTGTAGAACCAGGATTCGTCCTCGGTTCCCGTGAAGGTGTGCAGGGCCCGGAGGGAGTCGACTCTGGTCAGGTCCGCCGGGGACGTGGTGCGGAAGTTCCAAAGGCAGGTTGAGGCGTAGGTTGCTACTGGTAGGAGCTCCAGGTGGGACGACACGCGGAGGAGGGGGACCGTTATTGGGGGGGGGAGGACCTGGAGGGAGTGTGAGTATCAGGAACAGATATAATAGAAAAGGGGGAGCGACTCACCTCGGCGGCACGGTCACCACCCCATATGTACCCGTGGGCCAGAATGCTGAGTATGATATATGCCCTTCGCCATTCCGGTACTGTCCGTAGGTGACCGACGTCTAGTATTGGTAGCTCCTGCACCCTTGATCTTATGCTCCTGTCTTTGATGTGCCTGGGTAGCTCTTCGATGACCGACTCCCACGGTTGATAGTACGGATCCGGCAGCAAGTCTAGTGGAGGTAGGCTGGGAAGGAAGCCGTTTGACCCATCTTCTGCAGGTGAAAGTGCGCAGCGGTGCCCTTCCAATGCGTAGTGAAGTGGTGGGATAGCGTGAGGAGACATCTTGAACTCGTCAGCCACAAGCACAGCAAAGATATGTCGTTGAGACAGATATTTCAAGAGGCAGCGGTAGAGGTGGTCGACTTACACGGGACTCGAAGTTGTTGATATGCACAGCGAGAAATAGGGTGATCGATTATTGAACCCTTCGTCCGGGAATGGTATAACCTTCAGATGCTGGGAGGCGTCTATATCTGATGCAAACTTGGCGCTGACTCGATCCAAATATCTCGTTCAAGTGGCTGAGGTAGTTACCGTCCGATATATAGGAGCGAATCTCCTGTCCTTGATATCCCAGACCCCTGGGCGCATTCTTCCATATACATGACTACATGTACTATGTGCGGGTCCATGTTGCAAGCCTGGATACCTGCTCAACCGGACTTCCGGGTGCTTGGCTGGATCATCATCTCCCCTGACCAACGACAAGGTGAGCGGTCAGGGGAGTTTTGTTGTGTCAACTTATCTCCGGCGGAGACATGCCATCGGAAGCAACAGTGACGTCCGTGGTGTTGGAGCTAAGGACCGGTTTTTGTTACGAACCCTCCAATATCATGTAGACAAAGTGTCTGACATTGCTGAGAGAGCTTGCGCAAGCAGCACACCTTCGACAAAATACCTTGATGTGATGTCGTAAAGGGATGCGGTGAGATTGGTTGTTTGGAGTTGCGGACTTGCCTCGTGGTGACGGTTATCGACGGAAGACGGATGTTAGTGGAGCACGGAAGCGCTAGCGGAAACGGAAACGGAGACGGATGTGGAAGGGGCCCGCACGGAAGACGGAACTCGGAGAGAAGTGGATCTTCCGACAGTGACGACCTTCCACGATCAGACATTAGCTTGGAGACAGCTTGATATCGAGCCGCGGGTCCGGAGACAGAGCAGATACATATGAGACCCTGCTAAAGCTCCATTACGTGTCGAGATGCGTTCATTACTCCTCTTCTCCACGTCCTCACATCTCTCTTCAACACGAAATTATCCCACAACATGGACGTAGCCGCCGCCGTCGAGACGCTTAGAAAGGGACAGCTGCCATCATTCCCTCCTCAAGCAAAGAAACGTGCATTTGCAGAGCAACTAGACGCCCAAGACGTTCTCAGCCATCTGCGTGAGGAATTCATAATACCAACTAAGGGATCACTAAGGAAGAAAGCCCTGAACCGTAAGTAACTTAGTGAAGACGCACCTCAACCAACCTCGGGAGCCGAGACTTACAAGATATTAGCAAAAGCAAATGGCGTGAATAGCGTCAACGGTAGCGTCAACGGTGTCAACGGGACCAACGGTACACACGCCACCAACGGTACCAACGGTATCAATGGACACTCAAAGGCTATTCAGACCCAAAATGGGCATAGTCAAAGTGAAGAGGATGACGACTCGCCCTCCCTCTACCTCGTGGGCAATTCCCTCGGCGCTCAGCCAAAGGCTGTCCGCGCATATCTCAATGCTCAACTGGAGACGTGGGCCTCGATAGGGGTCAACGGCCACTTCAACGCTCTGGAAGACTCCCCTCTCGTGGCATGGCAGGACATGGCGGAGGACTGTGCGAAGAAGTCAGCCGACATTGTTGGTGCCTCGCCTAGTGAGATTGTTATTATGAATACCCTGACTGCCAATTTGCACTTCATGATGGCTAGTTTTTACCGGCCGACTGAGAAGAGACACAAGATTATCTTGGAGTGGAAGCCATTTCCGAGTGACTGGGTGAGCCAATCCAAGTTAAATCATGATCAACGCTGGGCGGTATGCTAACAGTCCCAGTACGCCATAGACTCCCAAATCAAATGGCATGGCCTCGACCCGGCAAAGTCGATGGTCGAGATCCAACCAGACGACAACTTCTGCATCTCGACGGAAAAGATCCTGGCCGTGATCGACGAGCATGCCGAGGAGACGGCGCTGCTCTTACTGCCCGGCATCCAGTACTACAGCGGCCAGCTGTTCGACATGCCACGTATCACGAAGTACGCCAAGGAGAGAGGCATTGTCGTCGGCTGGGACTTGGCACATGCCGCTGGCAATGTCGAGCTCCGTCTCCATGACTGGAATGTTGACTTTGCCGTGTGGTGCACTTACAAGTACATCAACGCCGGGCCTGGAGCGATTGCCGGTGCATTCGTGCACGAGCGCCACGGCAAGGTCGAGCACAGTGACGAGGACGGACAGTTCGTCTTCCGACCGCGGCTTTCGGGCTGGTACGGCGGCGACAAGTCCGTCCGGTTCAACATGGCGAAGACGTTCCAGCCGACACCGGGGGCAGGCGGATTCCAGGTTTCCAACCCATCTGCCATCGACCTGGCAGCACTATCAGCCGCGCTATCCGTCTTCAACAAGACGAGCATGTCCGCTTTGCGATCCAAGGCACTCCTCATAACCGCCTACACGGAGTACCTGCTCAACGACATCCTCGCTTCGCAGAGTGCAGAAGGCAGGGAACCACCGTTTCGGATACTCACGCCCAAGAACCCGCTGGAAAGAGGAACGCAACTCAGCGTACTGCTCCGACCAGGCCTGTTGGAGCACGTCGGAAAGGCACTGAAGGAAGGGAGTGTTGTCTGCGACCAGCGCAAACCGGATGTCATTCGGGTGGCGCCGGTGCCGTTGTACTGCAGGTTTTCGGACGTTTGGAGGTTTGCAGAGATATTCCGGCGTGCGATAGAGACGAGCGCATAAGAGCAGAATACAAGACGAGGTTGTTCCATGTGCCATGGCGCTTGCACCGTCCGATCTTAGTAGTCAGTGCAGTGATGACGGTGCATCATGTGGGAGTTCCCATCATGCAGGGCGACTTCAACGACTGACAAGTTCTCAAGATATTCTCGCTGTTTCCTCTCTCGGCCAGTTATGTCTTCCACTCCGGATCTGAATGGTAAGCTCTCAGCAAAGGATGTGATATAGCTTCCTTAATACCAAGTATAACAACCAGCGTTTTCCAGCGGACGAGGGTTTCGCCTATTGTTTCGACAAGGAAATGATTTGGAGCCATAGCTGTGATCACGATGACGAACAAGTTGCGGTACAACAGAAACGCAGTGGCTATCGAAAGCCATGCGATTGGAGCGGGGAGCCATTCGCGCCACCACATCCCGTCAGCAAGATCAATAACCTCTTGATCATCCAACACACAGCCTTTACCTTTACTCAGCTTTTGCTCGACACACTCCATTCCATCACCAAAACGATTTCATTGACATCGACAACCCTGCTCGGAAGGCTCAGGGGCAGACAACACCACTCGAGAACAATACATAAGGTGTCATTCCAAATTCGTTGATCTTCTCTTGTTTCATTTTCACGGATCCCATATACTTGCGTTGCTTTAACGAGTGAACTGCCATAGCAGTCTGTCGTCAAAATGTCATTGCCTTCGGGGATACAAGATATTGGCACGGCTTTCTCTGGGCTTGACTTCTCCGAAGCACTGCAACCACCAGTCGCCAGTAACAACAGGCCGCCACGATCCCGTCCTCGCCGCAGTCGAGGCCCTCGATGCGCCGCACAATCGCCGACCCCTAGCATAACCATCCCCATATCAGCTCTTCTGAACTTCCCTGCCGAGATTCGACTACAGATATATGATTTACTTCTCGTCAGCCGATTCCATCAAAGCCCATTATTCGAGGGTAAAATCCCACACTGGGCGCTTGGGGTCAGAAGTCAAAAGCTTGTTGCGATTGACATTCAGTATCCACAGGATCAAACGATGGAGCCGGCAAGCATGCGCGTCTGTAAACAAATATACCACGAGGCTGTCCCAGTACTCTATTCCAGAAACGTCTTCCATTTCAGTAGGCCGAAGAAGATGCTTCAATTCTTGGAATGAGCTGGATCTGCCAACATCAAGATGATCAGGTTTCTTGACATGAGCCCATTCATATGGCCTGACGTCCCATTTCAACTGTGACTTACTCTGCTCAACACCCTGGCTGTGGAATGCACTGGGCTTAGACACGCCCGGATCTGCTGGAACACAGGTGAGAGAACATTATAGAACACAGATGAGAGAACATGGCGTGCCCTACCGAGGGGCGACCCAGAGAGAGTTCTGGGTGATAGCCTAGCCTTTGTACGTGCTTTGGTGAAGATCAAAGGGCTTGAGCGAATGACCATCTGTGGCTATTATGGCAAGCACTGGCCTACATACCTCGAGAGGGAAACGGGGGCTTATGTGCGGGAGGAGCCTTGTTTCAACATGGACCCTAGGACGTTCCTCAGCTACAGTGATTACGAGGATCCCAAGTACGTCGAGGAGGCATATGAGCGGCGTCGACTTCATATTAAGAAACACGAGAGCCTCCTCAGGGATTTTCAGAAGGATACAGAGGATCTGATCCCGTAGGTTATGTTACTATCGGAGGGAGCATACGGCCTATGATCAATCAAATACCGCGCTGGACAACCTGGTTTGATACCGAGCAGGATGAGATAACGTTCATCAACCATCAATGTGACGATCCGATCCAATGCGGTTATGCGCCCGACTCCCGAAGCCGGCCCGGAGGTGGGCATCTCAGCACATATCACGACATCCACCTCCTCACCAACTCAGGCAAATCAAAGCAAACAGACCTCCGAAACAATCCATATATATGCCGAAGGACCGATACCATGATGGGTGTGTGCAACAACGACTGGCCGACATCAGCGGATGCCGCTTCGCCATTTATGCTAGAATCACGACTCGCTGGCACCCTTAACTCTCGAAGGACACTATGCGCATTAGGAATGCTATTCTGCTACCCAACGTATGGGTAAGTGGGCATGATCATCATATCGGAGATATTGACGTGATGGCCTCCTGCTGTCTATAAGTGACTGGTCGCTGCCAAGGACACTCCTTCCGTGAACCTTTGAGCACAGCCCTTCGACTCCAATCCTGAGACAGTACCATCACCAACCACAGCAGTTGTTTGCCAGCTTCCATTCACACCTAAGTTATTCAATATGTCCACAACTACCACCACAACCCAGGAGTCAACTGCAGGAACTCTCACCCTGGCCTACGACAAGGAGATCCACGAACAGGTATAGTTCCACCCCGTCCTCTACCTTGTCATCTACCCCGTCCGGCGCCATTAACACCATCCAGTACAAGTACTCCACCTACCTCCCAGTCTACGACAACACAGCCCACTTCCCTCCCCTGGAACCCTTCAACTTCACCGACCGCGGCAGCACAGCCGACAAGTCCAAGCGGAACCTCCTGTCCAACTCCAACTCGTCGCTCGAGGTCACCAAACTCACCCCCGTCATTGGCACCGAGATCCGCGGCCTGCAGCTCTCTTCCCTCTCTGACGTCCAAAAGGACGAACTCGCCCTGCTCATCGCCGAGCGAGGCGTGGTCGTCTTTCGTGACCAGGACTTCAAGGACATTGGCATTGAGAAGCAGAAGGAGTTTGGGCGGTACTTTGGGCCGTTGCATATCCATGTTCGTCCCCTTCCCCACTCTTACCCTCCTTCATTCATCATCCTTCCCTTTCTTCTTGTTCCACTCAGTGTCTAACAGCCTCCCAGCCCGTCGGCTCCCACGTCGCCAACCACCTAGAGCTGCATAACATCTACCTCGGCCCGGACAACGAGTACCGCACCCGCAACAAGAGCAACAAGCTCACCACCGTCGGGTACCACTCCGACGTGTCCTACGAGCGCCAGTCGCCCGGCATCACTATCCTCACCCTCCTCTCCGTCCCTCCTACGGGGGGTGATACGGCGTGGGCGAGCCAGACGGCTGCGTACGAGCGCTTGTCGGACCCGATCAAGAAGTTGCTCGAGGGGTTGAGGGCGGAACACAGCGGGTTCCCGCAGGCGGAGGGCGCGAGGAGGGACGACAAGTTTGTGAGAAGAGAGCCGCTTAGGACGGAGCATCCTGTTGTTAGGGTGCATCCTGTACGTTTTATCTTCCACCCTTCTGTGGAGCATGCGAAGCTGACGGTACCAGGCAACCGGCAAGAAAGCACTCTTCATCAACCCTGGATTCACGAAGCGCATCGTCGGTCTGCGGGACGAGGAGTCAGGTGCCCTGCTGAAGCTGCTGTTCAAGGTATTCTACCTCCTTCCCTTCCTCCTATTGCCCATAATCCCCCCGTGTCCCCTGCCCCGTCGTCGTAGCGCTCCCTCCTCCTCTCCATCCCTCTCCCTCGCCCTCCCTCATTCTCGCCCTCCCCCTTCTCAACCCTTCACTTCCTCTTGCCCTCCCATTACTCCCCTCCCATCGTCTCCTCCCCTCAAAAAAAAGACAATACTAACACAAAAGAAACCCAGCACATCTCCCTATCCCAAGACCTCCAAGTCCGCGTCAAGTGGGAAGAAGGCACCGTCGCGCTGTGGGACAACCGCGTCACGGCCCACACGGCCATCACGGACTACGACGTGCACAACCCCCAGCAGGGACTGCGGCACGGGTTCCGCATCACGACGCTGGCTGATAAGCCGGTTGGCGTCGACGGGATTGAGAGTGTTTGGTAAAGCTCTCGAGTGGGTGCAACATGCTGTCGTGCCGTCATGGGGAAGGATAACATAATTGATGCGCTGGTTACAAATTGGGATGAGTTAAGTTATGTACAGAAGTGAATCTCCAACACCGCCCAACAGCCGGTACATATCGTGGCTCTTCTCTCCAAGCCGGTTTCGAGCTGCTGTTTTCGGATACATAATGTCCCCCCCCCCCGCGAACCACTCCAGCCACCCTACCATTGTCCTCCCCCGACCTACAAACACTGACTATAATAATCATTACTCCTCGAACACGTGGCTCCCGATGCGCAAGTCGTGCACCCCGTCCACCCCTGCCCGCCGCACTGTCCGTACTTGGCGACCGAGCAGCCACCACCCGGCGCAGCGGTGGTCGTAGTTGCCTTCGTAGTGCTTGTGGACAGAGTAGTTGGCTTGGGCGTGGTGGTGGTGCCCGGCTTGGCCGTCGTTGTGGGAGCCGGGTTCGAGCCCCCGCCGTTGTTGCTGCCGCAGGAAAAGACTGCGGGACCGGGCACGGTGTAGCTGTTGAAGTTTGAGTAGATCTGCGGGGTAGTGTTAGTTTACACTGGCGAGGGAGAAAGAGAGGATGGAGAAAGGGGGGAGAAGTACATTGGCCGTGTAACCCGGGTCAGTCTCCTTAAACGCTCCCGGGATCAGGGCCGTGGGGCCGGGGGTGGCGCTGCCGCCGCCTGAGACGCTGATTTGGGCGCAGGAGATGTAGAACTTTGTTGTCCGGTGTTAGCTTTTGCTTCGATGACTGGATTTTGCTATGGAAAACTCTGGAGAAGGTGCTTGGTTACCTGTGGAATGCCTGCTGGCCAGGGGTTGTGGATGGCGAGGGACTGGATGCGGAGGAGGTACTCTCCGTCTTGGATGCAGGTTGGGATGTTGTATGTGTAGGAGCCTGGCACTTGTTAGTTGGTTGTTGGTTCAGGGGAGGTAGAGGGCAAAACGTACCTGCCATATTCCATGTGGCTTGTCCACCGCTGAAAGTTGGGCCTTATTTTGCTGTTAGCTGTGTGCTGTGTCTTCCACTAGCCTTCCTGGGAAGCATACCGATATCATGGATCTTGAACCACGGCCCGCTGCCATCATAGTCCGATGCCTTGCCCGGTGCCTTGGACATGTATCTACTCCCGTCAGTCATTTATGCCCTTCCTCCTCTTCTCTGTCTTGCAACTCACATCGAAATAGGCCCCTGGTGGTAAACAGGCGTGTCAAGCGTAAAAGTGAACTGATCACCGGCCTTCACGGCGACGGTCTGCGTCGACGCCCCCGAGGCGCCGACGTTGCACCGCAGGTCGTTGGACGACAGGTCCGTCACGGGCGAGTTGTAGTTGCTGTTCTGCCGGATGTACTGGAAGACGGGGGACTTGGTCGACCCGACGGACAGCTGCTGGAAGATGTAGTGCGCCGACACGTCGGTCACGGCCAGCGAGAGGGCGGCGGCCACGCTGATGATGCTGTGCTTCATGATGATGTTGGCTGAAGGGTTTCCGGGTTGGATATTGGGTTCTTGGCGGTGGTGCAGACGGGAGTGTTGCTTCTCGGTAGTGGACGCAATATGGGATATATATATGTGGACATGGTCCTGGGAGACGAACCAGAGGAGCCTCGCAACGTCATGTCCGGGATGGTTCTCCGGTCTCATCGAACCGCCGGATTAGGACGGATGGCGCTCATGCTCCAGTTTAGGGCGTAGCATTGCTTGTTGGCTTCGAGCGGCCCGGCAACCGACACCAAGCATGCGCTGGATCCTGGTCTAGAACAGCAGCAAAACCAGTCCTGTGATGGAAAAGTCCCTACGCGAACCACCACCAAGCCTGCCATTCCGCCGACATGCGACAAGCCGCGGATGGCTACGTCCGCATATACTAGAAAGAGACAGAGGTCAGTGACACGCCGGCCAATGGCGCAGGGGTGTGGTATATTAACCGGCCGGTTAGTTACCCCACAACCAGGTCGACGGCCGTGGGAGCATTGGGAGATCCTGGAGTGCATGGGCGCCGAGACAACCGAAACCTGGAAATCCGTGTGCATCTTGTAGAAGGGGGAAAAGGAGAGAGTCGGCACGAGATAGTGAGGCGAGAAGTGCAAAATGGGCGCAAGCTAGCTCCCAATTTGGAGACCATAAGAAGCCACTCTCGTGCTGACCACAAGGCAGCTGCAATCGCCGACAGGCAGACGAACATGGAGGAACCAAGCAGAAACGAGCGAACCTTGGTGAAATGTGGGAGGTGATGTCGTATATCTCGAGCACATGGTTAGCCGCTTCGTCGCCGATGAACATGCAGCCAATCGCGGCGCTGTTGAGCTGAGAGGTCACTCGACCCCTATTCCTCCATTCATGTTCCTCCACTATGCCTCCTCCTCCAGCTCTCCCTACTCCTCCAGCTCTCCCTACTCCTCCAGCTTAATGATAGTAGGATCCCAACAAACAGGGCTATACTCCCCCGTCTCCAAATCCTTGACTTCCTCCTCCGTCAGCTCAAAGTCAAACACCTCGGTATTACTCCTAATCCTCGCCGGCGTAACGCTCTTGGGCAGCGGCACGAACCCCTTCTGCAGACTCCACCGGACCAACACCTGCGCCTGCGACTTCCCGTACTTCTCCGCCAGCCTCTTCAGCACGGGCTCGTCCCACCTCTCCCCCCTCACAAGCGGGCTGTACGCCTCCACCGCCACGCCCCTCTCCTTCAACCAGGCCGTGATATCCCCCCTCGCGCACCAGGGGTGAATCTCGTACTGTCCCGCGCTCAACACCCCTCCCCTACCCTTACCTCTCTCCTCCTCCAGCTCGGCGATGTACGCCTCTAGTTCCTCCAGGTGATGCACGCCGTAGTTGCTCACGCCGATGGACCTCACTTTCCCGGCCTCGACGGCTTCGACGAGCGCCCGCCACCCCCCCTTGCGCGCTTCGGAGCCCCCGTAGGGCGCGTGCAGCAGCATGAGGTCGATGTACTCGAACCCCGTCTCGCGGAGGGTCGCGTCGACCTGCGCCTTGGCGAGGTCGTACGAGACCTTGCGCACCTTGGAGGTGAAGAAGATGGAGGAGCGCGGGACGGTGGCGGCCGCTTGCTTCACGGCGAGGGCGGCGCCGCCTTCGTTTTTGTAGGAGGCTGCCGAGTCGATCTGATGCTATCAGCCCACTGTGCGGTGAGACGTGCTTGGGAAAGACCAAGATCACAAGAGGCTGATATGGACTTACATGTCGATATCCCTGCTTCAGGGCCTCGGTTACCACCTCTGTGGCTTGCTCTGGGGGCCTGTTGAGCATTGCAAGTCAGCCTTCTAATGCCAGCCAACGATAATGTATCTGCGGTCGCTTACGTCTTCCACAGCTGCACATGCGTATTAGTAAGTTGTTCTGAACAGCACATAAGCAGGGGAAGACTCACTCCGTATCCCAGCACCGGCATCTCATAGCCGCTCTTGAGCTTAATCGTCGATTCGAGACAGAGTTTCGTCATCTTGATGACGTGATGCTGGACTATGTTGGTTTACTGTTTGAGTGAGACTTGGTATTCCGTCTCACTCGTTCTGTTTTTGAACTCGGGTTGGATGGCGGGAAGATGAACAAGACAAGGTAGTTTTCTCGCTTTCTGAAAGTTGAAGCGATCACGACAGAAAGGACACGGCGTGTTCGGCGTCACCGCCCGTCAACAAATGCTTGGCAAAACCGCTGCGGAGGATTTCCCGCCCGAGTCTCGGTGTATTCATCCCCGGCGTGCATGCGTCATTTCAGTAATTTGCATTGCATATGTCCATTCCCAGAACAAATAATCAGAACTTCCCATCACTAAAATCAACAACGATGGCCTTCTCAATGATTCCTCCGGCGGCCGCCTTGAAAGCCTGATGCGACGGGTCTGTGTTCACGTAATAATTCCTCTTTTCCGGACTGTCGAACTCGACTATAAAGGCGTACGAGATGCCGCTCTGCGGAGGGTCAGCACTCGAGATCAAATTTGCGGAGAGGTTGAAGAAGAGGTAGGCATACCGTCCTGTCCTCAATGGAGTTGTCCTTCCCTCCCGTCACGGAGAGGATGTACGGCTTCTTGGTGACGGGGTCGAGGCAGGTGTTTTTCAGGGCCAGCATCTGCTTGTTTGTCTGTCCTCTGTCAGTCGTGTATCCATCTACTCGACACACAGGATGAACTCACCTGCGCAATAACATCGGCAGCAGCATCGTCCTTATACTGGAACAGGACGAGATGCGTGACGGCGCCGTGTCGTGAGGAGGGAGGATCGTAGGTACCCAGGCTCAGGGGGTTGGCGAGCATAAAGAGGCTCCCCAAGCAGAATATGCCGATGATGGCGAGGATGGTGACGTTGTTCCTGGCCATTTCTACGGGCTTCATCTTCCTGGGCCTGTGATGGAAGAAGGGTTCAGGGGTTCAATGCAGACAGAAAGGCTTGTTGCCGTCGAAGCATCTTAAGCCAACACGGGCTATTGAATGTTAGCGCAACTATTGGACCTGGTGGCTTACACGTGACTTCGCGTTGGGCTTGGACGAGCTTGCAAAAGAAGTTGCGTTTCACAGACGGGACTGCCCTCCCGAGTGATTTCATGACAGAGACCTATTCCGGGGTTCATTGCGCAGCAGCAGACATCGTTAAAGTTGTCCGAGCACAGACAATAGGGGACAATGCAGGAGCCAACAACCCTAACCCGGCATGAAGTCTTATGTTTGTCTTCATGTCCTTCACCGTTGGTGAGTGAAACGCTTGAGGTGCCTTCGGGTAGCCCCACCACGGGGATACACTTTAATTTACCCCGCCGGCCGCATCGTCATGTTCAATGCAAAATACCTTACCTTAGTTAGGAGCGTCCAGCCCGAGCAACAATTCAGAGAGAGCGCAACAACACTTTTCCCAGCCGACAACAAAGCCCACGAGGACAGAAACACCCTCCCGACCTGATTATTTACTCCACCAACCCCTCATCGAAAGCCCAGCCACATAACAATTGGCAACATGCGCCTAGTGAGCTCCAAGAAAGCCTTGGCCGACCTCACGGACCTGGGCGGCACAGAAGACGATGCCGTGACACTTCTCCCCGAAGAGCCAGAAGACATGGTAGGTGTCTCTCCTTTTCCCCTCCTGCTACTCCCTCTTCCACCCCCTCTCTCATCCCCCTACCCTCGATGCTGACTGCCCAGTGGCACGCCAACAACCTAATAGGCCCCAGCGACATCATCCGCGCCCACGCCATCCGCAAGGTAACCCGCACCACCAACACGGGCTCGACCTCCTCCGAGCGCGTGCACACGGACCTCACCATCCGCGTGACGACGACCTTCTTCGACCCGGCCGCCTCGGCCCTGCACGTGTCCGGCACCGTGGTGAAAGAGAACGGCTACGTCGCCATCGGCCAGTACCACACCCTCGACCTCGAGCTCAACCGCGCCTTCACCCTTCTCAAACCGGGCGGGTGGGACAGCGTCGCGAAGGAAACGCTACAAGAAGCCCTCCGCCCCGAGTCGGGCGACGACCTGGCGGCCGTGGTCATGCAAGAAGGGCTGGCCAATATTTGTGTGATAACGGAGTTCCGCACCGTCCTCAAGCAGCGCGTCGAGCACAGCATACCCAAGAAGCGATCGGGGGCGTCGGACATGGACAGCGCGACAAAGGCCTTCTTCGACAAGACGCTCAACACCCTCCTCCGCGCCGTCGACTTCGACCCCGCCCACCCGCGCACCTTACTCCTCGCGAGCCCGGGGTTTGTGGCGACAGAGTTCCGGAAGTACATCCTCGACCTAGGCCAGAGAACGGCGGACAAGAAACTTATTGGGTTGGGAAAGGCGGCGATGGTGGTGCACACCTCCTCGGGCCACGTGCACGCGCTCAACGAGGTGCTCAAGTCGCCCGAAGTGCAGACCAAGATGAAGGACAAGAAATTCTACGGCGAGACGAGGCTGATGGACGATTTCTACACGAGACTACGCAAAGATGATGGGCGGGCGTGGTACGGCCTGCAGCCTGTTGCGAGGGCGGTGGACGAGGGTGCCATCGGACCGGGAGGGGGCACGCTGATGATCAACAACAGTCTGTTTAGGAATATGGATGTCGAGACGAGGAGGAAGTATGTAGATCTCGTGGATAGGGTCAAGGAGGCCGGTGGGGAGGCGAGGGTGTTAAGCAGCGATCATGAGAGCGGGCAGAGGCTGGATGCGCTGGGCGGGATAGCGGCGATACTGAGTTATCCGAGTTACGATCTTGATGAGGATCCCGAGGAGGAGACCAATGAGAATGGCACGGCGGAGGGCACCATGGTGATATGACACCGATGTGGAGTTGGTGTATGATGGCTTATCACGGCGTCTTACGAAGCAATGGAAGCGTCATTTGGGTTTGCATCCATGGGACTTGATGAATGACTGGACATCAAGATTTCTCTAGCTGGGGTACACTTGATATGCAGGGACATGCAGTGCAGGAACATGAAGGGGAGAGACACATTCAGCCCTACCCGATCGGCCATTGGAGGCTCCGTGATGCCGTCCATGACGTAGACGTTCGTTGCCAAGAAAGGTTAGTCAGCGGTGGCCGGTTACCCCTGAGCATGTAAGGTACCTCCAATGAACTTCTTCACTGTTCCTTCTTGTCGTCTGTAAGTCTTTTCAGCGACTGGACTGATTCCCTCGCCTGTCGGTCGTCCAACACGTGAAATATCCGAGCCGTGAGGCCAGAAGCGATTGGATGTGACTGAGTCGCACAATGATGCTTGGCGGGAATCAAGCTCACGGAGATGCGGACCCATCCTTCCATGTCAGGGGACTTGAAAGCTCCGAGAGACACAATTCGAGAGAGAGTTCCATCTGCTAGCTTTGACATCCTTCTTGAGACAACCTGGAATCCCTTTTTGCCCTGCTGAAGTCCGACTTACCTAGTAGTGGACTTACTTGTACTTCTGTACCTACCGGAGTCTTGAACAACACGGCAGTCCGATTATAATTCCAGAACTAAGGTACCCTTGGCATATGACAGGGTATCTCGGCAGCCTCGGATCGCCGCCGCGCCGACATTTCTTTCAACACATCCAATCTGTATCACACACAGTCAGATTGCAAGTCGCACAAACCCGCACCACACAACAACCCCAGCAGATCTGCTACGGTACCTCGGCGTCTCCTCGCATAGCGCACAGGGCCGGGTGTATAGAATGAAGCCATCCCACAGGCTGACAGTAGCCTTAGTGAGCTTGGCTAAGCAATCCTAAGCAGCTAGAGCCTACCTACTAGGTGTGTTGCCGCCCATGCCGGACGGTGGGTGGCTGAGAAGAAGACGTCTCGTTGGATCCAAAGAAGAAGAAGAAGAAGGAGACCAAGATGGCGCCCATATTGTCCGTCTTCCGGTCAGGTGCCTCCTCGGACCGGAGGCAACAGCAACAAGAGAAGCAGCACAAGAGAGAGGAACAGGGGGTGGCACAGGAACAGGAACAGGAACATACCGCCGACCATGACAGCCACCACCAACAACAACACCCTGCCGCCGATACAACCTCCACCTCCCTCCCTTCCTCAGACGGTCGAGAGCCCTTCCCGAACCTCCCGCGCGACAGTCCCGAGAGCAAGAGATTGAGTAGATACCCGACCAACGGTGGACGGCCAGGTAGGTCGCATGCTTTTCTTTTCTTCCGTCACTCTACTATACACGAATACCCTCTGCGCCAAGATCAAGATCTATGGAGCGCCCCCTTTTTCGCAGTTCCAAATGCGAATATTGCTTGCCCATCTCGGGGGCCCGGGCGCATCCCGCATCCCGCGCCGTCGGTCATGCTTCATACTCGACCATGTCCCGGCGCAGAATACGCGTATACCGACACCGACACCGACTGACTGCAGAAAGCTGACGTCGCCCCCGTCAACTAGGTACCGGCAACTCGACCGCACCATCCCCCAAGCCAATCAGGAGGACGTCATCGCGGTTCTCCAGAAACACCACCCCGGCCGGGGCACGGGACAAGAGACAAGAGGGCTCCTCGCGCGGCAACGGAGGCGACGTTGAGAAAGACAAGGAGGCGGCCGTGGAGAAGAAGGACGGCGGCGGCCCTGCTGCGGAGAAGAGGATCAACACGGCCACGACGTCCACCACGACCGATAGCGGCACCACCCGAGCTGTCGCCATACCGATCAGGGCTACACAACCCTCGCCGCCAGCGCAGTCGACTGGTACACCCACCGGCACTTCGATCGACCCGCTGTCTCAGGTGCGTTTCTGCCCCCGTTGCGCTTGCGTAACCTCCCATGCGACCAAGTTGTGCTGGCCGACGCAACTACTCCCCTGCCCTGGTCAACATGCATACGACCACTTCACCCCCATATCTAGCCACCCCACAACTCCACCTTTAAGACACAGTATACTAACCCACCATCTCTCTCAGCACATCTTCATGCGAACAAATACAGACCACACAATCCCCCAGCGCCTGCGCAACCCCCCTCCCCGCCCCGACTCCCCCTCAGGCGACGCCCTATCACCCTTATACTCGGACCTCTTCCCCAAACACAACGCCGCCTCCTCTACCACGCCGACCGGCGGCGATGCGGCGGGCAGCAGCTTCAAGAAGCGCGGGTTTCTCGGCCGCCTCAGCATGCCCGGCATGCCGGGCCGCGGTAAGAAGAAGGACGACGCCTCTACGGACGACAACCCCGACTCCGACTCCGAAGTTGCCACCACAGATGGCGCGAGCGCGAGGGTGTTTAGCCAGGCTATCGCTGCCCCTGGTGCGGGAGGGGGGTTTATGCCGCAGCACAAGGAGCCGCCGAGGTACATACGCACGAAGGCATACAATAAAAAGAGCCGCGAGTTCGGGCAGATGTTCCTCGCGCAGGAGCTTGTCGGCACCCGGCCGCCTGAGAACGACACGATAGCATCCTCCGACTCCCCCAACGAACCTACCACCACGACCAACGGCAACGTCAAGTCCAGCGCCTCGGTAGCCTCCTCCTCAGCCCGTGGCGGCAGCACAGTCAAAGGCCCCCGCCAAACAGGCGGCGCAATCTGGGCCACCGAGTTCAGCAAAGACGGGAAGTACCTCGCCGCAGGCGGTCGCGACCAAGTCGTCCGCGTCTGGGCCGTCATCTCCACCGCAGAAGAGCGCAAGGCGCAGGAAGAGGAGGAGCAGCAGCTCCTCTCCAACGGCACCGGCACCGCGGGGGAGAGGCTTAGCGCGCCTGTCTTTATGGAGAAGCCGTTCCGCGAGTTCAGAGGCCACACGGGCGAGATACTGGACCTCAGCTGGAGCAAGAACAATTTCCTGCTGTCGAGTTCGATGGATAAGACTGTAAGGCTGTGGCATATCAGCCGGACGGACTGCCTGTGCACGTTTAAGCACAAGGATTTCGTCACGAAGCTGGCGTTTCATCCGAGGGATGATCGGTTCTTCCTCGCGGGGAGTCTCGATACTATGTTGAGGCTGTGGAGTATACCCGACAAGGCGATCGCGTACTCGGCGCAGCTGCCGGATCTTGTGACGGCGGTGGCGTTCTCTCCCGATGGCAAGACGGCGATTGCGGGTTTGCTGAATGGGCTGTGTCTGTTCTATGATACTGAGGGCCTGAAGTTTCAGACGCAGATTCACGTCCGGTCGTCGCGGGGGAAGAACGCAAAGGGGAGCAAGATCACGGGCATCAGCACCATGACCGTGTCGTCTCAATTCCCCTCCACGTCCACCTCGCAGAGAACGGGCACGCTCATGAGCCGCACGTCGTCCGACCTGGCAGGCGACGCCAAAATTCTCATCACATCCAACGACAGCCGCATCCGCATCTACAACATGCGCGACAAGTCCCTCGAGCACAAGCTCAAAGGTCACGAGAACGCATGCAGCCAGATCGCGGCCTCCTTCTCCGACGATGGGAAGTACATAATCTGCGGCAGCGAGGACCGCAAAGCCTTCATCTGGAACGTGGCGCAAGCAGCAGCCGAGCTCAACCCGGACAAGAAACCGTACGAGTGCTTCGCCGCCCACCCGGACATCGTGACGACTGCCATCTTCGCGCCGACCAAGACGCGCATCCTCCTCAACGGTGGGGGCGATCCGATCTTTGAACTCTGCAACCCGCCCCCCGTGACACTCATGTCTCTAGAAGAAGCAGCAAGCGCAACAACGAGCCAGGTCGACGTCACCCCCTCCATCGAAGCCACCGTCACCAACGTGACTACCTCCGTCCCGGCCACGCCCCGCCCCAGACCGGAGGAATCGCCAGCCTACATCGCCCGCTCGACGCACTACGACGGCAACATCATCGTCACGACAGACGACACGGGCATCATCAAGGTCTTCCGCCAGGACTGCGCCGCCGCGAAGCGCAAGCACGACAACTGGGAAACGGCGTCGTCAACTTTCGGTAGGAGGCAGTCGCAAGCCATAGGCGGCGGGTTCAGCATCGGCGGCGCGAACATCGGCCGGAGCGCGAGTATCCTCACGCGGTCCAGCATGGCGAGCGCGAGCGCCGCACATTCTCGGCGCGGCAGCCTGAGCCAGTTGCCCCCCAACTCGACAGTCGCCTCCCCGCAACTAGGCGGCCTCACCGGCGCTTTTAACGCCGGCCACTCAGATCGCATCCTCTCCTGGCGCCAGGGCATAGAGCGCAACGCGTCCGTTCAGAACAGGCCCGTCAGCAGCATCATGTCCACCGCGCGCAACAGCGAACGATCCCTATCCCCCAGCAAGTCGGGTAAACTCCGCGTCGGCTCATCAGCAAGCGAAGCCCGCAAGCAGCCGTACGCCAACTCCAACCAGCCACCACCCGCCACCACGAACAAAAACAACATAGCGTCTCCGACGTCGAGTACGTACGGCAGTATAGCCGGCGACCGGCCCTCGGTTCGCGCGTCGAAGGACCTCCTGCGCCAAAACTCGGCGTCTAAGAAAGACAACGGGCCGGCGGAGTTGCCTACACCATCGTTCTCCTTCGTCCCAGCCGGTGCGGCCGGAGACGACGGCCTCCAACTCGACGCCGCGGGGGCGGGTTACTCCTTCTGGAACCTCAACCGGTGGCGCAACATGGCTACGCGCTCTAGTTCTGGCGGCGGCTCCGGCCTAAAGGCGGTATCCGATCACAGCCACTCCCCCCGCTCTCGCTCAGGCGTGCGTTCTCCCGACAAGGAATCCGTGCCATCCCCTCTCAACAACCCCGTCGACACTCCCACCACCTACGACACGGGCACCGTCCGACGAAAATCCCTCGGCACACCCGGCGCTGTCTCCCCGTTATCCCACGTTTCCGGCGGCGGTGGACGGCCGCAATCGGCCTACTTCGCCCTCAACCTCACCACCAGGGGGACCACGCCCCTGCCCGTTCCCCAACCCCAATCCCAACCGCAGCCGCGGTCTCAGTCCATACCCCGCCTCAACCTCCCTGACGACCACCCGCACACCCCCGAGCACGACGAGCTCCTCGAGAGCGGGAGCGAACTCTCGCCGTACGGGGAGGGGCTATACTCGAGGGGTAATTCCATCGCGAGTAAACTCACGTCAGAATTGAACTTTGAGAAAGAGGTGATGGGGTCGAAAGAGGCTGATGAGAGTGAAGATGAAATGAGGTGTCGACGGTGTGGGGGACAGGAGTTCAAGGCTAAGCGCGTGGCGGGCCGGCGGGTGTTGAGTTGTGGACGGTGTGGGGAGGAGGTTGATGAGTGATTTTGAGGGGTCAATGTGTAATGTGTGGATGAGTATGAGCATGGGGTTCTGGGCATAAGTGATGTAAGCGGTAAAAACAGATGCGAGGCGGTTCGTATATATCTACACATGGCTGTATATGCATGACATTGCGCGGTTGGGCAGCATGGGAAGCATGGAGTTGGAGCATAGATAATTTGGACATCACTGTCTGTCAAAGACACATCATCCTCTTCTCCCATCGTTTCGCGTGCCGTTTACTCTCTTGCTAGCATTGCAGCTGTCAGCCCGGCAAGTGCCGACTCCCTCCCCGTTACTCCTCCTCGTCGACCTTTATCACGAGGCATCCATCCGACTCTTCGTCATTACCGGCCAAGTGCCCAAGCCGTTCCTTTCCCCTTCATGGCCCTCAGTCATGACGAGGCACATCATAGCAAGCGTACTATGACGATCCCAACCATGCCCCGGCGCTTACGGCATCCCTGGCGCCGGGTCATGCTGTCATACCGGGCCACAGAGTACCGGCCCAGAGTTCCAACCAACGGTCCTGCTAAGCGCCGTGCCAATCAGCGTGACCTTGGGACGGGTATGGTGTGTGAGGCTCTGGGCTCGGTCTGATATGAGCCGAACTGCTGGATCCATTATGTATGGGAGTGTCTACTGTGTACCTGGGTCTGACGGCTGTCAGATCAAATTGTTGTCCCTCGCCCTCGTACATCGCGGGCGCGATCTTCAATATACCGAGCACTTAGGAACTCGGCAGTTAAGCAAAGCCGTTGGAATGGATACCGACTCCATGGTGGTGGCCTCCATGACGAGCATGAGCCATATGCAAGTCACGCATGCTTGGCTGCTCATGTGCTTGTTCTTCGTTTCAAACGGTCGGTTAGCGGATCAATGTCTGTGCGGTTGGTGTGCATGTAGGGGTGAGCGAAAGGCTTGACCCCTTTGCCTGGCCGCCCATTACCCTACTATCCATGTGCTTGCTCTCTTGCCACACCATCACCCCCTTCTCAACAGCTATCGGCATCGCAAATGGTGGATCTGACCTGTCTTGGAGGCTATAACGGCCATGTATTACTCCCTCCCCATCAACCTCGCCCGGCGAGACGCTAGGGTGGGTTCAAGCTCTTTCTTAGTTTACGGCGTCGGTTGTCAGGGGTGGTCCTAGTCTCTGTGCTAGCGAGGACCCCGGCTGCTGGAGCCCTTCTCCATATGGCCATATAAGGTTCGAACTGGAGGCCTCAGCGTCACGCCTTTGGGATCCCGAGATGACCTCCCAGCGTTTGTAGGATGGATCTCCCTACCCTTCAAGGGTTGATACTCCCCCGTCATGGCGGCCTCCTTTGCGGTGGGCGACTCACTTGCCCTCGATCTGCCAATGGAAAGCACCTCCTGGCCGCAGAAGTAATCCTCGAGGAACAGGAATGGACGGAGAATGGGCTCGTTGGGCAAGGATGCCGCTCGCATGGTGTTGCCGAGCGTCAGTCGGGAATCACTTGGCCGGTAGTTGATATCAGCGTACCATGGATGAGGTAGGACGACAAGTGTATAAGAGGAAGGGAGGAAGGAAGTGTCACAGACCTATGGGCCATCGTCATCGGTTGCCGGATCACCCGTGTCCGCTCATCTGTCTTGACTTGACTTTCCACACCTTGAGCATCCCGTCGTCTCCCTCACGTGATTTCGGCCCACCATGGAAGACCAGCCCTCCTTCCAGTTCGGCGTCGAAATCGAACTCCTCCTCGGCAGTCGCAAGAAGCAACATGTCAACTGGAAGTCCCTGGCCAAGGACCTTAGCAAGCGTCTGCAAAAAGCCGGCATCGCCAACCATGTCAACGAGTCCAACGACAAATCCCCCGATAACTATCGAGAGTGGTCCATTGTCCAGGAAGTCACCATCCCCAGCCAGCCGGCGAAGAGTCTTTGTATTTCTCCTCCCCTTCCTCCCCTCCCCCTTGCCCACTGTTGCCCCGTCATGTTGACCATCACCGCAGTTGGCCTAGAGCTAGTCTCCCCAATCTACCCAGTCTACTCCTACTGGGGTGCCGACCTCCAAACAATCTTCTCCGTCCTCCATACCCACTACACCCTCCACCCGTCAGACCATTGTAGCACCCACGTCCACATCTCAGGTACACCATCCCCCTTCTCCCCTCTCGAACTAGCGTCCCTCTCAAAGGCAATCCTCTACCACGAGTCCTCCCTCGACATGGCCTTCCCCCCCGCCCGTCGGTCGGCAGCCTACTGGTGCCAGTCCAACCGCACCAACCCAGCCCTGGCCCCCTTCCCGCTATCAGCCTGTCTATCAGCCCTCGACTCCGCCGCCGGGACTCCCACCGACCTACGTCCCGTAGTCGAATTGATGAACCTCTTCCCCGCCTCGTCGGCCTACGGCCGCTCCCACGCGAAAAAGCGCGACTTCATCAGGGGGAAAGTGTACAAGTGGGACTTGACCGGCGTCCTGAGCCCGGAAAGAGGAGACGTCGAGTTCCGCCAGGCACCCGGGAGTCTCTCGGCTGAACAGGCGGCCGGGTGGATCACGCTGGCCGTGGCGTTTGTGGCTGGTGCTGCTGGCGGCCGTGGGATGGGATTGGGCGGCCATGGGGTGGTGGATGAGGATGGAGGGAGCGGGGAGGAGTTGTGGGCTTTGCTTCAGGCTGGGGCGGCGGCTGTTGGGTGGGAAGGGTTGGGGGGCGCTGAGACGCTTTTCGAGGGGAACTGATGCATGGCAAGCAACTCGTGGCGAGTCTGGGTTTGGATGGGTGGTAGGGGGTATGATATTATTAGTATAGGTTTGCCTATTCTGGCGAGCGACAGGCTCCGAACATACGAACAGAACCCAAGGTGTAGTTCATGTCCGCTTTGCCATGGGGTTGCCAACCACCAAGAAGCATCTGACCGCAGGACATGTACGAGGAACTCAATGAGATACTCTTCTTTTATATCTTCCCCAATCGGGGTACTTCCGGTCCCTGCTTGACGAGATCGGCAAGTCGATGCGAGCAAGGTCTTGATGAAGTATAAACCCTGCTCCCAGTTCGTCGCTTGATATCGTTACTGCAACCTCTGATCTTCACCGCTTCACCACTCAATTCTCTACCTTCGCACTGAACACTCACGGAGTCCCAAAGATTCACAATGAGGCAGGCCTATGCGGCAGTACTAGGTAAGGAGCTTATATGGTCTTCCCCTGTACGGCAGAACGTGAGGTAACTAAACCGGTCCAGGCTTGTTATGCCTTGCTGTACCAACAACGGCTCAGGGCAAGAACTGCGACATGTCGCGCTGCCCCCCCATCAATGGAGACCTGAATTATTGCCGCGACACAATGGGTTACTATTGCGATCCTAATGGGACCTTGAGATCAAACAAAGGACAACACGACGCATACTGCGATATTTATTGTGTATGCAAGTGTTATCAGGCTTGTGTTCCGCCCAAGTGCCCCAACCAGACATTCGATGCCGAATGAATGGATCGTCAGCAAGATGAAGCTTGTTCAGTGCTCGAAGTTTGCTTGTGCAGCTGGGGTTTACTTGCGGTTACCAATAAACATCATTCGAGGCAATAACACAAGGTACATAGGCCTCTACAATAGTATGAAGGAGGATTGATATTTCTACTAGAAGGCTATCAAGAATATGTCATGCCCTTCTCCGCCCTCTTCTCGATCTCTTCGTGAGACCACATGCATGTTTCGTCAACGGACACCGACGTGATGTCTGTGGAAGTGCTGACCGCCGAGTAAAGCGCAAGATACAAGCCTGGACATTTCATCGCGTTAGGTACCGCGCCAATATGTGTAATTCTATAACAGGTATACTATATCTAAGGTTGTTGAGTTTAGTGTACGACCGGACGGGACTGGCGAGTGGCACCGCCTAAGGGAGACTTCAATATCAAGGCCACTATCTATAGCACAGACACGACTGAGGGTAGTAGCAGCGGATTCAACGACCCAACTTCGACAAGCAGGTTTCCAAGTCTAGATGATTCTGTTCCACGGGGGGAGAGTTTCCCCATGTCGATGCCGCACCCGTTTTCGTACAAGTCACGGACACTCAAGACTCAAGGAGAAGACTAAGGATCTCCGAAGAGAAACCCAGTTAAACTGAGGTAGGAAGAACAACCCTCCGACATGGTTGATGTAGCCAGCGACCATCGAAATAGCGGGAGTACTACAGACTCTAATGAAGTTGTCCCGTCGTCGGCGCCATCGGTATTGAGTCTACTGTAACCACATGCAGGGGAAGACCCGCGCCGCCAGCATCGACCACCGAAATTGGCGAACTATCCTGACTGTCTCCAACATTGCTATAAAAGGGGGGGTCTCAAGAGTGAAGATCTGCTCGTTTAGCCAGAAGCCATATATCCAACATAAACACATCGCATATTCACCAAGCAGGCTAAACCGTTCTCCTCCCGGCAGCGAGCGGGGTGTGTTGCGTTCCCCTTAATGTAATTATTCATTGGATATAGTATGGCATCTTGGAGCAGGCACGGTGACAGAAAAATGCCCATCTCTCAAAACGTTCATTGCTCTGCGTGGCAGTCGGGGTGTAAGTGTCGAGCCATAATATATAGTCGTACGTTTGACTCCTTTCGATCCCTAGGAGAAGGGCGGGACATCCCGACCAAGACGAAAATCTGGTTCTGAAGCCATCATCATCTCGCACGATGCTGTCTCTAGTTTTAGTATCCCTCGCAGCCACAGTCGCAGCAGACTGCAGTTGGGAGTTTCTCACCAAGGCTACCGGCCAATACATCGCAGCGCAAACAGCCGGCCAGAGCAGCGCCATCTCTGCCTTCTCTACCAGCAACGTGACATACACAGAGAACAACAAGCCAGTGAGCATCAGTGCCAGCACACTCTCACAGTCCATCAAGATCGACTTCACCCGCAGCGCCCACGACACCGTCCAATGCGCCACCTTCACCGAGATCATAGCAGCCAGCAACCCGCATCCGTACGTCATTCACACGCGGATGGTCTTTGCAAATGAGAAGGCAACCCTGATCGAGTCCGTCGTCACAGATAACGGGGACTGGCTCTTCAACGCGACGGGAACGTTAGAGCTCAACAAGCCCGAGTCCTGGGACCCGATCCCGAAGGAGAGGCAGGATTCTCGTGCTACGATCCAAGCCGCGGGTGACGCCTACTTTGACAGATTCGGCAGCGTAAGCGTCACTGTCCCTTGGGGACCGCCATGCGTCAGGGTGGAAGGCGGGCTACCGGCGAAGGGGACGCTCAACGGGACGGATTGCGAGATGGTCTGGCCCAGCACCATTAACGTGCCGTACAGGCGGTACGTTGTTGATGAGACGCTGGGCTTTGTCGACATCTTCGTCGGGTTCCCTGGGTTGGATAGAACTCAGGGCAATGATCCCATGCCGGATAGCCATGCGTTCAGGGTCGAGGGCGGGAAGATCAAGTACCTGCACACCGCATCCGCCTGTATCACGCAGGGCTGCGGCTTGAACGGGACGACGTTTGGCAAAAGGTGGCAAGGGAATTTTGGGAAGAGGTTGTTGTAAGACGATGACAGTTCAATAACGCCAAGGTTGGAGGATGGAGTGAGAAATTGCCGAACTCGGGGGTGTTCATCCTTTCAAGAAGCGGTCAGTGTCTGACAAGACTCTCGCGTATCAAACGCTCCGGTTCTTCATGTAAATTGGAACCATCTTCAAGGTCCTCGGAGCCCAGATGCCCAGGTAGGCATGTGGATGACAAGAGTCTCAGATCCGTCAGGAGTTTGAGGGCAACACTGTCAAACTGCACTAGGTCAGCAATTTCTATAGGAAACGCGATGGGCATTCGTATAGGAGGCAACATTACCTGTATGTCATGTTTCACGATAGCATCATGAAATTCCACCCAAAAGAATATCATACCCGTATCAAGGGAACCGCTGACACCGTAAACGCCGGCCCCCAAAAGAAGGTACGACGCTGCAAAGTGACGTCGGACAGGTGTGATCGGCAAAATACGAGAGCAGATGACATCTAACGGTTGCGGAGGATTGTAGCCGAGAATCCAAGAATGCGATGCTGGAATCCAACAATAGCATCTCCATACGAAGCCTGGAGGTGGTGGCAAACGGAAGCATGATAAATGGCCAGTGAGTCCTCGAGAAGTGGAAGTTCAGAGTTGAGACAACCAGTTCAAAACATGATTGCCAGTTCAAAGTTGTCACTTACATAGTCGTCTGTCGCAGTCACACAAGGCACATCTGACAAGACACATTAACCGCAACTCCTCATCACCATCACCGGCACTTACCTTTGCCTCTTTATCCGCATCATCGCCACGAAGACCCCAATGCTCGCCCAAACCCTCCTCCTCGCAACGGCCTACACGGCTATGGCCTCCCCCCTCTCTCCACGAGATGCATACACCCCAACCGGCCTATCACAGGGCTTCAAGCTCATCCTAAACGTCACCCACCTCCCATCCGACTTCGCCGCGACACCCGTCCACGGCCTGGAGCTGACCTCAATCCACGTCGGCGCCGGCATCAACGCGCCCGTCCCGGTCGAGTCCGGCTCGGCCTACTTCGCCAGCAACGGCGGCACCGTCCAGGAGGACATCAACGCCGCCAACCCCTACGGCTTCGAGATGTCGGACTTGCCGGAGGAGAACACCCCGGCCCTGTACGACCTGCACGTCAACATCGGCGGCGGGGAGCAGGGGTTCGCTGTCTCTGGCGGTGCGTGTCCCGCGCTGCGGGCTCCGAGCCCGGGTGTGTTTGTGGTGTGCGACCAGGGGTTTGATGTGTATGCGCACCCGAAGCTGGTGCTCAAGTTTGTCGCTGGGAGGGTGGCGGTGCCGACTAACTGTACGGTCGTGGAGTTGCTGCCGCAGTGCGCTGAGCTGTCTGGCGGGGAGTCAAACACGGGTGCAGGTCCGGAGTCCAGTTGTTATGCTGGTGCTGTTGCGGATGTTGACTGGTCGAAGGCTACGGCTTGTTAAGAGAATGGATGCAGGCTTGTAGACTTGGAGTAGCTGTTAGTCATGTCATGGAGAAAGTGGTTGTTCACTGTTTCTTAACCAGCTATCGGCTCTGGCCATTGGAAAGAAAGCCTGAATTTCTAACGGCTGATTCTCGTCTAGTCCAGATGTTTATGTTAACTGTGACTGCCGTTGTTTTTTTTTCGTGGCATTTGACATGTGGTGCAGAATATTAGAATATAACCCAGGCGCATCTGCTATAGGGTAGCTCCTCAAAATGATCAGCACGGCAGCTCCGGAATGACGTCGTCGCAAAAAGGACCCTTACTTCGTTCACCATGACGTCAAAGCATGGAAGTTGCCTGCTTAATAGGTACCAAGCTCACCACTTTGGAACAACACGTCCTCCAAATCAGAACATCACCAAAACATCTTCAGAAATCAGAACACATACCCAGCAACGAGCGAGTATCACCAATCTCACTTCAAAATGGCTTCCAACTACACCAACGCGCCCGCCGGGACAACAGGCTACAACGACCCCGAGGGCACCCACGGACCTCACAGCAGCCGTCTTGCCAACGCGGTAGACCCTCGCGTGGACTCTGACGTCGACCACCGCAGGGCACCGCAGACAGGCACTACGGGCTACGGCGCACCGGCCAGCCAAGTCGGCAGCACCCACGGCACCCACGCGACAACCGGCACCACAACCACCGGGGCGAGCGCCAACAACACCGGCGAGAGGGTTGCTCAGGGCATCAAGGGCATCTTTCCACAAGCACATGTACGTTCGGTGCTCTCTCCCTCGGTTTCTTGGAGACGGTAGGCTAACATACCACCAGGGCGTCGGCGAGTCTCTCAGGGGCAACATCAACTCGGCCATCGACACTCTGACAGGCGACAAGGAGAAGCAGGCGCACGACGAGGAGGTGGCGCGCGGAGGGTTCAGGGAGGTGCAGAACAAGCAGTTCGAGAAGAGGGGGACGGACAAGGCGCTGTGAAAGAAGTGCGACTATGATACCCAACTTTGGAGTGGAAGCTTGCTTTTCCTAGAAGGATGCGATGACTTAGGGGGGGATAATGCCGTGACCGCTTCCAGACAGATCAACCTAGAATGATACCACGTTCCTCTACGCATCGTCTGAACGGAGAATGTGCAAGGGACCGGCACCTGAATTTATGGGAACCTATTACTATCAGTACGGTAACGAGTCGATCGTCGTCTCGTCGTGAAATGGTAAAATCGCACAATTGTAGTAAGGTAAGAAGTAACAGAAGGTAGGAATCAGAACTACGCGTCATCTTCCTCCTTCAGTAGCTTCGCTGTGGTTGAGGACAGAGACTGACTCGATTGGTAACTGTGTTGGAAGGGGCATAGTATGATGACTCATGATTTAGGTTAGCGTACTCCAACTTCAACAAATCACGGTCTGGTGGTCTAGCGGTATGATTCTCGCTTAGGGTACACCCTAAAGCCTAGCTTGCGAGAGGTCCCGGGTTCAATCCCCGGCCAGACCCTTCCTTTTGTTTTTGAACAGCAATTCCTTTTGCCCCTTTTCCCCATAATTAGCTGCGATCTTCTCCCGTCGTTGTTCCCTTTCGCTGCTTCATTCTTGTCGTGACAACGCATTCCCGTTGGGTTTCCGCTGCCGGGTTCCCGCATCCCGTTATCTGCTATCGCATTACTGCCCGTGCAATTGCTTCCGCGATCCGCTCGGTTCGGCCGGCACCCGCACCACGGCGTGATGACATCGTCCATCGCCCCCAGACATCGGGCGCCAATTCTGAACAACAAAGATCTTACTCACCGTCAGTCATCCGCAGTGGCATTGCCAAACCAATTCGTCCATTGAAACCGGAACGGCGAAATCGGCCGTATTTACTTCTTCCAGACACACTTCTCCAGAGGCATGTGACCGGGCCAAAACCCAACTCCCGAACCTGCTAATTCCCGGCCTCCCAAGCCGGACGCTAGTTGCTGCTGTGTATTCTACCGGCATTTAATCAACAGCCGACACAGCACCAGCTTTCTCCAACTCCCCCGATCTCCATCTCCCAGTGGCGGGGCACATGGCTTGGTCGGTCTAAGTCAGGTACACTACTCCGATCGATTGAATAAGATACAAACATCTTCCACGTGCTTCAATCTTCTTCTCCCTGTGATCTTGTGGAATTCTAGCTCTTAGGACGTAAACACACCGTATAAAAATGACGACAGCAATAAGACACCTCCGGCCGAACCTGGCGGCACAATTATCAACAACCGCGAGAAGCACCGGCGCGAGGATACTAACGCCCACCGCGCTGCGATGTGCAAACACCACAGCGTCATCGACGAGGTACAGGAGTTGGAGGCCGGTTGCGCCCGCGGGCGTGCGCTACGCGACGAGTTACACGCACAAGCACCCCGAGCCGCCGAAGGTCGACAGGTCTGCTTCAAAACTATTCAAGAATGCGGAAGAGGCTGTTGCGGATATCAAGAGCGGGAGCGTCATTCTCAGTTCTGGGTTTGGGCTCTGTGGTGTTGCGGGTTTGTTCCTCCCCCCTCGTCCTCCCCCCTGGTCCTCCACCCTCGTCCTCCCCCCTCGTCCTCCCCCATTACCACCCTCCACATCTTACCAGTGAGACTTACACGCGCACAGAAACAATAATCACAGCCCTCCACAAGCGAGGGCCGGAGAACCTCCACTCCCTAACCTGCGTCTCCAACAACGCCGGCGTGGAGGGCAAAGGCGGCCTAGCGCCCCTCGTGGCGGCGGGCCAGGTCGACCGTCTGGTGTTGTCCTTCCTGGGTAGCAACAAGATGCTGGAGAAGAAGTACCTCAACGGCGACATCGCCGTGGAGCTCTGCCCGCAGGGCAGCCTGGCGGAGCGCATCCGCTGCGCCGGGGCCGGGATACCGGCCTTCTTCACGCCCACGGGCGTCAACTCCCTGGTGCAGACGGGCGGCATCCCCGTGCGCATGGGCCCCGGCGGCCAAGTGCTGGAAAAGGGCAGGAAGAGGGAGACGAGGGAGTTCGATGGGCGGACGTTCATGATGGAGACTGCCCTGCATGGGGATGTGGCGATACTGAGGGCCTCGAAGGCGGATAAGGCGGGCAATTGTACGTTCAGGTACACCACCAAGTCGTTTGCGCCGCTCATGGCCAAGGCGGCGAAGGTCACGATTGTCGAGGCTGAGGAGATTGTCGAGGTCGGCGCGATCGATCCCAATGATGTCGATTTGCCAAGTATCTTTGTCGATCGCATCGTGCCGGCCACAGTGGAGAAGAAGCTGGAGATTGTCAAGACGAGGAGTGAGGGGGAGAGCGAGGGCAAGTCGAAGCCGACGAACGATGCGCAGGCGAGGAGGGATAGGATTGCGAGGCGTTCGGCGAAGGAGCTGAAGCCCGGGTATTATGTTAACTTGGGTGTTGGTTAGTCCGCTTCCTACCCTGCATTCATTGTACGACTTCCCACTAACAAAACCAGGCCTCCCAACACTAGCACCCTCCTTCCTCCGGCCCGGCGAGAAAGTCTGGATCCAATCCGAAAACGGCATCCTCGGCATGGGTGCCTACCCCTTACCCGAAGAAGTCGACGCGGACATCATCAACGCGGGCAAGGAGACCGTCACGCTCGTCCCCGGCGCCGCCGTCTTCGACTCGTCCGAGTCCTTCGGCATGATCCGCGGCGGGCACGTCGACGTTTCCATCTTGGGAGCACTGCAGGTGAGCGCCTGCGGCGACCTGGCGAACTACATGATCCCCGGCAAGGTGTTCAAGGGCATGGGCGGCGCCATGGACCTGGTGTCGAACCCGGACAATACCAAGATTGTGGTGGCGACGGAGCACGTCGCTAAGGACGGGAGCTCGAAGATTGTTCAGGACTGCAGTCTGCCGCTGACGGGGGCGAAGGTGGTTAGCACTATCATTACGGATCTGGTAGGTGACTCTGACAATGACTTTGATGAGGGCCAATGGCTAACAGGCGTGTCTGCAGTGCGTTTTCCAAGTCGACCGCGAGAAGGGCACCCTTACCCTTACCGAGCACGCGCCGGGGGTCACCGTTGACGAGATCAGGGAGAAGACGGACGCGACGTTTGAAGTTGCTAAGGACTTGAAGCCGATGGAGTGAGCTAGGAGATGATGTTGGTTCAAGTTGTTGTTCATATTCTGCATATCATGGTTGGCCTGTACCTTGTACATAGGGAAAGCATAGTTCGGCGCGTATCAATCATTCTTGCATGTTTTTGTTTCCGCCAGCTTCAGCGTTGTTATGTTGTTGCCACGGGCATTGTCACGTCAAATCATGCAATTCACATGTGTAATCGAACCAGCACAAGTTACATGTGTGTATCAATGCAATTGTCCATAAGGTATATACAATTCTATCACCTCAAGCGTACGGTACAAGCGTACCATAATGTCGACCCTCACGCCAAACCGCCTGCCGATTATCACCTCACCCTCCCTCTTATGATCTCACCCTCGCCCTATCCTGTCACCCTCATTCCAGCCCTCACCTCGTGCCTCCCCTCCAGCACACTCAAAGCTTCGACTCCCTCCCAACCCCCTGCGCAAAACTCCCCCCAATTGCCCCAGCAATGCTATCGACACTCCTCAAAATCCACTCACACCCCTCATCCGTCGCCAACTTTTCAATCCCCTCGACATCCTCCTCCGCTTCACTCTGATGCAACCCTTGCTCGACCGCCTTCCTCAACCCAAACACATGGCTAAGCACCTGCGGCCCAACCCCGGTCTGGGCCCTCAAACACGCGATGGCAACCACACTCGTCAATCCCCTCCCCACACTCGCCAGCCCATTCCTCTCTCCCGCGTCAGGATCAGCCAGCAAAGGCCCGTAGTGGCTCCCCAAAATGTGGACCGGTAGGTCCGGGTGCGACTCGGACAGCCGCTCGATCAGCTTCCCGTCGAATGGGACGTAGATGCTCTCCCACAGCTCCCTGCCCCTTTTGGCGACGGCCTCGACGTTGCGCGCGTCCACCGTCCGCGACGGCCGCGTCTCCAGCTGCTCCAGCACGGTATCGTCCAGGCCGGAGCGGAAGGCGCCGAGGCAGTTGATCGTCCGCGGTATGCCGTTGAAGCTGATGCACTTGAGCCCGACTTCGCGGATCAGCTCGGCGGCCTCCTTGGGCGTGTGCGACTTTTGGGATTGCGAGACTTGGAAGAGGGAGTGCAGCGCGTCGGGCGAGTTGAGCGTGAAGGTCGCGGCGGCGGAGAGCGTGAGCCACGGGTTGCGGCCGTAGTTTTTGAGGGAGGCTTCGCGGGCTATGCGCTCGTAGACGGACTTGATGTTGGCGGGCGCGGGGGATTGCCCTGGCCGCGCGAAGGGGGCGTTGATTAGCCCCTTGAGGGCGGGTGAGAGTTTGGACATGTTCTGTTTCTTGGGCTTTGATCAATTGAGTCCCGGGATGAGTATGGAGTCTAGTAAACACGATGCAGCTTTCTGCTTGTCTGTCGCGTGTCAAAGTTACAGCGCCCCGGGATCGCAGTGTGTACTTATTACACCAGATGACGTTGGCGGTCTTTCTCCCTCTTTCTCTATTGTCTCTCTCCAAGTGACAATCGCCTCGCGGAGCCACCATTCGATTTGGGGAAGCCGAGGGATGGGAATAATGACCTGAGGCGCCGGGACGCAGTATAATGGCCGAGCCAGAGTTGGAGAACTGTGGGGATTTCCAGGGGTCTCGAGATCTCCATCATTTCGCATCCGGCATCGAGATCTGCCCGCCGCAGGGACCTTGAACTGGCTTCCTTGGCGAACCGAAGCGCTGGAAATGTTCTTCGTGCAAACAGTCAGCTGATGATCGGTCAGAAATGTGAAGGGAGAAGCTAGTACTGGTATCCGAGGTTGTGGTATAAGTGAAGGCCCCGGAAGGGAACAATCGGGACAATGACAATGGGAACAATGGGCTGTTGTTGCGTTGTCCAAATACAGCGCTGTTTCAGTGCAATTCGTCCAGGTCGCCCTGGAATTTCAGGGGACAGGTACAGGACCTTGCGGCTCCCCATTGACGCACAACCGTGCCGCTAACGGCACTTGCTGCAGCCTGGACGGCCTATGCCTCTCTGGGATGTAAGTAAACAACAGCAGGTAAGATATCCAATCAAAGCTAACACTCTGTATTGTAGATGTTGGTATACACGCGGGCAGATCGAGAGAAAACGCTAAATGTCAACGCCAGATCAGTACACCAAACACATGCCAGAACGTACCAAATCACATCCTTATCCGTCCCAGATATCCTTCTCAGACATCACTCCCGACCCCTTTTCACGCACCAGACAACCTCGTCCTCCCAGTCCTCTCTCCCAGACATCACCTACACTACCCCACCCAACCCTTCCCATCCACCCTAGATCCGATACTCCGGCAAATTACTCCAATCCATCCAATCAAGCGTCGCCGTATCCTCCCAAGGGAACGAACTCCCTCCCACCCCTCCCAAGCCCCCAAACCCCCCTCCTCCGCTAGGATCAAACTCGTTCCCCACCCGACTCAGCGCCTCCATGACCTGGTCGTCGCTCATCGCACTAAACTGGAAGCTCTGCTCCGCCCACGGGCTGGGCTCCATGTACGGCTGCGACACGACGGGGTCCTGCAGCAGCGCCTGTGCTTGGTTGACATGCCCCCCTGCCCCTCCGCCACTGGTAAGTTGCTGAAAAGCGGAATTGACCTGGCTCTGCAACGGGTCCACGGCCGCGGCGCGCCCGGAGGGCGTGATCGTCTCCGTCCCGATCGCGGCCTTGCGGACGATGTGCCGCAGGTACTTCCCGTACAGGGTGCTTATCCCGTTGCGGTGCAGCGTCACGCTGCCGATGCGCTCCAGCACGTCGGCCGTCTCCTCGATCAGCGTGCGCACGCTCTGCGCGAGGTTGGGGTTGGAGGCGAACTGCGACGACAGTCGGAGGGCGAAACAGGCGGCGAAGCTGACCATGATGGCCGTGTTGTTGGGCATGGACTTCAGCTCGGACTCGCCCCGGATGGCGGCGCGCATGACGTGCAGCGCCGAGGAGAGGCCGGCGGCGCGGAAGAAGTGTCGCACTTCGGTCGAGGCGGTGGGGTGGTTTATCACGCTGCCGTAGATGGAGAGCCGGGTGTGGGTTACGAGGATTTGGACGTAAGGGGGGAGGCGGGACTCTGTGGCTTCTGTCAGTGAGGAGCGTCAAGGAGCAATTGCGGATTCTGGAGAACTGACCTGGACCGGTGCCGATGGAGTGGCCCCAATTGGCGTGCCAGCGCTCGAAGAATTGTTCTATGGTGAGTTGGATACTGCGGCAGTTAGTATGATGAATGGGGATGTTGGTCAGTGAGAGGTGGACTCACGAGTGTGCTATTGCCGAGCCGTTGTTCCTGCTGTCGAGGGCTTCGTCACATAATGACCGGATTGTGGCGAACAGTTTGTCCTGCGGAAATCAGTGACCGGTCTGCGTAAAACAAGAGGGACGGTTAGGCATACCAGATCTCTCCTCAAAACAGCCATGGACACGAGATGCCCGTCCATGCTATCAGCAATATCGGATATGTGCCATCGATCGCACGCTTTTATGATCGGCGTATGCGGTATTGTGTAGGTCCGACCTCTCGCAAGACACATGCTGTGATCCGTTAGCCCCTGAACACGTCAATATCAACTCACGTCCCCACCAGCACTTACCCTCTTTCCAACACAAACAAAGCAATCCACGTCCTCTCCCTCCTCCTCAGCAACCGTCTCCCCAGCTCGCTCGCAGGATCAACCTCGTGAAACCCATCCAGCGCGAGCGCAGCCCTGGGATCAATACAGTCCGCCCTGCTCACATTGACCGGCGGGTCGGCGTTGTGCGAGTCGAGCGGCATGAGTGTCTTGTGCAGGCTCAGATCGATCGATATGGTCGCCGCCATGGACACGTACCAGCAGGTGTCGTCGTCGGCGCTGTGTTTTCCGGGAAACATCCAGGGCACGTTGATCATGAAGGCCAGGACGATCTCAACGGAGCGGCACCGTGTCGCTATCACCCGGTTGGCGAGGGTCTTGCAGTGGTTCGAGAGGCGCCTCGACAAGGCGCCGGCGGAGGGCATGAAGAGGGCGGACATGGCGGTTATGGAGGTGAAGAGGAAGAGGGAGCGGGCGCGGGTGAAGGATGCGGTGTAGAGGAGGGGGTCCAGGCCCCAGCGGGTGTGGGAGAGGTTTTGGTGGAAGCTTGACAGTTGTTAGTATTGCTGCCGCAAGGTTATGTCATGATGTATGTGACAGACTCACAAGGCGAATAATGCGTCGGCCTCTTCTTCCGACAGCAGCCCCAGGTTAATCGGGTCCATGTCCGCATCGGTATCCAGCGCAAACTGGGTCGAGTTGAAGAACCTTTCTATCTCGGCAATGTCCTTGTTGTTGTGATTCAAGAGAGTCTGCAGGGACCCTGATCCCGTTGCCCCTGATGCCGCATGGTCGCTCGATGGTGGCGAAAGGTGCAGATTTGACGCCCTCGCCAGCAGCTGTAGGGGATTCTCGGCGTCGTCTACCGCCAGACTCTCTTCCCGGGGATTCCGTGATGACGACACGGGAGAAGACACCTGGCGGGCGCTGTTTTCACTCTGCGGCGAGTCTGCGGGATCCTCCGTCTCGGATGAGGACTCCTGGTCGTGGCTCTCGACCGAAGCCGTGACATGGCGCCGTTTCCTGTCCGCGATCCCCCCCGAAGAGTGCTGCCTTTGCTGCCCCCCTTGTGGGCTATTCTGCAGCAAAGCCTTCAATTCCGATACTGCCCTCGTGGCGTCGATGCTGTGGGCGTTCTGGCTGACCTGCCGCAGAGCCTCCTCCACCTGGTAGAGGGCCTTGTCCAGCCCCGTGCGCTTGCTGTGAGAGATGGTCAGTAAGCGTGATATTGGACGAGTGAGAGAGAGAAGAGAGCTCACTTCTTCACTCCTTTCCTCCGTCCCACATGAAAGGCCGGCCGTTCACACTCGGTGTGCAGCTGGATGCATCTCCGGCAGCGATCGCCGACAGGCCCCCGCTCGCACTTGACCTTGCTCCGGCGGCAGACCAGACAGGCGGCCACCTTGCGATGCTCGTTCTCGGCCTTGACCTGCTCCTGGCGCAGCTCCTGGAACGTGGAGGATGCGGTACCACTACCTGCAGCGGGCTCGGCGGCATCCATGGCTCACTGCTGGCTGCTGGCTGCGGTGGTAGACGGTGAACGTGACGCGTCGCCTTTTCCTTTCTCCTCTCCTCGGTGTGGTGCGATGTCACAGATGCGGGTGTGTGTGATGCGTGTCAAGGCCTGGATTGAATGTGCTTGTGTGCTTGTGTGCTGTGTGTGGATGAGTGGGCGGCTGAGACACAAGTGTTCATGCGGGGAATTGCTTGGAGACTGGAAGCGTGTGTCTCTTTCGGGATTGGCATTCGACGGAAGAGAGAGAGACGCACACGCTATCGCATTGGATGGTCCGGCAACGGACGGCTGTCCGGATGTTTGTGTTAAATTACCCCGATTTCTATCTTCGTGGCCTACCCCAGCTTCTGTACCTTTCACAGTTGCCGAAGCTAGACGTGGATCAGATGTAGGTCCACGCGCATATAGACGCAGAATAGCAAACACGGGAATAGTGAGTTAAGAAAGTCAAATTCAGGGGTTGATTCGAGATTGTGTTGAACCTGGAACGTGTCAGATATGCTCCAGAAAGGTGTTGTGTCTGTCAGGTCACGGGTCCCATTCCCGCTGTTTCCCCAGCATTTCAGTCACCCCACCTGTCATCTCCATTCCCTTTGCCCCTTCCCCGCCTTTTCTCTGGGCTGCATCTCACGTGCAACATCGGATGGATTGTGCGCTTGATCCCCGGGCACGGGCCACCTGAGATCTAGCACGGTCAGCAGATGACTGCACTGGTGACTCATGTCAGCAGCCTTAACACCGACGGGAGAATCCGTCCCAAAGAGGCAATTGCATTTCTTGGCATTTGATGGGTACCAAATCCTACTTTTGATCTTTCGACACGACGCTCACGCTCTTTAAAACCCGAGGACCAGCACAAGTACTTCGCACATCATGCCGAAGGGATGTTTTCATCTCCCCTCCCAAGAGGTGCATCGTAAACCTGTCTCTATCAGGCATTTGCCAAGCTGAGAACCTTCTCCGAAAGGCAATTGCACCGCATCTTCCACCTTACAATTACTCATCTTCGTCTTGACCTTCACCGTCACTCTGCGTCTAAGTCGTCCATCAACACTCGTCAACCATGGGCAGACCAACACAGACCTTCCAGTTCATCAACCAGGCCAACCCCACAGACCGCGTCTCACAAGAGGCCAGACGGAAGGCAAGGTCCCACGCGGCCCGGTCCGGCCATGCACGACTCAGGAGGCTTCGCACACTTCAGTACCAGGCCGAGCAGGCCGAGCAGGCCGAGCTAGAGCGGGTTGTTGCCGCCAACCCCCTGGCTGGTCCGCATGACAACATCATAGGAGGGTACTTCCCCTATGAAGAGTGCGACGAGTCTACGCAGACCTCGAGCGGCCGCAGTTCGCCCGAGAGACGGATGGTCTATGTACCCCGTCCAACGGCGACGAGTGTACCCGTACCTGACATGCGGGATCCCTTTCTGAGCTACAAATATGCATCCACGCCCCTTGAGGACTATCTCTTCCAGCATTGTGAGTCTTGACACTGACTGCAAGGGCCGGATCGGGCCGCATGCTTGACCTGCTTGATCGCTACCTGCAGCAGTTGACTAATCTACTCCCCAGTCATGTCCATTGTCATACCTTACATAAACTCGTTCTGTTACCGAATGGGACGGTTCCACTCCGATCTCCTGTCCGTGACATCAGACTGGGTGCGGATCGGACTCACGGATGCGGCCTTCAAGAACACCATCTACCTCGCCGCGTGCCGCCACCTGTGGAAGACGCGGCGCAAGGAAGACTTCGATGAGATGTCGATGCAGTTCAAAATTGCCTGCATGAGAGAACTAAACCACGAGATCGCCAAAGCGGTGCCCATAAGCAGCACCATTGTCGCGAAGACTATTGTGCTGTCTTGGGATGAGGTACTGCTCTCCATCCTCCTCGTCAAACTGCAAGTACTAACATGCGACAAGCTCACACTCGGCGACACAAAGGCAGCCTCCGCCCACATGAGAGGCGCACTGAAGATGCTCGAGCTCAGGTCTAAACCAGAGGAAGACGTGAGCTACATCAAGACCTTCCTCAGCGAGGCCCTGTACGCCATCAACGCCCACCCTCGACCGGGACACCTGCCCGAGCCGGAGCACGAGTTCAAGAAGATTCACAAGACCAGGCCCGATTCTCCAGAAGGAGCTACGGCCTCGATATTTGCCGTTGCGTAGGACTTACTCGTGGTCGCACGCCTTCTGGTGATCATGAGCATCGACCTATTGGATGAGTCCGTGATGAGCGTCTTACTCAATGCACAACCAGGAAAGATCAGAAACTCCCGGACCGACTGGTTGCTCGGGGTGTGATACAGTACATACGTACATTCGGCAGTTTGATTCCCTGTACGAGACTTGGTATACACAGTAAACGATACACGAGTTCACTCACGAGCCCCGTCGCAAGCTGCGAGATGGGGAAGTCTCTCGTTGAGCTTTTCTGCTTGCAATCGACTTCTATATGCAGCATCTGTCACCTCGTTCTCCCGCAGCAGCGTCAATATCCTACAACAAACTGCCTTACCCATTGTCGACAGCTCCGTCTTACACCGAAGGTACCTCCGCGTCCGCCTGAGTCATTCCCCCGTCCCGCCCCCTACGGGGCCCATCTATCACATTCACATCATCCACGACCTCCACCACGATCCCTTCACTCCGCCAGGGTCCATCCACCAAACACACCCACAATCTGCAAACTCTTCAACCCCATCCCACCCTTCTTCAAACCTTTTCCCATCCCCGACCTCCATCAATTCCTGACTCATCACAAAGTCAAACAATCGGGTCTGTTGGTCTAGCGGTATGATTCTCGCTTAGGGTTCACCCTATACATCCAAAGCTTCAAAGCTTGCGAGAGGTCCCGGGTTCAATCCCCGGACAGACCCTTCTTTTTGCTGCGGAGACCCCTTGCTCTGGATGGGTTGTGTCTTTGCTCCCTTTCCTCACCAGGAGTGTCCATCCTTTCCTGACCAGGAGTGTCCATCCCTTTTGGCCCGATCCTTCCATTCAAGGGACCATGATTGTCCGAGTGTGCCCTCTTCCCCCATCATCCCCACCAGCCCAATTTCCTTTTACTCAATCTCCATCAGGCAAAGGACGTACCCGATACGCCCTCCACCATGCAGACGGATCTACCCGCCCGTCTGTAACCCGACCTCACGCACCCGTCACCCAACCCTACTCCCCCTCTGACTTACGCTCTGGCTGGGCGTAACGCTATCCCTCGGCCTGGGAGGGATAACCCACGTCCCTCTTATACTGTCAAACCCTTTTCCGTACATAGAGAGGATGGCCGTTTCCCTCCCTTCGTCGGAGACGGTGTTCCTGTTTCCCTCCGACGCGGTTGAGGGGGTGGAGTTCGACCAGACAGATATGAATTTTCCCTTGTCCTTGTCCGCTGTTTTTGGTTTGCGTTCTGGGCTGTCGAGGGATATTGTTGTTGTCCGCGAGGAGCCTGTGGTTGGTGTTTTTGGTAGGGATGCTAGGCTGGCTATTTTTGACGCGGATGCCGCGGTGCTCGCCCTCCCATCTTGTGGGTTGAGGTTCAAGGGATGGTGACGCCTGAGCCAGCTCGCTATTGAGGTTCGTATTTGAGGTTGTTCTCCTCCCGCGAGGGGAGAGATGGGTGACTTCTCGTCTGGGCGGTATGGACTGGGGATGCCGCCGTTTTGCATTGCGTTGGCGGAGGCCATCATGTCGGCGATGATCTGCGACTGGGTTCTGGTGCCGCCAGGGGGGTTGAGGTTGTGGCTGTGGTTTGGCATTGGGGGAGCGTTATTTCTGTCTCTTCTTGATCGCCGCTTGAAAAGCAGGAAGGCCATGGTCGCCAGGAGTGCTACCGCCGCTGTGGTTTCTCGTCAGTCGAAGTTCCATCCTGCCGGTGGGGAGGGACATACCTATAACCCCGATAGCGATACCAGCCTTCGCACCCGCCGATAACCCCGAACGAGAGGATGGACTGCCGACCAGTGGTGTACCGGACTCCTCCGGCCGCATCACGCTGAGCGCCGACGTCTGACCGGTACCGGTCGCCGAAGAGATTATCCCCGCGCCAATGGTCGTGGCGGTGGTAATACCGACGGATGTCGCTGTCGCCTGCCGACTCGAGGACGTGGTCACGGTCGAGAAGGTCTCGTCTTGTGGAGGTGGAATTGTCTTGACGCCGCGACCTGGTGTCGTCGTCGTAAACGGGGCGGAGGTGTGGAAGATGGGTGTTAGTGTTTGTATGGACCTTGTCGACGAGGGAGGTCCGTTCGGCGGAGGAGGAGGCGGTGGAGGAGGTGCACCCGTGGGTGAAGCAGCGTCGTCGTCATCTTCTGTGTCTGTGTCCGGGCCGTCGTCGAGGTCGTCGTCGTCGGTATCTGGGTCCGGAGACGTCGGGTCGTCTTGTCGGATGTGGAGAGAGTGCTCCCGCCTTGCATCCCCGAGACCATCCCGCCTCCCGCGTCCAGCGCGGAATGAGGTCTTCCAACGCATCTTGCTCCCTAAAATCAGGGACCTGCCCGCGTCGCACTCTTCAATCTCCAGCACCTCCTCTTTATTGATTCCCGAAGTCCGTCTTCCTCTCAATTTTATATCCAAACGAATCGAATGAAGTACCAGACCTGCGCAAACCCCCGACAAGCCCAGCCGTGAGCGGCTGAAAGGCCTCTTTATACTTCGTACTCTTCGGCATATCGATTGGCCCCATGGCGGCAATCTTGTTATCTTGTTACAGCCAACCCAGACCAGGAGCTGAAGATCGGCCGCCAAGATGTCGTAGAAGCTTGTGTCCCAGCTTCCAAGCCCTGAAACAAGGGTTCGACTCCACCGCGATTGGTTCTGTGCAAGGGAACGAAAACAATCTTGTCTTGGCTGGTGGTTTCAGGTCCGGGGCCCTGGTTTCAACCACCTTTTCGTGACGCGGCGCCGAGAGATTAACCTGTGATCGGATTGTCGTTGAAGCCCCAGCTACTTGTGCCGGATTGTGATCGGATTGTCGTTGAAGCCCCAGCTATTTGTGCCGGATGGCAGTTCTCCTATTGGCCAAATATATCATGAAGACATCTTCACGGTACTGTGCGAAGTACAAAGTGCCAAATCTCTGTCCGGTCCATCCCGACGCCGGTATAACTGTCTTTCCGATCGCAAGATCGCGGATTGTTATCTCCCCCGCATGCGCATACCGAAAACAGCAACGATATCCTTCGCATCTAGTCCTCAAAATGTCGACTCCTCGTTCCAAACTTCCCCTCTCTTACAACCTCTATTTTCACCTCGGCGGGTGGTTAGACTGTGCCGCAAAACGACAGAGCTAGCCCGGACTGATAGCCAAACCCCGAAACTCACCACCAACTACACAAGCTCTGTGGCAGCAGGAATCAGACGCCCCCTCTTCCTCTGGCTACACTAACACGAATAATCAGGATCTAGCTGCTCTCCTGGCCATGGTAGCACCCACATCTGATTGGGAGCAACCCGACGAACTGCATGTTCGAGATAAGAGTCCAGGTTTGCGAGGGTCGAAGCACTTACACACACACGACCAGCAGACTCCAGATAACGGACAAACAGCCTACATGATCCGAGATGCGACGGGCTAGACTGAGCGAAGATAGGGTGGCTAGCAGATAGATGCCCTCACGCATATGCTCCTTATCAGCCGGCGGCGCGCGGAGAGCTGCTGTGCATGAGGTGCAATAAGATGGTTCGTTCCGTTCTCTCCGATGGCACGGATTGCTACGTCCTGAGATCTTGCATCCTCTCTTCCTTGACTCCTCTCTCCAACTGTTGAAGCTATCGCCAGTCCACAAAGGGAGGAGAAAGTTGCCGCGGAGGACGCCATAGGTGTCGCCCCCAACATCGAGGCCGGCACGGTGCTGAAGCTCAACAAAAATGAACAATACCTAGCCAACCTAGGCTACAAGCAGGGTAACCACCACCTCCTCTCTCGTTTTCCATCCACAGCATCGCCCTTTCTCATGTGCTACACCGCCCAGAATTCTTCGGCCACCCAGGCCTGTTCGAAAACTGCGCCGCAACCTTCACCTCCACGCACTTCATCAACGGCCTCCCCGTCCTCTTCGGCTGGGTAATGTACACCGGGGGACCCAAGTCCGCCTTCGCGAACTGGACCATGGCGGTTTCTCCTTCGCTGTGTCACTAGTAATGGCCGGATTCGTAGCGGCGTTCCCCACGGCAGGGGGGATCTACTTCTGGGCCTACCGCTTGGGAGGGGAAGAATGCGGCCCTCTACTCATGCCCCAGTTGGATGACGGCCTGGTGGAATTGGGCCGGGTGGGTGTGTGTTGTACCGGGGGTGCAGCAGGGGGCTACGAATCTTCTGTTGGCGACGCTGGAGGTTAGGTTTCCGGAGAGTGAAGAGTTGTGCAAAGGCTGGTTTGGGTGGTTGTTGACTGCAGTGGGCATGGGCTTTCCTACCCTGCCTAATGTTAGAGGGTGCTGCAGGTTTATTTCCGGTTTGCGGTGTTTATCTTCTTTGCCCCTGTTTGCGCTTTACTAGACGTGGTTCCCGGCCAGGGCGGCGAGCGGGATGCATCATTTTCAGAGCAGGGAGGGGGGGTTTGGGAGGTTTTATAACGGGATTAATTTCGGCGAGGAGGTGCAGGCTGGCGACGAGTACTGCTGGATTATTGGCGTGCTGTTCGGGGCGTGGGTGTTCTTTGGGTATGGCGCGAGTGCGCATCTTGCGGAGGAGACGCACGAGGCGAGCAAGGTCGTGGCCAAGGGGATGTGGATGGCGACGCTGTCGTCTTGGTTGTTGTCGATACCGGTACGTTTCCCATAATTCGAATATGTGTCCATTCAGAATCTAAGGTAGGATGTGAACTAACAGTGGCCAGACCGTCATCATAATCTCTTCTGCATCCAAGACTTCGACGGCATCATAGCAGCCACCTACTCCAACAAACTTCGCCGAGTACGGCGTCCAGCTCGTCGGCGAGGACGGCGCCGTCGCCGTCCTCGCCCTGCTGTGGGTCGGCTCGGCCTGCGCCACGGCGTCGTGCTTCATGTCCGCTCAGCGCGTGACGTTTGCCATCTCCCGCGACGGCGTGCTGCCCTTCTCGCCCTACTACCGCCAGCTGGGCGGGAACAAGATCCGCGTGCACGCGGCGTACCTCGTGTGCGGGCTGAGTATTGTCATCACTTTTGCGGTCATCGGGTCGAGTGTGGCGTTTAGTGCTATAACGGCGGCGGCGGCGATTGCGACGAATTTGGGTTATTCAATACCCATTGCGGCGAGGTATACCATTGGGAGGAAGAAGTTCGTGCCGGCGAAGTGGAATTTGGGGAGGTATAGCCCTGTGCTGGGGACGGTGGCGATTTTGTATATCATGTTGCTGTTCTCTGTCTCTGTGCTGTTGCTTCCGCAGGTGTACCTACCCTGTGACGTTGGTATGTCCTTCATTGTAGGCTCAGCGTAGGAAATCTGCTAACCCCGAGCAGCAAACGCTCAACTATGCACCTGTGTGCATCGGGATCGTGACGGTCATTAGCCTCGTTGGCTGGGTACTCCCGTTCGGACTGGGTGGGAGGCACTGGTTCACGGGACCGAAGAGGACGATCGAGGAGCTTGATGCCGGGGAGGCGACGTCGTAGCCACTTTCTCCGGTCCTTTTTTCATTCAAAGCGAGTGTTAGTTGTGTAGTACCCTAGCCCTCAAGAACATCGTCCAAGTCCAGCCCATCAATCGACACCTCCAGTTGGTAGAGCTGCGGGTTGATCAGACTCCGGATGCCGCAGTGATGGGCTGCAAAGCGGTCTTTGCGCTCCACCTTCGACGTGCTTGATGTAGAAGGCTTGACGGAGACATTCGGGTTGCTGGGTGTCGGTGCGCCGATATACCACACCTGGTCCTGCACCTCCCTGAGACTCGTGGTGATGCCGTCGAAGCTCACGCCTGCGTATGGCTCGGAAATGTTCCACTGATGCATCGACCTGACCAACGCGCCGAGCAGCAGGAGATCGCAGCCTTGATCGCACGAAGCCGAACCCTCCTTTAGATCTGCAACCAACTTCTGGATAACGGACACGACCTTGCCAAGCAGTTCCTGTCTCTTGGCCTCAATAGCTTCTGTAGTCTTGTCAGTGGCTGTGCATGTTCTTGGTGAAGCTGGCGACGTACTAGTGACTCTCTCAGGAATGCGACCAGACTGCCCAGCTGCCAATGCCAAGGCCGGGCCTTGGGATATCGCTGTCCGGGTGGCGGCTCTGAACAGGTCCAGCTGGCGGAAGACGTAGGATATAAAGATCCAGGAGGCCGTCTCGGGCGTGTACTTTGTCGGAGGCGCACTCTTGAGATGAGAGAGCCATCGCTCTGCGTAGACTTCGACGGCCTCGTGGCACTGGAAGGCTTGCACGAACGAGGCGACCTTGGCTATCGTCTCGAGGCCCAGCGACTTGGGAACCCGAGAACTCTTGCCGTGCAGAGCGTTGAGGACGATGGTCACGGCCGTGGGGTCGTAGCCTTCTATCCTCAGGTGGACGCGTCCATCGTATTGGACGGTGGGCGAGTTCCCGTTCGCGGTAGAGAGCTTGTTCCTCAGAGGCCGCGACGCTAAGCTCAGGTGCTTGGACGACGCCTTGATGCGCAGATCACTGGGCTGGCTGTGGTCGACGCCATTGACGACATGGACGTCTGCGTTTCTCGGTCTCTTCGATGGGACAACAGCTCCGTTTGGTGCGAGGGACTGCTTGGTCGCAATGATGACAAGAGTATCGGCATCGGGATCTACCTCGTAGACTTTGGACATGATGGCTGTGTATTCACTTTCTCAAACATGCAACATTCCCGTGAAGTTTCAGGACCATTTTCCATCTTTTCTGGAGGCAGCTGGCGCATCTGCGCCATATAAATGCAGCCATGGCCCATCGTGAGTGAGCACTGAAGCTTTCATGGCGCCATCAGGGGTCCGGCTGACGTGATGAATGCTTTGTTTGACTGCAGCGGCGGCAACGCCTTTCCACTTCGAGAAGCTCGTCTTGACGGTGAGATGGTAGGCAAGCCAATCATTGTTTCCATAGCGTACTGGAAGTGAGTGAGCTCTCGTTGCCCTCGTATGCTGAGTGAGTTAAGTCGTATCGAATTGCCAGAGTCTCTACTCAGGGTTAGCCCGCACTAGTTCCATGTCATGACACAGCTGGCAGGACCGTCAGTCTTCTGGTTGAAGGGCATTTTACGAGTGAATGAATGCATCGTGAAATCGTGGATGGACAACGATGAAATCCGGAGAAATGCCCGGCTGAAAGCACCGAATCCCGAACGTTACGTTAGGTTGTTTTCCCCACAACTGTACCACTGATACAAGCAATGGATCGGGATTCGAGACACGGCTGACCGGTCATCCAAATCAACTCATCAATCGGAAAGTGATGGCTGCTGTGTCACTCCTGCCATTCCAGTTACAGCAGCGTACGCGTCGTTCTTTCCAATGCAAAATGCCAAGCTAGTGTCATCCTTCAACGGCAGGTACAACAGATTCCACTTGCTCCTTCCTAGCGCGGGACGCAAATCCGGGTTTTGCGGGATAGGCAGCAACTTCTGTTTCAGCGCTAGATCAAACCAAGACGGACTGTACCGCGCTAACCCTGGGGGGTTCTGATCTCTCCTGCCGTGCCGTAACAAAGAGAGGTTGCGGTGAATCCGCAATACGAGGACAGCGGGAAACTGCGCCACCCAATGCTTTTTCACTTTTGGATCAGTCGCTGCCGTCATCCGACTTTCCTTGGTGGTTATGCAGCCATTCCATTCCAACATTCCAGTCTCAGACTCGGTCTCTCTTTCCCTTCAATCCATTCATATCATAACTCTGGAACATCTCTCCTCCCTTGTCTGTTCTTTTTGTCGCGACAACCATCCGAATTCAACACATTCGATCGCTTCGATGGGACATGACTGACTCTCGTTAATTTTACAACGAAACAGGAATCAGCGATACGACAGGAACAGGACACTCGCTTCCGTCGCTGCCGATGCAATCCTACGACAACGATTAATCCATAATAATATTCCACGACTCTACACAGCGCAATACCTACCTACCTGGCTGAGGTTATTAACAACGACACGACTCGAAAGAGAACATTACCATAAACCATCCCACCACCATCTGGTGCCTCAACCCCCATCGCCAAGAGTGTTTATTCGTCAATGACCTCATCCCTCTGAGGCACACAGCACAATGTGGGCCTCAACGCGATCAACAATGCGGTCCCTCGCAGCAACCCTCCTCCTCTCCGCCGCTGCCTTCACTACAGGCGTCGCGGCCGAAGAGCCTCTCCTCTACTCATCCTCCCTCAACACATGCCAGGAGAACTCGGGCTTCACGGCGCGCCTCTTCAACTTCGTCTTCACCCCGAACAACGGCAGCGTGTCGGCCAACATCGTCGCCGTCTCCTCCATAACAGGGAAAGTCATCTTCGACGTGGCCATCTCCGCCTACGGCTACGAGTTCTTCCGCCAGACCATTGACCCATGCGACCCCAACAGCGACCTGGCCGGGCTGTGTCCCATGAGGGCCGGCAACCTGGTGCTGCCCTTCAACATCGGTCAGCTCGACAAGAGCACCACGAGCCAGATCCCCGGCATAGCCTACACCTTCCCCGACCTCGATGCGACGGCACGGATCTACATCAACATGACGGAGGGCGACGAGGCCGGGCATAGCGTAGCCTGCGTCGAGGCCAACATATCCAACGGCAAGACGGTCAACCTGGCTGGCGTGAAGTGGGCGACTGCGGCTGTCGCGTTTCTCGCTCTTGCGGCCTCTGCCTTGATCTCTGGTCTCGGACACGCCAACGCCGCCTCGCACGTCGCGGCCGGAGCCGTCTCGTTGTTCGGCTACTTCCAGGCGCAGGCCATGCTCGGCTTGACTGGCATCCGGCTGCCTCCCGTTGCACGCGCTTGGACTCAGGACTTCCAGTGGAGCATGGGCATCATCAAGCTGAACTTCATGCAGTCCATCTTCACCTGGTACCAGCGCGCAACTGGCGGCACCCCGTCGACGCTTTTTGATACGCTGACGACTACCTCGGTGCAAGTTGAGAAGCGTAGCCTCGACGCGCCCCTAACCGTCGACTCCGGACCGAACCTCTTTTCCCGCGCCCTCTCCATGTCGCCTAAACCTCTCAGCGCGGCAGCGGCAGCCCTCAAGAAGCGAGCGAACGTCCAAACAGGCTCCGGAAGCTACGTCGTGTACGGAATCCAGAGAGTCGCATTTGCGAGCGGCATCGAGTCCACGAACCTCTTCATGACCGCCATCACCTTCTTCTGCATCTTCGTCGTCTTCACGGCCCTCCTCGTTCTCATCTTCCGCCTCTGCTGCGGCTTCTTCGCCAAGCACGACGCCTTCTTGGAATTCCGCAACGGCTGGCGCACAGTCCTCAAGGGCGTCCTCTACCGTGTCTGCCTCATCGGCTTTCCCATCGTCGCCGTCTTCTGCCTCTGGGAACTCACACAGCGCGACTCTGCCGCCGAAGTCGTCCTCGCCGTATTCTTCTTCTTCGGCACCCTCTTTCTCCTCGGCTACGCCGCCTTCAAGATCATCATGATCGCCCGCCGCTCCATCAACCTCCACCGCAACCCCGCCTACATCCTCTTCTCGGACCCGCAGACGCTCAACAAATGGGGGTTCCTCTACGTCCCCTACCGCGCGTCGGGGTACTACTGGTTCGCGCCCGTCCTGGGCCACGTGCTGATCAAGTCAATGTTCATCGCCCTCGCCCAAGACAACGGCACGCTCCAGGCCGTCGCTCTAATCATCATCGAGGCGGCGGCGCTCATCGCGGCCAGTGTCCTCCGGCCGTGGATGGACAAGTCGACAAACTCGTTCAACATCGCCATCTACGCTATCAACTTCATCAACGCCGTCTTCCTCCTCATCTTCACCAACGTCTTCGACCAGCCGCCTCTCGTGACGGGCGTGATCGGCGTCGTCCTTTGGATCCTGAACAATGTCTTCGCTTTGATTCTCCTCCTGATGCTAATCATCACTACCACCATCATCTTCTTCAAGAAGAACCCCGACAGCAGGTACCAGTACATGCTCGATGACCGCACATCCTTCATCAAGTCCCGCGACAACCTGGGCGTCAACCCGGAGCTGGATGCCCTGGCCATCACGGCCCGCGGCGCCAAGGGCGGCGTCATGGACCTCGACGACGACGACGACTATGAGTCCGGACCCGACGGGCGTGGCAGGCATATCTACGAGAAACCCAGCATGTCGTCGGCTTCTGCGTCCTACCGGGATAGGCATAGCTCGCCCGTCCCGTTCCAGGACGCCACTGACGACGTGGTCGAGGATCACAGGAAATACCAGGTGTCGCCGTCCCCGTTGAGGGACTCGGGGTCCTACTCTGACCCGAGCCTGGCCTCCAGCAACTCAAGGCCGCAGCATCAACACCAACACCAACATCCAAATCATCACGCGGATAATAATGCTAGGTATGTCTTCGCTCACCCCACCGTCTGATCTGGGCCCCTGCTAACATCCTCCATAGTCCCTGGCAACGCGGTGCAGGGTACGAAAACGGACAATAATGTACATATGACGGGCTTACTGTATCTATCTTGACTGCTTTTTGGCGTTTTGGTGGTCCAGGCGTTACATAGTCCAATGTGGCGGCTGTCGTCGTCGGAAACACGTCGACGCGATCTTGGGTGTTGCATGTTTGATGCAATGTTGACTGGTATTGGACGAGCCATTTTTGGGCGAGCAATTTGGCCACCTACTGTCCCTTCTTGGATGATAATATTACCATTTCTCTACTGTTCACAGCCTGTGTCTTTTCACTTCCTACATGTAGGCGGTGGTCTGTTGTTGTCAAAGGCCCGCCGCAATGGTCGTGTCCAGGACTCTTTGACGTCGTTAATACAACGTCCCCCTCATATCCTCCGCATCGATAACTCACATCCAGGGACAAACTGTCACAGGCAAACCGCTGCCCCGGGTATATCCAATTTACTCCCCAGAGCCTAACTTTCGGCGCAGGCGCCTCCATGGTGCCAAGGTTACATCCCATGGGGTTCGGTTGGAGGCGCTCCGCCTACCGATTGGGAATGGTGGCTGCGAGAGGTGTAAGTCAATATAAATGTTCGCGATGCCATACCGAACACCTCACATTTGTTCCGCCCTCGGACAGCTGTTGTTGACTCTTGTCTTTGCAGTCTCTTGCCTTCTGTCTCTTGCCTTCTGTCTCTTGCACTTGACTCGTCGTCAAGACGGTAAAGTAGTCAAGATGGTCTCCGCCCACCTCACCTTGGCCGCAACCCTCCTCGGCCACCTGGGCCTCGCCGCCTGCGCGGTAGCAGCACCCTCCTCCTCCTCTTCCTCCCGCGCAGTAGTACCGGCCGGCTTCGTCACGACGAAGGGGGACAAATTCCAGCTCGACGGGAAGGACTTTTACTTCGCGGGCACGAATGCTTATTACTTCCCTTTCAACGGGGTGTGTATTCTCTTCCTCCTTCTCATGTTGCGTTCCTCGCGCCGTTTCTTTCCGAAAGCCCCCCTTTCCTTACCCATGCCCCCTCTCTCTCCCGCTTTCTATATTTCTTCACCCTGCCGCTTGCTTGCTAAGCTAACAACAATGCAACAGAACCAAGCAGACATAGAAAAAGGCATGTCCGCCGCCCGCACAGCCGGCCTCCGCGTCTTTCGCACCTGGGGCTTCAACGACAAGAACGCGACCTACATCCCCACCGGCCTGCCGCAGTACGGCAACGAAGGGGCCGGGGGGACCGAGACGGTCTTTCAGTGGTGGTACCCCAACGGCACGAGCGTCATCGATGTCAGCGGGTTCGACAAGGTTGTAGCGGCGGCTACCAAGACGGGCGTCAAGTTGGTCGTCGCGCTGACGAATAATTGGGCGGATTACGGGGGCATGGATGTTTATACTGTTAACCTTGGGGGAAGGTATCATGACGATGTATGTACCATCGTCCCCTTTCTCCTGATCATCGCCTCCCCCCCCCCTCTCTCTCGTTACTAATTCTGTCCACCACAGTTCTACACCTCCCCCACAATCCGCGCAGCCTACAAGCGCTACATCAAGACCTTCATAACCCGCTACGCCTCCTCCCCAGCCATCATGGCCTGGGAGCTCGCCAACGAACCCCGCTGCGGCGCCGACGGCACCCGCAACCTCCCCCGCTCTCCCGGCTCCACCTGCTCCCCGGCCGTCATGTCGGCGTGGATTGACGAGATGTCGACCTACATCAAAACCGAGCTTGACCCGGACCACCTCGTCACCTGGGGCGGGGAGGGCGAGTTCAACTTACCCGGCGGTAGCGACGATTGGTCCTACGCCGGCGGCGATGGCGGGGACTTCGACCGCGAGATTGCGCTGCCCAACGTCGATTTCGGGGTTTTCCACAGCTACCCGGACTGGTGGAGTAAGACGGTCGAGTGGACGAATCAGTGGATTGTCGATCATGCCGTGGCCGGGAGGAAGGGGGGTAAGCCCGTCGTGCACGAGGAGTACGGGTGGATGACGGACGCGGCGAGGCTAAGTAACCTGGGCACGGTCGCGAACCAGAGCAGGGTCGAGGTCGAGGGGGAGTGGCAGAGGATCGGGGTGAGGGAGAAGTTGGCGGGAGACATGTACTGGCAGTTTGGGTACGGCGGGTATAGCTATGGGAGGAATCACGATGACGGGTTCACGATCTTTTTGGAGGATGAGGAGGCGCAGACGTTGGTGTATCAGCATGCTAGGGATGTGGAGAAGCTGAACCATGGGTGTTCGAGTAAGAGGACGAGGGAGGCGTGAACAGCGAGAGAAAGGTGTAATAGTACTTCGTCCTTGCGGCGATCATCTGAGTGATTGTCGTCTTGTCTCTGGTGCTTGTTACGTAGCCCATCGATGTCAGTGAGCTGGAGATCGGCCTTTGATCTAGATAGAGTCGCACTGCACGAGCATAGCCCCGACGCCCAGAGAAAACAATATCGAGTATGGACGGCAAACGCAAGCAAAGGCGGGACAAGCCGGTTAGTTAGCACACTCGCTCAGTTAAACGTAGGCGTTGAACTGATCGTAACCCAAAGTCAAGACGGTCGGCGGGACGGGAGAACAAGTGCCGTTGCTCACAGGTCCCTGTTTCGGGTGTAGAAGCAGCCAAGTCGTAGAGAGCAGCAACACCCAAACAGAAGTACAGCTCGTCCATGCTGTGTTACTGAGCTGTTTCCCCTTCTTATTTATGCTCCTTGGCCCCATGGCGCGGTAGTCACAGCAGCTGGTCGAAGGAGTCCAAGTGTGAATGCCGAAGGACGAAGTATAAATGGGTGTTCTTGCCTCCCACAATCACCATTGGGAAACCCGAAACCCGAATATCATCACATTGATCATTCGGTATCCTACCCATTTGTTGTCCTGGACAGCTCATCACCCGTCATCACCCGTCAGCATGTGGTACCCAGCCGTCCTCCTATCCCTCGGCATGCTCGCCCTTGCAGCCACCACTCAACCAGCCTACACCGGACCATGCTCCGCCGATGCCTGTGGCGAGTCGGCAAGGGCGTGTCCGAGAGGCTACCTCTGCGTGCCTTATCCCAACTTCAATCCGGCGGACAGAAAGGGGTGCGCTTGCTCATATGGTTGATCGATCTACGTGCTAGAGGTATAGGGTAGCTCGCCACCACATCCAGCATCAAGCAGGAATGCTAACGACAGCAGCACCGGCTATGGCCAGGTACTTGAGAGGGTGAACAGATGACAGGGTTTGATATGGTAACGACTCCAGCTTGGATCACTGATCCGGTCTGGAGGAGGTCTTGGACAGGTAGCTGCTGGGTTGAGTGAAGGCATGAATTATATGAATTTGGTATCCCAGATCCTATTAAGCTCTCGGTGCATCGGTCAGGATCCCCCATGCTGAGCCCAACCAGTCTGTCGGGACAAGCTTACCTGCCCTGGTCAAGTCAGCGTTGGATTCGACAAGGTGGAGGCATGGCCGACCTTGACACACTCGGATCTGGACATTGGAGGATGTGCCTATCAGGTGTCCTGTCATCAGTCAAAAGGGGCCATGTGATCCAAGTGACTGGCGCAGGAGATGGTTGCAAGTCTCCGACAAGCAACACGGCGACAGCCGCTACCGTTAGCTGCCGCACGTCCGCACCACCGCCAGACCCGAGACACCGGCGCCGCTGTAGATTTGACGGACTTACACAAACTGACCTCTATCCCGTCAAACTCTATTGCCAGATGTCCTCGGCTTTACGTCCTCCCCATTCTGTCCTCTTGTGTGACACCCCTCATTCTGTTACATTGTTAGTCATCAGAGAGCGCTTTTCGGACCCCTTGCCGCCGGCCCAGGAAAAAAACGTGACCTTAACCTCGCTTGGTCACGCGCTGACACCCTTCCAATCTGTCAAACCGTCACACAAGATTCATTTACCGAGCTCATCATCTCGCATCTCTCTCTTTTCATCAATCATCATCGTCCGATACCCTGTTTCATCCCCATCATTTCACATCGCAATCGTGACGCCAAATGCTTGCTATCACCCTCCCCGCCTCAGGGACTTACACCCATCCTCCTCCAAGTCTCGTCGGCAGTGTAGTTGTAGCCCGCACATCAAGATCAAGCACCCTTCGTAATAATCAAGAGCCGCAATGCCGGAATCTCCCTCTGCAGCCGCCGCCGCAGCGGCAGCCAGGAAGTGGGCGGCGGAGGATGATTGGGAGAGACACAAGGCCACCATCACGACGATGTACGAGACCATGACCCTTGCCGAGCTGAAGGATTACATGGAGGTTAACCATGGATTGTCTGCTACGTCAGTTCCATTACCATTCCACACGCAATGCCATGCCATATTGTAATGCGACTAACATGCCACAGTAACAAAATGTACAAAACCCGCTTCAAGCGATGGGGGCTGTGGAAATACACCAGGGCCGCAGACATACCGCAAATCCTCAAGGCAAAGACTGAGCGTGTGGCGGAGCAGAAACCGACGGAGGTCTACCTCAACGGTAAGCGCGTTGACTTGGACAAGGTCGAACGGTATCTCCGTCGACGAGGATCCATCCGACGGCAAGTCGAGGCGGGGAATCTGTACGTGCAGTCGCCACCTGCATCATCGCCAAACTCCCTAGTGGTAGTTACCAGGAAACGAACACCCGATAGACGAAGCGCAACACCCGCATCACCAAGTTCATCCCTCTCCCTCGTCTCACCAGTGTCCCCCATATCACCCATCTACCCAACATCACCAGTCTACCTCACCTCTCCCATCGGCCCGACATCGCCGACCTACCTCAGCCCACCGCCAACCATCCGCGTCCCAGAAGACACCTACCGCGCCATACGCGACTACTACGACGGCTCCTTCGCCGGCGGGAGATGGGTGTCCGTGTCCGCTAGTGACCAGCGCGTCTTCCTCTCCACCCGGACCGGGTTGCAAGACGGGAGCATGCGCATCAAGGAGTTCCACCAGCGCTTTCGCCTGGCGTTTCGCCTTCTCCAGACACCGGCCCAGACAGGACCGGAGGGCATGAAGATGACCCGCGTATGCTTCGCCGAACTACCAGACGTACTAGCGGGGGAAGACCCGACGATGCTATACTGCATCCTCGACCTCCTCCGTCGACTGCGCGCGTCGGGCATGGACTTTCTAGCGCAACAACTACTGCAGTATCTCGACGGCCTATCCGCCACGCGACCAGACGGCCACCGGCACCCCATGGCGAGGGTCTGGCGCAACCTCCTCCTCGGCCTCGACGAGCTGGGACCGGAACAGACCCGCCATTGCGCCGAGATCGCCGCGTCCCGGTTCTCGGCGCACCTCGGCGAGCTGCACATGAAGACGCTCGAGGCGGGGATGTGGCGGATGTTCCTCAGCGAAGCGACGACGGACGACCGGGAGGCGTACCTGCGCCGGCTGCACGGCGCGCTGGAGGAGCTGCCGACGTTCGACTACCGGAACCTGTTCGTGGCCATCGACATTGCGAGTTTCCTGCGGAAGGGGGAGAAGCTCGACGAGGCGGCGCAGATTATCACGCAGGTGCTGGAGCAGCCGGAGAAGAATGCCGTGCTGCGTAGCTTCCCGCCGATGGCGTATAACTTCGTCTCGGTGCTGGGGAAGATACGGGCGACGCAGGGCAGGATGGATGAGGCGGAGCCGCTGTATAGGGATGCTATCGAGATAGCGAAGGCGGCGAGAACGGATGATGATACGGATCTGCTGGATGGGTTGGTGTATCTCGAGAAGTGCCTTCGTGCGCAAGAGAAGCACGCGGAGGCTGATGCCGTCTTGGCCGAGCGAGAGGCTGTGGTCAGGGAGTCGTTGGAGAGGGTCGGGGAAAAGGAGAATGCTGTCTGAGATGGTCCAGTTGGCTTTGATCTATGTCTGTATGTTCAGCTACTCCAAGGAGTCGGATCCGGGAAGTGATGTCATGTCGATCGACTGCTTCCTTTGTACTTTACGAGAGATACCACCAACGAATACAGTTCTTGTTTGTCTCAAGCATTCAAGTCGTTGGTCATTGCGCAATATATACACTCTATGTTTATTCCATCATCTTTATCATCCAACCTTCGACGCATCACCGTCATCCAGGACAATCGGATCGCACTAATAGTACGTTGCCTGGTTGACATGAGGAGCATAAATGACGTTCCTCAATGGCGCCTCGAATACATCACGAATCTCGTCAAGGCTCAATCCGGCGTTGATGGCCAGCTGGAGCACGATGCGGCTCTGCTCTCCACCGAGGTAGCTGGAGTAGAACACGGGGCCCGGGTTGGGACCAGGGGCGCCAGTGCCGGTGATGGGACGGGCTGCAGCGACGGTGGGGATGCCCTTGCTGAAGAGATCGGTGGCCGCTGCGCGGGCGCTGGGGCTGAGCTGGGCTGCTCCGGCACCGAGAATGACGAGGCCCCTGACAACGGTTAGTATGTTGATATCGGCTGTTAAGAGGGATGACACGTACTTGGCACCGTTCGCTACGGCCGCGTACATCAGGGAAGCATCGAAGCCCTCTGTTGCATGTCAATTTCTGGTCTTTCACTCCAAAGGTGGAGAGGACATACGGTGACCGAACAGGATTACAACAGATGGCAGCTCGGTGGTGTTGCTGACGTCGAAGAAAGGACGGCCTGTAGGGTAGGCAGGTCCAAAGAAGTAGTACGGCTGGCCACCGAGGAAAGCACCAAGGTTACCCTGCTCCAGAGACTTGAAGGTGTCAGGGGTGTTAGCATTCAGCTTGGTCGAGTAGTAGATGGATGTGATCCTGTCGTTGAAGGCAATCAGACCACCGCGGTCGCGCGACGAGGGAGCTACGGCCGCAGCAACGGCCTGATAGAAGTTGGATCGTCCGTCGGGCGAGATGTAGGTGTCTGGCCGCATGGCACCTGTAGCAATGAATGGCTTCGAGCAGTTGAAAGTCACGTCGACACCGAAAGCCTGTTACAAGTCAGTACACATGTTTCAGACTTGACACGTCAGAAAGGGGTTGAGGTGGTCATACAGTCTCCTCCATGGTGTTGGTACCGTGGAACATGATGGCACCAACGATGTCAGAGTCGGGGTTGCAGAGCTGGCGGTTGGCATACTGCGTGATGTTGAGAAACAAAGACGAGTTTAGGCCGGAGCTACCTCCGGAGGCAGGGAACTTGACCACGGCAAGCTGAGCGACGTTCAGGACTTCCGAGACGTTACCAATCAGCTCCTGGACTGTTGGGCCAACACCGGAGCCGTAGTTGACATTGTCGAGGCGGCTGTAGTTGGAGGCAGACAGGATGGTGCCGCCGGCGCTGTAGATACTGCGCTTGGTATTAGTACCAAGGCGTACCAATAGGTGTAAACTTTACTTACACAACTTTGGGGAGGGACGAGTTGGTGGAAATCCATTCCAGCTCGGCAGGATCCGAGCTGGCGCTGACCTGGGCAATGGGCCAGAGCGAGATGCCCAGAGCAATGACCTTGACGGCAGCGGAAAGAGATCGAAGAGACATTGCGACTGGATGGGTCCTTCGAGTTATTCTTCTCTAGTCGTGGATGAAGCTGCCTGACTGGTGGCGATGCTCACTCGAAAGCCATCCCTCGACGGCATCTCGAGACCCTTTATATATAAACCACGGCTTCTCCACGACTCTTCCATTACTCTTTCACATCTCCTCCATCTTCTCCATCTCGATTCTCTCCTTCGACTTCTCTCCGGACCCTTATCGCGGGCCTAACTGAAGACGTCCTGCCGAGTCACCGACAGTGTGGCCAGCAACAGGTGCCAAGCGGTTAGGTTGCGCAGTTTTCCTTGATCTGAGGATCTCTGGAGGAGCCCTCCCGCCCAGCTCCTCACCGGCAGTCTGGGTCGATCAGATAAGGGCAAGATGTCGATGCCTAAATGACGAGCAGCTGTTATTGGCGTCGAGAACCAGAACACCTAGTACTAGCCACAAGAAGCCACAAGCTGAAATAGTATTAGGGCGCGCTACAACATCCAAACCATTAGGTATGCATTGACAGACATAGAATCCTACAGCTGCTTATCGCACTGGCCCATATCGCATTTCGTTATCTCCTCCCATGAATGCATGCGGTCCAAGTGAATGGGTTTGCGGGGGAGCTAGACATCGCCGTCGTCTTGGCTGTGGGTTGTCACCGCTCCGATCAGTACCGATGCGCGGGGGCACTCCATCGCGTTATCGCGGGACGCCGAGTGCCGATACAAACACCTCGAGCATCTGTAATAGCGTGTTGCAATGCCAACATCAAAACGGGGAAAGGATGGAGTTGAGATGGGGAGGAAACGACAGGGGCAAAAAGAGAGACAACATGTGCAAAGAAAGAATGTCCAAAAAAAGAATTTGCGCCAGCCGCGAATCGAACGCGGGGCCCATCGATGGCAACGATGGATTTTACCACTAAACCACTGGCGCTTGTGATTGGTCATGCAATAGTGATTTACCATTGCTTCTCATATCGGAAGCTCTCGGCTATAAAACTTTAGCGGATTTCAGAGAGAAGGTCCAACCGAAAGATCGCCGAGCAAAACCGTTCACAGCTGCAATACGATTGAGCATTCCACCACGATGAAATGTGGCATTATCTTCACGGCAGGCATTTCTCTCAAACACACCACCATCGATCCCGATCCCGGACTTCGCGCTCCCATTGATGCTATCTCATTATTCGTGTGTCATCCCTTTGGTCATACCTATTTCGTTATTCGTCCCACGTTTGCTCAACAACGAGACGCTATGGTCCTGGCTTCCGGCCAAAGACGTCAAATCTGCAGCGATTGTTTAGCCAACTGTGCACTCTCAACGCGACGACAACACTTACACGATATAGTAAAAATGAATGTCCTTATTCCGAACGTCATTCCTCACATTAACAAGAAAGACCTCGACCTGCTCAACACTCCAGCCCAGTATCCGGGTGAACAACTGCATCGTCATCCCGTGCAGTCCGTCAAGCATATTCGTCATCTGCATCAAGCCCAGCATCTTTTCTCTTTCACCTTTTGCCCAGGCATTCCCCGGCAATGCGAATTTGCGCTCAACTACATCGGCAAAACCTGCGGCGACCATCTGGCTCCGAAACTTGGCGGCGCAACGGGGATGCCGCCCCGTCTTTTCGACGGCTTGCATGATGAGCTTGTTCCATCTTTCTAGTGCCGTGCCGGCGAGGGAGTCGTCGACGCTCTGGAACTCGACGTAGTACTCCTGGAACTCGGCCCAGCCGCCCGGGCTGAGGTTCCCGTAGCACGAGCGGAAGACGGCCGGCCAGTCGCTGAAGGCAGCGACCATGTACCGGGAATGGATGTAATCGAACTTGTCGTTGAAGACCCAGACGTCCTCGGCGTCGTCGACTTCGAAGCGGCAGTTTGGAGGGACGCTAAGAGGTGAGTACATGACATGCTTCGAGGTCGGGCGGGGATGACATACTACTCCGGCTGTATAGGGCTGAGATCTGTCCCTAGGACATCTGAGGCAGGATGCTCATTCGCTAACATCTGTTCAGCAAAGGCAGGCGTATCGTTGCATATTGACTGTCACGCACCGAATTCAATGGCCCAGATGCCAGTTCCTATGCCGACAGTGTCAGCCAGAGTCGAAACCATGGAAGAGACAACGCTCACCAGTTCCTATGTCAAGGACCCGCTGCGGATTATCTATTGGTGCCAACGCCAGCTTCCCGAATAACCGCATGGAAATCGCATGTTGAAGATCTTCTGCGCGTCAGTCATGTCCACCACGGCCGATGCTAGGGAGAAGGGGAAGCACCTAATCGTTCTCGCTCTGGCTGTGACTTGTCAGCATGCAAGAGAAAGGCAGAGGACATGGTCATAGTGGCAGAACGTACTATGTCATTTGGCAGGAAGTATTCTGTCTCCGTCAGCACATCCTCTCGTTTCCTTCGCATCGGGGACGAACTTACTGCCCGCCTTATAGCTATGGAACGTCCGGCCATGTTCCTCAACGAAGTCGAACACGCTCGAGGTCGCAGATACACTTGAAGAGCTTGACGACTTCAAGTCAGCCACATCCCCAAGTCCACAGCGGAGACGAGGACAACTCACGGTCTATCAATATCCCCAACAGAAGAATCCCCATCACTACTATCATCAATCTAGAAGCACAGCAACATGTCAGACAGGGGTCAGCGAATAGTCGCCACGGCGCTTACATACGTTCAGTCCGGTGGAGAAGGCGCTCGGCGCCCTGCCCGCGGAAGAGGCATCATCGGCGCCGTGTTCGCTGCGTGTGGCGCTAGCTGGGCTTGGGTCGGGAGGATGCTGACCACCAGGCACGGCATCCTTCCGCTCAGAAGCAATCGGGTCAGTTTCGGCCGAGGGGCTCGCCGGTTCTTGATCGTCATCCTGGACCGCAACCGCGTTTGGATTTCTCGTATCCCCAGGTTGCTGGAGGTTAGATCCTGAACCCTCCGTGGCGCTGTAGTCGCCCATTTTCGAGTTGGTGTTTCCCTTCCACAGTGCTCGTCGGGCACAATCCAACCCGGTTCACAAATGATGGCGTATGCGTCCACCTTCGAATTGATTGAGGATATATTGTGTAACAGGAGCATCAGCCGCAACGTCGTGATAGACGATCGAAGGCGGAGGTGACGTGGCGTCGAAATGGCGCGGAGGCGTGCAGATCAGTGCTAACCATTATGGGCTTGGCAGGTTGCATCGGCGGCTAAAATGAACGAGGGACGGACGACAGAGATTGCACGAGACCTGTTCCATTGTCATTGTTGACATAATATCTCCATCGACATGTGGATGATGCTTGTCTCTATCCTCAGGATGGCTGGGAGGAACTATTGTCTTTACCACGAGTGCATATGTTCATGTCAAGCGACACACGGACGACCATGTCGAGGCACCCCCTGAAGCCAGTTCGAAGTGACGAGCATGCTTTGTTGCAACAAAGAATCAAAGGCACTCACTCGCAAGTTGGATGGACTTCAGCCCTCGACACGTGCCAATATGGTTTCATAGCTGAGATGACTTTCGGAGAGCTCCGTTGGGGATCATTGATGGGTATCTGCCTCTCTGGATCTGGACCTTGACCTGGACCAGTGCGTCTGAAATGCCCCTTTCTCCAATATCAAGTATTGCTACCAAGCGACAGTACTCCACGGGCATCGTGGCTCACCTGCTGGAACTCGGCCGCGGACGATGAAGTCAAGTTCGCAGTCCCGGCGATATGACTCCGGGTTGGGGGTATGTATAGTACTCTCTTCCCCGGATCTGGCCCTCAGTGGCTGCGCAGGTTCCTGAGCTCCTCCAAACAAAAGGGATGTCATGTCCTAACAGCTGCTCTGCACAGCGACAACTCAGCATCCGAAGTTTCAGTCAGTTCCAGGAGGAAAGCAGAAAACACACGTGGTCTGGGAGGCCAACGTTCAAGCTCCAATGTGTTCCTGCCTAATCTCGAGGGAGGCCAGTGTTTTCTTCCCCTGAAACTTGAGGCTCCTACTACGGCTGGTTCTGCACCCAGTTTGCAGCGGAGGACTTCCGGGGATGGAATCAGAGCGGCAGACTGGCAAGTGATGGGAAGGTACGAGGTCGGTGAGGGTTCGATAACAGCATTCTCTAGTCTCAACACAACTACTTCGCACCTTCCCTTGGATTTTGCAAGGCAAAGTCTCCCAGAATACGGGCCACAGGGTGCTCTACTGCTAATTGTTTCTCACGCTTCGTAAACCCCTCGATCTCTTCCTCAGCTCACAACCTCAAGAGAAGAAACGGTTAAGGGTGGTTTGATTCCTTGGGATGCTACCACAGGGCGGAGGTTGATCGTCAACGGCCTTTTTTCAGTGAGATATCTCCAAGATCCTTCCGCTCGGAGTCGTTCTATCTCTACCATTTCACACTCACATCTTTCGGGGTTGAGCTTGCGACCAAGCAACAGAAGAATCGCAGGGCTTGACAACCACCCCAGAAGGTTCTCAAGGCATTTCAAAGTCTTGAGCTCACACCATCGCACATCTTAGTCCACAGACTGGGGGTCAAGGTTCTGGTTCAATCCCAGAACACCGGTGAGTTCTTCCCGATGCTGAGACCTTTGGCATCTTACTGACACATAACACCCAGATCATATCGGGAGAAAGTTGGAGACGAAGGATTCCGGTTTACCGACACCTCGAATCCACGAAGAGCAAGCCCAAGACGAAGGAGTTCAGCTGCGAAGTACATCCCTTCTGGGGAAGCTGGATCATCTCCGCCGGCCTCGTCTTCAGTGAGGGACTGCTATTACACTGCAAGCATAGGAAGCTATCACAGACACCATCGTTGCACAACTCGCCATGGCATCACTGCTGGCACGCCTGCGGGCAGCAGCTGAGCAGCACAACATTATCCCGGAGACGGAGTTTGCCGCAAATCCCATGTCATTCGCCACTGACATTGACGAGGAGACGCCCAAATCTCCCTCCCCAACCGCAGAAGGAGTGGAGGCGGATGACGCGGACGGCTGGCTTTTCGAGGACGAACTCGACAATGCCGACACAGAGTCTGATCGGGAAGCCATGCACGAGATCGCGGCTTCGGCGTCGACCGAGATGGTGTTGTATCAGTCTCGCCCATCCTCGGATCACGCGCACTCGGATGAACAAGCCCCCTTGGACTCCACGGCTCTCTCTGACCTGGTGGGACGCCTGTGGTCTCCCGCCACGGCCTCATCACCTGAACCTGACCAGGAATCTTTGCACGCCGACGAGATGTCCCCGCCGCCTACTTCTACCAACCCAGACGATATTCCACTTGAGGAGCTCAAAGTGGCACGGTGGGCTCGCAGAGATTCCACCTACAAAGCATTCCCCAACGCAAAGGCCTGGCAATGCACAGTTCAGGCCAACAGGGAGCTCGGCATCAACGCCAAGATCAGGACATCGACAGATTACCGCAAAGAGATCTTGACCGAGTACCCCCTCGCATCCCACCAGAACCTGTTCGTCACCAGCGCACGACGTTCTGGGTTTGTCAACGGTAGGGCGCTCTTGAACCTCTCGCTCACCATCCTCACATGTGTGGGAGAGGCACGGCCTGCACGCTTGTACCGTGCCATCCATGACAAGATGCCTCACAATGGCATCGGTGCTCGCGGACTCTCGCTGACGAACACGAACGGCCTCTTCTTCCAGCGCTTTCTTCAGAACCATTTCACTTGGAACTGCCGTCAGCCGAGTCCCTTCCTGTCCACGAGCAGCGAGCTAAGGGTAGCTCTGAACTATGTGTTTTCGTTCGAGCAACGCCGCTACACGGGCATCAAGCTTCTAGAGATCTCAACCACCGGGAAATACTGGGACCACCATATTTCAAGGCTGTGGGAGGTCAAACACATCCTGTCGAAGCTCCAACTCCGCCACAAAGACTTCCATAAACAAGTATCTGGTCGAGAACCTGATTCCGAAGGAGCATATCGTGCGAGTCTATGAGTGGCGTAATCCTGCGCACCGGAGGCAATTGGATCCAAGGGGAAGTCTTCAGAACAAGTTCTACAGAGATCAGCAGAAACGGACAGACACCTTTGACGAGCTCGCTAAGCAAGCTGCGAGGGAGCGTGAGCTGAAGAGGAAGCGCGAGGAGGAGCTCGGGGAGAGCTACGAGAAGAAGCGGATTGCAAGGACAAACGCGTTCCAGTCTGTCATCTCTCAAGGCACCAAGAAGAGGGCTCCTACGTCTGGCTGAGGACGGCCGACATGCAGTGTTGAGTCTCTTGACCAGGGTCACAACATTTCGTTCTCGCCAACGACTCCTGCATCGTCGGTCATTCGAGGACCCCCTTACAAGACACCAGCTCCAAAGACTCGGCAAGTGAGCACATGCAGAAGCCCACCACCACCGGTGACGCTGCTCGGTGTTTCCGCCTGCGAGCTCGGCGAACAGCCGCGGCTGTGGCCGATCCAAACGATTTAAACGACTTTCTCAGTTATCTGACTTCTCTTGATTTCAACAAGAGCGTCGACTTCGACGTCGACAGTTCGTATGGGCGTTGCTTTTTTCTCTCTATTTTCCCCCTTATTATTTGGCTTGCATAGCGAATGGGAGCATTTTGGAAGGCGATTTGGCAGCGAGGGGGAACAACTTCGGGAGAGCGGAGAACTTCGGGAGGACTCGCCAATTGTTTGGCAATACTCTGGGGCTGCATGGCGGCATGAGGATTGTTTGGCTTGTGATTTCGATGCAGAAACTTCGAAGAGAATTTGGTAGCTCAATCGAAACAGTTTGAACTCTAGAAACGCAGTCCGTCCATCGCGATCTGATTAAACTTCAGCCATTCCGAGTTCTCAACCACGCCTCGTTGCTTGTCGGTACGTAATGCATGAAGTGCTGCCCAATGGTCCCATGATAACTTCATTGCACTTCACCAAATATGCGCTTGGCTCCGTGCACCAGAGTCATATGTCTCACATATAGTCCTCGGCACTCACCAGTCCTGCTCTCCTCGACGCGCGTCCGTCGCATTCTTCCATTATCCTGGCAGAAAGCACAGGTCGAGCACCTCGGCTCTTCAGCTGCTAGACTAGCGGCCGTGGCGTCTACCATCATGTGTCTTGACCTTGCGGTGGCTGGCCAGCAACATGGAGCTGCTTGTTAGTAGACGCATCGAACTACACCACCTACCGGCCCGAGTGGCTCGGGCTGTCTCATTGAGGAGCAAAGTGCCGAACTTGCCCAGCCCTCACATCTCCTGGTCCTGGTGTCCTGAGATCTTGCAAGTTTGCAGCTCCGAAGTCCGGAGATGCTGGATATTGGCGATGTCACCTATATCAAATACGGTGATACTCGCTTGCAGCTAACAGCGACCCGAAAGCCCAGGCGCCCCAAGGTCTCGACTTTTATCCCAGGAACCAAACCACGGACAACCCAACCACAGGTCCAGGCAGATGGTTCATGGTGATGGACACTCGGGGAAGAGTTCGCCAAGTTCCCCAACGATTCTGCATGGCCAGTTAGGGTTACTTTATTCGTACATAGTGGGCTTCCAGAAGTGCCAAACCCATAAGTACAATTTCCCCAATCTAGCCCCCCAGGGCCCTTGAACCCCAGGGGGTCCAGCAACAAGCCTATCCCTTGTCCGCCGTTTCATGGGGTGTTTTAGACGGTGGAGGGTGTTCGCGAACCTTTAGCGTGTATTCGTCAAGCTTGGCTGCCAGTCGCTTCGGGCCAGTCCACTTCAACCTTTCACGGTTAACCAACAATGGAACACTTTGCTCTTGTGTGGTGATTTCGGGTGTGTCGAGATAAGCTCTTGGTCGTGAGCGGTCAGCTTACCCGTTATTCCACATTGAAAGGTGACGGGAACCGCCGAAGAAGGGACTATCTCCGCCCCTGGAAATGCTAAAAGAGCGGAGAACCAGATCGCGGCGCCGCTACCATTGAACTAGCCCTACGAACGGAGAATGTGTCAAGTTAACCCCTCTGCAATGCAACACTCCATGCTTCTTTATCGCATGTTAGTCGTCGAAACTGCAACGACAGCGAGCTAGTAGCACTCGGTCGCCTCAGAAGGCCGCGCTAGAAACCCGCCCCATACGAAGTACACAAGCTTCGGTGAACGACTGAAAGCTACTCTAGCCTGAACCTGATTGGGGTGGCGGCCGCGAAGGTCAATGCTTTCCCCGGAAATCACGCAAGCAGCCCAGCAGTCCAGCAGGCACACCACGAGACAGGCGAGGGTACCTGGATCTTAGCCGGTCTAGCGGCTGCCATGTCCTGACTGGGGGCGAAAGGGTGCTGCCCCTGAATGCCACATGGCTCTGCTGACAGGGCTTACTGGAGGGGAACCATCGTCCGTTCTGTGCCTCACTTGGCGCGTCATGGTCCTCGCAGTCCGCATGGCAGGAGTGCAGGTTGTAAGACTTTCCGTGCCGCCGAAATATTCCATGATCTCACTCAGATGGTAATCTCCTCTACCGTGACCGTCAAGGAAGTTCTTTTGTTTGTGTTGGCGATATTTGTAGCTCCCGATAGTCGAGTTGGCAGTTCATGCGCACAAGGGGTGGCCGCGACCTACACTTCGTCCTTGATCGACACACTGCGCTTCTATATGCGGTAACCCAGCCTGTCCTTACCACCAGATTCAGCTGGTCGATGTTGCTGCTCGTCGAGGACGGCAGGCGGCACAACTAAACGACGATCAAGTACACGACGATTACTCGAGGACACGACAATCAACATGCTCTACTCAGCTGCTCCTCCGGCGAGGCCTTTCCCAGAGGACAAACCGACGTTGTTGATAAGTTGGTGGATCACAGTATTCTGCGCGACCTTCATTGTTCTCAGGGTAACGGGTCGTCTTATTCGGGTTGAGAAACTGTTCCGCGAGGATACCATTGCGGCGGCAGCGCTATTCCCTCTATTCGTGCGAATGGGCCTTGCTCATGTCGTCCTACTCTATGGCACCAACAACGTCGACCTCAGCGGGATAGACGGCATCGCTTTCAGCGAAAGGGAGCTGAGAAACCGTGTCATTGGCAGCCGTATTGTACTGCTCGCCAGGATATTCGACGCTGCGACGTGAGTTGCTCGAGTGGTTCTTGCCAGGATTCGGCATGCTAACGGATATCACTAGACTATGGACACTAAAGGCGGCAACACTCGAGTTCTTCAGGCGGCTGAAGGGCATCACGCGCGAGAAGAACTCCGCACGAGCCATGATGATAATGCGAGGAATACTCGTGGCCACCTTCATCATTGTCGTCATCAGCACCCTGGCGGAATGCCAGCCCTTTTCGCACTACTGGCAGGTCTCGCCTGATCCAGGAGGCAAGTGTCGTCAGGGATACGCAAACCTATTGACAATGGCCGCTTGCAACATTCTTACTGATGTTCTCCTGGTCCTGTATCCGATCCCTATCATCATCCTGAGCCGCATTCCCTGGAGACGCAAGGCCTTCCTGATCAGCTTGTTCTGCCTCGGTCTGGTCACGGTCATCATATCGATATACAGACTGCCTCAGATCATCAACGAAAATGGATACCAGAGCACCCGCTCAATGTGGGCGTCCATCGAGATTCTGGTCGCCACCCTTGCGGCGAACATCCTCGCCCTGGCATCCTTCGTTCGTGATCTTGGTGTTAAGAAGGCGAAGTTCAAGTTCGACCCGATGTCATCGGGAAAATCGGAACGTCACATCCACAAGCCGAAGCAGGATGTGTGGCACGGTCGAGATCTTGAAAGTCCGCCGGCACCGCTAGGCAATGCCACCAATTGCGAGACCAACAAACTCGTCTTCTTCAAACACGCGCACTCGCAGTCGATCAAGTCGAACGGCGAGAGAGGGTCAACATCGGCTGGCGATGGCGAGCGCGGCCCCAGCCCCAGCCAGAGTCTCGACTCGCTGATTCCGAGAGAACAACAACTTCCATCGACGCAAGTGACGAAGACAACAGAGATCGAAGTGACAGTTGAGGATGTCGGAACCCTCCACCGCGAGCAGTCAGTGGGTAAAACACACGGGTTTGCCGCAACGAACATCTCGGGAGGACTGGCTCGCACAGTGGTTGCCAGTAATAGAGGTCAAGGCCGAGGTTCTACGATGGTCCTCAAGGACATGGATGATCTGCCGCGTGCGCCACCAAAAGATGGCTAGATACAATGGTCGCAATAGAACTTGTCCCTTTTGTTCACGCACCCGCGCCGTGTTGCCAAGTTGTCGTCTTGTCGTCAACTACGCCTCTATACCCATCCTGACTGCCGGTTTCTAGCCATCGTCTACCTCAACGTTCAGGAAGAGCCCCCAAACTTTAGGGGTAACACTTCCATCAACCACCGGACGCGTCGCTTTTCATCTGACTGTATCAATATTCCGTCTAGAAATGATACGAGCACCTCAATACGGGCTCAAGTCGAGGCAGACCCTGAGCCTTTCTCAACATGGATGCCATTGCAGCAACGCATAAGTTGCCCTTCCTGGATAATGCTGGCTCTCGGGAGGTGGTCCGCAGGCGCAGATAATGCAGTCAACCAAACAAAGTCCACGCATGATGCAGGTGCTTCCGCTTCAGTCATGCACGGGGGACTTTAGCAGAACCCGAGAACCCGCATAAGATAAAGCGAGGTACGGCGGACATTGCATGTCAGACTTCCGGGCTGTCTCACTCCTAGCAAGTTCGAACCTTCTTTTGAGAACTCCACACATAGCCGTCCTCGGCAGGCTGGGACATCAGGCTACCCGACATTGAGTTAGGGTTAACCTTGTCCGTCACATGCACGGAACACCTCTGAATATGCTAGCAGGAATAGGGGTAAGATCTCTGGTGTCTGGGCAGGGACAGGGCAAGTCTGCACAAGAGAGAGGAGAATTTGATTCCCACAACTCGTCAGGTAGGTAGAAACTACGCGCTGGACAGAAAGAAAGGAATGAGTGATCTGTGTGATGAGAGTGATCTGTGATGGGCACACGTGGATAACTGGGTAGAAAGGCTGGGTCGGGGTTGATACCCGAAGTGCTGACAGTAGTGCCTCGCACCAGAATAGAACGTTTTGACGGCTAACAGCCGAACACACGAAGCAACTCCTGTCTCCTGAGTCTCGCCTCCTGTAACTGACGGTCGATAGTGGCAATGTCTCTGCAGCTTGACCAGATGTTGGTTGCTCCGGACGCAAGCAATGGTACGCTGGCTTCGGGCTTGATGTTACCGTGGTAGCTAGGTAGCTGCCGGATGTTATTCTAAGAGAGAGTCGTTCGGTAGCACGATGGCTTGTTGTGCTGTGCGGTGGAAAAAGACGCACGACATTCTAGAATGACGCCAAACACCTCCGATGCACGCTCGTGCTTTGGGTGATACGGGGGAGATGACGCTAAGTCGGAAGAGGGAATCTCACCAGAACCCACTCTCGCCAATTCTTGAACCCATCTCAGGTCCCCACTTGACAGCTGCCCTGCACCGAAGCTAGCACTGCGAGGCACTGCTAGCGCTTCCAGAAAGTCCGTGTGCCTGCCTACCTTCCGGAACAACGCCCGTGCTGCATTCTCATCGTGCGCCGAAGCTCGACTTTCATTTTGCAGAATTTCACCGACCGTCCGGCGCCATCGATCTTCCCAGCTCATCCATCTCTTCAACGTCTCCAACTCTGTCGGTCCCTTGAAGCTCATTTGGACTAAGGAACAGCCCGACTAACATAAGCCGGATGCAACAGGACTCCACGGTGGACACGGACACGGCAACAGGGGGATGAACTGATATCAATATATCGCTGTCGCTGTCAGGGGTCATCCATATCACGCCTGAGTGACCTGGCTGGCGAGCGACCTCGGAAAGCATCGCATGTGGGGCACTCTGCACCAGACCTTACACGGACGTAATCCCGTCGTTACGGTGGATCATCCATGTCACCCTTGTTCAACGTGGGACATCTGGAGTTTTGCCGCCCCTCACCCATTCTCTACTTCTAACAACCTGGAAGAACTGCTCTGAAAGACAAGACTTGCACTTAGACGACTCCTTGTCCGTCCAGGAATTCACGGTTGGCCAAGGAGCCCTGGGTCGCACGTAATACCGGTACACTGGCGGGCAACCTCTTCGGAATCCCGGCATTGATAACGCGACCAACACCACTTTCGCATCTGCCCATAATCCTGTGTTTTACCCGGATCCTGTCGAGGAAAAAAGAGTTATTGAGAAGAGCCCAAGTGCCTTGCCGCCCCTGGCACGCAGTCTGACTTCGACGAGTTCGGTATTTGCGGGAGCATCCTCAATGGATATAGGGGACGGTCCATGCCGCCGATGATCATCACACCACCACCACCGCCACTCAGCAGACAACAGCACACAGGCAACTCAAGATGCCGTACGAACGGGATATAGAGATGGACAGCATCGGCCCGGCAATGGGCAAGACAGCGGTTCTAGGGAGCGGCTTCACAGTACGGGAACGGCCGATAGAAGCACAACGAGTGCCATCCGGGAATTTCCAGGCCACACTCCACGAATTCGTCGACTCTTTCCGGCGACATTCTCAGACTTACACGAACTCTGTACCAAGCAGTAGCCACAGCAACCAGGGATTTCGCTACTATGATCTCAAAGGGGCGAATGCGAGGACGGCGCATACCTCGCTCTCCCGCGAGCTCAAGGGCCGCCATCTGCAGATGATAGCTATTGGCGGCTCCATCGGTCAGTACTTGCGGCTGCCTTTCGACCGGATGACGTTTCGGACTCCGGAGACTAATACGCAAATCCAGGCACGGGACTCTTTGTCGCTTCCGGCCGGACGCTCAACACCGGCGGCCCGGCTTCTGTATTACTCGCATACATGTTTATTGGTGTCATGCTTTACTGCACTGTGCAGGCGTTGGGTGAACTCGCAGTCATCTTTCCTGTGGCGGGCTCATTCTCTGCTTTTGCTACTCGCTTCTTGGACCCGTCATGGGGGTTTGCAATGGGCTGGAAGTATGTCGTCGTCCCGTTTGCCCGCTGCCTCCTGGGCACCGCCTCGATCTCAGCCGTTTTTAGGAAACAATTGCTAACGTTTCCGAAGTTATGCCCTGCAATGGCTGGTCGTTCTCCCGCTGGAGATCATAGCCGCTGCTATGACAATAGACTATTGGGACGTCACTGTCAACAAGGCGGTTTTTGTCACCATCTTTCTTTTCATCATCATCACCACCAACCTCTTTGGCGCTAAAGCTTACGGTGAGGCCGAGTTTATCTTTGCTATTGTCAAGATAACGGCTGTTATAGGATTCATGTAAGTCGTCATCCAGCTGTGACATCATCACCGATCGATCTCAGATCGATTGGCTATGCCCATGCTCTTGCCCCCATCCATATCCCTCGCCTTCGGCTAGTCTGACAGCATCCGCAGTCTCCTAGGAATAGTAATCAACATCGGAGGCACCCCGACAGAAGGGTACATAGGAGGCAAATACTGGTCACAACCAGGCGCCTTCCACAACGGTTTCAAGGGCTTCTGCAGTGTATTCATCACTGCGGCATTCGCGTTCGCCGGAACCGAGCTCGTGGGCCTAGCAGCAGCAGAGACCGCCAATCCGCGGAAGTCTCTCCCGACGGCTATCAAACAGGTCTTCTGGCGTATCAGCTTGTTCTACATCGTCGCCCTGACGCTGGTCGGTCTCCTGGTTCCGTACGACGACCCGAGACTTCTGGGAGCCCAGAGCTCGGCGGATGCAACGGCTAGCCCGTTTGTTATCGCAATCGAGAGTGCGGGCTCGACGGTTCTTCCCGGCATCATGAATGGTGTTATTCTGATAGCGGTCATCAGCGTCGGCAACTCGGCTGTATTCGGATCATCGCGCACGCTGGCTGCTCTTGCCGACCAGGGTCAAGCACCGAAGATTTTAGGATACATCGACAAGCGCGGTCGCCCCCTGGTGGCCATTCTCTTCGCCTCGACCATCGGACTACTGGCGTATATGGTCGAGTCTTCGGTTCAGGGCGACCTGTTCGACTGGCTTCTAGCCATCAGCGGGCTCAGCTCGCTCTTCACTTGGGGTAGCATCTGCTTCGCCCATATCCGCTTCCGCCAGGCGTGGAACGGGAGGCACAGGTCTCTCCACGATCTCGCCTTCCGCGCTCAAGCGGGCACCATCGGCTCCTGGATCGGACTGGTCGCAAACATATTGATCCTCATCGCGCAGATGTGGGTTGCCATATCACCCGTGGAGGTCGGTGATGAGAAAGTGAGCGCGACGGAACGCGCGAAGGGATTCTTCCTGCTGTGCGCTGCGATTCCGATTGTCCTCATCTTCTGGCTTGGACACAAGCTGTGGTTCAGGACGACCTTCATTCGCACCGCCGACATGGATATCGATACGGGGAGGAGAGACTTCCGGCTCGCGGTGATCAAGGCTCGCGAGGAAGAGGAGCGCCTCACGTGGCCGAAGTGGAAGAGGATATATCGCTTTTTATGCTAGATGTTCCGATATTACGGCCGACCACGCCGTCGCTAGACTTTTCCATATTATATGCAGTTTAAGACCTTTTCTTCTCCAGCCGGACTTGTCCGAGATTTCCCGACCAAATCGCCAACATGTCCAAGATATCCACAACCGCGCGATAGTTCTTACACACCGACGCAGATATAGTAACCTCTCGGCGGATCGTCGCAGTCCAGCTGTGCCTTGTCAGTTCTGTCAACCAGTCACGCAGAAAGTATAATATCTTACCTCGTTATTCCAAACGTACAGCTGGGCAAGTGAGACGCCCACCGCCCGCGCAACCGACTCGCACCTATCGTTATTTTTCCACTGGTAGTACGTTTTGCCTGCGGGAATGATCAGTTAGGTACTAAAAGGTCGGCCGCAGTCAGGACCTACATCTGGACGTGGTCCCCTCAAGAATCGGACTAGGCTTAGCGGGTGCAGCAGCCGTCGTGGTAACGGTCGCCGTCTGCGTCACGGTCTGGAGCCTGGTAACAGTCTGGTTCACAGTGATGGTAGCTGTCACCGTCCTCGTTGGCGCGGCGGCGCACGTTGAAGGTCCTCCGATGACTGTCACTGTCACAGTGGTCGGCGTCCCTGCACCGGGGTCATCGACGGGAAGTCCACCCCCGCACCGGCCAAAGACGGAGTTGCAGCCCGCACCGCAGTACTCGGTCGTGTTTCCGCAGTAGCCGTTCTCGGAACAGCAGTCACCGTACACGGACCCGAGACAGGTGAATTCACCACCGCAGATGCCGTCGCTGCCGTCCGGGCTTGGGACGAGGGTCCCTGTCGGTCCTGCGGCGGGAGCTGATGTTGTGGGTGCGGGCACGGCAGTCGTCCGTGGAGGCGTCGCCGCTGGGTTGTCGCTGACGCAGTAGGTGGTGCCCGGGGAAAGAGAGCAGGTTGATATGCTCGGGTTGAGCTGGATGAACTGCGCTACTGTCAAGGCATTCGCAGTTGACAATGATGCACAAGTGTCTCCAGCCTTGGCTACTACTGTGAGAGTGCATGTGGCCGCGAAAGCTGAGCCCAGACACAAAGAGGCTGCGAACAGCAAACCGGGCACTCGGGATTGCATCATTGCTGCTGTAGTGGCCGAATTTCTACGTCGCGGACGATCTGTCTGTACCCGAGACGCTCAGATGTCGACTGGAGGATCGAGAATCGGCTATCACGGCTTGAGCTTCCATCAGCCTGTCTTTATATGCAGATCAGTCACCGGCCCGACCCCAGGTCGATGCAATAACATATTGGAGTCGTCCTTTACGCACCCGATATTACGGGCTCACGCTCGTCAGACACCAGATCTCCGGCTTCAGGAGCCACTTTCGCCATCTGCCGCGACGCGTCAACCATTCAGCTCATTATATGGAAAGTGGTGTTCGCCTCGAGTTGGTCGGCTCACAATGTCAGGTCTAGACCTGCCCGCAACAGCTCAAAGCAACAATCGCGCCCGGCTGCAACGTATGTCGCCCTGGCCAACCTCTACCAAAGCACCCAATCGTCATTCCGAGTTACTGCAACGGGACAAGACAATATGCCATCCTAATATCTGCGTTAATGAAGCGAACCAGGCCACGCGGAATTAGCCGCAGAAAAAAAGCTTCTCGCGGCCCATTGGGCATGGCCACCAGTTGGAGATTGGTGTTATTCTTCCGTCCAGAGTGCCTGTCGACGGTTCCCGGTTAAGCTTCTGGCTCGGCGCATCGTCAAAGTCTGGGGAAGACGGCAGTGGGCTGGGCATTGACGCAGGTCCAGTTCAGTCGGTTGAGCTGCGAACGTTTATCGGCATGAGATGTCGCAGTGCTCTGTCATGAGCAAAGCATGGAGCGCCGGTCTCCTGGTTCAATCGATCCGATGGTTGTCTCCCGGGGTTCGTGTCGCCGCACCTAACGAACCGGATTCACATGTTAGTGCGGTAACATGTTGAACGTCGTTGCGTCGGCTAATCGTGGGATAGTCCAACCGTAATCCCAGGTACTGCGCGCAATCCTACAACGGGTGTACAAGTTGTTGTGCAGCTCTTGAAGAAGCGAGAGCGAGTTCAAAATGCACACGGTTGCCGGTGATTGTCGACAAGAGATACGGCAGGATGCTGCGTTCGTCGAGCTTCGATGGTCACCAGGTTGTGTTACAGTTCAAATGACCCACCATCGCACATCTCTCGTGACTGCGGTCACCTTTGGTGGGAGAAGCGGCCGCGAAGCCGCACGACCCGGGGCTTACACTGCACCGCAATCTGCTGCTGCCCTAACGCGGCGAAGGATGCTCACGGCAACCATCGACTTCGCTGAAATCGACCAAACGGTCGTTCCTATCGTTTTTCGAAACCGCAAGGGGCTAATTGCAACCGGATCCGAGCCGGTCATAGTCACTTCCCCGCCCGTTGGTCAAACGCCGAGGCTCCCCGCATCGCCCGCGACTGAGACTAACACTACTTCCACCTGCTTGCCCTGTACATGATGTCAATTTCCAGCCTCGACATGGCTAGATACCAGTCACCTACGACAAACATCATATGAAATAACGACATCCTGAATGCCCATCACGATGTCAACTCCGAACACCGTAAACTCCGGCGCGAGTCCACTAGACGCCATCGAGCCTCACATTGTCGCCAAGTTGGACCCGGACTTCCTGAAGTTCTACGTCGACGTGCTCTCCATGAACCCACCTGCGCAAGCATGGTCCATCGAGCAGGTCCGCGCGAACCCTGAGAAGTTCCGCGTTCCGATTGCCGTAAACACAACGGGCTGGGAGCGGGTGGTCGACCACACAGTGAAGTCTGATGACGGCGCCGACATACCGGTCCGTGTGTATTACCCAGACCCGGCGATACATGGCAAAGGGCCTTATCCGGCGCACCTCAACTTCCATGGCAAGTTTGTCTGAGACTTTGGCATCCATGGAGCAGCTGCTAACCCTGGCCAGGAGGTGGATTCGTCCTTGGTGACCTTGAGTCAGAGGCTCAGCTGTGCCTAAGCATGCGGGACGGCGCTGGTGTGGTGGTGATCGACGTCAATTACCGTCACTGCCCAGGTATGGCGGGCCGAAACGCTCACACACCCTGCGTTCATGGTACTTGATGTTCGGTGACCGACTAACACCCAACAAGAAACCGTTTGGGGCAAATGCGTACAAGACGGATGGGCTGCGCTGTCCTGGGTGAGACTCCACGGAATGCGGCCGCATCCGCACCTCCCCTGCTGACGTGCCCACCATAGACTCGGGATGCTGCAGGTACCCTCAACGTTAACCCTGACTCAGTTTCCATTGGGGGAATATCCGCCGGCGGGCAGATTTCTCTGATCCTGCAACACCTGGCTCGCGATGCGGGCGTACCTTTGAAGCTGTGTATGGCTAGCGTTCCACCGGCAGCCGATGGTTTCTTCTACAAGTTCTACACCGAATCGCCATTCCCCTCCTTCCACGAGTTCTATAGATCGCCTATCCTCCCGTGGGCGCGGATCCAGTGGTTCGGCAAGCAATCCATGCCCGAAGACAAGGTCGAGGAGCTGCAGGCCATGTGGCCCGACTGGTGGTTCTCCCCACTGAGGGCGCGCAACTGGAGCGGACTTTGCGACACGTACATCAGGACTGCCGAGTGCGATGTCTTGAGGGATGAAGGGGAGGCGTACGGCATGAAGCTGGTGGCTGGCGGGAACAAGGTTACCTTCAAGAGGTATCTCGGAGCGCCGCATACTTTCATGTATCTGCCCGCCATGAAGCAAAAGCATGTATATGACGAGGACGCTATTGCGGCCTTGAAGGTTGCTCACGGTCTGCGCTGAGCCGGTCGAGGGTTGCATGGGGCAGCGACATCCGAGCCTTACCCTGCATTGCTTTGAGTTCACTGGGCAAGATGGCTCCCCTGTGTGGCATCGGATCAACTTCTGCTTATACATGAGATAGCTGCCCTTATTGGTACCTAGAGCATGTTAGCAAGGCAAAAATACCGTTTATCGCCATCCGTGGGTTCCCTCCTCTCTCACTGATTCCTCAATCCACCAACAAGGTTATCGCTTACTCTCGCGTAATCGCAGCAACGCCAGTACATCATCACCATGTCTGTAGAGGCGCACAAGGGAGTTTCCTCCCTTAAAACCGAGGCGGCCAATGCCATTCCCACGATTCCAGCTTTGGAGACCCAAAACCAAAAGTTCCGTATCGCCATTGTTGGTGGCGGTATATGTGGGTTGGCTCTAGCAGCTGGCTTGTGCAAGCTCCCTCACGTAGATGCTTCCGTCTACGAAGCTGTTCCAGAGAACAAAGGTAATGTGAAATACATTCCCCGGGTTGCTACTTCTCTCCCTCACAGGAGCGAAAGGAGTGTTCCCTCCCTAACGCGATTTCAAATCCAGATGTCGGCGCAGGTCTGGCCTTGCATCTCAACGCCATCAACGCAATGGCATCGATCGGACCAGAGGTGCGACAGGCCTACTTCGACAAGGCGACGAACATGGGCGAAGAGGAAGATGAAATGGTGACAGAGGTCATACTGGCCCACGGTCCGCACGTGGGCGAACTGGTGGCGCAGCTGGGACGGGCGAAAGGAAGAAAGAGCACCAGTCGTGCAGATCTCTTAGAGGGCCTTCTTGAGCTCGTCCCGAGCGAATGCATCAACTTCAACAAGAAGCTTAGGAGCATTCGCGAGATCTACGCTGGAGTAGTTCTTACGTTTGAGGATGGTACAACGGCCACTGCCGACTGTGTCTTCGGAGCGGACGGCATCCACAGTCTGGTGCGGCGATATGTCCTAGGGCACCAGCATCCCGCCGCTACTCCAAAGAATCACGACAAGTGGCAAGTCTACAGGACACTCGTCAGTATCGAACAAGCCCGGGAGTGCGTCAACGAGAAGTGGACACGTAACGTCCCTATCCTGCTCGGCCCCCGCGGTCACATTAACTGCATTCCGCTCAACAAAGGCACGCGCCTCAGTGCCGGAGTGGCAGTCAGGGGCGCCGCGCTCTCACCAGACGGCGGAAGTGCCAGGTCATTGGACCCTGACTTGTTCGCAGACTACAGCGAGGATGCGCAACAAGTCGTTCGGATGGTCGCTCGCGACACGAGTGCGTCCTGGAGTGTAGGCGACCATGACCACGCGCCCTCCTACATCAAAGGACGGGTGGCAGTCATTGGGGATGCGGCCCATGCCTCCCTTCCATTTGCGGGTAACGGGTAAGTCTTCGGAGTGGTCTACACGCCGTATTGCCAGTTGCTACGAGATACTAACCCATCCTAGTGCGGCCCAAGCACTCGAGGATGCTGCTGTTCTTTGCCATGTGTTCAGAGAGCTTCATGCAGCCGATACGAATGTAATTAGGGTTATGGATGCGGTCGGCCGTATGGTAGAGAAGAAGGACCTTATTCATGCGATCATGCACGCCTACAACCATGTCAGACTGCCTCGGTCACAGGCCGTGGTTGACCTGGCGAGGAAGTTTGGCCGGATGTACGCTTATGCTGAAGATGGACTGCACGAAGATCCGCAGAAGATGAAGGCGTTCTTTGCCGATGCTGCGCGCTTCACCAACGACTTCGATATTGACGGACAGAACACGCAGGCTAGCGTCGCCTTTCGGTCCTTTATCGATTCCAAGGCAGCAGCCCGGGAAAGGTTCTGGGAGGTTGGTCGACACGACGACCGCGGCATCCAGACGCCCTCCGCTTTGGCCTCCACGATCGGATCAGGCTGAAGCGAGTGGACAATGGTTTGGGAGCTCAATGACTATTGTAACGAAGAAAGGTCAACTTAAGGTAGACGTGCCGCATGCATCTTTCTTCGTACTATTGCTAATGCCTCCGTGGTCCGTCTATAGTATAAAACGCCATCCGAATGCTAATTATTCCAAACAAGCCACCAACTCCATCCCATTATCATGTCATTCGTCAGGACTTCGGCACCCATGCCAAACTCTACTGGCACGCAAAGAGTTGCCAGATGCTGTCCGGAGAATATGGTCCATTGCAGTGTGTGGGATAGACGTTCTGGGGCAGTCTCGTGCAATTGTGCGTCTGGGTACCGTTCGTTGCAATTGCCGTCACCTGAGAAGCCGCCACCGTCGTGCCGTCGGCGCACAGAAGCTCAAGGCCACTGTAACCATCCAGTGCAAAGGGCGTTCCACACAGTGGTACCGTTGGTGGGAGGGTCTCTGAGACCTGAAGTACTGTGCGGGACGTTTGGTTCTTGCAGGCATCAATCATGGAGGTTTTGGTCGGTGTGACTGTGGCGATGTTAGTGGGTGTCGAGTTGTCAATGGCGAAAGCATCTGTATAACCACTTACAAGCCACGATCTGATGGCCATGAGGATATCCAATTTGCCCAATTGTGATGGGCTCGGGGTACAGATCTTGTGCTTGTGCTGTCGCACAGCTAAGCATGGACGCAAGCCCGAGGACTGCCGTTGCTATGCCGGTATTGGATCGCATCTTGGCTCGAAGTTGTGTTGGGGAGGACCGGAAGATAGAGAGTTTGAGGGTGTGAAGACTGGTGGTGAACTTATGACTCTAACTGACAATTTCTGGAGCTTCTGCTGGTATGCACCTTGGACTTCCTCGGACGTGGGAACCTGTTCCGTTTTATATCAACAACAATGGTGAGGCGATCCTTATTATCAGGTCCTTTGCCGGTAAAATCCTACCTTGCAACAGAGTGACCTCATTTAGACAGCCCGGCAGTGCACCAATACGAGGGTGAGAATTCGCCGGTGATCTACCACAGTAATGCAACCTTCACCAACCAGGTTGCTGCCCTGTTGGCAGCTGAACGGGGCAAACATCTTGACGCGACGGCATTGGAGCGCAGCCCTGACGATCATCATACCAAGCCACGTCCTACAGTGATTAACACCTTGAATTGCGGGACCGTCGTCATTGTCTCCGCAAAGGGATGCTATAAATCCGATTGTAATAGGGATTCGCGGGCTTACCGGGAGAGCAAAGTTCGTATTCTACTGTAGGATGCGGAAGTTGTGCAACATGTCATTGACAACTCTCCAGCCGCAACAGTCAGCGCGGTTCCTTCAGAGACGTTCTCTTTGCCTCGGGTGCTCAGCAGGAACAAAACTTGGAGATGGGTGCAGTCGGTGTGTTGTGGGCCGCACTCGGTCGTACAGCTTGGCGGGACCAACTGCCACCCGCAAGGGCCAACTTCAGTCGCTGGTTGCGGCCTGCCACTGTTGATATGGCGCGAGGAGGGATCAAGTGTTGCCCCAACTCGATGTCAGCAACGGGGAGCAGAGATGCTGAAAGACTGCTCCAACATATTGGCCAGACTGTTTGCAGGAGCATCATGATGCCAGCACCACTGTACCAACCAACCCAACGTACTGCCGGCTCCTCCTTCGACCCTCTCTGCCTTGCGTTTGCCAGCGCCGCCCCGCATGTCTCCCTCTCCGCGCGATCAAGCTTGACAAGACGGAGGTTGGCTTTAACATCTACCCATATAACTTGCTGAAGGAACCTTACGTGCAACAGTAGTATAGGGTAGGTAGGCAATGACATCCGCAATGACCCAGCCAAAATTGTGACGACGCCGGACGAACCCGGGCCTGCAATTCAACTTAAGTTAAACGTAATAAAGCTGCTACTAGAAGTGGTGTCGATCGCTGTCTGTCTTGGAGTCAACCAAAGCCCGCAAGGCAAGCAGCCACGAGCAACAACGGACACAACGGACACTTCCACGGATGTCGGGTTACCGGTTGGCCGCATTGACAGCAAGGGCCTGAATGGTAGGATGATGCCTCGGGTCGATCGACGACGTCCACCGCGATGCTATTCGAAACGAGCGTGCGAATGAACGGCCTGCTTTTGAGACCAGACTTGGTCTGTCCATGATTCCTGTGCACAATATGCCCAGACGTGGACGAATGCTGTGGTGCTGAATAACGACAACCATATCCAGAGGTTTCGCACTGCTTGGCTTTGCCGCTGAACCTGGGAGTTGACAAACACCAGGTTTCTGTCGAAGCTTTGTCACAGAAACTTCAAGCGCGATGTGTACTCAGCTATGCATGGCAAAAACTTGGCTGGCTGTCTCGGTAGTGCGCGGAGTGCGTATGCAGGCACAAGCGGTCGAGGCGGCGTGTGCGAAGCTAACGAACCCGCTCAGTAATTGGGTGGGTTAGTGTTAAGGAACGGTGCGGTTTCGTGCGGCCGACCGTCCGCGCCAGCAACGCAGAACACCGTCCACGATGCCGCACACCATCCCAGCGGCCGCTTCAGCTGGGAGACAATAGTTGTGGATGGTAAACGTAGAAACATTCAGTCACAGAAATGTATATAAGGAATGATCATGTCCTGCCAGAACGTTCATATCTTTCTTCATCCTTATCAACACAATCACATCAATCACACGGCTTCAACAAGGTCACTCACTATCAACCACAACATCAACCACCACTTCGACCCTCCCAGCAGATCCAATCCATCCATTGCAACATCTCCAGTCAACTGTTAGTTGACTATCGAATCATTATCTGCATTTAACCATCCAACCCCGACATATCAGTCAAGATGGCTGTCTGGCTTGTTACTGGCACGACATCCGGAATTGGTGCCGCTCTCGTCAAGCACATCGTGGAACGCGGAGACAAGGTCATCGCAACCGGTCGGAAGGCCGAAGAGCGCCTCGGCCACCTCAAGTCAGACAACCTGGCTGTTCTCGAGCTCGACATCTGCGCCGACCGTCACCACATTGAGGAGCAAATCAAGAAGGCTTGGGAGATCTTTGGCCACATTGACGTCCTCGTCAACAATGCCGGAGCTTCAGCCATGAAGAGCGCCGAGGAGGCAGAGTAAGTCCACAGACTGTCCCTAAACCCAAGAACACGCATCTAACAGTACCCAGTGACACATACATCTCCAACCTCTTCCAGGTCAACCTCTTCGGCCAGATGCACGTCACCCAGGCCATCCTGCCCTACTTCCGCAAGCAGCGCAGTGGTACAATCGCCTTCACCTCCTCCAGCACAGCGTGGGCCATCCTCCCCTTCATGACGCACTACGCCGCTTCTAAGGCAGCCTTGACCGCATATGTCGAGGGTCTCGCAAAGGAGGTGCGCAGCTTCGGTGTCCGGTGTGTGACCTTCGAGTCTGGCGGTTTCCCAACGCACCTTGGGCAGCCCCGCGATGGTGCTGCGCCGGCCTTCGGCGCTCAGACTGAGGGTGTGCCAGAGTACGGACCTCTCTTTGGCGACGTCATGGGCATGTTCGGCTCCGATCCTATGAGCTTCATGCCTGGCGACCTTGCCAAGGTCGGTCCCACGATTGTCGACGTCGTCAAGGGCGAAGGCGTCGCTGCAGGGAAGCCGCTGCCTATTCGCGTTGTCATCGGTTCGGACTCGTATGCGCACATCAAGCAGAAGTGCGAGCAGCAGTTGCAACTGCTCGAGAGCTGGAAGGATGTCACATTCAACACCGACAGGGCCGACCACTCGCACACCGTCAGTCCCCAGTACATGAAGCTTGTCTCTATTCTGGACTAGTTCTCTGAGGTTACAGGTTTGGAAAATTGCGTTTAGACCACGTTAATATAGATTCTTGTCATGCATTGGTCGCGCACTTGGAAGAATATTGTAGTTAGCATTGGCATCTATTGCATCGACAACTCCGATAGCTACCAAATTCAGTACATTGCCACTGTCTCTGGACCCAAAGCAAGTGCCAATGCTTTGAAAAGCTGCAACAGCAGTCGATGCTTTCCGCATGGACAGTCCATTTCGAAGCTAGATGACCTTCTTGCCAACCTAGAGACCCGGAAACTCGAAAGGTTTGTCGTTCGGACGTTCCGTCGCATTGAGGTTGGATAACCCCCCAAGGAAGGTTGTGTGAAGCGAGTAGAGTTCGGGGTCTTTCTTGATTGCCTCGCTCTGGGCTAAGACATCTTCAAGATCGTGGCCAACGTCGAAGTACTTGCCCTTGAGCACATCTTTCGCAATTCCGTTCGCTAGAGCCACGCACACCATCCCGTTCAGGTATGGGGAGTCGGTATATGGGCCTTCCGGAGACAGTAGCCCTTTGAAACGCTTCGCGCCATCCTCAGGCAGTTTCTTCAAGGATTCGTCGGAGTATTCTGTTGATAGAGATGTTAGCACACGTGCTCGCAGCCCCTAACGTACGGTCTAAGTCACTCTAAACCGGGGATGGCTGTCATTGGGTACTCGCTTTTGACGGTCATCTCGGATTTCACTCCGCCCGGATGCAGAGAGTACAGATTGACGTCACTGAGGCCATCAATGTCAATCTCTTTCTGAGTGCAGCCGGTAAGGTTGATCAAGGCAGCCTTGCTGGAGCAGTAGCTCGCGCTGTACGGGATGTCAACAGTGCCGGCCCGACTGGCAATGTTGAGTATGCATCCACTACGTTGCTCCCTGAAGACCGGTAACAGAAGACGCATAAGTGCGTACGGCCCATGGAAATTGACCTGGAACTCCTGGATAAATTGCTCGGGATCTTGAAGATGCATCTTTTGATGGTTCGGGATTGTCAGCTTAACAGTGATTGCGCCATGTCTGGAATAACGGAGACTGACAGGTCCTAGACTGTTGGCCCCTGCGTTATTGATCAAGATGTCAACCTTCCCCTCCGTATCAACCACTTGTGCTACCAACGACTTGCATCCTTCGAGGTCTGCAACATTGCACTGGATCAAGGTGACTCCACGAGCCCCCAGGCTGGCACACCTCGCCTCAAACTCTAGGGAAGGACGAGTCCGGTTGTAAACCAGCACGAGCTTGGCACCCGCAACAGCAAAGCACTCGGCGAGGGCCTTCCCAATGGTTCCAGCTGCGCCTAGACTTTACAATTAGCTCGAATAGTGCATCCTCAGAATCGAGGCTGCCTACCTGTTATGATTGTGACTTTGTCATGGAGGCTGCCTTGGAACTTCTTCGGGTAGATAAACGGATACACTTCATTGTGTAGCCGAGGAGGGAACTGCGATTCATTCGCGGTCGACATTCTATTGGGTTTCTGCTGCTTGAGGTGTGCGAAGGTCGACCCCAGCAGCCTCAACAGGTCAAGTTAGGGAAGTCATGGGTGAGGGGTCGTGTTGGTTTCTTAAGGCTTGGAGGCTCGGAGTTCGGCAGTTCTGGACTGGGTGCCAAGTCCAGGTTTCACCACCTATGGTAGGATTTCGCATGTTAGTGAGCAACGTGTTGATCGCCGTCTCGTCGGCCAGCCATGGGGCCGTCCATTCGCCCACTCAAAGTACCGCAGTAACATGCGACATCCTGCAAACAGGTGAACAACATTTGTCGGGCCTAGATGTAGGGGCGGCATGGTTTTGTTTTGATCCTAACAACGTCGACATTGACCTGCTGGCCTCTGGCCACCATGGCAGAAAGCCAGAGACGGAAGTCACGTCCCAAACCTATCCCCTTCGAGTCTCAGTGTTCTTGTTTGGAGCTTCCTCGCGTGGCTGCCTGTCAACGTCCTGTCTGTTGTGCATGCTGTTGTGGATACGCTGTGACGCGATAGCAAGACAGACGAACGCGTCAATGAGAAGAGAAAGCCCGACCCAACGGCGAGTTGCCTGTCTCAACCACCTCTAATTCCGCCCAGCTATTGCGACAGGCAGCAAGGCTGCAACTTCCCAGTATCTCTGGTTACACGTGCGTCACCCGCGGCATCGATCACATCGACCACATCTTGTCCGCTAGACCAGGCGTTCAAAGCGCGACCTCGAACATCTCGTCTTCTTCACCCTAACTGCAACGGTCCTACTCACTTGGCACAAGTGTCTGCGTCTCTGGGTCCCAGTCCTTGAAGTTCGCATTGGGCGGATCTCGGTTCAGCATAAAGCCGTACTTCTCGGAGTTGGCCCTAACGTGGAGGAAGTCCGGCACGTCGAAGTTCCGCTCGATGCGCGTGTAGAGGCTACGGTCGAACCTATAGTAAGAGCAATAAATCAGCTGCGTATTAACACTGAAAAGCCAAGCAACGACTGGACACTGAGGCCGAACATGGCGCCCGTACGAAGTTGCCGGCACAGGGGACGACAAGTTGTGCCGCCCACACATAAGCCGGCGCACCGTGTCCCAGGGAGGAGTTGCGACTTACATGTCCTTCCCATGTCTCACTCGATCAATGATCTTGAGAGGATCCTTGAACTCGGGCCGGTCCATCTCGGTGTGGCTGAAGGACGTGATCTTCATGATCATCTCCGCCAGTGTACTGAAGCAGTAACTGCAGTGCCAACCGCCTTCTGGGAACGCGAAGTGGCTGTCCGAGTGCTTCCTAAGTGTGTCGGGCAGGATGGTGTCGTTCTCGCCTTTGTATACCGTGGCTTGAGGGTGCGGCCAGGATTTATCTTCCAACCACTAGTAGCTGTAATAGAACATGCGGCTCATCGCGGTAACTTTGTCGGGGACGTCGCAGTTACGCAGTACCTTAAGCACCTCGGGCTTGAACGTCTCATCCACGTCGGATACCAGGATGATGTCGTCGCGATTAGCCACCTACTCGGCCGTCAGGTACGGCACCACTCGGTCATACATGGCATTGCGGCTGGCTCCCTCGCGTGCCCAGGTATCTTGGAAGGCACCTGTAGTCAAACCTATGGTACGTCGAATAACCTGGCTGTGGTATTTTGCGAAGCGAGACCAATGTCCTGTACGAAGAGCGGCTTAGCCTAGTCGGTGAAGGTTCTATCGGACTCCAATATCACGAAATAGTCGACGCCCGGCGATATCTGGCAGAGTCGGATGTCGAGCAACTCGAGCTCCGTATTGATGAGTAGCAGGTCATATATCTTACGTCTGCCGGCCTGCGCCCGAGGGAATGGCTCAAGGCGGAAGTTCGTGCAGAATTGCTGAGCGGCTTCCTTAGAAAGCACATCAGAATGCAAGCCGAGGATGCCGTCATAACCATTGCCATTTTCGCCAGCTGGTTTGCTAATCGAGATGCCGCCGATGTACTCTTTAGGGCCTTGAGGAAGGCCGAGCCTGTAAAAAAGCCAGAGAAAGACGAAACGGTTGCTACAAGGATGAGTTTGAGATGGTGGCTGCCTGTTGTCTTCGTTGTCCATGTCATTTTGGAGAATAGAGATGCAGCCCACTGTTAATAGCGCGTCTGTCCAAGGAATTCAATAAAGCTGGGAAGTTGTGTTGTTCAAGCTGTCTGTGTCATGTTGCCGGCGTCGTCTTCGCCAAGTCAGCACCATTCGGAGGAGACAGAAAACAAGAACGAGCACAAAGAATGGCAACCAACAGACAACACCTCGAAATGGGGTCTTGGAAGTTAATAACGGTTCCTTACCTAAAGCATCTAAAGTATAAGCTCGTATTTGTGAAGTCGTGAACTCCGTGTTAGTCGGGTGATCTTACTGAAGCGATGGCAACGCCATGCTTGCCCTTACCGAACTGGTGACCGCAATTGGCCACCTCGCCATCACTACCTCAAAGTCATCACAAGTTTGTCAGTTCCAAAGGTAATTTGGGGCCCAAAAGATTCGCATGAAGTTAGGGCGCCGCGGCGCTCCGGGCAACAAGTCGTCTACGACTTTACCCACCATGAAGAAGGGGTCTAACAGAGCTTTAGTTGTTCATCCAGCTGTTTGCATTTTGTGAGTGGTCCCTGGTTCCCCTGGCCTCGTCTAATTCGAGCTGCGCTGATGGACCTCGCTCAACCGTTGCAGGAGCTGGGTATTCTGTTCCAACCGCCCGATCTTGTTCAACAAGTGGTTAATAGACACTGCAGATGGACTTGCATACTGTATGCGCGGTATAAGGTTCCAGCCTGCCTCGGATACGCAGGACCTCGGCGTGGCGAAGTCTCTGCAGAAGAGTTCGGATATACGTGATTACAGTGGTATTGAAGTACTTAGTGTGTAATTGTGAGCCCCCTTGGGCCTTGGGCTGGGTCCATATTGTTGTTTTACTGTGAGCTTGATACCCTTAAGAAATTGTCGGAATGATAGGCGAGCCAAAGCAGCACCTATCAGAATGCGTCAGAGCCGCAGCAGACTTTCGCTTCAGACATTGCATACCTTGCCTACCTACTCGGTTCCATTATGGGCAGATGAGTGTCCGACAGAGGTTCGATTCGTTCCGGCAAACCAAAGTCTTAAGGATGACTAAAGCTTTCTTCGATGCAATGAGCCATTCAAGCATCCGAAATCCTGCAGGTTGCTCTCCGCTAATGGGTGAGAATAGCAAGCCCTGGTTATGGCGGAATGCTCGCCAGGTGTAGGGGAGGAATCGCGACCCAGCTACAAGTTGAGAGTGATCGTCGCACCACAAGTGAAGGTTGGACATGGCCCGGGGAACATCTCGTAGAACCGGGTCAGGCAATGGAGTTCGAACATCGACGCACCGCTACCGGAATGAATATCGGAGCCGCAGATCAAAAGCACGCCACAATCGATTGCGTTCCTCAAGCTCCATGCTTACTTCAAGTACGGAAGCGGATTAAGTGGGATGCGCACGGCTGGAAGCGAGGACGAGGGAGATAAGCTTAATCGTTTCCGAAGCTTGATCCTACCTGCAGCCTAGAAGAGCCTAATTTCACTTGGGCACATCTCCCATTCGAAGACCACAAGAAAGGGACACTAGCTAGACGACAGGTAACACCAATTCCCATGGCCAGACGGTATATCACACTTGGGCCACAATAGATGCGGGCATCTAGCTAGGCGGGATACACATGTAGTCGAACCAGAATATCTCAATAGCTACATTCCTGTATTACCCTTTTCTCAACTCATCCATAACACTGGAGTCAATGAACCCAGCCAATGTTGCATTGGACATGGCCTGTTGCCTGTTTGTCTTCGCTACCCATCTGTCCTCCTCGACGATGAAAGGCAGCAGATCCGGTGCCAGCGTCCCGCTCCACTTGTGGACAGGCCACACCGCTTCAACGACGGACACGTCCATGCCGACAGCCGATGCCACGGTCGCATAAACGCTCTTCGGGTTGTTGATGAACACGTCGAGCGTCTGGTTGAGTGCCTTCAAGAAACCAATGATGTCCTTCCGAGTCGTCGGGTCGCTGAGCTTCTCCTTGGTACTGTAGAGACTGTAGACCTCACGATAGATTGAGGTGTTTTGGAAGATGATGGCCTTGTCTCCCATAGCTCTAGCGGCAAGTTCCACGGCAGGCTCCCAGATGCCAAAGCCGTCGATCTGCCGGTTGGCCAGCATCTGTGGAAATGTTCCTTGTCCGCATGGGGACTTCATGCATACGTTGCCAGACACCACGGTATAGTCCGTATCCTTGAGCCCTGCACTTGACATCATCTTGTTCACGAAGTATGCTGCCGATGAGCTCTGCATAGTTCCGATCTTCTTTCCTTTCAGGTCCGCCAGTGTTGTGATGCCGGAAGCCTTGTTCGCAATCAGACGATACCCGACATCGACAATAGTGTAGATAATACGTATATTCTGGTGATTGCCGTATTGTATGAGACCCTGGGTCTCGGCGTTGGCCGCAAGATCGATGGTGCGGTCGGTTGCGAGGTTAGCTACTCCGCCGCTCACAAGCTGAGCACTGCCTCCTTTGTAGAAGTTCTTGATGGCATATGGCTAATCCGAAGGTCAGAGGTTTGGTATATTCAACGAAAGGGCTTTCTATTTTACCTGTGGTGTGTGCTCAATCCATTGCAGTGAAGTGGCAATTTTCAAAGCTAGAACATCCGTTCTTAGCAGATACACTGCCAACGGCAGAAGGTTGTAAAGATGCATTGTGGTAATCCGGATGGATGGCTATTGCCCACACTCAAGCTTTTGGTTGTGTGGTCGGTCAGTCGTGTGGTCTCCCAATCGTGGACACGGTCAGTCGTGGTTTGAAAGCTGGAGTTCCTTATATACCAGCAGCTCCATGGGCTCGGGGGGCCTAGAACTCAAAGAGGTACCTCTGTCAGAACTGTGGTTGACCAAACAGGTGAGCAACACGAGTCAAATGCTCCAACCAACTTCAAGAAGCACGCTATTTCCACTGTCATGACATACCGAGTGAGTGAATAACCGGAGATGCAGTCTCCAATGACAGTCCCGGTTGAAATGAGCGGAGGAGGTCACCCGGGATTTTGGGGCGCCGGTTGGGGATTGGTGACGACGCTGCCATCGGCAATTCTTGAGAAGCTCGATACTGAGGGGAACTGTTGTAGAACGTGGCTTCCAGTCATTATTCATCTAGTATTGGTTCAGTTCGAGAGATGCCCTCGTCCAAGATTGGCTTCTCTGGATTATGGTGATTGATTTTGCAACTGCTACGAGCTCGCCTCCAAAGTCAGCAGTCATCTACGAATCACTGGAGCCATATTCCAATCTCTCTTCATATCAGTCCGATGACTGATGTAGTTCACAGTTCAACAGACAACTGACAACTGACATTCCTTAGCACGGTGGTCAAGTGCTGAGAACGAGGCCCTGGCTGCTGCCGATAGACTGGTGCCGATGCACACAAGGGGCGTATGGCACTAACACAACGCCCGATAGTCCGTCAGTGATTCTGTTAAGTCATTAGCAATGCCTCGTTCAGAGCGCTTCCGGTCAGTGCTAAGCTTTTGCCAAGGACGGTAGCATCGACACTGTGGGACTCTCTGCCGCTTCTTTAACATCTTCCACTTCCAAGCCTCCACAACTTTACTCAGAGGAAGATACAAAGAAACTTTAACATGACCGCGGCATCTCTCCAGGTGCCCTAGCTTTTACTCCTGGCTCAACACAACCCATCTTCCAAATCTCATCTTTGCCGTCTCAGCTCCGCAGCCACTTCATAAGCCCGGCTTTTTTGTTTCTAGCCACCGCATCTGCTCTCTAGCTGCGCTGGACCGTCTCTCGCTAACAACCTGCATCTTAAGCCGCCATCCTTTGGTACTAAGACCTCTCTGCTGTAATAATTTGGTCGTATGTCGGTGCTTGCACCCGCTTCACTTCAACTTCAACTTCGACACACCGTCCTTTCACTCGTCGTCTCGAGTATTACCTGTCCTCGAATTAATAGAATACTTCTACGTAACCTAGCCTTATCACTCCCGACTTTAGGATTCAACGGCTACGCAAGTAACGGTTTCACCCCCCTCGACATAATCTCCGGTATATTCTTTCCTTGCAGCGCATAAGCATCCAAGCAGTAGCAATGTCCTACATCGATCTTCTCGGGCACTGCTCCTCCGGGGAGTTCCACGAAGATTCGAGGAGGCTCCCGAGGCAACGGTGTTTCCATCCGTCACCTCAAGCCGTGCCCAGGAGCTTCACAACAAAAGAGACCACCGCACGTACGACTGGAACGTGAAAGTAGCAGAGGAGGCACATGGCAACACCATGAGGGAAGAGAAAGAGTCGACGACGGGGTGGGGCCAAGCAAAGGCTTGTTCAAAGAAGACTTGTCGTGTGATGAATCCGCTCAGAACCGAGTCATTAATGGCCGTCGCGCTGTTTCAGACCTGTAGCTATTGAGCTGTCAACTGCCGTCTTCGGCATCTCCACGTCCAACATTCCTGACAACAACGCTGTCATTTGCCAATAGAGCAAAGAGAGATCTAGATTTCTCGAGGGGCCAATCGCATTTTTCTTTGAGCGCGAGATGCCAATAAGCCCATAAGAAAAGCAGGAATTGAAACACAGTGCACTTGTACTTTAACTCCACTGGGTGTTATCGGGAGTGGTGAAATGGGTGAACGGTTCGGAGATGGATGAAATGTTCCCTTTCAAAATTCAAATGTTAGGCCGTCAGCAAACAGAACATTTATCTCCTTGCGAGCAATTACCCAGATGGACATCCTGCCAGAAGGAAAGGCAGTCCTATTAATCGAGTCGTATAGTGCCAACGATTTGCACTTAGGCGTCCATTTCCCAGACATCGGGAACGGGTCTAATGACCAGCAGTCGTTAGATCCCGTTGCAGCAGTTGTCATAAGGGAGAAGACAAGAAATGAGGAATGCAGGAGGGAGGAACTGGAATGTAAGGTACCTAAATTGGTGGCAGATACCGTCGCCAACGGAGTGGTAGAGGAGGAGTGGGGTCGATTCTTCGTCGTTTCTTTCCGCTTGCAGCATCCCCACGAGGACTGGGGCGATCCGAACCACCGAAAATCAACGGGAAGCAGCGCTCACAGCAGGGAATGGGGGACGACGGCGAAAAGGTTGATAACCTTGGTCATTCCATGTCCTCTAGCGGTACCGACACGATGGCCCTCCCGTGGACGTCATGCATCGGCGGAATTTGCTAGGGCGGTTAATGGGTTTGGGAGTCCTGGGAGTTGACTAAGTCTCGGCTGTCCTCCCGTTGCTCACTCCAAGAATCCTCGAAGGTACATCCAACCACGGGCACCTTAAGACTACCTATATCACCTTACCTTACTTTATACACCTTGTCTCAGTTATAAAACACCAAGTCTTCTTACGACCTTCACCTACCGCGGGCATGCTAAAGCAGTTGCTCGCCTCCGCAGCACTCGCCGTCGCTTTGGCAAAGGCGGCATGCGAGTGTGGCTATAAGACCAATACTGGCGAAATCTGGCAGTACGCCGTCGTGACCGACTTCTCGCAACTCGGCACGGCCGCGTGGTCAGGTGACGCGGACTGGGAGGTGACCGAGCTTGTCCGCGAAGCAATCGTCAACCTAGAGTATACCGGCGACAATGTCGCCGTCTCGGATGGCAAGCTCCAGTTGACATGTTCGGCCTACAACGCCTCTAACGGAGGGACCATACGATCTGGTCAGATCCGCACAATACGCGATGACATCCTCGGCGGTTCTTTCCGCGCGTCTTATGGCGTCGCGTCGGGGTCCGCCGGGTCCGTATCCGGATTCTTCTTCTACGCCAACGATACGCAAGAGATCGATATCGAAATCCAGTCCAAGATGTCTAATACGATCATACATATCGGCAACCAACCTACCCAGTCGACCAACGTCCTCCTCCCTAATAACGGTATCGTGTCCGAGCTGCATGATTACCGCTTCGACTGGCTGGCGGGCCAGACAAACTTCTACTTGGACAACGTGCCGGTCGGGGGCTTCTCTAAAGATGTGCCCGTCGTCAACGGAAGAATCGACTTCAACATGTGGGGTAACGGCGGGACCTTCTCCGGTCCGGCAACGCCGACCACGGACAACGTTATGTCTATCTCTAAGATCGCCCTCTATTTCAACACCTCGTCGCAGACGGGCAGCACCAAGTGGGCAAAACTTTGCAAAAAGAAGCCGGCCTGCGTCGTGGACGCCAAAGACCTGAATACGATCACGCCAAAAAAGACAAAGAAGATTATGCCAAACAAGACAAAGAAGATCACGCCAAACAAGACAAAGAAGATCAAGCCAGTCGGGCAAGCGACTCCATAGTATAATATTTCCGGAAACTTGTACCAGGGCATGGGCGTAACCTACTATACAGAGTTTTTCGTACATAACAAGGACGAGAAAGGAAAATAGCTTAGAAAACTGTTACATAGGTATCGGGTAGCGTGGATATAGTAAACGATCTTCATTTTCCCTCTTCCTTGCCTTGCTTGGTAGTAACAATAGCGCGTGCCCGTTGTTGACGTAAGCGGCATAGTAATTAGCCGATTGCTTGATATGTCGGCGAGGTAGATGCAATCTTCTTTCTGGCTTGCTCATTGTTCCGTTCCAGTCCCCAGTCCCTGAAGATGTCGCGAATATAACACTCGAAGAGACGCCGATTATGTCGTTATGGTGCTGTGTGTGCTATGCAAACTTGATGAAAACGCACTGCCGTTGTAGTTTTGTAGTGGCACGGCGATCATGCTTTGCTTTATCGAGGTAGATGAAATCGTGCAGCCAACGTTGCAGAAATCCGTCTCAATCGGTCGTGCACAGGCCCTGGGAAACCGCGAATCACCAACTAGAACTAGCGCGTGGCTGCAGTCAGATGCGTTGTGTTCGCTGGCCGAGGAACAGCCGGGCGACTATTGGAATTGGCGCTGTGGCAGTGCCTAACGGACTTGACTTCATTTCCCAACAATCGCTCCCCCAAGCCGGAACTTCGAACAAAGGGCAATCGCTAAAGTTGCAGTCATTTATTCACCTTGACAAGAGACACAGCGAAGAAAGCATAGGATGACAGAGCAAGACACCGAACCATTGCCAGACGCGTCGCGGTCAAAGCGGAGCAAGATGAAGTCGCTTTTGTAAGCGCCCAGATCCACACCAATAACCCCAACCCTGAGAGCACCCCCCCGCCGCCCCCAGAGGCATGAACTGACAGCTACTGACAACGGATCAGCAAGCAGGGGTTGTCCATGGGAAAGGACAAACTCCTAGAGGGAAAGCTCGTGGTCGAGCATTCACTCGGTCTGGGCAAGAGGCCGAGCGTCATACCCCCTGGCGAAGCAAACATTCACGATATCCAGCGGACCGTTGAGATCGGCTGGCATCCGGTCGCCGGCTTCGCAGGGAAATGGTTCGCCGAGAAGACCGGACTGGGCAAGAGGTTGGCAGAGAAAGTTGGAGGAACGCCTGACCCCAGTCAGCATTGGGCAGTCCTTGTCGGAGACTACTGCCATGAGCTGTGGATGGTGAGCTGCCAACATGCCGGACAGGCGCACTTGATGCACTTGGTTCCTGGACTGACAGTTGGCAGGATGAACACTTGGATATCATCTATGTGAACGAGAAGATCAACCGTGAGGAGTGGCGTACATTCGAAGTAGGCCAGACGACCTTTAACGATCAAGCCTTGCAGCAGGCGGGTAAGTCCACGGGAAGCGCCCTCGCTGCCTCATCATCGCGCAACTGACTGACACTTGCCGCTTTCAGGTGAGATGGTGATATTTGGAATGAGAGAGAAAAGGCCCGCATACAACCTCATCAACAACAACTGCCAGAACTTTGCCCTGTTGATGCTGGACGCGATCCAGGTTGGGGCCAGGGCGCATCGGGAGTTTGCATCAACATTCGCCATATACCAGAGGGCAACCGGCGAAGGAAAGATTAGCGACCTGTTTGTCCAGACCACAGAGGAAGTGGACGATGCCGAGGAGGGTAAGCCGGAGACCGCCGTCCAGGTTGCGCAACAAGTGATGGAGGACAACACGACGAAGTTGGACAACCACCATTCAGTATTCTGAACGTCTGCGCGAGCCCTACTCGCACGGTGTTCGGATGGCGGGCTGTGTGTTCTTGTTAGCATTGCTGTTGCTATTTTCGTATGATATCCATACTTCTTCTCCTGGTGCCTCGAACCGGACGATTCGGCCTAGGGTAGCGCATACAGGACGGTCAGATCTCCGGACGGGACCTTTTTAGAGAGTCATCGTATGTGATTGATCGTGACTCCGAGCTGGATTGAGATGCCAGTCCCTTTCTGTCAGTGCCATCGTGCTCTGTTGCGTTATACCTCCGTCCACCTATCCAGGTAAGTCAAGGTCGTAGTGCGTCCATTATCACGACTTTAAGGGCCTCACTCATAATTTAATACGTGTTATTTTTAGTTTAAGTTCCCTGGCGTACCTGCGCTGGGCGTGCTTCGATTCAGCCGCGTGACCCAGAGCATGGGAGAATGCCACGGCAATATACAGATTGCTACGTGCTTGATTAATCCGCAATATCGGCACCAACGCTATCCCACACAATTGGATCGTTTGCAATCAATAACAGCAGCCGAGTTCGACCCTGATACCTGGAACTGTTCCCCAAAATCGCGAACTTGGAAACAAACAGACCACACATTCCGTCTTGGGATTCAGGACAGCGCTCACTCCGTTCTCGATTGGAAGAAACGAATATCCCGTCTGGGTGTGCTCTTGATATAAGATGGGCTGTCCCATAACCCGTGTTTTCCAACCCCCGAGCTTCCCATCCAGTCCCACGGCGTGCGCTTTACCAATTGCATTTGGCAGGCCCGGGATATTCGTCCCCACGATCGTCAAGTCACAACCATAACATCATGATGCATTCGCCAATTCTTATCGTCCTTGGCATACTCGCCGCGTAAGCTTCTCTTCTCGGGTTGAAACGGAGAAGCGCCACGGGCTAACCGAAGACATGTGGAACAGACAGGTAGCAGGGCAAGTGACGCTGACGCCAACTACGATCACCCGGAGGCCGTCTGGCACCAAATGTCCTGAGCCATGGACGGAGACGGAGACCGAGACCGAGATAATCACTGAAACCAAGACTGTCCAAGCGCCAGCAGGGACGGTCACCGAGACCGTCAACCAGGCTGTCACGCAGACGACCACCGTCACAGAGAACTATCTCCAGATAACAACTGTATCGTCCACAATCAGCTACCCCGTGACAGTCACTAGCAGCACAACTGTCCTAAGCACCGCATACCTAACATCGGTGGCCACGACAACGTTGAAACAGACGACTACCGCCACTACGACTTTCACTACAACCTCGGTGTCGACCAAGGCTTGCAGCAGTGTTAGCTGTCCAGTGGTTACTTCGACGGGCACAGCTTGCAAGAACTGCCTCGTCCCGGCTTGCACAACCACTTCCGTGCTCACAAAGCCATGCGGGTGCGCTGCTGCGCTGGCTACGACAACCGTCAACTTCCCTTGCAGCGATCCGAATGCATGCAACAATATTGGTTGCAAGACTGTCTATTCGTTTGCAACAGCCGCATGTTAGACTCCGGAGAAAGACGTATGAGGATGGGACTGGTTTACAGAGGAGAGACATATTTCGAGAAGAAATTAGTGAACTCAGCTGAACAGTGACATTCGTGTACAGTCATACAGTTCCCCTGAAGGATTGCTTAGCCCTGTCCATGTGCCAATCGTGCAATGACATGACATTACCTTGACCACCGGATCAGTCAATCATCTGGTTTGCTTCCACACAGCCATATATCCTCCTTGCCAGTCAGATCCCTCTCAAGCCGAAATACAACAACAAGATCATGCATGGCCACACGCTCCTCTCACCACGGTTCCCCGGTTATGTCTCCAACTCCTCAAATATGACGAGTCCAATATCCACCCATGGGTAAACAAACCCGAGTCGCAATTCGTCTAACCGAAGATGTTCTTAATCAAGTCGCCAACGGCTCGCTTGTAGCTTCCATAGGAGCTATAACCCCCAGCAGGGGCTGGGTATGTCCCGTAGTCAGCGGGAGTACCAGTGGCATCCCCATAGGAACCATAGGATCCATAACCGCCCGCAGGTGTGCCATAGGAGCCGTAGCTTCCGTACTGGCGCTTGTCGACCCCGGTGGCGTCATTGGAGCCTGGGATGGGCGCGGCAAGTGCCAGCGGGATGAAAGCGCAGATGAGGGTGGTTGGCTTCATGGTTGCCAAATGTGATTTGATTGATGGAGGAATCACGATTGATATGCTTAGGGTGGTAGTCAACGTATGACCCAGAGGAGGTTGATTACGTTTTGAAGATATTGAAGAGATGGCAAAGAGGCGCGCGTCAAGCTGAGACAAGAGTGTCGATGAGGAGACGAGAGACAAGAGCCTGTTTATAGGAAATGACCTTCGAGGGTCAACGTCATCTGTCCCGTGCTAATACAGGAGATCCATGCCCTACGAAGCTTTCTCCCTTGTTTTTAGTGTTTCATCACAAGAGTCTTAATGCAAGCCGTCGGGAAAATAGATCGCGGACGGCTGAGTCAAGCCTTGCATTTCGATTGGGCGAAATATATCGATCTAAAGGGCTAGCACCTAGCTTGCATCCAAGTCGGAATGGAGGGCTGGTGATTGTGTTTGTTGGACTTGCATTTCCCGACGGCTTGCCTTAGGGTAGATGCTCGTCCACTTGAGGCTGCGCGGGATGGAAGATAAGACGCTTGCAGCTGGACATATGTCAGCCAATGCACTATGAATATGAATGAAGGTGACGTGATGACCATGTTTATCACGTACTTTTCGAGCATCCGTCCTTTGGTTTGTGGCTTTACTCTGTTACGTATGTCGTCCGCACTGTCACTAACATTAGCAAAATCGAACACAGCGGAAGCAAACCAGCGAAATCCGAACCACATGCCTCAGGCTGTTCAGCTTGAAACTGGAAGTTCTTCCCGTGGAAGGCACTATCCGATCTCTCGCCAGAGACCCAAACACAGCGCAGCATGGATGACGAACACTACCTTGAGACCCGACGACTCGCTGAAGAAGCGGTCCTGGAACAAGACGACAATATCGAAGACCGACGCCAGTTCGAAGATACAGTAAGACAACGGCGCTAGACCTCGTGAAGGCACCATGTCGCATGCTGATCACAAGTCTCTTCATCTTCTGCAACGCTTGTACTGGATTACTTGGCCTTCACAACTGTCTAGACCGACACAAACGAACAACTAGGTCGAATCCGGCACCAGAGATACCCACACCCTGATCAGTGGTTCGGACACAGGAAAGAATGGCTTCACTATCTTGCCGGCCACCTCTTCCTCATAGTCGGCAGAGTCGATCTCGCCAAGGAGCTTAGCCGTGAACGGTGCGGGAGAATTGAGCCAGATTTTCTTAATGGCATGGTGCATACCATCAACTTGCACACCCTTGAATCCAAGCTGTGCCACATGATGCATCAGGAAGTGCGCCAGCCCTTTGGCAAGCCCGTGGCCCTCATACTCCACACGTGTCGCCGTGCCTGCGCGAAATAGTCGTTCCCCTGGACCCTTTGGCAGCCTCTCTTTCTCAGGCCGCGAATCTCGTGCGTCGTTGATGACAGCAATGTGCCCGAGAACCGGATAAGCAGCCATAAGGGGACCCAGTTTGGTGTGGTCGAAAGGATCGATTGGATCGTATGCCATGGCGACTGAGACGAGCGCAAAGTCCATCTACAGCCGGTCAGATACTTCGAAGGAGCCCATGTGCTGATGCTGCGTACCTGCTCTAGCAACTGTAATTCCGTTACGTCCAAGTCCCTGTCATCCCAGTATAGCTCGCCTCCCTTCTGAGCTGATTGCTCGCGTTTGTACTTCGCAGGGGTTAGCGATTAAGCTCCTCCAGAATACTCGAAAACCCGAAGACTCGAAACGACGAAAATTAACAGACCCTGAACTCTGTATCGAAAACTCCGAACGAGTAGCCAGACTTGATGCAGTGGTCGATAGTGTAGTTGGCCTGGCCAAGCTTGTAGCACCGCGCTACCCGATCCTCTGGGTAGAGCACATCGGTCAGCTCCTGGTGAAAGATGTTCGCGTGGCTGAGGATTGCCAGAGCCCAGCGGTTATGGTGCGGTTCGAGCTTGCGGATCTCATACCGTGCAGGTAGGACGAATCGCTCGGTAATGGAACCCATGGTTAGCAAAAGTAACGAAGATTGTCCAGAAGGGTGTCGGCCTGGATGGAGCGTGCAGAGGGGCCATTGATGTAGGCAGCATCTCAGCTTATAAGTCCCCAGGCTCAGTGCTTTACTAGAATTCCCTAGTTAAGATGCATCTCGTCTGTTATACGACGCCAACCGGATACTGGTCCACAGAGACATAGAAAAAGTAAGCACTAGATATGTCGTGCCCGAGTCTAGCCTGCTTACTGAGTGTAAGCTTTCTGCGAATAGTACGATGGCCTTCGCTCATATACAAGGACCTTCCATTTCTGGAATGCGGGCCGCACCAGCTCTCATCCTAGGCCCAACTTCAAGTAGATTATGGTTCCATGACTAAGGTATGTAAGGCTGACAGGCTTCCAACGTCTGTACCTTGCTTAGCTGTCGCCTTCGGTTCTGATAGAGAGGGGCGTGGCAACTGACTCCTTGGCAGTTGCGTGATAGCACGCACTCTACGACAGACGATAGCGATGACTGACGCATAAGTGCCTTCAATCAGTAACTGCACCGCAGTCTAGACTGCAAATCCCAATCAGATGCCAAGTTTCGCCCTTGGCCCAGTAACAACAGTTACACGGCCTTTCGGGATCCCACCGTGAACTCCATCTGTTATGACAAGACCCGTCTCACTCCCTTGGTCATCCACGATGCAACTCCGCATCTCGATGCTATTCTCAACCGTGATGGTGAGAGGTTTGCCACCGACGCCGCCTTCCGCCTCACACATGTTCGGGTCGAGAGACTGCGACTGGTTGCGAGCTCGTTTGACACTTGATGAAGAATCGTCGGATGCGTGGTGGCTGCTAGCCTTGTGCCCGAGTATGACCCTCGATACAAAGGCTTTGAGGGCCGGCACGGACCCGCAGATTATCGCCAGGTTGATCTCGAGATATGACCACAGCGCTATGTCAACTCCGGTTACTGCCAGGCGTGTCGTTAGTACACTCGCTGAACTAGCTTGAGCACAGGGTGAATATACCAGGCTCGGTGCCACCGGGGCCACTCGAATACTCGTGGAGGGACTTCAGCCGGCAGGCGGAAATGATCGTTACTCTAGCTCATGTTAGGCTCGAGATCACCATAATGCAATGATGCGAGGCCATCGTCCTAGAGCCAGGATAGTGACGCTACTTACAATGCGCCGCAGGAGAACACGGAGCACAGCACGACCCGGTGCTTACGGGCAACGTGCAGGGTGAGGAGGAAGGGAAACGGCAGAGCCATCAAGAAGAGGTCGTTCAGGATGTTGAAGGCCGAGGTGCAGTAATAGAGGATGGCTCTGTTGACACACCAGCCATCAATCGAGTCGTCCCAGGCCTTCGCAGCCGGAAAGCAGTAGAAAGCAGATCCGGTTATGGTCATGATTCCGCAGGCGAATATCCATAAGAAGAGTCCCTTGATGACCTTCCTGCTCCTGTCGGTGGAGAAGAGACGGTAGGACTGGACAGCGATGGAGAGCTTGTAGCGTGTTTGTGCTACGTTGTACATAGAAACTGTTGCCAGGAGGCTCTTCATCACAGATTGTCAGACTGCTTTGTTGCTCATTGCCCGTAGAGCCATGGCTAGAGTACGTGAAGACTTACTTGGAGAAATGGTGTAAGTGTCTTTGGGTTGACTGGCCTGCCCAGACCGTACCGGATCTCTGCCCATGTGTCATTAGCCACGGCAAAGGCACACGACAGATCGAGAGTACCCACGATACATCTCGGCGACGAAGAAGGCAACAGATGCCATGTACGCGCCAACCATAAGGTAGTCGTCGGCCCAGACCTGCCGTATGACCACAGCTCTGGTGTATAACCGCAAGACCACAACAACAAAAGCGAGCGAGGCCCAGATGAATAGGTTGACGACCAATGCATGGTTACGCTCAACAATCTCAGTACCTCCAACTCGCCACATCTCGACCGTCAAGTTTGAAGTTGCTGGAGAGATAAACTCGGACGTCCCCGCAAGGGTGAAATTCGACGTGTAACACGGTGGAGAAGGTTCAAAGAACGACAACAGGGGGGTGTGACACAGGTCCGGTGTACGAATCCTGCTCAAGCTTAATATAGGTTCGACGTGCTACATCATAAACATCACCACTGGGGCTGAGACAGCCTGGGCTAGCCTCAACAGCATGACGTTGGTGGCGACGACTGCGTGTTGTATGCCGTCCAGTCGCTGAGAGCCATCAGTCACGATGGGCTAACGCAAAGAGAATCCAACGCATTTTGCGGCAGACGCAAGGGGTAACGGGTTTGAACGACCGAGAGTCACGCTTCGGAACCGAGAAAACAAATGCAGCGAGCCTCGAGCTGGGACAAAGAAATCTTCAGCTCCTCCAACACAGGAACGATGCCGCCACGATCGGTCGCTCCAATCTGGACGCGAATGGATGTATTACTGTCGGCACTTGGACACCGGTCCAAACTGATGGGCGGGATTGAACTGCGGCATTGGCAGCATGGATTTGTTGAATGTTGTGGTGCGTCGCACCGTGATGGCGAGGCTTGTCGATGGCTGTTGCGTGGATGAGGGGACCGCGGAGCTGGAACCTTAGATGCAATCCCAGTTCAGTCTGGTCTTGAAATTGATAAAACATCAAGCTCCAACCTCGTCATCCACGAACATCTGGAGGCATGCACCATTGCGGGCATGATCGGCCCCGTTCCGATCCCACCATGTCCGGACCGAGGAGATTCGGTTGGGTAGGCACTGGGGAGCTCCGGAACCCGGACGTTGACCTGTGCCCAGTGTTGTTTGCATCATCCCTTCCATCAATGGAGTAATGATAAGCAAGGAGCATTCTGCGCATCCCTTCTCCCATATCCCCATTTCGATCGATGAGGACGGGAATCAACGATTCCAACCTCAGTGCGTCGTAATTGGGTGTTGATTGCCGTGAAGATCGTGGCGGGTTCCGCGTACGTATCGTATCTGTGATTCAGCAGTATTGGTTTGCACCCGTCAATCGTTGTTGGGCCGTGACCCCAAACTGTGGCTGCATTAGCCAAGTTTGTTGGCGACTCGATTGTTTGCTGAAGACTTCTGAACTTGTATCATGACGAATCGAAGTCGTTGTTAGATGTCCAACCAATACCAGCCCCACTCAAAGCATATGCCGACGCGGACATCCTTGCCATCGCTTGATGACAGCGCTCCCCTGCAGACCCACGATGAATTCGACCTGAAGCTCTTGTTGGCGACCGGGACCTATGCGACGTCCCTTGGTAGACAGTATCCCCCCGACAGTTGTGTGATTCGATCTCTGTCAGTGCAAGCATTGAGGAGTTGTAGCTTTGCAGGAGCGTTCTCGCGAATGTCGTCGTCATTGAGAGGTTGTTCGTCCCGCCGGTCAAAGTCCCTGTTGAAGGAGGCTCGGGAGTTGTATCCAGAGAATGAGTTGTCTGCGTTCAGGCTCGCTGCCACCGCATCGACGACGCAAGAAGCCCGCCGAGAAAATGGGCGTCAATGGTCTGCCACTTTCGACCCGGTTGGCGTAGCGGAGCCTGACCATCTCCTGCCATACACCGTTAGCTGCTTACGTGAGGCCAGCTTAGAGGTGCGAAATGATCTCGCACTTTTCCCTGGTCAGGATGCTTCTTATTATGTCGATCGGAATGTTGGATCGCCCTAAAGCCTTGGGTAGGGGTAAGCACTACGCCGTAAGCAGCGAGGTTTAACAAGGCGTATTCGCGCGGCAGGCTAATAGGTCCAAGGATTTGCCATGCTGTGCCCGGCGATGACAGCATTTCCTTCGAAATGGATGAATAATAAAACAGCGGCCAGCGCCGCCTCATTCGTTGCGCCATGTAAACCCGATCATCCACGACAAGGACGACATGCTGCTGAGCGTGTTTCTCGGAGCGCTCCTGGCCTCAGGCGCGGCGGCCACGAGCCGTGGTGCTCTCCAGCAACGCGAAGTGGTGCACGACCGCCGGTTCCAACCCGACTACATCCTCCGCGGAACATTCGACAGCAACACGCAATTGGCATGCACGACGCGTCCGTCGGTACTGCTCAATGGCACACATCCCGCCCCGGAGCTGCGACTCGCAGAAAACAAGACCACGTGGATCAGGGTGTACAATGACATTCCGGACCAGAATCTGACAGTCCACTGGCACGGGCTCAGCGCGAGCGTGGCGCCCTTCAGCGACGGCACGCCGCTGGTTACGCAGTGGCCCATACCGCCGCACCATTTCTTCGACTACGAGCTGCATCCGGAGCTCCACGAGGCGGGGACGTATTTCTACCATGCGCACGTCGGGTTCCAGTCCGTCTCGGCCGTGGGGCCGCTAATCGTCGAGGAAGCCAATCCGGCGGACGATCCGTATGCGCAGTATGAGGAGAAGATTGTTATGCTCACGGAGCTGTACAACAAGACCGACCAGACCATCCTCAGTGGCCTTGTTGCCAACCCGTTCACCTGGTCGGGCGAGCCGAATCAGATCATGGTGAATGGCAACGCATATGCGCCGCCGTACGTGAACGTAACGAGCACATGCGGCCCGGAGATATTCGAAGTCGAGCCGGACAAGACGTACCGATTCCGGGTCGTGGCTGCCAACGCCCTGGGCCTGATAGTGTTCGAGATCGAGAACCATCGCAATATGTCGATTGTGGCAGCCGATGCAGGCTATACACAGCCGTACAGCGTTTCGAGGATGCAAGCTGGCCCTGGGCAACGATTCGACTTTTTGCTCAAGACGATGTCTAAGCAAGAGCTCTCCAGTCTGAACAAGACGGAGTTCTGGGTTCAGCTCGAGGATCGGCTGCGACCAAGTTCGCCTCTGTCGTACGCACTTCTCCGATACAAGCAGCCGTGCTCGGACAAGCCTCGAGATGTCCCCGCGATGCCATCAGTGAGACCTCTGAACATCACCACGGACATCGCGCAAATTACGAGCTGGGCTGAGTACGCGCTACAGCCGCTGACGCCGAACGACTGCCCATCTGCTTCAGAGGTGACACGTCGAATTGTCATCACGACGCAGCAGATCTGGTCGTCCAACACCTCGAACACCACGGCTCGGTGGCAGCAAGCCGGGTCCTCGCAGTGGAGCGAGGGAGACCCCAGAACTCCACTGTCCAACGTCCCATACCTCGTCAATATCTACAAGAACGGACAAGCGGCGGTACCATCCATCCAGGAGGCCCAGCAGTACGGCGGCTGGGACCCGAAAACGAACACATGGCCGGCCGCTGTAGGCGAGGTGCTCGAGATCGTGTGGATCAACCTCTCCAACAACAAGAGTGGGAGCGGTAGCTTCGATGCGCACCCCTGGCACGCGCATGGCGGACACTACTGCGATATTGGTTCCGGGCCGGGCATGTATGACCCTGTGGCCAACGAGCAGAGGCTGTCGGGTTATTCCCCGGTCAAGAGAGACACGACATATCTCTATGACTACACCCTAGCAGGCGGGTTTGGCGCAGGAGCGGTGAACGGATGGCGTGCCTGGCGTTTGAGGGTTGAGGTTGCCGGCGTCTGGATGATTCATTGTCATGCCCTTCAGCATATGACGATGGGGATGCAGACGGTTTGGGTCATGGGCGACGCGGCGCAGATACAGGTCAAGATTGTGCCTGCTAGTGGTTATCTGACCAATGGCACGAATGTCGAGGCATATACGACATACGGCGGGGAGGCATACGGAAACAGCACTTGGGACCCAAAGGTTATCAGTTGGTTCCATGACGGGTAGGCGGAGGAATAAGTAAGCGGCATTGGAAGGCGCAGATTTAGTCAATGACAACCGTCATCTCAACAAGATTCAGCTTGTCCTTCAGAGGCGGTGTTGAGGCTGTGGATTCCGTTGATGACAATATGTCTTCCACGTAGAATCCGATCCGCTCGAAAGCACCGACTGGGTCGCGCATCGACCTCCCAAGAATCATATAGTAGTAGCTGCGGTTGGAGTTGCAGCCTTCCTCACCATGACCTAGCCAAAGTAGGTGCGCGGAGACCTGCTTAGGATGGCCAGGCCGCACCGTCACAGACGTTGAAGGACGGCTACTGCTGATCAACGCAGATGTCCGTCTGGCTGGTGACAACTGCGTGCTGCCAGTGGCATCCTGGTAGGTGAAGATGCAGAGGTCATCGTCAATCTCACAAACGCTCTGCGTCGTTGTTGACAATCCAGCCTTGAACCCCGTTGCTAATGCGAAGATCCAGGACACACCTGGGCTTCAGCAACTTGGCCGAACGGGCTCGCTTCAGGCACCACTAAAGAAGCGTCGATGCACTCAGCTTGCGAAACCCATCCGTCTCCGTCGCCCTGGCATGGAGCCAAGTACGAGACCTCGCCGTCGATTGACGCCCAAGAGAAACTCGGCGCTCGGTACACTGGACGCGACGGCGAGGCAGCCGGGCCTATTCCAGTATCTCCAGCAGGCTGTACCCTTGGCCAATATTCCTGACGGACGGAGCCTCGTCACTTGAGAATCGTGAGTTGTCATGTATCCAGGAGTCGGAGCCTGAGGTATCTATGCATCGTGTGCCTCCCATAATCCCATTGGTGGTTGGGGGTCAATCAGACAGAGCTGGCCACTGCCAGCCCATACTTCTGGCTCTCAGCTGTTGCACACAGTTGGGCAACGGCAGCACAACGTTCCGGCAGGCGTTCTGGAAGCCCGTACCGACTTTAACTGCGCCCACCACCAGGGAACTTGACCTGCTCCCAAATCAGTGCCGGTAAGGGTGTCTCCTCTCCGACCGGTCTAGTCTTCAATCGTGTGCTCAGGTGCAAGTCGTAACGGCAGGCGAAGATCCCATTGGTCTGGGCTGCTGAAGCGCTTGCCAGGCACCGCAACAGGGTTTTGTAGCGGAATGGAAAATCGTTGTGGGATGGCGGGTCAAGTTGAAGAAAGACGAGAACAAGAAGTGGCATGGAGGACAGAAGTGACATGAACAAGAATGCTTCCCGGTCGTTTCTCCCTTATCTGGGATAATCCCTAGCTGACGTAATATGACAAGCTAGCCACTGGGGGCATGGCCAAGGAGCTAACCCAGCGGTACCTGAACATAAACGTAGGTTAATCGGACAATGACGTACCTGTGGGGGCAGCCGCCTTCTAGAAGAGGCAATGATTCAGGCTGATTGCCGCTAGCAGATCCTTTCGCGACCGAGACTTGCCAAACCCCCCCCAAAAAAAAGGAAAAGAAACATCTTTCATTCGCCTCCCCTCCTCTTAAACAAACACATTCATCGACATTCATGGACACTCGCGTCTCTGATCAAAGCAACCTGGAAACTTCACACACACACTTGTACACCACTTTCATCTTCTTGTTCTTGCACTTTTAGAAACGTGCATCCACTCCTTACTTCCCCTCTCCTCTCACATCCAAAGGTTTATTTTGTTTACACTTTTTCAACCTTGACAACATCTCACTCATCGTCAACTCAGACAAACCGCAAGCATGGCAGCCAGACTGCCGTACTCCAGCATGGCGGGCCGTATCGCCCCCCAGCTCCTCAAGGCCCTAGACCAGATGCAATACCAGCAAATGACCCTGGTGCAAGAGAAGGTCCTCGCCATGCCCAGCTTCGACCGCGACTGCCTCGTCCAAGCGAGGACGGGCACGGGCAAGACCATCGCCTTCCTCCTCCCCGCGCTGCAGACCCTCCTCACCGCCAAGAACCTTTCCCTCTCCCACGTCGCGCTTCTGGTGCTGGCACCGACCCGCGAGCTGGCGCAGCAGATCGCCGATGAGTGCGACAGGCTGACCAGTCTCCTCCAGCCGAGGCTGGAGTGCCACGTCGCTGTTGGCGGGAGCAACAAGACGTCGCTTCTCAACAAGTTCATGAGGGGCAAGCCGACCATCCTCGTTGCTACGCCCGGACGTTTGATCGACTACCTCTCCGACGGTGCCACGAGGGAGAAGTTCAGCAAGACGCGCATTGTCGTGCTCGACGAGGCTGATCGCATGCTGGACCAGGGCTTCGCGCCGTCGCTGATCAAGATCCTGCACTCGCTACCGCCCAAGGCGACCGCTGGCTGGCAGGGAATGTGCTTCAGCGCCACCATGCCACCTGCTATCAACAAGGTCCTGCACCTGGTCCTCAAGTCGGACCACGTCAAGATCACCACCATTGAGGAGGGCGGCGAGCCCACAGTCGACAGGATCCCGCAGTCTGTCATCCCCGTTCCCTCCATCGACGATGTCCTGCCCGCACTCCACAGCCTCCTGGCAGCCGAAAAGGCGAACGGGCCCCTCAAGGCCGTGGTCTTCTGCTCCACTGCCAGGCAAGCCGGCCTTCTGTACCAAGTCTTTGCCGCCCCTGGCAACGCTGCTCCCGGTCGTCTCCCCGTCTTCCAGATGCACTCCCGCCTGAGCCAACCGGCGCGTAACCGGACCGTCGAGGAGTTCAAGGTTACCACGAGCGGAGTCATGTTCGCTTCCGACGTCGTCGGTCGCGGCATGGATTTCCCCGACATCAGCGTCGTCGTTCAGATCGGTCTCCCCAGTGACAGCGAGCAGTATGTCCACCGCGTTGGACGTACCGGCAGAGCTGGCAAGCTTGGACGCGCCGTCATGATCCTGATCCCCGAGGAGATGAGGTTCTTGCAGAAGAACCCCGAGTTCCCCATCAAGACCGCTAGCCTGTGAGTCTCCGTCTCAACTGCATCTTTCCCTTGCAGCACCTACTAACATCGTCCAGTCCCCGCGTTGACGGCGTCTCATCCAAGGAAATCATCGAGCGCGCACTGACCCAAGTTCCCGAGGCCTCCAAGAACCAGGCCTACGTCTCTTTCCTCGGATTCACCAAGACCCTGACCAAGGTCCACGGCCTCGCCCCTGTCGGCATCGTCGCCTTGGCCAACAAGTACTCCGCATCCCTCGGCCTCGAAGGCCCGCCCTTCCTGGAGGCGCGGACGGTCGGTAAGATGGGTCTCAAAGGCGTCCCTGGTTTGAACATTGAGTCTGGCCGCGCTGGAGGCGGCGGCGGTGGTGGTCGCAATGGCGGTGGTGGCGGTGGCGGAAATGGCTTTGGTGGCTCTGGCTTCGGCGGTGGCCGTGGTGGTGGTGGTGGTGGTGCCGGTGGCCGTGGTGGTCGTGGCGGTTTCGGCGGTGGCCGTGGAGGCGGAGGCCAGAACGGCGGCACCAGCAATGGTGGCTTCGGCGGCCCTAGCTTCGGCGGCTCTTCCTTCGGTGGCGGAGCACCCGCTAGCCGCGGTGGTGGCGGCCAGAACGGCGGCGGAGGTCCCAACAAGAAGAGGACATTCAGCAAGCGGGACTAGGAGACCCAAGCCGATGGGTCCCGGAAGACTACAAGGGTGGCTGGTCCGAGAGATGCGGTGTGCCTGGACAAACAGGCTATCGATGCTGTTATGAAGGCGGACTTCGGCGACCACTGAGCATACCGTGCAGTCGCGCTACGCTTTGTGGGCTGGAGCCCAGCTCTGGTTCGTCTTTTCACTAGACGAGTGGGCTGGTTGAGCTATAGACTTGGAGCGAGGGTTGACACTTTGGCATGGCTTTGGCGCAGGGCGTTCACTTGGCACATAGACTTTAGACATGGAATCTGGCCACGGGTTGGCTTGTGTTAGATTACCAAGAGGATAGAGCATGATACCCCCCCCAATACACCATTACTACGTCCGCCCCATGCTTGCAAGAAAACCACAAATGGTCATGAATTGACAGCATGGCAAGTGGGAACAGGCACCACCAGACGCCACTTTCAGGAAAGAAAGGAGGCCTACGCATGTTTACAAGACACTCCCCGGACCCCCAGCCAGATCCGTGACCAGCCAAACACGTATGTGTACCGTAGGAGGCCGCCTGAGAACATCATGTCTTCCTGTATACACACAGCTGAGGAGGGTTTTGCAATCACCACCACGCAGCCACTACTACTGCCCGTTGTCAATTTGGTCCCATCGACGATCGTTGGACGCTCCGGCGCGCAGCCGGGGTTGCTTGTCTGGAAGTTCTCGCCAGAAGGGAAGCTTGTCGAGTGGGAGGCCATCGAGGTGTTCGGAGCAAAGTTCGTCAAGACCGAGGTCATGGAATGGGTTTGGAAAGGATCGATGAGAGGAGCGTCGTCGGCTGAAGTCTGTCAGCAAGTGAGCTTCGTCGCAAAGGAGGTCGCCAAGACTGGTCGCCAAATGGCGAGCCAGGACAACTCGGCAAGGCAAGCCGGCCCTCACCTACCGGTGCCCTACCGTATGTGCCTCCTGAACTGGCGGTGAGTAACAGCCCTTACAAGTTGTAGTCGCTATGAAATCTACTCGTCCTCATGCCGATAATGCCGTGCAAGACGGTGTTTCTGGACAGTGTGTTCGTGTGGAGCATCCATCGCTTCTCGAGGTCGACCAGTAAGGTTGTTGGGTCGGGTGTCGTCGATGTCGGAATTTGCTTCTCCAAGATCGAACGACTTCCTAGAGAGAATATTCCGGTACATCAGTGAGGGCCTCGAAGGAGTAAGCATTTAAGAGAGCAACGAACCAAATGATTGATCAGACCCCGAGTCCAAGCCGGCTATGGTATGTCGACCATCGGCATGGAGTATCAGCGTCGCCCGCCAGCTCATGGTGCCTCCGCTCCCACCGTGTCGTCCGCAGGTGGAATGATTCTGCGCCGGCCGGACTCGGCCTGTCCGAGGCGGTCCGAAGGAGGATAAGTTGTCTTCCCAAAGGCACCATCCGGCTAGCCAGAGTGTAGTGCTTGAAGAGAAGGGATTGGCAGACCCCTGGGAAGTTGTGCAAATGCTAGAAAACCCCAAGAAGCGCGCCTGGGCGTCATGGCGGAGGCAGGAAAGAAGGGGTGGGTCCGGCTAACCTAATCGAGACTAGCGTCGTGCAGCACTGCACGGGCACCCGCTTCCAGCAGCAAATGACCGCGATGCAAGCAAAGGCGTGCAGTTCCTCCATCAACATCTGTTGATCGAAGTCACCACTGGCCTCCTCTAGACCAAAGGTTCCTGACTCGCCCCCTTTCCACCGTTGCCCCCTGTCATCGAAGTCTCTGATCGTCCGACCCCCTACAACGTTCCGCTATTAGCTCCCGTGGCTTCGGATGAGAGTCGAGAGGGGGCTCGGATGCCAACGTGTCATTAAGGTATGTACAGAATTGCAACCCGTGAAACTTTATTACAAGGAGACTGAAGCTTTATGAACCACACGGCCCGTGATCCTACGGGATCATTCGCCCAGCATCCCGTCTTCAACCTCTGCAACCGCAACCCAGGATGATAGCAGGCATATACAACTCTTCGTCCTATGAACCCTACTCAGCCATAGGACAAAGGTCATAATACCCATAGTCATCCCCGTTGTTCCCCCACCACTTGGGGAACGGCACGCTCGGCCCGCCCGCGCCGAACACGGCGAACGAGAGGATGAACAGCGCCAGCAGACTGGCACCGTCGAAGGCACCCGCGATGATGTAGCTGTAGTCCTTGAAGATCCTGGGCTTGTAGTTGCGCAGGTAGAACTGCGTGTAGAAGCCCGCGATGATCCAACTCAACAACACGCACGTTTGACTCTGATTGTATGGGAGATAACCGGCGTACTTGGGGGCGGTGTTAGTGAGGGAGTGGAGGAGTGTGGAGGAGCGGAGGAGAGTAGAAAGAGGAGGACAGTGAGGGAGAGGAGGACAGGGGGGAACAGGAAGGGATGGTCTTGGGCAGAGAAATGGAGCCAGGAGAGGACGATCTTACTTGGATTAATTGGGGGAGGTTGAGTTCGTTGGTGCCGATGCCCTTGATTTTAGGGACAAAGTACGCGAAGATGCGATGCGCCACAACGAGTGCCGCACCAATGGCTATGCCAACCGGCACCATCTCGTACATGCCGCCTGCTTTGTACAAGTAGCGAGCAAGCGCCCAGGAGGTGGCGTTGGTGTTGTAGCTTTGGATAGTGGCTCCGGACCAGGAGCTGTTGCCGTTGCTGTCGGTGAGGACCTCACGGTTGCCGCTGACGATGGAGATCATGACGGCGTAGTTGATGAAGCCTCCAATGACGGTGCCGTACACCTGGGTGAGGAACATGACACGCGGCGGGATCTTCAAGTATTCGCCCATCTTCAGGTCTTGCGACAGGTTGACGGCGTTGCTGATTACGTTCTTTTTTCGGTTGGCATTGCTGTCGTCGCAAGGTGAACTACAGGGAAAAGAAACTTACGTGGCTCCATGCTGCAAAGTACATATTGCCGATTGGCTTCTCAGGAATGAGGAGACCCGCCAACATCTTGCTGAGGTTCTGTCCGGTTGTTAGATAAGTCTCGAGGTGGTGGTTGAGGTGGTGGTTGAGGTCAGGTAGCCCCAACCCGAGGGCGGTTCACTCACATTGGTCGCAATCCCATTGCCAAACCTCGAATAAAGCAGCGTGCTAAATGGCGCGATGATCATGCCAATAATCAATGCGACGATGTAAGCCCACACCGGCAGAGTGATGTTCTCCTTGATGACGACAACAAGACCGAGGACAAAGCTGGCCACAAGCACGATTATGTACCACCACCACGGCGTCTCCTTGTAGTTCTTCTCCATGTATGCGTGGTGACGGTCATCATATCTGCCGGTTTTGGCGCTCTGAAATGCCCTCTTGACATCCCCTAGATTATGTGTTAACAAGTTTACTGGAGAGAAAAGCGTGACTATGGTAGGTAGTTAAGAGGACTCACCTCCCCAGAACAGGATGCAATGTGCCACAAGAGCACCGATCTAGAAACACATGAGTGTCAGTCTTGTCCATCTTATGCAGTTCGCGGCCAGGTACATACCGCAGCATTAGCCATTAGCATAGAGTACGCAAACGTTCCAGTCAGGCGGGGCAGGCCATGCTCTTCAAGAGCAGCCTTGTCGAGGACACCACCAACGAAGACCTTTGCGCTGGGGTAAGTGCCGCCGCTCTGCGATCGAAGACGAGTCGACATGAAGGGCTGTGACTTTGCATCCCAAACATTGTTGTAGTAGATGCCGAGCATGGCAAGGAAGCAGATGAAGAACCCGACTGCCTGGTGCACCTGCAGCTTCAGAGGCAGCGACGTCTGGAAGGAAGTGATGTATTGCCAGTCGAATGACAGGGTAAAGAGCCCGAGCCCTTCGTTGTTAACGCTCCCGCCGAACAGGTTCGTAAGGACGGCAGCCTTGCTTCCCGTGGCTCGCATGGATGCAAGGCACGGGATGGAGACGGCGTTGAGCCACGGGAAGATGTAGGCTGGGAAGAACTCGTAAAAGAACATCCCTGTAAAGGCATACCAGAACCACCGCAGAGGCTTTGACGTCTTGACCTCCTGCCAGTGAAGGCCTTGTAGGGTCTTCACAACTGGAAGCGCGCTCCAGTAGACGGCTTCAACGTGCCTGTTTGGATGTCAGTTTGGCGCAAGGGATGGGGTTTGTGATGATGCCCAATGGATGCTCTCACCAGACGGCAATCGGTCTCATTATTCCGCAGACGCCATACCCGAACAAGCCTATCGAGATAACAGAGAGTATAATAGTAGTAGGGCTCAAAGGCAGGTTGTAAAAGAGGTCTTGTGCCGTGAAAACGGTGATGCTGACGCTCGCATTGCTTGCGGAGGTGGCCGTGATGGAGCAAATCGCATGCTCCTTGATATTCCAGCGACCGTGGTTGAAGAAGGAAACGATTGTGATCCATCGCGGCAGCTTGCCCTGGCCATTCTTGGCCCTCCACCGAGCCTCAAGCCGATCGCCTCTTGGGAGGAGGTTCGCCCAAGCATTGCCCAGGAAATAAGCAATGATGACAATGAAGGTTCCTTGGATGGTGATGAGAGTCGGCTTGAACTAGAGATGGAAGACCCCATGTTAGCTCTCGTGGCAGCAATTGCCAGCAGGCAAAGGAGCTCTTGCCTGGTAGATCTGGTTCATGACGGCCTGGAAGCCTGCGAGGCATGACGCGAGAAGCAGACTTCGGAAGGTCAATGCTGGCTCGCCATCGTCTCTCAGGGACAGAAGATGGGCGGCCGCATCGGCGCCAGTAATGATAATGACATCGTCGCTGCCATTGTCCTTCTCGTCTAGGTCATGGTCGGCATCGTACACTGGCGGTGGAGCGGCCGTAATCTGGGGAGAGTCCGGTGAACCTTTCTTTTCGTCGTGGCTGTCAAGTTTGTCGCCGGCATGGACAGTAACGATCTTCTTCTCGTTTATGTCGCGATGACTCGGCACCTCGACAACCTTGCCCTCGACAGGGGCAATTGCGCCCATGACGATCTTGTCGTCAAGCGCGCCATTGGCAGCCATAATGCGCTGCGAATTCGGGGGAAACAAGCAACGGGTAGAGCGGCGGTGGCTTGCACTACTGCGAGTAGCGCGGGGTAAGTTGTCTTGGAGTCTCACAAGCGCAGACTGCAGAAACACCACGGCGCGTTATTAATCGGGGGACTTCCGGCCCCTTTATTGTGACAGCGGCATGGTCTTACAAGTGTCGTACAGACCACAGACCCGGGGGCCATATCTGATCTTCATCACCATATCATCCGACATGCAGTGGTGCAATACTGCTTACCAGTTATGCCATCGCACGCCCCTGGCCCTGTCTTGCCACGGATCAGAGCCGAAGGAGCACTCGTCTGGGTCTGTCTCCCAGGTCCCGGGGGACGGTTTGATTCTGGCCTCAATTGGCCTGGAAGTGCACGATCATCGCAACCGGATAATGTGGATTGGTGGGAGCGGTTTAGGAAGGTCGCTGTTGTAGATATCAAGGGTATCTCTGGCGACGGGACAAGGACTTGCCTAATTAATGGAGGGTTTGTGTCGAGCAGCCAATCACATTTAATTTATCGCAATTTTCCTCTGCATGGGGTGCATTGCGACACTTTCGGTGCAACCTAACAATGGCAAGCCCGCTCGGGTTGTGTCTCGGCTGCATGCTAGGTAAACTTCTACTCGTCGAGTCTGCACCGAGATAATAACCGTTAAGTGTCACACGTGCCCGGGAGGTGTTCCATGGGTTCGAGATCTCGGTCGAGGGCTGAGGCTCGGATGATATCGGTCCAGACCAGGAAGCTGGCGCTCAGACATCGTTGATGGATGTGTTGAACATGAAACGTGAAATGGACTTGGAAACACATGGACCTCGCATCAAGCAATTGCATTGCTTCTCCGGTGCCAAGCTGTAAGCGCCGAACATGTTTGAAATCAAGCTGCCAAAAACAGGTCTAGTGATTACATTCCGAAGACCGGTTTGAAACGTACCCACGATGAAGTTGTCGGCCCCCACCACCAGCACCGACATCGCACCGCTGGGATCCCGCAAAGTCTCTAGCGGCTCGGTCCGTCAAGGCTAATCTGCTCCGGGCTGTCGGCCGAGCCCCCGGCCGTCATCGGACGCCAAAGCCGGACTCTTGCGGTCCATATAGGGTAGGTCGTTCTGGTTGTTTCGATAACATGTCCACAGCTCGCACAAAGTTCTGCCTCGAGGTGAACATTGGCATTTTAAAGGCTCGATAAGCTTCTCACACGGATCGTCTCGTACCCGTTGCCGGATTGAGCAAGTATTGTATCGCCGAGACAGCTGACACAGCTCGCAGCTCGATGGGAGCCAGGGAATACGAGGTGGACTTGTGGCAACAGCGAAGTTCAATCAAACCTTGTGCCTTGGTTCGCATAGCCTCTCCATGTGAAAATCCCTTCAGCGACACCTGAAGTTTCATTTGACAAAGCAGCACTCAAAATTCAGCAGTCACAAAATGCGCATGCCCAACTACCAATTGAGAGGATACTCCTCCGGACTGAGACCAAAATACCCGCTCTCCGGCAGCGCCTTGACAGAGGCATTATTGTTGTAAAGCTTCCAATCCACCCCGTTCTGGGGGACGTCGTTCCCCCACCAGTGGAACGTCGTGTTCTTGCCCGCGCCAAAGCTGAAGACGAGCGTCACGATCAGGCCCGAGATGGCGACTCCCACGCTGAGACCGGCGAAGATGAGGTATGCGTACTTCCCCCACCAGGCCGTGTAGTTGCGCTTGAGGTAGAACTGGAAGACGTAGGCGATGTAGATGCCCAGCGTGGCGTATGTGAGGTTCTGGTTGCCCGCCCACTGCAGGCCGCCGGACAGCGCGATGGCCGGGTTGAGGGTGTTGAACACCGTGGCGGCGGGGCGCCAGAAGTATTGATCGAAGGATGAGAACTTGGTTTCTTCTGTTCTGCCCTTGATATAGAGGCGAATGCGGGGCGCGACTTTCTCGCCGATCACCCAGGCGGCGCCGAGGATGCCGCCGATAAGGAAACACCACGGAAGGCCGGGGTAGAGCTTGAACATGTTGTTTGAGCCGAAAGCCCCAAAAAAGATCACGGAGGAGAAGACGCTATTCGCATATCCGCAAACCATGTGTTGGGCGTTATTCCCTGTTAATGAGCGGACAGGTCAGTACAGCTGTGCTTGATCATCGGAGAATCTGGTCGAAGGTCCTTACACTGGCACAGGGTGTTGTCCGCGTTGAAATAAATCATCATTATTTCTAGAATAGCACAGTAGATGAAGCAGTTTACGACGCAGGAGGCAATGTGGCCGCGGAACACAGCTCGGGGCGGCAACTTGGCGTAGTGTGCGTACTTCAGGTCAGCCGTGAAGCCGCCGGCCATCTGCTCAAATGCTGCGCCAAGCACTGCAGGTCACGAGTTAGCAAGTGGGCAAGGTAGCAAGCGTGCAAGCGTGCAAGCCTTATATCTGGGAATGTTGGTGCGTAAGTTGCGTTGGGGTAGTGGTGGTATCGAGGGAGTCAACCCGAGCAATACTGGACTTACTCAAAATCACCAACTGTGGAAGCGGCTTCCCAGGCCACCACAGGCCAGGAAGGACCTGCCAGATTACATTGACGGAGATACCGGTTGCGGCGATGGACTCGATAATCACCCAGGGGATGGTGAGCAAGGCCCCAATGGCGGTGACGGCGAGGATGGAATACCACGGTGTCTGGGTGGGCCAGGCCGTTACTGCCACGATTGAGATGATGAAACCGAAGGCAAACACGATGCCGTACTGCGCCGCAACGTCAGTCACTGTCCGACTCACCACCAAGGGGTACGCAGTTGAGTACTTACCCACCACTCAGGCACCTCCGGGTACCGCCGCATCATCCGCGTATGGCTGTCCACGAAGCCAGTGTAGATAGACCGCCGTTTGATGGTGTTGACCACGATCCCGACGAAGGCTTTCTTCAGCGCGGCCCAGTACTTGACGAATACATAGACGATTGAGAATGTATAATAGACAAAGTTGGCTCCAGTTACGAAGAGGTTGGCTACGGCGTAGTAGGGCGGGCCATAGGACTTGTAGGCCTCGATGTCAACTTGGTTGTCGGCCATGAGCACGCGGCTAACATTGTAGGAGTGCATCTGGTTGTCGAACGCAGCGTTGGAGTTGATGGGCATAAAAGCCGACCAGAAGGCGTTCTTGTAGTACATGATCAGGATGAGAATGCCGGCTATGACGCGCATGATGTATTGCTGGAGTTGGGCGAAAAACGGCGAGTTCATGGCTGTCGAACCAGATATGTTGGGGTCAAAACTGGAAATGGGGTTGAAGCCCATGCCTCCGTACGATCCCGTGACGACGGCAAGGTTCATATTGTTTGGTGCGATCCAGGTCATCCAGTTAAAGAGCCGGAGCGCCGTGAAGAACTCGTTTGGAATCCAGTAGTAGACGATGAAGACGACGGCAAAGATCAGGAAACAGGTATATCGTGTCATTCGCCAGCCGTTGATGGTCTCGCGCTTGTTGTCGTCGTTGATCAGAGTGCGGTTGAGCGCAAGAACTGGAAGTATCGACGGCCACACTGCTTCGACTGGGTAGACTGTCAGACGGCGAAGGATACCTGCCATGCCGAGCCCAAAGATCTGGTTCGCAAGAGCAAGGGCAATTGCGAAACCAAAGCCGGCCCAGCGCTGGTTGAAGAAGATGGGGAGACGGATGACCAGGAGTCCAGTGAAGTTGCCGATCGTTGAGGCACCAGAGAAGATGATGGTTGCAAAGAGTTGTTCCTTTGATGACCATGGGCCCGGGTTCAACGTGTACCGCTTGCCGCGGAAAGAGTAACCCCAGTCCGGGAGCGCATATGCCATTGCGCGACCCATTGGGACCAGAAGGAGCTGAACGACCTGGTTGGGAATCGATATTCCGGGTTGTCGTGGATTGAAGAAGGTGTTCACGGCGGTACAGACGCACACCCAAAAGAAGCCGAGGATGTAGGCGCGGACGCTCTCGCATGGCTCTTCCGGATCATCGTACGGCAGAGTCACGGCTCGCACCTCGGCATAGGGCGACCAGTCCATCAAACCTGCGAGACGGCTGGTCTGGTACGCCCACTCTCCATACTCCATCCCACATGCTTCATGGCCATCAATGATGTCCTTGATGTGGTTCATCTGCACCCGATCGAAGGTGTAGTCCTGGTGGTGCTCCGCAATCATAGCCTTGAGGAACACCACTGACTCGTCCTCGTTCATAGTAAGGACGGCGGCGGCAACACGGTCGGGGTCGGACCCGGCGGGGAGGGTTTCCGTGCCGGCACCATGCCTACCGCTGTACTCGTCAACAAGACGGTCGATCCATTCATTTGGTGGCGCCCAGTGGTCTGGTACTACAACTTCGTTTTTCTCGTCGATGCCGACGCCTGCAACCTTGACGTCGCCGAGCGAGTCCATCTTGTCGACTAATGCCGTAAGGTCTGTGGTGCCGGACTGGTGTTGAGGCTCAACCACACATTCCGAGTGTCTTCACCGTAAAAGTGTGCAGTCATGGGCCCTTTTGAAGCTGCCAGGGGTGGCGACACAATCCGACGATAGCACAGCTGCAGTCGTATATCCGGTGCGGGGGAGATAAACATCAGACGGCATATCAGGAAGGTGGCAGGGCCTCGTTGATCCTTTTTAGTTCCCGGGAATTGATATGCCAGCAATGCCGTTGGCTCACCTGGAGTTACGCAGCACGCGGGGAGCATTGATGCAACGTTGTTTCCGCTTCCATCATTCACATGATTCGAGGTCAGATACCAGATTGTGCTCTCGCAGGACTTGCTGGCCCTTCAAAGAAGACCAAAAGTCCGGGGTTGACCCACGAGCCAGATGTTGATCCAGAAGGATTGCAGCGCCCGACTCCACGGTACTCGACATGGCAGATTCGGAGTGAAATTACCCGAACAGAATCCATCCGGATTTTGAGTTTGGCGAGGTCGAATTGAAGACTTGCAAACGACATAAAGGGTGTCCTTGCGAATCTTGCTGATTCGGAATGAGAACTGACGGACGCGAGGGCTGTGGCGACCTCGACGGGCATTCCTACAGGATCACGACAAGGTCTTGGATGCCTCTGTATTCGTAAGTCGGAAACGTCAGCATGTGCTACGTTGCCGTCGGACTTGGGAATATGTACACAAACAAAGGACCATATCGATGTCGAGTCCATAACTCTGGCTTGCGGTTTTGTGTCATGGTGAGCTCCTGTTTGCTGAGCTATTCCACTGAGGTCGTAAGATATATATCGTGGACAGTTAGTGCTTGACGAGGTACATCGATATATCCGGCGAGGTCCACGGGCCGTGGAAGGCAAGAGAGATGGCCTGCAAGGGATTATGGTGGTAGGACTCTGAAGAGGGACTGGGGGATAGAATGTGCTCTCTACCATGAGTTGCAAGGATGGATGGGAGAGACTGGAGCCCCAGATAAGACAACAAGAAACTCATTGCGGCGGATGCTCACCGTTCCTCACCGCTGACCTTGCTGCTGACCGTTTCCCCGGATTGGGTGGGATTGCGGGGGTGGAGCTGTCTAACAGCCGATCACTGCCATTGCTGGAAAGGCACGTGCGGTTCCAGTTGCGATGTGAGGACGGATGTGAGAACCCGAAACACCAACCCTAACCCTAAGGACAATTCCCGCAGGAGATGGCAAGCTGGTACGTAGAAATCCAGACATCAATGTTGCGGTAAGGATTCGTTGTGCTGGCAAACATCGGCCGAGGCCACTTGTACGGAGGTAGAGCGACGCTTTTTTACGCAAAGAATTTATCAGTTAGACTCTCAAAATAAGAGTACTTTCACCTCACCTCGCCAACTTTGTAACGTCGAGTCAGAGACGACGGTTAGACATTCGCACATTTAGTCACTGTGCCTAAGGTGTAACCCTATAAATAATGAGGTGCGTCTTATAACTCCACATTTTCGAAGATACTTGAAAGAAACGACTGTCTGGGTCACGACGAGTAGTAACGACCGGAAATGACTGCGGCTGCGGCCTGCCCGTCCCTTGCAAGCAGCAAGCTAACCCTCATCTCCTTTCAATCACCCCGTCATAAGAAGCCTCACATTATTGCCATACCCTACAACCCGATCAAGTACACCTAGCCAACCCACCGCTAGGATCGAACTCACAAGCATTACCAGGACTGTTGCACTGTGTTGCCGGACGTCAGCAAGAGGAAAACCAGGCACCTGTTAAGCCCAACTTACCCTATTCTCCCGCCTGGCAAGACAACACCGACCGGTACTTTCGCCGATACACTCGCCCGGATCAAAACCGTTGGCTTGGGCACACCGTCCGGTGAAGTTGCAGTTCTAGCAGGCACAGTAGATTTGGTAAGCTAATAGTGGTAAGGTAGAGGGGCAGGAAGGGGCCTAGTGGGGCATTAAAACTTACGCCGCCTACGGCGAGTATCTCCCGCGCGAAAGCTTCGGGCATCTCATTGGGCAACGCGTAGGTGCCTGCCAGAAGGACGGAGAGATGTAGGAGGATCTGCTGGAGACGCATGTTGGGTATGAGGTCTGGACCGTCTGGTGATGGCGGGCGGTAGTAAAGGAGAGGTGATGAGATAATAGAAGAGTTTGTTTGATGGGCTGGATGGAGAGAGAAGAGATCTGTGGAGGTCATGGACGCGGGGAGATGGCTCTGGCTTTATAGTCCTCTGTTACCCGAGAGTAGCTCTAGCAGGTCCCCCTGCCCATCTCCCAGGAGATATTTCTCCGCCATCGACCATTGAACCATGGGAAATCTCCGTCTCAACGACGCCGATCAGGACCGAGAGAGGCATGTCGAAGACGAAACTCATCGAGATCTTGTTCATCTTTCGATGGCAAGTGTGTCATCTCGCCGTGATCCAACATGCAGGCCCTCCTAACGGATGATGATATAGTGGTAAGCAACCATCACGACTACCACCAATCGCGGCACTGTGCCGTATTCCTTAATGATACCCTTCCATTCGCTTGGCTGTGGGCACGCATTCACGCGTTCATGCGCATTGTTGTGCGGGTTGGCGAAGAGACTCCAGCGCTGGAGAGAGCGTGTATGAAAAGAACGATGCAGTGCCGTATGTGTGCAAGAAGAGAGGAGCCTGTCTGTGTGAAAGCGAGTACGAGAGGGTAGTATCGATACTTTACCTACACAGCAACATGGCGTGAACACTACGGCCACCGTTAAATACAGAGCTCACACCTAACCGGAAGATGGCGTCGACCACGGTAGTAATAGCTTGGGTGAAACAGTCCTACTCATCCTATGCTCGACGTTGGGTCACTTACTTGATCTTCGGCAGTGACTATAGTATGTCCGATATCAGCGTTATGTAACAACTCAGCCGTCATACCCTACCATCCGCCAAGGCGGCGCAGTTGCATCTTCATATGTCGGTCAGATTATATTCGACCTGTCGAGCTGAAGCCCTCCATGCACGATGGCGGCGTCGAGAATCCTGACGGATTTAGGATGCACACATGGCGAGCAGAAGGTAGTATTCATAAGCCAAGAATGACGCGACACTTCATGTCTTCCAAGGAGATATGTTCGAGAAAACAAGGAGCTGAGAAAGGTATCTGCTATACTCACATGGAGAATGGGCGGTCGAGATCAGGAACTATAGATCAACAATGGTGACTATACGAAACAATCCCCTGAGATCAGTCGTCTTCGAGTTCGCCGAACGTTGGAAGGCATAGAGGCTGTGAGTAAGTCCTGCTGAGAAACCTATTTCATCTTCGCTTAGCGTGTAGCAATTATAGTGGTGTGTCGATATTGACGGCCTTTATAGGGAGCGTAACGCTAACTACGTTAGTTTACACAGGATGACTGTGCCTTCCGTTCTTCCCGAGTGTGCAAATCTACCTTCTATGCCAGATGATTAGCTAGTCTCCTTCCTTACGAAGTTGTTATGAACAGTAGGGATCCTGTGTGCCTGTTCCATGACCAAACATCCCGTCAAATTTCTCATGCACCATATGAGTAGCACTTGGAATCCCTGCTCACCGAAGGGCATGTATAGTGGCAAGGCAGCATCTGTTAATGCTAATAAACTTGGTTTCTAAGGGGGTTCGTCGTGGAAACATTAGCTTCCAACCGAGCTATTTCACCTCTCCTGTTACCTCGTCGTCATTCGCGTAGCCCTTAATGTCTCCCTTTTTATTCCGCTTTTGTTTTTTCGCGTTATTATAGGCTAACAATATTTCTCATACCGAGGGTTCATGATCATAGCTGAGTGATACCCAAACTTTCATTGATCTGCCGCCGACTATGGCTCGTATAGTAAGTAGATTATCAGACTGGCTGGTTGACAAGTCAAAGATGCCAGCGTCTCTGGGTGTATAAACGTGAAATGCTGCCCGCAGATGTCCTATAAGGTTGAATCCATTTTTAGATAGCTGGCGACCATAACCGGAGTAGCAGAATGAGGCTCCCTAGCTGCACACCGAGCCACCCTTAACATAGGAGGCACACCCCAAGCACAGGTTCCGAGCCCCAACAGCACCGGGCCGTCCTCGCGGTGGGCCTTCGGTCTAGGTTCTCACTCAAAATCCGGCATCACTCCGGGCCTAGTCGATCTTCGTCCTCTGGACGTTCGCTCATGGTAAGTTCTCCTGGGCGCTGCGTGGCACCATCTACCGTGTCACAGCTCATGGCTGACATCACTGAACCAGAACGACTCCCACGCCTTGATGCCCCAAGCCGGGTGCTTCAGGCCGATACCGGCAAGCTGGCCGAGTTGGGCGATGGTCCTGCCGAGAACTCCAATGGCGTGGAGGCTGAACAGGAGGAGAGTAGCTAAGCTGCGCCTACGAAGGGGAAATGTGTTGGTTTTGCGGTGTTTTCTTTTTGTGATGACACAGCTTTTTGAAGCGTGGCGTTGGGCGTTTGGGCGTCTGGCAGTAGGTTGTGTTGGGCTTTGGCAGGCATCGGGGACGATGCAGGAGAGACTGGAGAAGTCAGCTGCTTAACTCGTAGAAATAACAGGATTCATCTCCGGAATGACCAAGATCGAGTGATTTTGATACATGGTGTCAATGACGTACTGATTGTCCAATGGGGTCCATGAGCACAGTGCTTTGCAGTTTGCTCTTGATGGTCTCTGGGCGCCAAAGCACGGCGGCCGGCCAGTGCCTACGTTGCCTTATGACCGGATTCATTCAATCTGCCAACACAACCATGGCCAATGCCACAAACGAATCACTCTGCGGCTAGGCAGGTTGCCGCCACAGTTAAGGAATCACCGGCTCCCCCCTTGCCACTGCAAAGACAAGTCACGCACTTTGGGAGTGAATACGTCGCCGGCAGTAATTTGTTCACTGGCCATGATTCACCGTCAAATGCACCCCCAGAAAACCTATATAAACCTCTGCCCAGCTCACTGCTCTTCCCCAACCCGAGAGAACACACCCACAGCAATCACCAATCCAAGAAAACACATCATCTAGCAAAGACACTCAACCCAACAACCCATCTCAACATCAAACAAAATGAGCAGCAACTCCGGCTCCAACTCGGACTCCGGCTCCAACGCGGGCTCCGGTGCCGGCTCCAACTCGGGCTCCGGCTCCAACGCGGGCTCCGGTTCCAGCTCAGGCTCCGGTTCCAGCTCAGGCTCAGGATCAGGCTCTGGCTCTGGCTCTGGCCCGGGCTCCGGCTCCAGTTCCTGCCACACTTGCCACTACGGTCCCATGTCAGGCGCCGGCGACCACCGCCCCAGCGGTTCCAGCAGCTCCGGCGGCATGTCCAGCGGCGGCGACAAGACGTACGTACCGGACAAGTCCCAAAAGGTTTACAAGCCTACCACCTTCGTTGGTTGTAGCCCCGGTGGTTTAGGTGGCGGGAGCGGCTGGGAAGGCCATGACCGCCGCCGCGAGTGATAGTTGATGTGTCCTGATACGCACGTTAAGCGGCACCCCACCTGGTGGGACACCGGCTGGTTCGCCTTGGAGAGCATTCAGGATGACGGCAAGGGCACATAGCCAATTTGGAATACGGGCACAACTTTTGATAGGGGAATGTGTTGACCAACGTGCGAAGGGGATGTCTTGACCTACCTGCGACTTTAGCTAAGTCGAGAATGAATCATCAGTTATCTCCGATACATGCACATGGCTGGAGTGACAAGTCGGGCATGTCTTGAGTCCCAACTCCGGCGCGGGAAAAGAGCTCAAGAGAGACATTGTCGCCGTGGGCTGAAACAAACGGCAACAACGGCCACGGAAAGGGGTCAGGGCAGGGCCTTAACACTGAACCCGGGCGTTAACACTTGACCAGTGGAAGAAAAACATCGTGTGAGGTATGTGAGACTTCTGTGTCGAGACTCGGCAATAAGACCATGTTCCCGTAAACTCCAGCCCGGCGCATTTGTAATTGAAAACCCGCGCGTCAACCTATGCGCTCAAGGGATTGTCTGATCCTCTAATGCCACTCGGCATTCGAAATGTATATAAAGGTGGCTTGCAGGCTGCATCGAATACCGGCAGAAGAGACTTCAGGGCACACAAGAACACAGCCGCCATGCAACTTCACAATCACGCCCGTGCCGGTGCGGCCCTTAGCATCCCATCAGACCCGCCATCTCAGGTCCTCTCCGTCAGTCCAGTCGTGCTGCCACGCCCGGACCACAAGGAGAGCCTGCAGCTACGTGTCACACTACCCTCTGCCGGAGATGCGCCACTACCCATCGTCCTGCTCTCGCATGGCGGGGGACCAAGCTACCACTTGTCATCCCTTGACGGCCTTGCGCCGCTGGCCGAGTTCCTTGCGGCCCGCGGTTTCGCTGTCTTGCAACCGACACATCTGACGTCAGCCTCCCTCGGCATGGCGATAGACGGTGGGAACATCCGTGACATGTACGTGGATTCTCGGGCGCGCGACATGACGCTCATCATCGATCATCTCGAGAAGATCGAGGCCGCATTGCCATTTCTGTCGAGAGGCCGGCTCGACAAGTCGAAGATCTCAGTGGCGGGACATTCCCTTGGTGGACTGACGGCAAGCCTCCTGCTAGGAGCCACGAACGTCGACCCCCGGGATGGGACAAAGTCGGCCTTGGTCGATAAGCGGATCAAAACCGGTGTCATATTCGGCGGCACGGGAACTGGTGGCGATGCGCTCTCCGAGGCCGGCCGTGGGCACCTTCCATGCTATGACGCCGAGTTCAGCGAGATGCATGCCCCGGCTCTTGTTGTGTGGGGAGAGGAGGACGGCAATCCCCAATTGACGAGCCGCGGTGCCCAATGGCACGCAGAACCGTACACTCAGCCACCCGCACCCAAGGCCTCGTTTATGGTAAAGGGCGGGAAGCACGGTTTTGGCGGCATCAGCGGTTGGGATGCCGACGAAACGGACGACGAGAGCCCGGAGAGGCTGGAGGCCGTCCTGAGGATGACGGTGGCGTATCTCAAAAGCCAGTTGTTCGACGGGAATGACGCATGGGATCGAGCGTGTGATGCCCTTCGAGAGCTCGAGCAGTTGGGGAAGGTCGAGAACAAGTAAACAACGAATTGATTGAAGTTGGATGTCAGTTATCGGGCTGGTGTACGTAATACAAGAGGTTCCCACGCTCCATGGACATTGGCACGGAACTATATACATTACCAGAACTACTTCGCAGCCCGGATGCGTTGCGAATATGTTCCTAGTGTTTCCGCCGGCGAACGTGACTCTGGACCGACATTGGTGCAAACAGGCGAACTGAAACCATGAGTGCCAGAAAGACATTCGAGAGCAGTTGGCTTGGATGCAGGTTGAAGTATCGAGACAAACATCTACCTGGTAGTGAGGCGACGCTGATGAATGCCAAGCTGTTGTGCAGTGTTGACGCGACACCCCTGAAGATTCTGCAGGGAACGGCATTTCAGGGCTGACACGAAGCTGTGGATGACTAAGGGTCTGCGGAGCATTTGGTGTACTGCTATTGGCTGCGTCGCCAAGTGTGATCCTTCCGTCATCCTCTGCCGCCTCGAGAAGTAAAAAACCACGACATATCGCATTTTCACTGCCACAGACATCGTGCAATTGCGTCGTAATGCGGCGGAGTTTGGCGAAATGTTTGCTCTCGTTGACCGGGTCTTTGGCATAGAGTCGTCCAAGTGAAGGTGCTCCAGGATATAAGATGGCAGTCATTGCTCTCGTCGGACGGGTGGTTTCCAGTCACGCAGCACCACATCAGGTGGGCAGATACTACCTACCTTTCGCAAAGCAATGACCAGTGTCCCAAGCTGGTGACTTTGATCACACTGAACAACATGGCGACATCCACATTCTCTGCGGCACCAACGACGACAAGCCACCGCTCAAGCGAGTGCACCACCGCAGTTCCTGGCAGACATGGCCATGTCTCGGACTTTGAAGCCTGCAACGCATACTACAACTTTGACCCCGAATTTGCTCCCGCTGTGGCAGTAGCTGTGATCTTTGGACTGTTTACACTCTGTCATGCTGTGCTTGCTTTCACATACAACAAGGTAAGCTCTGAACCATGATCCTGTTTCCTCCGGCCCTGCCAGCATCACTGACACACGGGGTAGCGGTATGCTTGGGTGTTGATTATGGGCGCTCTGTGGGAGACACTAGCTTTCATTCTCCACGCCTTAGGCTCCCTAAACCAGCAGAACCTTGGCTACGCATCTGGTCATGCCATATTTTACCTCCTCGCACCGCTATGGATCAACGCTTTTGTTTACATGACAGTTGCGAGGATGATCCACTTCTTCGTTCCGGAGCAGAAGATTGGCGGTATAAGGTCGACCTCCCTCAGCAAGATCTTTGTGGCAGCCGACATAGTCACGTTCCTCGTGCAAGCCGCCGGTGGAAGCATGGCCAGTCCTGGTGCCGAGTCCAGCACTATCAAGACTGGGTTGACGGTCTACATGGTGGGCATGGGCATCCAAGAAGCTTGCATTTTGGCATTTGTCTTCCTGATGGTCCTTTTTCATCGACGAGTGGTTAGGCTAGACACCGAAGGCGAGAGGTGGAACGGGGCTGTCGAGCCCGGAGCATCCAAATCGATGTCTGTCCGGGGGTGGGGGATGAGTCTCTTCGCGCTCTATGGTGTGCTGGGTGTCATCACGGTATGTCACCACTGCTGCGAGGCTTGATTGAAGGTTGAAGTGGCTAACCTCTGGACACCTAGATCCGCATCATCTTCCGCATCGCCGAATTCGCAAACGGTGTCATTCCAGCGAACCCCATTCCATTCCATGAGGTGTACAGCTATGTCCTTGACGCATTTCCGATGATGCTCGCCCTGCTTCTGCTGACCATATGGCATCCGGGCAGGGTTCTCCAGGGACCCGGTTCGGACTTCAAGGAGGTTCGCTCCGCACGCCGTGAGGCCAAGAGAGCCAAGAAGGAGGAGAGGGTTGCAGTCAAGCAGCAGAAAAAGGTGGCGAAGGCAGAGAAGAGAAACGGGTATGTGTGAGTATCCATTGTCGAGTCCGCGGTCCGGTGAACCCGTTCTGTCTCCCTCATGCACCCGCGGATGTGCTGGTATTTGGTGCCGAGGGTGTCTGGCAGACAAGATTCAGAGAAGGCCTGGTGACCGTACACCTGCTGTATGACTGAGAGTGTCAACGCGGTATTTGAAGGAACGATCGGACGGTCCTGCGATTAGTCGACGAGTCGATGATCAACAGGTTAACGCACTAATATGCGAATGCCCACCACAAATGTACAATCAGTGTTTCAATAGCCAGACTTTGTTTTTACTCACAAGCTGATATTCGGTTCCGCACCTGGACCAGTGTGGAATGCTGTGGCATGTGTGAAATCAGTACAACCTATTTGCTTGGAGCAAGCCTGTGGCCAAACTAGGTTGCAAAGCCACCACGTAGCACGTGTCATGGTGGGCCGACCATTAGGAGAAGACAGGAGCGCGCCTGGTCGCCAACTTGCTTCTTGTAAGATCGCATTTGACTTCGGGAAGAATTCGAGGTGGAATGGGCAGCATAGACGATGGTTCAACATCCGTCAGCAGTAGCAGGGGGGCCGTACTTACCAGCGATGCCACTCGTTAAATAGTGGCTTCTCTGCTGAGGCAAGTGAATCAGATACGTCAACCGCTACCGATGGTGAATAATGGGTCACGGAAGAACGCACTCGCTCTTAACCTCACTGGAAAGAGCGAACAGCCAGTATTCACTGCCGTGCAAGAACGACTGGTATTCAACAGCTGGCCTTTTACTTCCTCGACCTAGAACTCGAACGATCTACCGAAGCATGCCTGGGCTCGACTATAAAACCCTCTAATCCAGCCATCAAAGCATCCATTCTGACTGGTACTCTCCCTTGCAAAGCAACACAGCACAACAAGAGACATGCCCGCTTCAAGATCCAGGAGCACAGATCTCGCCGGTGGTGACAAGTACGGCGAGCAAGGCAATAACACACCTCCAGCACCCAAATCCTCCTCTTTCGACACAGTTACTGCTCCCGATGGGTACAAGGTGGTAGCCCCCGGCGACATGTACCGTTTAAATGAGCTCAGCATTGGGCGGAGAGAGCCGCAGTTTGTCAACCTCCACAACTTGGCTGACTCCGTCATCACTCGGACGCTTGAGCCCCCTAAGCCATTACCTGCCGACCTTCCCGAAGTGCAACGACGCGCATTGCTCTGGGACAAAGCCGCAAAAGCGGTCATTGAGGCCTTGGCCGCCATTCCAAGTGGTTCGCATGTTGTGGTATGCGCGAACAGCGGACCGTATGCTGCAAGCTTGGAATCACGTCCTCCGTGGACGACTGTGGCAGGTGCAGTATCTGGTCTGCTCTTTGTGGCCGAGTTTCGTGATGGAACCAGAGTCGACGTCCACAAAGGTTGGAAGCAGATAGCAACACCTATCAACTCCACCGAAGGCCGCCTACTCGCTGGTCTGCGCCTGCTTCCTGCCGTCACTGGACGCAAAGATCTCACATTCACCGTCACCAACCTCACCAACCCGACAGTCCCGACTAATCAGATGAATATTATCAAGGACTCACCTCACTTGCATTACGGATGTGTTGCAAACTCATGGAAGCCGACAAATCTGGGTTGCTTCTACCATCCTGGTTGTCTATTTGCTGCGGAGTACGACATCTTCCGTTCTAGCTTTGCTTGGGACGGCGATTTGTATGGCTGGGACGAGGCAATGCTTTACACACGGAAGCCTGTGGCAGTGATTAACGATAAGAAGCCAGAGCGCAGATTTGACTATTGGTATGAGGGAACGGTACTCAGAAATGTTACATGGTTGCAGATCGTTGACGGAAGGCTGCGTGGCGGACTCCAGAAGATAACAACTCGGGCGGATGTGATTGAGTGGGACGAGACAGGGGTTCCGGGACCGTTCTTGGACGAGGAAAGCCTGTCTGAGCACACCGCGGGCTGAATCAGAGCAGGTGTTGATAGCTTTGGTAAGAGAAAGATGAAACGTCGACGTTCAGACACTGGTCAGTTGTCAAAGGAGTTTCAGCGGCTACAGGCATGGACGCAAGAGCAGTGTGCCGCCTACCGGACGGTCCGTCGTGTTTTCCAGATATGCCCAGCTCAAGTCTGTCGGGTTGTTCGATTGGTCTTCACGTATCATAATTTATCAAAATCTGCGGACGTGCAACCCCGAGTACAGACTTAACACAGTCCCGCTGTCGATTGTACCTGACTGAAAATTCTCTGACCGTCCTCATGTCCGCCTCTCCCCGACCTTAGAGCATGATTACATGTCGATCGAGGGTATTTGGAGAACAATCACCACAAGACACGGTAGGTACTGGTAATTTGTTGGATTTGTGAGGCCCAGTAGCCCACACCGAAGATCCTCCCACCTTACTTGCGACGGATTGGTGCTGCAGAGATGGTTCCTATTAACACAAGGAAGGTGGTCATGCAGAATCCCCAGATCTGTTATTATATGCAGCATATCCTGTGAACCGGCCAGGCTGGTGGGGGCATTATTCACAATGTGGTCTTCATGTAATACTCCGTGGCAGGAGTCGCCGGACACAGTAACATGGGCTTGAACGGCACAGATCCCAATCCTGCATCCATCGCTCATTTGCGAAATCCACATAGGCAAAATGTCGAGAGCGAAGAGGAGCTGTAGCATAAGATTGTTCTGCCTTAGTCTCACTGGCAGCTCCACGTCGTCTCCAGTGATCGCGACCTGTAACCCTGGGCAGATGTCTTATGGTGGGACATCATGAAACTGGGACCTTTGCTAATTGTCGTCACTGATGCAAAGGGATGCTCCGACCACTGACGCAATCGGTGTATAGGTGAAGGCCGAGAGCAATTGTCCTTGAAGTATAAAGTCGAAAAAGTCTTCCTTTAAAAGTTCACAACTTCCTTGCTATTATCACCAACAATGGTCCTAAAAGCACATACCAACACCCTCGACAGCTTGTGGCTAAAGCCGTCTTAGCAGCTTGAAACTAATTCCATTACACAACGACAATTCGTCTTCCAACCTTACGTCTATTCAACATGAGATTCTCTATCTTCGCCACCGTCATAGCCGCCTCGTCTGTCATTGCTATGTCTGCTACTATGGTCAAATCGCGACGAGCCATGCTATGCCCCCTGCGTCAACAGCTGCAGTATCCTCACCTGCACAGGAAACGATTGGGGCGTTTCGGTGGCACCTGTGCCACAAGTGAGTTACAACTGAGCATGAGCTGTTAGCCTGGCAAGCGTGTTCTAACTAGGTAGACGTAGTGTGCGAGAAGAAGTGCTGGGGAACCAACTGAGTAACATGGGATGGCTCACCCTTCTTATGCTGAAGAGGGTGACCATGCATTATTGTGTCCGTCCTGGATGGCCATGTGGAGGGAATGTCCATCCATATGCAATTCTGTACTCCGAGTTTTATTCGACTTAGTATCTCTGGTCACTACCGCCCCGTCGCAGACACCTTTCTCTTCCAACCAAATGTACACTCTTTCAAGCAAACAGTACAGATCTGCATGTCGCTGACGCACGGTTTGGATATCTCACGCTGATACACGATTTGAAGATAGCACGATGCGGCGACAGGTCACAGCCAGCTTGTCACCGTCCCCGGATAACCAGATGGGTCATTCTATCACAGGTCGCGACAGGTCTCCAACCAATGAACAATGTTGTTATAATATCAATATCGACAGTTATCCTTATGTGATGCCCCCTTCTCCGTACCATGAAACTCATGAGTTCAAATTGTCGATTCTTCGCTTGCTTGTTCACTAAGACTAGGATGCGTGAAGGTACATCTCCGAACGAGTTAAGGTTTTACGAAGACTTCTTACGTACAAATCGGCAGCCACTATTTGTCATTGTAGGCTGAAGCACGCGATACCGGCATGGCTTCACCGGCTTTTTCCAGCAGTCCAAGTCGACAATGAGTAGTCCAGACAACTAATCCTGGTCATCAAACCACCGACTGGCCCTTCCCTTCATTCTTCATAATGACTGCGCGAGAGTTGTTCTTCTTGGACCTGTCCGTGCTGACAGTGAATGCTGCAGCAACAGTGGCAGCAACACCAAACCCTATGGCCACCAGGTACACGAGGCTGAATCCTTGAACGTAAGCCTCCTTTGCAGCATTAGCGGATAGCCTGGCCAGCTCCGGGGTAGTGCCAACCACCGCATTGTAAGCAGCGGCAGTGTTGGTCTGGGCAGCCTTGATCAAGCTGGCGAGCAGAGTGTCCGAATACGGGACGTTCGACTCTTGTATAGCCTCGGTCATCTTGCCGGGAAGCACTTCCGAGAATCGAGTTGTATATATAGCAGTGTAGATCGCTGTGGCCACTGCGCCCCCGAAGAGCCGGAATGTACCCGCAAGACCGACAGCGACGCCCCTGGTCAATTGTCAGTAATTACCCTCATAAGAGTTCCAAAAATCACACTCACAGGTCATTCTGGTCTTCCAAGCCAAAGGAAAGCATAGTGAAAGATAGTAACTGGGGTGGTGTAATCGTCATGGCAGCAAGAACAACCATTGCGATCGCCTGTCCCTTGTCATTGACTCCCACTGAAGCCATAGAACCGATGAAGGCCGTTTGCATGAGAGTAAATGCAATGAGTTGCCATTTCTCATGGTGAAGGCGTGAGCAAATAAAGCAGGTGATAAGACCAGCCGCTAGACACAGTGTTAGCAGTTTCCTCATGTACACTATCCGCTCAGGAATCTTAGCAAGGGGACGTACTCCATGTGCCACAAGAGAAAATCGTAGCATATACTCCTCGCATAATGATGTTCTCAGGTCCAACAAACAGGGCTTGTGACTGTCGCGGCCAAATCACATTCATGCTATAGTAGAGCATTCCGCCTACGAAGCAGACGACAATGACCATATCAAACCTGTGAAAGGAGTTAGAACCGGGGTAAACAGTCGCCGTTAGGATGGACTTACTCTCGGACACGTCTGAACAGCTTTGGCGGGAATAGGGGATACTTCAGGTCCGCATAAGTACACCAGAACCCGACGGCAATAAAACAGCACAGACCGACCACGATCGGAGCGATAGTGCCAGGGTGCGACCATGGAAACTTGCGGCCTCCGAAATTGACACCTAGGAGGAACAAGACGCCGCCGGCGAGGAAGAGGAACACTCCAACGTAGTCCAGTTGACCGAGCAGCTGCATCTTGGTCTTGCCATCCGTTCGATGCTTCATCTTAAAGTCGGGAGGATTATAGAACAGGAATAGGAGGACGAACGCGAAGCAATGGTAACTGAAGAGATACCAGTACGCGCCGCGCCATCCAATTGGCTGGTATGCAATGAATGCGTAGGCGACAAGAGGGGAGCTGAATGCAAGTGCCAGAGATACGTCAAGACCTCCAACCGCCATGACTCTGTAGCGGTTGGGAACGGCCTCCTGCACGCAGGCATAGCAGAGTTCCTGAAAGCCAGAGCCAACGCCAAACAAGGCACCGGAAACAATCATCATCTCTATGCTTTTGCCATTTGCACCTACAAGACAACCGACTATCGAAATGAGGGCACCAGTCATCATGAAGTAGCGGCGGCCAAAGATGTCTCTGAAACGGCTGTTAGCACGAGCGCTGGACAAGTTCCGACTGACTTACGAAAGGCGTCCACCGATGGATACAAGGATTGAAGCCCCCAGTGTCCAACAAATGGTGATCCAGGTCGAGTCAGAGTTGGGACCAAGTTCGGCATTGATATAAGGCAGGGAGGTCGCAGGAATCAGCATGGTCATGATGTAAGCATTGATCTGGCCACACATCGCCTACGCCGAACCAAAGATATTAGCGAAATGGCTCCTTGCCGCATTGGGTAATCCGACAAGTGAATGAATGCTTACAATGTAGGCAAGAATCGTTTCCTTCGTAAGCTTTCCATCATCAGGGGGCCCTGTCGAGGGCGAGACCGTCACGTCGTTCTCGACATATTGGAGCTCGCCCTTCTCGTTGTTGCTGTCGGAGAGATCGCTCGCGTTGGGTACCTCGGAGATCCCCATTGTAGTGGCAGTGGAGAATAGTCGAGTAAGATGAAGTTAGGAACAACGACGGATGACGCAGCCGTTGCAGACCACGGTGTCGAAAAGTGTCAGATCCAACTTCCTGTGGGAGAGCTCACAAGTTATATACAGCGCCGTGAATTGTCGAAGAAAAGAGCTGGTAGTGCCCGGTGTACCGAGAACTGCTGAATCATTACAAGATTAGTAGTCGATGTACATGTTGAAAGCCGGAAGCACATATCCTGAACTCTATTGTGGGTATTGATGGCTGTTAACCTCTGGGACCTATGGGTGTTGTCGACAGTTCTGCGTGTGACGACATAAGGAGAAGGACTAGTCCATATGCAGCACATCCTCGGCATATCCCGGTTTAGGAGCACTTAGTACAAGCTAGTACTGGTCGGAAAGGCGGGTTCAATGCCTCTAGTCACCTCTAGTTTACCCCGTAGCGTGAAAAGACTTTGCCCAGGCCGCGGGGCAAATGACCAAGAGGGTGTGCTGTGCATGTGTAGGCCTTGGATGTCTATTTCCCCGGACATGAACTTCAAGCTTGCGGCCGGAAAGCACTTGGCAACAGGTGCGGAACGGAATCCGAACTCACACACGTGACATATCAACTAGTGGTATCTTCTTAGATTCCCAATGAGTTCAAGGGGTTGTAAGTTGGCTCGCGCTAATGCTACTTGGCACAATCCAGCATCTGAGCGAGCCTGCATCAATGGGACCTGTGGAATAATAAGTGAATCTTGAATGTCATTGACACGTAACCGTAGATGCGGGAAACGATATCCGGGAAATTCCCCGCGCACGCCAGCCCCTTGGACATCTAAAGTCTAAGTCTTGGCGCTCTTAGCCAAGCCCGGCAAGTAGCAGCCTGGGGCCGTTCGAACGTTAGCTTAGCTCCCGCTAGGGCGGCCGCCACCCGGATATCCTTAGCACGGTGCGGTCCGGCATCTCTGTTGTTGTGCGGACATGCCCGTGAATCTTCCGGGAATGTAAGTCCTTTTCTCGCCCTTCGGTACCCAGCCACGTCGCTCAAAAGTACCGTCACGGGTTCTGTTACTCCACGAATGTATTATTCTCAACTCACTGAAAACACCAATCGTCACGCGCACTTTCACATCAATAATGAGAATCATCGTTTTCGGCGCCTCGGGGGTGCAAGGGCATGCCCAGGTTGAGGCGATTGTCCGTGGAGGGCAGCACCACCCCGTCGCTGTCAGCCGAACGCCAAAGCCACTGTGCGTCGACGGTTCACCGGTCGAAACAATTGCAGCCGATTTCGCAAACCCTCTAGATATCGGCAAGGCACTTCAAGAGGGCGAGGTCCTGTTCTTGAACCTGCCGTCGACATCTTTCCAGTCCGCAGACCCTATTCTTGCCGCAGCCAGGAATATTGCAGAACAAGCTGCGAAAATTTCCAGTCTGCGGATTGTCGTCTTCAACACCAGCATGCCCATTCCGGAGGTAAAGCAGGACATTGCGGCGCAGGATCACCGAAGAGAGATACGTGCAATTCTGCGCGACGCCGGCCTTCCAGTTATCAGCATCGAGCCTGTCGCGTTTCTGGACAACCTCCTCGAAGGGTGGGCACTGCCGCCACTCATTGAGCGGGATACCCTTGTCTACTGCCACAAGCCTGACCTGCAAGTTTCTTGGATCTGTCACTCCGACTTGGCCCAGCTTATGATCGCTGCCATCAGTCGTCCAGATCTTATCGGCAGAAATATTCCTGTCGGGGGCCCCGAGACGGTGACTCTTGCTCAGCTGGCCGGGAAGCTTTCCAACGCATGGGGCCGGCCGCTGAACTACGAAAACCAGACGGTGGACGACTTCTGTCTGAAGATTAGCGAAGCTATGAGAAACAGGGCAGGCATTGACGGTGACCTCATAGCCAGCCAGATGCACAAAGCGTACACATATTACAACAACTCGCCGGACAAACCGTTCCTGATCGAGATGCGGCCAGTTCTCGAGCAGTTGCCGGTGAAGCTTACCTCGATAGAAGATTGGGCTCGGAGGCACCCTCTTCCCAACAGTGTCACCGCCAAGTAAAGCACACCGACAAGACGTGCGTCCCAAGCCACCTGACTGGATGTTTAGAAGGACAAATAGGCAAATGACAGATGAACAGAGTGAAGCAAACATCCCCGGTGAGACATGTCTCTGCAAACAAACGAAAAATGATTAGAGAATTTCAGATGTTCCTTCTCGCCAGAAACTAAGAGAATGGGTGGAAATACTCTAGCAGTCAATAGTATGATTCTAAATAAACAACGAAGTTGGTCTACAAACCGCGAAGGAAAAGCACACTGCATAGTAACCGCGTCTAACACAGGAGCCGCTGAGGAGCGAGAAAGCGTTGCTTCACCTCACAGTAACGCCGCTACAACTCGGCTAATGCCCCCGTGAAATCCACGGTTCAAGGAGACTGACACGTTATGTGGTAGCCACATGTTGCTACCACAGTGCAAAGTGATTCCTTACACCTCAAAGGAGCGGGTGCCGATGAAGCATATGCCCACCGCGGCTGTGTTACGAGACATGACACTATACTAAGGTAGTAAAGGAGTCTATTAGCTCTATATAATTGTCGTCAAAGAGATTGACACCTGATCATTTGTCAGACGTTGGTAAGAAATCGTTCATCAAGTGGTCTTCTTTGTGTTGTCACAGCATGGAATGCTATTACAGAACTTATGACGCAAGAATTTATGTGGGTGATGCTTTAATTAGGGGAGGGATTAACACGTTACTGCGTCATATGCGACTAGCATGCGCTATTATACAAGACTTGGGGCTTTATCCAGTGGTGAGATACTCTCATTTGACTAAACATATGTTGCTAAACATGTGGCTCACATCAAAGAGATCTAATCAAACATCAATCCAAAATATGCATGAACATGACAGCTAGTACGAGACTTGGTCGACTACAAAGAACCTGTAAATTTATATAAGACCAATGAAATACAGGACTGGAACTTAGATTCCTCGACACAGCTTCCTAAGCCACCACATTCAACAGTTCACATCTTATAGAAATATCCACAAGACAGAAGCATTGCTTCAGCAATCAAGATGGCTGATACTGTTAAAATCACGCTGATCCAAGCTGCTATTGATGCATATTTGAAACGGACCTGGAAGTACAGATACATTAAGCAATTCAGCGATCCGGTACATTATGCCGAACCACGCGATCCGAAACATCAAGCCGGTCCAGGGAAGAACAAGCTCAAGGTCCTTAAACTTAATGTTGCAGATCCCGAGAGCACTCTCAGACACCTCACAGAAGCAAAATGGAGCGAGTGGAACAATTTGAAGGACGCAAACAACTGCAGACTTATCTTTGTAACCCGCCATGCGAAATCGAGTCATAACAAAGAAGCCGAAGAATTTGGGAAAGGGATTTACTACAGGTTCCTCGCCCGGAACTATGATATTGATAATAGTACAAGGTCTGACCCCAAACGTGACCCCAAGTTGTCTGGAGGAGGAGCGAAGGAAGCAGAGAAGCTTGGGTCGACCTTGCGCAGCATGAAGATACCACGCCCGGAAGCACTCTACTCGAGCCCTCTTTCTCGATGCATCTCGACTAGCATTTTAACGTATCAGGGGCTGAACACGGATGGACGATCTTTGCCACAAATCCGGGTGAGGGAAGATTTGAGGGAATGGATGGGATGGGATCACTACCACTCCTCGGACCAGCGATCCACAAAGACTGAATTGAAAAAGATCTTTGAGGGAAAAGGAGACCTGGCCTTTCTGGACACCTTTCTGGAGCAGGACACTTTCGCACACGACAACTCTAAGGAGCTGTACCTGAATGTCCAGCTCCGTATAGAGACGATCCTCGATGAGATTTTCGCAGACAAATCTAACAGAAGCGTGCACCTTTTTCTACATGGACGATGCTTCCGTTCCTTTCTTAAAGCTATTGGATCTGATTTGTTTGAGCTGGATAACGCCGCAACAGTTGTCTTTGTTGTCCAACAAGAAAAGCTCTCGGAAGCCGAGAAAAAGACCATTCCGGTTCGACTTCAATACCAAGGGGAAGAGGATTATAAAGAGATTCAAAAAGACTTAGAGGATATAAAGAATAGGGCTGTTAAAGAAATGCTCAAACTTACTGACAGGCAAAAAGAAAGATTAGAGGAATATATAAAGAATAACGAGCCTAAGACACGAGAATGGGCGGCTTTAGTAGAAAAGACAGCATCTTTGTCTCACGAGACAAAGAGAGGAAAATAAGAAGGGTTAGGAAAAAGATTAGATCTTAGTGATAGTTGCAGTGAGGAACAGCAGCACTCCCTCCATTGAATCCGCCGGTTACTGTACACGGTATGCGGTCGTTAGGGTCCTTGTAACCCCCTTGTCGAGTGGTAATGTGCTTTACATCAGGTCTCTATAGACAAGACGACGAAAGCTATGCTGGCTTGGCGGTCAAGCAATCCCAGTCCCGATGTATCCGAGTTCCGGTCTCTGTCGGCGAAAGTCGCTGGTGTCTCGCCGCCCCTTTGAACTGATGTTAAGGAAAGCTGGCATGCAAGCTTTTCCATCAGATAACGCATTAGCAGACTGGAGTTCGTACTTGTCTTCCTCATCTAAATTAACGGTTTTTGTGACGGTGTCTAAATTATTCCAGTACGAAGAACACCCGTTCCTGACGTCCTCTGGTCGGGCACTAATGCGACAAAAGCAACTGTGCATCCCAGTTCTTGCAAAACTCGAGTCGCCCAGTTCGAGGCACTGTATTCGGTCGAAGGCATCGGCAAACATCTCCTGTATCGACAGCCTATGTGCTTTGACATCGTCTCTTATTTAAGGTTTTGTGACGAACATAGGCAATTCCGGATGTGCCTTCACGATACCAGGAAGAGCAGCCTCACATGGGGAATAGGGTAGCGTGAGAGAGAAATTCGGTTCCGTGAGAGTGCGCCTGTACAAGAATGTTGACCACCGGCAACCGTTCCCAGGGGCAGAACCCGGCGCCAAAAGGGAATTATCCCGGCCGTGGGGGGTTGATTCCTTTCATGCTCTGCATTGACTCGAGGGCGTGTAAGCGTAAGTGGCAGGTTCGACGTGAGAGCAGGGCCAAACTTTCCACAAACGCTCGGATCGTCGTGCCTCGCGCTGTTCGCTCGACGGCACCCAGGTCAGAATCAGGTTTCCTATCCATTTTACCAGCACCTGACGCTCTTATCCCTTGCCCTTCTTGAAAATATCGGGACAGGAAGTCCTCCCACACCCGCTTGAACTGTCCGAAAATCACATGATTCTTCTGACACATATCGTTCAGTAGATCTTAATCGTTGTGCAAACTCCAACATGCTGTCCCAGAATGATGACACCAACACCAGAAGTCTCTTTATAGGCGCGATGGTAAGGTGGAAGGTCGTTTTCTGATTTGCATAGGAGCAGTCTGATATCCCCAAAACAACATGAAAGCGTGTTACGACGATCTCCTGAATTCTTTACTGCATGTTAGAGGCTGTTAGCCATTGTTAAGGCAAAGCTGGCGTAATACAGGGGACATTTACTTGACTAGGAGATCACTTTGACCTCCGAGTCTTGGCTATAGATTTAGTAATACACGTTTGCTATGTTAGGACCCTCTGGCATTTCTTGACAACCCTGATTTCATATACCAATGTAGGAATATCTACGCCGGGGCGTGGAATCGGAGTAGTGGAAGCCCGGGGGTCAGCCACCCGGGGCGACCACGATAAGCCGCAATGCGGCGCACCCACGGCGGAGCGGAATAAGGTATATCCGCAGTCACGTGACCGCGGCTCTCACCCATATACCCCTATCCCGCGGTCCTCTTCCACTACACAGAGGACAGACACAATGAAATATACACCACGGTAACCACTAATACTCGCGAGTACGCCCTCCGCGGGAGGGTATTGTTCCTTTCCTTATACGCCTACGAGTAGTACCAACAACCAACAAACTCAAAGTCGAGAGCTGAAGGTCAATCCACGAATGTATTCCACAGTTCTTCATAGCCAAATGGCGCCAGTGCCTCGAAGTCTTGACCTTGCATGAAGTCCTGATCAAAGGGGTCAGCAGTTGACTCCGGCCTAACACCTGTAGCTGTCGAGGTAATGACATCCGGTACCCACACCCGGTACTTGACGAGCAGCTGTGTCAGTGTCTCGTAGAACTTCGTAGCACTTTGAGAATACTGTTTGATGCCTTCCAACTGCCTCAGTACTCCCATCAACTCGGCCGACTGATGCTTGCGATCGTCGCCTTGGGCCTGGTTGCAGCACAGATCTGTTGCAAGGATCAGAGCCCCGGTGAACATGTGGAAGACGATGCCCTGAATCTTCATGAGGTCGAAAGAATGCGAGATATTTGTGAAGCTCATATCGCGGTACGCTGAGAGAACACGCCGAGCGGCTTTCAGGCTCGCATCTCGTAAGAAGGCGTGGAGCACCTGGCTTGGGTGTCCAGAGAGGAACGGGAGGTGAAGTTTGCAGCGGATGAGGTTGGCCATGAAGTTTATCAGGAGCCGCTGCATAGGAACATGTGGATGCATATGATCGATCCGTACCGTCTCCTCCGAATCTGCGATCTCAAGTCTGAAGAAGGCCGGAAGGCTTAAAATGAGAGATTCAAGCTTTGAATCGAGCGATAGTATCAGCTCGCAAGTAGCGTCGCTGATGTCTCGCGGCATCTGGTCCGATATGTATCGAGCGATTTCCGCGATCTTGAGACGGTGCAGGCTGTAGGACATGCTGGTGAGTTCCGATAGCGGCCGTTCATGCGCGTGAGGATCGCCAAGTTCATCGTCGTTTATATTCCGAGGATCAGTGGTCCTGCTGCAGTTGGGTTTGACGAAATAGACAGCATTAACAGGTCCTTAACGCATGTCTGGTTAGTACATGCCATTAGGGGGAGGGGGTCGTCAGTGGATGTGCTCACCCTCTACCAGTGAAACTATCCAATCCGTTGCAGTCAGGTACCACCATACCCTGCGCTTCATCTCAAGGACTATCGGATCTTCACACGCCACGGACAGCAGCTCCGCTGGACTTGTCCTAGGGGAGATCGAATCCACGAGATGAAGACAAAGGCTGTGAGAAACCGTCACTGCCTCCGCTAGGAGTGATCTGGCTCTAGGGGAATTGGTCTCGATATGGTTGATGAGAAATTGCAGGACAAACATAGCCTGGACATTTTCTAGAGAGTGACTCAATGTCCGGCGATGTTGTTCCAAGCAGTCCATCGAAGCTCGCATGTAGACCGTCGAAATCTTCAAGCGTTGTTTGAAGACTGGAAGGACAGTATCGAAATCCCCTTCAATAGGATCAAGGATCACCCCAAATGCAATCACAGCGAGTATCAAAGCCAACCCACGGGGCGCGGTGATGGTAGACACGTATGATACTGCATGGTAGACCTCGTGGATCAGCTCAAGCGCATGGGGCTGGTAGATAATATTTTGGAAGTAGCCGATGTGTCCGATGTAGATTTGCAATAATCGAACAGCCTTTTGCTTTGGAGGGAGCTGTATTTGACTCGGGTCGATGTACCCGTGTTGTTGAGGTGTAAGACACGAGTTCGTCAAGACAGATATTGATAAGCTATGCCCTAGTGCACGACTCTGATCACGATTAGCTGAGGAAACCCAGTTTCGCAGAGTAGGCTTAAAAATGCATAGAAAAGCAGTGAAGGGGTTTGGGTAACTGGCAGATCGTTCATGCCGTCAACTTGAACCGTTACACAAACGGTTGCTTCACGTGGGCTACCTACTTACCAAGATGCTGTCCTTAACTGTTATTTGACCCAGTGGCACTCCAAACTCAGAGGTAACCGCTTCAATAGGCCATGCCGTGTTATTCGCAGTCGATGCTTGCGACGCCCTAGTGGCCAGGGCAGGAACACCCTCGGACCTGTCCGGTGTTTGAGAATGGCTTTGTGGCGTAACATTGACTGCCGGTCGGCCAGAGCTTGAGCCTTGACTGTGACTCTTCTGGGCTTCGATGTAGGCCTTGACACGATCCAGTCTAGCAACTATGCGCGGTATTTCATCCGGTAATTCGGACTTGTCGTGGGTTCGCTTAATGCCCCCGGCGACAGGGACAAACACCTGTTCCTTGCAAGTGACTGAGCGGGTAACACAATTTGCGCATGGTTGCTATTTATCGCACTTCAACTTTCGTTGGCGAGATGACAGGCACGCGTTCCTTTGAACGTCCGGCATCTTAGCAATGCGCAACCTGGGCTGCGCGGATCCTCTGCGAAACTAATCGTGCAACTTGACACTAACAAACGATGAAGAGACGTAAGGATATAAGGAAGCCGTGGAGCCCTGGAGCCACGGAAAATAAGTGCAATAGACAAACTTACTAGTACCCGCGTACTGGACTTGGGGGTCCCATGCCGCGGACAATTCGGAAGCCAAGGTCCGTAGAGTCACATTCTTTGCTGAATACAGTTAGACCAACGTCAAGGCTGTGTCAACTGCTCCCAACGTACCCCTTACTAGTTCCACGGCTCTGGGAGATCCGCGGATTGCATCAAATCCAGGCACGACGGCGGTCAGAGAGCGACAGTCGTCGACATATAAGATGCTGAGGAGTTACACCGTGGCTGTGGTAAAGAGATGGCAAGATACCGCCGGAATCAACAGAGCCACTAGTTACGTCATCCCCAACACTCACATACTCTCGTCAAGATGGATCCTGCCATGAAAACAATCCTGAACTTCGACAACTTCCGCTTGGCGCCACACATTGATGCCCAAGCCCGCGCAGCTCTCCTCCGTCCGAACACAAAGCTCGCTCACGCACAGGAAAACTCCACTGCTAAAGGCTTACCGCCCATCAGCATCCTCCCACTAGCCGGCCAACACCTCTCCATATTCACGAAACTCCTCGGAGCTAAATCCGTCCTCGAGGTCGGCACCTTGGGTGGCTACTCGTCCATCTGCTTCGCGGAAGCCGGCGCCAATGTGACGAGCATTGAGATCGACCCCAAACACCGCGAAACCGCACTCGAAAACGTACAGGGACTCGACGTGGAGGTCCTCTTAGGAGCAGCGCTGGAGATCATGCCGAAGCTAGCAGAGGAGGGCAAACAGTTTGACCTCGTGTTTATCGATGCCGACCTGGACGGCCAGTGGGAGTTGTTCGACTGGGCGGTCAAGCTAACGCGCCTTGCTGGATGTGTGTTCCTTGTTGATGTCGTGGCTTCCATGATACTGGATGGAAGTACGGAGGAGGAAAGCCAGTCCATCTTGACTAGGATTGGCCGGGATGAGAGAGTCAAGGCCACTCTTGTGCCGACTGTGGCATGCCACACGATGCATCCAACGCCTGTTTCCAATAGCTTCGTTCTGGCCATCGTGGAGGGTCATTAACCGGCTGGTCAGTCATCGATGTGTTTTTCATAGTTGAAATCAATGCTTCATCTGCGCTCGGCACGTGTCGGCGGCCAGTCCGAGGAGCACTGTATAAGATTTCTGTGCTCAGCATCTGATGCCCTAAAGGCTCGGGGTGACCCTTGTGTGTGACGCGGTTGTCATACATTTTGAGCTTTGCCTTGTATATCGAGTTCTGCAGACATTGCGACTTTGTCAACAGGAATAGTCAGGAGCAAGAACCTTCGTAAGCTGTGCTCAGATTCCAAGAAAGACCCACGGATGAAAACAGTGGAGTTGACGAATTTTGGTTAAGTATGAACTGGGAACAGATGTGATTCGATGGGAACTTGATCAAGGTCGCAGACCGGTTTCTCGAGGCATGCAGCGGCTGAAAAACGGCTCCTGGAAGCGATGTACTCTAGAGCGTGGACCAGATCTTGAATTATAAGGAACATCAATGACTTCCACCCTCATGTAGCCTTCGTAGAGGAGCTCTAGGCAAGCTGTACGCAAGTACAAACCGAAGCGTTAGAAACGGCTGTTAACTCTACTTCGCATAGTCCATCTTCGTTGATATCGAACTGGTCGGATATATGCCAGCTACAATGTAGGCAGAGGTGACCCAGTAGATGTGTGACGGTCAAGTCGCTCAAAAGCTTCAAGGACGTAGCGCGTCGAACTCGAATTCATGTCATCTTGTGCGCCGGGCGATTTTGTAAGTTGTCACACATTGCGCCGTGATTGGCGGATCGGGTAGCGTCGTATTTCGGGTCGGGTATCGGATCGGGTCGGATATCGGATCGGGTCACGGATCGGTTTGGAGCTTCCAGCTTGGGTGGCCAGTCGAATAGTGGGTCAGTTGAGCCTCTTACATTTAGAGCAAATGCTATATGGGCAGCTGTGTTCGACCCAAAGGGAGGTAAATATGCAAATCCCGACAGTTCACCGAGCTTTTGTCGGACATCAGTCGGAAGAGTAAGTCCACTTGTGAAGATGGGAAAAGAGTGATGGGTGGTTTCGCTGTGCTTACGCACGCATCCAACGGTTAGGACGCTGGTGAGGCATTGAGCCATGCTGTCCACGTTCTCTGTCGAGAGGTCTATACTTGGAGACGATATGAGATTGGCCTCCGTATGCCATCTTCGTACATTGTCGAACCTTGTGCAGCAGGGCTACACTAGACATGTCCGGTGTCGATCTGATTCAATGTCCTCATCTTCTCCCTCGCTCCTCGGGAGTTGTACCAGCTACTCGATAGCGTAGGTAATATTCCAGTCTACACTCTGTTTCCATTGCCGCTACCATAACCCCAGATCTTAGTATCCCATTTCTTCTCGGCAACTTCCCCGCACTCTATCACCCCGGATCTTAGAAGACCCATATCGCCTCGGCGATTTCCTCCTTGCACTCTTTCTCCATCATTGCTGCTACCAGATCCCCGGAATTTGGGGAAACACGTATGTCCTCCTCGGGAAGGTTTCCCCGCAATCTGGAAGCGCTATCCGACAGCTAGTGCATCCGCCGCAGTCTACTAATATAGGTGTTTGCAACTATACAAATCCGTCATTCTGCCTTCAAAAGCCCTGTGCTATGTGAACGTTGGCATACGGCCCGTACAGAAGAACAACATCATGTCAAATTCAACTATCGAGATGCCCGACTCCCAATATTTGAACGTTGTAGTAGTCCTCGCCTTCGTCAAAAACCACCTCATATTATGCGTTACCGTGCTATACGTTCTGAGCCTCCTCTATAACAGATACCGACCAGGTCTTTCCGGTATTCCTGGCCCAGCTCTCGCAAAGTGGACGAAACTCTGGAGGCTGCATGACGTCTACCAGTCTCAATCCCACTGGACCGCTATCAGATTGCACCGACAGCATGGCCCGCTCGTGCGCATCGCGCCCAATGTTGTGTCCGTTGCGGATCCCAAGGAGATCAAGACCATCTACTCCTTGACGAGTGCCTTTACAAAGGTCAAACACCTCCATGTCTACACTCTTGCGCTATCGCTGACTCTGCTGTTCTAGTCCGCATTTTACCCGATCCAGAGCATCTCCTGGGAAAAAAAGCCCCAGACGAACCTCTTCTCGACGCGCGACCCTGTTTATCACCGCGAGCAGAAGAAGAAGGTCGCCGGCGCATACAGTCTGACTAGTCTCCTCGAGTCTGAACCTGCCGTTGACTCTTGCACCGAGCTTTTCATATCCCGTCTCGACGAGTACGCCACGTCCGGCAAGCCCGTCGACCTCGGCATGTGGCTGCAGTACTATGCCTTCGACGTGGTCGGCGAAGTCACCTTTGCGTTGAAGCTTGGATTCCTCGACAAGGGCGCGGATGTCGACGGCATGATGTCGACGATCGAGGGGATCCTCGCCTACGCGTCGTTATGCGGACAGGTGCCTGAGATGCACCCTTTTCTCCTCGGCAACCCCGTATGGCCATACCTCCTGCCGGCGATGGAGACGTGGAATGCGGTCTTGACTTTTACCCTCAAAGCTATCAACTCCCGCACCTCGATGAAGCGGGGAGGAGAATTGGAACTGAACGACGACGGCGAGAAGGATATGCTGTCCAAATGGGCGGCAGTGAAGAGCAAGGATCCGCTGAAGATTTGCACCAGAGATATCATTGTGCATCTTTCCACGAACGTGTTCGCCGGGTCTGACACTACCGCCATTGCTCTACGAGCAGCCATCTATTTCCTGATCAAGAACCCCGAAAAGATGAAGAAGACGGTTGATGAGATCGATGCCGCCGACAAGAAGGGCAAGCTCAGTGATCCAATTGCGTACAAGGAGTCTATCAACCATCTCCCGTACACTTGCGCCGTCATTAAAGAAGCCATGCGGCTTCACCCATCGGTCGGCTTGCTCATGGAGCGACACGTCCCGCCCCAAGGGGCACAGATTTGCGGGCAGTACATCCCTGGGGGTACGATCGTCGGCATCAATCCGTGGGTTCTTCAGCACGACCCGAATGTCTACGAGGATCCTGAGGCTTTCACCCCCGAACGCTGGCTAACTTCGGATTCGGAAAAACTGACACAAATGGAGACCAGCTTCATATCCTTTGGAGCAGGATCGCGGACTTGCATCGGCAAGAACATTAGCCTTATGGAGATGCAGAAGTTGGTGCCACAGTTGTTGAGGAAGTACACTATTGAGTTGGCAGATCCGAAGGCGGAGTGGAAGACAAGCAATCGTTGGTTTGTGCAGCAAAGCGGCCTCGTTTGTCGGTTAACGAAGAGGGAGGGTGGAGGACAGGACTAAGCGAGCTTTATTCTTTTTACAAGTAGGGCGTTAATGCCGATTACCAATCAATGTACACACAGTCTATTGATATCATGGCGCCAGATCATAGGTGCGGCTGCAGACTGTGGTACACTGCGGTAGGGACACCTCCAGCTTCTAACAGTTGAGCCTCCTGGCACCCCCTAATTTGGTAATCGAGAGGTTTACCCAGCGCAAATAACTACTGCGCCACCGGGGAGTTCACACGACATATCTCCCTGTCGTATCCTGGGAGCACCGCACAGCAACTCTGCCCATCCCACGACGGGTTTGACGCACTGGACCCAGCGTCATACACGTTCTCGAATGTTGTAGCAGCAGAGCCAGGGAACAGGTGCGCAGGTTATCTCGACTTGGACTTCAAAAGCCATCGTGATACGGGGGTAGAAAGTGTGTTCTGGCCACGGTGTGCGAGTCCCGCCTGCCGGAATTACTTTCTGTTGCAGAGGAACGTCGCCTTGTTATTATTCGGGGATTTTCTGTGAGGTCTAGGAGAGTCCTGCTGTTGAAGGCCCCCATCTCCTCGGCGTACACCCGGGCGAGACCACGGAATGCGGACGACCGACCGGTGCTGTTTTGCGCGTCGGGCTCATGTTTGGTACACGTTCGGCACTTGCGGCATCAACACTTGCTCAAATCAGTGCCAAATACTTCCCGTGTGTTCTCCTGTCATTGCAACTCTGTGTGTGCGTCATGTGCTTGGTTGGTTCGATACCTTCTCTTCGACGATGCCCGCTCTTTGGCTACGACTCCTCTTTGGTTATGCCATCTCTTCTTTATACACATCCTTCTCCTCTTGGGCCTTGCTCTCTTTCCTCCTTCCGCCCTTCCAATTGGATTGGTACCAATGATCAGCTGCTATATGCTTCCTTCTCAGGTGCGTTACTTTTAAATTCATAGGGCGTAGGGTCGACCGCCTGCAGATTGCTGGGGCGGCAATCGCGGAAGCTAACCCTTCGACTCATATAGTCCTGCAGCCGGGCGACGTTACAAATCGCACGTCCATCGAGGCTGCTCTAGGTGCCATAGAGGCAAAGATCGGCGACAAGATTGACATTTCCATTAATAACGCCGGCGTGCTTCCAATGGAGACTGCGGTAATCCACTACCCCAAGTCCGAGATCCGACGTTGTTTCGAAATCAACCTCATGGGCTCCTTCAATGCCTTGCAGGCGTTCATCCCACAGCCCGCTCCCGGCGCAAATCTCCTCAATGTAGGAAGTTCCATCAGTCACTGGTCTCCGCTTCCGGAAGTGCCAGGAGTGTGGTGTTATGCAGCTGCAAAGGAAGCGGCGTTGAGGATGATCGACTATTATGCTTCCGAAAATGCAAATATTCATATAGGCAGCACCCACCCAGGCATCGTTGGCACAGAGATCAACGCAAATATTCTTGTGGGGCCAGACACAGGTACATCCTTTGACTTTCATGCCATCAAGCGGATGGATACGCTGCGGAAGATACTAACAACATCACAGCGGAGTTGCCTGCACACTTTCTCGTGTGGATTGCGTCGAATTAAGCGGCATCTCTGAGAAACAAGTTTGTCTGGGCAAACTGGGTCGTGGACGAACTCAAGGCTCGAGCGGAGGAGATCCAGTCATCATCTCTACTGAGAGTATCTCTGACTGGCGTCGACATGTGATTATGATCACATTGTTGCCGAATGAGCTGATAGAGCTTCGGTGCAGGGAACTTAACGTGAATGGAAAAGCAGTGGCCGTTGACGGGAACAAAGGCGGCACGTGTCCACATCCACAATTGAGCCAAGTCAAGGCAAGCTCTTAGTGACTGATAAGATGAAAATATGCCGCAGACACCTTCAACTTTCAAAAGGGAAATGGGCAGCTTTACTAGTGACAGGTCTTGTTCCACACACACATGGCTCGGCGCAAACATGGTGTTAGCTGTCAAACAGACTGATCCAGAGACATATGTGCACGTAGTCATCCTGGAAAATGTAGAAAGTCGGCTGCCATCCTAACGTCAAATGATACAAGGGGTTCTCTTGCCAGATAAGCGCCTGGTCTCTTCGTTCTACGCCCCTAAACAACTGCATGTATTCCCGACTTTCACGAAGAAGTCTCTCCCAACCCTGTGAATACGGTATTGGCAGTGGTGCTGGAACAATATGTCCTTGTTAGGTAACTGTTCTGCCAAACACCCGTAGGCTCTGCATTCAGCGTATCCTGGTAGATGTGTGTCCGAAAGGCAAGATGCGTGGAGTAGAGGACTGCAAAACATCTGCAGAGATTGAGCTGTCCAGCGAGTTACACAGAGCTGGGTCGGAACAGTGGCGGTATACCAGAGATCCAGTCGTCCAGCATATGGTTTAGGCGACTTATGTTCTCGTTATCCATCGCCTCAGCACGACATACAAGTATGGAGTCGTAGATTCACCTTGGATTCGAGCGAGCCGTACGCGGCATCGAAGGAAGTTGAACTGGAAGATAACGTCGGCATCGGTAACATTTCCAGCTCCATCTTCTGGCTCAAGCGACGGCCACTCAAGATCTATATCGGCCTCACGTTGTACAGGCGGTCGGCTCGTGCGCATGCTTATATCTCTGTCAAGGAGATATACGATTCAAAAGGCTCGGTCCCGTTCCAATACCTGAGACGTTTCAAGGAACTCAGCTCTTCGAGCATGCAACCGCAACTCGTGTGCCAAACGTAAAGCGATCTCGATTAGTATTGTCACGGGCTTGATATCTTGCGTACCTTGAAAGAGCATAACCATCGCGACGAGGATCTGGAAGCCAGCGCGAGAACCACGTTAATTGCCCGCCCATGTGGTACGGTCTCTTCGACCAGGATGTGCGTACCAATTGCTAACTGTTTGCAATAACCGACCGGGATAGAATAGCGGAAGGACCGAGTTCAGCGTAGTAAGGTAAGATTCAGTCGCAGATAGGACTTCCTGAAGTGGCGGCAGTTCCATGCGCGCATTGGAAGCTCTTTTTGGATGAAGCCGAACTGATCTTCGTAGAGGTTCGCAGCGTGGGCTGAGGCAGTAAGAACTTCCAGAGCCATGTCTCGTCTCGGTCCAAGGCTTTGAAGCTCGTCGATCCACTTCAAAGCCCGACTCAGACTGGTATCTGTTGGAATATCTAGCTAGGAGGTAGGAACAAGGGGCGGCAACCCAGGTGTTTCGGACGGCCACCCAGAGTGTCTCAGGCTGAGGCACCCGATCCGTGCGTCAGGGGCACCAGTGGCTATATCCTGACGCCCTCTCGCACCTGGGAGCTCCCTCTTCTTAGAAGAATAAGACCCAACCACTTGAACAACCTTACAGCACGTAACCCTCCAAACAGGAGAGGGTATTTGCTCTATGTTCAGACGTACCGGTACCTGGTGGTTCCTACAGTATCTAATGAAATGAAGACCTTCGTGACGTTTTGACCGCTCTTGAACAGTTGCGTACGCTGCAATATGTGTCTTCAAGCTTGGAAGAAATGACATTCACCCAGTTAGGTTCAGTGATATCAAATCAATATCGGATGAGATTCTCATTGCCTATCCCCATTCAACAGGTATCTGATGACATATAAGACAACAAGAGATTGCCAGGGCTGCTTACGGTCAGAAACAGACTCCAGACAGTCTGTGGCTAGAAACAGATCAAATCACGTCCGTCTCCCGGAGCTCCAACCATGCTGATTTCCCTGATATACTGGGCTTGAAAACTCGGACCCCCCTCCCGCAGCCGCCTCGTGCATCTCTGTAGCTGGACTCAAAGTCGGAGGCGAAATGGGCATCTCCATGCTCTGCATTACGGGGCTCTGAATCCCAGGACTCGATCCCCGCCCCGGGTTACCCTGCTCGCTGTCCATCTCCGCTATCTCATGTTGGATGATTCTCCCTGGTGAGCTCGCTCGATTACTATCGTCATAGACCCCAGCACCCAGTTCGTCGGGCGGTTTCGGAGACCCGTGGTAGGGGCTTGCTCCAAGTGCGCCCATATAGGAATCGTGCTGTGTTACTGGCGACTGGCCCATATAGCTGGTGTGCGCGTTGCTCCCTGCATACGACATGTGAGATGGTGGATGGTTATAGCTGCCTTCATAGGCGACAGGGATAACCTGTGGCGGATCTTTTTTGCGAGAGTGCCTACGCCAGTAGAGGTAGAGGCCAACAGCAACAAGAAGAACTGCTGCACCACCGATGGCAATGCCGGCAATAGCGCCAGACGATAAGCTCGTTTTGGAACCAGCAACTGTAGGAAGTGGTGTGGATGTGATGCTCGATGAGCCCGTTGGAGTTGATGTTGTGCTTGAAGAGCTTGACGTCGGTGTCGTAGAGGACGACGGATTGGCAGATTGAGTTGGTGAGGTGCTGTTCCCCGGTCCGTTTGGACCCAGGTTTCTGTAAGCCTCGCAGTCGGCGCTCGGCGCGGCTAGGGGGCATTCCTGAGCCTGGCAGAGGGAATTCAGCTGCCCGTTGACAGCCGGCGAGCATCGGATATTGTATCGCGCATTCATAGCAGTGTTCAGTGTCACGACATCTGTGTCTGAGAAGCCGAAGAACTTGCTCGCAGTCGTGAGTTGGTCGATGAAGTGTCCAAGGTGTGTCTGGTTCAGGTTCATAAACTTGTGGACGTATGCTAGGGCAATGGGACCGCCGCCTTCGTCGACCTTGGGGAATTGCCTTGCTTGAGTACAGCCGAACACGAAACCAAAGGCAGTGTTGAACTGAGCAAATAGGCGGCTGTCGTTCGAGACCAGAATATTGTTAGCGCAGTTCACTGTATAAGGTAGCCGACGACGCGCTATCCTTGCGGGATGTGGTGCATAAACAAGGACGGCGACAACATACTACTGGTTCGTCGCGTTGTTTATAGCGACAACACTGGCGCTGCCGTTCAAGAATGCCAATAGTGGTGCTTCGGCACCTCCGTCCAGCCAATTGATCCCAATCGGTTGGTTATTCAGGTTTGTTGTTGCTTCTATAGTACTCGTTGTTAGCAAAGACACTCCAGTCCGCCGTGTACCTCGACTCCTCGGGCGCCATACTTGTTCCGTCAAACCATGAACGCAGGTTGACATCCTGCTCTTCAAATCTGCCTGGGTTCAAGATACCTGTACTGTCAGGGTCGGCTCCAGCAACGCCTCTTCCTCCACCGAAAGCCAGTGCGACGATGCTTTGCATCAGGCGAAACTGTGTCGTCGCGTTGTTGACCCCATAGCGGTTTCCGGCGTAGTAGTCGCATATCGACAGGCTGCTCGGTCGCTGTGCATAGACGCCTCTCCCGGTTTGGAGGAGTAGCAAGAGCCAGGCGAGAACCAGTTGCCCCCTGAAATTGACCATGCTGTCTGGTTTTGCTTTGTTTTGGTCATGTACTCTGGAGGGAAAGAAAAATGAGCAGATGTCTCGGACGTGGGGGAGAGGAGCATGGATAATATGAGAACGAAAAGGGCACTGGCCCATGTCCCGTCGACAACACTTTTGGGTCGACAACACCTTTGGGTCGCCATTCTCTTGGCAACCTGCGCTTCTGCAATTCGTGGCGTTTATGTCATCTGGTGGCTGCAGTTCGTGAGCTGAAGACTTCAAGCGACCACTTAGAACAGCGGTGATCAACCACATCAATGCTTTGTTTGCCAGATGCTGGTATGCCGAGCCATACTAGCACGGTCTCAGCATTGGCGTTTGCTCTGAGAGCGGTCTAGTGGTCGACGCTAGCGAGTCTGTGGTATCGTAGCCGATTGCGGCTGATAGTTCTAGCATGCTGGCGTTCCTGGCATGCGAGGGTCCAGTCCATCAGGCAGAACGTTGGTCTCTTGTTCTTGGAATCGCACTCCTTTATCTTACGATGAACGAACCGGCCATGTAGGTAGAGCGAATTGCAGTCCTGGGAATGTACTGCATAGATCACGAGCCCAACTCCCTTGACATTACCAAGCAGAGCCTGGGCGGGTCTTGCGGGAGCACAGATAGAATGAAAGTACAACTGCGTATCTATATCGATAAGGTTTCATTCCATGGCCTCCATGTCTGGTCAGTGAATGTTGGCATGCACTTCACCCGGTCTGGGGGCGGCTGCCATTCAATCAAGTCTGCCGACGAAGCCCCAGCATTGACCCAATGCGAGGTGTATCCCTTGTCCTTCTTAATCCTCTGCCCATCATCGTTTGTGTACGCCAAGTTTACACTTGGTACAACAGCAATTTTGCCGTGGCCCTGAAACCACATATCCTTGCAAAAGAGTTGCGGCTCTGCTTGAAAACATTCGCCTTTATCGTCGAATGTGGCGCGAAAGGCTACCTTCCCATCAACTACAGGTGTTGCTGTAAAAGCTACAGCACCGTTCCAACATGAGAACACTTGAACGGGCAGGTGGGCATGGAACCGGGCCCTTGATATCGCATCGTTCCAAAATAGGTCGGGGGCGAAGCTGTAGCTTGCTGTTTCCGGTGGGATGTTGAAGAACAGATCGCCGACGAGGGTCCTCGATATGTATGAGTCGTAGAAGATGGGCTGTTCACTTCCGCCATATACCCAGTCCATCCCGCAGACCATGTCGCTCTGAAGCAACAGTCGCTGATGAACAAGCTCCAGAATATCCTCCATGCAAATGGCGACATCGTTGATGAAGACCACGGTAGCATTGTGATAGCGATCGCGATCCTCTCGCAATGGCCTAAGTGCCAGATTTCGAAGTTCGGCAAGCTTGCTAAACCGCCTGCCTTCGCCTTCCAGAGGGTTGATGGTGTTCGAGAGTTCGAAATGGGCTCGACCAGCCAACAACCTATCCATCTCCGGTTGCAGCGCAGCCAAAACTTCGGCAGTGCTGTCTGCTGAGTTGCCTTCGACAATCGACAAAGCGCAATGCTCCGGACCAAGGAAGCGGATCGCTTCGACGATGCTCCCGAGCAGGCGAGGAAGGAGTTGCACGCACTCTCTGAGATTGAGCGCGAAAAAGTATTTTATTTCGGACGTAATAGACGCAGATGGTTTTAAATACTGGTAACGCGCGGCATCTGGTGGTAGACAGATGAGCTTAGGGAAGCTTGTATCGTTGGGCTGGAGTATGGCCTGGACATAGCGATTCGTGTCTGCTAGGGCAAGATTGCCAGGGGTCAATGTTTCATGGGGGTTTTCCAGTAACGGAGCGTTTGTCGTAACATCGTGTGGCGGGAACGGCTGCTGGGAAGCGACATTCGCATCTGGCCGAAAGAGGTAGAACACAAACACGAATAAGACCAGACAGGACGATAGCAAAATAGTTCGAAAGGTACGATGGGATGTCATCTTCAGGGGACGGGCAGCGGGCATCTGTGTTGGCACAAGGAAGTTTGTTGAGAGGAGTAGAAAACCGACGATGAAGCATTTTGCGATGGGACTTGATTAACCGTCGCGTTTCCATGGGGTCACATCGGCGGCAAAAGCAGGCGAGAGCCCAAGGGCCGGCGCTTAGTCGCATCCCGTTCCTTTTTCAGAACCAACATCCAGAAACGAAACACGGAAATTCATCATCTCAGTTCAGGAGGTCAGTGTCAGCCAAGGGCAGCAGACACCGGCCGCTTGACATATTACGTGTGACATGGTGCTAGTCCAAGTATCATATTGCTCGGGTCTCCCACATCAGCCCTCGTGCACTCTGTCGCACATTTTACTATTCCTACCACAAAAATGGCGGGCTTCTCTCAAAGATCCCTCCGGTTGACGTTTTCGATGGGATGGCCTCTAATGCTGCTGGTGCAGGCCATAGTAGAACATAGCGTTCCATCTCCAGCTCTCGTCACAGGGCACCTGCGATCGCAACGCGACATTATCCCAGCGACAATGTTCACCTGCGGATACCGCGACGGAGACCCTGCCCAAGGTTGGCCTGCACCGGCTGGCTACGACTGTCGGGTGGACACAGCCCACGGCATCTGGGGATTCTGTCCGACGACTGTCATTGCGGCAACTGATTGCGGTCTTGGTGGTTATTGTTTCGACGCCAATACTTGCATATCGGGATGCGGCAGTCTGAGAAACAACCCTGTTATTACAACATGGACCTGGTATTGCATCACAACTCTAAGCTTGGCTGATATTGTACTGACTACATGTAGCACGCCGTCAGACCCGGAGTCACGATACTGCTCAATGGCTTTCTTGACATTTGGTGTTGATCAGACTTACGAGTACTTCCACTGCGGACCCGAGGCGAGCACTGCACACCTCCTGGCTTTCCCTACAGCAGCCCTTACTCTTACGAAGTCTACCACTGAGTCCGCGACATCATCTCCGACACCGTCGAGACCGCCGTCTTCGATGCCCACGGCAACAGTACCGTCGGCTTCTTTCCTATCTTCATCAGCAGGACAACAGTCGGCGTCACTCACAGAGCAACTGGTCGCTTCGGCTCCTTCTGCGACAACGAAGTCATCTGCATCAAGCTCTGTGGCAAGCGAACGGGGTGGTCCTGATGGTAAACCCCTTACCGGAGCAATAATCGGTGGAATCTTAGGTGGCCTGGCACTGGTCTGTGTGTTTGGAGGCGTCATAACATACCTTCTGATCAAATGGCGCTTAGCCACAGCAAGTCCTGGACAGCATGCACCGGCCAATTATGGGGAAGGGCATCCGCCGCTGCCTAAGACATACCAAGACGGTTGGGGCCCAAGCGAGCTATCGTCGCACGAATATCATGTCAGATCTCCAGTAGAGCTGCCAAGTGATAGCGTGCGGTAGCACAAAATAGCATGTTGGTACCGAGATTACTGCATGATCTATCTACTAGCATACATTTCCGCCACAACTAGACGTTCCCCACGTCGAGGTCGACGTACATATACCATGAATCAATGTCAAGGAGATAGGCATATGATCCGACCAGACTTCCAAGCTTCACTATCTTTCTGCAGTCTAGACTTAATAGCTCGAACTGTTCATCCAAAGGATCTTGGTCGTCGGCAATCTCTCCTGCCTCGTAACCTCTTCTCTGAGTATAACTGCAGTCTCGTAGACGAGGGTGCAAGAAGGCCCGCTTCGACCCCTAGCCTTCTGTTCCTCCACGACACTCGCTAGACTCTCTTTCCAAATGCATGAAGAATGCCACCTGCCCGGGCATCCCACCACTAGTCAATCAAAACCCCCCAACTCTACCGCCGCACACAACGCGGACGAGGCAGACTCCTTGTCGCTGACACGGGAGACCAGAGCACCCAGAGAAGATGGCCATGATCCGTTTCCCTTCCCGCCCAAGATGAACCCTGCGTCACTGCCAAACCAACTTGTGCGCTTCCCCAAGCTTCAGTATGTGTTCGCGGCACCTTGGTTGGCCTGAGAACTCCGTTGATACATTGGAAGATGGCGTGGTTTTTTCTTTCTGTGAAGCGCACACAAGCCTGCACACCCGAAGATCAAGAAACAGACAACACCAACTGTCACCCCAACGATTAGCGGCAAGTTCTTCATCCTGGGATCGCCATTTTCAGCCGGCTGGTATGTTCGGTAGCCTGGGCATTGATCTATCAGCGTAGGGACAAATTGCCACGGAATCCAAGTGTCTATCCCGACCAGCATATGAGGGTTGGCGGGACGGGCGAGAGAGTGGATGTCTCGGATGCCTTCTATTTGATATTCCACGCGTTCTGGATTTGGATGGATGCCACTCAAGTAGTCCGCTATTGTGGTGATAGCCTGTTCCGTCCTCTCGGCAAGAGTAATTGAGTCTGTCGGGGTTGAGATGGTAGCATCTGATTCGGCCGAAGTTGAGGTCGGAGTGGCCAAATCCACGCCCCTGATGCATGCTGGGAAGACAATGGTTGGGAGTCCGCTGATACTGCTGCTTCCGTTCGGTAGCTCAAGAGTCTGTAAACTGCAAGACCCGTCAGATGTTGTGTCAGCGGTCTTCGTGGAGTACGGGGAATCGCGCTTACCTTGAGCAGCAATAAGCCATTGAGGCTTGTTGCCCCGAGCTGGAAATCGTGGAGGTTGTTAACGTGAAACCATCCTACGCTCAGTCTAGACCCATCGAATGCGCAACCCAGCCGCTAGGGTATACTGCTGGACTAAATGTGTACTAATACTGCGAGGGCTTGACTGTCCAGCCGCTTAGTAGGCAAGAGCTAACCCGAGGATCATTACCATCTGGTACAAGTGCTGTGACCACGCGGTTGCTGTAAATAAAGCCTGCGCCGTTAGCTTTCCTCACTGGAAATTCGCTAACAGTCGTCGTCGAGAAAAGGTTGGCACAAAATGAGGGCTGTACAAATGGTGTCGTTTGCGCGTCTAGAGGTGCCGACCTTGCCAAAACATCGCCACTAACTGTGGACGTCGGAGACATGTTAGATCTTTGTGAATAACAAGCAGGACTAAGTCAGCCTTTGTGTGTATGTCCTGTGGTATAGCGACGTCGTGTTGGCTCCAGCTGTTGTCGAGAATATGGATTGTATGTCGAGGTCCTATTTCACTCCAGGGGGAGTAGCGGGGGTAACGTTTGTTCCCCGTGTGATATCAAATTTCGCTGAAGATATGCCGGTTAAATACACAGTAACAAGGCACGACGCGATTTGCGGTTTGATGATTCCGGAATGGAAAGGTGCGGCATAGCGTCGAAACATAACCAACAACCGAATGCAATTACAGGAGACGCACGAGTGTGTGCGCGATTATGCACGGGATAGGCTAAGAGCAATTGCTAAATAGAATAGGACAGAGGCATCACGTCAGTGTTGCTAATCTGGTTGCTCAATCATTCTAAAAGGTTGTGTAGGACTGCAAGGAGATACCGGACTTCTGTCGAGCAAAGGATTAGGTAATACAGTCCGTCGGTTGCGGCTCATGGAATCATGGGCTAGCAGTGCTCGCCGTTCTTTAGAGACTGGACTCACATGTTGAGTTCTTCTGGGCAGGTGGCTAGTGATCTTAACGGTGTCTCAAAAGGATACGGAGTCATGTACACTTGCCGCAGAACCAACGGACAGTCCAGCGTGGGCCGAACCAGCTACTTAGAGTGTTAAGCAGACATGGAGATTGTTTGATTTCAATATGAACTTTTGGCACTCATCGGGCAGTAGACCTGGCTAATGAAGTACTTTACTGTCGACCGGGTGGTAGACGCATTCAATCCTGCTAGCTGCGCCGGATCACGCAGTATCTAGAAGGGCGCCAATGACGGGGCTCACCCACAATAGCTAGAATGAGTGATGATGTGCTACTTCCTTTGTCTTTGCTAAAGTGTCGATCATGTACTGCTTCAGTGCCATTACCGCATTCGGCTCGATCTCTGTATAGCAACGGTGGTTAGCTCTGTCCCCTTTACTGTGGCTCATCGACAGGTCTTCAACAACGTTATGATGCAGGGCAGTACTCACGGCAATGTGTCACAATTTTGGACTCCCGTAACATCAGACCCCTCTCAGCGCCCCCGTTGACCCAATCCTCTTCTGAAATCCCCAGAGCATCCAGATTCAGGCATACCATGTTGGTCTGTACGGGCATGGTAACTTTCCCACCTGCTCCCGTCCACACATGGGCGAGTTCCCGAGCCAGTCGATGGCCTTTGAGAAGCATGGACTCTGAACCATGGCCTTCAGCTTGCCCAAATACTCCCACCACACCGCCCATAGCCATGGCAATAGCCATACCCGGCTGCCTCATAGCACCGCCGATGCCTTTACGGACTTTCCTTGCTTGACGGATGAAGGCGGCATTCCCGACAAGAATGGAACCAATTGGAGCACAGAGACCCTTCGTGAAACACAAGCTAACACTGTCAGCCGGTCCACACATCTCTTCCAGGGTCCCAGCTCCTGCTACCACGGCTTCCCAAAGCCTGGCGCCGTCCAGATGTACACGGATACCGAGTGGCCGGACGAACTCTGAGATAGCCTGCATGTCGTGGAGGGGAAAAACGGCTCCCATATGTGGGTTCTCGAATTCGACGACACGCGTGGGACAGCCGTATATGTCGTCTGGATCGTCAAGGACAATGGACCGGCGGATGTCTTCAAGGGTGAGGTGCACGCCGTTCGAGGCTCGGACCGGTTGAACCATAGCGCCGGCGAGAGATGCGATGCCGCCGCACTCCATGGTCAGGATATGGCTTCGCTCGTCGGCTAGAATGGCCATTGGAGGCTGGGTGAGATGTGAGCGGAGTGCGATCTGGTTGGCCATAGTACCCGAGATACAGAGCAAGGCGTCCTCTTTGCCAGTAACACGGGCCATGTACTGTTCGAATGAGGACGGCTTCTCGTTGAAGATGTCCGTAGGAGAGACCTCGAACACAGTCCGTAACACTGCGTTAAGCAATGTTAGTGAGGTTAATTTGGGGGTACCGATATACCTGCCAGGGCTGAGGTTATTAACCTACTCTCTGGTGTTGGCTGGGTGACTGTGTCACCTGTTTAGGAGGACCACATATTAGCCACGTTTAGCGACGACATGGGAAATAGAAGACAATCAACGTACTTCTGAAGTCGGCGCCATTACTTTGGGAAGCCTGTTGCTCCTGCCAGGTCTGGCTCAGCTCCATTGCTGCTTCGTAGCTCTCAATACTCTTTGTCGAGAAGTAGCATCTTTCAGTGTCTGTCAGAACGACTGCGATTTCAAGACCTGTTGGATGAAGATTATTCTCAGTCTTCCTGACTTCTAGTAGATGAGGTAGGATATGTATACCTGGCTGTGACTCCAAGTGAATAAAACGTGTTGGTTCAATCGATATTCCCTTCTCCCTTGTCAATATAAACGCCTCTAGAATCGCGAATTCACTAAAAGCAGGCCGTCCAGGGCGTTTCACTTCCCATTTCGAAGCTACTGGATACATTCAACGTGTTTCCATGATTCACTTTTGGCGACACACCTATTCACTGTTTTGCCTCCGTCAATATGAAAAGAAGAAGCCGCGTTTCACGGAGCATGTGGATAGGAACGCTGCAGTTGACTGTACGGGAAAGAGGATGAATGCATCATGCATTATGTAACTCCGTTTTGCAGTCGAGCAGGAAGAGTGGGCGAGAGCTACAGAGAATCGTAAAGCACAAGCTGCGCGTCTTGCAGAGCTCGGATCGCTCTTGAGGAGCAACAAAAGTTCAGGCCGGGAGATACTCCTGCACATATTTCCGTGCCAACGTAAGGCTCAAAACATCTGTCTGTTCCGCATCTCCACCGGTAGGAAAACCATCATGAGAGCGGAAAGCCATATTCCACCGGCCCCGAGCCAGAGAATGCCAGAACTCTGCTCTGCAAGAAACTGTGCGCCGGCATATGGTGCAACAATACCCGCTAGGCGTCCCATGCAGGACAGCATGCCGCTAACACTCCCGCGATAGGTGGTGTCAAACAGTTCCGGCGCGGACGCGTACAGCACTGCATTGAAGTACTATCACGGAGTCAGCATTGATGGAGATAGAGTATCGGTGATGGTGAACCCACAGTCTGCATGATATATCCCAGGGCGTTGAGCCCGACGTAGCCGGCGGTGTTAGTGACCTGCGTGTACATCGCCATGGAAAGACCTTGAAGGATCGCGGAGAGGACTAATGACCACTTCCGCCCGACGAGCGGCATTTGCACCGACACCAGCGCAAGAACAGCACCAATGATGCCCGGCGTATAGATGATCACGTACTGTTTGTACGTGTCCTTCACAGTTCCCCGACCTGTGTCGACGTTGTTACGCAGCAGGATAATTGGAAGGAAGGATCCTGCGAGGTTAAAGGACCAATAGTCGCCCTGTGCTTTGTTAGACCTGTCTCGTATGAAATATTAACTGTCCCACTGACCATGTACGTGATTGCCAGCAAGAAGAAGGTGAAGGCTGACAACTTGCTGGTAAAGATGCCCTTCAGGCGACGAAGCTCCTTGCCGAACCCCCTGATGACTTTTGTCGTGGTTGCCGTACTTGGCTGAGGGCGATCTCGAGCCATATCGGAGCTGTCCAAGCTGGTTGATTCGGACCGATCAATGAGGGCGAACATCTCCAGTGTCAGGGTAGGGGTAGGGGCTTTATTGAATCGGGCAATCTTGTGGAGTACTTCGATCGCCTCAGCCTCCTTGCCCCTGCTGAGCAAGAACTTAGGCGACTCGTGGAAGCGGAAAACGAAGTACCGGAGGAAGAAAACGAGCAAAGTCATGGCACCCAGCACAATGACATTGTATCTCCATCCCATATTGCTGGAAACGGTGCAGCATGCCTCTCCGGCTCCCACTGCTTTACATGAGGGCAGTTCGGGGTCGCAGCGCCACTTCGCAGCTGTGCCGTAAGCAATACCAGATGCTACAGTGACACCGATGGGCTGCCACATGGAAAGAAGCGCGACTAGGAATCGGCGGTTTTGTGGTAGAAATTCGAGTGCGATTGTAGCGTCGATTGGGATGTTGCCTCCAAGGCCGAGGGATGCCAGGAAGTAGATACCACAAATGGCACCGTAGTTGTATTTCGGAGCGGTCTGTGCAACATGGTTAGCCTAGATCGATGTGGGAGAGGGTGACGCAACAACTAGAACTTACCAACAGAAGTCCAAAAACAGACGTGATCAAGCAAGTGAGGTTGAAGGCCCATTTTCTACCGATAACGTCGACCGCTAGACCAAAGACAAGGGCACCGACAGCCAAGCCGGCATTAGCGATGGCGAAGATGTTACCCGTATCCGCATCGGCAACTCCCATCTCCTGGTAGATGGCCGTGGAGATCAGTCCCACGCCCTGGGACCATGCCAGGTCGAGGAAGTAGCCAAATCCGCAGAGGAACCAAATGCATATCTGGTACCTGCCAAGTCCGAACTTGTCCAGCTCCAGATTGACCAGCGCAGCCTTCTTCTCGAAAGTGTTGAGCGGCTTGGTGGCATTGCCTCGGATGATTGCAGTAAAGGATAGATCTGTTTGGGATGCGGCCTCGAGTTGGCTGTAGATTGGAATGTCCACTTCGGATGGGATTTTATCAGGATCCTTCGTATCCTGCGGCGGCAAACCTGCCTTCGATCCATTCTGGGTCCCGATAGCCATTATAGACAGATTTTAGGCTGGCAAGAGAGGGATGTCGAGGTATAACGAGACGCCAGTTGACAGGCGGCGAAGGGAACATGAAGGGTATATCTGCATCTGCGTGCGTCTCGTGGGCGCAACTAGCAATGCACGTGTGTTTGTTTGCGTGGATCAGCGGCGGGGCAATGATCTGCACAAAGCGGCGACGAGATCTCAATAGCGCCCAGGTGCCCAGATACCCGACACGCGATCTCCGATCGACGGGGCTATTTAGCTACATTTTATTGGCGGCAACCATCCGCGTTCAGTGCATCGGACCCAGCGCACTTGCTAGCTGCAGTCTATGACGCCGACATCGTAAACTACGGTTTGGAAACCAAACGTGGAATTACTACCTGTTTGCAAATGTTCCCAGGGAGTTCCCTGCTCGGAACTTAGAAGGGAGATATCGAAATCAAGTTTCACGTTCACACCATGTCATAGTAACAAGCATTGCGAGCATCAATTTGCACTGACGGGTGTAAACTGCTGCCAGCGGGATTATGAAGTCCAGCATCATTATCCAGTCCACAGAATGCCCGTATATTTCAGCTCAAGGCCATTGCCATTGCCCCTTCGATGTGCCAACACAGACCGTTCCATATCGCGTGTACCTAGTCAGAATTTGAAGGATGGGGCATCTGCCCTCCCCCTCCAGTGACTAGCATTAATGGGCCTAGGTACGCTTGAATCAGCAATTTGTCTGACGGAATGAACACTTCAATCAGGGGTTGCTTACAGTGCAGCAGGCGGTAAACTAAACCAGCCATTACTCGGCTTCGTCTTCCTTCGTAGAGAACATCACATCGTATGTATGATCGGTGCGCTTGGCCTTGGCTTCGTCCTCCTTGGTGGAGAACATCATGTCGTAAGTGTGGTCCGTCCGCTTGACCTCGGCATCCTCTCCGGCACGTTTGACCACTGCCTCGTCTCCTTTGGTGGAGAACATCATGTCGTACGTGTGGTCGGTTCTCTTAGCCTTAGACTCATCCTCCTTTGTAGAGAACATCATGTCGTACGTATGATCAGTACGCTTATCTAGTGAGCCGCTTGTGGCGCCTCCATTGATCGGGGCGCCAAAGGTCATAGTGCTCAGGCTTACAGCCATGACAATAGCAACGTTGGTGAAGTGCATTTTGACTTGTCGGATAGTGGCGAGCTGCTGGATGCTTTACTCTGCGTGTGTATTGTTCGTGACAAGACAGTTGGAGTGTTCATCCTTTTACAGCTAGGCGTCGTATTTGAGATCTTATATCTAATGGTTTCAATCCAGATCCAAGCCGTGGTACTCGTATGGATAACACACTTGTGTGTACATTGGCGCCTTCATTGCAACACCTTCTTGACTCGAAGCTCGGTCGAGCGAGGGCGCCTCGCCAGTCCTAGGGCATTTTACATCCTTTCTCAACAGCCGGATGACAGGTCATACGGAACTGATGGCGCTTATAGTACCATGTTCCCCATATGGTAAGCAAACCAGCGGCCCTACAAGCTCATTGCTTCGTAGAGCATTTGCCTGCCGTCTTTACACCCGGAGTTCGTGAGACCTTAGCACATAACACAGTAATCGCCAAGGCCGACACTTGATCCCGGGTTTAGACGCTTACTTTGACGGGGACTTATGAAACGACTGGTCCAATCGATTGTATTGCCGCGGAACCCAGAAGTGTCAGCATGTTATCGTGGCATCGCGAGAGCGCCACGCCTAATGCACCGCCAACCCGCGAAACGAGCTTGAGCACATGATAGGACTGCTAGAGCGGAGAATGTTGTAGGCTTTCCACATGATGGAGCTTCATCCCATCTTGTGATGAATCGTCCTCGTTGCTGGTCTCATTGTCAATTCACAGTTCACAAATCAGGACATCCTCATCGGCCCTGAGAAGTTTCGCACCATTGTTCTCAAACATGCCGTCTTCTTTCAAGGACAGAAGGGATTATCAGGCTCTACAGTCGGAAGGTTCTCTTCTATCAGAGGACAAAGGAGTAGAGAGCCGCCTCACTCCCAAGAAGGGACAGCAACAGTGGCACGTCATCCGCTTGCTTCTCGCTGAAGGTGTCTTGTTCCTGCTTCTCTTTGCCGCACATGTGCTCTCAGTCTCAACCACAAGATAGGGCCATAATCAACATGACGAGTGTAACGATGCCCCTGCACTCTCCTTATCGGACATATTATACTAACGTGTAGTTTTTTGTACAAATCTCGAACTTGGAACTTACAATATGACGAAAACTTTTACGGAGGATATTGGATTGATGGAACAAAGCGTAAAGGTAGACCAATTTTGGTCAGAAATCCAGAGGAGTGAGTAGCTCAAGTTCCACTTCTCACCCAAAATGACCCCGTGAACCGATCTGACTTCTTCACAAGGTGATGGTGTGGTCTCCGTGCCGACAGAGTGGGCGACTTGTCTTAACCTGGCGCCGTCCCTGCCATCACCCGAGGAGCCAGATCACAGTATCTACGAAGCCGACCTGTTTCACTCACTGCATTGCCTGGTATGTTTACCCGCGTTTTGGTGATTGCAGCTGCCGTTCTGAACACATTCCCACAGTACCGACTCCGTAACCTCCTGGTATCCAAGGTTCCGTTAGATGTCTGGCCGCGGGATACCAACCACACATTACATTGCTTAAAATTCATAAGGCAGCAGATAATTTGCCATAGAGATATTACGCTGCAGGGTACCGATGACTACCTCCACTTTACGTTGAATCGCGGTCATGTCTGTAGGGACGACACAGCACTCCGCGGATGGGTAGCAGCGCGTCACTGGGGAGGACACCGACAGTGGGTCAAGGATAACGTGGGAGTCGAGTAACGCAATGTATGCTACTTCATACACTTCAATCGTAGCACCCTCAGTTTGACGTGCTGTTAAGTGCGGGCGGCTTCTACTACTAGTCAGTGGAACGGTACAAACGACTTGTTGTCAGTAGTACGCGAAGTCAGCTTGGGCCAAGACATACCTATCCGATATAACAGCATCATCATCACAGGCCGTTCTGTTATCCGATACCCTAATCCTTCTAAGCTATCATTACGATATGGGGTACTGCCAAGAAGAACGTGCCGAAAGCTCTCTTCCCGTTCCGCTATAACCAAACGTACCATCATATATCATCAACATTATTTATCAGGTCGGAACCTATCATAAAGTACTCCTAAGTTGGAGATGACACTGAGCGAGGATACAACGCTTGGTATAGATATCATTTTTGCATAGGTGTTCATAACTGACTAGCCCTTAACGTTACTCAAATTCCGACTCTGTGTATCCCCACGGCAACATGGACTCTTCGTTTACCAAGTAACCTTGCTGATGCTTCCTACCACTTGTGTCCTCAGGGACAGACAAGCCATTGTCTTCCAATGGCATCCGATTCCGCTTTGCCATCCACTCTCGCAGCCTCTTCATGTCTCGGCAGGTATGGACCTGATCGAAGTTTCCGACCTCTATTTTTGCATCTCGGAAGTACAACGAAGTTGTGGGCGTGAGATCTATATAGCATTGGATATATTGCCGGATGTGGTTCAGCAGTGGTCTAACACCCGTGATCTGGTTAGTGTCTGTGACCTGTCGCCGCATGTCTTCTCGCGGGAACATTTACCGATATGGATTCGGTGTCCTCTGGTGAGCTGCACCATGGTAACATTGTAATAATGACCGCTATCAAGGACCTTCCGGATTTCATTCTGGAGAATGTCAGTCGAGAGCGACTATCGCTTAGAATTTGGGCCGTGCACTACACAGTGTAAGGTGTGAAGGACATCCGGTCTATCATTATCATTAGCACCGCAAAACGAGACAGGCGCTCTGCTTGTTGGTCTTACCCGACGGGGCCGCCATACAGGGTTCTCCAGTGTGTTGATATCAAGAGCCTCAGCTTCTTTTACAGTTGCTCGGAATGTTTTATACGCTGTGTTACACATCTTAATCATGTGTCGAAGTCATCTCGGCTGTGGACATTGCGTAATTGACTCACGTCCGACAAGGTCCTCCCATGCTTTGTCGACCTCCGGAGTAGGGCTGCAAACATATCTGGTCCCATCAAAGCCATTGTCAATGAATAGATGAGTGGAATTGGAGTATCTCAGAGTTCCAGTGAACTGCACTTTGGGAACTTCAATGGCAGAGAGCAGTGGCTCTACAGAGGTTAGCTCTCTTTGAGACTGGCTGCAGAGTGCTTGATCTTACGAAATTCTGTATCAAAGCCCAGTTGGAAAGACCCATGATATCTCAAGCGAGCATCGTCCCAAATGACAAAGCATAAGAGGATGACGAGTAAGATAGTTGACTTGCACCAGCTTGGACGTAGGATAACCAAGGTCTGGTTTGATTGCTGTGCCATACCATAGCTTTCTCGCAAAAGGATATCCACATCGTCAACCTGATCAATGTTTGGAACACGCGAGTATAGCCGTGGAAGCATTTCTGTGTTCTCGGCCTGATGCTAGCTGTGTGGTTCAGGTCTACAATCACCAAGTTAAGGACTTGCGCAAATACCGTGATGCATAACAACATGATAGTTAAGCAAGGGCAGTGAAAGAGACACCCAGGTAGGAGCAAGGGTTGAACACTCCCATGTTAGGTCAGACAAGTTGTGCGATATCACACTGTGTAAACCCATCCCATTTTTGGAAAGTAAGACACTCTGCATCACGCTCGTGACGCGCGCCTCGCCGTTGCTACCTTGCCCAGAATGGTTGTCATCTCGGCATGCATCATGGTAAGCTCTTACCCACTGCAGTCGGCATTCCTGGTATTGTTCCGGTAGTGCTTTTAAAGTGGAGGACTGCTAAGCGGACAAGCGGGCGTTTACTATCGATTGGTTGTGAAATATCCTCTGAGTGGACAAACAAGCAATCTGTTATGAAGCAGTGCTCCTTTTGTGTCTTGACGATGTTCCTTGTCAGCAACTGGATGACTGATAGTATGTAGGCAGTGTCCTCTAAAACACATGCTTACGCTTGATCTCATCCAAGGAAGTGTGAGCAACAACTCGACTACGGAAGAGTACCTACAATGGAGGACACTGAGGAAGTTATGACCCTCCTCTCGAGCAGGTCGTTGAGAAGTGCCAGAAAGGACAACAGACACTATTGGTTAACTGTATCAAAGTGCACACTGGCAGTATGTCTAGTACTCCTCGGACTTCGGGTGTGGAGTTTAGAAAAGACCATGTGCCACATCGACAATAGCACAGACTTCGGTGAGTGAAACGCCTTCGTACACTCTTAGCTAACGTGTTGTATAAACGTCTGGTTATTCTAATCTGCTATCACGAGAATCTATAAAGCCGATTTTGCGTCAAAGGACAGTGGCTTTCACCAGTGCACTTGTCTTCAATAAAACAAGCCAGGAGCTGTACCGCGAGTACAGCCCCTCAGAAGCTCAGTTTGTGGGAGCACCTGGTCCGGATATTGAAGAAGCATGGGCTCAACTTCTGTCGAGTTTGTAACTGTCACATTCCTTTGCGGTTCTGCAACAGCAAGTCGCCTAACATTCATATTCAGGCTACACTTTTGGGGTAACATCAGCAGAACAAGAAGGTCTAGCAGGTTTGGAGAACCTAGACGGGTTGAAGAACCCTTACATACAGTAAGTTAGTCCCGGCAGACTAAGTAACGCCCTCTAACCTATGTATTCTCATACCAGACTAGAAGTATTCCACAACTTACACTGTCTAGTAAGATGTATTCCGTTGCTTAAGCCAAGCTCCAACCAGTAATGCTAACATTACAAGAACTCCATCAGACAGAAGCTTGACCAGGAGTACTACTCTACACATGAGAGCCAACATTCCCACAAGCTCCCTGAATATATTGAGAGAACGCATCTAGGTAAGTGGGCTTTACTAGAGTCTCCGTGACCGATGAAAATTTCCAGCTACTCAACGCGTCTCCCTAGAGCCCTGTATCGACCAGATTCGACAGGCACTACAATGTGCTAGTGACACTACTCCTGTTCTGGTGTCGATAGACGGGAATGGAGCCAGCAGCCTGCTGATTGGAATGCCACAGGAGCATACCTGCCGCAACTTCGACGATAAAAAGAAAATGGCAGAGTGGTAGGAGGTTGGTTACAGGGATCGAGTCCCTTGATGTCGAATAAATGAAAAAGATCAGCTATTTCCGGTTATAGTTGAGGATCTCACATCGTCCTTACCGTCTCTTAAGAGGAGAAATCGTGGTATCATACTTCAAGTATCATTTCTCATCTGAGGCTGTCGAAAGCGGCTTATGACTAGGTAGTTTACATAGGGATTATTTTGCCTCCGAGTTTATCCATCGTCGACGACCAGTCACAATCTTCCCCTTCCATGCCTCGAGTTTGCCAACAACGTTGTGCCAAGGCGAAGGCTCCAGCTACCTTAGGTTTCTTTTCTTCTTTGGGCCCGACTTGTCATACAAATCAGTTGGGAACGGGTGATGGCTTGCTTGAGCCAAGCAAGCAGTGATGCAGAACGGCCAAACAAGAGTTTCCAACAGTGTGGTTCATGGCAGCACTCTCAGATGCTGAACCGTTGCCTCAATGCTGTTGCACCTGGGGAATGGTCGCCGAGGAGTTAAAGCAGTTCCTCCAACTCGTCATTGCTGGAGTGTCCTCGCTGCCTGCCCAAATCGTCCGACTGCTCAGCTCCTTGGATAATGCAAAGAACCACAACATCAACAACAGTGACCGTTTCGAACAGCAGATAAAGAAAAGGATGATGGATTCTTGACATCAGAAGATTTCATTGCTACAAGGACTAGGGAAGGCAGCGTCGGTTAGTATTATACTTACCAACCTCATACCGACGGGAAGCTGAACAGAACAAGCTGACGAGATCAGGCCCCATGTCTAATGCACTTCGTGTAGCACAAACATCAACCTTCGGCACCAGGTCGTCGAGCAGACCAGTTTGCAGACGACTTCGTTCCGGCGTATTCAAGACAGCAAGCGCTGATCTCGAGTGGAAATTACACAATCGATCATGGTGGCTTCTCTTGTAGCCAGAAATGCCGAACAGCCTTTGCGACGATGCTGACGATGCCGCAAGCACGGAAGACAATTATGTTCAAGTGGTAGGACCCCTTCCGGCTGAGTATGTAAGTTCAGTATCGTATCTAATCATGTCCCCTGAGCCGAAGGACGGGAAAGCATGGAAGCTCGAGTTTGATGCGACGGACACCGTCATCTCTTGGGCAGATCTATCAGGGAAGGTAGCAGCAATACAATGGACGCCACGGCCATCATCGTTGCGATTGACCAGGGTGCCAAGACCTGAGGCAAAATCAAAACAGATATGCTTATGAAAGGGAGCAGCAGAAGGTAGGGTTTATATGCTATGTTGTCGAACTTGCACGATATTGCAGTACACCAGAATTCCTAAAGAAAGCTTGTATTTAGCAGTGTGTCTAGGTATGCAGCAGGTTCGTTGGGGTTCGGAACGATCGGGATCGCGCACCCTATGACCACGTAAGCGTCATTCTTCACTACTCTCTCTTAAAATCTCTTTGGGCGCCCCGCATCATCAACTGGGCATCATTCGCAGAGTCAGGATATTCATCATTCCGCCTAAGGTAGTCACCAAAATGCAGAAAGTGACGTCGAAACTCCCATCATGGGATAAGACGAAGACTCAAAGCAAGAAGGGGTTCGACAAGGTGTGGGGATGGGCAGATAAGCTTGGGGCGCCCATCAACCGGTTCTCCAATCGAATCGGTAGCGAAGCGTTTTGGCCGACGACGTTGGACAAGGAGAGCGACAAAGCGGCGAGGATCTTGAGGTCATTCTGCAGTAAGGCCCCGATCAATCACGACACTGCACAAGTGTCAATTGCTGACCACATCAAAGAGGACGGGTTCTATACCGAGGAAGAGGCGACAGGCGTTCAAGACGGGCCGAAGCAAAAGCAGCGAGTGCTGAAGAGGATTCCGCAGAAGGTGATACAGAATGCGGTTGGCCTTGCCATTTTCACAACGATGCGGACCGGCCTATGGATATCCGGTGCCGGCGGTTCCGGTGTTCTCGTTGCGCGGATGGAGGACGGATCGTGGTCTCCACCCTCGGGCATTATGCTACACACTGCTGGCCTAGGGTTTCTTGTGGGGGTTGACATCTACGACTGCGTCCTGGTCATCAACAATCGCAAGGCTCTGGACGCGTTCACCAAAATCCGAGCTACATTGGGCGGCGAGATCAGCGCCGTCGCCGGTCCAGTCGGGGCCGGCGGAGTCCTTGAGAATGATGGCAAGTGGAAAGAGGCCAATCGACCAGTCTTCACGTATCTCAAGTCGCGCGGCTTCTATGCCGGTGTACAGGTGGACGGGACCATCATCATTGAACGTACGGACGAGAACGCACGATTCTACGGAGAAACAATAGGCGTCGCAGACATCCTTGCTGGAAAGGCGCGCCACCCACCACCCGAGATCAGAATGTTGATGGAGACGCTGAAGGCTGCTGAAGGTCGTACGGATGTCGATGCTGAGGTCATGGACGAGTTACAAGGCCAACCAGCGCCAAGTGATGTCGAGCTCGATGCGCCTGGTGAGTCAACGATATTCGGAATCCCAGACCCCGAGGACCCTGACCCGTTTGGCGTCCTTGCCCTGGAAAAGGAGGGACTTGAGATTGTCGACGCCGCAACTCGGTCAAGGCCATCAAGTCAGCAATTCGAATACCATCCAAGTCCAAACAGTCCCATCTACAACAAATTTTACCGGCGCAGTACAGGGGCATCGAGAACAAGAAGCAGCTCAAACCCGGTGACTCCGGCGCGATGGAGTTCCGCCTCATACACAACATCCGAAGCCGCGACACAGACGGACCCTGTTGTTGTTACTTCTCTTGCCGCCCCTTTCTCCTCCCCACTGGATTATGACAACGGAGTTTTTCCACACGCAGATGACCAAAGTGTCCACGAGGATACTTCTGCAACCAGTGGCTCCCTGATCAATGGTGGGACTAATGATTATCGCCCGGACCCGGAGCCATCTCTTCACAGCGACAGCACAAGTAATGTCCATGCAGCAGTTCACAACCCTGCATCGACTAATGGGCAACGGGATGAAACAGCAAAGGGCATTCCTCACACCGTGGGCGGCTTATCCCGGGTGCCACCTCCACTACCTCCACGGAGCCTTGGACCAGCCGATCACGGGTTCGAGGACATCAGCTTGACAGACGGGGGTCTTGGGGCCAGCAAGGACAACCAGTAGGCCGAGTCGAAAGAGAAGGCACCTCAGTCTCGAGATGTCTCGGGGCGTTAGCAGTTATCGACTTCGTCATTAATCGTTGAATAGCATGCAGGAATTACTTCGCCATGGGTGATATATTACTTTGCATGTACCCACTTCTGCGCCTCCGTCTGCGCAAGATACCAAGCCGATCATCTCTGTTGCTCCTGTAGGCTACGAGCATATGAGCTGGATAAAAGCCTGGGGATCATCACTGTACATGACGCTCTCCATCGCCTTGCTCTCCCCGATGGCGGCAACTGCCCGCGGAAACATGCCTGTTTCGTACTGCTGGACAGCATGATCGAGATTATCGATACCATGCTCGGCAATCTGGGTGGCCAGCTGCAATGCATCCATCATTGCGAGGTTCACACCCTCCCCGCCGGGGTATGCAAGATGCGCGGCATCCCCGGCCAGTGTGGCGCCTCGCCCAGGCTTCCATCCCATGTCATCGGTAGACAGTGTGTAAAGGGGCCAAGCCCGAAAGTCGGCAGAGTGTTGGATGAGGTTTTTATATTCCTCCGACCAATCCTGGTAGAACTCCTCGAGCAGTATGCGACGCGTGGAGGTTGCGTCATTGAGCTGAATGTGGTTCCTGCAGAACAGGGTCTCAGGGGCTTGGAGTCCAAAGGATATTCTGTAAGATCCATCGCCCTGTCGCTGGATCATGATGTATCCCCCAGACCCGATGGACAAATGGCTACCGGCTGGGACTTGGTGGGCGAGCGACTCAAGCACAGGGTTCTGGTGATGGATGGTCGATACCACATACGTCTTTCCGGTGTAGTGCGGTTTGGCTTTGATGGTCTGCAGCAACCTGTCAGCATCTCCGAGTCTGGGTTGTCCAACCGAGATATGATACGTACCATGGATCGTACTTTGCTCCATGCACCGTCTGCCCCAAGAACAAGCCTGAAACCAGACACCACGACGCCATTCGCGAAGCGCAGGACGCGGCGGCCGTCGCCGCCAACATCCACGTCCTGCAAGACGTGGCCCCATTTTATCCTGTCTTTCGGGATAGACTGCAACAGAAGCTTTCGTAACTCGGCGCGATCGATCTCTGGGGCGTCACGTCCCTGGCCCAGTTCAAGGAGGCGGTTCCCCAGTTTGTCCGCAATCGTAAAGACTGTGTCATCGTACCTCGCAGACACCTTGAACTCGTCCCAGAGACCGCATTCCCGAAGGGCCAGTTGACCAGTCCCTGGGTGCAGGTCCAAGCTGCCGCCCGCGTTGTTGGACTCTTGGTTCTCAGTCTCGTCACGCTCGTAGATCACATAGTTGATACCCTTACGCTCTAAAAGACGTGCAAAGGTCAGACCACAAGGTCCAGCGCCAACAATTGCAATGGTTGGTGTGTCCATGTTCGAATGGTGTTGAGTCGCTAACCAGAACTCTCGGTGGAGGGCGTCAGTCCGGACGTGATAGGAGGATGAATGGCGTGTGGTCGATGTCCCTGGAAAGCATAAACTTGCTACGTGCAGGACCAAGGGATTTATATACAGTTTGTATCTCCAACGTGACGGTGTATGTTGTGTGCCATATGAAAGTTGCCGACCAAGTCCATGTCATGACTTCGGGCTTCCATTTCGGAACTCCCGAGCGCCCGAGTCCGTCGTGCATCAGCTAAGGACATAGCAAGGTCGAGCACCGTGACCTCGGATGACTCTCAGAGTCAATCTCGCATTATCGGGGCCAAAGGCGACCGTTACTGCTACAGTCTCTCTTTGCGGTCGGTGACTAAGTGTCTTTAAGCGACGCGTTGTTGACTTTACCTCGAGGGTTTGCTCGGGCTTATTCGGCCCCGAGATCTCGTGGCGGTCCAGGTTCTTTGCCTGGGATGCGGCCCACGAGGCTGACCTGTCAGCCAATCAAATCATTGGTGCTGCCCGAGCCCCGAGCGCCAGAGCGACCTGCAATTTGGGTTGCCTGTGGCTCTACCTTGCTCTTCAATGTTGCTCATCGACCATACCTACTGTTGGTTCTCGTCAGAGCGATGTTTCTCTACCCTTCTTCTCCAGTAAACCACTGTGGATCTAGGGGTGGAAGACATGGCAACATCTGCCATTCCAGCTTTGCAGCCGAATGGCCTCAGCAGACCGACCTTCGCATGCATCCGGTGTGCTGAGCGGAAAGTCAAATGCGATCGCCAGAGACCTTGCAGCGCATGTGTCAATCACAAGGTTGACTGCGTCTTCCAACCCCCGCGACCGCCTCGAAAGAGGCATAACCATGCCAGGGAGCAGATCTTGAGTGACCGCCTAAAGTACTACGAAGCACTGCTGCAACAGCAAGGCATTGATCCGGGCAACAGCGCCAAGTCGCCCGAGCATTCAAATGCAGATCCCAGGCATGTGTCAAGTTTGCCGGTGGCGGCCCATCAACACAGTAGCCCTCAAGAGACACCGTCCTCTCCGCGATCCAGTGCGACTGGAGCTGTCAGCAGGACACGTATAATCCAGTCTGGGGGACGCTCCCTGTTCGTTGCAAAGTGAGTACAAGCCCAGTATGTCGCCGCACTCTCTGTATGTTGACCCCTCTTCAGCAGTTTATGGTCCAGGGTTGCAGAAGAGGTAGGAACGTGCCGAGATTCACATCACCTCAGCTTATGGACGTGGACTGACACCGTTAGCTTCACTGCTCGCAAGATCCACATGAGAGCCGCTCGGAGGAGGAATCAGTCACAGACGAATTATCCGATGATGAGTGTAAACTTGTGCTCTGTGGCCCACCGAGGGTCACCGCGAGACTCCGACACCCATCCGCGGAACGAATAGTATTGTTGTGGAAAGTCTTCGCCGAGAATATTGATCCTCTCACCAAGTTGCTGCATGTACCGACGATGAGCCCTGTGATTGTGCGGGCTTCAAACACGACGGACACTATACCACGGGAACTCGAAACACTCATGTTTGCAATGTACAGCATCAGTGTCAGCTCACTCGACGACGAGGAATGCAAACAGCACCTTGGCGACCCTCGAGCAGTATTACTGGCCCGGTTCATCGCAGCCACCAAGTTAGCATTGGCACGGGCCCGGTTCATGTCGACAACCAGTCTCTTGGTTCTTCAAGCACTTGTACTGCATTTACTTTCCATCAGAGATCTGCGCGAGCCACGTGCCATTTGGTCCTTGACCGGCGTCGCGATGCGTATTGCGCAGAGCTTGGGCCTCGATCGCGACGGGTCGATGCTAGGCGTGTCACCCTTTGACAGCGAGATGAGAAGACGCATATGGTGGCTATTGACAACACACGATCACCACATTGCCGAGCTATGCGGGCTCTCCAAATTCAGGCAAACCGATGTGCCTCATGGAGCTACGAAGTGGCCGTCAAACGTCAATGATGATCAACTCCACCCTGGTATGACAACGTCACCGACTGAACCAGATGCGTTGACAGACGCCGCCTTTGTTGCATTGAGATACGAGCTTGCTAGCTTCGCTACGAGCCGCGTTGCGAAGTTCCGCCAACTGGGGAAATGTTACGACGACTGGGAGCGGTATCTGGCATCACAGGGGGGCAGCATGGAATCGGATACTGCTGTGATGGAGATGAAGGCCCATCTTGAGACGAAGTATTTACGATACTGCGACCCATCGCAGCCACTACACCTCATGACGATGCTACTTGCGCGATCCGCCATCAACACTATTAAGTTCTTGACACACCATCCACGGAGATGGCCCAGCATCAGTCAAGCGCCCTCGGAGGAGCGGCATTTGGTATGGGAAGTCTGCATTAACCTGCTTGAACAGCACAACATGCTGCATTCCAGTCCGCAACTTAAGCGATTTGCCTGGCAGGCATCTTCTGTCATGCAGTGGCACGCCTTCATCCACATTCTTGATACCCTGCAAGCCGAACCGCTTATACAGGGTGCTGACAAGGCTTGGAGACTGGTCGGCAGCACCTACACGAGCAACCAAGCTATGATCAACGACACTCGGAAACCCATACATGTGGCTGTTGCAAGCTTATGCTTGAAAGCATACGATGCTCGCCTTACGGCAGTATCGCCAGAGAGGGATGCTTCGCGACTACCGAAGTTTATCCTGCAACTTCGGGAGCAACGGGATTTTGCGCAGACAATGAAACAGTCACGCAAGGCCGGGAAGAGCCCGTATCATTCTGTCGGCCCCGTAGGCGAGACAACCTCTAGACTTCCGGATTCAGACGCTGGTGTAACGCATTTGGGGATTGCCGGTTCTACCGACGATAACACGTCAAGGGTGCCACGTCCCCCGAACGCTGTACATAAAGGGGATGATGCTGATGTCGCGGACACACTCTGGGGGTTCAACGAACACGATCTTGATCTTGATCTTGACCCAGCGGGTATTGGAAATGCTTCAATGGGCTTGGCCACAGACCTCCCCGCTATACAGGCCGAGGACGGAGACTGGAACGGCGACGCTACAATCTCTTGGGAACAGTGGGATAACTGGCTGGCAGAGTCAAACGCCATGAACCCTTTTCCAATTTAGATATCCCAAAGTTGCAACTAGGCACCGACTTGTCCGCCAGTTGGAACCTTTCGACCCTGAATCCCTTCCAAGTGCCATTCCCTCAACCTCGGATGCGGCCAAATCAGGCCGATGATCGCAAGACAGAAATGCGCTTCGATCTATTGCTGCAAAAGCCTACACGGGGGTCGATAAGCATCCTTCTATTCGTCGTCGTAGGCTTGGTCGAGCCTAGCACGGTTACGGTACAATTCATTGGGCCGCAAATGATGGCGGCCCTCGGCGCCGGCGTCTTGTTGTGGATGCCGGCACGAGCCGCAAGGTGCAAACAGATGATCACCAGGCCAATACTAGCCTCTACTCTATATTTAAGCTTAAGATTGTAACCAACACACCACTCTACTGTGTACATAGTGGCGCTATATGTTGGACCACTGGCGTTCGCATAGTGTAGCTAGTGGCAAATCGAGCCTCCAGTCCTTATTAAGACAACGATAAACACGGAACGTTACGCTGGTCGTATCCGGTATTGTGATAATGCGCGAGTGTGCCGGATTAGCTCTTGTTAATGCTAAGCCTCTTCGTGACGATAGCAGCACGATGGAACGATGAGGTCGGGAAAACCAATTCGTAGCTTAGGTAGCTAACTCTTCGTTAAAGGTTTCTATTCCATCAGAAGAGCATCGACACTATATTGGATCTCTCTGTTGCTTTCTTATTTGTTCTTGAGACCATGCGAACGTGAGCATTCGTTGGAGCCACTACTGAGGTAGTCTGAAAGAGGGATCATCTCCACCTCATAAGTTTCCCATGTCCGTTCCGACACTACCGCTGCAATGTCAACACCGCCGGTCGGTACGGCAGCAAGCCATAGTCGCCGTTCGATCCCGGGCTCCGTCCTTGGTAAAGTAACTGTAGGTTGCAGGGATCAACCGTCATGGTCTGGTCGGCATTCGTACGGATGAGCTCGCCATGGCTGATATCGTTGGTCCATGTTGCGCCGCTATTTGCCTTGCCGGCGAAGGGCTGACTCTCTGTAGCAGCCTGCGGTGTCCATGTCCCACTCAAGCTCGTGGCCGTGAAGGACCGGAAGTAGCGTCCATTGGACCCAATGGCCTCGACGATCATCAGATACTTGTTTTGCCCTTGCAAGGTGTACACTTGAACCGCCTCGAACAGGTTGTTGGTCGTGTCGCTCATGATCACCGTGGAGGACGCTCCAAAGCTTCCTGGAAAGTTTGCAATGGGCATGCTGGCCCGGTAGATCTTGCCGTTGTCTCCCGCAAAGAACAGGTACATGTTCGAGCTGTCGCCAATTACGGTCTGGTCAATGGGTCCTGTGCTCGAGCCAGAGATCGACCCAGAGAACAATGTCTGTGCTCCCGACCATCCATTTGCATTTGTCGGGTCGCTGGATGTCCGGTAGGAAAAGGCAGTCGGTCCCCATTGGTATGCCAGCACCCAGATGCTCTTAGGAGCGAAGTAGAACAGGGTGGGCGCGACGGTACCCGATGACATTGCATTCTGGCTTGCCGAGGCCATGTCGGACCAGCTCGAGAAAAGACCAAAGTTCATGGAGCCCCAGGTCGAGCCCGTGTTATGTGTCGTCGCGTAGACGAGGTGCTTTCCGTTGTAAGGGACAATGGTAAAGTCTTTAAGTGAGACCCAGCCTGACTTTGGGTTCGCCAGTGGTCCGGTTGACGTCCAACGGTACGTCGAGGGAAGAGAGCATGTCGACTGGGCAAAGGCCCCAGCTATAGACGTAAGCAGTACGAACGCCGCGGTGACGTTGATATTGGCTTTCGACAACATGGTCGCAGTTTGGAGGTGATCAAGGTATCGCAAAAGAATGGCAAATAAATGATGATGGTTAGCCACTTGGACAACCTCTCTCATGCGTTGCACACCTGTTCCTTAAATAGTAGATAGCTCCAGGCCGTGTGTTGTCGAATTCGCGAATAATGCGACGAACTCATCCCAACCCCTCATTCAGGAACTTGCGAAGTAAGATGTTCCGAGACGAGACAGGCGCACCAGTCGCATTTGTTGTTGTTGAAGCTAACACTCTCGGCCTCCAGGTTGTCGAGTCGTCAAGGGGTTGCCAGCACAGAAATCGGATTGCCACATTGCAGCCCGCGGTGTTGTTCCCAAGCCCAGAAATGGTTGCAGAGGGTGTGATTGGGGTTGAATAGACATCGAAGCGCGCCAGTAGAAGAAATCGTTCTTGAGTTTACAATATAACCGGACTCTTGGTATGAGCCGGTCCGGTAGTGGTCAGCCGAGGTGCCCCGGGATTGGGGTTCTCCTCCCTAACTAGGCACGTCAGTAGATGGAGTGATCGCCAACGGTCCGTTGACACCTTTCCTGAAATGGGATCAAGATTCTGAAGACCTTCCGGATCCGATTTCGAAACTCGCAGTTCTGTTTCCGCTCCGTGTCGTGGTGACTGGTGCGCTTGAGAACCGGGTAGACCTTGCAGATCTGCAACGCGAGTCGTGGTGTATATGCTCCTCCGCGTGCAACGTTCAAACATTTTGCAGAAGAAAAGCGTAGGTTTTTAGGTAATAAGTGAGGTACTAGAACTAGAGCCCATGTTCTCAACGCCATGCTGAGTCTCTGCATGCGGCTCGTACTTGTCGACGGACTGCATTTCTGACTTCAAGTTCACAGCAACGGCTGACTAACTGGATGCATACATGATTAAGTATCGAAGTCGGTCGTGGTAGCTATCGATGCCCACTTGTCCATACTTGCCCTCAGTCTATCCATGTCTTCTCCAAGGAGATGATACGCCACTGGGCCAATAACCAGTCTCTGGGGCAACTCCAGTCCTTCGCATCTCCCAGTCCCAGTCAGCGCTTCGACAATCAGTTTCGCAGCCTTGGTCGGGTCACCGGGTTGCCTCTGATGCATGCCGCGCACCAAGTTGTGCGTCGGAGCGATGGCAGGCTGCAGCTCATCGATCGGCTCCGCCAGTTCAAGCCGATTCTCGCTGAAGCCGTCTGTCCTGAAGTAGCCCGGCTCAATGGCCGTAACCTTGATGCCCAAATGGGCAACCTCTCCGGCCAGTGCTTCGGCGAGGACAGAACAAGCAGCTTTGGTAGCGGAATAAAGTCCGCCGCCGGGCACACCACGGTGGGAAGAAGTGCTGCCCATGAATGCCACGGCACCTTTCTTCTCGCGCCGTATGTGGGGAAGCACCGCGCGGAGCACGTTGAGCTGGCCGAAGACGTTGGTGTCGAAGGTTGCCGCTACTTGTTCACGCGAGCATTCCTCAACGCCGCCGCCGAGTACATAACCGGCGTTGTTGACGAGAATGTTGATCTTGCCAGTCTGCGCAATGACAGAGTCCATGACTGTTTTCAATGTCGCGTCGTCTGCGGTGACGTCGACGGCATAGGTGATAGCGCCCTTGTCAGCGAGGTCTTGGATGGCGCTCTTGTCCCGAGCCGTGGCAACGACGATATCGCCGTGTTCGAGGGCAGCCAGCGAAATGGCCCTTCCAAAGCCCGATGAACATCCGGTGATGAACCAGACGTTCTTGTCCCCGGTCGATATCACTTTGGTCATGTTCTGGCCGTGATTTTGGAGAAGAGAAGGTAGGTGTTTTGGACTTCAAAACCTTCGAGTGATTGTCCACATCACGGAAAGGTTTGGAGGTATTTGTAGTCCCCAGGCTGGCGACAAGGGTCGTGGTACGCACGGGCAACATGAGTGCGACTGAGTCCAACTCGGCACCATCATCAGTAGCATCTTGCGGGGGGGGTACTGATGCATTTCGGTGATTAGGTCAAATGGTACTGGTGGGTGTGCATATCTCGGAACGCTAACTTTGTACCTTGCATTAGCTGACAGCATCGTCTTGGCGGTTGGATGTGGGAGAAGCAGGTTTGCATTACATCAGCTGAACGGCGACTGGCCGTCGTCGAGGCCAGTTCCCCCAATGGCAGAGATGTCAGATTGCAGGTCCGAGCACTTTATCGTGGAGTCATTTGTCACCACTGTCATTGGCATCCAAGCTATAGTAACCTTATCACTACATTTGGACCGATCCTTGTGCGATACAGCTGGAAAGAGGGAGGCTGGTGATCCAGTTTATATGTGACCTATGCAGTCCCATCAGACATGATAACGCTTCCCATTATGATCGTCCACCGGAACAATTGCAGCCTGAACTCAAACTCACAGGCCACGACAAAGTTCCCATAAAGATTTGTCGCTCCGAGCTCGGCTACTAGTGAGGACCCTGGGGGCCAAGCCCCGTCGCCCAGCCACCGTTGACGTCGTTCTTGGAGACGTGGCGCTCGGCAATCTGCAGGACAGTCATCAGTTATATGTCCTGCTACATGCCATCGAGTTGGGGTATTGCGCGAGTGTGTCACTTACCTGACCTTGGGCGAGCACGCCCTGTTGCAGGATCTTCTCGATGACTTCAGAGTCGACGTGGGTGCCGAACTCGTTGTCCAGGTCAGCATTCGATGCAGCGTCGTACATTCCCTGGTTGCCGCGCCTTTTTGTTACGCGGTCAATAATTGTATGTACTGATCACCGATTACCAGGCGGCGTATACGTACTTGTGTTTGCAAAAGATCTTGAATGAACTGACTACCTCGGCCAGAGGGACGCTCTTGTCGGTCAGCCACTTCTTGTAATCGTCGACGTTGTCGAGGAGGACGTAGTAGTCGTCGTTGGTGCCCTCGTAGTGGACTCTGGTCAGCTGTGACATCTTTGCTCTTGTGGTTATATTGGGTTTGTTTGTTCGGATGATAGAAGTAGTCGAGTCTGGGGTCTATGGAAGGTCGCAATGAGGTGACGGGTTACGTATGGTTGTTCTACTGTTTTGGGCAATGTCAGCGCCGCATCAAATGAGGAGCTGTAACAGAGGATGGGGAAGGCTTACCTTATTGATTGCCTTGGGGAATGTGTGTTTGTCTAAAATGCGTTGATGGAAGTTGATGGAGGGTTATATGGACCAGGAACACAGGGGTTAACTGCTGGGAAGGAAAGTTCATGATAATAAGCACAACTTAGTATGACATCGTGCCACATCGAGCCACATCGAGCCACTTGGTACGTCATCGTCCCTGCTGTGAGCCTGGGCAGTGTCGGCATACCTTCCTTCCTTGTAGGCTTGGAAGAGTTCTGGAATCCTACAAGTGACGCTACCCCACAGTTTAGCTCTAGTCTACCCCACTGGTTCAAGTCGCTTTGTCACTCGAGATCTCGACAACAAGATCAACAACAACAACAACAACGACAACTACTTCAACTTCTGCGACTTCTTCTGAGCCCACTTCTCGTCCAATAACTTCCTCGTTGTGGATTTGCCAATCTACTGTGCCGTGCTCTGGGAAGTGTCGTCGCTCGACAGTGCCCCCTCGAATGACGATTTGCGGTCTCCTTCACCATCATCTTCCGAGTGGAAAAGATGTCACGCTTTCTCCATGTTCTTGGCCCTTTTGTTAGTGGGTCTGGGTTGTTTCGCGTTGTCTGATTTCGCCGTGTGCAATGGTTCTTCTTCTCCCTGCAGCATGTCGAGTTGCAGCGACAAAGATGGTCACTCGGTAGGACGATGTCCTTGGTTGGAGTCAAGTGGCTCCTGTCACCACCTCTTGAAGCACTTGACAGTGGTCGGGACGCCAACACGCTGCCGTACTGCCGTACTGCCGGGCCGAACATTGAGTGGCAACTCATAACCAAGTCATCGTCAGCGCCTCCCGACTTCCTCTTGTTGTGCATGCCGACAACTATGGGTCTTATGTCCGGGATAGACACTCAATCATGCGCCGAGTTGAGCGACTAATATGGAAGACACGGGCGGAGCAGAGACACACACGAAACTCAATTCGAGGTCGCGGGATTCTTTTGTCTTCAAGATCCGTTTCTTGCCTCGCTAGCCACTATAGATCTGTCATCTGGAAACCTGACGGTTGGGGGTGCGGGCTGCAATTCCGAAATCTGCCAATTGGGAAGGATGGGGCAAGACTTCAATCTATCTACTACCTTTGGCAACCCGGCGGCGGAGGGTGGAATTCCGAGCCATGGGTACTGGACTTGTTTGTTTAAAACTCAGTGCCAACCCTCTGGCTTGGCTTCGATGAGTGCTCGACAACATTGACAGCTACCGACATCGACCAGCCTGCAACAATGTTCGGCCAGACTGCTCTTCTCGCACTTGCGCTCCTCCCTTTCTCGCTCGGCCAAGTCTCTGAGGGTTTCGAAAGCGGCTGGGACCAGACAGCATGGCCGACCTATGCTGCCGATTGTAGCCAGGGCGGCAAAGTCACCCTTGATAGCTCTACTGCGCACAGCGGAAAGAACTCCATAAGGGTCGACGGCGCCGGCGGGTACTGTGGGCATATTTTCTTCGGCACCACCAAGGTCCCCAGCGGCGATGTTTACGTCAGAGCTTGGCTGTAAGTCTTCGGCGGAAAAGGAGAGAGGAAGATCAGAGTACTTTGCATCTGACCAGGAGCGGCACTACTAATGTCCATTTTCTTGCAGGAAAGCATCCAAGGCCTTGACAGACTCGCACGTGTCATTCATCACAATGCCCGACTCCGCCCAAGGATCCAAGAAGCACCTCCGCATCGGTGGTCAGAGCAAGATTATGATGTACAACCGCGAATCCGACGACGCCACTCTTCCCGATCTCTCCCCTCAAGGAATTGCCACGTCCGCTGCGCTTCCCACGGGCAGCTGGCAATGTTTCGAGTATCACCTGGGTCCCGATGGCACCGTCGAGACTTGGTTGAATGGCAATGCAGTCGCTGGTCTGACCAGCAAGGCCGGCGTGGCCAACGCCAACGCTGCTCAGTGGCAAAGGAGCAGCATCAAGCCCAAGATCACCGCCGTTTACTTTGGCTGGGAGTCCTACGGCGGCGACACCAACACCTTTTGGTACGATGACATCTCCATCAGCTCGACTCGGGTCGGATGCACAACAGCTTGATCATTTGTCGGCGGAGTCTCAGGCATCCGTTCATATTAGCCTGAATCCCGAATGGTAGTACAGAAGGTTGACCTCGGTGCATTGCTCTTGCGGCGGCCTTTGGAAGTAGATCTGCGGTCGTGTATATTGCATTTAATATCCAGGCTTATCCCGGAGACAGGGTATGCATGCAATGGTTCCAGAGGTGTCGGTTGTCGTGACCTGGAATGAGACTCCGTTATAGTGACGGCATGCCGGTGCTCATCCTCCCTACACCTGGACTGTACGACAAAACCTCGGCGAAGACTGTAGGGTAGCTGCATGCCGAACACTGTGCCATGATTCCTTTACCTGCTGCTGCCTTGTACAGTCGGTTGGGCCCGCTCGGTGGCCAGAATTGCCGATAACATGTCGGTCATGCCCTCCTGATGCTCGATTTGAGGGTAACGCAGCCCTCCGTGATAATCGATGGCAACCTCCCATTCATCATCTTCTTGTCTCATCGTCAGCCGCATGGGAGTGTCAAGGTCCTGCCGTTTTGACACGATTTCCGAAGCAAGTTCCTCTGGAGTGAAGGGAGATCCGGCAACCCTGATTACACTCTGCCTTGGTGCAAGTTTGGCATTGTCCGCAGGCCCTCCTCGACGGACATCTTCCAGCTCCCCATTGTCACCAACCTTGATCCCTATCGAGTTCCACACCGCCTCTCTTGTTCCGGCGTCTGTGTCTTGCCCGATAACGGGGCCTTTGGTGTAAAAGAACCGATATCCCGCTCGCTCAATGCCTGTCAGGTTGACGTACGGCGAGGGGCCCAACACTTTCTTGTCCAAAAAGGCCCACCAGTCGTCGGCTGCAACTTTGTTTAAGGATGCGACGATGTCTTCCAATGTGTACGGAACCACCTCGGGACCTGTGTCTTTGCCCTGGCCGAAGAAGGCCCTGGTGAAGTCGTCAAGCGACCGCTTGCCATCAGTTTTCGTACGGATCAATGTGTCAACATCAAGCCACAGCAGGATGCCCTCATAATAGTAATCCTGGTTGATGCGAGACCAGTTCGCCCAGCTTCTGCTACGACTGAGACTAGCCCCTGTTCCGGTGTCCTCTAATGATCGCCACAAACGACCCGTTTGGCCATCGATCCATGCTGTCTTCCGGGCAAGTGTTTTGCGGTAGGTCCTCGGCGACATGAGGCCGCTGCGGACGGAGATAATGCCTTCGTAGTATGAACTAAGTCCCTCGTATACCCAGAGCATGCTACCATCGAGTGGTGTGGCAAAGTCGCGAGGAACGTGTCCGGCAGGACGGCGAAACTTGCCGCACCAGGAGTGTATGAACTCGTGCGCTACAAGAGCGCCATACTGATCCAACACGCTAGCATCCGACAATCCGTTGAGAGGCAAACTTGCCTCGAAAGAGTCATGATGTTCAAATCCACCGAAGAACCCGTGGTGCTTGCTGAGGGCCAGGAGGAAAAAGAAGGAATCGTAGTGCCTTGGTCCAAATGCAGCCCAAGTCTGCGCTACAAGTCGTGAGAGCTTCTCGAGGGTCTCCTGTGGAACATCTGTATACCCTGCCGTGTCGACAGTCACGCACAGGATGTGTCTCCCGTCGGCTGTGATTGGAAAACGGCGAAAATGACGACCCGTCAGAATGGGCGAGTCTTCCAGCCGCTGGACATTCGTCGGGCGGTAACGGAGTGTCTTGGTCTCTCCATCACTGCTGGTGACAGGCGTGCCGAGATTTTCAAGGGCGGTCGCAACGCCCCATGTTGATGGGACAGTGACAGAAGCCTGTATCGCGATCTTCGCAACATCCTTCCGCGCAGAATAAGCAGCACATGCTCCCAACCTAGCCGTACCATGCGTCTCGTGACTTTCCAGGTGATTATGGCGTCGAAGGCTGCGATCACGGTGTCGGCATTCTCAGGGACGTCAACATGGTATTCCGACGCGTTCAGGGGGTTGCGCCGCCATCGCAGTGATTCGCCGCTGTTTGAAGAGAAGCGTAAGCCAGCAATGCCCGCGACAGGTCCGCTGGCTGAGTGGATTTCTTGGATCCAGACTGGCGTGGTGAATATGGCAACACAATCAGGGTTGACGGGCAGTTGTACCGTAGCATGTATGAGACATCGCGACGCTTCTGTCAGGTCTACAGCGATATGTATAACACGCATGTTGAACGGCGTGGGTTTGTGGATGGAGAAAGGAAGAATGCATCGTTTGAAGAATTGGTTCACTGTTGATGACACTTTGGTTGGCGCTCGGTAGCGAGTCCCTATTGAGTCTAGGCCGATCTCGACATACTCCGAACTCCGACAGCATACCCCTGAACTCCTACCGGCCGATCACAGCATGTAAGTAAACAGTCACGATGCCCCGAGATAATTGTGACACCGGTCCTGCTGATTATGCTGGTAAGCTCACTGGTACTGCTGATGATGTTGAGCTGATAGGCAGCCGGTAGACGGCGTGCATGTTGCGTTGATTCGTAAATGCACTCGATTCAGTGACTGCCCTGGCCTCCTTGACATTGCCGGTATCTAATCCTCCACGACCCAACTTCCAGTAATAGCAGAGCACCTTGCTTGCTAGGTCGATTCATTCTTAGGTTGCAGCAAAACAGCACCCTTCGATGCTAGCCCCTGAAAGAATCCCGTAACAGCCTGAGTCGCGATTCTTGCAATATTTTCTGCCCCTTCGTAGGATGGATCGAAAGATGCCACGGTGAGGGACGTCGGATCTGATAGACTCATTATCGTCGCTAAGCACTCAATGAGGTCTTGTTCATAGAGTCCGCCAGCTGCCGCAAACTTGTTGACGTGACCCAGGGACTTGTCAAGGCAGTCAAGGTCCACATGCACCATCGTATGCCCCAGCTCCTTGCTAGTTAGCACCTGGCCAAGTTGCTCGGCGAAGTAGACGTCTTGCTCATCGGTGTCATCACTACCCCATACCACATCCAAGCCGGAGTCAATGACACGCTTCCGTTCCGCTTCTGTCACGTCACGCATGCCCACGTGGACGACATTCTGAAGGTCAACCGCGCGATGTCCCGGTACCGTTGCCAGAAGCCCTTTCCAACATTCGTCTGTGAGCATGGCAATGCCCATGGAGTCAAAGTAACCGCTCATGACCGTGTCGGGTGTGTTGTAGTCATCGTGGGCGTCGAACCAGATACACCCAATGTCAGCGCCATTGAGGGTTTTCGACCCTGACAGGCCGGCAGCAACACCGACTGTGGCTGAGCAGTTGCCCGAGAGGACGACTGGGAATGAACTGCGGTCGCGTGCCTCGGTAACCAGCTTGGAAGTGCGTCGCAAGATCTCGAAACTCCGTCCAATCTCGCCCTCAAAGTCATCAACCGGCTCTATATCGACTTCGTGCACGAGCAAGCCCACGCTCTGGAGCGACTGGACGAAGCCATGAGAACGAAGGAATGAAGGTCCAGCGCCAGGGCCCTCATCTCGGACTCCAACGTGGTATGGAGAATATATGATGGTGACTGACGTGGAAGGATCGATTCGTTGAAACGGCATTGTAGAGCATTGGATGCGTCGAGGTTGATTGTCTCCCGAGTTGCTGTGCGGAGAAGCTTTGTTTCTGTGAAAGTACCCCTACCCCTCACCATGCATGAGTCGCTCTCGGGCTGCCACCAAATGCGAGGCTCGGATTTACCATGAGCTAATAAGGCAAAACCTTCTCAGACCTAACCAATGTCAATTGCATCCAGATGCCAAGGTATGCGAAGAAATATAAACCCGCAGATGCGATGCAACGCGTGGTGACGGTTGGCCATATTAGGTCCCCCAAATAGGGACGGCCCGGCAATTGAGATCCAGGGTCTGGGGCGATTGTCAGAGAACGTGATCCATATGGTCCCGGGCAACAAAACGTTGACCAGGAAGTCTTACAATCCCATATTAGGAAGCCATGGTCCCAAAGTTACCCGTCATGCGTCCCTGCTAACAAGGTGCTGCCTCCGGATTGTGACGTGTCTCCGGTGTCGAAGATCTCGCAATGGCGTGGATGCTGCCCTTGTTCTTCCTTCTGAGCTTTAGTCTCGCCCCTGTCTGGGGCCATGTCGAGCCCCTGTTCGACTATGAGCAGGTCTATCTCACAGACGACACGTTGGAGGCCCTCCTCGCAGAGACTAACGCCGCAGAACATGCTGCACTGTTCGCCTTCGATAATGGCAACGCCCTTGATACGAGGTTTTCGGCGGGTGGCACGTGCAAAGTCTTTCCTGGCGATGCTGAGTGGCCATCTCCGCCGACATGGGACATCTTCGACAGGGTGCTCGGCGGTGCACTCATAGAGACGGTTCCTGTTGCGGCTCCTTGTTACAAGAACCTTGGGCTCTATGATGCGGGGAAGTGTGCAAGAGTGCGAGACAGCTTCACCAACCCGTACTTCCAGTAAGTCGGGCTTCTTGAAAGATAGGCGTGTCTCCAAGGATGAGAGAGATTGACAAGCGCATAGAGAGGACGATCCGACATCCATATTCTGGCCCCTATACCAAGGCCGCACGTGTTTGCCAACCTCTGACCCCGAGGGATCGAACTGTACACACGGAGGCTTCCCGGTCTATGCGGTGAATGTCAGCGTTGTCTCGCACATCCAGCTTGCCATCAACTTCGCGCGGAACTCCAATCTTCGCCTGGTCATCAAGAACACCGGCCACTGCTACCTGGGCAAGTCGAGTGGAGCTGGAGCCCTCAGCATATGGACGCATAACTTGAAGGACATCGCTTACTACCCGCATCTCGAGGTGCCGGCGTATTCTGGGCCGGCCATGAAGGTGGGCGCTGGAGTGACTGCCCGCGAAGTTTACCTGGAAGCCGACAGGAACGGTGTCAGTGCCCTTGGCGGCATTTGCGAAGTGAGTTGTGGTGTTCCCGCATTGACGGCAGGCTTCATGCTGATAATGATGATTCGAATAGAGCGTCGGGTACGCAGGCGGATACATCGCTGGTGGAGGACACACTCCTCTCTCCGGCCTCTATGGCATGGCTGCTGACCATGTCATGGCCCTGGAGGTCGTGACGGCTGAAGGCAGATTCATCACTGCATCCGCTGAGGAGAATCCAGACCTGTACTGGGCACTTCGTGGGGGCGGTGGAAGCACCTTTGGCGTTGTCACTTCCATCATTATCCGTGTCCATCCCGAAGTCCCTGTGATAACGTCAGTGTTCTCCTTCCGGACGTCGGAAAATGTCAGCGCCGATACATTCTGGGAAGTCGTGCGGACGTACTTCTCGCTCTTCATTCCATTTACCGACGCCGGAACTTACTCGTGGTTCACGCTCTTGAATCTGAACGGATCTTACTCCTTCGACATGGGGCCTTTCTTCGCACCCAACCACACCATCGAATCCTTCAACGCGTTGGTAAAGCCGTGGTTCGACCGCCTTACCGAGCTGGGTATCCCGTTCACGCCAGAGACGGTTCACCACGAAGCGTATTATCCAGCATGGAACTCGACCTGGGGAAGTGACGTCGGTCTCAACGCAGCCGGCAGGATTAGCGTTCCAGGCAACCGTCTGCTGCCCCGTGCCAACTGGGAAGACCCGGCCAAGTTCAACGCCACGTTTGCCGTCATTAGGAACCAGAGCGAGGCCGGCCGGAGGCTTTATGGCTACCACCAGGCCCCACGCAACCGGGCCAACGCCAATAATGCGGTGAATTCAGCATTCCGCCAGGTCATCTGCTTCCTGGTCTTTGGAGGCACATTGGCGCCGAACCCGACTCCGGCGCAGGTGAAAGCAGCATCGGAGGAGCTGCAGAACGAGATCATCGCGCCGTTCCGTGCGGTCGCCCCTGAGAGCGAAGGTGGCGGCGCTTACCTGAACGAGGCCAATGTTGACGAGCCGCAGTGGCAGGCTGCTTTCTACGGGACGCACTATCCCAGGTTGCTGGAGCTGAAGAGGAAGTACGATCCGAAGGATGTCTTTTATGCCACGACGGCTGTGGGCAGCGAGAGATGGGAGGTAAGAGATGGCGAGCAAGGGGTGCAGACGCAGAATGGGAGGTTGTGTCGGCTGTGTCGGCTGTGAAGCATGCCGCACCGGATGATAGACATCGATGAGCGCTGCGACAAGGGAAAGCTTACTTGTTCTAGGTATGTGAGGACGCGTGGGATATGTGTTGTATGTACATTCGCCGTGATATGCAGAACACAACGCTTGGTCCTCCGCATTGCAATACCCCAACTCACTATTACAAGCATTGAGAGTAGTACGGGTTCTGCGTCTGACATTTGTAGGGAGACGCACAAACTGTTGGTCCAGTCCAGCCCTGGCCACCACATTGACCCCAGTGTGTTTGGGTAGGAGCTGACGGATTGGTGGTTGTCGTCCTCGTAGTCGTGGTAATTGTGCTGCTAGTCGTCGTTGTACGGGTTGTCGGAGTGGTGGTAGGCTTGCTTGTAGACGTAGTCGTCTTGGACGAGCTTGTACGTGACGAGCTGGAGCTGCTGCCCCCACCGCCTGAGGAAGTCTTGACGGTCGATCCGATATCGCCCCAGCGGATGTTTGAGAAGACCACATGCGTGTCCGGATGCTGGGCGATGATGTTTGAGGGGTTGCCTTCGGTGCTGGAGCACGGGCCGTTACTGCCGCTGTCGAGCCAGTTCATGTTGCCCCCATTGTCGTTCCAGATGCTGAAGACAAGTACCATGCCGCGGCCCAATGCCTGTCCCATAGCAACAAGGCCGCCGTAGTTGGCAGCCGAGCCGCATGCGGATGCCAGAATAGTGTCACCGGATGATGATGCACTGGCAACTCTCTGGCCGTTCTGGACGTAGTAGCGAGTGATCTGACTAAGAGAGCCGGTTGTTGTCCCATCGTTGGTGATGAACTGGGTGACGATGGTGAAGGGCTTGGAAGTATCAAGAGTGAGTCCGGGGCCATAGTAGTTCTTGTACCCTTGAGCATAGGGGTTGAAGCCACAGCCGCTCTTGTCACAGTCCCCATTGGCGCAGGGGTGAGGCGTGAAAGCGTTGGCGTAGGCATTGGCTTCCAGGATGTCCATCTCGTTGCAACAGGCGCCCTGGTGGTTGGTGTTGAGGGTTCCGTTTATCCAGGTCTGCACTGGGCACTGCAAAAAGTCAGCATGTCGTCCTAGGTCGAGTCGCATTGTTTGGATTTAACCTACCTGAGCATCGCAGTAACCGCTACCATAGTTGGCGCCTCCGGTGTTGTATGGGTTCCTGCCTCCAGAGGCATCCATCTCGGACAAATAGAGCGCTCCGTTCTCTCCACACGGCAACGTCGATAGGTCCACGTCGAAGCTGAGCTCTTGTCCGAGCAGTTTCATCAGCACGTAATTGCCGTCAGGTCCAAGCAAGTAGGCACGGGGAGAAGCATTGCTGGTCGTGCCGTTGTTTGTGACATATTGCTTCATTGTCATCGCATCACCGGACACAGATATGCCGCTGCTTGCATAAGTGGCTCCCTCGATGACACAGTTCTTGGCACATGTTGCTTCATCGGGACACAATGTCGGGTCGACACCGCTGGACGTGGTGCAGGAGGTGCTGCCGGTGGCGGTGTGAAGCCAGCGGTAGTTCCAGTCGAGGACAACGGATGTGTCCTGTTGTACGCAACCGCCATTTGTCGTACATTTCCAAGTCGGGAGCTGGGGGTGGAGTTCCGGTGTAGATGAGCCCGGCTGCTGGGCAGTCACAAGTTGGACTGCGGCCAACCCAGCAAGCACCCAGGACGAGATGATTGTGCGTGTCATGGCTTCGCATTAGGTTTAGAACTTGTCTTCAGACGAGGGATGTCGGGTTGTTTCATCAGTCCGGTATCCTCGTCCATGGCGGGTCTGCTGGGGTATTTGTATCAATCCGGGGGGCAAGTAGCTGTCCTGAGTAAACATACACATGATCATCGGAAGGGCCAAAGGATATGGCTGCCGCAACCTGTCGCTGTTCTGAGCTTGCGGAGATATGATCCGTCGCATTGTGGTCAGTACTCCTCGGGCCGGTCGCCGTGAGGCTCCGTCACAGCAGCCCGTGGCTAAGCCGGATTCGGGTCTCGGAGGGAGACACTTGGCAATTCCGTGCATGTTTCCGCACGAACCGATCACTGATCTGCTGAGAGAGTTGCATCTTGCCATCGGGAACCAGGTATTCGGTTCTATTCCAGTTCGACCGAGGGGTAGCACTCGCCCTCCAGTCCCGGGGACCAGGAAGTGTTCGTTCCAAGCGCGCTGATTGATGTGGATGGGAGAGCTTCCGGTGGTCACTTGGCCAACTCGGTTCGTAAAAGTCATCAAATGCAAAGACTTGAGGAGCCGCCCTATCTCTATCTCCAAAACACTGGACAACAATATCCTTTGGTGCAAACGGATAAGCGGAAAGGGTAAGGCATTGCGAACGTGTCTGTGCTAGACATTCAAGGTGTGTGGATGATGGACGATGTCAATCAAGCGTTCCGGTATTTCGCGAACCGTGTTTGTGCCCCTCCTCATGTTACCAAGCATCTAGATCGCCGCCAAGACAACAGTAGCTCAAAGCTTGTTCTCATTGAAGCTTCGACGCTAGAGCATGCCAACTGCCAAGAGCCTCCTTCAGCCGCACGCCCATCTTTTGACTTGTCAAGCTTTACGTCTGCATGGGCACTATCCGACTGAACCAGACTTCCATGTATGTGGCACCGACGCCCAAAGGAAGCACAAAGCTTAGCGATCACTGCCGAGACATCCATGCGAGGACATCCATTCGACTATCGGGGATTGCCCCTGAACGCCTTCTTGAAGGGATACCTTTCCATGCGGCTGACCTCGCGCAGATCCCACGATTCTCCGACATGTTGCAGCTCATGGCGGTCAGTCCCGTGGCTTTTGTCGATCCAAACCGGCATCTCGACCACGGCAGAAGCCCTAGTTTCCCTTCTTGCTCCAATGACTCCTGGCGCCTCCAAATGCTAGACGGACTTGGCAGCATATCAGGGCGGGCGAGATGTTTGTCGCTCCCTCAGCATCGAATGGCCCGTCGTCATGTTAGTGGCAATGGTGGCGGTTGTGCTGATCAAGGTACGGAAGCACTTCAGATGCTGGAAGCTTGCGAGGAATAAATAAGGGAGAGGATGTCAGTCATGGGGAAAAGGTTCTGCTCAGTTCATGTATCAAGGCCAGTTGCCCTTTACTTGAAGCACACTTATCAGAATTCACCATGATTCGACCATCAACAACCATGGCACGCATCGTCTTCCTTCTCTCCGCCTTGCTCTTCGGCCTTGCTTCTTGTCATGACAGCACTCGCCGGGTGAAGGACGGCGAAAGCATCCAGGCCGTTCTCAACGACGCCAACCCCGGCGACCATATAGTTGTCGAAGCCGGCACTTATCCTGAGCAGTTGACCATCACGAAGGACAACATCCAACTGTCCGCCAAGAAGGGCGCCACCCTCGTGCCGCCCGGCACTTGGACTCCCAACAGCTGTTCCGATCTGGCCGGCAACGGAACAGAGGCAGGTATCTGCATCACCGGTTCCGACATCGTCTTTGGTGACTTCGTCGAGCACCGCAGGGTCACCTCCGTCGGCACATACGTCCACAACGTCAGAGTGGAGGGCTTCACAGTCATCGGCTTCGGCCTCAACATCGTCATCATCGGAGCCAAGGACGCCGAAGTGAGGAAGAACACCGTCATCGATGGGGGTGGGTACGGCATCCTCACCGTCGGGTCGATCAGCTCCCTCGTCACCCGCAACACGGTCTCGACCACCACCAGCCTCTTCTTCATCGGCATCTGCATGGACGACAAGTCCGACGTCCACGTCACCCAGAACGTCGTCTCCAACTACACCACCTGCCTGTGCGTGCAGACCAACAAGGCGGACGTGGGCCACAACAAGGTCAGCAACTGCTGCTTCGGCGCCTTCGTCGACCCGCTCATCGACGGCGCCAAAGTGACGCACAACCACATCACCAAGTCCAACCCGCTGTGCCAGACGGAATTCTTCGGCCTGACCGGCGGGATAGTGATCCAGGGCGCCACCAACTCGGAGGTGAGGCACAACGATGTCTCCGGTATAAGCGACTACGGCAACCCGGTGCCGGAGCTGATTGCTTTTGGTATTGGCATAGTGGACGATACTAATGGGACGGGTGCCGTTGCGAAGGGTAACCAGGTCACCCATAATACGCTCTATGACAATGAGCTGGATATCTTGGTGTTTACTACGGGATCTGGCAATGAGGTTGCGCATAATAACTGTACTACACCTGCGGAGCTTTGTGGGAAGTGATGGCCTGTTGTTGGGGAGACCTTGCTTCAGCCCTCTTTGGATTCAGGATGTATTGGTTGTATTGGCTTCTACATTGATGCAGTTGTACACGGACGGCATAATGTTAGTCACCTTCAGAGCAGACTGTTATTTGTAAAAGCATCTGTACACTTCAAGTTTAGCAGGATTGTGCAACGCCATCAGGTGATATAGGTTATTCAATGATGTTGTTTAGGTTCACCGGTATCAGGAGTGTAAGGTACCCCTATTCTGTAGGACGCCCAAGGACAGCAATGGTGATAAGCTCACACACTTAACGAACACCTTCCGCCCAGTTAGCCAGAGCTCCTACGCTCATCTACCCACAGCGAGCCCTGTATCAGCACAGGTACCAGCACCACTCGGTAGTCCACGACCGCACCGACCTTACTTCTTGGCCTTTCCACCTTCCGGCGAGCAGCAATCGTGTAGAAGAAGCTGCCATCGAATATGCCGCGAACGTCCTCTTTCCTTGTAATCCCGTCCTCCGGCCACAACATCAGGTAAGTCGCCAGCCCTAGATAAGGTCAGATCACCTTCAACTGTCACAATCGCAGAGTTTCCAATTTCACTCACATTCAAATATCTGTCCACCCCACCCGATCGGATCAACCAGTAACCTCTGGCCCTTGTGGAAATCCCACAGGTCCCACATCGTCAGGCCGTGTTTGCCCTTGCCGTACTTCGAGAGGATATCTTCGAACTTCTGCGGTATGAAGCGGCCCTCCGTGTCGTAGGTGCCGCTGTCGCTGCCGTGCTTGCACTTGTGGATGGCGGCGATGTAGATGCGGAAGAGCGGGTCGGGGAAGACGGAGGGCAGAGTCGGGTAGGAAAAGTTGGCGTGGATGATCAAGACCGAGAACAGGGAGAGGAAGTAGCCGAAGCCCAGCCGGCGGAAGCCGACGAAGGTGTCCCAGGGGTAGATAATGCCGTCGTGGTCCTGGGACTGGTAAGCTCGCTGCTGGGCTTACCAAGGAGGGGGTTGAAAAGCAACTGGTCGAAGAAGTCGAGATGCTGCTGCAGAACACTCTGGTTCTTGTGACGTTCGGCCCAGCCATCCTCTGTTGTTCCCTCGGGCTTGTCGAATGATGGGGCAAGGTTGGCGCGCGCAACCCCTGGAGAAGAGGTTAGCTGCGGTCAACAGAAGATCGTGGGTGCATTTCCCTACCGGCCTGAGGCACCCGCTCATCACCCTCGGGTTGAATGATTGGTTTGTTCGTGGCAGTTACCGGGGCCATGGACACGCCCGTGGTGATGGAGTCGTCGTTGGCCATGAGGATGCCGTCTGTAAGTGTTACCGCGCCATTGGCAAGGGTGACCGGCATCACGCTAGGCTTTTGGGCGCCCTTGACAACAAAGCGAAGAGATGGTGTTTGAAGGGCATAAGAATACGACACGAGGGTTCAGCGACGGGAAACACGAATAGTACTTAAACCATAGACAAGAATTGGATTCCAGAGCGCTCCGAAAGTCAGATGCCGATAGTGGTGGAAACCAAGCCAGCTCTGGGACGGGACAAGGGCTGGTGAATGTGATGTTCACAATATATTTCCAAGGTGAACATGTGACAGGCTTGTGACAGGAGGTTGACAGGATACAACTCGGCAAGTACACAGAAGGTCCCCTTGTACCGGTGACGTCATGATGACCAACGTAGATTGAAGAGAGAGGGAATTCGCATTGGTCTGGTCGGTGTTTCCTTCGATTGTGTCGCTTAGGGGGCGGTGGTAAAGTGCATCGACTTTGTATGGCTGTGGTATGCACCGCAGCTAGGCAGGCGTTGGCTGTCCAATCTCGAGTAAGCAACGACTCCCGACCGACATGGCAGTCAGTCAGATATATGACGGTATGGAAGGAGTGGAGGTGTGACCATGGAGAGGTTCAAATGCAAGCAGCGTCATCCTCATCCTCATCTCCAGGAACAGCAAGTTGAGGCGCAAGTGCATTGGGATGTTGCAAGACCTCCACCACTTGGCTTAGCCTTCCATTTCCCTGCATTTCGGTTGTTGTTGTCTGAGTTGGGAAGCACAGGTCCAGAGATATTTCGGGACAGGAGACGCTAGTCTTGGCTTGTCATACAATCAACATGTGGTATTATCATTGATCGCCAGTATACCTATAAGCCGTCGCCCCCGCAACGCCTCAACACACTCATCAGTCGCTTGCTATCATGGAAAAATTGTGTACGTCTGATGATCAGCACTTGAGCACCATCCCTTCAACGATAGTCCTGCTGCTGGTCCTGGTTCGGGTTGAAGTCTCGCAGAACCCATCCAGCCTGAGCAGCGGCAGGATGACCAACGCTCATTGCCTCCAGTTGCTGCACGGCCTGCGTCATGCCGCGATCGTTTTCTGACGTCGCGCTCGGCGTTGTGTTGTTTGTGCTCCACGTTGTCGCCGAGTTGCTCCTACTTCCTGTTCCAGCCCCGATCGCGCTCAGTGTTGTGGAAGTAGGCGATAGCGATGTACGCCCGCTGTCCGATCCTACCATGTATGTATCTCCGCCATTGTCGGCAACGACCGGCTGAGATGGCGATCTGGCCTCCGTGCTGATAGTAGCAGGGCTGAGGCCGAGGGTGGGGGACGCAGAGGGAGAACTCCCCGTCATCGCATCGCTCTCCAACACGAGGCGCGTTAGTCCGGCGGCAAAGACGAAATACGGAACGAAGCAAGGAGTCCGCCGCAGCGTAAATAGACTCGCGTAGCTCTGCGTGACATCGAGAATAGCCTGAACGGCTTCCGCACAAACGGCTCGCGGCGATGTCCCCGCCACCTCCATCGAACAATTGATAAAGGGACGAAACAGAGCGAGTAGACAAAAATGGAAGTAGATGCTAGAAAACGAACCAGTCCAGTCAGATCACCGGTCAAGAAAACACGAGATGCTCGGGCAAACACCTACTGCGCAAACAGTGTGCAAGGGAAGGAATCTCCCTGCTCTGTGAGGAAAATCGTGATGGTCTCATACGACTCGAGACATGTCTGATACACGGCCGGGAGCTGGTCGATCGTCGTCGGGTTCCCGGACTCGCCAACTCGAGATAAGAAGGTGTAGACATATTCTGTCTGGTCGAAGATGAAGTTGCTGAGCATGTCTGCGGCCTTCGGCTTTGCATCTGTGTCGAGTTTACTCCACAGCCGAGTCACTAATTCTTTACTGTTAGTTTGGCCCAATTGCATTGTGCAGAGCTTGTCCGCAGTAAGAGACTCACTTCGCTCCTGTAGCTGCGCCGCCAGATTTTCGCCGTCACGGTCGGAGAAGTTTGAAACAAGCGGCATCGTTTTGTAATAGTAGTTGGAGGCGGGTGATAGTTGGTCGGTGATAAGTCGTATAGCCCTGTTAACATGTACACGCATTAGCAGGAGGTTGGCTGCAAGCTTTCAAGAATCACCATGGTGAAGGGCACAACATACCGAGCGAGCGACAACACGCCCAAAAAGGTCGTGCATCTAACGGTGAGATGGTCGGTGAGCCGGCCATGTCGTTCCAAGTCTTCCACATCGAGAGCACTCAGAAGTCGCACGGCTTGGAGACACAGCTCCTGCGCCTCCAATTCCCGGCCAAAGGACATCTCCCGCATAGCGAGCAGGGCGAATGTCTGGATGCTGGGAAGATTCGGTACTTGAGACTCGAGTATGAGAAGGCCCTTCGATTCACTGAAGAACTGTTCTCCGAGGAGATATGCGTCGCCCGAAGAGGTGGTCTTGTCGGGTTCCATGTAGCGTGTCGCTACGGACGCGATGGCGTTGACAAGCGCCGGAGAGCAGAACTGACGCCCACCGTCGAAATAGTCGCGCAAGAAGAACTCCTGGGATACCATGGTAAATGGCGGGAATTCCCAGCAGAAGAAGAGCTCGATTAGGCTGTCAAGGAGAGTCCTGTTTGGCGTGACTTTCGTCCATATGGTACTTCCGCCTATGGGCAGACGTTCGGTGAGACCGGCGGAGAAGCTGTGCCGGCGAGTCGCTGGGGCGCGCCGCGTCGATGACGGGAGACTCGCTGCGCCGGAAGTCTCTTTGGGGTCCAACAGCCAGACTGGCAATTCAATGTCGCCGCCAGTACTAGAGTTGAAGTCGAAATGGCCCGTCGCAACTTGCTTGCTGATGCCATCGATTTTGCGGCTTTTGTCAGTGAGCCCCGGCGTTTCGGCCATGGGTGCGTCGTCGGCAGAGGGAAGGGTTGTCGACGTGGTAAATTCATTTTGGAGAATGCCCTCCTTACTGTCTTCTTCATCCTCGTCGTGTTGGATGTCTCCGCCGTCTTGGGCGCTGAGGCTTTGAGCTATGGCATGTACGGGTACGCCAGCACGGAGTCGCTGTACGATGGCCTCGTGTTTGTCGAGGAGGAGGGCATTCAGGACGGCCCTATTGTTGAGTCTTTCACGTCTGAGTGTTTCGACTTCGGCGCGAAGGTCGTCCTTTGTTATGGTTGCTTTGGCCTTGTAGTCGCATTTTTCGCCGCGGGCCACGCATCTTGAGCAGGGATTTTTGCCATCGCACTGTGTGCACCGGAGGATGTTAGATACATACATCGGGAAAACGGTGAATGACTTTCAGTCACAGTATCGAGCCATCGTCACAGCTTTACGCAACCACATTTCCCGTCGTCTCACTTATGACACACCATGGCATGGAAAAGGATTGTAGGAAAGACTGTGTTGACATGCCTTTGTTCTTTTCTTCCGACAGCCAACGCAGGCATTCATCGTCATCTGCCGCCTCATGTAGCTCCTCGTTGAAGAAGAGACGGAGCCATGGTCGGTGCCGGCGGTGGTCGACGGCGGTCCGGTAGGGAGCAGGGGGACGTGTCTTGAAGTCATGGGAGGAGGCGCTGGTGCATCCAGCCGACCATAATCGCAGTTTCGAACAGCCAGTGTCGTTCAGACGGGGCCACGACAACCACAGTGAACAAACTGGTGGTGACGGTCAGGAGGATAATTGTGCGAGGACAAAGTCGATATTACTCCGAGCAGAGCACACCCATGAGGAGCACGACGGCATTCTAGAGGGTTTCACCTCCTCGTTCCATTGGTGTGAGACTTTCTGGAGGATGGGGAAATGGTTTCTGTGGATGCGACACTGCGACAATATGCGCAATTGCACTGGGATATCGATAACTTTTGGGAACTGCCGCGATGGGGGAAAAAGGGTGTGTGTGGCGTAATTTGAAGAGATCGGTGAGGTATGCTTGCGATAATTCTGCGTGCTTTTTCGGACCCTGACTGACCCTGAGATCGATCTGCAGAGAGTTCGGGTGGTGACGGGGATCGATCAACACGTCAATGGCGGAAAAGTGGGAGACGCGATGGGTATTTGGGACAAATCGCATCCTGTTCGATAAACTTGATCCGAAGTGTGTGCCAGGTGCTTGGAAACTCGGCATTGGGGACCATCGTGTGCCAAGGAGACTATGATGTCACTGCTTAGGCCGCGCATTTCGACTTCTGCAGCTGCGTGGGTCTAGAATTTCCAGGTTCCAGGTTCCATGGCAGGCCCTGTAACCTTGGCAGCAGAACTGACTGTCATCCATGATGAAGAAGCGAAGCACTCCATGTCGGCCTTGAATTCCTTGTGGTGTTGATTTAAACCTGGAAGAAATGGAGTGGAAATCAAGACGTTAGTCACCCTTTCAGTTCAACAAGTGGTGTGTCAAGAGTTTTGCAGCGGCTTTAGTCTAATTCTTAGGGGAGATGTGTCGACCGGAACCTCCGACGAAAGGTAGCCACAATTACCGGAGCTCTTTCTTCGCTGACAGCCCGGGTAGCTCAGTTGGTTAGAGCGTGGGACTTTTATGACTCTTTGCAAAAAGCACGTCGGACATCCCAATGTCGAGGGTTCGAGCCCCTCTTCGGGCGGCATTATTATTTTTGCACTCTCAAACTTGGATGGGATCCCGGGGAAGTCTCCACCCGTTTTGCGCCTCAATCCGGTGACCTCCCACAGTACTCGGATGCAACTCTGGTAGAACTGTTTGGGAGTCATGGTTCTCATATCCTGGCTCCCGTTAGCACTGTCTATATGCTCACACTGCTGCTAGCGCGCAGGGGTACTCTCTGGCTCCAGGATCTAACGGATCGTGAATGATGAAGACAATGCCGGACATGGTGACGGGCTATATGCCCATGTGAGAATCGGATGGAAGAGACACCTAGGAGCCCATTGAGGAAGGTTTGGCAGTTCCATCTGGTCTACAACGATGCATGTCGATTGCACGTGATTCTGTCTCGCAGATGGATTTGATAAGACGGATAAGACTCGATGCTTAGTCACGGCGCGTGGTCTACTGCTTCTAGAATGGTCCGTGCGCCTGGGGAATTTATCGCCTGCGATTGTCAGAGTTGCCCAGTCGCCCCGAAGCATCAACCCGAACAACACGTCACGAATACTTCGTCCTCTCTCGTCATTTCACCACACAACTCATAACGGGCATCTCGCAGTCTCCCGCAAAGATGCCTCCACAGATCAAACAAGATCTCAACCGCTCGGGCTGGGAGAGCACCGACTTCCCGTCCGTGTGCGAGAACTGCCTCCCCGCGAATCCCTACGTCAAGATGCTGAAGGAGGACTTCGGCGCCGAATGCAAGCTCTGCACCCGCCCCTACACCGTCTTCCAGTGGGCTGCCGACCGTGCCCATGGCCGCAAGAAGCGAACCAACATCTGCCTCACTTGCGCCCGCCTGAAGAACGCCTGCCAGTGCTGCATCATGGATCTGCAGTTCGGCCTGCCCATCGTCATCCGCGACAAAGCCCTCGAGCTCGTGGCCCCAGGTCCCAGCAGTGACATCAACCGCGAATACTTTGCCCAGAACAACGAGCGCGCCATCGAGGAGGGAAGGGCCGGCATTGAGGAATACGACAAGGCCGACGACAAGGCGCGCGAGCTGCTAAGGCGGTTGGCACAGAGCAAACCATACTTCAGAAAAGGCAGGGCGGTCGACGAGGAGGGTAACGAGTCCACCGCCTCTCCCGGCGGCGGCAGTGGTAGCGGACCGGGACCGGTTCGGTCGCGCGACTCTCGACCAGGCAGCGGCGCACGACCGGCGCGCAAAGCACCATTCGCCGCCATCAACCAACCGCCCACGCCCAAAGACTGGCTCCCGCCCTCGGACCCGAACATCATGTCCCTCTTCGTGACGGGCATCGAGGACGACCTCCCCGAGTTCAAGATCCGGGACTTCTTCAAGCCCTTCGGCAAGATCAAGTCGCTAGTCGTGTCGCACATGTCGCACTGCGCCTTCGTCAACTACGAGACGCGCGAGGCGGCCGAGAAGGCGGCGGAGGAGTGCAAGGGCCGCGCCGTCATTGCGGGTTGTCCTCTGCGGATACGGTGGGGACAGCCCAAGGCGATCGGGACGATGAACAAGGAGGAGAGGCTCGAGATGATACGCGATGGACGGTCTGCTTTTGCGAGGCCGAAGGGTGCGCCTGGGGGGCAGAAGGCTATTGAGGGTGGTGGTAGTGCGCAGGGACAGGGACGGGCACAGCAGAAGGATGATTTGGCTGGTTTGGCTGTTGCGCCGCCGCCGGGGCAGGATGAGGTGCAGTATGAGAGTTTGGCTGGCAATTGATGAGGGTCAGGGGAGATTCATGGCTGCATTGCAATGGTGTTAGGCGTTTGGAGGGAATGATCGCATTGGTCTGCATTTGGTTCGCTCTGGTTCGTCACTTCAGGAGTTTGCTGGCATGGTATGCTCGGCTTGCACAATGGAGGATGTTTGGTATTGATTCAGAGGAAAAGCACGATCCTCATAAGGCGCTTCCTGGCATCCTGATAGAGCCAATTCAAGTCACTCTCATCGTCTTTACAAGTGCTTGCCTCTCCCAACTGTGTGTGTCTAGATATGCAACGGATATTGGATCGAGGGCTGCGTAGTCGTGGGTATCATAGGTGTGTGTTTATACAAGGTGTTATACATTTGCTATAGCCCAGGCAAGTCAGGCTGGGCCCACCGTCTCTGCACAGTCCCGTGGCCAGATGGTGCTAGACGTAGGTCCTCCTCCATCATCGTAGCATTGGAGTTGGTCGGAGACGGTCCGCGTTCTATTGACTGCAGCACTTCCCGCCCTCGACCTGGACTGCCTTCCCGCCCATCATTATCGTGTCATTGTCGCCGCGTTCTATGTCGTCGTGTATCCGTAGCTCTGCAGCAACCGTCAGTGATCCGTGCCAGTCGGGCATGGTGTCCGGCAGAGAAGCAAGCACTAACTGTAGACGTCTCCCTCCTTCTTCCCCTGCACGACGTTGCTCCTCAAGAAGGATGCGACTTCTTGAGCATGCTGTACCCCTGCCTGTACTTCTGGATCTGAGGGGGATAGCGACCGCTTGTCTCGGAAGCTCTGGCGTATCGTTTCCGTCGCTGCAGCAAGGACGCGGGAGTCGCCTGGAACATGGCGGTTAGCATCCAGTGGTCTGCTCAAGGTCCCAGGAGAGGCCCGGCATTCGAGGGGCGCATACCTTCAAATGCAATCTTTGCCGCCCGAAGGAGGTTCCTGTATGCTACGAGCGCCATGGTAGAGGATGCGGGGAGGGATAAGGGGCGGTGGTGTCTTCACTGTCGCAAAACTTCAGCCGAGCTTTGGACTGTGGCAGAGACGTCAGTGACGGCCGCTCGAGATCCGCTATGATTGGTCATTGCGCATGGGAGGGTGATCCACATTTCGCACTAAAAACTTCCTGCCGAGAAGTGACCCCACCAAAATTCAACACTGACTTTTCTGCTTCTCCAGACTTCTTCCGTCGTACAAACAACAACGTCCTGTCTCTCATTCATCCCATAATTGCGGTCTACCTACATACATACGCCATGACGACTTCCATTGTCATCCCCCGTGCTCTGCCCAAGCTACCCGAGGGCTGGGCCGCCGAGAAGGACTTCAAGACCGTGGGCAAGCTCAGTGCCGCCACCCAGAGGACTATCGAGCCTGTTGGGCCTCACTTCCTCGCCCACGCCCGCCGGGCCCGTCACAAGCGCACATTCTCGGAGGATGACCGCATACAGGCCCAGGAGAAGGCCAAGAACGTCGAGGAGGACGAGGACAGCGAGATCAGCGAGGCCGAGGACCCCATGATGCTGCAGCGGGAGGCCAAGGACTGGAAGGTGAGCCGACACAACCTTCCCCATCAGCCATACGGCACATGTGCTAACTCGTGTTCCGTTACAGAGCCAAGACCACTACCAGGTACTAGGTCTCTCCAAGTATCGCTACAAGGCGACCGAGGACCAGATCAAGAAGGCCCACCGCAAGAAGGTCCTCAAGCATCACCCCGACAAGAAGGCCGCTTCCGGTCGCACCGAAGACGACAACTTCTTCAAGTGCATCCAGAAGGCCTTCGAAGTCCTGCTCGACCCCGTCAAGCGCTGCCAGTTCGACTCGGTCGATGAGAAGGCCGATGTCGAGCCTCCTACCAAGAAGGAGCTCCAGGCCAAGAACGGCAAGAACTACTACAAGCTGTGGAGCAACGTCTTCAAGGCCGAGTCCCGCTTCAGCAAGGTGCATCCCGTGCCCCAGTTCGGCGACGAGAACTCGACCAAGGAGGAGGTCGAGAACTTTTACAACTTCTGGTACTCCTTCGACAGCTGGCGCACCTTCGAGTACCTCGACGAGGACGTGCCCGACGACAACGAGAACCGCGACCAGAAGCGCCACACGGAGCGTAAGAACGCCAACGCCCGTAAGAAGAGGAAGGTGGAGGACAACGCCCGCCTGCGCAAGATCCTAGACGACTGCTCCGCCAGCGACGAGCGCATCAAGAAGTTCCGCCAGGAGGCCAACGCCGCCAAGAACAAGAAGAGGCTCGACCGCGAGGCCGCCGAGAAGAAGGCGGCCGAGGAGGCCAAGGCCAAGAAGGAGGCCGAGGAGAAGGCGGCCAAGGAGGCCGAGGAGAAGGCCAAGGTCGACCGCGAGGCCAACAAGAAGGCCAAGGAGGCGGCCAAGACGGCCGTCAAGAAGAACAAGCGCGTGCTCAAGGGCTCCGTCAAGGACGCCAACTACTTCGCCTCGGGCGATGCTTCGGCCGCGACCATCGACGCTGTGTTGAACGACGTTGACCTGATCGTGGCCAAGATCGACCCCGATGAGATTGCTGCTCTGGCTGCGAAGCTCAACGGGCTCAAGGTCGCTGACGAGATCAAGGGCGTCTGGACTGGTGAGGTCAAGCGTCTCGTTGAGGCTGGCAAGGTGAAGGAGGGTGAGGTCAAGGCCCTTGCCTGAGTGTGTGTTCTTTTAGCGAGATAGGAGCGGCATGGATCATACACATACACCGTTATAGATATCCGGATATTCACTGGCGCATCGGGGAGCGGTAGAGAGGTGTTGTTAGTAGCGAATAGAAGCAGTTTTGAGCTGTACGTGTGGAACCACATGCTGTCGTGATCTGGGCATTTGTTTTCGGTGTGCTGGAGGCGTGGCTGGAGTCAACAGGTGTCGTCGGTATGTGACGTTTCCCTGCGCTGATGCAGAAGCAGTCAACTATGGTTCCAGGCATCTGCCTGTGTGCCCACAGACACCGCATGTCAATGTGGCAGACGCCCATATGGGGGAGACTATATTCCCCGGATTGAACTGCCCTTATGCCGGTTCTTGCTCTAGGTCATGAGCCCGGCTTTTTGCGACTTCTACTACGCATTTTCCACCTCCACCTATCACCCAGGAGCAACACCGCTACCCACCATCCAGACTCGCTCTCAGAAAGCAGTACTCGGACCACTCGTCAAGACATCTGCCGAGACCGACAACCCGTTCTCTTCCAAAGGAACAACTGTAGACCTAGAAGTCCTCCAGGGCCAACACAACTATCGCCGCTGGAGCAGAGACTTCGAGGTTCTTGTAATGGCCAAAGGCGTCTGGAAGATCATCAACCTTACCTAGGATCTAGCAGGACCATCATGTCGAAGCATGCAGAGCAATCGCCGACGACCGCGCCCGCGACCACCATACCACCAGACTTGAATGCAACGTATCTGTGGAGCTTGGAGATCAGCATAACTGGTAAGGTTGCTTATGCTTATTCGCCTTGTCGAAAAGGTGGGAGGAGAGTTGACGGGCCCTTGACGGAACCAGGTCGACCATGGCTGGCATATTAAAGCCAAGGAGAGAGTGCAGATTTTGATTGACCGCCATCACACCGCTCCTGTGACCGGGCCAGCTAGATTGAAGCCGCGTAAGTCCTCCCTTGTGTGTTTATTAACTTGGTACTGATCATTGGCTGTGCGCTTCTGGCAGTTCCAGCAGTGTCTAAAAGGGTCTGCGCAGGTATCAGGGCGATGCTCACCATCACCAAACCTGCGCGGCATCTTTTGGCTGGAAGAAGCGCCCAGTTTCTGCTCTGTGAGCAATTCCTGCTCGTTGTACCCTTCTTGTCCATACGGCTCTGGCCCTTCCGGCATCTCTCACGCTGCCGCATCCAGTATAAGAGCACGCTTGTACAGGGTCAACACCAGCCTTACCACTGCTTCAACGAAACTCCGCCGGCAAGAGACGGTCAAGATACGTGGGACTCGGAACAGTCAACGACCCAAGACAGAAGGTGTCATTACGTACAAATCCGAATGTGATTCGCTCCGGCGTTCCTGCACGCAATAACACAAACACTGTCCTGGTCGCAACTTCATATATCCAACACATACCAGTCGGGTTTCAACTGCGGCATTTGCAAGCAGAACAAGAAATCGAAAGGGAGTTCAGCCGGGGAGCCAAGATGTTTGCCAAAAGCCAGGCTGGGCGACCTGGCAAGGCGACCGGTTCTCACCCAAGAACTCGTCGTACAAAATGTGCAGGCGAAGGGTGAGCCAAGTGGCTGGGAGAGGGTGGTCCGCTTAAGCTCGGGAACTATAAGTTAAAAACAGCTCACATGTATAGCAGCTCGGAGCTACCTATACCAGTAAGTATGTGTCCTTAGCGAGGACGGACAGGTGACCGACCATTCAAGTATGGTGACATACCTCGTCTAATGGCAAGGTGCTTGTGGTTGGTGTCACAGCTTTACCCCAGATTTACCCCAGGACGTCCCGACTGCGTCTGGGTGACTGGCTATATTAACCGCAGCGCCTCGTTAAACAGCCGGACCAGTCAGCCAGGGCGAGTGTATTACTGGAACAACTGCCAGCACCCTCTTTGGTAAACTTCCTTGTTCCTTCTAATGTTCGTTCCGGTTGCCCTAGTTCGAGTCGATGTTGCCACGCAGACAGCCCCCTATAAGGTGTTTTCCTTGACAAGTCTCAATGTGACACAGCGCCGTCGGCGGTCACTCAATCAGCGTCCTCTCATTTCTCATCCAACCGACCCCTGCAACGAACTCGATCCTGGTTCGTCGTGGCATTTGCCGGAGGCGATCCTATGTTGACCACTGTGGTTCACGATATTGTTCACCATGGGGACTACTTTCGGTGAGTCTTGGCAACCTTATGTCACGGCGGCGTTGACCATAGCAAGCCGGAACACTATGCCGGAACACGCGTCCGGGAAATGGAAAGACACAGATTTTCACAAACTTTGGTATAGATCATGGCGTTGGGATCTGTGTTGCGGCGCATGAGACGACCGCCTGGTTCAGGGTATATCATGGCTCTCCCTCCAGCCACCGCCGAATCAGGTCCATCCGATCTGGAGGCATAAGTCTGCCGCCATCACTACAACCAAAGTGCCCAACTAGCCCAGCTGTACAAGCCAGCTCGGTGACTGCTAGCCCACCATGGCTCGAAGAAGCTTGGCATCTCTGGCGTTTCTCGCCGTGCCCTGGCTGTTGCTATCACTCGTCGGTCTTGCCTCTGGCGATGCCGTGCTCGACCTGCAGAACAAGGGACGGCCGAACCTCGATGCCCAGCTGGCCAAGTCCAAGACATGTACGAAGGACAAGCTGTCCGTTCGGAGAGAATGGTAAGCCAGCGGCTCCGCGTGCCAGACATCAACTGTCACATTCGCAGGCATCGTGATGATCGAGCATCTGATGACTGACAATGTTGCTTCCAACTTTAGGGGCGATATATCTGCCACCGAGAAGAAGGCGTACATCGCTGCCATGCTCTGCATAATGTCGGCGCCGTCGAAGCTGGACAAGACCAAGTTCCCTGGAGCCAAGTCTCGGTACGACGATTTCGTGGTTGTGCACATGAACCAGACACTCAACATTCACGGGACGGTAAGTGGGTTCGCTGTCTTGGTTGTTGCGACGATGTAGACTAACGCCTTACAGGGAAGCTTCCTCTCGTGGCACCGGTATTACACCTGGGCCTTTGAGCAGACTCTCCGCAGCGAGTGCGGCTATAACGGCACTCAACCGGTATGACACCTTATAGCTTGACCTTCCGTTCATCCTCCTTGTGCTTCGGTGTTACACGTGCTGACGGAACAACGTCTAGTACTGGGACTGGGGAAGATGGGCGGCAGACCCCGAGAAGTCTCCCATATTCGACGGCAGCGACACGAGTCTAAGCGGCAATGGGCAGAAGATCACGCACAACAGCAACGGAATCGTGCTTGGAAACGGAGGCGGATGCGTTCAGACAGGGCCCTTCAAGAAGTATGTCACTAACCCTAACCCTTAATCCGTCACCCCCAGTGCCCCTAGCTGACTGTCACCAGCATGACCGTCCACCTCGGCCCCGTCTCCCCGGCCGTCGACCCGGCACCGCCGCGCAACCCGCGGACCGACGGCTACGGCGACAACCCGCGCTGCCTCCGGCGGGACATCTCCAACGTCCTGTCCTCGCGCTACACCCGCACGCAGGACATTGTTAGTCTGATCACCAACGCGAAGACCATCGGCAACTTCCAGGACACCCTGCAGTTCGCCGGCAGCGCGCAGGCGGGTATAGGGCTACATGCAGGCGGGCATTACACCATAGCCGGTTCGTCGTTCTTCCCCTTGAGAGTTAAGTTATGATGTGGTGGGATGGAAAAGGTTGACGATGAGTAGGCGACCCCGGCGGCGACTTCTACACCTCCCCCAACGACCCGGCGTTCTACGTCCATCACGCCATGATCGATCGGACGTGGAGTATCTGGCAGACGCAAGATCTGACGAATCGGGTGGCCGTTATTGCCGGTGGCACGAGCATGATGGGGTTCGGCAGCCGGGCGCAGAGCTTGGATGATATTGTTGATCTCGGTGTGGTCGGTATTGCAGGCCAGAGGTACAAGATAAGGGAGCTTACGAGTACGGTTGACGGGCCGTTCTGCTATGTTTATGAGTGAGGAGAGGAAGCAGGAATGGGAGATTGTTGGGTTTGCATTTGTCTGAGCTCGCAATGTGTGAAGAAGCCCGCACGAACAAGTAGTTATGCATGTCTCTATGTACACCTGTGGCAGGATTCGCATGTGAGTACGGTAACATGCTCATCGTCGTGTCGTCGGCTAATCATGGAATCGTCCACTCGCCAGGTACCACACTAACATGCGTAATGCTGCAACATGAGTATACTATTCGAGGGCTGTTCAGTGTTGATACATTTTCCCGGGCAGTATCTCCAGGTATCATTCCCAGGCCCGAAGTAACGAGTATCGGGCATCTGTGACCAAGGTGTCCCGAGACCATCTGCCGTGTTTTGCCAGCTGCGGTAAGTGTTAGCAGAAAGACGGGGATCAGTGGAAGGGCAAAAGAGATCTTATACAGGATTTTCCCACCAGTCCGGGAACTGCACGCTGGGTCCGTACGTGACGGCGAAGAAGATAACTATGCCGCTTAGAGCCGAGATCTTAGGCGTGTCCTTCTCGAAGCTTTCGATAGATCACCCATGGCCCATGGTCCGTCACAGGCCGGCAGACCTACCGTCCGAATAAATCCCGAGACTCGCAGGCTGACAGCGAACGCTTAACCTCGAGGAGTTGCTCGGGGATGCGTCGGTCCCAACCACCTCCGGTCGGGGGCTCAATTACTGACGGGGCTGTGCTGGCGATACTGGTGTTAGCAAGTCCGTCGTCCCGGCCATTGCAAGATCCTGTCGTGCAGAAGCGATCGAAAACAAGACGACAGGACTAAGACTCGTGGTAGACTCAGACTTCTGACTCTCGTCCTTGGTAACGGAAGATGGAATGCTGGAACTGTAAATCCATCCCACTGAAAAGAAAGACCGCCATGCTCAGGCCCCCAAAGTCCGTCCCGTGCTTACATTGCGATCGGCAATGGACGCGCTCCAGGACATCTGCCAAGCATCGCGAGTTGCCCGACTTCAACATCGAGATGATCTTGGATGCTTTCGCTAGACCGTACCATATTTGCGGGGAAGATGAAGTCTGTAATAGCTCTCGCATTGTCTGCGACATGCGTCAGCGCAGTGTTCGACTGGCGATCTATCTCTGAGAGGTATTCTCGTCGGCACCAGTATTTAGAAAGGGGTTGCAGGCGACACTTTAATGGCGACGTGATGGGATGAACAACATCTCGCTACACTCAACGTACCCCGAACATCAATTAACTCTGCTCGACTTGTGAGTCAACACATTGAAGATTGCAAGACTGAACCTGTTGTAATCTATTCCCCTCTGTATCTAGAACATCGCAGCTGGAGCTCCCGCCAACGTGCCTCGCTGTCCATCTATCAATTCGCGCTGAGATCCAGCAAGTCCTGCAGCTCCCTGTCAAAGTCGTTCACATACTCGTCATCAGCGTCGTCCCAGCTGTGCGACACATCGTAGGCGTGCTATTTCGTGAGCAAGTTGAGCACCGCCTTGACCACCAGCGCGCGTTTCTCCACCACAGCCTCCTTCTCCTCCTCCCCTCCTCCTGGTTGGCGTACATCTCAAAGAAGTGCCCCTTCTTCTGCTACCACTTGAGCATGGCCCGTAGCGATTTGGTCTTGCCGAAGTTCAGGGAGCCGTCTGCCTCAGGTACGTTTTCCCTGCGCCGCATACTTGTCGGCCTCCCTCGGCTGCTTCCGGGTCCCCTCCAAGACACCAGTGACCTCCTTGTCCCCAACAATGAGGAGTGCCGACTTTTGGCGCGTGAACATCACATTCAAGCGATTGTCTTGTGAGAGAAACCCGGCACCGCGGCCCTTCGTCGTTCCAGTGATGATGACGACCAAGCGGCCTTCTCTGCCTTGGAAGAAGTCCATGGTCTGGAGCTCAGGCATACCCTTCAGCAGCGGGTAGTACCTCAGCAGGCGGTTCCGATTTCTCACGTTGGGCCTATGGGCCGACATGACGACAAACTCAGAATGGTTGGCCCCGGTCTGCTCCACAAACTGCGACAGCAAATCGAGCGTGTTTTTGACCTGCTGTCGGTTGAGAAAAGCAACAGTTGCTTGTTAATACAGCCGGTGAGTTGAAATTTCAGCAAGTATCAATCTCGCCTCTGGAAGTTGACTTCCGGTATAAGTAACGCTGCAGCGTTCTGGCGTGGTTTATGATGTGGATACCACAGTCCTCATCGTCCACTTGCTGGAGCACATTAACCGAGATGAAGTCACGAGTCGCGACTGTATCGGGCAACCAATGCTGGACGACGTCTTTCACGGTCTCCATATGTGCGTCTCCGTGGATAGGGTCGAAGAGCAAGGTGTGTGTCAGTCGATGGCCGCCAAACGAGACGATGACAAGGAGGACAATCTGTCCAACTGCAGTTTCATTCGACGAAATTCCAATGTGTGCACCCTGTTCCTGCCTATACTCCGCTGCGCGGTCGACGTCCAGTACGATTAGTGACACGGGGATACAGTTCAGGGGCCTAGTAAACAGAAAATCTTGGCAGGAAAGGGTCACGTGTAAGACTCCCATAGTACTTAGACCGGGTCTCGACTACAAGGGAAAACTTAGAAGGGACACCACACTTCTGGCTGATCAGCGAGCCCGGAAGATCAATATACACCCCCTTTCTTGCCAATTGGTATATCCTACACTTGTGAATATGTGACCTTGTACTTTATACATCTTATCCTCCTACCTTCAAACTATCTCGCGGCCTTCGTAACAACCTGATCAGGCTATTCTAGGCGTATAAACGCCTAACACGTCTCGCAGGCTCACCCTCAGGCTCGAGTATCTATTCTGTCTGGGTTGGATTTGGCGTCCCGTCGTCATTAGATGTTTGCTGAGCGATGCCGCCGCAGAGAATCGCTCAGCGGGGAAACCGTTTCGCAATCACGTCTCGTGTACCCCAGATCATCATCCACTGAGCCTCGCGGATACTTGCCGTCAGCACTGCACATATAGTCCGCACAGACGGCCTACCGTGTATCAGTTCCCTGTGCGACCGAAAGGGAACCCGGAAACCTATTTCTGCGTCCAGAATCAAGTTTCTGTACTTGAGAATCTTGTCCTGGTCTGGCGTCCATGACTGGAAATGTGGTATGATGTCTGCGGCATGCATGCTCCGAACGTCTGCAATTACGTTAGGGAACATGACGGGACGGTTCATAGCACCCAAGGAGCCCAGAAACCGATGCAATTTGCTCCAAATGATTCTGTATGCGTCACGGTTGGCCATCCCATCTGGGACACACTCATCCGGTATCTCTTGCGGTAGGGCGGGGACCCGAGGCGTCAGCGAAAAGTGCCTGGGCACATCTGTCCGTGGAACATAGTCGCAGACCAGTTCTACAAGACGTCTTATGAAATGAGCGATATCGTCTGGTCGCGCTGGATGCGGGACTTCAACCTAGCCATGGCAAATGCGTAGATTTGTGACGCATCAGCGCCACCTCTGTACTGGCAGAGCTCCTCGAGCGGTAACAGCGACAGGATGGCGCCTACGAGTGTGCTGTCCACGTCCTGTGCTGGGCGTTCCGCGTCCTGTACTCGGATGTAGTCTCCCACAATGCCCGCTAGCCTTCCACCATACAGGAGACCAAGAAGCGCCCCCATTTCTCGGAAGCAGCCTTAACCTGGGAGGGAGACATCTGAAACGTCTGGAGATTGACGTGCGTGTCGATGCATTCTTGTTTCGCGCGGGACTTCGCCACGTTTGCGCGGTTCCCTGGGCCGAACGTCTGGATAGCATATGGCTGCTTGTGTGATGAAGTGCCATGCTCCGCAACCCTCCGTGATGCTAGCTTCACGCACTAGCTGATGGACTTGGTCTTCCGTGCTTCCTGTCAAGATGATATCGCCGTGCCCTTCCGTACCATGTGACACGCGCCAGAGGTGTCTCATGACTGATGCTGCTGGCCCCAAGTGCTAGAACAATGTCGTTTTTGAAGTCAAACACCGTCGAAAACGCTTTTAAGCGTGGGTAAAAGGTGTCTAGTTGCACGAAGTAAGTCTTTGTTGAGTCCAGGAACGGTGATTAACGCGGCAGAAGAGCGCGCCTGGAACCTGTACTTAATCCTGATTTCAACTGCTTCCAAGTCATTGATGCGCATAGCCCGAGAGATGACATCCTGCGCCCCAAGGCCCAGCCCCTTCCTGATTCGAGTGCCTCGAATGAGGGCTTGTAGCGCCACGAGAGCCCTGGCAGGCTGGCCCGGCGAAGCCTCAGCCGTTCTAAAGCCCCGCGTAGAACGGCTTGGGACGGCAAACCCGTACCATAACCCAAGCCGCGAGGAAAATGGACTGGAGCTTTGCTTTCACCCTGTGGCGAGCCTGCCAGGCGAAGCCTGATTCGACACAGAGTTCCGCGGACAATGGCCTGTGCCTTCACTGCCGCTGGCTCGACACGGCGAAGCCTCGTTCGAAATGAAGCTCTGCGGAAAATGGCTTGCGCCTTGATTACCGTTTTGATTTGGTCGGGAGAAAATAAAAGAGCCCGTCGATCTCGGAGTTTTGATGACGTTTTCTTTGGCTTTGGCAAGGGTCAAATCGTTTGTCCAGGAGTGGGCTTGTCACCACTTGACCGCCAGAGTTCCGATCTGCACTTGGAACATGATTAGATGCATATTGCTGCAAAAGGCGAAATTTGCATAACTCGAGCAAAGGATCACCTTTTCGCGACAACATATGAACGTTGATACACAAGTTGCAAAAGCAAAATAGAAAGTCCCCCAAACCGGAATCGAGCCGGTGACCTTTCGGTAACAAATAACATTTACAGCCGAACGTGATATCCAACTACACCATCGGGGGTTTTGATTGATGACGAATTTCTTCGGTAATAGGGATCAAGGAAGGGTTGCAGAATCTGTTAGTCCCACTCCTTGAATTCGAGTCAGTCAGCTTTTGGAGTTCCAGATCGCGCCCAGACATTCTTCTGGAAGCCACTCATCCAGAGTCCGGCTTGGCAAGACTTGGAGCCCGGATTGTCGTGGAATGCGGGGCTGGCGCTCAAAGGGTCATAGTAACTAGGCTAATGCATTTGTTGGACACTAGTTTCTCTTGGGGACTTTGGTATGGTAGATCAGAAAAAGTTTGACATGTGTAGGCAGGGACAGCGTCCGTAGGTTTTTGTGAAATCCGAGTCTCCAGCTTCAAGAAAGTGCGCTTACCCCAGAAGATGGCATCTAGTTCTTCTTATCACACATTGCTCCCCGAGTATGCGACGAGTCTTTCCACTTTCCTCAGTACTTCCTACCTAGATCCTACTAGTTCTAGTGTGCCCTTGAGAGTCGTTGGCGCCGAACTAACATCTACAATGTCCACCTTACATTCCAATGAGGAACTTCCCATTAAAGGGCGCAGGGATCGTCGTACTAGACTCTAGTGGCGGTATCCAGACCATGAAGCCTTCTTTGATTATCCGTCTTCTATCCTGTTCTTCGTCTCCCCGCCATGCTCGCTGGGCTGCGTCCGACGCCGTAATGTCTGCACATGCTCAGCCGACTCCGGAGGAATGGGCACTCCTGCCTCATGACAGTAGAGGAACCGAGCTCCTCATCATCACCTGGGTTCTAGTCGGTCTCGCTACCATATTCCTCAGCCTGCGTGTGTATTGCAAAGTGTCGCGCCGGAGATCGCTGTGGTGGGATGACTGGATCATGATAGCATCGTGGGTAGGGAACAACCCCCCCCAACCCCCCCCCCCCCCCCCGATCCTTCTTAGTGGGCTAGTTGAACAAACCACTGACTCTCCGCTAATCGAGCATAGGTGTTGTTGGTCGCCAATGTTGGTGTAATAACCGCCATGGTGGTGTACGATCAGTACGGCCGTCACACGTGGGAGCTTGACACTCCGAACTCCGACTCCCTCTTCCTACTTACCTGCGTACGCATCACGTTAGCTGTAACAGCTCTCGCTTGGACCAAGACTGCGTTCGCCGTCACGTTGTTACGAGTCTCCGAAGGATGGATGAAGAAGCTTGAATGGTTCATCATCATCTCGATGAATATCCTCCGGGGTCTGACAGCCTTGTTCCTTTGGATTCAGTGCACCCCATTGCGAAAGTCGTGGACCCCTAGTATCCAGGAAGGAACATGTTGGTGGCCAAATCAGTTTGATGGAATGTGGTTTAGTGTGGCTGCAGGCGGTACGTCCCAACTTCCCGTCGAGAGCAGTTGCAAAATGGTGACGTGCTGTGGTGGTCCCAACCAGGCGTCGCGGAGCAGACGTACTCGATAGCTGATGCGTTCGAACCCACAGCCTACTCAGCCGCCATGGACTTTCTGCTGGCTCTTCTGCCATGGAAGCTGCTCTATGGCATGCGGATGAGGAAGACGGAGAAATTTGGCATTGCCGTTGCCATGAGCATGGGTTTCGTGTATGTGCAGCGTTCCCTTTGCGTCCCCCTGATTCCTCTAGTTCCCCTGACTATACTGTTTCCTCAAAACTCTAGAGAGAGTGATTCGAGTGTATGCCTCTAACTCGGATTTCCGTAGCGTCGGAATCATCGCCATTATTAAAACCGTGAAGATTCCTAAACTGGCGGCTTCGGATCTGTGTAAGTTGACTAACCCATCACCGCCTTCACCTCTTCCAATGGCGAATATCGGTAGCCCTAGGTCTAACCTTGACCCTAGACGAGTCCGTGGATGTTGTCTTGTGGGACATTACCGAAATATCCATCACCATAGTGGCAGCGTGTGTTCCTGTCCTTCGTGTCCTAGTCCGGGATATCAGACGTGGCACGGAGGGCCGTGATATTTCAGACACTCCATCGTGGTGGGCGAAATGGAGCACCGTGCCGGACTTCAAGGACAGCGCTGCTGTTGCAGATGGTGCCCTGCATGGTCCTACGAGCAGAAATAATGGGCAGCGGCAGGGCGATGAACCCCTTGACGACGTTACCAAACCCACTGCCGTTCACTCCGCTAATGGCATCGCGGGGGCAGAGAAGACAACATCAACTACCGAGTCTCACAGTCGGGGGAGCAAAGAATCCCTCGCTCGCGGCACCATGTACGAACTCCAGGACCTGCATCCTCCGGCGGCTCAAGGTTAGGACAGGGGCAGAATGGGAAAATTGGAAATGTTGACAATCTATCATCCTTGGAAACAGTTGATGGCCATTCAAACCCCTGTAAGGCCGGAAAGACGCCTCGGAGTCCTCACTCCCGTCTTTCTCATTGGAATCACCTCCTTTGCCGGAATCGCTTTCAGTCTCCGGGTCGCGTCTGTCCTCGCCCCATTCCGGATATGCCTTGAACTCATGGCTGGCATCGTGCGTGGTCTGCACCGTCCAGAAGCACTTTGAAGCAATAGTCAAAGTCTTGACAATTCTGGCAGCGCCACCGGACCCCGACCAGAGGTTGTAAGAAGCAACCGTCGCATATCACGCTCGGATGGCTGGCTAAGGCCTTCCAGCGTCTGCCCGGCCCTGGCTTCGTCTCCTCCACTCCTGTCGTGAGCTCGGATGGCTCGTCTGTTCCGGGTTTCTCCTCGTCCAACGCAAGTTGTGCCTTCAACTCCTGGAAGAGCTCAATAACTTCATCGGCCCCGTGAGTAATGGCAATGTTCTCCGGCGACCACCCATCCTGGGTGGCTTGCACGATGATACTGAGATCTGTCAACTTCTCTGGTAGCAGCATTTGAACTACGCCCGCATTATTCTGACGACATGCCCATGAAGCGGTTTCCAACCGTCGATGTCTGTGGCGTCGGTGCTGGATTCGAATTCCTCCTCAAGCAGCTGCTCGATTACGTCAACGTTCCCGGTCATTGCTGCATAGTGCAGCAACGTTCGGTTTTGGATGTCTTCTTTGGGAATTTGCGCACCGTCTATTTGACGAAGGTGAACGATGGCATCCCAGGTGGCTCGCGCCGCCGCTATGTGGAAAGCTGAACGGCCTTGATCATCAACCAAGTTGACATCAAACTTCATCTCCAGCAGGCGGGGGACAGTCTCGGAAATCGACACGTACGAGTACATCGCCGCGACCAACGCATTGGCAAAATTCCCCCCCCGGAAGGGATACGTCTATCTTCTGCTTCCGTTCCTCGAGAAAGTAGTCGACGATGTCGGCAAAGCCGGTTGCTGCTGCTGCGCTAAACGCGGTGTTGCATTGGCCACCTTGTGCATTGACCAGTGCACCGTAGCCGATCAGGCTCTCGACATGGGGCAGTTCTCCCATTCGGGCAGCCTCGTGTAGCGCCGTGAGACGGGACTTGTGATAGTTGGCTGATCCACTGTTCTAATAGACTTTACATCTACAGCCTTCTTGCCCGCGGAAAGTTCCTAACATCTCATCTCTATTCGTCAGATAGCCTCCATATATGAGCAAGTATGCCGGTTTGCCTTGGCATGTACAGTCACTTAACACCTCTCCGTGGTCTGTACGTCGGGGGTTGTGACCAAAAAGGCCGGAACAGCAGCCTCCAGTGATCAGATATCTTCTTGCAGGAACACTCGTTGAAGTATCACAGACAGGAAAGACGATAGACAGGTTTCAGACGAACCGGGGACGTTCGCAATGATTCTAAAGGGTATCAAAGCACACAGTAAATCAACAATATGGACCCAGCCTAAGGCCTAAGGGTGCTCACAATTACGGACCAAATACTTTCGATGCCACTGTAATCTCGCATATCCGAACTCTTCTGTAGAGACTTCGTCACGCCGAGGCCCTGCGTATCCGAGGCAGGCTCGAACCTTATACCGTATGTAGTATGCAAGTCCATCCGATATCAAGAGTCGCCGGCGAGCTACGTACGTAAGTGGAATGGCCATAAGGAAGGTATTTAATAGCGAGCTGCTGCCAACCAACCGAGAGTTTTCCCCAACTCCAAACAACCAACGTTCGCAATGATTACTCTACGAAGTAACACCGTTTTCCATCTATGGTGTCTGTCCTGCAAGTGCAGCAGTGCCCCCCACGATTCAACATCTCCCCCGACCAGGATTACGTGGCCACGTTGACGTGAACGCACAAACCCTGACGGAAAGGATTAGCGGCTACGTTGCGGATGCACTTACATGCCGAAAGAGGGGCTGGCTGCCTATGCGGTGTCCATGAGACAGGACGGACATCTGAAGCGGTGAAGGCAGATGCAAGTGGACGAAGAGGGCAGAACACCTGAGATCTATGGATAGGCTAACAGATGCCCACCCAATGTCCTGGCAAATCTGTTAATGCACTTCTGATCCTGCCATGCATCTTACTCACGTGCCGCCGTGTTAAATACGCGCAGCGGCACCATGCAGGTAAAACGCGGGTAGTCCACGTCCACCCGCATTGGACAACGACGAATGACACAAAAACTCCACACGAAGGGCCGAAGAGCAGCTCGGAAGCCGAGGACTGGAGTTCTTACCTGAATCCTTCCGTCAGCTCATTGCATATCAGTCCTTTAAAACTTATAAGGACGCGGGTTTCAGCCTATGTCCCGTTCTGTAACAAGCCAAATACATCAGACAACAGACACCTCCCATTGCATTGCATGCCTGACCAAACGACCATCCAGTCTCGCAACAAAAAAAAATGCCCTCACAACATCAGAAGCCCACGACAACACCATGCTTACCAGCAGGCTACGCGCTGCAGGCCGGATACCCCAACGTGTCGGAATACTGCCACCTCCGAAGGGCGTCGGGTCTGACCCCAATGTCAGAAGCGCAAGCAGCGCCCGTTGCTGCAGGGAGCTGGTACGGATGCTTCATCTCGTGGAAGGACCCTTCTTCGTCCGCCAGCGACGAGGCACAGCCTACCGCCGTAGCGATGGGCCGCATAATTGGTGACGGCGGGTGGTACTTCCACATCGCCGATATGGCGACATTACCTGATCACCAGAGGAAGGGATTCGGACAGGTCATCCTCAAGGAACTGCTGGCGTACATCAAGGCTAATGCGCCTGTGGGCGAGGGCAACGAACCATATGTCAACCTTTTGGCGGACGGGCCGGGCAGGAAACTCTATGAGAGGTACGGGTTTGTGGGTACTGCGCCGAAGACGGAGGGGATGTGGCTTAAGCCGGGGTGGTGGACGGATGAGCTTTGATCGGCGACATGCTTGTGGATTGGATGGTGGAAGATGCCGCATTGTTGATGTGGAGATGGAATGGTTGTGATGTTCGGTGTGGCGGAAGCAGGATGCATTGAATGCGCCATTTTCCATGCGTTGTGAGCTGGTATGTCGGGAGTAATCCCGGATGGGTTGGGGTACCGTTGCGCTGGTCGACGGTCATGGATAGGCAATGCCGAGTCGCTGCACATATCACCTCTCTTGCACATAGGTGGCAAGTGCGGAAATACCAGAACACCATCGTCTTCCTTGGCAACCACATACGGCAGCCTCATGTGTTGACTCAGAAGTCAACCAGAGTTACTTGATGTTCGGGGGGGTCAGTTGAGTTGTGGCGAGGCTGTTGATTCATCCCATGAGCATCCAGATGGACTTTCGAAGCGCAAGCTCAGCTCGCACCATTTTTTTTTGGTTCCATCAAGTTCGACCACGAATGCCTTTCTGTCCTATCCCTCCTCTTCCCAAAGATATTTGCCTGGCATCAACGAGTAGCTATTTTCCCCTGGTAGCGACACATCGAGGGTTTCATCCATCCAGCTAAACTAGGTACCTAGCTGGTCACTCCGGCGTCCCTCTTTTCCAAAACCACCAACGGCCTTCCACATGCCTGACTTTATCGGCCAAATGGCTGAGAAGGCCAAGCGTCTCGTCAAAGGGTAATAATTCCTCCTCTCTCCTCGATTCAAGTAAATACTAACATGCTCTACCCACCACTCAGCGCAAAGAACGAAGTGGGTATAATCGTCTAGCACCTCGACGTCCCGGTCAACAAACTACTCATAAGCTAGGAATCACTAACATCAGACTCAAGCCCAAGCGGGACGCCACTGGACCTGCTAGCCAGAATGGTGAAGGTGACAGCGACTACTGCGGCGCCGACTCCGTTGTAAGCGTAACGGACAGCATCGCTTCGACCAACAACGACGACAACAGCAGCAACAACAGCAACAAGAAGAAGACCAATAATAATAAGGATTACAAAGACAGCGAAGCCTGGGTCGTTGTCGGGAGAAACAAGCCGATCATCGGGGAAGCTCCCATTCGAGTCAGCACCGGCCCTGGCAAACCCCGTGACGCCAACACCAGCAAGGCCAAGGCGACCACCCACACCGAGCCCGAGGATCATGCCGGCCAGGCCAACAACCTCGTGATCACCGACAGCGCCAAACGGCGCTTAGAAGAGTACAACCAACAGCAAGATGCCATCGCCAAGACCAAGACCAAGGCGCACCGTCTAGTCCGTGACAGGGCGCGGACACGGAAGATGATCGAGAGGCCGGAGGTTGAGCCGCGCACCGTGCAAGGTCCGGCTGAGTTCAAGAAGGAGAAGGATAAGGAGGCAGTCACCACAGAGGTCCAGTCTATCTCGCCTAAGCGGAAGGACACTGAGATCCAGGATGTCGAGTCCGTCCCCGACACCAAAGAGGAGGCAGCCATGACAGACGTCTCGCCCAAGCGGAAGGACACTGAGACCCAGGATGTCGAGTCCGTCCCCGAGACCAAAGAGGAGGCCGACGCGAGGGCCCGGACGGGCCACGATGCCCACGAGTTCGTTTGGCCGAAGTAAACGATCAGCCCTGAGCCCTATGGTTGTGCGGTGTTCATGGCGTTTGAAGTAATACACATGGTAACGGCGTCAACCAAGGGGGACATCTCTCAGGGAGCGGGGGGTCATGGTTGGTGGTTTTAAGGGAAGATAACGTATACGAACGTTCGCGGATGACACAAGGGACACCGACACCAGATTCGCAACAAACTATTCTGGGATGGAGACGGGTACCTACTTTGACCGGAACGGGCGAGACCCCTCGATATGCTGGATTCTCTTCTACAAAGTTGAGAAGGGAGGCCCTCCAGAAGGAATGGACCGGATGAAGAAGATCTATGTTGGACGGCGTTGCTGTTGTTGGTGGTTCAGAAGGGGGCATATACAAGGCGTACCCTGAGTTTGGCTTCGATGCTTTTGGAAGGGCTCGAGAAGGGTTCGAGCTTCATGTAGTTCACCAGAGGAGTTGACTGGAGTCCCAGAGAACATGGAAACGGAAAAGAGGAGTCAGGTGTACACGCAAGGCCACCCAGGTACACCGGACAAGATACAGACTTCGAGGCGGGTGCCAAAATCAGAAGAGAGACAGAGCAGCATGGATACGGATTGTAGCTGCAATAAAACACATATTTGTCACTTCCTTATTGTGATAAGAGCAATATTTAATGGAGAGACTGACTGGACCCAGTATAAACGGAGCGTTGGTAGACTGAGGACTTGCAGACACAGATGAGTGATTTGTACATTGACGTGTCTCGAGACTTGATTTATCGCAGGTCACGAGTTCTTCTTACTAGGTAGGTTGCCTGTCTATCATACGCAGTAGGTAGGTTGACAACATGAAAGGTGTGATCGCCTATAGCCGTTATCCACACAGCACGTCTCCGGCGAGAACTTGTGGTCAACACCGCGTAAAAGGCTGCAACAGCGACATAGTTGACGAGATAGCTAGCTAGAGTCTCATCTAGGTACTTCTCGTCAAGCTGGTAAGATAAGGCAAGCAAGGGGTATCAAAAACGTAAAGGAAAACAAACCCCCTTTTTCGCCTAACATGTTGCAGCCCCTGCTGCCCCCAGCGCAAACAACAGTATAGCCACATGCGCCCAATCCCACACCACCATGTCCTGGTGATAGAAGCAAAATCCTCTATATGCACCGTGCGATGCCCAGGCAGGCAGATGAATACCAGTAATGCTGTAAGTACTTTTCACCGACCGGACCTTCCCAGAAAAACAAAAAAAAGATAAGAGGAAGCACTTCTTGTGTCGATGCACTTCAAACGCCCCCATTAAACCGCTTTGTACGGTTACATACGAACCCATGATCAAATATACTCAAACCCCGCCTCGCGGAGCTTCTCCCCGGACGCAATAATCGGCCGGCCCTGCATCGGAAACGGCCAGAAGAGCGGGTTCTCCGTCCCCTCCCTAAGCACGGGACTCGGCGTCGGCGCGGGCGGCGGAGGCGGCGTCTCCTCCCACGGCCGCCTCGTGTCGCGCGGCGGCATCTGCGGCTGCGGTAGTTGCTGCTGCGATACTTGCGTCTGCGACTGGGGCTGTGGCTCCATCATGCCCCACGCGCACATGACGTCCTTGGCCGTCACCTCGGGGATGAACAGGTTCAGGCTGTCGGCCGAGGGGCGGACGCCCGGGCTGTTGCCACCGCCGACCGGTTGGGAGAGGAGGTCCTTGAGGTGGGGCGCCTCCTTGTTGTCGGATTCCTTGACGCGGATCTCGAGGTTCCAGCGCTTGGCGAGGTGGAGGAGGATGTTGAGCGCCTGCTCGGCGAAGTGGTGGCAGGGCGCCATTTCGGTCAGGTCGGCGATGCCGCGGCTGATGGCCTGGGCGAGGTCGGTGTTTAACCGCGGCCATTGGGCGGTGGTGGGGTCGGGGAGGCCGGGGTGCGGGGCGGGCGATTCGGCGCCGATGGCGAGGTGCATTGAGGCTGATGTGAGTACGAAGTAGGGGACGAAGGAGGGGGTGCGGCGGAGGGTATAGAGTTTGGAGTAGGAGCCTGAGAGGCTTTGGATGGCGTCTGCGGCTTGCAGGCAGAGGTGGCGTGGCACGAGGGTGGAATCTCTGATGCGGAGCCTGATGAAGGGGCGGAAGAAGAGTAGTATGGCGAAGTGGTAGTACATGCTGTTCTGCGGTCAGCTATGTCCATGTTTCGAACAGGTAGAGACGATCGCGACGACTTACTGAGCAAAGAGGACAGAAGGGGTGAAGTTGTGTCCCAGTCGCAGCACGTCGGGTACGCTGTCGTACCAGCTGAGGTAGTCGGTATATATCCTCTGCAGTTTCTGGGCCGTCACCGGCTTGCCGGGCGTATGCATGATGTAGAGGGACCGGTGCACCAGCTCGCTGAGTTCACAGAAGCACTTGTACACGGACCGGACATTGGACGGCTGTTCCGAGGACCGCGCCACTGGTGTGCCTAGTAATAGAGAGTTCAGTTAGATACGCGGGTCCTCGCGAGGCAGTGGGACCGGTAGCGGTGAAACGACTTTCGTCCGAAGGAGGTAGTACAGACCGCTGTCCGTGTAAGGTATCCATGAGGATGCTTCAATGTCGTTAATTATCGCGGGTTTGGGAGGCAGATGTGGCCGTGCCGAGCACTGCGGCAGTGTCCCGGTTGCGAGACACCAAGCGCTAAAAAGAAACCAAACACTGTTAGAGAAATCAAGCAGGAAAGACCCAGGGAGGAGGGCCAGGTACGGGTCGTTTGGGGGGACGGATTACGTACAGGTCCAAAGAGTACGCCCCCCAGAATGTAGCTGAGCGAACCGCGGTGTCATCGTCCATTTCCCCTTCACCTTCACCCTGTTGCAAGCCCATCTCCAGAGCCAGACGCATGCTCTGACCGGCGTAGTACCAGCTCTCCGAATCTCGCCCACAGCTGGCCTCCCTGATGGACATTATCCCAAGAGCCTGGATCGACGTCATTTTGTAGTGGTCTTCCTCCTCGCCGAGTTGCCGCACGCATTCCTTGAAGAAGTGGTCGCCGGAGGTGTACGGATCGTCAGGCGCGGCACGCGTGGCAGGGTGGCTGGAGAACCGACATCCCAGGGCGAGGAGGGCGTTGACGAGGATCGAGGAGCAGTACCTGGTGCGGCCGTCTTGGAAGTCCTTGAGGAAGTGCTCTTTGCTCAAGGATGCAAAGGTTGGATATTCCCAGCAGAAATACAGGGCCAAGAGGTGCTGCACCAGGCGCGAATCATCGGTCACCGTGGTCCACGCACTTGCTGGGACCTTCATCTCCGCAATCTCGGGTGCGAGCACCTTATCCAGGCCGTGGAACCTCTCCCGGGGAGGCCCGCCGGGTCCGCCATCATCCCCACCCTCGAGCCAAAGACCGACACGCTGGACGTTGCTGCTACCGGTAGTCCAGCTCCCCGACGAGTGAAATAGCGCGGAGACCCCAGCGGATGAACTGCCCCGGGTCTGAGAAGAAGCGTGTGGCACCCACTGACTGTGAGGGGTCGAGCCCTGCCGCTGAGCAAATGATGTGCGTCCGCCCGGCACTGCGCTGGATGTCGAAGGGGCGCCCATGGCGCCGGGCGGCCCTGGGGTTGGGCCAGGGGACATGAAGTTGGCGAGAGGATGAGTGGCGGCGCCCGGACCCGGAGAGCGGCTGGTCGTCAACGGCTTGGGCCCCGGACGTGGAGCATAGGATAGTGCAGGGACCGTGGCAAGCCATTCGGATATGGCGTCGACATCCTGGCCGTCTCGTAGACGGGCCAACACATCTTCGCGGTGGTCGGGCCGGTCGGAGCGGGCAAGGGCTGCCAGGACTTGGTCGCGATTCCTCTTTTGACGGTTCAACTGCTCCAGCTCCTCCCTCAAGTGTTCCTTGGACTGACGGACGCGGACTTCGTAGACGCAGTCTTTGATGCCTTGTGTCCTGCACCTGCTGCAGGGCTGTGTTCCGTCGCACTTTGCGCGTTTCCTCCGACACTCCTGGCAAGCATTGGGGGTGACTATCCCGTGGCCTCTCTTGCGCTTCGTCGAGACACCGGGGCCATATTGTGCCGGTATGGACGAGGACTCGCCAGCTTCGAGGGGAGAGTGGGGGGCGATGTTGGCGGCTCTGAAGGCGCGGTCGAGGGAGGTGTCGGTGGTCGTTGCGACGGTGGTTTGCGTCCTTGGGGTCGGAGCAGACGACGACGGACTGCGCGCCGAACGCCGCCGTGCCGCGTCGTTGCTGTTGTTGGCGGTGTTGCCGGCGGTGGGCGGCGTGTCCGTGTCCATTGGTTCCATATCGTCGTCGTTATCGGTCGGCCTCAGCCTTCGAGAGGCTTCACTACTTCCAGGATCCCTTCCAAGTGTTTGGGTCGATGCTACCTCGAGAGACACCACATTGCTTCCAGGTTTGCTTAATTCGCCGCCCAAGCTTGTGGCACAGGGCCAGTCCTCCAACTGCGCCGGTGTAGACTGCGGTCGTGGTGCCCTGATGTAGAATTGGGTCGGGGTGAGGTCAGTGCCGAACGGAATTCTGCAGTATGTAAAAGACGGAAGCGTACAAATGCCGGAACGCGGAGACGAAATCCAGTGCTGCAATGTGACGGAATAGCAGGGTACGAGTTGTCTTGGAACTTGGAAGGCACCAGGTCCTGGAGCTATTGGATAGTTCCACCGAGAAGGTGGGGTAAAATGGGTCCCGGGGTGGACACGAATAGGACAGTGGAGCCCCGGTGGACACGACACTTGCAGGCGGGACCACCACAGCGAGAAGGAAATTTCTCCGAGTGTGCATGCATAAGGGACGTCCCGTCTAGGTAGAGCAAGAGTCGACATCGCCAAATGACGACACACCGTCGACATTCGCGTCCACGACAGTTTGCGTCCACGAAAGTTTTTGACACATGACATATGGTAACAACTTGTTGGCGGACTATCCAGACCTCTTTGCTTGAGACGATCCCCTTCAATTCAACAATGAAGGCTTGATCATTGCCCTGTCAACTGCTGGTACCGTAATCCATCAAGAGCGCCTGGTCAATCCTTGAATTACCGTAACACCACACGTGCGCCATCCCTCTCTCCTGCCCTCCCCGATGCATCAACCGTAATAGTACACGCGTCGCTTCGCTCCTCATGCTCTCGTGACTCTCAGTACCCCTTGCTCGGGCTCCGTCCAGCCTTCGTCGGACTGCGACCCCTGTCCTTCTCGCCTTTACTCGGGCTCCTCCTTCCAGACGGCGTCTGCGGCGGCGCCATGATGGTCCTCACCATATCAGGCGAGTTGTCCGTGTCCGTCGCCTCGTCTGCGGCGGCAGCAAACAGGCCGCGCCGGATATGGCGCGGAGTCTGTCCGATAGGCGCCCAGATGTACGCCTGGCTTGGGTCGTGATGCTGCGGCGACGCGAGCATGTGCGGCGGCATTGCGGGCTGTGACGGGAACGGGTTGTGCGCCTGCTTGATCGGTTGCGCCTCGGCGAAGGAGGATGGCTCTCGCAAACGGCCGAACCCGACGTTGTTGGCGATAATGACCACTATAAGGACGGAAAGAATGAATACCTGAGCGCAAGACCTATTAGTGACTGAACGTAGCGATTGAACAGCAAAAAGAGTAGAACTTACCCATGCCTTGACCGTCATGACGCCAACAAACTCGTTAATAATCTCCGCCACGTTCTTGGCCGACACCTGCACCTTCATGACGCTCGTCGGGTCCTGGTTCATGCACATCTCCCACTCGTCGCACACGGCCGCCAGCGCCGGCAGCCGCTCCGACTTGGGCGAGCAGCGGTTCTTGGTGTACTCATGCGTGCACTGCTGCATCTCGGCGAGCAGCACCGACCGGGCCTGCTCCGTCGCCTGGGCCAGGTCGGAGCGCACCATGGAGATGAGGCCCCAGAACATCCAGAAGACGCCGCCTATGAGCAGGCAGTTGACCCCGAGCTGCACCCACTTGGACAGGATCATCGGCGCGCTGGGATTGTTGACCATGGCGCTGAACCAGCCCTGCTTATTCCTCCTGCGCTTCGGTTTGCCGCCCGCGTCCTGCTCCCACTCGCTGTCCGAGTCGTCCGAGTCGTTTTGTAGCCGCGATCGGGCGCTCCCGACGTCCTTGTCGCGCTCTTGTCGTGGCCGCTTTCTGACCTTGCCGCGCAGGTTTGTGTCTCGGATCCGCCGCGACGTCAGCTCTCCCCTGCCGGGCGTGCGGCTTCTAACCTTGCTCCCGGTGGCGGTGCTGGCGCCGAACAGCGTCTTGTTGGCCGCGGACTGTGTAATCGTCATCCTGCCAAAATCGTCGGATCGGTCGACATCGGGTGTATCCTCCGGCAGCTCGGACACGTCTGTCACGCCCGGGCTGGACTCTGCCCCCGACATCTCGGAGAAGGCGAGCTCGTCGCGGCGCTTCTGGGGCGTGGTGAAGGCCGGGTTGCGGAATGCCGGCGCAGAGAATTTGTTCTGCAGCTGTGGCTGTAGTTTCGGGTTGAAGAAGCTCGTGTGTGGTGGTTGCGGCTGTTGCTGTTTGGATGGTGATAGCGGCTGGCTCGACGAATGGCTGGCGGCGGCAGCGAAGGGATTCGGAGTCTGACGACCGAACTTGGAGGGAGACGAGTCGAATCCTGAGTTCCTTGGGCCCTGTGCCACCTTTGCGAAAGGGCTTGACATGTCGATAGGTCCTGTGCTCTGGTATTCCCAGTCCATCGGACCCTCAAACGTTCGGCGACTCATTGTCGCTGATGACGGAGGGCGCAGCGAAGGTTATGCCCAAATAGCGAGTGTGTACTGCAAAGCTAGAAAAGACCTGGAAGGGCTATTGGCGACAGGGGCGGGCGGCACAGGGGTATATGTAGCAGATTCGTAGGGTAATGAGGTGTTGTTGTCGTGGTGGGATGTGCCAGTTTGCAGAGGTGCTTTTTCCCGCCTTTTTGCCGCCGTCGCTGTTGCAACAAGGACTCCTGGAAGTAAACAATGGTCTGCCCCACTTAACGCTTGGCAAGTTCCTTAGCGCTCTCTGAAAGTCACGTGACAGAGAGAGGGAGGCTTATGTACCTCCCGGTACGTACCTTGGCCGGCCCTGGCCCTTCCTCCTTGGCCACCTCCAGACAAAGGCAAGGCTGAAATAGTTCCAACGCTCAGCTTTCCACTTAAACCACCACACGCCACGAGAACGCATCCGGCTTCAGTTCCCTTCTGCTGCATTGCCGGCTAGAGTCCTCTATATCCGTCTCAAGCCATCTTCCCTCCCCTTCATCGTTTCCCATCGAATTCTGACATCCGACGTTCTCGAAAGTCCGGTGACGTGACGCGACGATACCTTCCGCTGTTCGGTTCTCGCTCCGACTCGGTAACAATCCCATACCAGTCGGTTGATTACATTCCACAATCAAAATGTCGGAGATCGGTTCCGACGGAGGCTCCCCGCAGCCAATCGACTTCTCTGCCCCGACCCAGCAAGACGAAGACAACCACTCCGAGCACCACTCCGAAGCAGAGGAGCACGAGGGCAGCCCAGCAGCCGGCAGCGACGCTGACGGTGCCGCTCCCAATGAGGATACCCCCCAGAACCACGACGGAGGAGACGACGATGGCAACCTCTCAGACAAGGACTCTGACATCTTATCCGAAGTCGACGAAGACCAGTTCGACGACTACGTCACGGGCGTGCAGCCGGTGACCATCGACGAGAACGTCACCAAGACCCTGAAGGCGGCCAAGCGGAAGCGCGTCGACGGCGACAAGCCCAAGAAGCCGAAGGAGGGCAAGCGTCGGAAGCGCGCCAGCACCGACGACGACGATCTCGGCTCCGGCAACGGCGGCGAGCCCGCCGCCCGCCGGCCGCGCAAGGCAGCCCGCGCTGCCGCAGACAAGAGCAGCCGTGCTGCAAACCGGGGCACCAGCGAGCCGCCGCAGGAGGAGGAGGACGAGTCCAGCCTCCCGCCCGAGGAGCGCCGGCGACGCGCGCTGGACCGGGCCATGGACGCCGCGGCCAAGGGCAAGACAGCCAAGCGGCGGCGCAAGAAGGACGAGGTCGACCTCGAGGACGAAATGGACGAGCGCATCGCCTCGCTCAAGGTGCGCATGGAACAGGCCTGCGTGGCCGACAACGACGCGCGCGAGAACAACCGGCCGGCCGTGCACAAGCTCAAGCTGCTGCCCGAGGTGACGACGATGCTCAACCGCAGCTCGGCGCAGGACAACCTGTTGGACCCGGAGACCAACTTCCTGCTGTCGATCCGGTACTTCCTCGAGCCGCTCAACGACGGCAGCCTTCCCGCGTACAACATCCAGCGCGACATCTTCACGGCCCTCACGAAGCTGCCGATCGAGAAGGAGTCGCTCCTGAGCAGCGGCATCGGCAAGGTCGTGCTGTTCTACACGCGCAGCAAGCGGCCCGAGGTGGGCATCAAGCGCATGGCCGAGCGGCTGCTGGGGGAATGGAGCCGACCCATCCTGAAGCGCACGGACGACTACAAGAAGCGGCACATTGAGACGCGAGACTTTGACTATGCGTATGTTTTTACCCTATTTTCTCCCATCCAGCCCCCCTTTATCAGCTCAACTAACCCTGTGTCAAAAACCAGCGCCGCCAAACTCGCCCAGCGCCAAGCAGCAATGGGCTCTCAATTCAGCCTCACCACGCGCCCAGCCGACAGCCAGGGTGGAGTGGGGAGCGGCAGCAGCCAGAACAACGCGCCGCGCAGCCGTCTCGAGGCCGAGCGTGAGCGCGCCCTCGCGCGGGAGACCAAGAGCAACCGCGCGCAGCCCGCCGGTCTGCCGGCCAGCTACACGGTGGCGCCGCGCAGCACGTTCGACCCGGACAGGGCGGGCCAGCCGGATCATCGCCCCATTGGTGCGGGCGGGTTGGAGGCTTTTAGGAGGATGACCCAGAAGAATAAGGGGCGGAGGGGATAAGGTTGTTGTCATGGTGACTATGAACAGGGCAAGAGGTGAGAGAGGAGGCACGATGCATTTCATTGGCGTTGGTTTCGCAAGAACAACCTGTATCATTTCTAGGTGATAGGGTCAGATTGCTCATGGAGTCGGGGAATTGGAATGAATTGCCGTTCTGATGCTGCCACCTACCTTGCTGTGCACTGCTCGTGACAAACTCATCCTGACACTGTGGTGGTTTGGAGAGCAAGAAGACGGGCGAGATATAAGACCGCGTCACTCACTTGCCCGACGTGCTCCTTTCGAGGCGAAGACTCGCCGCATTCATACCATGGCCACTAGATCGCTTCCAATTGGGTACTCGGTGATGAAAAATCGTCCATCAGCAGAGAAAACGCTCATCTATAGTACCATTTGCTTCGCTACCGAGTTCATCACAATTGGGATGCAGGAACACATCCGCTCTATATATGCTGCTCCTCGCTGGCGGTCTTTCTCCGCCGTCCGTCACCAAGCTTCGCGAGGAATCGACAACCCAGCCGTCGCCCGCTTCAACCCCGTTCCAAACCGAAAGCTCTCTCTCCCTTGTTTGCCCGTTTGTCGTTGAGACATTTCTGCTATGTTCATGAGTCCCTCCCTGCCTCCCTCTGGTCCAAAATACGGAGAAGAAAACAGTTGTGAGGGGACACGAAGAATGTGCATGAACGTCGTCTTCGACCAGACAGGGTCTTCAATGCGATCCGCCTGGTTATGAGCTCCTCGCCGACGTGGCCGAAAAGCTGTCGCGGATGCTGAGGAACCGTCCGCCATGCAATCCACGGTTCCAATCGTCAAAATACAATCCCCTGCCACCGCTCTAGGTGATCGCCAACAATCCTTCCATGACGCGGCCGATCTCGTCATGAACTGCAAGAGGGGGCAGCCGGGCGACGAAAGGGCAAAAGTCGCTGTGATTTCTGTATGTCGGGGGCAGGCAAGAATCGTTCTCGTCTCGTCGGATTGTTCTTCATCCATGTGCAATCCCATACCATCCATCCAATCATGAATCTAGCCCAGAACACCAAAGCCAGCAAGCGCCCAGCCCGACCTCAACCACTCCTCCTTCCAAGCGTCCAGAAAACGTCGTGAATCCAACCACCCCAAACGAGCACCACCGACCCAATGACCGACCACCGGAGCAGAAAGCGGAACTACCCGCCAATCCAATTGTGATCAAACCTTCGCCTTCCCCCACTGCCCCGATGAGGCCACCCCGTCCCAATCCCACACCCCCCCTTCCCGCACTTAGCGCTTCCTAACCTCGCTCGCCCAGCCATCTATCCCCTCCCCTCTACTCCCGACCTCAAGCCCCTCCATCTTAATCCCCTTCATACCAGGCGTATCCTCCAGAAACGCATGTCCCGCCATGCCGCCGGCGTTAGCCCTCTTCTCGGGCACGAGCTCAAGCATGGGCGTCAGGAAGTCGGCGATCTGGCGCGCCATGTCCTCCTTGAAGTGGTATTTCTCCTTAAGGACGTCTTGCAGCGCCCAGTGGCGGAGGCGGTGGATGTTGCGCAGCTCGCCCTTGCGGTTGAAGATCTCCTGCGACCACTTGCCCGACAGGCACAAAGACTTGGGGAAAGGCCCGAGGAGCTCGATGATCTGCGCGATGTGGTCGTCGTCTTTGCCGTACTTGGTTCCTGACTGGGGGTCGAAGAGGTAGTCGCCTGTGATGAGCTCGAAGGTCTGTTGAACATGCAAAGTTAGTAAGGGGTTACACAAGGGGTGGGGTGACGCGAGAGAGAAAGGAAGGAAGTCAGACCATAGCTGCCATGCTCCACACGTCCGTGCTGGCGCCCCATTTTGCGCCCAGGATCACCTCGGGCGAGCGGTACTGCCGCGTCTGGATGTCGTTGGTGAAGTGGTGGTTCACCCAGCACGCGTTGCCCAGGTCCGCTATCTTGACACTGATGATGTCAAACGGGTTCGCGTCCTGGGCCTTGCGCTTCTCGCCCCCCGCCGCTCCCGCAGTGCCCGCCTTGTCGAGCGAGATGTCCGACACCTGGTTGGTGATTATGTCCGCCGTCCTCTCGCGCGCTTTTTGCTTGTCCTCGCTCGACTTGTCGCGTCTGGGTGAGGGAGTCTTGGATTTGCTGCTGCTGCCTGTTGCACACGCTTTGTCAGTATCATAGCTCCTCGGATGTCGAAACAGGGAGATGATAGGTTATAGGTGGAAACTAACCTTCATGCAGCATCTGGCCGAGACTGGAGTGCGAGTGCGAACTCGTCATGGGGAACATGTTGTTGTGGTTGAAGCTCGCGTTGAGCGGTGACGGCAGAGGCTGGCTGCCTGTGATGAGCGTCCTCCGCCTGCGCCTGCCATTCCTGTTGTTCTCTTTGTCATTCGACTCCGACTTGACCACCTTCTTGACGATCTGCTCGACGTCGCCGATCTCGATGAGCACGTTCTCGGGTTTCAGGTCGGTGTGGATGATTCCGCACTCGCGGTGCAGATAGTCGAGACCCAGCAGCACCTGCTTCGTGATCTGCTTGACGAGCGCCATCGGTATGCCGCGGTGGTTCCACTTCTTGATCAATCCCAGCAGATTCTCGCCCAGCACCTCGAACACCATGCAGACGTGCGTCCCGTTCGGGCCCTTGTGCTCGAACGAGTCGAGGAGACTGACGACATGCTTTCGGCCGGGGTGGTTGGGATTCGCTTGGACGATCTTGTTGAGCAGCTTGATCTCGTCGATGGCCGTCTCGGTGTAATGAGCCGCAGACCGTACCACCTTGAGAGCGACGTGCTTTCCGGTGTTGTTATCCCTTGATAACCAGACGGTCGAGAAGTGGCCCCAGCCCAGCTTGCGCACCACTGTGTACTTGCCGTCCTTAAACTTCTCGCCGATCGTCACTGGGTGGTAGCCGCCCTTGCAGTAGTCTTCGGAATCCTCCTCATCGGCCGTGTTGTCGGCGCCGTCGTCCTGGGACGAGGACGATGTTGGCGACTGGTTCATCGTCTGTTGTAGATGGGCGGCCCTGTAAAGTAAAACTTGAGTAAGTACGAGTCATTACATTCTGTTGTTTGTTGTGGTTGAAGAGAATGCGTGGCCCCTGGAATATCTGGACGTTTATTACGCCTAGGTTGTCGAAGAGGCGGCGGCGGTGGATAGGTTGGCCAAATGGCGGGGTTGGAATGAGGAGCATCGATAGCGCCTCTTGCGCCCGAGCTTTCGGGCTGACGTGACAGAAAGGGGTGAAGAGGGAGGGAAGCACCTTGATTTCAGCATTGTTTTCATTCTGCAGTCCCAGAACCTGGTGTGTCCAAAAGTCTGCAATGCTCGGCGCTCGCAAAAATGAAGGAGTGAGAGAAGTGCAGAATTCGGTGTTACAAGGGGCAACAAACAGACGATTGGTGTAGGGGTCCTCCTCGTTCAAGGCGGTGATGGTGTGGGAATTGGGACCTGGATTATGGATATGGTGGGGAAGCATCCCAGGTCCGAAGTGGCTTGTGAGTTGTAAAAGTGATGGGAGACAGAGAGAGGAGAGGGAAGTGACTCGAGCAGCAGGCGTTGAGGACTCGAGAGAGGAGCAGCTAGATTTCCAGCCAGTCAAGATACGAAGCCGGCTGCACGAGAGAGGTGCTGAGGTGCTGAGGTGCTGAGGTCCTGCGAAAAATGGCACCCTGCAGGTTCTTGGTCGGGAAGTGCAGGGGGGGCCGCAACACAGCTTCAGCCACCAGTGAAATGGGGAGTGATGGCGACACATCAGCATCGGGGGCCAGTGACAAAGCTGAGGCTGGCGTTTGTGAGCGGCAACAAAAACACAACAACTGTTACGTGATGCTCTGCTGCCCTGCTGCCCTGTTGCCCTGCTTGCCTCTTCGCCAGAGCCAGTCCCTTATGCCAGCACGATTGTTGATGTATCTCCAGTCCGCGAATTCTCCCCTGTTGCTTCAACAACCCCTCCTCCACTCGGCGATCAACAGAGTTGATGGATAAATGGAGGGGGCTGATAATGAATGCGAAGCCCGTGCCATCCCGTGCTGCATGTCATGGACAGGCGACCCCGCCATCGGAGAGAGCACCTGAACGCATCTTCGAATTCAGGTGGCCAGGGCAGTGCTGCACGCATGAGACTCGGGCGCTGACCCCATGTCATGTTTGTGATGTTTTGAAAGTCCAGCTGCAAGACCATCCATATAACGACAGACGTCAAATAACCAGCCACTTGACCAGGTTTGACCTCTTGTGACAGTTGAGCTCCTTGTTTGTACTGCGACGCAGCTTTGCGCTTCTGGCACAGCTTCGCCAACATTTCGTATGTGGACGTATAATATGATATATAAAGAGGAAACGCGCCAAACGTACCTTGGTGATGATGTCGTGCCTTCGGTGGTGATGATGGGCTTGAGCGCATCCTTCTTTCGCTTCTTGGTAACGCCAGACGAGCCATTTGCTGCTGCTGCCGCAGGCACCGCAGATGCTGCTTGTGGTTGCGCTCCCGAATCTTGTTGTGAGCCGTTCATTGTGGCTTATATGTGGTGCTCCGCGGAGGCCGGAAGAGGAGAGAGGTTGTTGATATTCGTCGACTAGCGAATCTCGCGCAGCAGGATGCTATGTTCGCGCCTGTGCATTTGCACTGATATTAGCATTTGCACATCAGAGGATTCCAATCAAAGAGAGGCCAAGGTGGTGAAAGCATGGACGAGAGCAGTCTGGTGGCCGAGGTCGAGGAGCAGAAGAGCAGTGTCGCAAATAGCAACAGCATACAACTCGTACTCAGCTGCTTACTACACGCCACTTTGCGACAGCTTCTTGGTCAACCCTCTGCGTCAAAGCAGCCACCAGCTATCCCAGCCGCGGCGCACAGTCGAACTGCTGACGATGGCGACGGCGCATAGCAGGACAGCCTGCATGAGCTGTGCGACGGGATCGGGTGATCTGGGGGTGTGCGCCGCGCCAAACCAAGGAATCGGAAACAGAGAGACCAAAGACCAAGGACCAAGGGCGCAACTATCAGTCACTGTATGGGGTGGAGTACAGGACGTACGGTGTGTTCGTTGATAGCCAGATGAGGTTGTCGCGCAACGGTTGTAGATGCGCGAATAAGAGAAGCGAGGCTTTGGATTCGGATGGATTTGCGATATCCGTGTCGATGGCGGAATCGTAGAATGCACGCCGCCGGTCGGTCGAGATCGAACACAGTCGCAGTCGAAGAGGTTGGAGCTGGAGACGAGAGTCGAGAGTCGAGAATCGAGTGAATCGGATTGTATGTACCTTGGCCAAGAGTCGCGTTCACGGTGATGTGAAGAGACCCTCGTCGAGGTTCGATGCGCGAGGCTGGCTTGTGTTCGGGATGGCTCGGATACAGCCTGGAAAACAAGAGAGAATCCTTGGCGGCAGCGGGATTGAAGACGCAGGTCAAGAGTTTATTGCGGATGGGTTTGGTTTGGGTGTTCGTTCGTTGTTTGGGCGAAATAAAAATGGATTCGAGTCTGTAGAGATTGACGGCGATATGAGATGGAGATTGGAGAGGAAGGGAGGGAGAGCAGAGGATTACAATCTCGGGATCGAGAAATGGGTGGGTTTGCGTTTTTGCGGATTGGGAATCCAAAAGATATGGAAATGGAGGGTTCGACGCTGACAATGAGCGACAGGAGCGTACAATGATGTGTGTTGCTTCGCCAGCAGAGAAGGAGAGGCCGAAGCTGGGAAGGCCCGGACAATCACGGACAATCAGGGTCTCTCTCGTTGGCAGTAACGTCATGGAACGTCTTTTCCCCTGTTCCATCACGGCTGCCATTGGGCCATTGGGTCATTGGGTCATTGGCTGAATCCTTCTTGCGGTTTCATTCTGCGGCCTCAGTGCAGAGGTAGTACAAGATTCACGATGATTTCTACTACAATACTCACTTATATAATATAATAGATGAAGCCAGGAGTATAAGCGAATTCTATAAAAGAAAAGCGGTTGTATCTGAAGGCAAATGCATTCCATTGTCTTATGGCAAGAGCTCTCAGTACCGTCACTGCCAACGAGACATGTCAAGAGCCTTCAACTTTACCTAGCAAAGAGTGGATCAGATGAAAGTCAATCCACTTAACAGTTGACGCAGGGACCTGGCGGGACGTTTGTTAGCGCGGCCAAGAATCACCATCCACATCAAGTCTCATACCGAGCAGAGCTACCCTATACTCGTCTCACAACAACAACAACAACAACAACAACAACAACAACAACAACAACAATAATAACAATTACATCAGGTTAGACACATGAAGCACATTTCATCATGATTGCAACAGACAGGCTGCTCACCTTGGGGGCTTCACTCCTTTTCGAAAAGGGGTGATGAGATTCGAGAACAGTGAAAAATGAAGAATATGAGTGGAATCGTGTCTGGCATGATAACATGAAAAGGGAGGGCCGGGGGCAACATCAGAATTGAGAAGGGAGGAAGTACTAACCATCATAAACAAAGTGATAACCCTGCTGAAGTCACACAGGTAGCTTAACATGACCAAGACCACCACTGGATACCACATCAAGACAAGGTAACCCAGGGTGAAAGTAAAAAGTCAATAAGAGTAGCATTTGACAACCAGAACATACAAATACAGATGATCATTTATGGGAAACCGCGGCGCTCTCTAATTTTTCATTACAACCCAACCAAAACGCGTAAGGTAGGTAGGATAGGTTTCAACCTTTTGCAATCGCCACTTTGCACGCCAAAAACTTGCTGCGTCATCCACAAACACTTTCAAAAACCAGACCGCCTAAAAGACGCCCGGTCGTCTAGTCCCGCATCTCCCTATGCCACCACAGTTGGTACACTGTCCATTACCCGTCACCGTCCGTAGTCATGACCTCGCCTAGGCTGCCGTGTGGAGATTCCCAACACAACTCGGCTGTCATGCCATCACCACCAAGTGCCCATCTTGACTTAGAGCTTGAGAAGCTTGGCAGCGTAGGCCTCAATGAGCGGCTCGGTAGGGAACGACATCTCCTCCAGCTTCTGCGCGTAGGGGGTGGGCACATCGGCACCTGTGACACGTCCGGCAGGAGCATCCAGGTAGTCAAAGGCGTACTCCATCGTCAGCGCCAGTATCTCGGCACCGACGCCGAAGGCCGGGAAGCCGGACTCGACAGACAGCAAACGGCCCGTCTTCTTGACGCTCTTGACGATGGCCTCGATGTCGATGGGCTTGATGCTGCGGAGGTTGATGACCTCGACCTCGACGCCGTAGTTCTTCTTCAGGTTCTCGGCGGCGACGAGGCACTGGCCCACGCAGCGGCTGAGGCTGACCATGGTGAGGTCCGTGCCCTGGCGCTCGATCTTGGCCTTGCCGAAGGGGATGACGAAATCGTCCTTCTGCGCCGCCTCGGACATGGGGAACACCTGGCCGTACATGAGCTCGTTCTCGAGGAAGACGACGGGGTTGGGGTCGCGGATGGCCGCCTTGAGCAGGCCCTTGGCGTCCTCGGCCGACCAAGGGGAGACGACCTTGAGGCCGGGCACGCTGCCGTACCAGGCGCTGTAGTCCTGCGAGTGCTGGGCGGCGACTCCGGAGGCGAAGCCATTGGGGCCGCGGAAGGTGATGTTGCAGGGCTGGATGCCGCCGGACATGTACAGCGTCTTGGCAGCCGAGTTGACGACCTGATCGATGGCCTGCATGGCGAAGTTGAAGGTCATGAACTCGCACTGTTGGACATGTGTTAGCTACCTGATGTACATATAGAGAAGGACACGAGAAGCGAGGTACGTACAACAGGGTGCAGGCCGCTCAGGGCAGCACCAACAGCGAGACCGGTGAAGCCGCTCTCGGTGATGGGAGTGTCAATGACCCTCCTCTCGCCGAAGCGGTCCAGCAGGCCCTTGGTCACCTTGTATGCACCGTTGTACTGGGCGACCTCCTCTCCGAGGATGAAGACCTTGTCGTTGGCCTCGAGCTCCTCGGCGAGGGCCTCGTTGAGGGCATCGCGGACTGTGTAATCCTTGGTTCCGGCGGGGGCGTCCGAGGCGTACGTCCTCCGCTGTGATGCGAACGCGGAGGAGGAGACTGCGGATTGTTTGGAAGCGGAGAAGGGAGACGCGGACTTGCTGGCTATCCTGGCGGCGGCGGGCGCTCGTGTGGCGGAAGCAGCCAGGCGGACTGCTGGTCGGAGTAAGCTCGACATTGTTGGGGCAGGGATATGCGTAACGGAGTCGAGAAAGAGACGGGAGGTGAATAGAAAAGAAGATGAGACTGGGCTCAATCAGCTGTGGGAAGACGAGCTGTACCAGATGAACGGCAAGCCGGAGGAGGGAGGAATGGAAGGCTGAGGAGGGAATTGATGGCCAAGGTAAAAGAACAAATGGTGAAGCTGTCACGAACGAACGGACTGGAACTCCGCGACTGTGCTGAGGGAGGGAATTTTTGATGGAGCTTAGGTAAACCAAAGGGGAACTAAAGAGGTGTTGAGCTTTGTTGGGCAGCTGCCATTGGTTGGAGTCGTGAAAGAAGCGGGTCTTATCGGCGCGAAGTTCACTGGAGGGACGGAGAAAACTGCCAGACCCCTGCTGCAAGAGACCTGCCATTGCCTGCAAAACCCGCTGCAAAGCGCTGGAGGTTAAAAAGTCCCCGGGCGAGTCCGACCCGAAGCTAGAAGCATGCCAAAGCAGCCAAGGAGAAGGTGTGGAATTGTGCTACGAATATGTCGCGCAGATTGAAGATAAGGGGCCAGTATCTTACTGTGTACCACAGTAGATCGTGTATTGAACTGGAAAGATAAATCCGCCCTCGTGGCCAGATGAAGGGCACGATGGCTGGAAATAACACATTATAAGAGGGTTATCTATAACTCTATGTAGTGAGAATATGCCGCCGAGGGCTCCCTTTTTGGCCCAGTCGACGAGGTATCCAGACAGCATCGTCATCCTCATTACGCCGTTCCGTGAAACCTGCTAATGCAAACCGCTCCGTCCCATCCCTCACTCCAGAAAACACCCTTGTCCCCTCAACTTCACTTGCTCTCGGGCTTCTTGCCAACCATCAAGTACATGGGCGTGAACAGCTTCAGCTTGGCACCGTTGACGAGACCCTCGGCGCCGATCGACAGCGAATCGGCTGTCTTCTTAGTACCAGCGGGAGCGATGCGAACCTTCTCGAGGGCGCCGACGACGTTGTGCATGACCCTGCGGCCCCAGTGCGTCATCCGGACGACGGTGAACAGATCGAAGTAGCTCTGGAGGTACTTCATCTCGCCAGCGATGGGCCAGTACCACGGCAGGGCGTCGCCGCGGTCGGCGAGATCCTCGTTGAGCTGGAGCTCGAAGCCAGCGTCCTTCATGGCCTTAATTCCCACGGAGATGGGCTGCATGTTGCTGATGCCGTTGCCGAGCTCGATGTCGAGGCGGATCTGTCTGTGCTCGACGTTCTTCTCGTCGTAGTTGTCCGTCATGAGCCACTCGTACACGCCAAAGGTGCCGCCGGGCTTGAGCACCCGGAAGATCTCGCTGTAGACGCCGACGAGCTCCTGGGCGTGGACTGTGGCTTCGATGGCGTAGACGGCGTCGAAGCTGTTATCGGGGAAGTTCATTTGCTGTAAAAGCACACGTTAGCACGCGAGTCGAGGGATGGGTGTAAAGCCGAGATGAGAAAAGGGTGGGCAACGCACCATGAAGTCACCCTTCACAAACTTCAGCTGACTGGAGAGACCCTCCTTCTGGGCGTATTGTGTGGCGCGGGCAATCTGGTAATCATTGTTGTTGAGGCCGGTGATGTGTGCGTCGGTGAACTTTGCGATCTCGCGGGCAGGGCCTCCGACGCCGCAGCCGACGTCGAGCACCTTCATGCCCTTCTTGATGCCGATCTGGGCGGCCAGGTAGTGCTCGTGGCGGGCAATGGCCTGGTAAAAGGCCTCGCCGTAGGAGAAGCGGCAGAAGTGGAAGCTCTGGCCCCAGCCATACTCGTAGATGTCGGTGGCGAGGTTGTAGTAGCTGGAGGGACATATACATTAGCAAATGCCACAGGGATTCCTATGTGAGAGGAGTCGGACATACTGTTTTGTCAAGGTGGCGTACTCCTTTGTCCTGGCGGCGCGCTCCTCGGGTGTCTCCTCCTTGGCCGTCTTGCCGTCGAAGTGCTTGAAGTACTCCTCGAGGGCGACCTTCTTGGCGTCCGTGTTCTTGCTCAGCATGGCAGAAACACCTCCTGTGGCCTGCGCGGACTTTCCGTGCAGGGCCTTGGCGTACTCGGCATCGCGCTGGTGGTCCTCGCGCTCGAGGGTGGAAGTAGCAGCAACCATGTTGAAGGTTGGGTTTATGGAGAGGAGAGTTGAAGGAATGTCGGTGGTTGTGTTGTGTTACTGCAAGACCGTGTCGAGGTAGAGGAAAGGAGGCAAGAGATTCGAAGAGAGTTGTTGGTTGTAAACAGGGAGGAGTACAGTTGACTTTGTATATTTAATGAACCCTCCTGAAGAAGAACAAGAACGGCCACTACCCCCTGGGAAAAACAAGAAAGCCGAACTAAAGCCCCTTATCCATAACCCCCTGTATGTCTCTGCCGTACACAGTAGTGGTAACAGCGACACCGCCCATTGCCCATACTTGTGTGTTAGTGCAGCCTGGTAGCGGCGGGTTAATTCCATTATCATTAGCATTGCGACTCCAAAAATTTGGCCCCCCCCCCCCCCTCAACGTCCCAAATGTCCCCCCCAGAAAAAGGGCAGAAAGGGCTGTAAATTCCATCCGGGCCCTGCAGGCTGCATGGCCGACCGGACCATGTCCGCCAGCTACAATGGCAGATTGGCAGATTTGCAATGCCGGACACGAAAACGAGCGAATGGCAGCCGCCAATTGATGGCCCCACCAGAATTGTCCAGCCAGATCTGGCCAATCACGTGGCGGCACACATCGGCTGTTCCTGGATCCCAAATTGCTTAACTTGATTCGGACACGTTTGTTTGCGGAAGGCGGTGTGCTTGACGTGCTCGCTGACACGTGCATTTGCTTTCCCGAATACGATAGACGAGTTGTACACACACTTCGTTTTCGCACTCTCGCCGCCAAGATGAAGGTACCTGGGTACGTACCTCTTTCTTCATCAACTTGGCATCTTCACGTGTTCGCATCGAAGCCTCAAACCATTTTGAGATATGAAACAAGACACGGCGCATTCGGGTGCGAACTAACGAAGCGTATTCGCCTTGACGTGACGATATGATGAACCGGATCCGACATTTAGCGGCAGCAATGTTGCATTGATGCCGACAGGGCCGCTCGCCGAAGGGAATTACTTACCGGACTCGGTGCAGTCGGGTCCCATGTCCAGTCACCATCACGACGGAAGAAGCAGGTCAGCAAGGTGCCTCAATGTCTACCCCCTGCATGACCGGGAAGTTGGGCGTCGCTAACATCATCATGGATCCACGACGCAGAGGACCATGTTCGCTTCTGCAGCGACCGAACCGTGATGCACAAGTCGCCCATTGGCCTCTCACCGCCGCGATGCCACGATCCATGGAGGATACCGGTCAAGCGCCACAGATAGATGTGCGGACGCCCGATTCCTGGTAGTGCTGTGTTCTCGCCACATCCGGGCTGTCAGTTGCGGCAATTCCAGTACCCGGACTGCGCCTCACCCGGCTTGCGTGGCAGCGATGGCGGCGATAGCGGCGATGGCAACTCTCCTATGTGAAGAACGAGTCGCGACTGGATGTACGACACACTGTCATGGATGACGGAAGCCAGTCAGGCGCCGCCGGCGGCAGACGGGAGACAAGATGCACCCGGCACTTTGGCCGGTGTCCGAATGCAGATGCATTTGGCCCCGGATCCGCGCCGGCTCCCGTCAGCCATTGCGGACACGGTTGCAAGCACCTGACGACAAGACGGGAACCGCGACCGGCGCATTATAGAGTGTCGAGGCCTGGAAGGAGTATGAAGTGGTGATGTATGCGCCGCTGGCGTTTGAAGGTCTCCAGGAATTGGTCGAGGGATGTCCGGTATAAGTTTATTTATCGGCAGCTCGTCGCATTGCGGATTGAACAAACCAATCAACAGTCATGCCTTGCGACGAGATTCTCGCGGCGCCGTGATTGCACGTCGTCCAAGACTTCCGATCTGACTATCTGCCCCAGATGGGTAAATGGTGCCCTGGCTGGGACGCGATGGTCTGCGGATCGCATTGCTGCCAAACAAATGCCTGCTTCAGCTATCAGGTTGTTCAGCTCGCACTCGCATAGGAGCTGGACACTCCCTCGCGCAGGGTATTTTCTTAACTCCGGCCGCGCTGTCTAGTCCACTCCCCACATGGGGTAGCGCATCATCATGGATCATGAGACACCCAAGACGTCCAGCACTTCCACAGTCGTGGGCCAAAAGACCACTCAAAGAGCAATTGAACACGATGCCGATAATAAACATCAGCTTCGGTCTCCGATCCCAGATACCTAAGAGTTACTAAGCTTGACAAACGCTGCTCCCACGCTCCCATTGTCACCTTTCCTGGACGGGCTGGAGTGATTAACGCCGTCCCTTTGAAATCGTCGGTTAGGCTGGCCAACTGCTACGCACCTTCGCACTCGGACTCGTTGCCGGCCCCGTGAAAGGCACGACGTATAAGAGCAGCGTGACCTCGGACCTGTCCTGGCAGCCCATTCAATCCCAAGAAATGCGAGCTTTCCATCGACTCCGTCAGGCCTTTAGCAGGAACTCATCATCCACACCATCATCTTCCTCTCAGAGGGCTTCCGTCGCTGCATCAGCATCCATAACCGCCGGCCTCGTCGCCATCCCCGTCGTCATGGCCTCCAACTACTACGCCGCCAGCGTCACCAAGCCGCAGCTCGGTCCGGATACCGTGCCGGAGGAAGCCCTGTCTAGACCGCACCACGTCAAGAAGCGGAACGGCAACACGGCTTCGTTCAAGAACATCTACCCTTCGGCTGGTACCATGTACAACACATGGACCTTCTATAAGGGCTTATATGCGTATGTTGATCCTCTCCGGTCCCCTGCATGAAGATATCGTGTGTTAACATGTGCCTTGAAGGGCCAAAATGGGAGGTGAGCTCGACCCGCCAGACACCACGCCGCCAACAGTAACCGTCCGCAAACCAACATTCCTACCCACGCGTTGGTCATCACCCAGCTTGCGAGCCACTTGGCTCGGACACGCCTGCTATTACGTAGAGTACCCGTCCGGTCTGCGGGTGCTCTTCGACCCAGTCTTCGAGGACCGCTGCTCACCCCTTTCCTGGCTTGGACCGGCGCGATACACTCCCCGCCCGTGTGACCTAGCCGACCTGCCCTTCGTCGACGCCGTCGTCATCTCGCACAGTCACTACGACCACCTCTCCCACCCCACCTTGAACGAACTAGCACGACGCTTTCCCGACGCGCACTTCTTCGTCGGGCTGGGTTTGGAGAAGTGGTTCCGCAGCGGCGGCATCAAGCAGGTCACCGAGATGGACTGGTGGGAGACGACGGACGTGACGCTGACACCGAAGAAGGACGGCGGTAAAACCGACGACAACCGGAAGGACAGCAGCACCCCGAGCTCCGTCAAGTCCACCACCCCAGGCTCAGACCTAGGCGAACCCATAACAGCCCGCATCGGCTGCCTGCCCGCGCAGCACTCCTCCGGCCGCACCCTGACCGACAAGGACTCGACCCTCTGGTGTTCCTGGTCCGTGACCTCCTCCAGCGCCTCCTCGCCCACGCCGCGCTCGGTCTGGTTCGGCGGCGACACGGGGTACCGCGCCGTGCCCAAGGTTGCGCGCACGCGAGCCGAGGACGGGTCCCTCCTCCCCCACGACCCGGAAGCAGACTGGGAGCCGCCGTACGACAACCTCCCCGTGTGCCCGCAGTTCGAGCAGATCGGCAAGTTGCGCGGGCCGTTTGATCTCGGGTTGATCCCCATCGGCGCGTACGACCCGCGCTGGCTTTTTAGTCATATGCACGCCAACCCGTACGACGCGGTCGAGATTTTCCGGGATACGCGGTGTAAGAAGGCGATGGGGATACACTGGGGCACGTGGGTGCTGACTAGCGAGGAGGTGCTGGAGCCGCCGCGGCAGCTGAGGATGGCACTGAAGCGGAGGGGGATGGAGGAGGAGGGGGTGTTTGATGTTTGTGAGATTGGGGAGAGTAGGGAGTTTTAATCGTCGGATCTTGGGAGGCTTGACTTGGTTTTATGGGTAACTAATACGCATCGGCAGCATGGCATCTGATTGCAGGGCTCACGTCAGCGGCAGGATTGACAGGGGAGAGCGCGAGCATTTACGAATTCGATATCCTCACTCCTCAACGTCTAATCGACATCACTTTCTCAATCACGAGAAGCAAATGGGCATGCTCGCCTCACATTGATTCCATACCGGATGATCCAGCACATCACCTAAACCCCGCCCTCTCACCCACAACAAGCATATGCTCCCTCGCAAACCACGCCGCCCACTGCACCGGGCCGGGCCCGCCGTCCTCAAACATATCCGCGACCTCCCCGAACCGTTCCATCCAGTGCTCCCACTTCGCGCGCACAAACGCCCGCACCCATCCCGGCGGGGACCGGGTGGCGGCGGCAGCCAACCTCTCGCCGGCGGGCCGTACGAACTCGGCGGCCGCGAGGGCGAGACACTCCGCCGTCCGGGTCGGCAGCCGGCCCTGGTCCTCCCACGTCGTCTCTCCGAGGGCGTCGTCGAGAGCCCAGACCTCGAGCTCCCAGCCGTCGGCGAGCCCGGCGGCCGTGAGGCGGCCTAGGAAGGAGTAGCTCGCTACCCATTCTTGGGGGGAGGCTTCGATGGGGTAGGATGTTGCCACTGCTGCTGTTTTGGGGTCAGTATGAGCCGTTACAAGGGGTGGGAAGGGTCAACCTACGGCCAAAACCGAGGTGGGCTGATTCCCAGATTGTGCTGCAGGTCGGAATCTGGTTTCCCGTCCATGTCCGTCCGTCTTTCTGCGACCTTGTCAGAAGCGTCCTGTTTTCTCAAGGGGGGAAATGAGCGACATACCCCCTTTATCTCGAGCTTCTTGTTCGTCCCACTACCCCTTGCAAGCATCTCCCCAACCAACACCACCACGCCCTCCATCTCGTCCCCGGTGTAATCCATCCTCACAACAACCTCAAGCAAACAAGTCCACACCAACCACAGGAACCCCTGAAGCTGCGTGTCCTCCTCAAGGATATCCCACGAGCCGACGGCTAGTAAATACTCCTCGTTCAGCCTGTGCAAGTTCTCCGCTGCCAGTTTGGCATTTTCTTCTCGTGTCACCGAGTCCGAGTCCGAGTCCTCGCACGCTAAGTATTCCCACAGGATAACCAGCATGCGGTGGGTGAAGTGCTCGCCCGAGGACCAGGTGGAGTCTATTTCTTGTTTGAGGAAGGAGAGATGCGGTTCCAGATCCAGCGCAGGAGGGGAGGGTTGTGCCGCGGTTGTGGATGCGGGTGAGCTGGCGGGAGGGGAAGGGGAGAAGCTAAGTCGGAGGTCGAGACTGGAGCGGTTGGAGATGGCTACTGAGTTGCGGTCCACGTTGAGGTGGGAGGTTTGCTGCTGCACATCGCCGGGTGTGTCCGGGGGTGTTTCTTCCCTGGGAGAATCAGTTGATATCTGGCTCGTGTAGCCGTCGTCGACGAGCTCGTCACTTTGGTGGTCGTCGTCCAGGTTGTTTCGTAGCGAGGAGAGCGTAAGTCGGAAGCCGGGCGCATGGTCCTGACTTGTGGAGTTCCGTCCTGGAGCTGGGTATTCCTCTCGGTGGTAGTCGTCGTCCTCTTCAGCGTGGAGGGTATGCCTCCATTCCGGCGGCGTTTCGGGATCGCTGTCAAGGTTATACATGCTGCCTGGAAGTGTCTGCCGTTTGGAGAGGAGTGTGCCTTGAGCTTTTGCCCACGCCGGCGTAGGTCTGACGATATATGCAATACGAATGGGACAGTCAACGCGGATAGCACAGGGTATATGCAAGATGAGATATTGCGGTCTAATAAGTACGAAAACAAAGATGCAAGAGTCGCAGACTTCTCGTCGCATGGCAAAACTCCCTATTTACCCTTTATCTCCAGCGCGCCTTCATTTGACACCGTCCAAACCGAATGACCTATTTCCATGCTGGTTATCTCAAAGGCCAAAGCAACAAATTCGGTCATTTCAGCATAGTTTCGCAGCGGGCTCGAAAGGAGAGCCAACACCGAAACTCAAACTCCTTACAAAGGCGCCGCTGTGCCGTGCCGCATCCGCAACGCCTGCACGGGATCGACCACCTCCGTCCAGACCGGCCCTGGACGTGGCCGCATATGAAGCAACGGGGCCGGCCCGTTATTCTCGGGTTATATATAGATGGCAGCAGGAGTCCAGCATGCCATAAGGTCTGTCCGTGGTCGGGCTTACTGGCTGGGTGCGAAGGGGGACAGACAATATTCTTTGAATCGAGCCTGCGACTGGGACATACATACGTAAGAAGCGCCGGGAGAGCAATTGCTTTGGAGAATTACCACAGAGATGTAGGCCGGATCCTCACCATATAGAACGAGACCTGTCTCTATGGCATGGGGGACGGCGGTTCGCCCTAGCTGCACCATATAGCGTGGTGTTTATGGCCATTGCCGACTCCCAATACTCTTTGTTCTTCAACCCTAACCTTCTGACCGTACTCCTCAAATTCCCGGTCTAAGTTCCGGCACCCGGCAGCCCTCTTAAGCTCTCTCATATCACATCGGCGCGTGTTCTTCCAGGTCCTCGTGCATTGATCCTCCGAGTCTCCGTGAGCACAACAGCTGCCAACGTTATGCACCTTCACAATTCGCTCCCCTTTTCACAATTCTCCTCTCACCACACACAAAAAAAGCTCATTCCCTCCCACAACATCAACCACCACATTCTCCAACCTCACAAAAAAGCCCTGCAAAAAAGGAAATCGACCTCACGGTCCTCAAATGCCCGCTACCAGAATTGAACTGGCGACCTCATCATACCCGGAGGAGTTACTAGTGATGCGCTCTACCACTGAGCTAAGCGGGCTGTATGGCCTTTCGATGTGGATTGGTCCTCGTATCGTGAGTCAAGAGATTGGGTAAGGGGTGTAGAGGAGACGAAAAGGGGGGTTGGATATCCACTATCCATCCACTTTTGTCTCATGGCGAGAAAAGAGAAAAGGTGAGAAAGGCGGTGAAGCGAGGCAAATGAGGTCGTCATAACCTCTCATCCCTTTGATTGGGAATAACCTGGATACTCCCCCGAAAGATATGGCTGCCCTCTGCTTTTGCTTGAGCAGAGAGGTGTGCATGAAACGCAAAGTCCGCCGCCAGGCTTCTATAGATGATAACAGCATTGAACCAGCGCGATGGTGCTTCGTACTCGATACCATGCCCTCTTGAACATTTGGCATGGCCGTGCCGCCTTCGGTTCGGAGATCCACCGACGTGGTCGTCCGGTCGGGCCCTTGGAATGCGAAGATGGACAAACTGCAGCAGTCGGTGTGGTGGTGTTTACTCATTGTCTGGGGCCCGTCAGAAGGTCTTCGTCAACTCCGGATGGATGGTGGAGGAGGTTTGGCGAAAGAAGGCTAAGCCTGCTTGTCTAAGAATGCGAATGAGGCTTGTGATGACCGCCGACAGAGAGAAGGAACCGAGGAACTCATTTGAGGAGTCGTGGCTGATGAGGTGGCGGTGATGTGGTGATGTGCTTAGGCTGACAGCTAACTGGCAGCGGTTAAGCTTGGTGCTCATATCTGTGCAGAGTGTTGACGACCGACGACGATGCGGCCGAGGATATCGTGGACGAGTAACAGGATGAGCCGAGGGGCAGGCATTTCAGATGGAGACATCTTGTCTGGGTTGCTATCCCAGCTGAGAATCGCCTGGGAGGTCTCTGCTGAACCAGCGGTCCTTGAATCCAACGTGGATTTTAGATGGTGATCCGGCAGCTAGCCAGGTCCTGGGACGGTGTTGCGGTCAACCTGTTGTCTCGGTTAGCATCGCGCTGGGTTGCGGGTAGGTATATGTGAGGTCTTGCAATGAATTGAGCAGAAGCGAGTTTGCGGCCGGAGAGGGAGGTTGATTGGCCTTCCTAATTTGTTCAAAAGTTGAGCTGCTCTGTGATCCATATACGGAAGGAATATGATAGCAAGGAGGGACTCCCTCAGGCAGCAAGGATGGAATGGCAGTCTTGTATAGCTGACGTATCGCATTCGGGTTCCAAAAACGATGAAGATGGGCTCTGTGAGGACGACATTGACTTGACAGATGCGATGTTTGGGAAGAAAGACCTAGAAGGAAGCAGCAGATGGTTGGTTCATTTGGTGATGGAAGAACTGCAGAAGACAGGCGGGTCACAACCAGCAAGATGTGATCATCACTCGGGCATAGACTTCACAAGGAACACTCAAGCTGGACATCAACAATTGACAAGGGGGCGTTAAACAACCCGGCGTCGTTGAACCTCACTAAAGCCTAAGCCTAAGGGGAAGAAAGTGACCTGATGACCAGCCCGAAGCCTGCCGTTCCATCTTGTCCACCTTCTCATATGCCGTGCCTTGCTGCCAAAAAAAAAAAGAGTCGCGAATTGATACCGTGCCAGACGCAGCGCAAACGCAAGCCATTGCCGTTCCGAGTCCATCAGAATGCCATGCCGTTCCTCCAAGATCCACAGCTCCTCTCTTGTTGCCACTGATCGGTGCCGCAGTTGTGCTGTTGCCGAGAAAGTTAGAGGGTCCCCGAGGAGAGGATGGTGGATGGTTGGATGTGGCGGGATTTAGTGCTGCGGTCGTGGTTAGTTATGCTCCTTGCTAGAAGAGACGGTGGTATGGGGGAGGGGAGAATGGAAGGGATGAGGAGGATGTTGAGGTTAAGGTTGAGGAGACGACGAGGATAAGACGGTGGATAGGCAGAAAAGAGAATGCAGGAAGTAGACTAACCTTGCACGCGCCGCAAGCGCAGCCCTCGCAGGAGGAGCAGCCGCAGGTGGTGCAGTCACTGGTAGACATGTCAGCTGAGTCCGATCTTCTGTCACGCTCGTTCGTGGCGACGACAAGACGGCTTCAAGCCTGGGGAGAGAAGCTTACCAAGGAGCCATCTTGACTGTGGTTGTTTGATGAAGTTGGAAGTGTGTTTGGTGTGTTGATAGTGGTTGACTTGAGTCTTGGGTTGAAGTTGAAGCTTTGCAGACGGTTGATCAGAGTTCGAGAAGTGGATGAAAGAGGAAAGGAATCATCAGATCGGGTTGGAAGAAGAAGAGGTGGTTTATATAGAATGGATCCCCCACTGCAACCTGGTAGTGCTGTCTTTCAAGAGAAGAGGAAGGCACGAGTCTACATGCTTGATACCCACCACTCGGGCAAGAACGTCAAATCGAAAATTGGCTGCCACCCACCTCGCGCTTTCCTTCTACCAGTAGCACTTGAACTTGACCTCTGGTACCAGGTTCATCGGCAGGCGCGTCTAAGGAGGAAGGGGTCCAACCTTCACCACTCCCTCTCCCAGCTCCCGAGGTGCCTTCCCCCCACTCACCTCCCAACGTGGGAGTTCTTGGTTCGAGCCTTCTGCAGGCCAAGTGCTTCCCTGGTGGGCTACAGCATTTCTATTACTCCTGTTATTGGCCCCTCCTCGCAAACGAAACATCCATGGATGTGTGGTGGTGTGGGAGATATATGTGATGCGGAGAGAAAACAGCAGGTGGGTGGAGGGTAAGCTGGTTAGCTAAGGGCCACACCCGCACCTGCCGCACTGGAAGAGGGAAGGAAGTCGAGAGTGGAGACCCCGGATCGGACCACTCCTACGACGGAACGGGCGAATCACCGGGTCCCGGCTTCTTGGCTTGCATGTGTACCTTAAGTGCATGTGGTGCGTGGGAGGTTAGTGGAGCAGTCGGGTTGATCTCTGATCCTTCCATCTTGGCCGAGCAGACTGACATACACGCTGGCCTGGCTGGGCACGGGGGTTCTCTTGACGCGGGGGGGTGTTTGTGACGTGGCGGGATCTGAGGTGAGATGGGGAGAAGAAGGAGAGGTACCTTAAGAGCAGGAACTGGAGGAGGAGGAAGGAGAATAATAGGGAGTTGGAAGGAAGTCGAGACTGCACATGCTAGATGCAAGAGTGGGAAGAAAGCTTTCCGTCTTGCATTGGTCCGGTGTGAGAGTGACATGTGAAGAAGGTACCTAGACGTCGTTAAGCACCACCAGGCAGCACTCGGGCCCAGTCCATGATCAACTGCAGCGAGCCCGTAAGGTGGGAGGTTCACTTGAAGACATTGTAACAGCAACCTCAAATCCAGAAAAGAACAAGCCAGCTCATGTACGCCAAGTCCAAGGAGCCAACGACCACCCGTCGACACATAGCCTTTACTCGAGCCAAGTCCAGAAGTGCAAAGACGAGTACCTTAAGTAACACAGCATCAAGCCGTGACACACACCAGGAAAACAACCCGCGGGTTGCCCTCTTGGAACACTCCCGCAGCATCGCACTGCATGTGGCGAGATTTCAAGCATAAATCCCGCTTTCGATCCGAGGGAGGTGATTGTGTCCGAGTGGTCTCTCGACCGGCGTGGTCGATCGCTATGGCTGGTGCTGAAGGACAGCGTGTGTATGTAACGGCAAGCCTCCATTTTCCCTGTGCTATATACCTGCTACCAGTTAACGCCGATGGTCCATCATCCCAAGCCCGGTTTCGTTCGTAGCTAGCATATACATGTAAGCGCGCCAGCCAGTGACAACCAAGATGAGCCAATGTGATGTCTCCATCATACAGCCCCCTTCTTCCAAAATGACATAAACCAGAGCATACCATATACATCCCTCATAGCCTCACCATTAGCCATTATCCCAGAGACAGACAAAACTCCATAACCCACCCCATCCCTTTCCACACTTATGGCACCGTCTGCCCTCCACAGTCAGGAATCTTCACCCCATCCTTCAGATTCCTGTCCACGTCCATGATACCCCAGTGGTCCTCCCAGTTTTGGTTCTTGCTGTTGAATTGTATCTTCCACGGCTCGTCAAAAGCCTCGAACCAGAAGTACTCCGTGCCGTTCGTCAGCGCCGAGCACACCCAGTCCTCCATGAACTGGTTCAGCTGGTCGATCCCCGCGACGCTGGCGTCGGGACAGTCCGTGACCGTGGCGCTACCACAGTCCGTGCCGCCCTGCGACGGCCACCCGGTCTCCGAAATTATGTTCTTGGACAGATCTGTCTTAAAGAACGGCCCGTTGTGGTTCGACCAGAAGCTCCACGTCCACGACGCTGCGTCATTGGCGTTAATGCCGCCGAAAAAGGGGTGGATGTTGGCCATAATGTAGTCGCTCTGCGCCGCCAGCTCGGCCGTCCACTTGTCACCCAGGTCGGACGTCGCGACGGGCAGCGACATGCCTTTGGCCTTCACCTTTTCGCGGACTTGTTCCAGCAGCTGGCCCAGCTCCGCGACGGTCATCTGCTCGCGGAAGAGGATCTCGTTGGTGGCCACGATGAGGCCCTTGAACGGCTTCTCGCCGTACGCGTCCAGGATGTCGTACATTTGGTCCAGCTGGCGCTTGTTGGTCGTGGCGTTGTTATCCTGCCACACGCCAAGCCACAGCTTGACACTGTCGCTCATGCCGAGCTTCTCCAGCGCGTGTATCGTCATCTGCGTCTGGTTGCAGTCCGTGCCGTAGAGGCGGATGGTGTTGCTGAGCTGCGACAGCACGGCCACGTCCTTGGTGATGTTATTTTGCGAGGGAGGGTTGTGTATGCAGTCGGGGTACTGCGTGTTGAGGGGCGTGTAGTCGATGCCCGGGAAGATCTTGTGCAGGTTCTTGTTGTTGAGGAGCGCCTTTATCGACGGTGAGTTGATGTCCAGGTCGCCGTTTTCATCCGGGTCCGACGTGGATCCGGAGTTGTTAGATCCTCCTCCCGACTTCTTATTCTGCTTGAACACAACACCGAACAGGATGCCAACAACAATTGCCGCGACAATGATCAGACCGACGCCGCCGATGATGGCCCACTTCCACTTCTTGGAGTGTTTGCTCTGCTTCTCCAACCACTGCGACTTGTCGCCTCCGCCGCCTAGGTCGTAACCACTACCTCCATTACCGCCGTACGCCGTAGTGGCGTTGTGCACCGGGTCGTACGACGCACCGGAGCCGCCACTTCGTCCGCTCGCGGGGTTTCTCCCGACAATTCCTCCGAGGGTGCCCAGGACACCTCCAGCTGCCGCGACGCCTGTCGTGGATCCGTTGGGGGTCCGTTGACTGGAGCCTCCGAGACTGAGCATGCTAGTTCTGGGCCCTTTCCGGCCGTAGACCAGGCCGTCATCTCCATCGTCCTCAATGTTAAACGGGTTGACGACGCCGAGGTGCGGATCCTGTGGGCGGGTGTAGCCCTGGTAAGGATCGTCAGTGTAAACCTCGTTGTTGAAGCTGTGAAGACTTCTTGATGGCGTCACAGCTCCTGGTGTCGAGGCTCCGGGCCCAATCGCCGCAGCACCGAGACCCTGTACGCTCGTGCTTGACTCCCTTTCCGGCACGTGGTCGTTGTTCCCATATGGTGGTCGGGGAGGTTGTCCAGCACCTCGCATGCCGTGTTGGTTATATGTTTGACCCTGATTCTCCCACTGGCCTTGTTGTTGATATGCTTGTTGCGGGAAGTCTGGTCCTCGCATCGCTTCTAATCCGCTTTCGCGAGCGTTGCGCTCGGCCACTGTGTAGGCAATGCCAGCCATGCCGCCGGCAGCTGCCTCGCTGAAGTTATCCGCTCCGGGTGTGATGTTGCTCTGCGGCGGAGGCCGTTGGGCCTGTGGTGGATAGCCTGTCCCGCGATCCCAGGATCGGCCTTCGGTCACACGGTGTGGAGGAGGGTTTGGTGGTGGTATCGGGTCCGGTTGTCGGTAGTTGCTGGATGGGTGGTTTGCTGCCAAGTATGGTGCGTTTCCTTGATCGGCAGAGGGATCCATATCACGACTCCGGCGTCTGTCTGCGCGTAATCTGGCGAAGGATGAGTCTGGGTGGATGCCGCGCATGCGCCCTGGGTTGGGTATCTGGGCGGGAGGGGTATCGAAGGGTGACTGGAAAGGCTCTTCTTGGTAAGGTGGTTGTTGTTGATGATGATTCGATTGCGGTGTGTACTGGTCATGGTACTGCTGATGACGGCCGGGAGTGTGGGGACTGCGTGTATATGGGTTGTCGAGAGGCTCCCGCTCCGGCTCGTCATGGAAAGCGTAGTTGTTGTGCCGGGACATGGCGACTGTCTTCTGAGTGATCCTCGTGTTAAGCTTTTAAGCAGGATAGAGTAGGCACCGCTGCAGCGACGTGTGGTTGCCGTCTAAGCAGACCTGCTGCGCATCCGGTTGGGCTGAGCCGGTGTCCAGACTGCCTGTTCTCGACTCCTGTTTCTGGCTGGGTGAAGCTGACTCGGACTGGAACTTCGTGTCAGAATGTGTGGGGAAGATGTTGCAACGACACCTGCTATGCTGGATATAACGGCAATGCCAGCACAAGTATCAGGCAGGAGGAATCACTGCAAGTGAGAATGACAGATTGATGAAACCTAAAAAGGACTGAATAGAGACGGATGTGGTACTCGTATTGCGAGTGAAGCGGTCGCAATTGCAAGAGAGACAGGTGATGATGGACGGATGTGGCTTCTCGTATTTGGAGTGTGTGTGTGGTCCCCTGGTTGCCCCGGAATCTCCAGACAGAGGAGGGACGTGTGAGCGCAAAGCCCCCTCAGGTACTTCCAACAGCAGAAGAAGTAAGAGGTTGTCAAAGACGGAACGCTGAAAGGGCAAGCAGCAATTGCAAGTGAAGTCAAACGAACGGACAACGAGATGCAGTAAACACAGGCGACTCCAACATCGAGCGAGAGAAGGGAAAGGTTGAAGTTGGGAAAGAATGATGCTCGACAGGAACCAAGGATTTGTGAGACGTCAAACCTGGATTCAAGCAACCGATGATCGCCTTGACCAGCCCTGGGCAGGAGCAGCGGCTGGGATCGTTGGCGCGGCTCAATAGAGGTTGGCAGGGGGCACAGCAGGCACACAGCCCAGGGCACCAGAGGCTGGAAGAATCTCCACTCATCCGCTGCTGTGGTTGGCCCAGAGACCGAAACACAGGGCCCCGTAAAATGACCCCTGCGCCACTTTCCTTCACCCTTTGTGCACATCAGACATCAGACATCCATCCTTTCCCCTGGGATACGAGGGAGGAGGGGTTTGTCGAGGGATGAACTCTAAATACCACGTTTCATTGACTCGATCGATATATGTAAAGTCAGATTGAAGAGGGGGGGAATGCAGATAAATGCATAGGTCCATCAAGGAAAGAACATCACGTTGAAAACCGAGAAGCCAAGTGCAAAGGAGAGAGAGAGAGTCTGGAACGGAAGGAACGAACAAAGTGCACCCCACCATCGTTACGTCACCGCTCACTGCCGCCTTGGCGCATTCCATGTCAGTTTGACCAGTTGACGCCAGCGAGTGCTAATAAAGCACCTCAACTTGGAAGATCATCTTCTGTACTCGGCGAGGGGCGTGTGTCTCGGTATCAATATCGAAGGGCTTCAGCACCCTCCTAGACATAGCGGATGTTCGGCCACAGGATTGCTCCCTCTGATCACGTATCCGATGTCGAATCCGCCGGGATTGTGAGCTACCCTATACATATTTATTCACCATCAGATGAGACTTATTCTTCCAAGCGTGTCTCGTGAGCTGATTCTCTCATAGGATAAGTGAGGGAAGTGTGGAAGCCTCTTGCTGGAGGTCTAGCACCTTCATCACATGCTAGTGAAACACTCCGAGCATCTCTCTCTTGTCTTGAGTCACCATGTCACAGGGACGGAGGTTTTCTCCTAACCTACGGCTGACAGAAAGTCATACTGTGGCGCGGTAGAATATCACCCCAGGAGGACCTTCTCTACAAGTGTTCTGAGACCGGGACGATTGAAGAGAGCTCATCGGTCATGGTGCCAGCGTGTCCGAGTCGGTGTCTCTCCACGACGGGCTGGTGGTATTCATGAACAACCGTGAGGGCAGACCAGTCTTTGTTCACAAGCCCCGTTCAGAGGTTCACCTATTATCGGGGTGGCCTCGCTTCAGCCCCGAGCGGCGCTCCGTCGGAGGCATTCGTGGCGCGCTGCCCGTCGTCGGACTGTCCGCCATGATAATCCAAGTGTGTCATGAGCGTGCGAGGGGGGGTTTGCCAGCATGTCGACCCGAGCAGTTGTTTAAAGATGAGGGAAGAACAGAATATCATTTGGCGACGGGAGCAAAGTGCCTGCCCCGTCAGTGTTGGCAATAAGGGACAGCAGGCAAATGCGATTGACGGAGGAGATATATTGGACTGCTCCAACACCACCTTTAACGTCGTCGCCATTGTTACTGTTCGGCGAGACGCATGACACCTTCCGCTGGTCACCGCACCAGCAGTTGGATCGTCCGCTTCTTGCTTGCTTGCCACATAGCCATGACCCACCCGCAGAGGGGAGCTCATGTCGTCTGCTATATGGTGAGCAGACCCCGCCCTGCCGCGACGTGTTCACGACGTCCGGAGCCTAGTCTGTCAGTATGAGACTGCCAACTGCAGCTGACCGCATGGTGAAAGCTCCGAGATACAAAGCCAGGACGGCGGAAGAGTCACAACGGCCATTAAAGACCATGACTGGTTTCTGCTGTGAGGCTTGAACAATGCTTTCAAAGCCCGAGTCACTCGGGCGCCGAGAACCATCAGAGCATGCAGTCCAGCACTCGAGACGGGAGGGGATTCAAGTTGACCCTGCAGCTGGTGCGTCACTTGACATCGGAAATCTGCTTGGAATTCATCTGGGGTTTCGTTGCGTGGCGAGACACGAAGATGCAGGCCGCAAGTGGCGGAGTGACCGGAGTGCCGGCCTCTACTGGTTCTTCCGCATGCCGGGTCGACTTTGAACTCCCGGATACAGTCTGCGGAAAGAGAGTCCTTGTTGAGGGCTCCAGGCTTGCTGGCCAGGGTCTTGACGGCAGAGACAAGACATGCTCGGCGACTTGAATAACCGGGAATCTCGTGTGTTGATATGCTGGATAAGACAGTCGTCCGTCCGAAGCAAGCAGGCTCGGTGATGCAGTCATGATGTGCGGATCCGGCCGGGCTTCGAAGCTGGCTTCATGTTTAACGGGAGGAGCCGGCGGCCAGGTATTTGTTTCGCTCAACGGCTGCGTTACCTCAATAACAAATGCAAGATTCGGACGTGCATGGGGCGGGTCGAGTGGAAGCTATGGAGCTTTATGAGACTCGAGTTTACGCCACAATGTCGATTGATCTCCGTGCCGAGACCCGGCGGGAAGGACCAGAAAGCTTAAAGCCTCAGCATCTGGACGAAGATAACGTAATGGCCCCTCCGGGAAAGCTTAATGGGTTCCAAAGAATCATCTCGAGCAGCTCTTCTGCTGTAACCTGCCGGCCGGTGATGTGACGAGGTGCCGCTTTGAGCTTGCCACGTCGGATTTTACTGTACTACACGTGTATTTGAGCATCCGGTCTGTTGAGGAAGCCGACATCACGGGCGTGTCTGGGAAGATGTCCGCGACGGAGGGAAGAAGCAGAATGCCGATGTCTCCAGTTGGCTGGTGAGGACCATGACTGCGTCGAGTCGAGCACGGAAAGAACAATGCCTGAAGTATACAGTCAGAAAGCATCTGAACATGACGATGGCCGAACGTGAGGGCTTCATTAGTTAGGTCGCATTTGCTGAATACATACATTATAGATAGCCGATCAACAATAGGCGGAGGCCAAGGACTGCTTGCGTCGGACGACAGCCAATTGCGGAGCTCCAAAGACTACCTAGGTAGTATATCCCAGTAGCAGAGTTTGCAAAGGCGGTGACCGTTAAGGTATTCCGCGCTCCAACTTTCTGTCTCAACTTTCGAGATGCAGCGGGAGGGTGCTGGATGTGCTGTTGTCAGCTGACAAGGGTATATCTCCATCTCTCTCTACCTTACCCAGGTGGTGACTCACGCCGGTTCGTCTCTGAAGCTTCACATGTCGGACAACAGCAGACATCAAGGTCATAAGACTGGACTTGGTCTCAAGAAGTCAGGCCGAGCTATCTCTAGTATCAGGATTCATCAGTGATTCACTGGCCACTGCAAGCGCGCATTCAACAGAGAAGCCGAAGAAGAAGAAAAAAAAAGATTTGCTGTGGTTGCTGTGGTTGGGCTGGGAAGCAACGGCGCTAGCGAGGTCCAAACATCGACATGTGGGACACCACAGGAAGTACCCATTTATCAGAAAAAGGGTACCTTGAGGGGCAGTCGCGGGGCAGGCACTCTAGGTCGTCAGATTCCATTTCCTTCACCTCTTCAGGGAGGAGAGCTTCGGCAAGAGCACAGAACAAGGCAATGATCACGTGCGGCAGTTGCGTAGGAATGGAGAGAAAGCAGTCGGATAAGATACTGCCATTGCCAATTATCACGAATCCCCATTGGGAGAGAAACGCTTGCTATTCAGAGTGATGTAATAACCTCGATTGCAAAAGACAGACAATGCCATCACTCGATCGGGGTTTTTGGTGGATTGCGCTCAAAATAAAAATTCGTGCAGGCCGATAAGGTACCTCATTCCCGATATTGAGGGACTTCCGCCAAAACTCATTCCTGCCCTGCCTGCCTCAAGAAAAGGCGGCAAGCAGCGGCAAACCCTAAGAACGGCGCTAGCGTGCCCCGCCTTGCCCCTCCTCTCGCAGTTTTTGGCTGTTTTGCAACAGGACTGGCAGCGAAGTGAAGTTTTTCGGGGCCCCACCAGGCAAATCGCCTCTCTGACAGCCCAGATAAATTATTCGACCCCGCCCTTCCAACTCTCCTCCTCTTCCTCCTTGAATCCTCGTCGCTATACCTAGATTCTAAGCAGTCTTGTCTGGCAATCTGTTCGTCTCCCTCTTCCCTTCCTCCAACAACAAACAACCTCTTCTCTTGCAACGCATCTAACCACTCTTCATCAACAGAAACCTTTTTACAACCCTTCCACAGAAACCACTTCAATACCGTCACCATGGGGTAAGTTCACACACATATCCGTCGTCCATCGCTTTGATTTTCCAAAACAGATGCTGCTCTCTTTGGCGCCATGGGCTTCATCACCCATTCGCGCGAGAGCAGCCGCAGCTTCTTTTGATTGATTCCTACCGCAAGATCATGCCACTGACAGCCTCTCGCAGTAAGGAGGAGAAGCCCCATCTGAACGTCGTCGTTATCGGCCACGTCGATTCCGGCAAGTCGACCACCACCGGTCACTTGATCTACCAGTGCGGTGGTATCGACAAGCGTACCATCGAGAAGTTCGAGAAGGCAAGTTCACCACCTCATTCCCGCATCCTGCAAAATCATCAATCATCAGAATAACACACTTCTGTCAACATCACATTTGCATGGCCGTCACATCACTTTTTTTCCACCCCCGGTGCTTCATTTTTTTGTGGCTGCTGCAGTGCGTCAGAAGCGACGGTGAGGGGCAGGTTTCTGCCAATCTGCCCCGCCCTGAACTTTTTACCCCGCCACAGAAATTTCAAACAGTCTGGCCCTCCAACCAATCACCTGCCTGCCTGCACACACCATCTCTCACTTATCTCCGAATGAACCATCACCGCTAACACACCACAGGAAGCTGCTGAGCTCGGAAAGGGCTCTTTCAAGTATGCCTGGGTTCTGGACAAACTGAAGGCCGAGCGTGAGCGCGGTATCACCATCGATATCGCCCTCTGGAAGTTCGAGACCCCCAAGTACTATGTCACCGTCATCGGTATGTCTTCACCACTCCTCCTCTGTCGCAAATGACATCTGTGCTAACCGTGGTGTCCCAACAGATGCCCCCGGCCATCGTGATTTCATCAAGAACATGATCACTGGTACCTCCCAGGCCGATTGTGCTATTCTCATCATCGCCGCCGGTACTGGTGAGTTCGAGGCTGGTATCTCCAAGGATGGCCAGACTCGTGAGCACGCTCTCCTCTCCTTCACCCTCGGTGTCAGGCAGCTCATCGTCGCCATCAACAAGATGGACACCGCCAAGTGGTCTGAGGATCGTTACCAGGAGATCATCAAGGAGACCTCCTCCTTCATCAAGAAGGTCGGCTACAACCCCAAGCAGGTCGCTTTCGTCCCCATCTCCGGCTTCCACGGCGACAACATGCTCGCGAAGTCCACCAACTGCCCCTGGTACAAGGGCTGGGAGAGGGAGACCAAGACCGGCAAGGCCAGCGGCTTCACCCTCCTCGAGGCCATTGACGCCGTCGAGCCCCCCAAGCGTCCTACCGACAAGCCCCTCCGCCTTCCCCTCCAGGATGTCTACAAGATTGGCGGTATTGGAACAGTGCCCGTCGGCCGTATCGAGACTGGAAAGCTCATCCCCGGTATGGTCGTCACCTTCGCTCCCGCCAACGTCACCACTGAAGTCAAGTCCGTCGAGATGCACCACGAGCAGCTCAAGGAGGGTCTTCCCGGTGACAACGTCGGCTTCAACGTCAAGAACGTCTCCGTCAAGGAGATTCGTCGTGGCAACGTTGCCGGTGACTCCAAGAACGACCCCCCCATGGGTGCCGCTTCTTTCCTCGCCCAGGTCATTGTCCTGAACCACCCCGGTCAGGTCGGTGCCGGATACGCCCCCGTTCTCGACTGCCACACTGCCCACATTGCCTGCAAGTTCGCCGAGATCCAGGAGAAGATCGACCGCCGTACCGGCAAGTCGACCGAGTCCAACCCCAAGTTCATCAAGTCGGGTGACGCTGCCATCGTCAAGATGATTCCGTCCAAGCCCATGTGCGTTGAGTCCTTCAACGAGTACCCCCCTCTCGGTCGTTTCGCCGTCCGTGACATGCGTCAAACCGTCGCTGTCGGTGTCGTCAAGTCCGTCGAGAAGGCTCTCCCCTCCTCCGGCAAGGTCACCAAGTCCGCTGCCAAGGCCGGTGCCAAGAAATAAGTTTGATTCGACAACTTGTCTCTGCCGCGATTTGATGGTCATCGGATGATGGTTCCATTTTTTGGAGGATCACCAACAACAACAAGTCGCATCAACATCCCCTGCGATTTTTTCCGACAACATGAATTCCCTTAACTTTACTCGAGTACTCATGGCAATCTGGTTTCGTGGGGCACATTTTTGAGAGGGAACAGGTCCGGGTTTTTCTGCTGCGAATCAAAACTTCTCATGTGTGCTTAGCAAAATAGAGTCCTCCTAGAAAGTGATTCCCCCAACTCACAAGTTCCTTCTGTATTCATCGTGATGTGACTGTTCGCCTGTGACTTGAAGCCATCACCACTTTTTGACATTTACCCTTCCCAATCCCCCTGTCATTCGGCTTTACCACCAGACGAGGCCGACACCATGTGCGGTGCCTTCTCCTGTGGTCTTGTGTTCCTTCCCCCTGGTCAAGTTCGTCATGCTGTGATCTTCGATGTGGTGCTCGCCTGTGACCATCTGCCGGTTGTTCGTGATCCTCGAGATTCTGCCTGTTGGCCATGAGCCATCACCGATCACAGCCTTTCCCTCCCTTGTATGTCTTTGCTCTGATTCCCGGTGGCACTGTTGCTTTTCAACCTTTATGTTTTCATTTCTCTGGCTTCATATGTCCTTCGATGTCCTTGCCTGCCTTCATTCCGCAGACGGGGATGCGCCGCGTCCCAGTCTTGCGAGTGTAACCAACATGTAAGTACTCGTCGTCGTGCGGCTCAACTGATCGACTTGTCCCTGGAGGTCGGGCGTTACCCTTTCTCTCATGCCAGAGTTTGCCCGAGCGATAAAGATACGATCCGTGCCTCTTCCCGGTTCTCTCCCCGAGACACGTTTTCACACTTCTTCCATACAATTGCCAGGCTTGACGATCCGGGAGTTGTCCTTGGTCTGATACTTTGTGCCCCCCGGGTTCCTTTTTTGGGTCCATCCAACCTACGTACCCCATCCCCTAGGTGTCGCTGCAATCCTCGTGAAGCTCTCATTGCCCAAACCCCCTGTCTGCCAGTTGTCCACCTTATTCCATGGCATCTTTCCTTCTCCAACAGCATGCCCGCCTTCTTCCCTGTCTGTTGCAAGCCCTCTTGTCCTTGCCCGACACCCACCTTCTCGTCTCTCCCCCGTTCCCAGGTTTCCAGCCATGCATGACTCGGTAGTGAGAGGACATCAGCGGCAAAGGCCCTGATGGCAGATAGGCAGCCCACCTTGAAAACACACATCCAGTGTTCACTTTTTGCTGGGTGGAGAGGGAGAGGTAGGTGGTGATACTATTTTTGCTTGTGGATGGTGGAGATCTGAGAACAAGGGTAGGTCGCATTTCAAGCACGATGGAGCTGCTGTGCACTGCACTATGTTCCTTCATGTTGCTGCCAGAGATCACCGAACTGCCAGGGGAAGCAAGTCGGGATTGAAAGCGATTTGCTGTTTGTCTCTGATGTCTGGCGGTAGGTATGTGGGAATAGTCATGTATGGACCCTGTGTACTATCTGTCTTCCTTTGGTGATCCTTGAACCTGGTGCTGCTCGGTTACCTCTAGCACATTTGTGCACCCAAAAGGGTAACCGACCCAAGTAACTCTCCAGACGGATATCTCCAGGCATGATTCAACTGGAGGCTTTCAACTGGAGGCAGGCATTCTGGCCAAGAGTCTTTCCTACTGATGCATCAAATAACCAAGTAATGTACACTTATATACACCCATCACCCATCCTGAATTTATCTTTACACGCCATCACCTTACACGATCGCACAGAGTATCACACCTCCTCACGACCAGTCCTTCCATCACCGGTACTGTCCAGCCCCTCCGCATCACGACCCACTCGTTCCGGCATCTCGCCGTACCAAGTGAACTCTCTCCCCAGCGCCAGGCGGGACAGCGTCTCCACGAACCCCTGGACTCTGGTCTTCTTCTTCTCTTCCCCTGCTTCCGACATCTGCCCTCCGTCCACTGCTTCCAAAATCTTCCCCCCCTCCGCAGCCTCAGCCTTCTCCTCCACTTCAGGCTTCTCCTCCACACCTGACTTCTCCGCCGCCTCCAACCTCGCCTCTCCCGGCGCCGCGTCCTCCGCGGCATTCAACCTCGTAGACGGGCTCAAGTATCCCCGCTCGAATCTCTCAAAGTCCGAGAGCGGCAGGCCATTTTCATCCACCTCGTTATCGTCAGTCCGCAACCCCTCGAGCGCCAGTTCCGCGCGCCGGCCGCCGCCCTGGCCCGCTTCTATTGAGGTGTAGCCGAGCTTCCACCCAGATAGGGAGGTGGATACCTTGCGGTGGAGCTCTAGGCCGGCGAATATGTAGCTCGTGGTGGTTGCTTGAGGGTCGGTTTCAGGCGAGGTAGTAAATGGCGTGGAGGAGGGTTGTGTAGGGGGTGCTGAGGAGGAGAGGATGCGGGGGGGAAGACGAAGAGGTGGTGGCCTGGCAGGAGTGGAAAGGACGCCCTCGCTTGGGCGCAGGTCGGAAGATGAGAGGAAGGTCATGATCTCCGGGCAGGAGTCGGGAATTGCTGAGCCGGGGAGGATGTGCGATGTCGTCTCTGACAGCCGGATGTCGACCGGGCGACTTGGGAGGAGGATGTCGTGCGTCGTTACGCGGGAGACGGCGCGCAGGGAGTGGGGTGTGATTCTATCTGTGTCCGGGTCCATGAGAAGCGTCAGCTCCAGGGAAGGGGATGTCGGATTGCCGGGCGCGGGGATGAAGTGCATGAGAATCGATATTTGGGTGGTGTTTGATTTGCCGGTGGAGGTTAGGGCTGCGAGAGACTTGAGTGGCGGGATGATGGGTGTGATGGTCCGCTCGAGACGCCAGTCGAGCCGGTCATGGATGCGGTTGTTGCGGTTGTGGTGCGGATGGCCAACAGGCGGGGCCTCTTGCTTGACTCTCTCCTTGTCCTTCATGATCTCTCGCGAAAAGGCATCTTCCACGTCCAGCTCTTTGGGCTCGCGGTGCAGCACGTGGCCGAAGATAGCCTTTGACCTGATCTGCGGCTCGGAGGACCAGCCGTCGGGCGCGAAGGTGACGGACGTCGACATGTCGAGGCTTCTGAGGAGGGGGTCGTCGGTTAGGGTATCGACGGGGTCTGCCGCCTTGACACCGCGACGAGGCGTGGCGATTGTCCATCGCGCCCACTTGCCGAGCCGGTCTTTCCAGGCCATCTTTGGCTTGCTGTGGTAGTCCTGTAGATACCACCCACCAACCTCGTTCGGCTTTGGTTGCACCTCCGTTGTGGCGTCGCCGGGCTGTTTGTAGCCGTAGGCCGAGTACAGGAGACGGAAGGTGACGCCTCCCACATCCTCGAGACCCTCGCGCTTGGTTTCTGAGGACGGGATCCACGAGACTTCGATGTCTTTGCTTGTCTTGTCGTACCGGATGACCGTGTGCGTGAACTGGCCCACGAAGTCGAGGACGGACTGGTCGAGTGGCTTGGGGCTGATTTCCGCCGCGGGCATGGACCGGGTGTGCGTTTTCTCGAGCAGGGTGTTGATCTCCTGCAGTATGAGCTCTGCCGTCGCTTTAGGGCCGACGATGCGCACGATCTTCTGCGATCGGATCAGTTCGATCTGCGTGCCGAGTTCGAAGAGGGATTTGGAGATCGATTCGAGCCAGCGGCGGTTTCCCACTGTTCAGACTTTGGTTAGTGACAGCACAGCGTGGTAGTGTGAGAGTGACACTTACGCATCAGCAGGTCGAACTGCAAGTCCTGTACCCGGACGTCCAAGTAGCCCTGCTGGCTCTGGATCTCCCGTATGCCCAAGCCCCAGCACTGGCGCATCAGGCTAACGACCAGTCTCTCTTTCGGGCTCGTCGACTTCTTGACGTAGCCCTGGAGCAGAGCATCGGTCGTCTCGAACTCGGACTTGAGCTCAGGCGCCCACGGCCACTTCTCCAATACCCAAGGCCTCAGATCGAGCTGTGTCCCGTCCTGATCTTTCTCCACCAGCGACGCCTTGTGGATGTACGTCGCCAGCTGCGTCTTCGTGAACCCCTTGTAGAGCGTCTTCTTGAGCGCTTCGAACTCGCGCTGCGTCAGGACCGTTTCGCTCGGCTTCAGCTCGTGGATGTTGTGCAGCACCTCGGCGGCGCTAGGGACGTCGACCTGGGTGGACTCGTAGATCTTGACGAGGTTCATGGCGGATTCGGAGTCGGCCGGTTCGTCCTCGGGCATCTGTTCGAGCTGACGCCTTGGCTTCTTGCCGGCGTCTCGCATCACCAGGGCGTGGCCAGGCCGGCCGAGGATGTCGATGGGCAGTTCTCGGTTCGTGGGCTTCAACCTCTGGCCCTTTGCACTGTAGAACTCGGGTCCGACGTGCAATGTTATGTGGGAGGGCTGTCGTTTCCGAGCTTTCCCGTTGTCGTGCACTCGTATCTGTCTGTAGGCTGAGGGCTCCCCGTCTTCATCTTTGCTCTGCCGGGCATCCCGAGTCTCCTCGACAGTCTCATACCGCACGCTACCACTCCAAACGCCCTTGTGACCGGCATCTTCGAGCCCTCCAGCGTCTGTTTCCCGTGGATGTCGGTCGGCTATGCTTCGCGCATCCTCTGGCGGCTCTGAGCTTCTCCCGGGATCTAGAGCTTGTTTGTCCAACTCTCGCCAGAGATCCGGATCTTCGTGGGGTTCATCAACTTCTATCGGTAGCCGACCAGTCCAGACTGGCTTCTCGGCGGACTCAGAGTAGTTACGGCTGGGGGCATAGCGGAGGGCGACGTTCGCGAGCGCGGTCGAGGGAGTGCGAAGAGGACTGGGTCGCGTTCTAGAACGGCTGGCGAGCGACAGCCGACATCTTAAGCATACGAAGCCGCCGGGGATCCGTCGTGAGAGCATTGAAAAGGGAATAAATGAAAGGAATAGGTCTTGCTGTCAAGACCTCACCAACAACATCAGGGGCGCGCATCAATGACTTAGACATGGACAATGCCCAATCTCTGGAAATTTCACGGCCAATCTCTTATCGATAAGAACCCTCGAGCTTTAAGTGGCTGACTCAGCTGATAAGGTACGTATCTCGACGCGTCTGGAGACCCTCCGGATAATGGAAGTCGCGTTAAGTTCCGGACTGTGAGTTAGACGTTGAGGTTGCGCCTGCCTATACATCGTCAAGAGCTCAGCAATATTGGATTCTCAGAGGGAGACTAAACTTCCGAGAGCAACTCTCCGCCTACGTTTCTCCCCTGCGAACCACTCGTCTCCCGCTCGCACCGGAATATCTTTGGCTTATCATCCTAACCCCTTCCCGCAATTATTCGTCCGATATATCAGGCCGAGGAGTGACCTAACCGCGCACCCGTGCAACCGCAAACATGGCGCCTGGAAGACGGAGGCGGGATGCAGTGAGAACTACCATGGCTGCCGAACACAGAACTGTGGACTGACATGGCCTGTGCCCCTCCAGGACGACGAGGATGCAGAAGACGAGCAGCCGCAGAACCGCCGCAAGAGTGGAAAGGGCCGGCGCCGGCAGGAGTCAGACAATGAGTCCGGCGAGGACAGCGACGCCGGCGACCGCGCACAGAACCGCAGTGCCGACACTGAGCTGCGGCTCGCCCACAAGCTTGTCCGCTATGCCATTGCCTGCGAGCACTCGAGGACGCCGGTGAGGAGGGAGGCGGTCAGGGAGAAAGGTGGGATGCCCTTCTCGCCCAATGGCACGACATGATGGGTCACTGACATTTGTTCGCTCCTCCAGTCTACGCTGGAGATTCGATGCGCAGCTTCAGAAACGTCTACGAGCTCGCACAGATACAGCTACGGACGGTATTCGGCATGCAGCTGGTCGAGCAGCCCAGCAAGGATAGGTCACTTCTCTCGCTTGACCAGAAGAGGAAGGGTACGTTCACAAGCCGCCATTTCCCAACAATCTTGTCCATCACATCGGCTAACACTTTCGTCCCTCACAGCCGCCAAATCCCAAAAGTCCACCGGACCAGCCACAAAAGCCAGCACAAACACCTGGATCCTCACCACCATCCTCCCGGCCCCCTTCCGCACCCCCGCCATCATTGCGCCGAGCAAAGTTCACTCCTCCGAAGGCGAAGCTTCCTACGCGGGCCTCTACACCCTGCTGATAGCCCTCATCACGCTGTCCGGCGGGGAGCTGCGCGACGCCAAGTTCCACCAGTACCTGGGCCGCTTGAACGTCGAGACGACGGTGCCGAGCAACAACCCCAACAACCGGCACCAGCCGTCCGAGGCCACCGAGGTCGCGCTGCAGCGGATGATTAGGCAGGGGTACCTCGTCAAGCAGGTCGGCGGTGAGGACAACGAGGACGCGAATTGGTATGTCGGACCTAGGGGAAAGGTGGAGGTGGACAATGAGGCTATCGCTGCTGTGGTGAGGAGGGTGTATGGGGAGGCGGGCGGGGTTATGCTTGAGAAGCAGCTGAGTAATAGTCTTGGCGTGACAGCGAGGTTGGGGGAGGATGAGGAGGTAGATGGTGAGGTTGATGCTGAGGGTGATGAGGATGAGCAGGGAGAAGAGGGACCGCCTAGACAGCGGCAGAGGGTTAATACCCTTGGCCGGGCAAGTCCAATGGCGATACGGTCAAGGCAGGAGGACGGTGATCCCGGGCCGAGTTCGAGGAGGAGTGGGAGACTGCGTGCTTGAATGAGCAGGGGAATCAGTGGGAGGGTTAAGCGTTTTGCTATTGTTGTTGGCTGGCCAGCATGAGTATCACGGACGTCTTTGCGCACCCGGTAATGTCTGGATAGGGAGAGTTGGTCTTTTATGATTGATGTGGACCGGTAATTCGGCCTTCAAATAGACTTGCTCTGGGTATCTAACTCGACTGCTCTTTTGTCCCTCGATGACATGACTGTCTCTTGACGCTAATCCATGTCTCCCATGCCCTTGCTCTTCTCCGCCAGTGCACGACCACTTCTCGTGCCGCTCAGGGCCGCGTTTCACCAACATCTGATGGATTGCGATTATGTGCAAAGACCGAAGCTGCTCCCTTCTTTCAGCTGCTGGTAGACGGATCTTTCAAAACCCGATCGGCGGTAGATACGCTCGAAACGGGTCAAAACAGATAGGCCGAAGGAAACACCCGTCTGGCTTCTCTGGGTCGTGTCGCAAGGTTGACATGTCGACCGGTAGCCGGACGCCAATAAAAGCACGGTTCGTAATATCGTAGGTCGAGACATCCCTTGCTCATCAATCTTCTCGGCTCGGCTTTTCGTTCGCTCTGCGTCCTCAGTTCACCTCCCATCGCCCCTGTTGTGCTCCTCCCTCGGCATAAAAGGAATCTCGTCCCCCTCGCGAACAGGTGGCGGACCGCACGGCTGTACCATTTTCTGTACCACATCCTCATTAGCATCTCGCCCAACTTTGTTTGTACCACAACACGAAGTAGGTAGGTAAGAGGAGACATACCCGAATCAACTCAGCCCGAACCTTGGCAATCGGCTCGTTCGTCGCCAAGGCGATGTACGCCGCGTGCGGCGGGTGTCCGACGATGCTCGAGTAGGTATCGCGGTAGATGTTGGTCTTCCACTCCCAGGAGGTCGTGTCGGGGTGGCCGGTGCCGATGAACTTGGCCTGGAGACGCTCTAGTTCTTGTTGGGTACGGAGTTTGTCGGCCTGTTACCTGTCAGTATGGAGATAGTAGGGAGATGGGAAGGTAGGGTGTTACTGACCATGATATAGTATGTGTGGTGCGGACTGGTGAGTGGTGACTGGGGAAATGTGGTTTGTCGTGGAGGAAAGTGGTGTGGATGTTCTTTGCATGTGAGGTTGAAGCTTGAAGGTTGCCAAGATAAAGTTTGGATGGGACCTGCCAGGGATGAGACTCTGCGCACGGACCAGCCGTTACTGCAGGGGTCTTTCATGCATGCAGCCAGCAGCATCGCGAACCTCAACACCACGATTTTATGTACATATCATCACAACTTCTGTACAAAGGCGCAGAAAAACAACTTCGTTTTGGCACGACTTATCATCAACTTCACACTTGGCTCATACTTGCTTCAAGACATCTTGCTGCTTTCTTGCATGGGATACACCACTAGGCATAAACAACGATAACATCTCATCTCTCACAACCTCACTTAAGGACATGCATCACATTCATATTCACAACTCATAACAACCCGCACACTCTCCCAAAATGGCCACCTCATTAGACCAACCAGTAGCAGATCCGGTCACGGACCCAGAAGCATGGGACCACCTCGCCCGCCACGGGGATAGGAAACAAGCCTGCCTCGACGACGCGGCCAAGATCCAGGACTCCTGCCCCAAAGACCCGGGCCACAAGAGCACCCCCGTGACGGACTGCAAGCACTGCCACCGCAAGATAATAGACCGCATCTCGCACCGCTACCTGGACACCCCGGAGACGGAGTGGTACGCCGACCGGCGCACCTTCCTGCAGCACCTCGCCGAGCTGTTCCCGGCCGTCAAGCGCGGCGAGGTCGATGCTAGCGGCATCGAGGACCGCGTGATGGACGAGAAGCGGAAGTGGCACAGGGAGAACGTCAGGCGCGTGGCCGTGGCCATGGGCGCGTTGGGCATGCCGGAGCGGAGGGAGGAGCTGTTCAGGTTGATGGACGATCGGAGGCTGAAGTTTGGGGAGTTTTGCGCGAGGGTGAAGGAGGTTATCGGTCGCGGGGTGGCGCCCGTTCCCGAGGGGAGTTTGGAGCGGCTGATCAGCGCCCGCAACGACCCCAAAGCGCGGGTGCAGGCGTATAAGGAGATATTCTTCTTTCCCAAAGGGCAACAGGGGGAGAGTCAGGAGATGGACGAGGCAACGAGGACGTACCTCGAGATGGTTGAGAAAGGCGTGCCAATGAGCAAAGTGGCGGGTACGATTGCGGAGGACAAGAGGCGGGCAATCGAGGACGTGGCCAAGCTGAAGGAGCACCGCAATCGCATCGAGACGCTGCAGAAGGCGAAGGAGACGTGGTTGAGAAAGAGCCGGGACGACCGCGTGGAGGAGCCACGTCCGCCGCCACCTTGTCTTCACTGCGGAAGACAGCCGGATGTCGCTGATCCGGTGTCTTGTGCTATCTGCCAGCTTGCGGTCGCCCATGGGATCCAGGAGGAGCCGGTCGTTTTTTGCAGTGAGGAGTGTGAGTTGCGGGCTCATGTAAGTGTTCTACGAGATGCAGACGGCGGAGAAAGACGGGAATCGCATGCTAACACGGTCAACAGGGTCGGCATGTTGAGGAGGTGCATGAGTGCGCGTCAGGAGAGCACTGTGTCACGCTGCACGAACTGGACGAAGGCGAGGATAAGGACCCGACCAACCAACAAGGCGATGTCTATTTATGCAAGGACTGTCTGGAGCAGCGCCAGGCTGTGCAGCTCTACTGCTCGCTTGGCTGCGTCGAGTCCAATTTCCAACACCACATCGAGGAGATTCACTACCGGTCAGACCGGTCGAAGGGCGCAGGAGGGCACGACGACCACAGGAGGCGTTCCCAGACAGACGAGTACTGGATGGAGACAGAAGCACATATCGTAACGCTGGACCAGGCGTTGCAAGATCTGCAGGTGCAGAAGGTCGTTGACAAGCTCGAGTTTCTCCCGCCATTACCGCCTGCTGCCAAACCTCCAAAGCCACAAACTGTGCAAGACGACCACACAGATGAGCATATGGATGATTATCACCCTGATGACATTCGGCACATGGCCGAGGCACACACCGATGAAATGGACACGGACGGCGGAGATGATAGGCCGGCGGAGCGCGCCCCTTCACCACCACGTCATCGTGACGATCGAACAGGGACAGACCAGATGGAAATAGTCGAGACGCGACACACACCCGAACCCGCGTCGGAACCCGTCCACAACAGCAACGACGACGCAGACACCGAGATGATGGACACCGTTGCCGTAGCCGACTTTGCTGCCAAGCATGAAGATGCTGAGGGCAATCAGCCAACGGCACCGACTGAGCAGCCAGTTGCCGCCAAGGAAGATCAGCCAGCGGCAGCAGAGCACACATCAGCGCAAGAGCAAGAGCAAGCCCAAGAACCTTCTCCCTCCAACAAGTCTCCCGAGCCTCCAAAATCCCCCGTCCCGGGCCCGACCATACCCTCCCTCGCCTCCGACCCGACGCCGACGGCCATGAAACAGCCCATCCCCGGCTCCGACGCCTCCGACCTGGCCGAGCGGCTGCCCATCTCCGACCCGCGCGCGGCGGAGAAGGCCTTCCAGCCGTCCACGACGATCGCTTCCCCGGGCCGCATCACCAGCATCGAACCCATGCCCAGCCTGGGCCGCTCGCTCAAGGTCGAGATCGCCAAGATCCCCGCGGGGTCGGACGTCCGGTCGCAGCTGAACGACAACGAGAATGTGCCCAGCGAGGAGGACAAGGCTAGAGGAAGAGACGCGGACGTGGACGCCATGGATCTAATTGCCGAAAGGAAGGCGAGGGAAATCGATTATCGTAGTTTGGGGAATGGGATAAGCATGGAGGGCCGGTGGGAGGAGCAGGAGAAGGTTGACGGCGGGTTGAAGACGGGTGACAAGAAGGCCGTGGAAGACCTGATGAAGACCCCGCTTGGTGACGAAAGGGAGGAGGGGAAGGAGGTTCGGAAGGGTGGGGAGAACACCGGCGATGGGAGGCAAGAGAGGGACGGTGAGGCGGGGAGTGTACCTGTTCCGCCCGTTGCGACGAAACCGAAGACCCAGGAGCCAGCTGCTCAACAACCTGAGAAGACCACCACCACCACCACCCCGCCAAAACCAGCCCAACCCCCAATTCCCGACCAAGCAGCAGACAGCATGGAAGAAGGCGAGATCTCCGAAGGCCCTCCCTCCAACAACAACCACCCCTCCAGTCACAGCCACAACAAGCGAAAAGCCTCATCCGTCGAACCAGGCGAAGTGCAAGAGGAACCTAAAAAGCCCCGGAGTAACGCGGACGCAGCAGCTCAGGAGGAGCAACAGCAGAGGGCTCGGGACAGGGATAGAGAGAGGGACAGGGAGCGGGAGAGGGACAGGGACAGGGCGTACTAGGGACTACGAGAGGAGGGAGAGGGAGTACAGGGCGCTGGCGAGGAGCTGGTACTGGGCATTGCGGTTGGAGGAGGATGGTGGGGGGGATGAGTGAGGGGGGATGAGGAGGAGGATGAGGAGGGGAGATGAGGATGGGGGATGGTTAAAGGGGATGAGCGAGGGGGATGAGGAGGGGAAATGATGGAGAGGGTGATTGGAAGGAGATCATGGAGGAGGGTTGTGAGAAAATGGTGTTGCGTTGTATTTGTATTATTCCGAGCAAAAGAGCTTGAAGTTCGGTGAAGGAGGTAGAAAGGCGTTACTGGTTGTTTTAGGATCAAGATGTATCATTATTGTCGGTGGAGGTTACGACCGGGGAGTATCGTGAGTTCGAAGCTCACGTTTCAAGCAGGACGTTCAATGAAGCGTTAGCAAACTGACAAGACCGTTTGGTTTAGTGTCTCAACGTGAATGTGTCAAAACACCAGGATTTGGACTGAGACGAGAACCAGACATGAAGCAGTTTTATTATGATAGGCAATAGAGTTTTGCCTGAGGCATGCATATATTATAAAGAGGTAGAGTCCACCCTTTCCATTGGCCCCCTCCCATGCTACATCTCCAACAAAGGAGGGTGTAATGTTTCAAATGTGCAAAAACACAAGCACACATTTGTCTAGTTGTCATATACCCATAAAATGATAACCGTACAGTATCGAGATACTGAGACTCCCCCAAGCCCAATCCATATAGATGATGGATGACGAAATCGTTGAAGATAAAGAAAAAGAAGAAAAACAAGAAGAGGCCGAAACGCCCACGCCCATCGTACCAACCTTGCTCCCATCGTACTCATCTTTCCGGCGAACTGTGTGATGCCGGCTGGGAAGGTTCCTAGGAGAGTGTGTCGCTGCCATCGGGCGCAATGCTCGACGTGTGCCTGCACAAGTCACACCCGCGATAGAAACAATGTCAAACATAAACCAACTGCTGAGGGTCTGAACATTGGCCGCGAGAAGCATGCAGTCGCAATTCTGGCCAAATACATTTCCGTCACTACCCCATCTCACTCCCTCCCATCTCCTCTTCAACGGCACCCTGCAATTCCGACGCTTCCAAACCCCGATTCGCGCCGCGCTTCGCGGCAAGCGCCTCATCGCAACGCCGCTGGAGTACATCTCTGTGCCTCTGGAGCACCTCCACGTTGGCCTGCGCCCGCTTGACGGCATCCTGCGCTTCCTTCAACAGGGACAACTCTGCTGACTTCTGCATCTCTTGCATCTCTTTGAGAAACGGAATCGCCACGCCGAGATCGGAGGTGTCAGGACGAGAGGTCGGAGCTGGCTGTATCGCGCGTAATCGGCGCGGCATGCCCAGGTGTGGGTACCGAGGCCGTTGGTTAGCGGAAGCCTCGGGTGTGGCGGTCGTTGCCGTGCTGTCGGCGTCGCCTGCCCCTGCTATGCCACGTTCCGCAACAGATGCCCAAGGCCCGGTGTTTGGCCCCCAGATGTCCATGATCATTTGTTCCGCGAAACGAATCAGGCCCTCGTCAACCTTCTCTCCCCTGTCCATCGTATCGAGAAGTGCCCTTCCCGCCGCCACCGCAGGCCGCAAGGGCGAGTCCTCCTCTGTCCAACTGCACACTTCTTCGACCGCTTCCTTATCGAGTGGTGACTGCCAATATTTGAACGCACCTGTAATTTCGTAGACCTGGCCTCCCAACAAGGCCAGGATGCCCCTCTGTTCCCAATCGTTGCCGCAGAAGGAGAGCAACTTCTTTCCTTTCTTCACGAGTCTCATGACCGCCCTTTCGTGACGGGATTGGTCCTCCTTGCGTAGTTCCTCCCAGGCCGATTTCCGGAAAGAAACCTCCCAGCGTGACTTTTGCTTCACGTCTGCGGACAGTCTGACTCGGGCCTTTCCCTGCTGGTACCGGTGGCCCAAGCGCGCAAGAAATACATGGTGGCGAACATCCATCACTGCCTTTCGGTGTTCGGGAAGGGGGCCTCTGCCCCGTTGAGGCAAAGGGCCCCCGTTTTCAGGCTCGACGGGAGTCTCTGTGGTGATGCGCGCGATAAGTGACGCGGTTGAGCCGGGCTGGGAGCGTTGTTCTTGCGTTAACGCGTTCCAGGACGTCATGTAGAAATGTAAATCGCGGACTGCTCTGAGCTTGTCAGTGACCAAACGTCTGAAACATCCAGGCTCCTCGTAATCATTAGGACGTCTCCCATTGGCTTCCTCGTGAGTCTGCCTCGTGCTTCTCTGAGCGTCACCTGGTTGTGCCTGCTCATATTCGCTATCACGTGTCATCAAAGATTCCGAGTCTGGCATTTTCTATATAGAAAGAGTTCAACTTGAGTCATCACGTCTTGGGGAGATGATGGGGGTCCATGTTGATTGTACGTACAGTGCTGGTGTCCGGGGCAAGGCCCGCCTCAACCAATGCTTGCGTGGTGTCGTGGACAGTCCATAACGGTGATATGGCCACAGCCTGGTACGCCCTGGGGTCTCTCGGGGGGTCACGCCGCTCACGTCTTGCCTTGTCGAGCAGCTGCATGGCTGGAGTATGCGCAACGCTCATGGCGAGCCTAGCGAGATTGTCCATGAAGCCCCGTGAGTTTACCATTCCGCCAAACAGGGCCGCTAGTTGCTCAGAGGTGACTTGCCACAGAAGACACACCTTGACCCGGGCATCGATATTGCGACTATCTGTATCGCCGGAAAAGGTGAAGAACTTCTTCGGAACGGGCTTCAAGTCCAGAGGCTTCCGCAGAACGCCACTATTGAGACCTGCCTTTGTTCTTGTAGTTCCATCGCGAGGCTCCATTGACTTGTCGATTGTCTCAGCCTCAATCGAGCTTCGCAGAGAAAGCGGCTGGGAGGAAGGAGACTGACCGTCGTTTGCCAAGGAGGGCACTGGTATTGAAGCTCTGCCGGATGACTGCGGTTTTGGCACGTACGACTTCGCAATCAGTGGGGGAAGCAGACGCTGGTGCGATGTTGGGAGAGGGACAGGAGTGCGGGACGCGAGAGATGGAAAGTCCGCAGGGTGACCTGCTGGGAACGAAAGAGGCGATGCAGCCTGGATCGTCGGTTCAGGTGTATGTGTGTCAGAAGCGACAGGTGCAACGGGCGGAACCGGTGCATCAGGCGGCTGACTGGTCGCCCGTTCCTCCTCCGTCGAAGGAATGAACGACGACGACTGTGGTTCAGTCGAACCAAATGATGCGGAACGGCGTCCGTGACCGTGTTTCTCATGAGGATGACGGAACCCCGACAGGAACCCAGAGGGTGGGCGTGTGGAGGGGCCACATGATGGAGGGATGGGAGGAGGGCCAAGAAGGCTATTCGGCGAAGGAAGGGGAGGGGCACGAAGAGCCGACTGCAGAGAGAATGTTTCCTTCTTACGTCGTTCCTGGTCGATGCGTTTCTGCAGCATGTCGATTACCTCCAGGGCAACTTGAAGGCCGGCGAGATCTGGCGGGATCTCGGCGTTCAACTGGGCCAGCTTCGCTTGCTCCTCTGCCACTTTCCGCTGCAGAGATTCGAGACGGTCAGAAACGGGGTCTTTAGGAGATGCTTCAGGCACAGCCGATGGCTCCGAGGGACTTGAAGGCTCTCCAGCATGAAGACCAGATAAGAGCTGACCAGGCGACCGGTGGGGCCCTCGAAATACAGGGTGCACCAGGAACCCTCGAGCAACATAGTCTGCAACGTGACTTTCCAGATTGGCGTAGCCAGCGCCATGGTTAGCGAAAGGTGTGTGATGACCCTCGAGGACGACGACAAGTGAGTTGAAGTGGGACAGATTCTTCGCAACAACAAAGAACTTTTTGCGGTAATCGAGACCACGGAACTTCAATGCGAAGAAAGGATGTGTAGCAATGCCCTTGTTTGTAACACCGTGGCAGAAGCGAGCAGAATCGCAGTTTGCATACGTGATGAGGTTGCCGTTCTCATTCACATGCTTAGGAGGAGTGATGTCCGTGAAGTGACAGTCCAGGGGGTCGGCCATACGAGTATTTTGACGGGCCCATGGACAGTCCTTGTAGTGGACGGAGAGGTTGATGATATCGGTGTCATGCGCCCAGCCGCTGGTAAACAGGGTGCTGGTTACCACGGTGAGCTCTCCACGCTTGAGCAACGATTCTGGCACGCTAATCTGCCGACAAGCTTGCCGGTAGCCAAGCAGACGGCGGCGGATCTCACCGCGACATCTTGCCCAGACTGCATGGCCGCCGTGCTGGTCGAGGCAGGTAGGTGCCTCGGTCTTCAGGAGGTCCTCCCAGAGGGTCAGAACCGTATGGCAGAGAAGGTCTACTTGTGTCGTATCCTCCGGGCTGCCAAAATCCAGTCTCATTCTGTCGAGCGAAAGCCAGTCTTTGTGGATCTTGAGCATGCTCTGGTCATGGTCGAAGCGGCAGAACCCAGCGACAACAACACCTGTTCCGCCTTCAATGGGCAAGCAGGTGTACGTGTTCAGTGGCTGCGGGCAGAGGGCCAAGCAGGCTTCGACCAACCTCATGACCTCGTTGGGAACCAGTCACTAGGAACTGGAAACACCCTTTCCTCCGCTGAATCGTCCATAATGACGTCCGAAACCCCGTCCGGCACCACCTGTGCTGCAATATCTCCGCGAGACACGTTGATGGACCCATCGTCGTCGAGGATCATTATGTCTCCGTCTCTAGAGTGGCTTGTATCGCTTCGCTCGCTCGCTGCCATTCCCAAAGCAGCAATTCGTTCTCTTTGTGCTTGATTTTCCGTCTCGAGCACCTGAATACGCTTGTGAAGAGTGCCAGGGAACAGATCTGACAATAGTTCTGTCGATAGCATCTCCGTGGAGAACCTTGATTCCCCCAGAGGCGTGACTCCGAGGGGGACTGATTCCCTCACAGTCATTCCGGGATGGCGCCAAAAGTTTGAAGCCCCACGATATTTGATCTGATGGTCGAGCCCAGGTGCGGCCATTGTACGCTCGACTGAGACTAACGGCTCCGTGGAGGGGACCGTGGAGGTCTCCAGCGGTGTTTGCTCTGAGATGTCCGTGTTGACGCAGCGGGGGACGTGGACTGTATCAGTGCCGCGTCCGCGTCAGTTACAGCTGTCGGTTCCTTCGACACGATAATGCAAGCTTCAGCCGGTGGCTCGATGGGGCGCGTGCCGGCTTGCCTTCGCACTTCCTGTTCTGGGGAACGGACCGATTTTAATATCGTGAACAGCGACCAGTAGCTATCAGGAATGGTCATAACTTCGTACCCAGCTTTCTCCTGCATTTTGATGAATGATTCCGCGTGGCCGCCCTTGAAAGAAGCAGGGAGGTACCAAGGCGGCTTCTTACTTGCTGTCTCGGTGCGTTTAAGTTCGGCCCACAAGTCTTTGATCGTGCGAGTGTCCTTCAAGCCGGTGCTCAAGTACTGGATGGCAGCGAGTGCGTCGCGGCTCGGTGGATCGGTCTTGAGCAACCTGTCCAATGCCGAAGTGGCTTTGGTCCTGTGTGTCACCACTGCTCTGTGCCAAATGGAACCAATGACCTTGACTTCGGCGTCGGGCGAGAGGATAGTATAGTCGGCGGCAGTCTCTGAGGGCTTGCGGATGTCGTAGCCGTGTTTGAGCCCGACCTTGTTCGGATATGTTGGGGCAACCTCCCAATGACTTAGCGGGAGGCCGTCGTAGTAGAGTTTGCCGGCAATTCTCTCGTTGAAAAGGATGTTACCGGCGGCCGCATCGTACCAGTCAGGACCCTCCTCCGACGTATCGGAATTTCGGAGCTCGTTGTAGGATAAGAAGAGGGCCCTGCCGGTTCACTCCCGAAACTCTTCCTCCTTGATTTGTGTGTATTTTGCGTGTCGTCCGCAGCTGTCAATCACTCTTGCCCGCGGTTGAGCGGAAGGCTCACCAATGGCGAGCAATGTATCGTGAAATGGGCGAGCCTCCGAGGATGGTCCATTCTGTTGTGCTTCGAAGTCCTCGATAGTCCCGTTCGTTGCCTCGGCTCGCTCATCATCGACTTCCGTCCGGCGGGCGGAAAAGTAAGTGTTCCTGCCCTCGAACTTGAAGTTCCACTCGTGATGTCCAGTCACGAGTCGTACACGATGCAGACGGTCGTTCCCGTCGTCCATAAAGGCCAGGACGGCCTTCTCCAGTCTCGGGTTGCCGATCTTCTTGGTCGGCTGGTCAGCTGCAAAGGCCTTGCCATTGTTTTTCCGAGTCGGTGGTGGCGCGTCCGGAAATTCCACGGTGTGCTCTCGCGTGACGATGTCCACGCTGCCGCAACCGTCGCCCACACTGCCGCGATAGCATACATGGCCCACATACTGCAACCGGCTCGTTGATATCTCCTTCTTCCAGACCCGGTAGGTGAGATGGACCTGTTCATCGTCCGAGTTGTCTATGAACTCAATGTGGCTGTTGAATTTGTGGACATTATACATGTTGTGGAGTGCCCTGATGTCGGCTCTCCACTGACGAAGCAGCTCTGTGAATGCATCTGCCCGGTCCCAGAGAACGTCCTCCCAAGGTTCTGCGGGGGTCTCGTTGTCGGTCTTTTTAGTGTAAACAAAATAAACATCCTCCCCAACAGGCTGGCGAGGGATAGGTTTCGCTTTGGGCGGCGCCTTTCTAACGCCAGCGCCAGCGAGGTTCCGACGCGGACGTTTGTTGGGGCGCGGATTGTCGTCCATGGTAGCTGGATATCAGAGGGAAGACAGCAGATCTACCCTATCCAGATGTGCGCAGCCGAATCTACCGAATCTGCTGTGGCCGGATAGACAGCTGCACAAGGGAGACTGCCTAGACAACGAGGCACAAAAGGAACCATGGAGGACTATTTCGAGAACAAAAAACATGGTTGGGATTCCGTCTCCAGAGCCGGGAACAAAGCATGCAAATGTTATGCCACTGATAGACTAGCACGTCCAGCTTGAGACAAGACGGTCATGGGCAAAAAGCGCGACTCGGCATAGAGATTGTTGCCGAGTGGGTTGAGATGTGTGTGTTATGATGAGCGGTTGTTTGGTGCTTCAGGATGTTGGATGAAGGAGAGCCCGCAGCGGCCCGCGCAATTTCAGTTGCCAGCTGAGTTGACCAACTTGCACCTTCCTTTTGGCAAACTGAGCAAACAACATTGAACATTCAGACACATCTCAGCTGTCACTATCGCGGTTGATTTTGGCAAAAGCCGTTTGAAGTGCATATCTGACACAGTACATTCAGGTCCTTCAAACATGGCATGGGCGATGCTGATGCTGTGTGTTAGGGTTCCTCGTGTCACAGTTGATGTTACTGGCTTGTAAACCAAGTTACGGTCTTAATTCCTTAGACTTAGACGCCTACAAAGTAGTAGTTCCAGTCTGTGTCTCCCACAACTCATCACTGTCATGCAATTCATCCTGACGGTTCCAGCACAAGAAGTACACTGTACAGTTTAAGGTCTGTACACCTATTCCCACCTATTTCCACCTCAGGTTACTCACTATCTGAGTGGAGACGTTAAAGTGGACCCCCGCTAGCCTCCGAGCCCAGCCCGTGAGGAAGAACTCAACGCGCTAGAAAGTCAAACAAACGTCACAAGCTTGGTCTCGGTCTGTCACTGTCACTCCAAATCTGAATCCTCCAGTGCTTACCTCCAGCTTCTCCCCTCTCGCCTCTCCCCCCCCACGATTTCCTCCAGTGTCGAAGCCATGTCAGTAACAAACGCCCTTAAAGGCGATGCCGCCCATCAAGTCCGGTCGTTGGTACGTAGTCCACGTCTTTGCGCAAACTCTCTCTTCCCAACTCTCCTGCAGCGCAACTCGAGATCGCCTCCGAGACTCGATCTCCCGTTCTCTGCGCTTACGAACACAACCTCATGCGCTCCCACCCACCACACCGAGATGCCACAGGGCTAACATGGAGTGTCTTTCTCTCCTTCACAGTACCGACAACTCTTGCGGCAAGGAGAGCAATTTGCCGGGTACAACTTCAGAGAGTACGCAAAACGTCGCACAAGGGATGCGTTCCGCGAGAACAAGGACATCGACGATCCCCGCCGGATACAAGAATTGATACAGGAGGGTCTGAGGAATCTGCACGTCTTAAAGGTGGGTTGGCTTCCTCTGTTCTCCCTTCCCTTTCCTTAACATATGTATGCGCCTCGTCCGCGTTCCATCTGTTGGGTTGATCAAGGATTATCGCTAACTATGTGTGTTTCCAGCGCCAAACCGTCATCAGTCAGTTCTACGAGCTCGATCGGTTAGTAGTCGAAGGCGGCATATCCGGCAAGCAAAAGGGGCAAAAAGGCGACGTTGTGAGGCAAAAGGATCCCGGGTACGTCTTCATCTCTGGACAGGATGCTTGGACTTCACGCACTGACGAACGATAGCTGGGACTGAGGAACTCTGGTTTGCAGACGGGAGAATGGAGGCCGTGGCCGCCGACGGTGGCCGGTAGTCAGGGCTGCCAGGCTGTATGATATTGTGGCTAACCCTACCCACCTCTCCGGATGACTTGAAGGGAAAGAGGGTTTCAAAGAAGAGTAGTGTCTCTCCAAGGAGGTGGGAGCGCTCGGGCAGGTGGCTGCCATATAGACCGTGCGACGACGGTATTTCACCATGCCGGACTCGCTTTGTATTACTGGCTGAGAGGTTGGCAAGCCTGCCGCAGCTTTATTACAGGGTTCAGGAGGTGTACTCTCAAGTGGATAGAATCGCAGTCAAACTTTACTCCACCATGTTCAAACATCTCTGACTTTGGTGACAAAGAATCCATGGGGAATGCAACTGCATGGGATACAATATCTCGAAACTCGCAAGAAGCGACTACCTCGACGCTTCTGGCAATGACTGCATATCATGTCTTTGTACAAGCAGCTGAAAGAGCATCATGTCCCTCGTCTTATCAACCTGTGGTGATAGCTGCCCAGAAATGTCGAGTGCATTCTAACCTGGGACATTCAGGCTCCTTTGCTTGCAAGGTGTACCCGACTTCACCTAGAGCGTGGGGGTACAAGTGGCGGACCCCCACACTTACTTAGACTTAGGGTTAGGAAAGCGCGAATTTTCGCGGCGTAGGTTTAGAGAAACGGGCCAATCACGTCGCGGTAAATCAAAACACCATTTCCTTTCTGACACATAACCCCAACCCGAACCCTTCCTTTTCAACTTCCCCATCACTTACACCACCACCCAGCTTCAACAATCCCATCGCCATGAACGTCAGTGATTTATCTTCTGTCGTCTGCACCACAACAACCTTTTATCTCTTCACTACTACCAGATCTGCAGATGACGGGACGCGCTCGCAATACAAGAGGCGGCCCTCGGGCAGAAGGACCATCGTCAGCGACTATGAGCATGTCGCCGCCGCGCCGCACAACACGTCGGACCCCAACAGCTGAGGAGGAAGCCGTCATGCCACCGCCACCGCCACCTGGCGCAAGAGCAGGTCGCATAACCCGTGGTCAGAGCAAGGAAGCTGATCCGGCACGCCCTCCTCCCTCCCGCTTCGCAGCTCTGTCTCTGGCGGGTAGCGAGCAGATCATCCAAGAGGAGGAAGCTGAGAGCCAATCTGCTGAAGATGCTGCTGTCGCGGAGCAGTTACGAGGTGAGTGCTGCCACTCCAGGTTCGAGATAAACATCGTGACTGATGCTTGCCTCAGACTCGCAAAGTGCGATGGCCGCGAGCGAGAGTCTTGGCGCACTTGCTCACTTCAGTGACGGAGCGTCAGACTACCGCGATACACAGTCACAGTCACAGTACTCCAGAGGATTTGTTGCTTCCACTCCCGCGCGCTCAGAGATCCAGGACAACACGCCGGGGGGACGCCGCGCTAGGGCCAAGGTGCTCGTGCGCTTGATGCCCCATCTGTCCCGCTACGCCAGCGACGTCCAGCAGGAGCTCTACAACTACGACGAAACCGATGAGACTTGGCAGCTCACATACGAACAATTGTACGGGCTTTTCCTCGACATGCGTTACAGGTTCCAGTCGGACGGCTTCTTCCTCAGCGACGCATATGTCATCGCCCGTCTGGACCGCGACCCTGATACACCGGCCGCTTTCCAGGCTTCCAAGACCGTGGCATTGGCCAACATAACCTCCCTTCTCGTGAGCATCCACGACGCAGCGCAGAGTGGCTGGAATGCGGGCGACCTGCTTCCCTCTACTCAAGCTTGGGATGAGGCTTTCCCCTCCAAGTTCCTACCACGCAGGGAACCGAACGAGCGACCTTGGATGGAGGAGGGCGTCATCATCGACCTAGCCCTTCAACTTCGCATACAGAGGACGATCTACACTCTCGAAGAGATCGACGCAGAGCCTTTGTCACTCCTCGATGCGATTTGGATTGACCCCAGGGGCCTGTCTCCCCGGGAAAAACTGTTGGCGTTCCTCACGGGCGACGATGACGGAGGCGCTATCGAACTCAAGAGGACGCTCGCTGGTGTGTCGCTGAACGACGAGAGGTACACTGAGCTCCGCAAAAACTATATCGATCAGGTACGGCAGCTCTATGCCGCGGCCGCCCGCGCTGACCTCGCCACGGCCATAGCGGAGCTCAAGGAGGAGTATCCCATCGAGCCTCTCGTGAAGAACGTGCAGAATTGGAGCAGACAGTTGTTCGAGCAGATCCACAGAGAGGTGGACCATACAAGAGCCAGTACCATACACCAAGACTCCCAGTCGGTGATAACCTCGCAGATTGGCGACTCGCAGGCGGACTCTCAAGTGGATCCGAGGATGTTTGCGCCGCCCGAGGCCAGGCCTGCAGCATAGTAAGTAGCCTGCGCATATCTATTACCTTGTGAGCGTCTGCTAACACGGCAACCCGCAGCGCTGGAGCTGAGCTCGCGGACTTACAGCAGCTGAGGGACCTCGAAGCCCAGGCTGGACCTTCACAGCAGTCGCCCGGCCTTGTCCAACTCAGCTCTCAACATCAGCCTTCCCCCTCGCCATCTGTCCTTGGCCGCAACAAAGCGGAATTATTTCAAGCACGTATCGAGTCCCACCCGAGCAGCGTATACAATCCCTTCAGCAGCAATCCGTATAACGCGCAGTCAACACAATCAGGCCGTCAACCGGAAGCGGGCATGCATTACGCCCAATCAGCCGCCAGGGCAACGGACTCTCCGTACCAACCTCCTCCCTCCACTATGACCTCCAATGCCTACGGCAAGCGGCCGGCAGAGACACAGGATAGTGATGACCCCTTCGAGACCGACGTCCGCCAGTCTAACAGCCAGCGACGTGTGGAGGTCGCCGAGATGCATATTGCCGAGACACCACCCCGGCCTCGGAAGCGTGCACGCCAGAGCAAGGCTGCCATGGCTGCCGCGACCGCCGGCACACCGGGAACAGAAGGGGAGCAGACACCCCGCCGCCCACCAGCGCCTGGGGCCGACGACCCCGACCTGGACCTTGTGGCGCAGAAAGCGCGTCAGGTCACGATCGAGCATCGCAAGCCGAAGGCTCCGCAGACGCGGTCACCGTGGTCGAGGGCCGATGAGAAGACGCTCATCAAGGCGGTGGAGGTATACGACGCCAAGTGGAGCTCGATCGAGAAGGCGGCCAAAACCGGGACGATTGTGTTTGAGCGGGATGTCAACCAGCAGGCGCTGCGTGACAAGGCCAGGCTGTTGAAGGTGGATTTCCTGAAGTAAGTTATGTGCTGGCTCCTCGATGCAGTGATGATGGCTAACCACGGATTACAGAGCCGACAGGGTCCTTCCACCAAACTTTGACCTCGTTGTCCTCGGCAAGAAGGAGAAGGACATCGTCATCGCGTGCGGCAAGAATCCTAACCGGGGTGAGCAAGACTACGATGACGCCAATAATGTGACGAATACGGGTGCGCCAGTCGATCCGGCCTGAGGACAAAGAGGATCGTCCACGACCAACACCGCGCAGGCACAGTGGCGGTCACTCCCACTGCTGCTTCTCGTTTCTTGCTTCTGTAATTAGTTATGACCTGGTTTTGGACGGCTACGAAAGGTGTACTGGCTAGTATTTGCGCTTTGCTATGGTAGCGTGCGAGCTCCGGCGTGATGGAGCGTTATTTTCCCCTTTGAGTGTTTGATGGAAGCCCATGAGCGGCACGGCTGTAGGTTATCTTGTTGTTATGTTTCTTGCTATTCGTCCTGATACTCTGTATTGTTACTCTAACGGAAACAGTCACACCTTATCTCGCAAGAATAGACGTGACCAATACCATCTCCTACCTATTGTGGTTGAATTAAGGGCCCCACGTGATCCACTGACTGAGCAAGCTTAGCTCCAGCTGGCCTTGCTGGTCCGTGCACATGACCCCTGGCGTGGGGTTCTATGTGTGTGAACTGGCAACGTCGCGAGTTGAAATCCACATTCTTGAAGCCCCGGCCCCAATCTCCAACCTCAGTGCCTCGCCCCCTAGCATTAAAGTTGCAGTGCAGTGCAATTGCTCACCACACTCACTGCCCACCATGAACTACGGGAAGAAGGACGAAGATGCCGAGACGGGCGTGTTGAAGGTCGACAGAACCCAGGTGTTCCAAGAAGGTGAGCTCCCTGTACCCCTTCGTGTCTTTCCCACCGCTGCATTTTGAATACACCAGCTTGACAAACACATGCTAACCGGCGACACCACTCTTCCCACAAACAGCCCGTCTATTCAACAGTTCCCCGATCCAACCGCGAAAATGCCGAATCCTTCTCACCAAGATTGCCCTCCTCCTCTACACGGGCGAGAAGTTCCCGACCAACGAAGCCACGACTCTCTTCTTCGGCATCTCGAAGCTGTTCCAGAACAAGGATGCCAGCCTGCGGCAGATGGTGCTGCTCGCCATTAAGGAGCTGGCCAACTCGGCCGAGGACATAATCATGGTCACGAGCACCGTCATGAAGGACACTGGCGGAAGCACCGAGGCCATCTACAGGCCGAATGCTATCCGGGCGCTGTGCCGTATTATCGATGTATGCTTGGGCTCTCCCTATCATTGCTTTCCAGCCAGTCTAACGCTGTATACTACAGGCCACCACCGTTCAAGCGATCGAACGCGTCATGAAGACGGCGATTGTCGATAAGAACCCATCCGTCTCTTCGGCCGCGCTCGTCTCCTCCTACCACCTCCTCCCCATCGCCCGCGACGTCGTCCGAAGGTGGCAGAGCGAAACCCAGGAAGCGGCTGCTAGCAACAAGTCCTCAGGCGGCTTCTCGCTCGGCTTCTCCTCCTCGTCCGGCAACCTGCCCGTCAACAACTCCACAATGACGCAGTACCACGCCATCGGCCTGCTCTACCAGATGCGTAGCCACGACCGCATGGCGCTAGTCAAGATGGTGCAGCAGTTCGGCGCCGCTGGTGCCGTCAAGAACCCCGCCGCTATCGTCATGCTCGTCCGTCTGGCCGCTCAGCTCGCCGAGGAGGACCCCAGCTTGCGGAAGCCAATGATGCAGCTGTTGGATAACTGGCTGCGGCACAAGAGCGAGATGGTCAACTTCGAAGCTGCGAAGGCCATCTGCGATATGAGGGACGTTACGGACGCCGAGGTTACGCAGGCTGTCCATGTGCTACAGCTTTTCCTTACCTCGCCCAGGGCAGTCACCAAGTTTGCCGCTCTGCGCATCCTCCACAACTTCGCCTCCTTCAAGCCGCAAGCCGTCAGTGTATGCAATCCCGACATTGAGCTCCTGATCTCCAACAGCAACCGCTCCATCGCCACCTTCGCCATCACCACCCTCCTCAAGACCGGCAACGAGGCCAGCGTCGACCGCCTGATGAAGCAGATCTCGGGCTTCATGACCGAGATCACGGACGAGTTCAAGATCACCATCGTGGAGGCAATCCGCACACTCTGCCTCAAGTTCCCCACCAAGCAGGCCGGCATGCTGCAGTTCCTCAGCGGTATTCTGAGGGACGAGGGCGGCTATGAGTTCAAGCGCGCCGTGGTGGAGAGCATGTTTGACCTGATCAAGTTCGTGCCCGACTCGAAAGAGGATGCGCTCGCACACCTGTGCGAGTTCATCGAGGACTGTGAGTTCACCAAGCTCGCTGTGCGCATCCTGTACCTCCTCGGTCTCGAGGGCCCCCAGACGTCGCAGCCGACCAAGTACATCCGGTACATCTACAACCGCGTGGTGCTGGAGAACTCGATCGTGCGTGCTGCTGCTGTGAATGCGCTGGCCAAGTTTGGAGTTGGACAGAAGGACCCCGAGGTCAAGCGGAGCGTCCAGGTGCTGCTTACCCGCTGCTTGGATGATGTCGATGATGAGGTCAGGGATCGTGCTGCTTTCCATCTGCGGCTTATGCAGGAAGAGGATGAGATGGCGGCCAAGTTTGTCAAGAACGGTAAGTGCCCTGTTACAATGGGAGAATTGAGTGCAATGCTGACATGTGCACGGCAGATACCATGTTCTCACTGCAGTACTTCGAGCACCAACTCGTCAGCTACGTCACCTCAGACGACAAGTCCACCTTCAAGACCGCCTTCGACATCTCCAGCATTCCCGTCGTCACAAGGGAACAAGCAGACGCTGAGGACCGGACGAAGAAGCTCACAGCAACGACACCGTCGCTGAAGCCGCCAAAGGTCGGACCAATCAAGGGGCTCGCCCCTACCGGTGCCGAGGCCGCCGCTTCTGCCTCTGCCGCCGCGCAGAAGTACGCCCAGGAGCTGCTGCAGATCCCGGAGATGAAGGAGTTCGGCGCTCTGCTCAAGTCGTCGCCCGTCATCGAGCTCACGGAGGCAGAGACCGAGTACGTTGTCACGGTGGTGAAGCACATCTTCAAGGAGCACATCGTGCTGCAGTACGAGGTCAAGAACACGCTGGAGTCCACAGTCCTGGAGAACGTCAGTGTAGTAGCCTCCCCATCAGACGAGGAGGAGCTCGAGGAGGTCTTCATCATCCAGGCCGAGAAGCTCGAGACAGACGTGCCGGGCAAGGTGTACGTCGCCTTCCACAAGGTCAACGGCGAGGCATCGCTGCCTACCAGCTCGTTCTCCAACGTGCTGCGATTCACGAGCAAGGAGATCGACCCCACGACGAACGAGGCCGAGGAGACGGGGTACGACGACGAGTACGAGGTGGCCGAGTTCGACCTGTCGGGCAGCGACTACGTCATCCCCGCTTTCGCGAGCAATTTCGCGCATATCTGGGAACAGGTGGGCGCCGCGGGCGAGGAGGCAGAGGAGACGTTGCAGTTGAGCAGTATTAAGAGTATAGCGGGTACGTCTTCTCCTCTTCTATTCCGTTACAATGAATGGTTGCTAACATATATCGAAACAGATGCCACAGAACAGCTGACCAAGACGCTCTCGCTACAACCTCTGGAGGGCACCGACGTGCCCGTCAACCAGACGACGCACACGCTCAAGCTGCTGGGCAAGACGGTCAACGGCGGGCGGGTGGTGGCCAACGTGCGGATGGCGTACTCGAGCAAGAGCGGGGTGACGACCAAAATCACGGTGCGCAGCGAGGAGGAGGGGGTTGCGGCGCTGGTTATCGGGTCTGTTGCGTGAGCCTTTTTGGGAGAGGTAGAGGGTTGATATTTGGGTTGCTAGCAGGATGTATGCATTGGCGTTTTCCACTTAAGTCTTTTCAAGAGAGTCCAAAAAGAAGCGATAGAGATATCAGATGTTGCTCCTTGGTCATGCTTCCGTCCATCTAGCATGTGCAACACTGAAACAGATCCCAGGATGCAATCACGGGATCCACATCTGATCCACCCCAAAAAAGTTGACAGGGGTTGCCGTAAATGACGTCTCTAGCGCGTCGTGGTGGTCTTGGCATCTGGATCATTTCAGAGAAAAACAGGCGCCAAGCTTCGCGACGGGTCCAAGGTGCGGTGCCAGCAGGATATTCTCTTCTTCCTGCATTGTCTTTCCGCCCTTCCCGTTTTTCGCACTACCCTTCGTTTTGTTAATGTCTCTTTCTTGATACCCCTTCTTTCAGCCAGCAGAACGCTGATCTACCTTCAGCACCTCAGCAACAGTCTACGCGACCTAGACTACCTAGACTACCTAGACGACACCTGCACCCACTCTAATCCATCCCCCCTCATCGACACACCAACAGCGACAACAACCATCATGGTCTACGTCCGCCAAGAGCGCCTCCCCGCGCTGCGCGAGTACAAGTACTCGTCGGTCGACCACTCGCTGGTGTCGAAATACATCCTCAAGCCGTTCTACACGGGCTTCGTGATCCACTGCTTCCCCAAGTGGATGGCGCCCAACCTCATCACTCTCACGGGCTTCAGCTTCGTCGTCGCCAATTTCCTGACGCTGCTGTGGTACAACCCCAACCTCGACACCGATTGTCCCGTATGGGTGTACTACAGCTGGGCGGTGGGACTGTTTTTGTATCAGACCTTTGATGCTGTTGATGGGACGCAGGCGTGAGTATTTCCCCTCCTCCTCCAGTATGCATGCATGGGGTTGAAGAGGTTGTCGTGGGTGCGAAGTTTAGAGGAAGAGTGGTATGACTAACGGGTTGATATCTGGTTATAGGAGACGCACCCACCAATCCGGCCCCCTGGGCGAACTTTTCGACCACGGCGTCGACGCGCTCAACACCTCCCTCGAGGTGCTCATCTTTGCCGGCAGCCAGAACATGGGCCACGGGTGGATGACGGTCGCAACCCTGTTCGCGAGCCTGATGACCTTCTACGTGCAGACGTGGGACGAGTACCACACCAAGACCCTCACCTTGGGCATCGTCAACGGCCCCGTCGAGGGCATCCTCATCCTCGTGTTCGTCTACGCCCTGACGGGGTACATGGGCGGCGCGCACTTCTGGCAGCAGAGCATGTTGCTTACCCTGGGCGTGCTGAAGGTGGATTGGATCCCCGAGTTCTTCTACGCCCGGAGTTTTACGGAGTGGTACATGATGCAGGGCGCCATCGTGCTGGTGTGGAACACCCTCGAGTCCTGCCGCAATGTCATCAAAGCCCGCCGCGCGAGGGGCGACAAGTCCCGCTACGCCCTCGTCGGCCTCGTCCCCTTCGCCACGACCTGGGTCCTGACGGTGTTGTACCTCGCCCTGCAGCCCAACATCCTGCGCGCGCACATCATCCCCTTCGGCCTCTTTGCGGGGCTCATGAACGCCTACAGCGTGGGGCAGATGATAACCGCGCACTTGGTGAAACTCGACTTCCCGTACTACAACGTCCTCGCCCTCCCGCTCGCGTACGGCGTGATCGACTCGCTCGGCCCCTGGCTGCAGTACGAGACCTCCACCGCCTGGCTGGGGTGGCCTAGCGCATTGGGGGACGGGATGTACCAGGTGGCCTTCATGTTCTGCATGCTGGGAATGGCGGTGGGCGTGTACGGGAGCTTTGTGGTGGACGTCATTGTTACGATTTGCGATTATCTTGATATATGGTGCTTGACGATTAAGCACCCCTGGACTGGGGAGGAGAATGACCGGGGGGAGAAGACGGCGCAGGGTGGGGAGAAGAAGGGGAAGACGCAGAAGGTGGAGGAGAATGGAGAGCAGAAGAAGCTTGGCACGGCAAAGGGGGAGAAGAGCTTTGCGCAGGTGGCTAAGGGGATGAATGGGAAGAAGATTGATTGAACTGGGAACAAGAGGTTGAGGATTGTCAAGGGCTGAGCTGTGATAGAGGCACGCGCCCGCGGAATTGTTGGTGGTGGTGGTGGTGAAGGACAGGCACAGACTGACGGCAGCAGGGGCCAGACAGTATGCATGCAACAAACACCCATCGAAGGCAAACCTTGGGACTGTTGGTAACGGTTTGCTTTCCTATGTGTTTCTCAAAATCCAGCAACACGGACCGGATGCACTTTTCGCTTCCGGCAGCATGGCGGTTGGTGGTTCCCAGCCCAGCTACCCGGTCGGTGCCTCGGCAGGATTTGGCAGGCAGGTAGGCAGGCAGGCAAACATTTCGGGCCGGAGCACACCCAACCAATGACGATTTTCGGTTCGGGTTCCCGTTTGTTTGCTTAGGTGCCCTGGAGCCGTTGGTTTGTTTGCTCCAAGAAAAGCAAGGGATACGGTGTAGATGGGAGATCTTCAAAGCATGCATCGGTGCACCGGCGGAGAGGGCGGGCGGAGATTACGCAGCACCCTCGAACCGACGGGATGGGATTTGGGTTGGGTTGTTTGGTTGGTGTTGCTTCCGCGTGGTGGGAGGGGGAGGGAAGTGTTGGTTCCTGCTTCCATTATTTCATGTTGTGGGCTTGAGGAGGTTGGGCTTCGGTTCTTGGCTCCGGCTCAGGCTTGGGAAGTCCTAATCACGCGCGAGAGCAGGCGGGCGGGCTAGCAAAGGCGGACGGACATGGCAAATGGAGGAGGGGTGAAGGTAGTTAGGCGTAATGAAATGGGAAGGGGGATGGAATGGTAATACACGGAGGCTCGAGATATCATGGAGTGGGCGGGACTGGTTGTTGTTGACCTGCTTGATTTCTGTTGGCTTGGGATTTACTCCTAGACAGTGCCTAAACGAAGAAGATATATATTATCAAGGAGGCTGTTGCAACGGTGATCTAATTGGCTTGATAAACCGGTAATTACCTGGTAAATGGCAATACATCAGTCGTAACAATACCACATTCCTGTGGTCACTTCAAGATTGGGCTCTCGCCCATGGTCACAGAGATCACTTTAAGTTTATTTTTTTAGTTTTTTTAAAGATGCCTCTTCATTCTTATCGAAGCTAAGCGGGGAATCTGGATCGTGAAGGCAGCTGTGAAGCTTCCACCGAGTTGAAGAACGCTTACGTATTTCGTTAAGCCAGGCAAAGGCAGAATAAAGCAAAGAACACCGTTTCCATTTCCCATCCATATCCTATCCCATCCCATTCCGTCCCGTGACATCCTCAGAACACCCCATGCTAGCCTTGAATCCCAGATACCAACCAAACCAAACCGAAGAAGCATGCAGAATGAAGAAATTGAGGAGAGAAAAGCAACGCCTGTGTGAACCCCTTTCCTGATCCCGTCACCTTCAGAATGTTGAAAGCGTCCGCTGTTGCTGAGGTGGCTCGTCCGGTTGCTGTTGTCTAATCTGCCCGTCGCCAGGGCTGCGGTTGTGGTGCCCGTGGCAGTGAGAAGGGAAAAGTAAATACAAAGGTATATAGATAATTGGTATCGTGCTAATTGGAGATGCTGAAACGTGGAGATATGAAAGCAGAAAGCAAAGATCAGAAGAAATGACGCCAAGTTAAGTAAGACCAGGCGAGTCTCCGAATGGTAGATGTTCCGGATTCCGGATGTCAAGCGACTTTGACTAGGCCCTCATAGCAGCTCGTCGCTGCCGCTGGCGACACTCTGCTCGATGGCCAGGAGAATGGCGCTCTCCTCAAACACCGGCCCCTGACCGTCACACTTGGCCTGGTTCTTCAGCCGGTCGCTGACATCGCCCACGTCCACCAAGCCACGCTTGAACAGGTCGTGATTGATGATCAGGTCCCACGTCGCGCCAGCAGCCAGCAGCTTTTCGCCAGCATCGCTAGTGACGATGCGGTGGCTCGGCGTCTTGTTCTCGTGGTTCTCGAGCACGTTGGTGTAAAAGTCCTTGGGGTTGTACTGCATCGGCCCGGCCGTCAGGGGCGTGTGGTGGCCGTTGGAGCCGGGCGAGTTGCCGCCGGCGCCCTGGAGGCTAGCCGTGGCGCGGAGGATCTCGTTCTCCGTGTTGACCTTCTGCATCTCGCGCTTGAGCCGCTCGTTCTCGGTCATGGTCTGCTGGGAGGTGGCCTCGAGGGCGGCGAGCTTGGCTTCGAGGTCTTTGACGTGGCGCTCCTTTCGCTCGCGGAAGGCTCGTTGGCTGTAGGGTGCGTTAGCTTGGAGATCAGACAGTGAGTGACGAAGATGATGTGCAGCATTAGGACAACCACCCAGGAAGATATGTTTGCCGGCTGAGGTATGGGAAAGGGAGGGAACGTACGCTGCTCGGTTCTGGGCCTTGCGCCTTGACTGCGCGGGCGTGAGGTCATCCTCCTCCGAGTTGGAACCCTGCCGCCGGCTCTGGGCATCCTCAATCTCCTGCTTCGTCAGGGCAATGACATCGGCGTCGGGCCCGAGGCCCATCTGCGGATTGCTCAGGCTCCGGGCACCCGGGACGAGCTGCTGGTTCGGCGGCGTGGGCGGGCCGGGGAAGGCATTATGCTGGGGGTGACCGAAGGGCGGCTGAGCGAAGGCACCGAAGCCGGCGAACTGGTCGTGGTTGTCGTGAGGGATGGCGTCGTGGGGGATGCCGCCGCCATTGGCGAATTGGTGGTCGTAGATTTCCTGCACGGTAACGAATTGGTAAGCTTCAGTCATGATCTGCCAAGACCCGTGTTTGGAGGTTCCTCGTGCTGGATGGGACGCAAGATGGGACGCTAAACTGTAAAACAACTCTAGCCAACACCGAGGAACGGCGGAATACGCAGTGTATAAAGTGTATAAATGTTATAAAAGTCCGGATTGAGCCCACAGCCTTTTTGCTTCGTCTTCCCCTTCTCTTCCGTAAAGAATCGTGCCGGGAAGGGGGCGCTTTGTCAGCGTTTTGGGAGAGCTTCAACTTACAGGTGGAGATGTGGTGTTGAAGTCGTCTGAGCCAGGCCCCGAGTTGGAGTGCGACGGCGTCAGTGGTGGCCCATGGATGCCGGTCATGTAGTGTTGGGGGAACTGCTGGGCACTCTGGAAGTAGGCGGCCTGGGTGAAGTCCATGGTGGGCGATGTGGTGTGGTGGTCGCTGTGGTGGTGATGTGGTTGGCGTTGAGGGTAGCTCCGAATCAGACTGGATGGGTGATGCGCCCAGAGCAACGATGGATAGACCGGGGGTTTCTGCGCGTGTTGCCCGGCTGGTGTGTGTATGCTTTTAACTCTGGCCGGCCTAGTAGACGACACGATCGAGAGAGAGAGTCGATTTGTCAGAGTCGCTGTGAGGTCTCCGGGGGGAGCAGGGTGGGAGGTAGTAATTATTGAAATTGAGACCAGCAGCGGAAGTGGACGAGAGACGAGAACACGGAGCGGACGAATCCAAACGTTGGAAGACAGAAGTGGTGGATGCGGTATGGGGCAAAAATAATCGACAAGTCCAGAAGATAGAAAGTGAGGGGCACGGGGAAACTCTCAAGAAGAGAAGAAGCTTGGGCCTGACTAGACGTCGAGACGAGGGACAGGGATGATGACTGGGATGGTTCGGGGTTGCAATTGATCGACTCTAGCGCCCGTTTGTTGGTTTGTCTGGGTCTGTGGTGAGCAGTGAGAAGTGGCGCAGGAACACGCAGCTGTGGAAACTGTGCAGAGTGCAGAGAGATGCAACTGCACCTTCGGAACAAGAAAACTTGAAACACAACAAGACTGGACGTGAAATGAGGGGTTGGAAATGAGGAAAGATTGAAAGTTAAATTCCTGCAGTTGAAAGATGGAAGATTAATTGACTCTTGTTGGTGCTGATTGCAGTTGCAGTTGCAGTTGCCCTTTCTCTTGTCCAACAACTGGAAGGAACAACTGATCTTATTAACTAATCCGCCTGGAGGAGCCCCTGTCAGACCAATGACAGGCTTCTATTCTGCCTGCCTGGTGCTGAAACACGCTGAAAGTCGAACAAGTGGTCATAACCGTAAGGTGGAATACCAAGTGTTTGTTACCTGAAGCTGAAGCTGTGTTGTCGCCAGTTGGATGTTGGGACGGACACACATAGCATTGGCCTCGCATGCGGAAGCCGGAGGCTCTTCCGCTGCACAGCATCACAAGACATCACGGAGCCCTCATTCCAGTCCTCGAAACCAGGATTACTGTACCAGACTCGAGGCAATCAATGCTGTGCTCCCACTCCCAACGGACTAAAGGCTCTGCGGCCCTCGAGTTGCACCACGATGCAGTTCCCAGCCGAGCGTGCAGATGTGGGATGTTGGATGCAGGTTTGACGCACGCGCACTTTCTCTCCCACAGTCTCGATGCGTTATGCCAGATCGACCGTCTTTCCCTTTGCGCATTTCGTTCAGTTCAACACTTTCATCCTGCGATGCTCCTTCCCTCGACCTAGTTGTCGAGAGTAAAATCTAGACCAATAAGAAAGGCAGGAGCAACCCTCGACCGGCAACCCCACCTGACTTAAGGTTTTGGCTGAATGGGATAAGCTAACCCAGTTAGGAAACGTGAACCCCAAGATGCAGAGGAAGATGCCGCTTGTTTTCTCGCCCAGAGACAGCCTGGAAGCCATTTCATCTATCTTGGACAGACAATGTACCACGGTATGGCACAGATGAAGCGGGTTTGCTTTGTGTCGTGTCACGGTAGCCACTACTACTGCTGCATCTGAGACAATCTGGACAAGCCGTCCGCCGTCCTCCCCTCGGATCGGGACCTGGAAAGTGCTGGCCCTCTCTTCTGTCCTATCACTGATCTCTCCAGCAGAACATGCATGTGCTGACACGCCCAATCGCATCTGGCTGCTCGTTCCATCCTTTTCTCGCTATTCGCTTCACGGGGTGCCATCGAAACTTCGAGCCTCACAGGCACTCGCAGCCCAAACACCTGAGATTGCTGGATCTCACATCTAGTCTGCCGCAACGGGATCGCCTCTTAGTGCTGCACGGAACTTGGCCCTCCCTCTTCGAGTGCCGCTCGTACATGAAAAGGTTTAGTAGGTGTACATGGATTACGAGATTACCTCATTGTTGAACCACCACCACTGCATGTTTCGCTTCACCATCTGGTTTCGCGATGCCGAGTGTCACCGAGTCACCTCCTCTGACCGCCACCTCTCGCCTGTCCTGTCCTGCAGAACCTCTTTCCTCACCGCTTCCTTGCTATGAGGTGGGTAAAGACTAAAGAGAGAGAGCCTCAGAAACGGGGGTCCGAGACATGGCTTGACCCACGGGCGATTTTCCAGGAACGGAAAAAGATATTGGATCCCAGACACCCGGCTCACTGATCATGTATGTCTCGACTTACACGGGAACTCGATCATGCACGCCTTCTTACCTGGAAGCGATATCTCCCGGCCGTCGTCTAGACTTGCTCTGCATATCGAACAGCATCGTCTAGACCACCCGGATTTTATCGAACGAACCTCCCGACCAGATTGGCCAGTCCATCTCAGATCCTTCGTCCCAAAAGCTCACTTGCATGGGACAACCCTCCCCATCCGAATCTCTGCCCTATCGTAAGGTTCTCTTGGCAACTCCGCGGCATGACCACCATCACTGTCAGATCAAGGCGAGATCAAGCACCTTGGGCCCGGCCGGATTCGTCCGGGACCACGGTTTAAGCTTACTTCCCTCCCTCGTGTGCATGCACGTCCCGTCTCTTGGACTCCTCACTACCCGCGGAGCCCGTAAGAGCCACGAAAATAGATCTTGCTGACAAAGAGATCTGGTTCGGCGAAAAATTTCTGTTTCCGGACCTCTCAGCGTCCTCGAGCCTTGGGAGGGAGGGATCACGGCCAGGGCTTACACGCAGACGGTGTCGCCGACATGTTCAGCCGGTATTCATTGAATTCGCTCCGTTTGAATGAAAGTGCCAACCACGTGGAAGGCATCCTGCATACCATGCCAAGTGGCAGAGCCCGCATGGGCAATACCCAGTGGTATATGCGGCTATACTAAGGTATCCGGTGTGAGCGGCATGCCGGCAGCAATGCCTCTACATCTCTCGATCCGCCTGCTGAGCGGCATCCATCCCTGCAAAGGTCTGGCCTGACTCTCCAAGTCAGACGCGCGGACGCCTTCATTTTCTCACGCACTCCCGTCTCTGGCTTGCTGATGAGTCTCGCCCCGTATTTCCAGGTACTCTCCGGGCAGACTTCATGGACCCAGTGGATGCTGCGTCTTGCCTCTTGTTATTTTTCTCCGCTGACTGTCCAATACCGCGACGTCCCTGTACGGATCGGACGGCGGCCTTGAAAAGGAGTTGTTCTGAAGTCCGGATAGCCTCGCCGGTCCGACCTAGCGCCACGGCATCGGCTTCGTTCTGCCACCGGGGCAGTCAGCAAACCGTTACCCATCGGCAGACCACAACTAGCCAGCCAGGGGAGAGAAGGACTCAACCAGTGCATCCACGCCGCTCCATCCTCCTCCTGTTTCGGAATCTGACTCTCCCGGCCATGTGGCTGCTCACCCATTACGCGTCCAGAGCTCGTTGATCGGCCATCATCAACGCACTAAACTGGCTCCTGGAGAATTAGACGCTACTTACGTAGTTTGGTCATTGGTGCCTACCCCTGACTACACGGCACCAGATACCCGAGTTACGGTGCGCCAGTCAGCAATTAACATAAAGAAACTCCGCCACCGCGGTCTATGTCCGGACTGCTGCCGCGACAGTTACGATTCCCTTTTGCAAGACCGTTCGGCGAATATTATTCCCGCCGGGCGCGGAGGAAAACATCGTGCCGAGCGGTGAGCTCCCGCAGTGTATGGTTTGTCAGAGAGATATGCCGGCTACGTGTAGATAAACATACTATAGTCTGACAATGGAGAAGAAGCTTATCTGCACTACGGATCAATGCGGCCATTTTGGCCACGCTGACTTTGCTTGTACATACGAGCATTGCATTGCATGCATCTTGGGTTTTCTCTTATGATATCCCAGTGTGATAGAAGAGGGTAGGAGAGGGTAAGCTGCCAAGGTGCGTTCTGACAAGGGAAGAGTTGAGAAACAAGATAAAGAGAAATGACTCGTTCACGGTACAGGATGGGGCGGTCGTATGAATGCTTCCCATAACAAGTGATGGCAGTCAACCGCATAGTAACAAAAGATGTATGCGCTTAGAAACATGGTCCCAGTCCGAGTTCGTTTCCTCCAATATTCTCGGCCTGTACTATGCTCTTTCATCGCCCTCACAGTGGATCGGAACCCATTCCATGGTATGTATCAGTCTCTCGACACCGCATGGCAGACCAAGAGTCGGCAATAGAAGCAGGAGGACTCTTTGTACAGAATATATTGTTAGCTCCCGCCGAGCTGTGATGTCTCCTTGCTTCACATTTGTAATCTGCTAGCCGTGAGCCAGACTTCAAGACATATGTAAAGCAGCACAGTCAGTCCTGAGCGTGTCTGGATCTAGCGAGGCTGGCAGCATGTGTTGCTTTGGAGGAGGCATAGTCCAGATATCATGGGATTTGGGCGAGAGGTGCACCCCCGTGTTTGTTTTAGCTGGTCTGAGGCTGACCGTGTTGGCTAGGTATACAGCTCTGCTTTCGGGACCGTCTAAATTGCTCTTCTTTCCTCGTTCCGGAGATCCTGTTGATGCTCAAGATAGCGTGACACAAAGGACGTCTGCATGGGCCGGGGAGCTCTCCGATTAACACTACTCCTCCACTCCTGTCCTCCATATTCTCTTTGACTCTTGTTCACTCCAAGAGTTGACTGCTGAGGGTGCTTGAGAGGAGTGATAGGTCAATCACGTACCAGGACTCCGAAAGCCTGGATGGGACGGAGTCGACAACAAGATTTGGTCCATCTATGCATAATGGTAGCCTGGAATTGACATTCTAGCAGGTGATTGAGAGAGAAGTGACATATTGTCTGCTGAGAGTGGCTTTTTGATTCCCGGAGTTTGGAAGGAGATGTTCCAATATGAATGCCGACAAAGAGACAAAAGGCCGATCGTTGACGAAAGCAACCCCAGGCTGGTCCTCCTTGTCCAAACAGCCTTTCATGCTATTCCGAGTGCTTTTTGATTATGTTGTGCTTGTCATATTTAGGCGGAGTTGTCCCCAGAATTTTGAGTGAAGTCTTGTGGTGCCTTCACCCACGCGACCATCTTCACCAACTTCATGCACCAGCTTCGCAACTCCCGTCTGTATCGATCTCTCAGTAGGCCATCTCCTTCGAGGAAATCACCAAGGTTCAGCAGAGTTGTAATGTGCAAGACCTGGGTTGGCACTGTCTAGAGGCTCACGAGCTGTGTTTCTGACAGTCGTCAACTCCTCATCTTCTAGCTACATCAGGCACCGGCACCCTCTTGACAGATAATCTCGGAGGATATTGTGTGCTGGGATCTTCCTCCACAAAGCCTGGACTTGTCGATATCCTTGAAGTCCGCCACAAAGAACACCTCGGAAATGCCCTTCATGTGCCGTGTTGTTGGCCGGATGCCTCTCCTGCTCAGATTTCCTCCATGAGAGTCACCACTTCTGAGGAGGCGAGCGCGTAGCTTCTTCATTCACCTCAGGATTAACTGCTGACACTGAGACATCCGCCTGTAGCCACTCTGGAATGTATTCCAGGTGTGGCTAGCACACAGTCGTGCTGCTTGCTCTGTCCATAAGCTTTGCCCGTGTCCTGTTCTGAGCCTTTGGATGCCCTTAGCCACAGCGTTCTAGCAATGTATAAGAGACCTCTCGAAGCCAAATTACGGTGCATTTGGTTCCTAAAGAGGCTCTTGGGAGACCCTTGTTGAGATGACACGACTGTGAATGTCGTTGTTGTGTGGTTTCTGTCAACGTCCGTGACATCGGTCCTGAAGGTTGTTCTGCCCTCTCCTTATACAGAGCCCCAATCACCTTCACAGGCGGCTATCCCAGTGAAGTATAGTGTCATGGACGCTGTCTCTTCACCAGCCTCGCTACTGCACAACGCTATTCGCTCAGGGGCTGCAGTAAACATCAGGCGACTCCACCCACGTAGCCGTGGCGACCCCCGCATCCTTCCCTCACCTGCCTCGCAGTCGTCTTGCGCTGCACAGTCAGGGGCTCTCCTGTAAACGTGACTTCCCTTCCACCTGCTTCCCCAGACTTTGACCTGCTGCCCAATTAACGTCCAGTGACTATCACGCTAGCCAGTTGACTCTGGAGGCTGCAGTTGACCTTCTTCCCCGGCTTCTGAGGCACGACTTGTGTTGTGGAGCGGGATTTGCCGTACCTCCTCCATCCCCATTGCCTTTTTCGTACCCTTCTCGCAACTGCACTTCAACAGCGAGCTGGTCAACAACGTTCCCCCCTTCACGTCGTCCGTATCGTTTCCTTCCCCATATCCGGCCGACTTTCCTTTACCACAGTCCTTTCTCCTCATATGTCCCTTCTTCTCTCCTTGTTGATCAACCTTCTGGAGTCATTCCTTCTGTCCGCGTCGTTTCAACGTTTTGAGAAGTTCAACCTTCCTGTTCGATATCCCGGAAGATCTGGTAAGTACAGCACTTCCCAACAGTGACTCGGGCGGTCGATTCGAAGCAGCGACAACATCGACCGGTCATCCAAAATTCTCCTGGAGAAGTCGTTCTTTACCCATCATCTTCATTCATCGCTCTGTCCAGGAGTGACATCGTCCCTTCCCTCCATCACCAATCTTCAATTGATACCGACATCAAAGCAGCCTCAACACTGTTTGATTTTTCGTGGAACCGCATCATTCCCAGCACTCTTTCTTCGCGGGGTAGCTGCCAAAGAAGGCATTCCCACCGAAGGTAAGTCCTTTCAATCCCTTCCTCGTCAGTGTCGTCTTCAGCAAATTCAGAAGGCGCTCGTCTGAGACTTGCCATCGAGATGACGATGACTAACTGGAGCAGTTCTCCATCCCAGCCAGGCACAAGGCCAGCAACATGGCGCCTGCTGGCGGTACACCGGCTGCCAAGACTCCAGCAAAGGAGACTCCAGTAAAGGAGACCCCTGGAAAGACGACTTCCGCTCAGAATGCTTCCGCAAAGAAAACGTCGGCAAAGAAGCTGCAGGCTGTCCAGACACCGGCAAAGACCGTGCAAACCTCAAGCATCGTGGCCACCAGTGCAGCGCTGAAGACGAACCAGGCGCTGTTAGCCGCCACAAATCCTCCATCGGCAAGCAAGCAGACTCCGGCAGTCGCGCCAAAGCAACAACCAGCGTTGGCACCAGGACAGACTTCACAGTCCACGGGCAAGCCTGTACCTCAGTCTCATCATGTCTTGACACCATACAAGATTGGCTCTAACCATCCGGTTCGTGTCGGTCATGTGTCGGACCCAGGTCATCACCAACAGAGTCCTGCCCCAGGTGTCCAACCACATACAAGACCCCAAAAGCCTTACCAGCCCACTCCATTTGGAGTTCGAGTAGACTATCAGGTCCCCCAAGGTCACCATCCTTATGCAACAGGTCAGCCGCATGGCTACACCCTCCAGCCCGGTTATCCGTCTAGCAACCCCAATCAGCAGGTGTACCAGACCGCCTGCGGTTTTCAGTATGCTCACACCGGGCAGCCTCTGCAGTATGCTCCAAATCCTCTGACTGGGTACTCCTCCCAGTATGCTCTGACCGGAGGGCAAGTGCCTCACCGTATGTATGCGGCCGCCCAGCAACCCCAACACGGCCATCCGGCGGTTTACTCGTATGGGCAACCACGTCTTCCACCGGAGCAGACGGTCTACTCACCGGAACTTGGCCATACGACAATATACGGGTACCATGGCCATGAGCTTTCAACACACTTGCCCCATTACCCTCAGGCAGGAGGGCACACACCCCAACGTCCGGCACCTGGCCAGACCTGGACCACCCCTCACCCTTCGCACGGCGTGTACAACCCATACGTCCTAGGAAGAGTTGCATCTGACCCTGAACGCGGTCGCCTTGAAATCCAGTTTGGAGCTTTCGAGCCAGTGCAGATTAGAGCTTCGGAGAAAGTCGCAAGTGCAGTGCCCGCAACACACACCCCACGACAATCGGCACCTGGTCTGACCTTGACCACTCCTCACCCTTCACGCCCGGTGTACAACCCTTATCTCCAGGAAGGAATGGTAGTTAGCCACCATCCCACTGTGGTTCCCGCATCATCTATGCCATCGCACGAGTACGCACACATAGTGTACGATGGCCCGGGAGCATACGCAGTCTCAGAGGGGTACGACGTCCCCGGACCGTATGCGTCCAGTTCGCTCCAGACCAGCCAGGTTGCGCACGCCGACATGATGTCCCCTGCTTCTCCACAACAGCAGCCACAGGCACGGCCTCAGTTCAACAGCTTCGGAGGCCCGGTTGCAGATTGGATCCAAGGCCGGGGAGATCTTCCTGCTGGCCGAAGAAACACCAGCCAAGACCTCGAGACGCCCACCAGGCCTGTCGGCAATGCTCCTCGCAACAGGAAGCTAGTACCTAGGCCGCAGGCCATTGCCGGCACCTCGACAATTGCAACGGCGGCAAAAATCCCTGTTGGTGTTGGAAGAAACATTGGCCAGATCATTTCGTCCACGAAGCCGTCCACGCCCCAGCCGGACGATGACTCTCCAAAGTCTCCCAACTTCTATGAGCTTGAGCCCAGCAGCCTTCCAAGGTGGCTCAGAAACAAGAAGTTCCTCAACCCGGGCAAGCTTCGTGCGCCTGATAACTCGCCGGAGCACCAGCCGCAGCAGCAGGCTGAAACCCGCAGGCAGCGGACCAACGCCGCCATCGACCATTGGAGGGTTGCCGTCCTGGACCATAGGACGCTGTTCTCCGGCATAGTGAACCTCATGATTGCGCAGAAGGTGGACGCTGAGAAGAAAACCGCCGCTGCACCCGAGCCCGAGGAGGAGGAGGAAGCCGACGATCCGGAGGTGCTTTCTGCCCAAGAGGCCGAGGTTGCGCGAGTCATTGCCGAGCTCCGCAAGGCGTGGGAGGAGATGAATGAGGCCACGGACTGTCGTCAATTCAAAGCTAGACAAGGTGCTCGCCGGGCTGCCAAGCATGCTGCCCGACGTGCCCAGCTTCCTCGGCCTTCCCGCCGTCGCCGTGCCCGTGCTGCAGCTTTCCGAGCAGGTCATTCTGCCGCATCTGGTGATGAATCCGGCGCCGATACATGTGGCCAATCTTTCGCCTCGAATACGGAGCATCCAGTGCATGGTACCGAATTTCGGACCACGGCGCCGCTCTACTTCCCACGAACCAACTCGCCACCGTTCCCAGGCTGGGTTGCTTGGGATACGATCACGGAGAGATACGAATATGGCAACGAGTCAGAGGAAGAGGCCGGCGATGATGTTGATGGTGGTATTGGTGATGAGGAGTTGAGTTTTGTACCAGCCATTGCAAAGCAGACTGTCACGTTTCTCGGTCTTGATACTTCGCCAGTCCAGAATGTTGGTGAGAAAGAGGAGAATGACGCCAACAAGTCCCGTTCTGCTTCTGTTAGCGGTGCTTCGAGTATTGAGTCTGGGTTGCTCACTGAAGTTCAGTTGGCTGCGAGAAGGGCCGAGAGAACAAGACGGCTTGCTGCTGCTAGAGAGCGCGCAACGACTGCGGTTTCGGGTCCATCTGGCCAGGTGGCTGGAAGTACGGAAGCGGATGGTGCGTCGAAGAACGTGTCCGCCCGTGACCAGAACACGTCGAACTCTGTGAACACGAAAGAAGAGTCAGGTGACAGTGCTCGAGGTACTTTGACAGACAAAGGCAAAGGTGTCGCAGAGGGAAAGAGCGTGAAGCATGCTCGAGCCTTGGACCCGCGGGTGGCAGTTCCGCTCCTTCCTGCTCTGCCCAAGACTTCGCTAGCGAAACCAGGACAGTCAAAACAAGCCCCGTCTTCTGGTTCTCCTTCAAAAAAGAATGACGGGCCTCGAACAGTCCAGCAACAACGACAATCTGTGGACATTGAAAACGTGAAACCGAGGGCCCAAATCTCGAAGCCTCCGACCTTCAGATCTCCTTTCGAGCTGGTGCCTTTCACCTGGAATCCTTCTCGCGCACACCTGCCACAGCACGACCCTCTTTACGAGGAACTCAACACAAAGACCAGTCGCATCGTGAATCCTCCACCAGGCTTTGACGGATGCGAACCTGTCTCCATCGAGGTCACTTCACCTTACATTGACTTCCACCTTGCAGCAGATCCTTACGGACCCCAGTCCATCATGGATCTTCCCCCGTACGAGCAATCCAGGCTTCGTCAACTTCTCACCGGCGCAGAGCTCAAGCCCAGGATGTCCAGCCCTTACGAGGAGATGACGCCCGCTCAGCGCGAGTTCCACGAGCAATCCGAGAAGTGGCAGAGAGTCGACAACTTCCTCATGCAGCTCGAGGCGACACGGCGCCGCAAGGTCGAGTACTACCCGCCCCAAGACTATCCCGAGGGCTCAGTCGGCCGCAGCAACCAGCAGTCGATGACATACAGCGACCGCCTTCAGCAGCGGTGTCCGGACTACAACGCTACCATCGCCAAGCCGCCTGGTCAACCCACCGGCGAGATGAAGGTGATCGTAAGCCCAGATGGCAGGATCATCTGGCAGCCCGTTCTCCGCCCTTTCATCAACCAGTCAGACATCGACACCAAGGCTCGTCTCCAGCAGGGCCACATGCAGCAGTACTACCCAGCCTCTACCTCCCGGTCCGGCTACGACCCCAACCAAACCCCAACCCGCACGACCTTCAACACCATACCCACCCCAAGCCAACGTCACTTCCCTTTGGGCTCCTCCACATTCCCGACCGAGCAAGAGCTGTGGAACGCCAAGTGCGAGGAAGAACTCGCCAAGCAGCGCGCCTGGCGCCAGGCGAAGCTCAACAAAACCTTCAGCTCCGCCTCGCAGTACAGCACCATGACCGTCGCGGAGCAGATGGAAGCGCAGAACCTCGACCGCCTGCTGGCCTCGTACTGCTCGGGCCTGGGCATCTCGCGGCAGGAGTTCAACCGGGAGTACAACCTGTACAACGGGCCGTGGGAGTGCAGCTACGTTCCCGCCCAGGGACCCCAGACGATGGAGGAGCTGCGGCGCATGAGGCCGGGCCAGGTGGCGGAGCCGTTCGTCAACGGCATGTACCGCAGCCTGTCGCTGTCGAAGCACGAGGAGAGCCTGCCGAACGACTGGAAGCGGTTCCCGCGCCAGGGACGGAGGGAGGAGAGGAAGGCGCATCCGGAAACTAGTCCGTTTGGGGCTGTTGGCGATGGGAGGACGAAGCCAGCTGAGACGGCAGGTGAGGGGAAGGGGGAATACGGTGAGGGTAGCTCTAAGGTGAAGACTACTTACGGTGGTGATGGCGGCGGTAGGGACTCCTCCGCCGAGATGGCGGCTATCCAGCAGGAGTTAAAGCGCAAGCGGAAGCAGATGGGATACGCGACCTAGGTGCACTCGGTGTAGAGGGGCGATCGGCCATTCTTACTGGGGATGGATCTTTGCTGTGGCCCATACAAGGGGAGGGCATCTTGTCTGAGGTTTCGAGATCTGTTTTGTACGAGTTTGCTAAGTATCTCGGTTGTCTTGCATGAGACGGAGTTTCACGAGATACCCAATTGATGATTGCTTTACCATACTGTCTTCTTATGGTCTAATTGTCTGATAGTGTGTTCAGGTACCAAACTGCCCAGAGGCATCATCTGTACTAAATCACGCTCACTGTGCAAGAAAAGACATGTCGTCGTTTCGGTCTGCCGCCAAGTGTGGTTACGGTAGGATTGTTAGTGCAGCTACAAGCTCGGGGGGCGTCTCGTCATGTCATCCTCCCATCGTCTCATCGTCAGTCCACGTACCGCATTAACAGCCACCACTTCAACTGCTCGGCAGAATGCACAGCCACCAACTGTACGCGTCAGGACATGGTGCAATGGATTGGCTGTGGAACAATCCTGTTTGACACAAGATACGTCTGAAAAGCAAGGACTGGCGGGACTAGGTAGCACAATGCCCTCTTTGCGATTTAATTTCGATGACGAGTGGTGACATAGATAGCCCACTTCGTCAAAAAGGCCACAACTCTTGCATGCAGTCCGATATTTCAGATAAAAAGCAGGAATTATTCGTGAGTTTGGAACACGATAACAACCTGCAGATGAACAAAGACGAATTAAACTTCGGACGGCGACGGCAGGTGGAGAAGCCCCCCTCCAGCCAGGAGTCGACGTTTCCTTCCAACAAGGGTTGGGGAACTTCCATCATGCAAGACACCCGGCTTGGGTGGGTGAGCCACATTCTGGAAGGGAAGGGAGGACGCCCCTTCTTTCCTCCGTCTCGATTGTGTTTTCATTGATCAAATCAAGGTTTTCCAGTCCCCTGGGATGGCATTGCCTGGTTAATTGCATCCCTTGACAGATAGACTTAGAGTTTAACTGTCTGTTGGTTTATGAGAGAGATCTTGTTTAGCCTAACAAGCTTTCGTGATGATTGCTTGTTGAAAGTCCCGCATCAAGTCATCCAGCAACACGGTGGAGGTACTGTGGGGTTGGCAAACGGAGCTAGGCCCAGTAAGTAAAGCTCTATCTCGCACTTTCCCATGGGGGCCAGTCAAATCCACCTGTTCAGGACAGGGATCCGTGTCTTGGTGGTCCCGCATTTCCCAAGTCCAGTCCCTTTTCCAGTTTCTTGTCCCAGGCTGGTGCGTGCTGCTGGCTGTGCTGCTGCTTGTCTCTCCGAGTCTGGTCTGGTGTTCAATCATCCCACTCCGACAACACCTGCATCATCAACATTCTCGTTACCCGACGGCATCCGTGGCCCCGTTGCTTCCTTTCCTCTTCTTCTACTTCCCTTTTTGCGCTCGAAGCCTGATTCGTCCGAGAGACTTGCTGCTGATTCTAATTGTTCCTATGTCGACGACAGAGGCCACGACGTTCGTTCCCGAAACTGTTTCAATTCCCAATCCCGCCTCCGCCCTCGTCGGAGCGACGCCTCAATTGATGACCGTCAGATAGAAACAACAACTCGACAATTGCGGACGACACAGCGCATCGGCCCTCGCCGCGTTTCCCAGGCGTTGGCTTTATACTCTCTTTGCCGCCAGTCTAAATAGTTAATCGACTCTACGGATACAATACGCCATGTTGCGACCGGCGACCCCTTTAGCGATCCTGCTCTTCGCGGCATTCGCGCTGCTCTTGATCTCGGTCATCTCGACTCCCATCATCAAGGCCATCCCGCTCGGCTCCTTTCACGGCGTCAACTTCGGCGTGTTTGGCTACTGCAAGCCCGACGGCTGCAGCCCATTCGAGATTGGCTATGACACGTCCACCATCTTCAACGCCGATGACACGGCCACCTTCGATCTGCCCTCCTCGACCCGGACCACCCTCTCCGCCATCCTAGTCCTGCACCCCGTCGCCGCGTTCCTGACCCTGGTCATGTTCATCCTCGCCATCGTCGCCCACCTGCACTCGCCCTCGCACTCGTCGCGCTACCTCCTCATTGTCTTCATCATCAGCCTCGTCACCTTCATCGTCTGCCTGCTGTGCTTCCTCGTCGACGTGCTGCTCTTCGTGCCTCACTTGGCATGGGGCTCCTACCTCGTCCTGGCGGCTGCCATCCTCACGTTGCTGAGCAGTCTGGTGTCGTGCGCTATGCGGAGGACCATTGTCAGCCGCAAGGCTAGGAGGAAGCGCATCGCAGAGAACGCCGAGATGAGCGGCGAGAACTACTACAACCGCGAAGCCCAGGTCAAGCCGACTCCCGTCGTCGCTTCCACCTTGGAGCCTACTGTGCCCGATGTCAGCGGCGCTAATGGACGTGGCGACCAACTGCCGGAGTTTGCTTCCTTTGAGAAGAAGGACGACAGGACGAGCGACGAGAGGGTACCCCTGACGGCGCGAAGCCCGGCAGATCGGTCGCCTAATAATGTGATGGCTAGTACTGACCTGGGTTCGACGCCTACTGCTGTGGATGGCGTGCCATACAACGGCTATGCTGGACTGAATCACCCAAGGCGCTCGCCGTCGAACGGACCTCCCCAGCGCGACCAGTACGGCAACATTATCCCAGGAGCGGGAGCACCAGACGGTTACGGCATGAGGAGGGGACCATCATTTGAGTCGACGAACTCGGCAAACTCGAGAGGCCGGGGGGGCATGCCTCCACCAGGTGGATATCGCGGACGCGGAGGGTATGGACCACAGAGGGGAGGATATAACGGATACGGACCGCCACCAGGACCTAACGGACGCGGCGGGTACGGAGCTCCAGGACGGGGAGGATACGGACCGCCACAAGGTGGCAGAGGCGGATACGGAGCACCAAGAGGAGGATACCAGCCAGGCATGAGGGGAGGAAGGAGTCCGCCACCCGGTTATGCTGGAGCATACGACCGCAGAGGATCACCTGCAGGCGCACCGTACCAAGGCCAGGGCCAAGGCCCACAAGGAGGTTATGGCAGACAAATGTCTCCAGGGCCACCATCAGCTCCAGGCTACGCGGCAAACGCATCGATGCCTAGTGTGTCAACCGACTCGTACAACACGAACAGGAACAGCTTGCCGAGGGCAGAGTCACCGCCTCCACTACCAGAGATCGATGGCACCTCCCGGCCGGGACAGGCTATTGAGATGGATGCCACGAACAGCCCAGCACATGCGCAGGGTTTCGGTCAGTTCGGCATCAGGGACAGCGACACGGATGTAGCTGGCATGTTGGCGCTGCAGCAAGGCCCAATAGCGCAAAGGCATATGAGCGATGCGCCCAGCCGCTACAGTCAGGAAGAGTGAGCTCACTTTCTGCTGCACTTTCACATCACATTCAGCTTATACTAACGCATTACAGGCCATACGTCCCTCCAAGGCAACAATGGGCTCAAGGACCAGGCCGGCGTTCGCCAGCAGGCATGCCCGTGCCGGCACCCCTTAACGTGCCAGGCGGCAACTCCTCCTACCGCGGCAGCCCCGCCCCCTCAGCACCGTCAGGCTACTACGAGGACGTCCCCGTGCAGTTCGACGCCCAAAACAACACCCCACCAAACCCCCCTCTGCCACCCGTCGAGTCATACGAGGACATCCGCGACATCCCGCAAGGCGCTAGATCCCCGGCGGAATCCGAGTCCAACTTCTCGAGCGTGTCGCAGAGGGGCATCAACCCGCGCTGGCAGTCGCCGCCTCCATTCCCGCCTCCCCAGGGCGGGGGACACGGCGGGTACGGCATGAGCGCCATACCGCCGCGACGACCCGTGGGACCGAGCACACAGGACGTGCTGCTCAACTCGAACCCGGACTTTGAGCTGCCCGGATCGCGGGCTAGTCCCCAGCGACAGCGGATGGGCGGTGCGGGGCCGAGGTGAAGATAATGGATGACGGGCCTTCTCCTTCATATTTCGACTGCGGCGTCTTCACAGTGCATATTTTTGTGTCGCGGCTTTAGCGGGCAACTTTTCTCGTCGACATTGTTCGACATGACATCTCGGAGGGGGCAACAACAATTGCATCCGCGTTCTGCAAAGGAGCCGGGGTTTCTGTTCTCGGTCTACGACAACAACAACACTTAACCCCTAATTCTGGCCTTCTGGGCCTGTTTTTCTCGTCGCCGTCACCATAACAACATCTCCTTAGTACATCACCAACCCGACCCGCAAACATCACGTCATCCCTACGCCAAGGCGCGCAATCACCACCCGGTTGCTCCACCTCGATATCCATCACCAGCACCACGCGTGGAATGCGCGCTTGCGATATTCTGTCGCATGGCACTATTGACATACTTCTTCTCTCCCTTGGTCAAGGTCGTTTGAACCCTGCGAACAACTAGCGCGGGGAAGGCAGAAGGGGATTGTGCCTTTCTTAAAAGCTCAAAAGCTTGTTACATGGACGGCATATGACATTATACAGGGTGTCTGTCCGTTTGGGGGTTTCCTTTTTGCTTCCTCAAATTTTCCTCTTCTCTGTCATCACACGCGCGCAACAACAAGTTGGCGAGCTTCATGTTTGGTCATACTCTTGGCTGCTTTTTCTACTTGTAGGATTTTTATTTGGGGGTTGGTCTTCTCGCGACAGAGCCGTGGGATGGAGGTATATGCCGCCGGGCAAGGAGATGAATATCAGTAGGAGTGGTAGGTGTGAAGGGAGCGAAATGGGAGCAGGAGGGGTGTAGTTTACATTAGTAGTCCAGAGGAAACCTGGAGGGAATGCAATGCAATGCATAGGACCGAGAGGTCCTTTCTGCAAGTGACTTATCTGGTTCCCGCTTGCTGGTCTTGTGATGCTGGTGATGCCGGTTCGTCTGGTACTGGATGCAAATTCTCCGGAGAAAGAAACTACTTGAGCTAGCTGGTGCTGGAGACCGTGTGCAACTCTGGCCTCCGAGTAATTCAGGGGGACAAAGAGGTCAGGCGATAGGGCATGTGAACGGAATCATCGGTCTTGCTGTACAATCATTCGAGATATACCGCCCTTACTCTCTGCACTCCGGATCATCAAGGGTCGCTGTGACTGGGCAGGTACGGGCTACGTCGCGGACCTTTGATAAAGGACCATGGCGCCGGACTGATGTTGAAGACCACCTCAGGTGCGCGGCGATTCTTGAGAAGAAGGAACAGAAAGGCTGGCTCTCATGCCGACTGAAGCTGCGTCAAGTGATAGCGTATCTGTCTCATAGGATACAAAACCAGGGATAATGTAGTGGTGATTAACTACAAGATCCCATGAAGCCATGTTCCAATCCAAGGCATAGGTAGGGATCTGTAGGTATGTTCGATGGGATTGACACTGAAGCTTCACGGTTTGTCTGGCTTGTAAGGTAGATAATCAAAACATCGCCCAGGCTATGCCATCACTCTTAATATCGGGTGGAAAAAACAAGGAGGATCTCCAGCATGCATTGCCTGCCTGTTTACTCACCCCCTTCCATCTTATCGACCTCGGAAGAAGCCCCCCTGTCCAAGCCAGCCCCTGAATTGCCCCTGTTCGGCTCGGTAAATGCCAAGCAAACTATGGAAACCAGGTGACTCCACATTTAACCGTTCCGTATACACTGTGTACTGTGTAATCTGTTATCGCCGAGGAGTCCCAGCTGGCGATAACGTCGACAACGGCTGAATTGTTGGATTTAGACTTCCTGACATACTAGTGTGTCTGTCAAGATCTCCCTACATGTCTTTTGTCTTATTCTCATCCTGATCATACATACACAGCACATGTGCCTATTCCGACGGCGACTTGATATGGGCACCGAAATCGACGACTAGCTTAGCTGCTTTGGCATAGTTGCAATCGAGGCGAAGCCGTAACCAGACGGTAGAACTCTCCAGTACCGCTCGAGACGAACATAAAGAGCGAAGTGGAACAAAGCAACAACCCCCCCCCCCCCCCCCCCCCCCAGTGCCGACCTGGACCGACAGACACAATGACGACCCCGATATCGACCTCCGTACCGCCGCTCCTCCGCCACCAGTCATCCCGCACCCTCCTCTCCCCCTCGGACTACGACGGCGACGCGGCCTCGATCCGGTCGGACCAGGACACGGACAGCGACGACGACGAGCGGCTGCGGCGGGCGCGCAACAGCACCGAGCTGCGGGCGCATGATAGATTGGTTCTGATGGAGGAGGAGGAGCTCGACGCGCTGGTCACCGCCACGAGAAAACAGAAGGAGCGGAGGGGGAGCGGGTTGGTGCCCGTGTTGAGCGTGCCGCTTAAGTTGTTGAGGAGTAGGAGTGGGAGTGGAAGTAGGAGTCGGAGTCGAGATGGGGCAGGGAGTGGGGGTGGGAATAGGCAAGGGGAGGGGGTGAGAAGTAGTGAGAACTTGCTTGATGAGGAGAAGAGGAGACATAGGATTGATAGGAGGGAGAGGAGGCGGGTGAAGAGGGAGAGGGTGTTTGAGGGCGCGCAGCATGGGGAGGACGGGGAGTTGATGTACGAGATGGAGCAGGGCGGGTTGAAGGAAGGGAGCGATACGGGGGATAGTACCGAGAGGGAAGATAGTGAGGAGGGTGACAGGAAGGGGTTGTTGTATGGGGATATGGCGGAGGAAAAGAGGGGAAGAGGCTGCTCCTGGACGAGGTGGCTATTCATCCACGCGCTGATAGCAACCGCCTTCGCCATATTGGTGCTGATGGCCTGGAAGCTGAGTATCAACCGCCGCCTGTCGAGCCACGAGAACTACGTCAGCAATGGCACCGCGCTCTTCGCGCCTACGACGATTATCATCAGCCTGGACGGGTTCAGGGCGGATTTTCTCAATAGGGGGCTGACGCCTCGGCTCAACGCGTTAATCAAGGAGGGCGTGTCGCCGCTGTACATGCTGCCCAGCTTCCCCAGCGTGACGTTCCCCAACCACTACACCCTCGCGACGGGCTTGTACCCCGAGAGTCACGGGGTGGTGGGCAACACCTTCTGGGACCCCGAGCTGCAGGAGGAGTTCTACTACACCGACGCGGCGCGGAGTCTGGACCCGAAGTGGTGGGACGGCGAGCCGTTCTGGGTGACGGCCGAGAAGCAGGGGATCAGGACGGCGATTCACATGTGGCCTGGCAGCGAGGCGCACATTGGCGGTGTCGAGCCGAGCTTTCTGGACAAGTACAACGGGAAGGAGCTGCTGGGGAGGAAGGTGGACAGGATATTCGAGTTTCTTGACAAACCCGGCGCGGAAGACGCCAGCGCAAAGGTGGCGGACATGCGACCGCAGGTGATCGCCGCGTACGTGCCCAACGTGGACAGCGACGGGCACAAGTTCGGACCCAACAGCACCGAGATCCGCGCCACGATCATGAAGGCGGACGACATGATCGACGACATCTTCCGGGGACTCGAGGAGCGGAACCTAACGCGCATCGTCAACGTCATCGTCGTCTCCGACCACGGCATGGCGACGACCGACGTGACCCGCCTCATCCAGCTCGAGGACCTCGTCGACCTGAGCAAAATCGAGCACCTTGACGGCTGGCCGCTCATCGGCCTCCGGCCCAAAAACCCCGACGACCTGGGCGACATCTACGGCTCGCTGGCGTGGAAGGCGAAGGACACGGACAGCTTCGACGTCTACCTGCGCGACGTGGACATGCCGGAGCGGTACCACTTCTCCAACAACGAGCGGATCGCGCCGCTGTGGATCGTGCCCAAGACGGGGTGGGCCATCGTCAGGAAGGACGAGATCGACGTCGAGCAGGCGAGGGCGAAGGGCGAGGTGTATCACCCCATGGGTTTGCACGGGTACGACCACGAGCACCCGCTCATGCGAGCCATTTTTATTGCTCGGGGTCCCGCGTTCCCGCACCCCGGTGGGAGTCGGTTGGAGGCATTTCGTAAGTTTCAACATCATAACCCTAACCCTGACCCTGACCCTTACACGCGCAAAGCTTCTCTTGACGTCGAGTCCGATGTTTACCCGTTATGCATGAGTCGAACCTAATATGGACTGCAGAGAATACCGAGGTGTACAACATCCTATGCGACTCAGTCGGGTTGACGCCCATGGCCAACAACGGCACGTTGAGGTTGCCACTGAGCCCCGTTGGTCTCCACGACCCCAACAGCGAAGGGGCAGACATCGAGACGCCGCCGGATCCCGTTGAGGTTGGGTCGACTTACACGTCGCCGTCCGGTGTTGGCGTTGATTACACCCCCTCGTCGACGAGTACGTTACTATCGATGGAGGCCAGCAGTGCACCGTCTTTGACAAGCACGGAGGAGGACCCAACCGCCAGCCCAACGACGGTTGCGGTCGACCTGCCGCCCGTCGAGGTCACGCCGCCGGATACCATCGGGGACGAAGACGACGACGACGAGAACATGAGCGAGACGCACTCGTTCTGGGACTGGTTGACGGATAAGATCGGTGGGGTGTGGGATAAGATCAAGGGCGGGGAGAAGGATAAGGATCAGGGGACGGCGGAAAGTTGATAACGCTGGCCGGGAGGATTTATGTTTGGGTATGTGCGGTTTGGGGTTTGATTATGGAAGCGAATTGAGAAAGTTAGGCGTGGTGTTTCTGGGATTTTGGGTTTATTTAGGTTTGGTACCACGTCCGCGAAGGACTTCAGGCTTGATGTTTCTGATAAGGTTCAAGTCGTAGTATGTCTTGGGTACCTTAGCTTGCACGGCGTTAAGGTGGGCTGGACTGTGTAAAACTTCGGTATCGTGGCAATAACTTGCTATTTATCTCGGTGAATGCTACTTGATGGCTGCTATGTGATGGAGTGTCCTGACGGACTGAAGATGTCAGTTGATGACCGCTGCCAGTGACTACCTGTCCAGACAGACGGAAGCAACTTGTGACCACTCCCCGTGTTTGAAGGTTCTTCCTAACAGTGACTCGAACTAGCTGATGCAGAAGCGGGACGTCCTTTCTTGCAAATGGTCCAGGCATAGTTGAGGTTCATCTGGACTGACTGGCCCCATGTCGGGGCAGACATCTCGCCTCATCCCTCACCCGTCTGGTCTTCACGATGCCTGCATCTGCTTTCGTAGCCAGTCACTTAGCTGAATGACACAGTGTAAATATGGAACCTAAATATGGTAATAAACTCTATTGAGTCCGCGTTCACTTCCGTCTTAACGCCTAAAAAATGAAAGACGAGCTCCTTTTCTTCTCGTTTTTTCTTCACCACCAGTCACTACTGCAAATCGAAATTCACCAGAAATCCAGACCAAAAACGTTTTGAATTCGCATTTCTGCCCAACAACCAATCTGCTACTCGATCTCTATCATCAACTTCACCTCCTTACACGCTGTTGTCATAGCACTCAGCTACCTGACGGCCACCACAACACCATTCACCTCTATTCACCTCTTGTCGGATACGTCTCCGAGACAACCGTGGGAAACATCACCCTGCACCGTTAGCAGCTTACACCTGCACACCTTTGCTTGCTTGAGTAGCAGCCGGCACCAGTTATCTCCATCTCCATCACCATCACTGTCTCAGTCACATCCTGATCATCGTCATCCGCTTCATCAGTACATTCGACATACATCATCAACACCACCAGCGTGTCGAGTAAGTCCATCTCTGATAGTTCGCCGCCCCTTCCAGCATCCTTAAACCTCACCGTCGACGCTGGAAAATCAAACGATCAAACAATCAGACACTGACCATCCCATCAGCGGCTCTAGCATCCACCTCTTCGACATCTTGAGCAGGACTGTCCCGGAGATCAACGGAATTATCTGAACGATCGAGGAGATCAACTCGTCAGCCGTCATCACCCATCGCCGTGTTCAGCAAGGCCATCCATTCTACCAGGAGCAACAGCATCTCTTTCCATCCAGAGGATCAGCACATCCATCGCCAGCATCAAGCTGCTGAACAGGATCACTTCGTCCGACAACCTAACGTCTCCTCCGACTGGAACATCATCCTTTCGGACAGCAACATCATCTCATCGAGCAAGAAGATCATCTCGGCTACGGAGAAGATCACCATTCCCGCCCTGGACTTCTACCGTTCTCCGAGGAACTCCATCACCATCAACAAGATGTCTCCTGTCACCCACAGTAAGTCGCCATTATCCCAAAATCAAACACCTAATTCAAACATTGAGTCCTAACGAATGCCAATCAAACAGCTTCCGGGCTCAGCGCCACGGCTCTTCCCTTCGTCCCGGGCACAGCCCATCACAACATCCGCGCGGACTTCAAGGCTGAGTCTACGACTTCCTCCAGCAGCCAGCTCAGCGCACTGGCCCGTCCTTTCACCCCGGGTGCTCCGATGCATATTACTCGTGCGGACAGCGTCGGTACCAGCGAGACGGCCATCACTAACGCTGATCCCACCGTCACCGATGTCGAAGCCACCAAGGGAGCTGCCACCGATGACGATGTTGCTACCAATGGCACTGCTTCTGTCACAGAGGATGCTGCTACCAGCAGGAATGATGCTGCCACAGCCACCACAGATGCTGCTACCGCCCAACCTACCGACATCACTTGCATGGCAATGTCGTTCGACTCTTTCCTCCCCTTGAATGTCAACCCAAAGACAATGGACCAGCTCTTCGGCCACCTCAACAACAAGACGACTACTACCCTGCCGCATGATTATGCCAAGAAGACCTCGGCGGCCAAAATCCTCATCAAGGGACCTCTCGCCCTCGATGCTCTCGGTTCAGGCAATTTCTGGGCCTCGAGGTTGAGCCACAGGGAAGTCCAGGTCTTCGAAGCTCCCCTTGGCCGCGGGCCAGAGGTTCTCACGGCCGTGCACTATCATCCAGATTCCGGGCAGATTACCAACGTCTCGTCTCTCAGCGTCGTCCAGCCACCGCCGGGGTTCAAGGGTCACTCGGCCAGGGCGGTTGAGGAGACTGACAGCGGTCGTCTTATTGTCTACCCGATCCCACGGGGTAAGAAGAGGAAGTCTAGGACCGATCCCCTCCAAGAGGCTACCGATGCGAGGGAGAGGAAGCGTGTCAATCTCCACCGTGACCGGGTGGTTGCGATGAACGCCAAGTTGTCGCGTCTCGACACATCTGGAGCGGCCCAATATAACAATAAGTGGTTCGAGAACCCGAACCGTGACCCGGGGAGCATCAGCTCGATCTGGTGCGAGACGACGATGTCCGACGTCGACTACTTCAGATCCAACATTCCCGTTGCGCCGCAGTCACCCGCTCCAGCGTGGCTCGAGGATGATGATAGCATCCAGGCTCACGACACCTCCTTGGACACGAGCTTCCCGAGCAATGACTCGACATATGGTGTTTCTCATAGTAACTCCTCCACGGCCCCAACCTCCCAAGACACGGCCAAGACACCTGAGCCACGCCCTACACCCTTCCATCGCCGCGGCATCTCGGACCAGGAGCTTCACAACATGATGCCATACCATCTCTACCGCAGTGCGGTCGATCTGACCGAGATTCTGCAGGGCAAATGGCCGGCCGACGAGGTCCAGAGCCACCGGGATGCTGGCACGAAGTACGCTTATGTCAATGGCCGAGACGTACACATGCTCACCCTCGAAGCGGTCGAGGAGTGTGAGGCCTCACAGCGGCATCTGGCGGAGCTGAAGGAGACGCAGGCACCACGACCTCTGTCACGACGACGTGTGGCACCAAGATCTGTGGCACCCTCACCACCCAGGGTGACCCAGCCGGCGTCTGAGCTGGAGCACGACCTCTCTTATGAGGCTATCCTGAGGCTATTCGGCAACACCACCATCGAGGATGATGACGTCTCCGAGGATAACATGACATCAGATGATAGCAACACGACCACCGATGAAGAGGTCATGGCTGGAGATGGCGCCACTCATAGCCCGACGACAGCTCCTCACAGCATCCCGTACCATCGGCGCGGCAAGTCAGATGAGGACTTATCCAAGATGATGAACCCCAGTCACTGCTATCTAGCCAAGCTGCTGACACGGATCCTCCGCGGCGAGTGGTTTCCAGAGGAAGTGGCCTATCATAGACGCGTGGGCACCATGTTCCCCTACGTCCACGAGGACCAGGTCGAATGGTACGACCTCAACGACATCGAAGACCTCGAAGAGCTTCAGGCCAAGCGCCCACAGCCGCCGCTCCGGGACCGCATCACCTCCGGCGGCCCATCCCCGCCTCTTACACCCCCAGCCCAAGCCCCGTCACTGGCACCCCCACGGACGCCAGTGAACCAAATCCATCGTTTCAACCTAGCCGACTACGGCTACCAACCCGACTGGCACGCCCCCACACCGCCTCCCACCGCCTCCTCCGGGCATGAACCCCCATCTTCATCCGGGACAGCCGACGAGCCCTTCCACATGCGCGACATAACCCGGCAACAACTATCAACCATCATACCCCCCCATCTCACCCAAGACGCCCTCCTCCTCAAGACCGTCCTGCAAAAACACCTCTACGGCGACGACCCGTCGGCATGGGACTTCTACGCCTCCTGCCCTGCCGTGGTGGACCAGCCGTTTCCTTACATCTGCGGGGGTGAACTTGAGATGCTCACCCTGCGCGAGATAGGGGAGCGCGAGCGTGCCCAGGCGGCGCTGGCGTGGCGGGCTGGTCGGGACGCGAGGCTTGCTTGGCGGAGGAGGGAGTGGATTGCGAAAGCGGGGAGGAGGCTCGAGGCAACTAGGAGGAGGCTGGCGCTGGCGCTGGCGGGGAGGAGGTAGGGGGTGGGTTGTGGGTTGTGGGCTGAGCTGTGACGCGGGAGACGGATGGAAGAAAGGAGTTTATACTTGAGCGGGCGGTGGAAGGGGGGCGAGAGGGAAGTTGGGGGGTACTGGAGGTTGTTGGGGTTGGCGAGGGTTTTGTGCTGGGGGGGGGGACGAAAAGGATGGGAAGGAAGAACGGGACGCTGTTGGAGGAGACGAGGGAGTCATGTAACGACCGTATACAAGGGGTGAGATGTGGCTGGAACGAACTGTTCTTTGTTGGAGCCAAGGCGGTGGTGGCTTGGGCTACGTTTGCGATGTTAGGCTCTTTTTATATTTACAGAACAGATTTGGTACGCCTCGGGGCAAGTTTTAGGATTTTCTTTGTGATTCTTTAGTGATGAGCTGTGGCAGGATAGGCACAATGGTAGTCGCCGTCTCGTCCTCTGAAGTTCTTGATGTCCAGTGGCCCAGTCGTCCAATCGTCCAATCCATCCAACCGTATGTTCAATTGGCAACAAGGGAGACTGAGGGAATATCACTTACATCGTAACTGACGCTTGTTTACCCACTTCCTTGGCACAATGCATCCTCTGTCTTCAGGCTACCTATGCTACCTATTCTGACCGTCAATACGCCACCACAGTTTCAACTCCTTGTGTGCCGGCATGCCATACCTTACGCATCCAGGGGTGTCCATCATCGTAAGGTACTCGCCATCCAGGGGTATCAACTCTCTCTCATCGTGTTCAAGCGTCCAGCGCTCAACCCAATCCCAGGTTCACGGCCTGTAGCTGCGCTCGCGTCAATGCTGTTCCTGCTTCTCGTCCGGGGAGCTTGTTGAGCATCGGATGGTTTGCGGAGATCTCATCGCCGCGAGAAAAGCCCGAACCCATACGGATCCTCCGGCGGCGGAATGGCGTGGTAGCTTAGCTTTTGCGTTCATCTCCGCCACCCCCGGTCACGATGGAGCTTGACACGCTTCCTCTCCCTTACGTCGGTAACCTCGTCGAGTAGCCCGGTGCTAGACTTCCTCTCGAACTTCCTTGCCTCTGTGATTAGGGTGATGTATATATACGAATTTAAGTAGGATGTCTAGGGCAGCAAGAGCCCAAAGGCTCTCTAGCCATGCCGCGCGGGCGCGCCGTCTCAAAAAGATGTGCGAGAAATTGTGTCAAGTCCTTTCGAATCCTTCACGTACACGAAGTTTCCCAGCACCTCCTCGTCAAAGGTGAGGTGCCTGCCCTCCCTATCAGTGTCAAGCCAGGCCTCGAGCCGGGGCGCGGCGCGCGGGAAGTGGAAGTTCTCCCTGGTCATGATCTGGAGACTCGCAGGCAGGAGTGTGCGTCTCACCCGTTATCTTGCCAGTCGCTGGAGATTGCGGCGCGTCGCTGGAGATTGCGGCGTACCCGGCCACTTTCGAATCAGAGCTGATCAGCTCGCCGAGTATTTGTTGACGGACTTCGCATGGGAGCGATGCCCAGGAGCCTGGTGGTGGCTGTGCCGTGTTCCCGGAGACGACGCGATGGATGGGAGGCGATGAAGACCATGTCGCCCCCTGGCAATGGATTAAGCCGTATACTAAGAGATGAGCAATGTCTCCATAACCCGGATGGTTTTGTGTGAGATAGTCGAGCCACTTGCTTACGTCGGTGCTTCGAGGCACATTGAAGCCGCGTGCGAACTTGTTTCGCAGCCGCTCGTGCTCGTTGGGAGGGCGGCTCCGTATGCGGAACAAAGGGTTTCTTTTGGTGTCTCGACGAGTTATATATACACTGTCCGGTGCCCAATGCAACTTTGAAGATGTACACGTCCTCGAAGTGAACTATTAATCGCTGGGAATAGAAGCCGCACCAGGGGTTACCCCGTATACCGACCGAAGCTGAGCCATGACTGACGAGAGCCATCCATGAGAGACAATGCGGAAAAGAAGAGGACAGTAAGAAATGGGAAAACTGACCAGATATATATATATACACGACGGCACGCAAGAACCAAGACTCAACATGGACCAGAGAAAAGAAAACAAACACGCCACTACATTGCAATCCGAATGATTTTGACGCCCGACATAGAGAAGCAAATAGCTGCACCAAACCACAAGCACATACGAACAAGACAGCACCTCCCCCTCAAGCTTGTCAGACATCCAAACCTCACCCCCTCCAGCAACCTCATCTCTCTCACTTCTTCCCCTGTCCATTCTGATTCCCATTCCCATCAACGTGTCCACTCCCCGGCAGTTCCGCCCCGACCCGACCATCGCCCACAAGCTCATGACTATAAGCCTGATCAGGCAATTCGTACATCAACCTCGGCCCCTCCAGCTCCTGCGGTATTTCCCCGGCATCAAGCTGCACCGGCTGCTGCTGCGTCGTCGCGCTCTTCTGATCCCACACGTATCCGGGCGGCGGACTGCCCCCGTACGCGCTGGGACTGGCGTAGCGCGGGTCGTAGATGGGGTTTCCGTGGGCGTCGTACGCTACCGCGCCGGCGCCGGGGGTGTGGTTGGCCGGGTCCAGGGCGGTGTTTTCCATCTCCGGTACGTTAGAAGAGGAGGCGGCAGCTTGTCGGCGGAGGTGCTCGCGGCGGCGGAAGAAGAAGAGCGTGGCCAGGACGCCGGCTATGGCGAGGACGCCTAGAGTTACGCCCACGCCTATGCCGGCTTTTGCGCCGCCTGATAGGCCGGTGGAGGCGGAGGAGTCGGGGTCCGGGACGGGAGAGTCGGATGGAGGGGCCGGAGCGGGAGCTGTGGCATTGAAGGTCGGTACCGGTTGGGCTTGTTTCCAGGTGCCGTCTTTGGCGAATTTGATCTCATTCAGGGCGCCCTTGACATAGTAGTAGATGCGTATCTGGGAGGAGGAGAAGTCCGAGGTCACGCCCAAGGGAGCATTGGGTTCGTCGGCCTGCGGCCAGAAGGCGGTGGAGGTGTTGGAGTTGAGGCCCCAGACGAAGCGGACGTTGGCTGCGCTGTAGAGGTTGCGGTCTGTGCCGATGTACCAGACTGAGCGGGTGAAGGCCGCGTCGATGGTGATGCCTATCCCCTTGGGGCTGCCGTAGAAGGGGAGAGTGAAGTTGACGGGGGAGGTGGTGTTGAGGGAGATGGAGGAGGCGTTGGAGTTGGCGTTTGTTGTTAGGTTCCCGTTTAGGTCGCGAGGGAAGGTTGCTGCTGGAATTTAGCTGGTGTTGGAGGATGGAGGATGGGAGGGAGGTTACTGATATGCCATGTTTCGTCGGAGTTGTACCTGTCTACCTCCACGCTCTCGGCATCGCGAGGGAACACGACGCTGATGTTGCTCTTGCCGCTGAAAGCAGCGTGGATTGCGCTAGAGGTAGGGCGGTCTGGGGATATCAGCTCGCGGTAGCGCCAGCCCCCCTCGGGGGTGTAGCCGAGTTCGTTGATAGCGCGGTCTTCATCGTGGAAGTAGACGCGGTAACCGGCCTCTGAGCCGAGCACGAGACTCGCCAGACCTGTGTTGTTGGAGACTGATGGCGTGTCGGCGCTGATGAGCCAGGTGCCCTGGTTGATGAACTTTCCTGTTGGCCAGTCGCACTTGAACAGGGAGTTGATGATCTCGTCGTGATCGCTTTGGAAATACATGGATGCCCTGATGAAGTCAACGATCAGGTTCAGGCTGAGGTAGATGATGAACCGACTTACCAGGTCGTCCTGGTATCCCACCATCCTACTCCGGTCAGGGCCGTGTTGTTCTTTGGCTTGAACTTGGATCCAGTGGCGAGGATGTTGGGCTGGTCGACGGGGTATATCGGTGTGCCATTGCTGTTGCAAGAGCTGTACTGGATATTGAGTGCCGTCAGGTTTTGGACGAGTATCTGTGGCCCTCTCTCCGTCCACCACGCTGCTATCTGTGGTGAGGCTGTGGTTGTTTGTGCCGCGATCAACACGAAGGTCAAGATCTGCACCGACAACGACCGGAAGGAGGGTATGGACCCCATCTTGAGCATATATCCCGTCAACAGAGAGCCCCTTCCTGTCTGCATTTAAAAACAGCAAATATGAAAAGTGTCGATAGACAATAACAGCGGATCAACGCGGTCAGAATTACCTCGAAAGCTTGTCCAGAATCAAGTAAAACCCGCACCGAACCCGCAAGAGTGAGAGACGGGCGACGATCAAAGAGAGAAAAGATGGAGGCGACGAGAAGAGAGAAGATGCAGGGAAGCACATGACAAATGAGAGAGGGCGACGAGAACCCTCGGGCAATGGACGATGAGCTGACCGTCGTGCCAGACTTGGTGCACCAAACGACGCTACATGCTGACGGCAGGAACAACAAGCACGCGGTACATCGGCAGCGGCTGGACAAGCCTTGTCAAGCTATAGGGACTACCTAAGCGCAAGCGGGCTAGGTGGCCAAAGATTATCCTCATCTTACGGGGAAGCCAGTCATCGGCGGGCCCGTAGATGATGCAGCTGGGACAACCTGGGAGGTCGGCGAGCATGCTCGTACTCGGTAGAGCAAATGACGAGAGAGGGGGAAAAGATCTGCAACGACTTGCATGATGCGTCTTACTCTTCTTGTCCCAGTCTGTCCTGGCCTGCTCTCCTCCATGAGTGACTAACATCAAAGGAGATGCCATTGTCCATGTACCTTGGCGAATGCCAGAGATATCATGCGCCCACCGTTACTTGAAACGAGAGGAGAGACTGGCGAGAGCGAAGGATGCCAAAGCCCATGAGGAGAACTGACCTTGGGACTCTTGGGAGACCTCTGCTCGTAAAATATCGGCCGAATCGGGCGCTGGCATGAAAATATGAGTTGCAGAAAGGACGTCGCATCTCACTGACAAGCAAACCTACCAGGTACCTTACGCCTCAACCGCTGTGGTTAAACCGTCAGCTCGGGAAGGAGCGAACCCTTGCCGTCAAATCGTGAAAAAGTTGGCCAATGAAAAGGGTCAATTTTACGAGGCGACGCTGGCGGATCGCTAAGCAATTCACTAACGTCGTTTCAGGGGGGCTCATTTTAGCAACATGCGATTACGTAAGGCTAACTATGAACCAAGCCACATCGACCCTCAGCTGGACCGTGCGCCTTGTGGCTTCGACATTTCGATTGTTCCATGGATGTGGCTTGACTTTGAGGCTCTCATGGCCCCACTTAATGTCAAGCTTCACGGTTCTCGAGTCTGAGGCTCCGAGCTCCATTTGCGACTTCACATCGTCCATCGCTTGGGATCTGGTCGCCCTCTCCACCACCCTACGGTCAGCCGCCACAATGTCTACCACTACCACCCAGACCTACGTTCCTAGCAAGACGGTTCAAACCGATTACCCTGTGAGTCTTGTCCCGCAATGGCCCCCCAATTGACCGAGCGAAGGCTAACCTCGACTCCCACACGCAGCTCATCGACAATGACCCGTACGTCCTGCCCCGGCCCCCCCTCGATCGCCGACTCCCAATCAACCGTTCCGGTGTACAAATGCTGATTGAACTGGGGTAACAGACACTTCACACGAGTAGTCAAGTATGCGCGGCCGTCAGACTACGTCCACGGCCTCGTGGCAGCAGCCGCTGGCCCCGGCCTGCTCCTGACCATGGAGAAGTTCGCGCCATCACACGTCGGCAAGGGCGGCTTTGCGAGCGCCCTGCGGCTGGCCGGTGCCATCGGTATCGGTGGTGGCTTCCTATACTTTTACCAACGATCTGCCCGTACGTTGTTCTAGATCAACTGCCGACTTCCCCCATCCTCGGTTACATACGAGCCTCTTCCCCGATCATACAAACGATCGAATACAAAGAACCATACTGACGGATTACCTCTAGTCCGATTCTACGGCATGTCCGAAAACGCCCGCGAAGTGCGCATGGACATGCGCGAGATGGTCGACCGCGTCAAGGCCGGCCAGTCGCTCTACGGCGAGTCGCAGCTGTCCCCCGCGCTGCAAGGCACGGCGGCGAGGCAGTCGCGCTACTCCGTGCTCTTCTTCGGCGTCATGCCATGGTTCAACCTTGTCAACCACAACCAGCACGGCGTCGACACCGCCAAGTACTACCAGCAGGCGGAGCGGGAGCTGGAGGCCGAGAGGTTGGGCAAGGGGGGAGCATAGGAAGGCTGAGTTGAGCTGAGAACGGGAGGAAGTTGGATGGAGGGCATCGGGGCTGGTTTGTGTGTACATAGGTCGGTTAGGTGGAGGTTCCGTATCTGGGATCAATATGCAGTTCCTTTTTTTATGTTGAACCGAGATTGACGTGCACCGTGGGTTTGCGTGTATGAATGGAAGCCACATACGGGGGCCTGCTTCAACTCGGTTACAGCAGGATCACGGACCGGTCACGGTACAGCACCTGTTCCTCACTTCCCTCTGCTATTGCCAATGTGACAAATCTTGTCCTTCTGGAAGAGGCGGAGCATGTCCAGCTCTTCTGTTCTCCGTGGCATAACCTCATCCCCCACGGACGGACACTACGGCCATAGCATGCAGCTTCCAGGTTATCAGTCACTGAAGATATGCAGTCCCGTCCGCCCTCTCTTCCCTGCAAATGTCGACACTGGACACTCATCCTTCAATGAACCGCAATCCGCAGCATCATTCAACTAGGGTACCCACCCTCAGACTCCCAGGCATTGATGTCCTCGAGCCCGTGCGACTCGAACACCACACAGTGTCTGTTGAGAAAACAAGGACCAGTACTGATGAGCGTGTCATCCACTATCATCTCCTCTGAGAGTACCGATGCCATGTTCTCTCCACCAGTTGTGCAGACAGAACGCGCCATGCTTGCATGGCTGTTTTGACCGCCTCCCGTGGCCTTAACGGGCCGACCAGTTTCGACGCTGGGGACGGGTTTCGTGAAGTCAAGGGACATTGCATGTCACAACACTCCGTTCCGTATCACTCCATTCCTGAGATGCGGTTTAGCTCGGACGGCGTCACTGGCTTGCTACTCAACCATGCCTCTCAGCACTAGCACCAGCACTTGGACGAACAGTTTCTTTGCCATACGACATGCTGCGAGCCACTCAAGCGGTGCCAGGCGAAAGCTGATCTGGCCGCGTCGAACGAAACCCCTGCCCAAGCGTAAGAGGCGCGCGTCAGGACCGGCTCACGCGAGCTTCTCGGGACAGGATGTCCTTGTCCGGCTCCTTTCAAAACCGTGACTGGCACTCTTCCGTGGATGAGTGGCACAGCACTTACATCCCTACGCTGCCGCTGGGTATGACAGAACGACCTGGACGGCTGCTCACGCTCCCCTTGGAGAGTCGGCTACGTACAGCTCGTCGAAACCGTCTTCTCATGGCTTGTGTTGAAGCAGCGCATCGCGACGCTGTGTCGCCTCGCCATCGCAAGACAGCTTGGGCACTGGGGAATACCGGCAACCACAAGAGAAGCATCTCGCCTTCAATCCTCAAATTGGAAATTCACCCGACACTGATATTGCGCATCAGATGACCAGTTCAACCCCAGACCGTCGACAGGCCAAGCCAGAGCCATGTTCACCCGAAAAGAAGACATCATCCAAGACCCTTCGGATGAAGGGCAGCGACAACCTGTCGGACCGGCAGAGGCGGCATCAACGGACGATATACCTCGAACCCACGGGTCCGGCATAGTGATGGCGGAGCAGAGTTTGATGGACCAACATCTAGAGTGGCCGGGTTCTGAAAGCGGACTTCCGCAAGCTCAGCTGATGTTTCAACGGGCCGGTCCTGGCATCCATGCGCACGTCCAAAACTCTTGCCCGTCTCGACATGCCTGCCAGCCGATACCTGAGACGAGTGGCGACACTGGCGACGAGCCCAGGCGTTCAGGCCGTTACCGAAACGGCCATGTGAGTTCCGAGGGGCAAAGCCAACAAGTGCGGAAGAGCAATCAATGGTTCGCTGAGGGTTCATTACCCCAGATTCAGCGATATTGCAGCGAAGCAAGTGGTGTTGCATAAGGGGACGGCAGACGGGCCGGAGGGCTCGAACACGCTCACCCCACATGCACCAAGCACCCCACACGGCTGTGACATTGCGACAATGGAACCCCCGGACAACTTCAATCTCGGAGGGATCTTGATTGCGTCCGAGGATCGAAACCCACGTGCACCGCCAAGGGTCAAAACGGGAGGGGAGCACTGGGGAGATACGACGCCCTCCTGAAAGATACCCCTAATTCACGGGCGGCAGTGGACGGCGACGACATGCACGTGTTGATGGCATCGACATGTTCTGTACGAGGTTCGAAGAAGGCCGCAATACGAGGGGAATTAGAGATCAGTGGCAACTTTGTGGGTGCGGCTGTGCCAACTCGGAGCTGAGCTGAGACTTACAACACCAGGAGCATGAAGGTTTTGTTGCTGTGCACATCGCATGTTCGTAGGATGCGTCGCACACCATTCCTCCTGGAAGAATCCGATAGTAGCACCGCGCATTCCTTTCGCTCCTTTGATGGTCCTCGCTGCTACCAACCATTCGACCATTTGAGCCAGTAATACGATCAATACCGGTTGAATAGGCATGAATCACGAGAATAAACGGCTTCCATTCTCTGCCACAGATGTCCCCTGGGTCGTACAGATGGCAGTGGCACCCTCTAGCCCCTCTGGCTGGCTGACTTCCTTCTTGTCCAACGGCTGATCTGGTCTGACCTGCATCGGTGCATCCTCTTTCTTCGGCTGAGGCATCGCTGATTCAGTTGCTGTCTCTCATTGTGCTTTGCCAGTTGGAACCTCTGATAAACCTCAACCATCTGCTCACCAATACAGATGGTATTCATGTTCAATGTGAGTTTTGTTGGTCGTGACTCCCTTGCGTCGATCAGGATGGTTCATTCATCCAGGGGGTGGAGGACTGGGCCGAAAGGGTGGGTCCGCTGGACTGGTCCCATTCGGGGCTATTCCCCATTTGGTCCTTCCGCGAGTGTCGCCGCCCGTCCATGGTTCCGTTGCCGCCCCCTAACTTATCCCTGCCCCTCTCCGCTTGGCGCTGATCCCACCAATTGAATCACTCTCCGGCTGCGCTGCCCCTTTCCAAAGGGAAACGTGTCCTCTCTTGATAAAGAGCTGACGTCCTCGCTCTTGCAACAAGCACTCCAGGCTTCGACTTTCAACACCTTCTTGATTCCACAGTCCACACGAGACTTGATACTCGCTCATCAATCACAGCTGCCTATCACAAGCCTAGCGCAGTCTGCAATTAGTCTTTCTCTCTCTCTTTTTCCTCTGAGTCATCGAAATTCTGTACACGTACTCTTCTCCATTCTCATCACATGAATTAAACTCAACAAACTGGGCATATTAAGTATCTGGAACTGGGACGGCGCCGATACTGCCCTTCAACCTACATTTCTCACCATTTCTTAACACAAAAAAAGCGTTCGACTTCCCCAACTCATTCAACGCAGAGAAATAACACCAAGTCCTCCTGTCCATCAACCACCACAATGGACGGCATGAACCACTTCAGCTACGGCACCCCGGAGCCGACGGTAAAGTTCGAGCCCTCGCCCGCCGAGTCCGTCATGTCCACTCCGAGCGGCGAGTATCCCAGCCTCTTCGCCAACTCGCCCATGCCGTCGACCATGAATCCTCGAGACATCATGACTCCCGAGTCGACACACGACGACGACTTCCACAACGACAACGCATCACAATCAGCCAACGACCGGAGCGGCGTCTCTCAGACACCTGAACCCGGCCAAGGCGAGAAGAAGCAGACAAAGAAGAGGAAGTCGTGGGGTCAGGTTCTCCCAGAGCCCAAGACCAACCTCCCTCCAAGGTAAGACAAGACTCGCTCCGTCATGAATCAATCTGGAACAAGTTGACTAATAACCCTCCTCCAGGAAACGTGCCAAGACTGAAGACGAGAAGGAGCAGCGTCGGGTTGAGCGTGTCTTGAGGAATCGGCGGGCAGCGCAGTCGTCTCGGGAGCGGAAGCGCCAGGAAGTCGAGGCTCTCGAGAAGACGAACCAAGAGCTGCGAGACCAACTCGCACAAGCAAATCGCATAATCCAACAACTTGTCCAGAAAGTTGGCGAGACGCCATCGTCGACCACACTCGACGCCCTACGGCCGAACCCCCTCACATTTTCGCAAGAGCTGTTCAACTCACAAGACGGCCACATGGCCCCGCAACCATCGTCAACAGCATCCTCCCTAATGGACGGCATCCTCATGAACTCGCAGTCCAGCAACACCGTCAACCCAGCCTCACTCTCTCCCTCCCTCCTCCCCGTTCCCGAGCAAGACGAGGACGACTGGCTCGCCCAGAACGAGTCATCAAACACAGCGCCATTAGCCCCCGTTGTTCCTAGGACAGCCCAAGCTGCTACCGAAGAGACTTCCCCCGACGCGACACAACTTCCTGCCGCGAAGTTGTGCTCATCAGACCTGCAGTGTCGGTCGGCGGAAGCACCTCCTCAGTCGCAGCCTACGGCAACCTCAACGACAACAACAGCGCAACAGCATCAGCTCTTTCTCTTCCTGATGCTCTTCTTGACTCCTCTGTTTTCGACAATCTCGGCGTCTCGGCAGCCACTCCTACAGGTGGCTATGTCGATGAGAGCGGGCTTCTCTCTTCGCCCGACGCCAGCCATTTTGAATACGATCATCTGGCTGGTGACGACGCGGCGGCGTCCTTCTTCTCGGGAGGCAACAGCCAGTACGACCACTTCGACATCACCGAGTTCCTCACGGACGACATCACTCCCCTCCCGAACCAAGCCCAGCAGCCCAACAACGGTCTCGACAGCCGCGGTGCCGGTCTCGCCGGCGGCCACCAGCTCTCGCTCCCCGGCCTTGCGACTCAGGACTCTTCGACGGATCCTTTCCTGCAGCCCCCATCTGGCGCGTCCCTTGAGGGATGCGACGTTGGAGGTATTGCGATTGGCAGTCTCTAAGAAGTCGAATGAGCTCAGCACGGTTGACGAAGCGGACTGGCGGTCGTCGACGGACGACAAAGCGGGCGACGGATCTTCGTTGCGGCAGCAGTTGGACCAAGGGAGTGAGTATCTGAAGTACGTCCCACAGGGACACGAGGGCAGGTTACCGGCCTGGGAGACGTTGATGGCTCTTGCATGGTTTTGCGAGAGTTGGATGAAGATGTCGTCGGGGGAACAGCAGATGGAGTCCAAGACTCCTTCGATGGACGTGGAGACTCTCAACTCCGCACCGCGGTGGAGGTCCGTCCACGACTCCGAGCGACTAAAACCGACGGTTGACGGCGGGATGGATTTAGAGAAGAGCGTTTCCTTTTTATAACACGATAACATGAGGGTCAACGGATGGGAGGTTATTACAAAACACACATGTAACATCTGACGGCGGGCTCCTACTGGCGTTTACAACTCTGCGTTTCATCTGCCATCACAGGACACAGTTCTTCTGACGGGCAGTGTAAAACTCTGATTTTCTTCTCAAAGCCATAGCTTGACCGCGTGGCTGACAAGGAATATCAAGCGATTTTGCTGAATACCTTGTCCCTCGTCGTTACCGTGATTGTGATATCTGCTCTTGCAATGGCGTCGAGCAATTAACTTTGTGGTCTATCTTTCTCAGTCGGGAGGTCTGCCACCTTAGGAGCTGGTCTGGACGTTAGTCATGAACTTCGGACAAGCAAGTCGTAGACGCCAGCGACCCATTTCAGCCCCGGCTGATCGTCAACCGCCATCCGAGTCCTCAGCCCCACGACAGCCCCGACTGCGGCTGGGATGCCTGTGCAGGACTCTACCTAGCTACATGCCTGTTCACTCCTTCCAACTGCAAGACGTGAGCCGGAGAAGTTCGGATCGGAGTTCAGGCTCGCAATGCATTGATCGGCAAGCCCTTCTATCCTCCACCATGCATGCCAACTGCGACATGCGCCTGCCGCACGGTGCCGGACCATGTATCTCCCCCGGCTCGACTCCAGCTCTAAATCCGATGCAGCTCAGAGTTCGAATGACTATCTAGACTGTGATCCCGTTCGGACATATATCGGCTCCTCGTCCAGGGGCTACATTTATTTCTGTTCGACGACGAGATGAACGAGAGGAACGTGAGTTGGCTTGACGAGAGACTGCGGTCGATCATCGGCTTGACCACGATTATGACTGCATGTGTCAACCTTGCCTAGGTCTCTCCCATCCGGGCGACTTCGAGATCACGATCTATGCCACTTGACCTCCTTCGCTCCATATATCCCTCGCAGTCTATATTCGGCCCTGCTTTCATATAGACCAGCCAGTCCATTATACGCCACTACCACTATCATGTTGTTCACCACATGTAATGGCTTCCAGTCTCGTCTGTGTCGACCTAATACGACCGACCATTCGGCACATGTCGCTCCTCCACAACATATTATACACTTGCTATTGAAGCCTGTGGAGGAGCCACCGGCGCAGGGCTGCCGTCGAGCCGGGTAAATTGCACCCTGTATATTGTCCAGCCCACTCACTTCATTTGTGCGTTTGCTGGCAACGAGCCGTTCTATATTACATTTCCCATGCCGTGGCTGAAAGAGCCCAATCTATATATTACCTGCCCCCAAGACTTTCGAGGTGAGAATCTGGGGTAGATCATGAGCATTTTCCCCCCCCCCCCCCCCCAGCCTTCCATGCATGGCGTCTCTGCTCGGTCACGTTTCCCCCCCCCAGAAGTCGGGAGGAAGCCGAGATACCCAGGCGAGATGGGGATGGGGACGCTCGATATTGACTTCCTGGTCTTATGACGCCGGGTGGCACACGCCGTTCATCCCAGCCGGTAATACTGGACTGGTTGGTAGGTATATAGTAGTAAAGGCTTGGCTATCTGCCACATTCCCCGGCTCCTCTCTCCTGGCTGTGCTTTGTTGTCTGCCACTGATCCGGTCGGTGACGTTCTTCCCTGCCTGCCGACATATACCTCCACATCCACCACTCGAATCTCGTTCAGTAACCTCCCGCCAAGTGGTGTAAACAACCTCGATTGAACAGCCATGAAGTCCTTCCTCCTCGCAGCAGCACTCGCCGCGCGCGAGGTGGCCTCGCACGCCATCTTCCAGCAGCTATGGGTCGACAGCGTGGACATGATAAGTGTCACCCTCTTTTCCAAAGCGGTTCCGGAAAGGCTAACAAAAGCAGGCACGGCTCGCAATGCATCCGCATGCCGCAGTCCAACACGCCCGTCACCAACGTCGGCGGCAACGACGTGCGCTGCAACGCGGGCGGCTCCCGGGGCGTGGCCAAGAAGTGCCCCGTCAAGGCCGGGAGCACTGTTACCGTTGAGATGCACCAGGTTTGTCCACCCCCCCACCCCTCAAACCACCCACCTCACCGGCTTTGATAAAACGTGTTATTGACAAAGAGGGCCCCAAAAAAAGCAACCAGGCGACCGCTCCTGCGGCTCGGAAGCAATAGGCGGCGCCCACTACGGGCCGGTGATAGTCTACCTCTCCAAAGTCGCGGACTCGTCCACGGCCGACGGCAGCGCCGGGTGGTTCAAGATCTTCGAGGACGGGTGGTCGGCCAAGTCCGGCGGCCGCGTGGGCGACGACGACAACTGGGGCGTCAAGGACCTCAACTCCTGCTGCGGCAAGATGGACGTCAAGATCCCCGCCGACATCGCGCCCGGCGATTATTTGCTCAGGGCGGAGGTCATAGCGCTGCACACGGCGGGCCAGAGCGGCGGGGCGCAGCTTTACATGAGCTGCTACCAGTTGACCGTCGATGGGACGGGGACGGCTACGCCGGCTACCGTGAAGTTCCCCGGTGCGTACAAGGCCAGTGACCCCGGGATTCAGGTTAACATTCATGCCGCGCTGTCGACGTATGTTGTGCCCGGCCCGCCGGTGTACACTGGTGGGTCGACGAAGACGCCGGGGAGTAGCTGTGCCGGGTGTGCGGGGAGTTGCAAGGCTGGTAGCGGGAAGACGGGGACGGCGGTTGACGCGCAGCCTACTAGTGCTGTCGGTGCTGGGGCGGATACGAGTGGAGGTGCGGGAGGAGTACCGGCGCCGGGAGGGGAGGCGGGGTGTGCGGTGCAGGCTTTCGGGCAGTGTGGCGGGAACGGGTATACTGGGTGTACCAGCTGTGGGGTGAGTTACCGACCGAGTGGAAACTTGGGACGAGGCAGAGATGCTGACGTGTGACACAGAGCGGTGCTACTTGCAAGGCTGTCTCGCCGCCTTATTACTCGCAGTGTGTGCCGTCGTGAGTGGAGCGGGGGTGTGGTTGGGGAGGTTATCACCGAGGCGGGAAGCGGCATGTCGAGATTGCATCAAGTTCCCGAGTGTAGCAGCGTTGTCCAGCATGAATCTAGCATTTTCATCCTTACTTCCACGGCCCATGTTTTAGTTAGGCAGGCGAATAAGGCCCCAGAACCTCGACCGTCTTGGCCCAGATGCGCTCCTTCGCATCCCCCCGCAGCGTGGTCAAGAGCTTCCCGTCCGCCATAGTAGCGCACATGTGTCCCACCATGAACAAGCCGCCCGTCTCCTCCCCTCTGGTCGTGAGACCGGGAAGCACGCCCTCCTGCAGCGGCACGCCGCGACCGCCGTACTTGGCGCTCGTCGCGATGTAGAGCATCCGCTGCCTCGACTCCTCCATGGTGAATGCCCAGAACAGGAAGAACGGCGCCACCACGATGTTCATCAGGATCTGCAGGATCCACCTCCCCCTCCAGCCGCGCTGGAGGTTGCCCGTGTTGACGAGGCCCGGGTAGGCGTGGATGAAGGTGACGCCCCGGTTCTCCTCGGCCAGCCGCTCCAGGGTCATGGTGAGCATGGTGACGGTGTGGTTCTGCATCCCGAAGCCCGTGAAACTGCCGGGTTTGTCGAGGTTGAGGTCGTCGAGGTCGATGTTGGCCGTCTCCATGCCCGCGCCGAGGACAGCCACTGCCCTTCCTCTCGTTGATGCTTTGAGAAGCGGGAGGAGGTGCTGGACGAACAGGATCCGGGAGTAGTATCCCAGCGAGTGGCTGACGGGCAAACCCTCCTTCGTGTCTTCCCTTCCGCCAAGCGCGCAGTAACCCGCCGAGAGGAACAGCAGGTCGAGCGACTTCTCCTTCTCCTTCAACTCGGCGCAGATGCGCGTCACCTCTGATAGGAGGGAGACATCTCCAGGCGTCCAGATGAGGTCGACACCAGGGCACTGCGTCCGAAGAAGGTCGAGGGACTCGTTGACGCGCTCGGCGGACTCTTCCCTGCCGACGACGTAGATGCGGGCCGGCCACTTGCTTTTACCGGCTAGAGAGAGCTCGTGCAGGACTGCCTCGCCGATGCCGGATGTCCCTCCGATAAAGACTGCGGTCCGGGGGTAGGTGTCGCCGTCTATGCGGGCGTTGGAGGTTTGCACTTGCGCGAGGGTTACTGCTGGTTGAGAAGGCATTATGGCAGTAGCTGGGTTTGGTGTTAGGATGGGCTTGAATACTCCTTGGGGGAGGGGGGGGTGCAGTGTGAGATATACTTACAGCTACCTACTTTAGGTAAATATAGGTGCCCCAATTGTATGTTGTTTGGCGCGTGTAACACCAGCGCGTGGAATCCAGCTGCCTCAGCTGTGCCTTTTGTCCTCCTGTCGGGTCGGGAATCTCGAACATCCCGCGCGCTATTCACCGTGCCGCAAACCCTCCGCGGTCAGTTCGCCCCGCCACGGCTGGTGTGAGTGACACATGATGTTCTCCAGGAAATAAATGAGGAGGAGCAATTGAAGCAAGAAGGGAGGGAGTTGTTGCAACCTTGATTGCGCAAGCTGTGAACATCGTGCCTGCCCCTTGATATTGTCTCCGGGCTGTTGCTTACCTAAGAATGCCTCCATGGTAGACATGAACTAGACCCGATTTGGATGGCGGAGTTCTTAGTCATCAACCCAGGGCACTCACCTCCACCTTACCTTCCCAGGTTGGTCTTCTCAACTCCATTGATGGACCAGACCTACATCGCCCGAGTCCCAAACCGATTATCCACCCTCAGTACCCGGAAAGATCAGCTACAGGACCAACGATGCTGAAGCCTCCGCCGCCGTCGACCTCACCGTTTACATCATATCGTGGTGGAGCCAGTATTTGGAATAAGGACGGCCGTCGAGTTCTCGATATCAGGCGCCATGATCCTTCCCGCATCCAGGCGCAAGGTATCGCCAACACACACCCCTGTTCAAGACATTCAGAAGTTGCGATGCGGACAGTCTTTCCCTTTGATATCATCCGCAAGAGACCTTGAGCTTCGAGTGAAGACCGAATTCTCTGACCGGCGGCGGACAGCGCCGGGTCATCGTCCGTCATTACTCGGCCCGTCTTGTCTCTTCTGTAGGATTTTAACACCGACATGGAGACAAGACAATCGCTTGACGTAGTTTAAGGCTGACATCGTCGTTATTTTATACTACATCTACGCGGATACGCATTTCCATCCCCAAAGTTCCGTTTCGTCAACAGCTATTAGGGTCAAGATGGCTTCATTGGTACGGATGAGGGCATTGGTCAATCCGGCGGCACGTAGAATGCTGGCGCAGACTCAACCAGTGTTTGCTCCTTTTCTTCCTCGATGCTCTCTGCTGTCGGCTCCAGCCGTTCCGACCGTCCCCTTCTTATCCTCCAGTCATCGAACAGCACACCGGTACTCGAGTTCGCACGCGACAGCAACACCGCGGTCTACAAGCACAGCTGAGCCGTAAGTCTTCTGACTGTCCCTTTCTGCAGCCCACGCACTTACATCTGGACAGATATACAGCCGCATTTGCCTTGTTCGAGGGCTTATGGGAGGTATGTTGGCAGCAGACCCATACTCAGACTATCGACCATTGTCTAACGAGACGTGTGTTAAGGCCGGCATCACAACATGTTTCGTCAACGTCGGCTCCGACCACCCCACCATCCTCGAGGCGATGGTCAAGGGCAAGAGGGAGCGACCAAACGCCTGGCCCAGGTTCATCACGTGCCCTTCTGAGATCACCGCAATCTCCATAGCAGACGGCTCTGCCCGCGTCACCGGCCGTCCGCAAGCCGTCCTCGTCCACACTGACGTCGGCACTCAGGCACTCGGCCAAGGCGTGCACACGGCAAGCGTCGGGCGTGCTCCTATGATCATCATTGCTGGTCTGTGTCCGTATACCGAGTCAGGTGAACTACCCGGTTCACGGACGGAGTACATGATGTGGCTGCAGGATGGTCCCTACCAGGCAGACATTGTCCGACCGTACTGCAGGTACAACACCGATATCCGCACGGGGCTAAACATCAAGCAGACACTCGGACGTGCGCTGCAGTTCGCCTCCAGCACTCCCAAGGGTCCGGTGTACGTCACTGCCGCCCGGGAGGTTCTGGCCCAAGAGTTACAGCCGTACTCATTGCCACAAGAGCAATGGGTGCCCATTGGCCCAGCTGCGCTTCCGGCTGATGCCGTACACGGCATCGCCAGCGCACTCGTCAACGCTGAGCGTCCCCTCGTCATCACGGGCTACTCAGGCCGCGACCGCCGGACCCCCGAGCTTCTAGTCGCCCTGGCCGACCTAATACCCGGCATCCGCGTGCACGACACGGCTGGCAGCGACGTCTGCTTTCCCTTCTCGCACATCGCCTCCGAGGGTTTCCGTCTCAGCACCGACGAGTGCACCAAGGACGCCGATGTCATCCTACTGCTGGACACCGACGTCCCCTGGATCCCCATGCTCAACAAGCCTCCCGCTGCCGCAAAGATCTACCATATCGACTGCGACCCCCTCAACCAGCAGATCCCCGTGTCGTTCTTCCCCGCCCACGGTCGCTGGAAGGCGGAGAGCTTCACAGCCCTCACCCAACTAGTAGAGCACATCAAGTCCGACGCGACCTTGATCACAATCCTCCGCGACCCCATCTACACCACCCGTCTTAAAGCCCGAGCCAAACTCCACGCCGCCAAACTCTCCGCCCTCGCCTCGCAGCCCAATCTCTCGGACAACGCCAACCTCTCCCCATCCAACATAGGCGCCCTCCTCAAGTCCACCCTGCCCAGCTCAACAACCTTTGTGATAGAAGGCGTGACCGCCTCGCAGCAGCTGCACGACCAGCTCCAGCCCGACAGGCCGGGGAGCTGGATCAACTGCGGCGGCACGGGGATAGGCTGGAGCAACGGCGCCGCTTTGGGCGTCAAGATGGCCCTGACGGACACGGAAGACGACGGAGACAGAGACAAGCCGAGGAGTAGGCCGGTGGTGCAGGTCGTCGGGGACGGGAGTTTCATGGCCGCTGCTCCGAGCACGGCGATGTGGGTGGGGAGTAAGTATAAGATACCGGTTCTGACGGTGGTGTTGAATAATGGTGGTGAGTTTTCGACCCCAGACTTTGGGCTAGGGTTGGAGCTAACGAGAGATAGGTTGGAAAGCACCACGCAACTCGGCGCAGATGGTGTATCCCGACGGGTACACCAAGTCTGCCACTGACGACGAGATTAACGTCTCCTTCCGCCCGTCGCCGAACTACGCTGCTCTCGCGGAGGCGGCGACGGAAGGTTCGGGCGGATGGATGAAGGGTGTCAGGGTCAGGACTGTAAGGGAGTTTAGGGAGGCACTCGAGGTGGCGACGGGGAGGCTTGATGGGGACGAGAAGGCGATGCTTGTTGAGGCTTTGTTGTAGGATCATCCTGCAGCCAGTCGAGTTTGTTTCTTTCCGATCGAGCACGGTCGGCACGCGCTAGGATATGCGCAGGTCTTGGATCTCCATCTCCGGCGTCCGGCTTTCAATGGGATTGCGATCGTGCAGGTGCAGTCGTGGAGTCGCTCAAACAGAGAACGTTCACCACGACACAGTATCGTTCTCGATAGCCGCCAACATTTCTCTACTTGCACTGGATCACGATCACGTCTAGAGTGTTGTGGTAGCGGATTAAAGGATGCAACCCGCCAAGCACAGCTCCGGTGTTTCGCCATGTAGGGCGCTTTCAGGGGTTCTCTTCATCTCGCCTATTCACCGCCAATTGGCTCGCTCGTATCTGCCCATCCCTCAAGGCAACTCGTCCCGTCAGTAAAAGCTAGGATGACAAAGAAATAAGTACCACAGCTTTCCCTTCCTCTTCTCAAACAATCGCCATTGCGATATCTTTCCTCACCCACCCATCTCCTCTCCATGTTCATCCGCAACCCAAAATGTCATCTCCCCTCCCCCTCCTCTTCCTCCTCCTCCTCTCATCCATCCCCCCCTCCTCCGCTCTCACCACCCACGACCCCCAAACCTGCACAATAACAGGCGACTCGGACCTCTACGGCATCGGCATCCGCATCGGCTTCTACCTCGCCTACCTCTCGGGCGTCTCGGCCGTCTGCTTCCAGAACTGGGCCGCCGTGCACGACGCCCGCAAGGGCGTCTACACAGTCAACGCCGCTATCCTGGTCGCCATGATCCGCGACACCGCCACCCAACCGGCCAACATGGCGGCGTTAGAGTGGTACATCCTCCTCCAGATCGCCGTGTTCGTGCCGACTAGCTTGTCCTTCGTCATCAGCGACGAGAAACCGCTCACCCTGGCGCTGTGCTGCATGGTCGACGCGACTTACGCTGTGCTTCAACCGTGGGTGTACTTCACGCGGCTGGGGCAGGGGTGGGATGCGGATGCAGGGGGTGGTTGTCCGAGTCCGAAGGTGTACATCTTTACCGAAATCGACTTTCACTCCCCGGCCTTCACCGTCTTTCTCAAGGTTATGTCCGTCGTCTCCTGCGTCGGTGGGTTGTTTCTGTTCCTCTGGGCGTTCGCCCTGCTCATCTTCTGCTGCATGCCGGCGGTGAGGAGGCGGCACCCGGACTGGACGGCGACGATGATGGAGTCCATGGCGGAGAAGAAGGAGGGGAATTACATCCTGTCGGGGAGGAACGCGTGGACGACGGGCGGGTTGTTGTTTTTCGGTTTGACGCTGATAGGGCTGACGGAGAAGACGCTGGCGGTGAATGATATCAGTATCCCGGGGACGACGGTGGCGAGCACGGGCCAGCTGATACCACTGCTTGTGGGGATACTGACGACGGTGTCGACGGGGTATACCATTGCTACGCAGCCGCTGCCTTGGACGAGGGAGCATCGGGCGAGGTTTCAATCTGCGGGGAGGATAGGGGGGGAGTTGGAGGGGGACGGTGGGGAGCAGGTTGGTGGCGAGCAGCGGGAGGACGCTTTGGAGAGTGTTGGGTTTGGAGGTGATACAAGACCTTCCGCAAAGAAAGACTGATCAGGGCAAGTTATCCCAGTAAGGGTAGATAGATATCGAACTTTGCTCGGGGATTTGCACGTGGAGGCTGTGCCAGGCCGCTCGCCAGTCACGACTTCTACCGGCACCACGACGGCTGAACCAATACAAGGGGGTTCCTCTCCTCTGTGCTGGAGAGATCTTGTAAGTGATGTAAGTGAAGAGGTGCTGGCGATGACTCAAGTGGTCATTGTCGCTCTCGATGTCCAGTCTAAGCTTCCAAGCGAAAGTTTATTCTTCTCAAGGATGCGAGAAGGGCCTAATGGCGGACATTATATCTATTACCGTTATCGATGAGAGCACTCTGACGCACTAGATGGACATCTCGGTGTCCCAGGGCTGGTATCGTGCCACCTCGCCTCGTGGCTGGACGGATATACGATGGGCACTCGACTCGGTCGGGGACTCCTCAGATAACCAACAACGTTCCAGCCACCATTTGAGGGCCGTACGTCAAACTCAACCATCAACATGCGTGGCAAAATCGCGCTGGAAGAGGCTTTCGAAATGGCTGGCATGGTGGCCAAGTCCAAGAGAGAAGCAGAGCTCTGGATCCACCCGGACCTCAAGATCGTAGTTGGCCACTAAGGGGAACACATCCCCTTCGACCTGTGGGGGATAAATCACTTGGTTCGAGGACGTCAAGCGGCCCCTGGCACGGTCGAGGGGGGATGTGATGTGCGAGAAGAGCGTGTACGAGTATTTTAAGCGGAGTATATGGGTTACTACCAGCGGGCACTTTAGCACGCGTACGCTGAGGTATGTGGTGGAGGAGATTGGGGCGGGTGGGGTTCTGTTTAGCGTTGACCATCCGCGTGAGAGCATGGAGGCGTGTTCGGCGTGGTTGGATGGACGGGCGGGGGAGGTCCAGGACGCGGTTGGGGGAGAGGATGCGTATCGGGGGATTGGGAGGGATAATGCGAGGAGGTTGATGGGTTGGGTGGATACAAGGATGAGGATGCAGATGTTGGATAAGGCAAGGTAACAGGCATCAGTCACTCAGATTGGTTGGCTACCCTATACCGGTTCCCCGCTCCACATTTCGTCACCTCTCCACACTCCGCAAAAGACGTTGCATCAGCGGAGATTCGTTCATCTGGCAATGGCATCGCTCACAACTCATGCTTCAATGCTCTCCACTGCGCTTGCAACGTACCGCTTGTACATGCGTACCTTTTCGTCTCGTCTCCATGCATGTTGAGTTCGTGATATGACGTCTGTCACCTCCGACACACCGGAGAACCGCAAGCTTCCAACCAGAGTGGGCAAAGCGTGCGAGAGATGCCGCCGGAACAAAAGCCGGGTCAGTTAACTTCTCCCCCCTCGTGGTATGGATTATCCCACTAACAAAAAGCAGTGTGACCCATTCCGCCCTTGCTCCCTTTGCGTTCGAGCGAATGTCGAATGCACGTCCGGAAGCACCGACTCGGGCGATGCCAGTGTTGCGCCGACTAGGAAACGGACGGGTAATACTGCTTATGACGACTCTCAGAGGTCGCACCAAAGACCGCGCCGGAGTAATGAAGCACGCTCTATAACTCCAAGCCTGTTCCGTCCAGTAGAGCAGCATGCTGTGCACCGCCATAATGTCTCGGGCTCTTCTAGAGTACCGGTCGCCGATGACGTCCACGCCACCATCGAGACAGAGAGTAGGCGGCAGAGTGTTGGAGACGGTGAAGCCGACTCCGCCGTGGGAATTGCGCACAAGGTAACACCTCCTCTGACTATGCCTTTATAAGACGTTCCTGTGTCTGACTTCCCTGCACAGATATACCAGTTGAGCAACCAGGGCATGTTGGAAGGAACAACATCTGCCATCCCCGGCGGAAACATTTACGACAAAGGCGCAGCACCGCGCCCAGACCGGACGCAGAGGCGCCCTGTCCAGTCCATCATTGAATTCCATCTACCGCCACTGGACTTGATGTGTACGCTACTCGAGGAGTACTTCGACTCCGTCCATTGGTTCTCGTTGGTCGTCTATGAGCCCAGGTTTCGCTCCAAATTCGAGTCCATGCATGATGGCCTCGCTTACCCTTCCCAAAAGCCGTTCCTCCTGCTGTTGTCGACGGTTCTCGGCATGGGAGCCTGGTACAAATCGCACAAGAATCGGGTTGATCCAGACTATCCAGATGAAGACTGGCAAGCGTGGGCGTCATCCCTGATACAGGGCGCCGGATCGCAGCTGACCGACTTGATGGACCATATCTCTATATCGTCCGTTCAAGCCTGCATCTTACTTGGCTCATACTACCTCTATCATGGTAAACCTAATTTGTCGTTTGCACTTCTGGGCGCCACAACGAAGACGGCCCAGGTCCTTGCACTTCACCGGCAGCCACTCCGAGGTGATGCCGATAGCATCGAGGAGAGGAAACGGGTATGGTGGACGATCTACACTTGGGATCGGTATGTTTGTCTTGATGCCGACAGGTAGAGTGTCACCGTCAGCTACCTAACTCTGTGTTGCAGATTTGCTTCAATTACCTACGGCAGGCCCCTGGGGATTAACGATAAGGACTGTAACGTCACGCAGCCGCTTGATGCACTGGAGTGTCCCTATTTCAGGTCGAACGGCCCATCGCGAGAGGAGGCCCCTATCTTCTACTCAGCTTATCAGCGAGAGCTGAACAAGCTGTATCTCATTGCATCGCCCATCATCGAGACTGTATTCGGCCTGCAAACTATGGCGTCGAACCAGCGAATGACGGGCCAGCAATACAGTACGCAGATCATGGAGGTGACTGAAAGGCTATGGGCATGGCGACGGAATCTACCAGCCCATCTGCTCCTCAATCTCGGTTCTGACTGCGAGCCGAACCAGCCCAACGCGTCGCGAGTGCACCGGTTGCAAGCCCTGGCGCTCCAGCTGACCTTCGATAACCTGCTCATCATCTTCCATCGCCCACTGCTAGCGCAACAAGTGGACCATCTCATCAAAAACCAGCCCGAGAGCGGCCAAGGTGCCGCCCACTCACCGGCAAGTCTGTCTTATGCAGCAGTGTCGTCGCCCTTTCGAGCACAAACAGTTGAAAGTCCTTTGTCAAGAAGTCAAAGTTCGAGTACCGAACAGTGGTGGGACGCGGCGCTACGGACATCGAAGGTGACGGAGATGCCCCAGCTCGCTCAGTTAGCCACCGACACCCACCTGGTGGCCTTTCTGGCCATCAACCTCTTCCACTCAGCTATCGTCATGGCTGTCCTGGCCTTGTCCGATCCGCTCTCCGACAGAGCGCAGGAGGTCAAACGAACCATCACACGAATATTCCGTCTACAAGAACTTCTCGGAAAGAAGACCAAGCTCTCCATGCAGAGCAACATGATCCTGAAGGATGTTATCCATATGCTCTTGCGCCGGGAAGCCGACGCGATGCTGGCTCCCGTTGCCGCCCCACAGGTTCAGCCGGCTGGAGTTGCACAAAAGGACCCAATACCATCCGACGCACCGCTAATGTCGGTTGAGGATACCCTGCGCCTTCCTATGCAGCCACCGCTCGGCGCGGTCAATGATGGACCCCACGCTCAACAGCAGAGCAGCGTCGACAGGGTTTCACGTCTGAATGAAAGTCTGGCGTCGTTGCAGAGAGGTATATAACATTCTCCACGCGAATACCATGTTGACCGTACGCCGTGCTGACATAGTGCGTCACATTTAGTGTTCCCTCTCGGGTCGGACGGACCTTACGGCCACAGCGTAAGCAACAGCCACGGATGGAGCAACAGTCAAGAGGACACCACTCACTTACCCATTTCTAACAATGACACCTGGCTCCAAGGAGGGTCGCCGAGCGCCGACGTCGATGGTGGATCAGGGTGGTTCAACGAGGAACTCGATAGTGCAGTCGATGCCACCGGAAACGGACTGTATTGGTTCTGGGACTCAACGTGGACCGAAGCTCGACCATGAGATATTCATTGTTGACCCTCTCCAGTTCTATCAGCTAGGCTTCTATCGACTCCAGGTCCAAATATCACCGTCTTGATGCCCGCTCTACTAGCGACATTCTTGAATGCTTGCTCAGCATCCTCGAAGGGGAACTCGTGCGTGATGAGACTCTCCAGCCGGACGCGGTTCGACGCCAGCAGCTGGATGGCAAGCTTGTAATCACCGGGTCCATACCGAAAGCTACCCTTCACGGACGCCTCCTTGTCGCAGATCTGGCCGATGGGGAAAGCGACGACCGCATTGCCCAGGCCTGCCTGCACGAAGACTCCTCCACGCCTCAGTGCGCTCACGCCACAACTGATGCAAGTCTCGGCCCCTGTCGCGTCAATGACCACATCGGCTCCTCCATCAACTTCCAGCCCCGCTTTGCTCAGCAAGCTCTCAGCGTTTGCCTCAGGCGACAGCTGTGTATCCATCTTATAGGTCTCACTGGCCCCGAACTTCTTCGCAAACTCCAGTCTCGACTCAACGACATCCGTAACGACAACCGTCGCCGCCCCAAACGCTCCCGCGACAGCGCAGCATAACAGCCCTATCGGCCCAGCACCAAACACCAGCACGGACTTCCCCTGCAAACTCCCCGCCAGGCCGCAAACATGCACAGCAATACCCAGCGGTTCGACCAGTGCGCCCTCACGGAAGGAGATGTGCGGCGGCAGCTTGAAGCAGCACTCCTCGGGAAGAACATAGAATGCCGCCAGCGTGCCGTTGTAAGGAGGTGTGGCGGCGAAGCGCATGGAGCGACAGAGGTTGTACCGTCCGCTCCGACATGTCTCGCACGAGTTGCACCCTACGCCTGGTTCGAGGGCGACGCGGTCGCCGACTGCTAGTTTCTGGACGTCAGGCCCGACTGCTTCGACTATGCCGGCGGATTCGTGGCCGAGGACGATGGGGTCGTCGACGATGTATTGGCCTATTCGGCCGTGTTGCCAGTAATGGACCTGTTTCCCTGGCTGTCAGTTGAAGGGACGCAAGACCCGGATACGGGTGAACTTACATCTGAGCCGCAGAGGCCGGTCGCTACGACCCTCACGCGAACATCTCTCGGTGTGCGGAGTTCTGGCACGGGCCGTTCCTCGTAGTAGAACTCTCTTTCCGGGCTCAACACGAAGCTCTTGTTTGCTTCGTCCCCCTTGGTTCTCTCTGGCATCAACTTGGAAATCATGTTGCGGTGCGATGATGTGACTCAGGAGTTGGGTCTGGGGCAATGGCGATCTTGTCGAGTCGAAACGAGACTCGTGCGTCTTGGCCTACATATAGGATGATTTACCATTTTGTTCGGCGACATTGGCTTCTACTTCGTAGTTGCTTCAGGGGGTCCGGTGCCACACAAGGGTTCCGACGGCGATGCCGTCTTCACTGCCGTCGGCGGTTCCGGTACCCCTGGACCGGGCTTTCGGTTCCGGCGGATGCTGTTCCGCCCCACTTTTGGCGCACCCTTCATCGGTTCCGATACCGCCAAGCTTGCTAGCTCCTCCGGTCCGCTGCGTGTGGTGGCCGGAAAAGCCTTCTTCCCAGACCCCTAGGCCTGTCTAGCCTTAAGTCTTCAACCCCATATCTAGATCTTCCAGCTAGACGCCACGGCAGATCTCAGACAATGGCGACGGCACGATCCACAGCCAAGCGACCGGAACCGAAAGGTCACACTTGAGACCATGTTGTCTCCGTATGGATCTAGTACAAACTCTTCCATTGGGCAGTATCCCAAGCAGACCTCAATCTCTGGGGTTTGTATAAGACGACTGGAGTCCCCAGACTTCCCCGGACTTCCCCAGCATCAACAAACACCATTGAGCTTCATGGTTCATCATACCTCAAACACTTGAAGTCAAGCACCACCACGCACTCTTACCCACCGCCCTCATTGGTCGGGTGCATTCATCATGTCCAAGTCATCAGCTCTCGCAACCCGAAATGCCAAGCTGAGGCAGCGTACGGACCTCGTCCATGCCCAGCAGGAGGCGGAGGGCAGCTGGCTGGAGAAGAAGCTGAAGCCCAGCAAGGTCACGGCCCGGTACCCCTTCAGGGGCGCGGCACTGCTGTACGCGACATGCGGCTTCGGCAGTCTGGGTGATGCCCTCTTTGGGTACAACTCCGGTTGGTCTTTCTTCAACCCCTTCCCAGAGCTCCAAACTAACAAATGTAGGTATCATGTCCGGCCTCCTCGTCAACCCCGTCTTCGTCAAGCGCTTCTTCAGCGACTACGGCGGCGCCAACGGCAGCACGGCCGACGTCAGCCCCTCCATCACGGGAATCTCCGTTGCCTGTCTGCAAGCCTCCGCTGCGGTGGGCGCCCTCATTGCCGGCAGGCTGGGCGACATGATCGGCCGCAAGAGGACCGTCCGCCTGGGGGGGTTCATCTACTTCTTCAGCGCCTTCATCCAGATCTTCGCGCCCGGCTTTGCTACCTTCGTCGCCGGCCGCACCATCCAGGGTATTGGTGTAGGTTTCTTGTCTATGACTGTCCCCATTATCCAGACTGAGATCGCGGCACCGCATGCGAGAGGGCTGATGGTTGGTATCGAGTATACCTGTCTTATCGCCGGTTACATGCTGTCATGCTGGGTCGACTACGGGTTCCACTTCATGCTGCCTGATCCCATGTCGTGGCAGGGTCCGTTCATCGTCCAGATCATCCTCTCGGCAATCCTCGTGGCCATGTCGTTCTTCCTCCCCGAGACTCCCCGCTGGCTGGCCAAGAACGGCTTCATGCAGGAGAGTCTCCAGACAGTTGCTGACCTGCACTCCAACGGCGACACGGAGGTCGAGCACGTGCAACAAGTCTTCCTCGAGATCCAAGAGGCTGTCGTCTACGAGGCAGAACTGGGCAAATCATCCTGGACAGTAAGCGCCACCACCCCTTACCCTCTTTCCCTTGTCCACCACAACCCCAAACTAACACCCACCCCAGGAAATGTTCACCCGCTACCGCAAGCGCACCATAGTCGGCGTCACGGTGCAAATGTTCGCTCAGCTCAACGGCATAAACATCATCTCCTTCTACCTCCCCAGTACCCTCGCCTCCGCCGGCTTCGACGAGAAGAAGTCCCTCCTCTACACCGCCGCCAACGCGATCCCCTACACCGCCGCTACCGTGGCGACGTGGTACCTCGCCGACCGGTGGGGGCGCAAGCCCCTCCTCATCCTGGGCGGCGTCGCCATGGCGGTCCTCTTGGGAATCGTCTGCGCCTTCACCGAGGCCAGCATGGCCGTCACGACCAAGGCCAACGGGCAGTACGCCTTCGTCATGCTGTACAACATCGTCTACGGCTTCACGTGGGGGCCGATGCCGTGGCTGCTGCCTGCCGAGATTTTCCCGTTGCGGGGCAGGAGTAAAGGCATGGCGCTTGCTACGACGTCGAATTGGATTTTTAATTTTATCATTGGCATGGTTTCGCCCGACGCGTTCGCGAGTATAGGGGGGTACTTTTACTTGGTCATCGCGGGGTTCTGTCTGTTTTCTGCCGGGCTGGCGCATTTCTACTATGTCGAGACGGCTAACCATACGCTGGAGGAGATTGCCGTTGCGTTTGGGGATAAGGCGTTTGTGGATAGTGACGAGGAGGTTATGGAGAGTGCGAAGAATGAGAAGGGGGCGGTGGTTTATAGCGTTTGAGCCTGTTTGAGCACAGAGAAGTAGCAAGTTGGGAAAACTATGGGCTGCATACTCGGGAGAGTAAGGTGTAGCAGCAATTAAAAGGAGGAAATGTGTCACGCAGCAATTGATAGCCAAGAAGAATACCACATCTCGGGGTTGGTTTGAGTGTAATGCCATTCCGGCTGCTCCTTTTTACAGGATATCGCATGTAGTACCGCAACGAGTTGATCGTTGTCTCGTCGCCTAATCGTATAATCGTCCACTCATCCGTCCGCTGTCAGAAGAAACGACGACTGTCCGATGACACTTCAACGAGGGTGATCGGTGGCGAGCACCTTTCGCCCTGCACCAACCACAGAGGTTCACCACATCAACCTGCATCCGGAGCCTTTCAGCTCACCTAGTTTCCCAGGGCCGTATCATCGTCTGGCCTCTTCTTCGAAATAGAACGCCGGTTCCAGGAGCGGGGGCTTGATCGTTCTGTACAGGTATTTCAGGACGTAGTCCCTGGCCGTGCCGATGAAGTTGTGGTCGGCCAGCTTCATGAGCATCTCGAACTCCTTGTGGCGGCGCTTGTTCCTCGCCACAACAGCATCCTCGTCTTCCTCGACGGCGGCTATCTTGTACTTGTACTTGTCCTCTTGATCCCCGGACCTCTTGGCTGCCTGAGCGGCAACTTTTCGCCTCTCGCTCTGCTCGATATTCCCTCGCCTCTCCTCCCGGTCCTGCCGATGTCGCTTGTCCGGCCAGCAGTCTTTATACGGGACTCGGAGGAAGTCCTTGGAGTAGATAACCCGCTCCTCGTCGGTAATGTCCTGTATCAGGTCCTCCCTCTGGTCTGCGTCCGTGATCCCGCCCGTAAGCAAAGCGACCACGTTCGCCTCGTGCTTCGCCAGAAGGCGTTCCGCGACGGGCGATACCTTTCGCTTCTGGTATCGGAGGGCCTGGTCGGCGTATCACAGGGAGCACTTGAGGCCGCGGGCGTGTAGGCGGAAGTTGTCCGCTCCGGCTTGACTGGACGGGGCGCTTGTACGACCTCGGCAACCCAGTGGTCGCAGAGGAGCGCACGGGTGGTGTCCGCCGGAGTCGCGGTCGGGGGTGAGACATGGTTGATGTGGTGGTGGATGACTTGTCGAGGGGGAAAGGGGGTGTTTGACGCTTAGATACCAGGGGGGGTATGACGGGCTATCATTGTAGAGATGTTGGTCTAGAGGAGTTAGGTCTGTCAAGAAGTTTGGTCGTGAACTGCTTGTTGTTGGGCGCGTTGGTGGCTTGCTTGGGGTTGTTTGGAGACGGGGAAAACAGAGAGGTTGAAAGTTAGCCGGTTTCGCTGTTTATACCTTCCTCGTGGCCATCCTCCTGCGGTCGTGGCTCCCCTGTGACTCTTGTTTTGGGATCACCTTGCATGCATGCGCGGCATAAGGTCCGGGCCTGCCTCGCAGGAAATGCAGGGTTTCGGCGTGACCAACTCGTCTGCAAAAGAGTTAGGATATGTGTGATTAAGGTACGCTGGTATCAACTCACTTGGTTCTACGGTTGTGAGCCGGCTGATCTTGAAGTGCCGTGGCGGCAGACGAGCTGATCGTCGCCTCGTCTCGTCTCTCACCTCTCTTCTCATCGCCTTATCGTGTGATCGGTCAATCGTGCATTCATATACCACACTCACATGTGTTAGCTTAGAGTCTACTGCAGGTGCTGGCCATATCGTAGCCTGGACTTGTCACACCTTTCAAATTTTAACAAATCACAACTCTAGATTCCTCGACGAGAAATATCAATCTGAGGCGATCATATACAGCCAAATATATTTGCTTATGGTGACAAAACTCGATCCTCAAACGGGTGACAAGAAACCAATCTCTCAGAAAGGAGTGACGCGATATTGGCCCCTGCGTACCGAGTACCGACCGATTCTCTACGGCCTGGTTCTTATCTGGTGAACCTTTAGAAAGAGTTCTGCTTCTTGCGAAGCTCAAAGACCTTGAGCGCCTCCTCGGCGGCCTTCACGCCGCTAAGGACCATAGCACCAAAAGTTGGGCCTGGTTCCAGTTAGTGGACGCCAAAGAGTTCTCATATGTCCTTGGAGAGTGAATAGCTTACCCATACGGTTGGCTCCATCAACCTCGGAGAGTTCCATGCCACCGACGATCAGGCCAGGGACAATCTCACGGGTGTTCTTGACAATGGCATCCTCGGCGGTGTTCATGTCAAGACCGCGCATACCCCCAAGCTTTTCGATGCGCTGCATGCTCACGAGGCGCTTCACGGAGAACGCTCCCATGGGACCGTCGTGGCCCGTGGTGGAGATAATCACAGGAGCATTGATGGTGTTGGGGTCCATGCAGGACTGATCGTCGTGGTGCATGGCGACGAGGGTCCAGTTGGTGACGACGCCGGCGATGCGGACGCCCTCGTCGGAGGGACGGGTGATGAGGTCCTCGACGCAGGTGGCGTTGAACAGCTTCACGTTGGGGAGCTGGAGGACCTTGGACAAGATGGTCGAGGTGAACAGGGCGGCGTGCTTGACGACGACGTAGTCACCCTCGTCCTCGTAGGGGACGCCGACCTCGCGGAGGAAAGCATCGGCAGGCTTGCGCATGATCATGGCCGAGAAGAGCTGGCCGCCCAGCCAGGCACCGCCACCGGGAGAGACGGAGGCCTCGATGATGGCGATCTTGAGATCGGGGCGCTCCCTGCCGAGGACGTAGGCGGTGCTCAGGCCGCAGGAACCGGCGCCGATGATGACAATGTCGGACTCGGCGTAGTGGTCAAGGTCCTGGAAGTACCGACGGGTCATTGCGCGCGAGACTTGGCTCTCGCGGATGGGTGCGAACTTGAAGGTGTCCCAGTGGCCCATCATCTCCTCGATGGTCTTGGTCGCCTTGGAAACGTTGCCATTGCCGGAGAGTTTGCCAGCAGAGGGGGCAAGCTCAGCCGAGCGAGTGGGAGGCGAGACGGCAGAGGGGGGAGCCATGGCGGATCTGACTGCTTGTTAGGATGCTACAGTCAGTGTGAATGGGGGAGGAGAAGCATGATCCTCCCGCTGGTATTATCCAGATCGAGTTCAGGGCCGTATAATCTCAGCCACGCTCTGCGTGACTTCGTCCGATGTACTCGGCAGCCTATGTCGTCGGGATGGCACGGAGGACATTGAACAAAGTCACGAAGAGCGAGCACCGGCTCATGCATAAAACATTACCTGAACGATCAAACACCATGGTTGGATAATAGTAGACCATCGAGAGGCGCCATGAACGCCATGATTGCGTTCCTCGAGGGGGAAGCCCGTACTGATTGTAATGGATATTGTAGCTAGAGGGATCATGTGTGTCAGCGCTGAGCGGCGCTTGTCATTGTGGAACAAACCTCAAGATTTTGGGTCGAGTTTAGTGTGATATGAAGCTGGGATTCTTCTCGATGGATCGAATTACGGTAGGGTTGTCAACTTGTCAACGTGAACAAAGTCACAGAGATGTGAGAGGAAGATGAAAAGGAGACGGAGAAAGGTTGTATGCCAGATTATATCCCTCAGGAGATTCTCAGGAGAGGGGTAGCTCCATCTTGCGGCATGCCCAGATCATGCGACAAGTGCATCACAGATGACGCTCGGCATGGTCATCCTGCTCAACCGCCGTGCAAATCCCGCTCACCGCCCTCCCCTCGGGTTCTTGTCCCGCGCACTTTAGGTGTGCCGGGGATACCCGACTTCCAAGATACCTACAAGAAGTTGACAAGAAGTTGACCTGAATGCGAATAGGGGCAACATCCCATACAGTCTTTCGCCTACATTCGCGGGTTCCTCCAACGATGTCATCTGAAGCGGAGTTGTCGTGTTGACATTATCCGGAATAAGACAACACGTTGACGAGCATGAAACCAAGCCAACAACATTATGATCGCACAAAGCTGCAACAGTTAGAGGATAGTTCTGTGAAGCGAGCTACTATCAGGCTTCCCTAATAAGCCTATCGAGGATCACATTGTCGTCGACAATGAAATCTGGAATACGCCCGCGTAACAAGCCTGAAGCTGGATGGGGTGCGTCGTATAGACTCATGTACTGTGACAGTATACTATTACGGCACATTCTTGAGGAAGATTCAACCGCGCACTCGCTTAAGAGGGAGCGCCTTGATAACCAGCGCACTCTTTATTCACTACGATGTCCATTCGTTTCAAGTTATTACATTCGAGAAGCGGAGGAGGCGGGACTTGGCGGCAGTAGTGCTTATTGAGAACCGTTACCTGCTCGAATACGGCATTAGACATAAAGTCTAATAGGGCCAGTCGTATAGACGGTAGTATCACAACGGTGGTCAAGACAGAGATGAGTGATCTTTTACTCCCTGTCAGTAAGACGAGTTTGACCACGTGAAAGAAGAAGGGACCGGAGGGAGACTGTAGATATAAAAGGGAACGACGGTGCTCTTCTTGGGAAGCACTCCAATCTCTCGACCACAATCAACGACTATCTAGCTCCCTCGACCGCATGAAGCTCACCAGCCGCCATGCGCATAACATTGTCTCTCGTGGTGGCTTCAGCTGCCGTAGCCTGTGTAGCGGATCTAGCCAGCCTCCCAAGCTTTCTCCGTGACGTCGCGAGCAAGTCGTTCCCGCGGTTGAAGAACATCGCGGTCGACATATACAACCACCCGGAGCTTGGTCTGGCCGAGCATCGCGCCCACGATGCCATAGTTAGGCATTTCGCGAGTGTAGATGGGTGGAAAGTCACACCGCATGCCTACGGTATGGAGACGTCGTTCTCTCTCGTCTATGAGCACCGCCCGGCCGGGTTCGACGGACAGCTCAAGACCATCGGCGTCATTGCGGAGTACGACGCGTTGGTCATCGGGCATGCGTGTGGACACAACCACATTGCTCTGAACGCCATTACCGTGGCTTCCCTGGCCAGCCAGGCACTCGTCAAGTACAACATCCCCGGGCGCATAGTGGTGCTGGGCTGTCCGGACGAGGAGAACATGGCGGCCAAGTTCCAGCTTTACAACCGCGGTGCTTTCGATCCTGCCGAGATCTGGATCATGGCACATCCCACGAGCTCGAGCGCTTTTCAGCCCATGAATGCTCGCCTCAACTCGTTTGCTCGGTTTACTGGCAAGACACATCAAGAAGCTGTGAAGAAAGCGTACAACGCTATGGTTACCGTGAAAGGGCTGAGTGGGAAGCTGCCCGGCACTTCGTCCACGGCCGCTTCGATCCTCAACGTCGGCGTTTATGCCGTGAATGTGGTCCAGCAGAATATCGGGATAGGAATTTCGGGGTCGGACATAGCCACGGTCAAGAAGACTGTCTCTCCACTCCTTACCAGCGCCTTTCAGAATGTCACGTACGTGGTCGGGCAAGATGCTGATGGCGTAGCGATCAACATCACCGGCCCGGGCGGTCACGCCTCCGAGACCACGCAAGGAGCGCTCGATTTCTCCGTTCGCATCTTCCAGGCCTTGTCGGACAACCCATCTATTGGATTTTACCTCCCGGGGAACACGACTTCCAAAGAGCTCGACATAACCGTGGACATGCGAACACGCTACACACAAGACCTTCCGAGCGTTGCGGCGACGGTAGACGCCGCCATCGGAGGGCTCTCCTCCGGCATCAGCCACGATATCCAATACCCTGCCCTCGAAGTGACCCCCTATCTCCCGCAGACCATCATCGACCTCCTCGCCACGCCGGAGTACAACCTCACCGACTGGAAGATGAGCGAGTTCGCGCCGGCGGCGAGCGACGCCTCGTGGGCCCAGTCCGCCGTGGTCGATCTCAAGACGCACGAGCTCCTCAGCGTGGGCAAGGTGGTCGTGCACGCGAACTACCGCATCTGCAACACGGCGGCCGGTTCGCTCTGCGGCTTCAACCACGAGCCGAACTTCGCCATCGTTGCCGGGTCTGAGTACAGCTATACCCAGACGGAGATTGTGGCGAGGGCTCTGTCGCAGATTGTCACTGAGCTGCTTGCGGACGAAGATATGTATGGGAAGGCCACGGCCATTATCCGCAATTAGTCGGGGTAGGGTGCTAGACACCGGGTGCAGAGAGACGCTGCATTGGTGCTCGAACAGCGGTTTTGTTAGCACAGGTTGCAGGTTAACCGTTTAGCATGGCCAGCATGGGTTTGGCGGGATAAAAAAAGAATGGGGATCAAAAGAAGAAGTGGGGGGGCAAAAGTGTGCTGATGAATTGGTCTGTTGAGAGAATGTGATAGCAGCAATGGGTGGATCTGCGGTCATGCAAGAAAGGAGATGGAAACATCGACAGAAGGAGAGTGCAAGGCAATGTCTTTCTTTTGCCATTGAACACGTTCGAATTGTTCACTTATATGTTACTTCTGTCTACTGCTACCTACTTACGATCTCCCTTCGGTGGCTTGAGCACCGGAATTGTGTTGATCTGTGTGCTACTTGGCTTCGTGCCGTGCACCATTTATTTTGCATGCGCCAATCTTCCATTATCTCGTCTTACTTGCCGCCTCAACGGAACCGTCCCTCAGCCCAAAGCATTCGTGCAGTCCACCATGTCCTTCTTGTCGTTGCCGAACAAAGCCATCCTCTCCATCCTGTATCACATATGGTAAGCATCACGAACTTGACACTGGGCACAGAGAGACTTACGCGTCCGCGAATTTACCGGTCCACTTCCCCTGATTCCCAATGAACCCCTGGAACTTCTTCCCCACGTCACCATATGTCGCCAGCTTCGAGTCCGAAGGGAAAGACAAAGATATTCGGATCCTTCTTTCCCGTGGTGGCGTAGCCGTACGTTTGCCCGTAGTAGGTGACGTCCCATTGACCTGGTCTGGTTCCGTCAGCGCATTAGTCTACCTTTGGAAGACGTGATAGAGCAACTCACGTCGAGTCCTGACTCTTATTCGCCTGGCTCGGATCAACAAACTTCTGTGTGCTCGTGCTGTGCGCTCCCAGCAGCGCGGCGAGGTCCTCCGCATCCAGCCCTTTTTGGGCGAAGAGTGAAGCGAGGTTGGCCGCCGAGTCGAAGACGTTGGGCAGCCCGCCTGGTGGTGCGGATGTGGTGCTGTCTTTCCTGCCAATGAAGGTCTTCACTCGAGGCCCGCCGGGGCAGAGGACTATTGCAGCGTCTATCCCGCCGCAAGATCAGCATTGACTCTGAAGTTGAGGGTTTGGGAAGTGTAAGGTGCGGCATACTCCCAGCAAAAACAACCATATCCGCCACGCTAGTCCCGTACTTCCCAGCCAGATTCTTGAGCGTGGCAGCAATGGTCTGCAAGCCCCGATTCTCCGGCCTATCGAGCTCGACATCAGGCGTCGCGCCGACCGCAAGGGAGCCGTCGCACCCGCCTGTGAGGCCCTGACTGGTGTCCCACGACCCGCAGTCGTGGAAGACGGCTCGTATGGCGGCTCGGGCGAGGCCGTTGCATTCGTAGCCGCTCATGAAGAGCGTGTTAAGCTCCGCTTTGACTTGGGTCCATACTTCCGGGCAGGCGGAGTCTTTTCGAGGCTGGATGGATGACGAGGGGATGTTGGTGGCGTGGATTACGGGGAGGGAAAGGCATGTCAGGAGGAGGGTAGAGAGATGCATGTTGACGGTGACGGGGGTCGAATATGATGGGTTGAACTGGCGGTGGTCCCAGGAGGGAGACCATGGGTTGGCTCCGGGTCGCAAGTGGTAGCTTATATGCTTCTCCATAAGCGCGTACCTTGGATGGGCGGAGACTGGCGACGACTTGGGCCACGACATACTTTCTCGCTGTGATAGCACAAGCTCAAAGCATGGAGGAGAGCCCGCTTCCCTGTACCACGCTTTGGTCGGGTTCCCAACAGGGCTTCACTGTGAAGGAGCGACGGCTGTGTTCCGCTTCGAATTCCAGTCTAGAACACGGCATTAGAGTCTACGCCTCTGCCAGCACCTCCAGCCAAAGCACGGCACTGTGCGGCGAATGGTCATTCCATGTATCCCAGCCAGGGGGCTCAAATACGAGGATATGAATAGCCTCAAACCCACACTTCCCCAGATAAGCTCCGGTCCTGCGGGCACCCGCTGCAGTGACGTGCGAGCTTCATGCGGCCACGTGAGGGCGCGCGGCACCGACGAGTCGGAACACATGGAGATCGGGCCATCCTTCGAGAAGGGCGTGGCATCTGGTTGGCGAGTAAACCCCCGGGGTCGTACGGTGGGAGAGGCTGAATCTGCGGGCTGCGGTTGGGCTGGGAGGCTGGTGTCACGTCCGCTGCACGTAATTTGTTATCACCCCTAGCGGACTGGAGTCCTAGAGCGTGGTCTGGTCGAACAGCTTGCTGACGTACGGAGATGTTGTACGAACGGCGCTTCTCAAATCCAAAAGACACTAAAACGGTGGGCTGGGACAACTGCCGAGATGGTGTGTGGTCAATGTGATTGCCGAGCATGATTCTTCCTCCGAGAGTCTTCATCGTGGCGTTTTCCTGGAGAAGTATCCTGGACAGAGGTGGGCAGCAAGAAATTTGATACTGTGCGCATGTGTTAGGCAGAATCACAGCAATCGCAGAACATTTGTTGATGTCTGGCCAACTGTTCAATTGCACTCGTGTGGTGGGCGGTCAGTAAATAGGCCCTGTGTCATAAAGGATCGGTTCCTCAATGAAAGCATCCCACGTGGACTTCTCTCGTCAGCAAACGATCTTCTCTGCATGGAGACAGTAACTTACCCAGTCAAAGTCCATACCGTTAGGGTCCGCCCCGAACGACAGCGCGTCACTAGGCAAGTCAAACTGCACGTCTCCCGCAACCCCAAGCAGCACCTCCGGCAACCTAGTCTGGTCCGACCTTTCTGCCTCAGCACCCCCGTCGGTCCGGAACTCCTTCAGCATACCGACAAGAAACTGGTGAAACCTCAACGCCTCGTCACACGTCTCCGTCGCCTCCGCCCAGCGGGTACACGACTGCCTCAGCGCCTGCAGTAGCACAACACTCCCCGGCGCATCATCCCCGTCGGGCGCCTTCCGCCTCAGCTCCAGCTCGAGAATGATGACCGTCCCCGCCAAGATAAGCATATGCCTCGTCTGCGTGAGCTTGTACCACGACGTCTCCAGACCGTATTGGAAGCCCAACGTCGTTAAAGCGGAAGACAAACACCTATCGCGGGAGAACTTGTACTTCGGGTCCACGCGACTCTTGGCTAGATACCTGCGATGCAGAGCGCACATACCACGGTGGTACATCCCTAGTAGAGAGACGTTGGCGAAGTTAGAGCGCACTTGGAGGTGCAAACTGGCTTTATCCAGCACGGCGTCGAGCTTCATGTGCGGCGGGAATTCCTCGTATGCATCGTGCAAGGCGCGGTCGACTTCCAGTATGGCCTCGTAGGACGGTTCGCCGGGGGCGGTGTTGTAATCCCCCACGCGACCGAGGGCTTTGAACAGACGGCCCTTGAGGAGGAGGTAAGTGGTGGATGTAGACTCCTGCATTGGTCGGGAGGGAGGTAGGGAGGTCATGTCCTCCGACAGCTCCCAGTCGTGCAGGTTGCGCGGTTCCTGGGTGTCGGAGTAGATGGCCAGCATCATGCGCGGGAACCCCCCCACGAAGGAGGCCATGTCGTCCATGCTGATGACGGATAGCCATATGCGCCGGCGATACTCGGCTTGCAGGACGGAGAAGTTGGGCGAGTGGGAGGGGTCGCGGTGGTAGCCCATGTTGATGGCTGCGCGGACGATAACGCCTGTCATGATCCAGAGGCCGCGGCGGATGTCGTCTTTGCGGTTTAGTTCCGCAGTTGCGTTGAGGCGGAGGGTCTCGACGGTGTAGGGTAGGCATTTGGAGATGTCGCCGGACTGGAGACATTGTGCGGTGCGCAGACGGTAGAGTTGGAAGAGGGTATCGGAGGTGCCTTCGTACTCTGGCGGTTCGCCGTATTGGTGGTAGGCGAGCATGGTGATGCCTAGCATGGAGAAGAGGAGGCCTAGCCATATGACGTGGGTGCGGGACGGATTCCGCCAGTGTTCATTGTACTGCGAGATCAGCATGGCAGCAGGCAGGGTATAGCATCAGCAACTTACCTCGCGCATAAAGGTTTGATGGTGGAGAATAGGAGCGACGGCCATGGGGAACGCCTTGCTGTCAAAGAAGAAAGCGATTAAGCGATCAACTTCGGGCTTGGGCGGCAGAGTCGAGAGGATTTCTGTCCTCTCGATTGGCTTGACCTGGCCTGAAAGAAAGCCTGATCCGTCGACTGTGTGGGTGTAGGAAGAACGGAAGCTGAAGTCATGTTGTTCGTCTTTCTGGGTGTAAGTCTTCTTGAGCTCGTTGATCTGATGTCTCGGTTAGCCAAGCAGGACACTAAGTTGACAATAGACAAATGCAGTAGCAGGCGTAGGAGGACAGGCCGGTGAAGGAGGGGCAGCGAAGTTGAGGAAGAGTATACCTCACGAAGCACAGTATACCATTCGTCTCCGCCATGGTACACCGAATGGGTGGCATCAATCACCGTCTCACCAGCATTGGATCCGGCCAGATCCGGGCCCTTCTTGCTCGCATCCGGAGGCAACTGGGACAGGTCGGCGTTGCGCGAGACGCTCTCAGGGGTACGTCCAGTGCTGCTACCGTCGCTATTTGGCTTCAGCGACGAGGCCTGCCTTTCGGCAATCAGTCTCTTCACCAGATCTTCCAGGTGATCGATTCGTTGGCGCGTCGCATCCACTTCCACGGACGAACTACCAGGTACACCCGCAGGAGCCGAAGCACCATTCTTAGGTCCGCGGAATTTGCAGGATGCCTCCTCGCTGCGGGCCGTGCAGTTCTGACATGGCTGCTCCCGATTGCATTTTAACCTGCCTTGATGTTAGTGGTTAACTCCGCTGCCGCACGTCTTACACGGAACATACTTTCGGGCACGACACGGATCACAGGATAGAGGAACTCGAGCGCGCCGATTCTTGACGGGCTGCATCTGCGAGTATTCTTGTGTTTCGGCCGTCGGTATTGTTTGATGTCGAAGGATGGACGAGACGGCGGGCAATAACTTGCTTAGAGGAATATGTGCGCGGAGTTAAAATCAACCAAACCAAACTCCGTGTTGGATGAATCCGCACCGCACTCGACGCTTCGCATTGCCCATTCTTCGTCATGCAATAATTGTCCCAAGGTATCGCCATTAGTACGAGCATGTCTTCCAAACATGCCAGCCCACAGCAGACGCCATACCCATTGATAACGATGGGCATATTGAGAATGCTTCTTTTCAGGCGACGAAGAGGAGCTCGCCGGGAGGCGATGTCGAGTCACTCGAGTGCCCGCGATGATTCTGGAACTGATATCAACAGCGAGCAATCGCGCCTGCTCTCAATGACTTCATCCACATGCAATACTCCGTCAAGATCCTGATGCCAATGGCCTCCATCGCCGACTGGACCGTGATAGTGACCGGTGGCAATGGCGCTCTGGGTAAGGAATCGGTGAACCACATCATCCGCCCGTGGCCAAACAAGGTGCCATCTTCGGTTGTCGGAGCCCGTTGACGGGCAGATATACCACAGTTGAAGTCAAGTCCCTCTGTGTTTGAAGTGCAATTCCGGCGTCGTCGAGTTATCGGAGCTTGACCTCGAATCGCCCTTATCAACCGACCTTCGTCGACAACACCGACGCCCTCCGCCGTCTCGATGCGCTGATCCCTAACGCCGGGATGCAAACGCTCGAGTCTAGCGCCGTGTAGGGCACTGAGCGCACGCCGGCCGTTAAGCTGATACCCCGGCCCAAGGAGTCAGCCTCTGCCACACCGCGCATAGTCTTGTTGTCCTCCGGTCACCACAAGGTAGCCAAGTCTCCCTCCAGCCACGGCTCCGACATCTCACATTGTTCAACGACCAGTTTCACATCACCCCAATGAACCAGAGCAGCCTCCCCAATTTCCTGCCAGTTGTGCGCCATCAGCAAGCTGGCCAGCCTCGTTGGTCGGTCGACACCACCGACCTGAATCACATGGTGATCAACTTCATTGCACGACCCGTGCTTCTGCACCAGGTCTGGCGGGCGTTATGGCCGACCAGTGATGATGGTAGTGATGCACCTATCCTGAAGCGTTGCGGCTCGTACGGCCTTGGAGCGAGCCATGTTGGTGTTGCAGCCTGCGTCGGCGAGGAGGGAGACGCATGGGCTGTACTTCCGGTCTGCGCATGTAAGACGGTAAGGTGATGATGTGTTGTTGGACGAGGAGAGGACAGAGGATCTCTTCACCTTAGCGCCTTCAATCCAATACCCCTCGGCCTGCTTGCCCTCCATCGATGTCGGGCACCTCAGCCCTCCAGCTGTGCTGTTATGCAACAGCGCCAGGCAAGCCACCTTTGCTTCGAGCTGCTCCTGATCTCCCCCTATCAGCACCACGTTCCCTTTTTTGCACTTTTTGCACTGCATTCTCCTTGCCCCGCGAACGGATCACAGAAACCAACGTCTCTTTCGCCATGTTGCTGCTCGTGTCAACTCCGCCAATGTCGGGCACCTCAGCCCTTCAGCTGAGCTGTCGTGCAACAGCGTCAGGCAAGCCACCTTTTCTTCAGAGCTTCAAGCTGCTCCTGATCTCCCCCTATCAAAGCGCCGGAATCATCCACGTCGACGCCTCTTTTCACTGCAATTTTCTCCCCGCGCGAACTAAAGAGGGGACGAACATATGTTTCGCCCATGGTGCCAGCCTCCTGCTCCAACTCCACCAAGAACCAACGTCGAGCACTTTCAGCCCTTCAGCCGTACCCCTCGTGCAACAACGCCAATGCAAGCCGCATTTCCTTGGAGATGCTCCTGATCTCGACCTATCAGCTTGCCGGAATCGCCCACGAGAGCTTGCACTGCATTTTTATACTCCAGAGAGGTGGTTAGTGAGGACCAGGCTTTCCTATTCCTCGCTCCTCCCTTTTGCATGTCCATCGACAACAACAACTTACACCGCGGCAATCTCCGTCCATACTTCGCATTCAAGCCCGAATATCAGCACAGCAAATTCCCACGCGAACGCAGTCCGGCATTCCATAACCGATCCCATTACCCGGGCAATGCTCCCGCCTCGGAAGTCGGTCTCCAATCCGGGATAAACATCTCTTGCCCTAACGGGTATATATGAACGTCGTCTAACTACCCGGCTTGGCGCATAACGGGCGGCTCTGCTCGCGCGTCGATATTGGGAAATGATGGGACGATATATAGCGGTCTCCGACGAACTGGTATATGAAAGGTGTAGCAAGTCAATTAAGCTTCGTCATCGTCTGCTCCCGGACTCAGCTCCGAATTGAGCTACGGTGCCGGATAGCCGCTCCGTCGCGTGTTGTTGTTGGGGGTTAGCCGGGGGTTATGGCCGGTATAAGTGGCTTGCTCCGGGCAGCATGCTTCGTAAACGAGTGGCAAGACACCGAGGGCTGAGAAACAAGAGCACATGCTCCTGAATCAGTTGCCCGTGCTGCCTCCATCGCCTCCCATCTAAAGAAGACGGGTACAGTAGTTCCTTTGGGAGCGCATCAGCCACCAATACCTCAACCTCCTCGCCGCTCTCCGAACTGCCCTTAAGATGGGCCAATCGCCCTCCCAACCCCTGCCGGGCGCCAAATTCCACGTCATCGGCGCAGGCATGTGCCGCACAGGCACGAAGTCCCTAAACGAAGCCCTCACCATCCTCCTCTCCGGGCCGGTGCACGATTCGGGCGTACAATCCCTCGGCGGCACGCTGCACCAAGTCAACGCCTGGCTCGAGATCATGCGCCACGCTCCCCACGCCCGCACCCTCGCACAAAGAAAGTACGTCGAGTACCTCCTGGCCGACTTGACGGAGGGGTACGTAGCGACGGTCGACTGTCCCGCCGCGACGCTCACTCCCGAGTTGATGGCGCTGTACCCGGACGCCGTGGTCATAGCGACGACGAGGGATGAGGACAGTTGGTGGCGGAGCATGGAGTTTGTTAATGGGATGATGAGTAACTGGTACATCGCCTTTGTGATCATGTGGGTGCCGAAGGTGGGCGTGTACGGGAGGTGGAGGGAGTTGTTCAGGGGGGTGACGCAGTGGCGGTACGGGGATGAAATGATTGTACGGGACACGCTGAGGAAACACGAGGAGCATTTGAAGGCTGTGGTGCCGGAGGATAAGTTGTTTTGGTATAGGGTTGAGGACGGGTGGGAGCCGCTGTGTAAGATATTGGGGGTGCCGGTGCCGGATCGGGAGTTCCCGCATAATAACTCGAGGAAGGACGCGAGGGGCACGTATAGGGATTTGGTGCTGGCTGGGGTGGTGTCGTGGATTGTTATGCTGGGGGTTGTGGGGGGGTTGGTTTGGGTGTGCTGGGGGAGGTGGTTGGGAGCAGAGCTGACGGGGGTTGTGAGGAGCGCCTATAGGGAGGTTAGGTACTCGAACGGGTCGTCGAGATAGACTGCGGGCAAGGAGCGGCGAACCAGCAGCCTGACTATCAGGTATTTGCAAGATATCGTGCACCGTATCCATCTCAGAAGTTGACCCTGCGAACGTGTCACCTTGGCTTTGCGAAAGTGCTGTCGACGACTTGCCTATACAGTTAATATCTCCATTGCTTCCAGCTAACGTTTCGACATCAAGCACAGAAGGCAGAAGCAGCAAGAGAACCCATTTTGTCTACCTGTCGTCACATGATACCCGTCATACATACATCCATACCAAACATCCATGGATATACCTTACAACACCACGGTCTTGACGTTGTTCAAAAACACCCTCCGCTCAGCATACCACCTCACCGCCGCAGCCAGCACCTGGCTCTCGATGTTCGAGCCCTCGTCCGTCAGCTCCTTGGGCGTCATGCTGTGGTCTACCCTCGCAACCCGCTGCTCAATGATGGGGCCCTCATCCAGATCCGCGGTCACGAAATGCGCCGTGGCACCGATAATCTTGACACCCCTCTCAAAGGCCTGGTGGTACGGCTTCGCGCCCTTGAAACTCGGCAAGAAGCTGTGGTGGATGTTGATGATCTTGCCGCTCATGGCGGAGCACAGCATGGGAGACAGAACCTGCATGTACCGCGCCAGCACGATGAGCTCGATGTCGTGCTTCTTGACGAGCTCGAGGATCTGCCCCTCCTGCTGGCTCTTGGTGTCCTTGGTCACGGGTAGGTGGTGGAACTCGATGCCGTAGCTCTCGGCCAGGGCGCGGTAGTCCGGGTGGTTGGACACGATGACGGGCACATCGATGCGCAGCTGGCCCGAGCGCATGCGGAAGAGCAGGTCGTTGAGGCAGTGGCCGATCTTGGAGACCATGATCAGGACGCGGGTCTTCTGGGCTGCCGGGCGGATGTCGTAGGTCATGTCGTACTTGGCCGCCAGGTCCTCGAAAGGCTTGGTGATGGGCGCCGTGCCCTCGGCGCCGGGGGCAGAGGTAGGGCCGAAGTGTACGCGCATGAAGAACTTCTGCGACTGCGGGTCGGAGAACTGCTGCAGGGCCAGGACGTTGATGTTGTTGGCGGCGAAGATGCCCGTCACGGCGTGCACGATGCCGGGCTTGTCAGGGCATGAGAGGGTGAGCACGTGGTCGTGGTCGGGGGTGGATGAGGAGGCCATGTTGAATGATGAGACCCAGTACAAGATTGGCGATATGCCGTAAGAAAGTGGTGAGTTGTTTGTGAGATGAACTGGCCCTGTCTGATGACTGTACACTGTGTTACAGCACGATATGTGAGACTGAGGTCGAGATTGAGTCACGCCACCAAGGATTTCTCAATTCACCGAAGTCAAATTCTCCACGTCTCCACTCCGATTCCGCTGTGGGGAAATGCTTGAGCTGGGTGCATTTGATAAGCGGAAGCAGCACGTCCGAGACTCGACTGCTTAACAGAGACACTTCATGTGGATGAACTTGGAGAACGCGAGATGACGGAGGGACTTGGGTTAGGATTCCTCAGGGGTTAATGCGGGCAAGGTGGTGTTGTGCAAGTTATGCAGTGCACAACTGCCAGTTTGGACCTAGCGTGAGTACCTAGACAGGCGGATCGGATTTGCTGGGTTACCCTACACTGAATCCCCTCAACTGCCAAACCCGTATTGTTGGGCCAGTGAACTCCGACACCCAGAAGACATGGATACAGAGGGTTGTAAGCTTGCCGACGTCTGATCTTCATGCACCACCTCCTCATGAATGCGACCGGCTACCCCTCCTGGGTCAAGTGGCGCGACTACTGCCGCCGGCATTTTAGGGCCATCTTGGCCCGAACGCCACTGTTGGTACGTCACCAGCATGTAGAGCTGGTTAACCGCCACCCACGACAACTGGTTGACGTGCAACGACCATCCAGACGACGGTGTGCCAAGGTCAGGCTCAACCCCGGCTGAGTCCCTATACCGGGGCTCCGAGCAACAACATGTGAGCCCAAAGACGGCCGGATCGAGTCAGCCAAAGCAAGCTGACTTGGTTTGTCGAAAATGTGTTCGCTGGGACTCATCACGACACTCCTTTCTGCCATTTCCAGTCAGCATTTCCGCGGTAGGTTGATATCACCAGCCAAAACTTAGGCGTCAGCAACTCAGAGTTCTCAGAGAAGATACTCGGACTGTGGGTTGGCGTATATTGCTTTTGCAAGAAATGAGGAACTGTCCAACAGGCTGAAAGGGGGCTTTGAACAAAGGAAAACAGACCGTGCAGCAGACCTCGCAAGTGTTTGGCGTGCCGGGGACCATTGACGCTTCTGAGACTCCGGGAGTCTCGATATACCTCTAATAGAGGACAAGAGGATATTTAACTCTGCGCTTGGTGAGACGCGATGGTCGAGGTCGGGAAGCAGATCAAGTGGGAGAAGCGGAAGTTGTCGTCAATGGAAGGATTATATAATGCAAATGCTGACCAGGCCTGCTTAACATAAGGAATGCTCTCGAGAGGCAGATGGTGAGCTGCCAATGGATCCGGAGTTGGCTCCGGGGCCGATATGCTAGCTCCCCTGGATGCTGCAAAGCACATTCACGAGCCTCGGATCCTGTCATAGGTAAACCCTGGTGCGCAGGTGATCGTAAATCAATATACCGGGTCACGCTCGCAAAAGAGAAAGACTTGATGCAGAAAGGAGTTGTTGTTCTTCGATCTACCTGTCGGGTTCCCATATCTTGAAGCAGTCGTGGTATCACAACCAAACAGCCAAGTTATTTTTCCCAAAGTGTAAACACCAATTGGAAGGGTATCATACTCCTTCTATCAATCCGCATTATCCCATCAAGCCGCCGTAGCAAGACTCGTCCTTCAAACGCCAGTGCCCAAACAAATTAACTGCTTTCTCTCCCATGACATTTAACATTCGTCCCGATCAAGCCCACATCCCATTCCCACCCCCGCGACTCATAACCAGCATCTCGAACCCCTCCACCCGACTCCTCAGCGCCTCATTCTCCTGCGCGAGCCTGCGATTCCTCTTCTCCAGATGAACGATGTACTCCGTCGCCTTCCCCAGAATAGTAGCCTTATTCAACTTATGCGCCGGCGCCAACCCGCCCAGATCTTCTCCCGTTGACCCTCCCACAGCACCGCCGAAGCCGTTGTTCTCGTCGACGTCCAGTTCGCTCCCGCCGTTATTCTCCGCCGCCCCGCTCTCGAGGCGGTGCACCACGACGCGGAGGGCGGGGACGGAGTCGCGCAGGGCGGCGATCTTGTCGTTCAGGTTGTTGCGGTAGCGCTTCTCGATCATGTTGTGGGCTGTCTTCTTCGGGCCGCCGGTGGATTCGGCCGATGGCGGGGATGGTTGTTGGGGTTTGGAGGAGGAGCGGCGGTTGGCGGGCGGGGGGGAGGCGGAGGAGCGTTGGGAGAGGTTGTCGTCTTCTTCTTCTTCTGAGGTGGAGGATTTGCGCTTTAGGGAGGGGTTGGAGTTGCGGAGGGAGCGCTTGGTTTGGAGTGTGGGTGGTTGGGAGGGTTTCTTGATGGTGGAGGGTTGTTGTTGTTGTGGTCTTTGGTTTTGTTGTTGTTGTTGTTGTGATTGTTGGACGGGGAGTTGTGAGGTGGATAGTTGTGGCCTCTGTGTGGATAGGGGGAACTGTGTCTGGAATAGCGGCTGGTTGTCATTGATACCCTCGCGTCCGAAGAGGACATCGTCCACTGGAGGGTTGGTGAGAGCCATCGGGTTGATGGCTGGGCTCAGAGACATGTTTCGCGGAGGAATCGAGGAGAGAATGGTCTCATCGAAGGGTTCGGTCTTTGGGAAGTTCAGGCCCTGAAGACCTTCAATCTTGTCCCAGGAGTTCCAGTCGCCCTCGGGCAGCGCATAAGAACCGGTGAGTGCGGGTGAAAATGACGGCGAGCCCGGAGAAGACGCCGAGTCTGTGGTGAAGTCTGTGCCGAACTCGTCGATGTCTAATGGGCTGGATAGTGGTGGTGAGAACTGAGCGTATTGCTAATACAGCACGAGATGTCAGCATGCGATGCCAGCTGAGATTAGAGGTCCTAGCATAGCACTGACCTCATTGTTGTTCTGGTATGGGGAGGTGTCGAAAGACAGGTATAATGGATATTGCTGGGTCATCGTGGAGCTAGGCATGATGAATGTGGTGGTAAGGTAAGGTGTGACGCGGGTAGGTGGTAACACGTGAAGTTAGAGTGGGGTGTTCAGATAGGAAGCTCTGGTGTGTTTGTTGTCGGTGCCAACAGGTTTTTGGAATAGCTTGTTGGATTGTGGTCAAGTCCTTTGGAGTGTGAGTGATACGATGGCCATGTCATTGTCAGATGCGTGGGATGGCATGTCTATTTGACGTGACCTCGCCAAGAGGCGATCGAAGCTCATACTTCCATCGGGACACTTCGGCGGCATGGAAGCTCAGCTGCAAGCAAAGGAATTTCAGTTCACGAAAAGTATGCAACGCATTGGTCACAACTAAGCAAAGAAACACACGATCCAGAGCTCCAAAGTCGCGCCACGGGTTGGCAGTGGGCAGTTGGCAGTGGTCGCCTCCGACGCACACATGCCTGACACCCTAGTCTCTGCGGAGTTCAGGCTTCTGCAACGGCTGACTGGGCCGAGACGAGCGAAAACAGTTGAGTCGAGCTCGGTAAAGTCGGGGCCAAGATAGAGCCAAGGTAGGGGCCAAGGGCTGGTCTCCCTAGCGCTGGTCAGCACACGGGCGGAGGGCCTCGTGTTGCCCGTGTTCCCCCTGTCCGCCCTGTCCAACGGTGTTTAGATCCGATCTCCAAGAGAATGGGATTCATCCAGATACGGTGAGCGGGACTACCTTTCCCCGACTGATGGAACCGAGTCATGAACAAACAGAAGCACTTGTTGACAGCTTCAGAAGTGCATCTGCTTGGGCGGTCCTGCTGCAGCTGAGCTCGTGAGGAGCACCACCTGGGAGCTACGAGCTCTGAATTCCAGTTCCTTGGAGGCCTGGACACGTCGTCAACCTCGAGTCCTCCACGCACACCGTTGAGTATCACTTCTTGTAAGGTTGGTGACGGCGCCAGAGAAGCTGCGGTCGATTGTGCTTATCGGTCTGGACACTAGACCTAGACTTTGAGATACCTTACCTCATGGTTCAACGGTTGCATCTGCATGATATGACATCGCAACTTTGTTGGTGCCGGTTTGCCATGTGGTGGGATGCGACCGATGGAAGACATCATTTGACAAGTCTGAGGCACATCCTATTGTTCCTACACCGGGTTGAATTGATGCATGTGACTGGCCAATTCTGCGAATTGTCGGATTCGAGAGAGTGAAAAAGACGGACGGCCTGGACGGACAGCAAGATCTGATGGTTGCACGTGTAGGAAGTGGAATGTTTTTGGCTTCGGTGGTGCCAGTTTTGATCAATGGCATGATTTTGGCAGCGCGGTCTAGAACAGGCCCATTTATTTGGCGACCGGACATGCCCGCTAAAAGTGTTGTTACCGCTCTTGTATCTTCCACCTAGTTCCAGCTGAAGAGAGACTTACATTCCAACTCCATTGATTATCTTTTTTTACCCGGTCTTTTCCCTAAACTAAAACTTTGCAGCTTCCGGAAAACTCTCGTCTGCGTGCGAGGACACGTCAATTCCATTTCCATCTCGGCTTTCCACCGAGCTCGTGAACGATGCATACTCCCGGAGGAGCACCGAACGAACACGTGCTTCCTTCGCTACAGAGGCGAACACGAGCATTCTTCCCCTTCTTCCACGTGGCAGACATAACCGATCTCCGAGCCCGGACCGACCGGCTGGGGCGCCCGCCGACACGGTCTTGGCTCCGTGCTCCGGCAGAAGGGAGCCACTGGATCCTGCCGCAGATCCATCTTGATCAATCGAGGACCAGATGCTCCTGGCATCAGTCTATTACGGACAAGACCGACAAGACTCTCCAGAAGATTTGACAAGCCCAGTGGGCTTGCACCAAGTGGTCACAAAATGGAAGAGAATGGAGTCACGGCGGGCGGTTCTAGCAGTCACTGGAAAACGAACCGCTGTTCTGCGGCTTATGGCAACCCGTTAAGCTCCTCCAAAGTCATCGTGCCAATTACCGCCGTCATGCGGCTCGTCCCAACCACACCTCGCTCGCCACCAGCTACTCCGCTCTGCCATCGGTCAGTCACAAGCGTGCATATACCAAGGTATCTTAGCGGAACATGGACACCTACTCTCTTCCCTTTCCTGGACCTGCTTCGGGTTGGTGACGTCGTGCCACTTAAGCGGGACATCGGGACAGTTTCGCCGGTAACAGGGGACCAAGTGGTAGTACCGCCACATCCTCGAATGCTTGCACCAGGACGCGATGGGCGTATGCCACAGGTCGACGTCCCTTACAAAGGGAGATAAGTCGTAGTAGAATAGGTGCGCCTCGGAGATCATGCATTTCCTGTGCGTATTGTTGCGTGTGCCGTCAGTAAAGTGCCCGCTACCATGATTGTCATCAAATGTCACAAAGGGGGTGGAGGTACATACTGCGCAGGCTGGGAGACCATCGAGGAGACCGAGAATCGAGTCCGCGTCGGGCTCCCTTATCCATCCTTCATCAGGTTTCGAGAGCCTTTCGGCGGCCTCTACGGCGGTGCCTCTGACAAGTAGCAAGATTGAGAGGGCCAAGGTGCGCCAATACATGGTTTTGCGTTGGGGAGTTTTGTTTGAACGGTGTTTCGGAAGCTAGAATCTTCAGGGTAAGAAGTGGTGTTGCTGAGGTTTATATCTGGCCACTGTGCTGTTGCTAAGGTTTCTAGAAGCACAGGCGGGGGAGGAAGCCGATGAGGCGGTACTTTCCCGGCTGCTTGAGCAGATGCACATGACGGGATGAGACGAGACGGAACGGAACATGAGGTCAAGACTTGCTGGCCTACAGCCACGCATTTCTGCACGGCAAGTGTCGCACGTATTTCTGTTCCAGAATCAAACGCCATCGTATCCCCCGGCCGGAAAGGACTCGGAGCTCGACCCTCCTGGAGCATCGGGAAACTACGCCTCTCAGTCGACCGTACCGAATTCAGTTGTTGTCAAAGCTGCATACCTTGTCCGCGCCGCGCTGGTGCGCGGCAGGCATTTTTATCTCACGTGACATCAACGCCACAACCTCTCTTGAGGTGATGGGAACACCAAACCAGCCATTAAATGTGTACTGGAACGGGAACAAGCTTTCGACGTCGAGGAACACTGCCGGCAATTTGTTGTCGACGGTCCCATTTGAAACGCCAGCCTTCTCCCTTCCGACTTTGGCAGACCTGAACTGGCAGTACACAGACTCTCTTCCAGAGATTAGGTCGACTTATGACGATACGGCTTGGACAGATGCTGATCATAATTCCACAACCAATCCTACAAGTTTTCTGACACCAACAATGGAAGCCTCTATGCAGGTGATTATGGGTAAGAAGCATTGCTAGCTTTAAAAGGAGAGTCCACTAGTACTGTTAGCTACCTGGTATTATGCCGGGTATCTCCTATACCGTGGTCATTTCACAGCCACAGGAGAAGAGTCCTCACTTTTTATTGAAACGCAAGGAAGACGCGCTTTTGGCGCGAGCTACTGGATCGATGACCACATGCAGTTCTTGGGTTCTTGGGTCGGCATGAAACGCAACCAGAACTTTAACCAGACAATCGCCCTTCCCAGTCTCTCTGCCAGAAAATGTTATGTGCGGACTATCCTCGTGGATAACATGGGGCTGGAAGAGAACGGTACAGCGGGCACCGAGCTAATGAAGACTCCTCGCGGGATTCTCCAATACACCCTGTCTGGCCGAGATGCGTCAGCTATCAAGTGGAAATTGACTGGTAACCTCGGAGGAGAAGACTATTATGACAAGGCCCGAGGCCCACTGAACGAAGGCGGATTGTTTGCTGAACGGCAAGGCTACCATTTGCCGAAGCCTCCAAGCCACGGCTGGGTGTCGTCAAAGCCGATGGACGGAATCACGAAAGCGGGCGTGGGTTCTATACGGTACAGTTAGAACTCGATCTTCCGGCCGGTTACGATACCCCGCTATCCTTCGTGTTCATGAATGCTACGGTTACACCCAACTATCGCTGTCAGCTTTACGTGAATGGATAGTTGGATACCAGTTCGGCAAATACGGTAAGCTCCTCTCCTAAGCTCCTTAGTCATGACGGATTCTAACAAGAGTATAGTAAGCAACATTGGACCACAGACATCGTACCCAGTTCCTGAGGGTATTCTAGTCCATCATGGAACGACTACGTAGCTCTGTCGCTTTTGGCTCTTGATGGTGCCGGGGCAAAAGTGGCCGATTGGAAACTTGTTGCGGATACTGTTGTCCAAACTTCATACCCTTCTCCAGTTTTGTCACCACAGACGGTGTGGTCACCAAGAAAGCGCGCAAACTGACAAGAGCATGGCGAAAAAATAAGAAGGCAGACGTGACCAGGTTCAAGGCGGCGTCGAGCGTTGCACTACAGAATGCTTGTGCTTTTACACCAAGAGACCTGATAGCTCTGTGACTAGTATTTCTCCAACGGATCTGCCAATAGTCGTGTATGCAGTCGGATTTCCCGCATTCGCTAATAACACGTATGTTGCCACATTCAAGTTTCTACACCTGTTCGCGTCCATTTCGTGCCAGATTCATCAGGTTTCCATAACATGGGAGCGCCCTTCAGATTAGCTCAATCAGGCCAATCCTTGCTCTTTCATGCCCCTTACCCCAGATTATAGATGTGTGATGCGGAGTGATGGAGTGTCTCCGTGTTTCCCCGTCTACCGATTCCACGGTTCACCTATACCACGCGTGACCTTCCCGAGGCTTAGCACTTCCACGGTTTCCATTGTTGACAGGCTATCCGGGCGCCCTTTTTGCTATTAAGTCACATTGTCGGCTCGAGATCGTCCCCGACGATCCCAAAGGACTTATATCGGTGAAGCTCTTTCCGAACATACATGGCTATAGGCGAACCAGTTAGGCTTACATACGGCTACTGGCAAACACTTTGTAGGACGAAGTAATTCACTTATCTATCAGCGTCCTGCCAAATATTTTAACTTTCTCTCCGAAAAGACAGCGCACTTTGTTCCTGAAACTCTCTCGTCACTAACGAATAGCAAGGGGCATCTATTTATTCGTCATTTGACCCTGCTCACGTTGTAAGCGGTGCTAAAATGGGGCCAGGATCTGCTCTGCGCTGCCTTGGTGCCGCCATCGTTTGGGGCAGCGCTGTGCGCGCAACCAAGTTCCAAGACTACATTCTGGCACCGAGTTACCGCTCCGTTACTCCCCCGTCCCTGTACGCCGTCCACGGCCAGGTGAAGAACCCGGATGCACTTTGCACTGGTGTGCACAACTCAGAAGGAGCCGTTTTCCCCGCCAACACCTCCATCATTCTCGACTTCGGCAAAAACATTGCAGGCACTGTGCATTTCGATGTGCGGGCCGTTTCTGGACTGAATGAATATATCGGGTTCACCTTCACGGAGAGTTCCATGTGGATCAGTCCATATCACTGCGACTCGGGTACAAGTGCCACATTCGACAGTCCTCTCTGGTTTCAAATACCTAAGAAAGGCACTTACGGAGCGGACAAGTCTCGACAGCGCGGTGGCTTCCGATACATGGGCATCTGGCACAATGGCACCGGCACGGTGACTCTGGGCGATCTGTCTGTCAACTTCACTGCTTCACCGGAAATGGAAAACCTGCGGGATTACAAAGGGTACTTCAACAGCAACAATGAGAAGCTAAACCGGGTTTGGTATGCTGGCGCCTATACCAACCAGCTTTGCACGGCCAACCCATCGACCGGAAATGCACTTGGCATCCCGGGAACCAACTGGTACTATAACGCCTCCATCGCGAGTAAGTGGCCTCCTACAACCCTGCTGTCCGTGCGGCAGGATTACCTCTCCATCTTGTCCAGTTTGAAGTCCAACCTGACACAGTCCTAGATGGCACTTCAGTTCTTATGGATGGCGCAAAGCGCGACCGCCTTGTTTGGCCCGGTGACGTAGTGATCTCGGCCCCGTCTATGTTCGTTTCGACCAACAGTCTGGACGGGGTCAAGAACGCCATCGACTCTCTTTTTCCGCTTCAACAGCCTGATGGACGTTTGCCATGGGCCGGCGTTCCTTTTACACGCCCAGGACGGTTCCAGTTCAGCTTTACGTATCATCTTTATACCTTGCTCGACCTATACTTTTACTACCTTTTTACGGGAGACATCGAGTACCTGACGAGATACTGGACACAGTATAAGCTCGCCCTTACCTGGAGTCTTGGGACTATTGATCCTACTGGAATGGCCAACGTAACAAGCTCCAATGACTGGCTGAGATCAGGGATGGGTGGACATAACGTTGAGGTCCGTAATCATTCTCCTGTGCCCCCTTTGTCATATTTCCCGTCAGGTCTAACGGGTCTTGGGTCCCAGGCAAACGCTATTCTGTACCATACACTAGACATGTCCTTACGCCTTTCTGATGTACTGAATGATCATGCTCTGGATTCCGCTTGGAAGTCAGCAATGGCCGGTATCAGGTCTGCTGTTAACCAGCAGCTCTGGGATCCAGCTCAGAACCTTTTTTTCGACAACGACCGAAACAAATCAACTGACTCAGTTCACCCCCAAGATGGCAACTCCTGGGCTATTATTGCTGGCCTAGTCGATACTGACAGGGCAGCGACAATTAGTACAGCTTTGATGCAGCGCTGGTTGCGCCCATACGGCGCCCCGGCTCCAGAGGCCGGTTCTACCATTTCACCATTTGCATCGGGTTTCGAGGTTCAAGCTCATTTTCTCGCGGGCTGTCCCGAGCGCGCACTTGATCTCATCGAATTCATGTGGGCCGATTTCATGCTTGACGATCCTCGGATGACGAACAGTAGCTTCATCGAAGGCTACTCGACCAATGGAGACCTACACTACGCACCATATGGCAATGATGCGCGTATCAGCCATGCCCACGGTTGGGCTACAAGTCCTACGTCTAGCTTGAGCTTCTATGGAGCGGGGCTGCAAGTCACATCCGGAGGAGGAAAGACCTGGCTCATCCAGCCCAGAATTGGACAACTAAAACACATCGAGGCAGGTTACATGACTACTCTCGGAGATTTCTCTGCAAGTTGGGACGGTACTAATGGAAGCGTTGTGTCCGGTCAATTTACAACGCCCCCTGGAACAGTAGGCTCATTGATCCTACCGCGAGCTGCTGGGAACGCTGTTTTGACTGGGCCGAAGGGTCGTGTGCAGCCTCTAGTGAGTGAGAACACCGTCCTCTTCACGGATCTTGTGGGCGGGCACTATAAAGTCAGACTGGGTTAGTCCAGCTTGTTCGAAGCTTGGGACTTCACGACTCGTCAGCATAGGTTTGGGAATATGGACATAGGAGCGCATGTAGAGAATGGGACACTTGGATATTACTCCGCATATGGACATACAGTCTCAATATACACCATTTGAACTCCTCCTTCCAGTAAATTCAAAGTGCATGACTAAGAATCCTCATACACCGACTCGTACACTCTCCAGTATGGAAGGTAAGCACCGGAGAAGTGCACATGTTACAAGTGCAGATGTTATCCAAAGCGGGGGTAATAAGATTACATGATAAAAGAACGGAAGCGTGTAATAGCAGTTTGATTTGATCATGTCAAGGGAATGAACAGCGAAGATGGCCTAACACGCTATGTGCTGCGGCAACGAAGACGCCGATCAGGGAACGGTAGTGTCGGCTACGAGCTCCGCCTCACCGCGGAGAGACGGAACCGTTCCGTGCCGATGTTCGGTAATGTCCCGAATGGACCGTCGTCCACGCAGATGCTGACCTAGTTTGTAAACTTATATTTACCGGCTCCCTTTGCTAAAGGTTCCTTGATTTGGCAACTCAAATCAGAATGCCGGCTACTCACCATGCCGCTAACCAGCATATCGGGAACGAAAGCGAAAGCGCACCATGCCCTCAGTCTCCAGAATCGTCAACAGGATGCCAAGTTATTTGCCGATACCAAGCTGCAGGGAATGACACTCGATGAAAAGGTGTCGTTGCTGGCAGGCCGTGATCTCTGGCGGACAGGCGCCGTTCCTCGCCTAGGTATATCAAAGATCAAGACATCGGACGGTCCAGTCGGCGTGCGCGGCGGCATCTGGACAGACGGCGTGACCGCTGCCTCCCTGCCTACCGGGTCAGTTACGTCCCGAAATCCCTGTCCCGACCATAACACCTTGTACTCCAGGCCAGCCACTAACATTACGTGTAACAACTAGGGTCTTACTGGCAGCGACCTGGGACCCCGACGTCGTAAAGGAAGTCTGTCAGGTTCTGGTTGCAGAGGCGAAGAGCAAGGAAGTTGATGTGCTCCTAGGACCTACAGGTATGACAGCTACTCACCTGCGCCACCAGATCATCACTGACATCTGGTTTGCGCCTCAGTTTGCATCCCCCGATCACCTCTAGGGGGACGCAACTTCGAGGCCTACAGCGAGGACCCCTTCCTCACCGGTAAGCTGGCGGCGACTTTTATCAACACCGTGCAGAACGGAGGTATCGCGGCCTGCATCAAGCACTTTGTAGCAAACGACCAGGAGACGCGCCGGTTCTTTATCGACGAACTCATCCCCGACCGGGCGCTGCGTGAGATCCACCTGCAGCCGTTCCAGATCGCCATTCGTGACAGTGATCCGTGGACACTCATGACAGCGTACAACAAGGTCAACGGCACATACTGCTCCGCACACGACTTCTTGCTCGAGCGTGTGCTCCGGACAGAATGGGGCTGGGACGGGTTGGTCATGAGCGACTGGTTTGGCACCAACAGCATCGTCCCTTCACTTTTGGCTGGGTATGTTTTGCACGCAAATTTCACTTGCCGGGGCGCTTAAGATACACACTCAACTAACAACGGCCCAGGGTAGATCTCGAAATGCCTGGACCGGCGAGACGAAGAGGCAGACATCTCCTGGAGGCCCACCGCCAAGGCTTGATTACTACCACTACCATTGACGCCTCGGCCTCTAGGTTGCTAGAGCTGCTTTACAAAACGGGCAAGAGTGAATACTTGGACTGGCAGGAGAGTACGGAACGTGCAGTCGATCTTCCTAAGCACAGGAGAATCCTACGCCGAGCTGGTGCCGAAGGTACATGCGCTACATCTCCCTCCCCTTCCGAACGGTTTTTTCCTGATATTGCCTTGAGTCTGACCCAAAGTACAGGCATCGTGCTTCTGAAGAACAAAGCTGGGCTCTTGCCACTGCACGGACTGGAGGGTAAACGTATCGCAGTCATTGGGCCTAATGTTGCGAGATCGGTCGCTACTGGTGGCGGGAGCTCCAATTTGAACCCGCACTACAAGACCACGCCATATAAGTCCCTCAAGACAGAGATCACCAGACTGTACCCGACAGCTGCGGTTAGTACGGCACCAGGCGTCTTGACGCACAGATATCTTCCGTTAGTCGACCCCGCTGTCATGAGGAACCCGGTGACGGGCGAGAGCGGCTTCGAGCTTTGCTTCTGGCGGAACATGTTCCACGCCGGCCAGCCGTTCCTCGTCGAAAGCCGGCCCAGCTCAAACCTAGTCTGCTACGACGGGCTCCCGCCCGAGCTGAAGAACGGGGACAGGTACTCATACCGCGCCCGGTGCGTCGTCACGCCCAAGACGACCGGACTGCATCAGTTCTCGCTCTCAACCTGCGGCCCGGGAAAGCTCCTTCTCGATGGCAGGGAGCTCCTCAAGGTTGAGCGACGATGGTGGTCCCCCAAGTCGTCCCTCTTCATGAGCTATGGCTCACCCGAACAATGTGTCGAGGTCCATATGGACGCCGGTCGCGAGTACCATCTCGTCCTGGAATCCGTCAGTCGCGAGCCCAAACCGTACACGCTCACGTACACGGGCATGTTGGAGAGAGAGGAGGTGCAGGACGGCGGTCGCATTGGCTTTTTCGAGAATCCCGGCGACCTTGATGCCAAATTCAACGACGCTGTCGAGCTAGCGCGCAGCAGCGACGTCGTCATTGTCGTGGTGGGCAGGGACTCGGACTGGGAGACGGAATCGAGCGATATTCTGTCCCTGGACCTTCCGGGGCGGTCCAACGACTTGATCGCCGCCGTCGCCGGCGCCAATCCTAATACCATTGTCGTGAATCAGACCGGTGGCCCAATCGCAATGCCCTGGGTGGATCAAGTATCAAGCATTGTCCAAGCATGGTATCAAGGCCAGGAGCAGGGCAACTGCATAGCCGACGTGCTGCTGGGGGCAACGAACCCCTGTGGGAAACTGCCGGTGACGTTCCCCCGCCGCCTGGAGGACACCCCGTGCTACGGGAACTTTCCAGGGGAGGAAGACGTTGTGCACTACACGGAAGGCATCTACGTCGGCTACCGACACTACGACGCTCGCGGCGTGGAACCGCTGTTTCCTTTTGGGTTCGGACTCTCCTACACCACCTTTGAGTACTCCAACCTCCGCCTCAGTAGCAACGTGTTGGCATTCTCGTGGGATGGAACAAGAGAAGACGGGCAGTTGGAAGTCTCGGTGGATGTCAAGAACACAGGGACCCGGCCGGGCAAGGAGGTTGTGCAGTTTTACATCACGCAACTAGGCCGGCCCCGACTGGAACGCCCGCCACGGGAGCTCAAGGGCTGGGCCAAGGTGTCGGTCGGTCCAGGGGAGACGGTGACGGCTCGGACCACCCTCGACAGAGTCAGCGTGTCACAATGGGACGACGGCGTCCAGATGTGGGTTGTCGATGCGAATGCGGAGTTCTCGGTCACCGCAGCGCGTCACTCGCGTGACGAAGGGGTGCATGCCTCTTTTCGGGTCCCGGAATCGCTTGCCTGGCTACATTAGAGAGAGGTCATGGTATGCATTAATAGTTTAGACCTTCGAAAGGGGTCTCATCAGGTAAATGGATATCATAGCCTGTCTGGTTAACCTAGATTTCCAAGTATCTCATAGTCTCGAGCGGCCGAGGGCGAGGCGAGACTGACTACAACGCCCACTTGCTCGCGAATGCGCTGCACAACTTCCCAGCCACGTGGCAGAGCAGCTCTGCAAAGATCACCACCACGCAAGAGAAATGCCACCTGTACGGCGAGAGCAAATGACCTGCGCAGGCGCCCCTCATTAGTAAGTGCCTCAAGACCATAGTGATAGACAAGAAAACGTACGTTCTCCAGGAATTGATGGGATGCAGTAGAAGCCCGATAGGTTCGTACAGCAGTCCGCTTTCCCGCACCGACAGAAGCGCGGCATGAACGGCAATCCTTGCGCCTGCCATATCTTCATTGGGCAGCGGCTCAGTCCCGACATGATGAAGAAGCCGGTACAAGGATGGACGATACATGATCGACTTGGCGGCAAAGTAGCGTGCCTTCAAACTTCTCATCACTCGCTCGTGCGTCGGTCGCGAGGCGTCCAGCTCCGTCACGTCAGTGTCTAGCGATGGTGCGTAGCCCGCAAACAGCAAGTTGGCAGGGAGGCAGGCTCTCCATTCCTCCAACTGGCGATCCAGTTCCGAAATAACCGAGTGTGGCACGAGCAAGAACTTGTCGCTGTGTCGAGAGGGCAAAGACGAGGGCCCAGGAGTCTGGTTGCGGCTGTCGGTGTCCTCCCGCTCTGTTGGAGATCAGCAGTCGTCCCGATCACTCGTTGTCTTGATAGTTACCTTGGGTATAGAGGTAAACATGAATGCTGTTGAGCAGTCTCCTCAGTGCAATGAGGGCCAAGAAGTAGAACTGGTCATGTTGGTGGTGCGAGCCGGCCCGTGACTCGGGCGCGATGGGCAGTGGCACTGCACTCTCGAGTCTGCTCAGCCCGCTTGGCGGGAAGTCGAATTCGACAAGAAGCTGGCTGGGACCGGTATTAGGAGAGGACGAACCGCAAATGTGGGACAATCCTACCTTTCATGCAGATACGCATCCCAGTAGAGGTGGCAATGAAGTGGTTGCAAAGAGTGTTCTCTACCCCGGATTAGTCTGGCAACGTGACTCCTGGCATATTGCAAGCAAGCAGAGCAAGCCTTACAACGGAAGCAACACCAAAATGAGAGAGCATGCCTGATGGATCCGGCGCCATGCATCGTAGACTCGGAGTTTAGACGAGTAGAGCTGCCTGCGACACAAGGCCACGATTAGCAGGGGCTGGCGGCATGTTTGATCAGTTGGGGCAGGTTGATGTTTCTCATACCCCATAAGCAACAAACACTGGACGCTTGTCCAATCTGGTGCCTCTGCTTCTTGAAACAATTCGGAGGCGAGATGGAAGAATGCCAGGCCTGCCTCCACGGATGCATTGGCCGAGTGTAGAGGCACCCATTCGTCATTGCCAGTGTCACTGGCCGCAGCAGCCCCAAGGGCGAGGACCAAGAGCACTAAACAGCTGTCGATACCAGAGCTAAAGTCGTTCTGCAATGCGTTGCTCAGTTGATGGCTATAGAACGTTGCCTCGTCCAAGATCAAGTAAGGCGAGTGGAAGTGCACAAAATAGTGCCGAGTAAGCTCGCGGAGCTGGGAGAGAGAAAGGTTCGAGACCCAGTTCGTCTCTCGTGAGGTCGTGGGCCGCACACATCGGGGAGGGTCGATGTTCCGGGGCAGTTTACCTTGCCGAACCTCCATGTCAAGCGGATACCGTAACTCGTGACTATTGAGCTTTAAGGGCGAGCAAGGCCAGGATAGGAGATGCTGCGGGGCGGTTGAATGTCTCTCGGGAAGGGCAAGTTCGGAGGGGGCCACGCAGCCAGTATGTCGCGGCTGGATGTCACCACCCGCTTGACTGTCGGTCTGCACCGTGCTCTCCTGTTCTCCAATGCCACGTTGCGACCGGGAGTCAGCCAAGTTGTCGAGCTTCTGCTCTATCCGCTTCAAGGTGCCGTTTAGTTCGGCCACCGACAGATACTTCCTACATGAACGTCATCCATGACCCGTCAGCAATACCAGCAAGCTGGTTCGGGGTGGGCCCTTGACATACTGGGATGTGACAGTCTCGGCGTACATGCAAGCCAGACTCAGACGAACGCAGCGCCCGCAAGACGGCTTGCCCTCGTCGCATTTTGTTTTGCGCTGCCTGCAGGCATCGCAGGCCTAGAAGCGACTAGTTAATAGGCTTATCCGTGCTGTCGCCTCTGTCTCGTCATCGATGGTTACTCGTAGAAGGTCGAACATACGTTGAGGGCCTGCCGTCGCGCGCTGGTATTGGTTCGCTGTTGGCCGTCATCTTGGTCCATGATGAGGATATGCCACGCGATGTTAGCCACCGAGTGTTGCGAGTGCGTGTCATTGTCGCATCGTAGGGTGCGGGGAGGGAGCGGATTTGAGATGTCGTCAGATTTATGCGCTAACTCATCCACCCCCGAATGCCTTTAGTAAGGAAGTGAGGGGAACGGCACAGCAACGGGGAAACACGGACTGTCTCCGACCAGCCAACAACCATTGGGCATTAGCGACAGCCGATGATAAACCCAGGAGCAGATCATCCTCGTAGTTCGTCCTAGACGTCTAGACCGTAGCCTCGGGCCATTCAAGGCCGAACCTACATATGGTTTTATGTCCTCGCAAGTTGCTCCCCATCAGTGCGGGTTGGCAGTGTCGACGTGTAAGCATCAAATCATCGTCGGCATTGATGCTCTGCCGTGATCCGACAACATGTCCGTGTCCATCGACCGCGTCACAGCCGAGCACCACCACGATGGCTTTGGCATCTCGTCGTCGACGCCTCGGCTGTCCTGGCGTTTTGGGCCGACAATTGCCAGAGGATGGCAACAAGCTTTCTACGAGATCAGGGTCTCCCGCCATGGCAAAGAAGAACAATACCAGGTGATTTCCACCGAATCCTTGCTGGTACCATGGCCATCATCACCATTGTCCTCCCGTGAGGTCGTCATTGTTTCGGTTCGAGCCACAGGCATAGACGGCTCTCAGACGAACTGGCAGACGGCGAAGTTGGAGGCTGCATTGCTGAAGAGAACCGACTGGGTCGCCGCCCTCATCTCCGGTCCATCCCAAGACAAAGACCTACCAAAGGCCCCGTTCCGCCTGCGCAAGAGGTTTAATTTCGACGGTGGCACTTCCTGTCGGCTTTATTCTACCGCACACGGCCTATACAATGTCGAGATCAACGGCAAAGTCGTGGGAAACCAGGTCTTGGCTCCGGGGTGGCAGTCGTACCATCATCGCTTGCATTACCAGGTGTACGATGTGACAGGCCTCCTAGTACACGGCGAGAACACCATTGGTGTATATCTTGGCGAGGGCTGGTTTGCTGGGCGCCTGGGCAGGCCGGGGATCCGTAACATCTGGGGCGATCGACTGGGCATACTGGCGCAACTGGAGGTCGACGGCAAGGTGGCTTGCAAGAGCGATGCCACCTGGGAACTCCTCGGCGACGGACCGATACTTGCCTCTGAGATCTACAACGGCGAGACGTTCGACACGACGCTTGCTAATCCGTCGTGGTCCACCAATTCTGTTGAAATCCAGTCGTCAGGCTGCGCTGAAGAACTCCCCTTTCCTGGAGCAGCACTTATCTCACCCGACGTTGCCCCAGTACGGCGTGTTATGGAGGTCAGGCCGCAGACTATCATCACAACGCCCAGTGGAAAGTTGGTGCTAGACTTCGGGCAGAACCTCGTCGGCTGGCTGAGGATCGGGAGAGACATTCCAGGTCCGGGCGAGCTCGTCATTCGACATGCAGAGGTCTTGGAGAATGGTGAATTGGGTACACGGCCGTTGAGAACGGCAAAGGCCGAAGCTCGGATCAAGCTCGGTGGCCATGGAACTAAGGGGTATGAGCCGAGGTTCACCTTCTATGGTTTTAGGTTAGTTACTCTCGGTGCTTCATATGCCTTTCTGTCATGCTAATAATGGCCGATTTCCTAGATACGCCGAAGTTACAGCACCCGAGCCTGTGTCACTCTCGGACTTCACAGCCGTAGTGGTAACGTCCGATATCGCTCGCACCGGTACGTTTGAGTGTTCGCATCCGCTCATCAACAAGCTGCACGAGAACACAGTCTGGTCGATGCGTGGCAACTTCCTCTCAGTGCCCACAGACTGTCCTCAGCGTGACGAGCGGCTGGGCTGGACAGGCGACCTCCAGGTATTCGCGCCCACGGCAAACTATCTATTTGACACGTCAGCATTCCTCACCAGCTGGCTTAGCGATCTCGAAGTTGACCAGAGGGAGTACGGTGGAATCGTCCCCATCATCGTCCCTGCCGTGCCACTGAGGCGGAACGCGAGCGAAGGCCGGGCCATGGCTGTATGGGCCGACAGCGCGGTCATGACTCCCTGGGACTTGTATTCAACCTTTGGCGACAAGGCGGTGCTGGAGAGGCAATGGGACAGCATGTGCCTCTGGCTGGATAAGGGGGTTCCTCGCGACGAGACCGGTATGTACGACGGGGCCATTCCGCAGTACGGTGACTGGCTTGATCCCCGTGCGCCTCCGCATCTGCCGGGGCACTCGCCGACAGACCCACATCTCGTGTCCAACGCCTACCTGTACCATGTCACGTCTCTCGTCAGCAGAATTGCTCATCTGCTTGGCAAGTCCGAGGCAGCAGAGAAGTATGGCGCACATGCCTCCCGAATCCTCGATCTATTCCGGCAGGAATACGTGACACCGAACGGCCGCCTGGCCTCAGACACGCAGACTGCGTACATTGTCGCCCTAAAATTTGGCCTCATCGTGCGACCGGAGGAGGTGGCCAAGGCATGCTCCAGGCTGGACTGGTTGATCAAGTGGGAGGCCTTCAAGATTACCACCGGCTTTGTTGGCACGCCCCTTGTGCTGCACGTCTTGGCAGACAATGGTATGCTGCAAAATGCCTACCGAATGCTCCAGGAACGGGACGATCCAAGCTGGCTGTACCCAATTCGCATGGGCGCCACGACCATCGTAGGTTGAATGGAATGAGAAGCGACATCAAATATCTAACTCTTTGACTAACACAATATTGTATGTATAGTGGGAACGATGGAACTCCATGCTTCCAGACGGCACAATTAACCCAGGCCAGATGACATCCTTCAACCACTATGCTCTGGGATCAGTCTGCTCTTTTCTCCATCGATGCGTTGGAGGTCTGTCCGAGGCGTCTCCTGGCTGGAAGTCGGCCCTGGTACGTCCACAGCCCGGAGGCACTATCCATCACGCCTCCACGGCCTTTGAGTCTCCGTACGGCAGGTATGCAGTCTCTTGGAAGCGCGATGGTGACAAGATGAAGACTACAGTTGTGGTGCCGCCAAACGGAGAGGCGAGGGTGGTTCTGAGTGGTGTTGACGACGTGGTGAAGAGTGGAGAGTATCACTACGAGACAGACTGGCGGGAGCATACTGCATGGCCACCCCTCCCAGTGCAAGGGCCCCAAGGCCAAGAGGTAGAATCTTGTTTCGTGGAATAGAATAGAAAGGCCTTCTTAGAGTGTATCCAGCCGAATATTTACGTACCAAGGCGCCAACACACTCATTACCTAAAGGCTTAAGAGAGGGCTTGGGAACTTACTGCTTGTTGTTGGGAGACGTGGTAGTGTGCTTGGTTAGTTGTTTGGAGTTGGGGGAAAACTCTCGGTTGGTTAGCAGCAGCTCGCTGTTAAATACCTTCCTTGTGGCCATCCCACTTACGTACGTGGCTCGCCGGTGACTCTCGATATTGGATGGACTTGTATACTATATACGCGGTATAAGGTTCGAGCCTACCTCGGATACATAGGACCTCGGCGTGACAAAGTCTCTGTAGAAGAGTTCGGATATACGTGATTATAGTATCGAAGTACTTGGTCTGTAATTGTGAGCGCCTCGGGCCTTTGGCTGGGTCTATATTGTTGTTTTACTGTGAGCTTGATACCCCTAAAAAAAACACTCATTACCTTGTTTAGTTTCAACATGTTGATCATGGAGGAAATGGCTTCAGGCACGGACAGATGCTACATTTGCATGATTTCTCTTCAGTCAATTGATTGCCCAACAGGAGGGATACCTCGTTTCAGAACCTGTCTGTCGTTTTGTGATCGTCAACAAGCGGCAGGGCCATTCGCTGTCACTTTAAAGGTAGGCTCATCAAACAACGTTGGATAACGTCCCAACAAGAACCACATCGAAAACCAAGCTCCCCCGTTGTCCTTATAGTCCCTGTGTCGCACAAGACTGAAAATTGTCTAGTCCTTGTCCCCTCGCAGCTTCATGGACATATTGTGCTGCTGCTGCTGGGTCTGTACTTCCGTGACATACCCTCTCATGCGCCATGCGGGAACGCCCTTCTCAAACATTTCGTCCAACTCGGCCGGATTGCGTGCAGACGGCTCCGGAACAAAGAAGAATACTAACACACATGTAAATATGCCGGTGCCGAGGAACAGAAATGCGGTTTTATAGCCCCAGTTAGCACCATTCACATTTACTGTAGTATGTCAGACCAATGCCCCATGGAGAGAGAAGTGTCAAGGGGAACGTACGCATTATGGGAAGCGACGTATTGAAGGTCAGACCAAATAGCACCGACGATCCTGCAGCGAGACCAGCAGTCCTGGCTCGAAGTTTCTGGGATGCAACCTCGCCAACAAAAGCCCAGCCAAGAGCACCCACTAGTACCAGTCATTAGCACATCTCGAGGACACCGGGCAGGATAGCAGAAACCCACAGGCCACGTTGAAGAAGGACCAGAGACAGGCCACAAAAATAAGAAAGTTCTTTAGCGGGCCCGTCTTGGACACGAAGCCCAGAATGCCGACAATCAGCATGGTCAATGTGCAGATGATGGACGCGTAGACCACCACCAGGCGACGTCCGAACTTGTCCGTCAGGAGAATCAGAGAGATCGAGGTCAGGAGAGCAATGACGGTCAGGATGGTGGTGATCAGGAACGGGTTGCTGAACCCGCTCTGCTTGAAGAAGAGGCTCGCGTAGGTGTTGAGGAATGAGAGGCCGGTGAGCTGCTGTGCGCAGACCGGGAGGGCCGATCCGAGGGTACGCCGTGCGTTGGGGCCCCTGAAGCATTCGACGTAGGAGCGGAGGACCTGCCGGAAACCATTGTCTTTCACACCGTGGTCGTGAAGCAGCCGCCGCTCCTCTAGGATGGTGTTCTTGATGATGCTATACTCGACATCACAGTCGTAGCCCTCGACTTTGCCGTAGACACGCCGCAGGCACGCCTTGCCCTTCTCGTCCTGGTCCTTCTCGGCGTAGTACGCTTGTGGTCAAGGCACGTCAGTACAGGAACCAACAGTCTGGGGGGTGGCCACCTACCAGGCGTTTCGGGGATCCAGAGGAAAATGGGCAGCATGATACCCACGAAGCCCCATTGGGTCAGAATGGGAACCTTGTAATTGAGAGGCTCGGCAGCTTGAACGAGGGTCAGGACCAACGGAGACAGGAAGCTACCGATGCGGTTCCACAGGCCGTAGCACAGCACCATGGCTCCCCGAATGTTGGTGGGTGACCATTCCGTGACATAGATAGGCAGAGTAGCCTGGATGGTGCCCACGGCGATACCGGCCAGCAGTTTTGCAGCAGCCCAGTCTCTCCAGTCGCGAGCCACGCTTTCGAGAGCGACGCCCTGTATATTCGCCCACTGTCAGCTGCTGTCCTCAAACTAGGGAGTAGCAGAGGGCGGTTACTCACCGCCGCCATGATGATCCACAAGATGTACATGGTCATCTTTCGACCGATCCTGTCCGAGACGGGGTTCAAGAGAACCATGCCGACGAGCTGGCCAAGGGATTGCATAGCGCCCCAGAGGGCGGTATGGTTGGCATTTAGAGTCATGACCCCCTTGCTATTAGGAAAGCCCATGAGATTGATGAAGCCTTGGTTTGCAATGACGTTTCCTGTGGAACGAGGCAAATGTTAACATTGAACGGACCAGGTCGTACGCAGTCCAGCCCCCGGCAACATGGGGTACTTTGCTTACCATTCAACACAGTCTGGTAGCCGTCGGCGCCGCCGGCAATGCACAGGAGATTACAGATAAGTACGGCCTAAACGTACGGAAATGGAAGTTGTCAGCATGCACGCCGTCTGCGACCTATGATCTATCGCGATGGCACTCGTACCTTCCAGAACCTCCTGGCCGTAGCCCATAGACCCAGATCATCAAACGATGATTTGAGGACCGCTTCCCCATCGTGCGATCCTTGGCCCTCGAGATGTGATACGGCCGTGTCGAGGGCGACGTCCGACTTGGTGGCCCGCTCTGGCGTGTCGCGCACGACTTCAGCGGACTTGGCCATGGTGTTTGTGTTGAGGAGAGATTCTGGAGTTGGTCGACTGCAGCATGGGTTGTGCTCTTGCTGTCTTTAAGGGTTTAAGATAGATGAAGTCTGCATCTCTAAAAGTCTCTCCACAGCATCTGCCAAGGATCTTAAATACAGTTTCATTCTTTGCATATTGGTTACTGCCGGCGTGTTCCCGCGTGGTCAGCGCAACATTAAGGTAGGTCCCGACATACTGGTAATCGAGTTCCAGAATCCTGGGAGCGCCTCCACCGACTCCGATTCCCCCATTTCCCCGGAGTGTAGAATGCGGGGAAACGGGAAACGGGAGAACTCCGTGTCTCCCCGGCTACGAGTAACCTCCCATGGTCGAACCCCTTTCCCCGCATGCCCTCACCGGAGCCGGTGAGAGGGTTTCGGAAGTCAACACATGATCGCTTCAGGGACTCGAATTAATATCTCGGTGCAGGTATTCCCGAACATATACTGGTCTAGACAACTCGACGCAAGGGAAACTCAAGACGAGGTCCACAAACCGGGTTGATGGTGCCGGACATATTGGGTGAATCTCACCTTCCATCTTCGTGTCACCAACCACATTCGGGGTGACTTGTAGACAAGGCCGCGGAAGTGACACATATCGACCCCCAAGTATTCACTTTCCGGCCGAGGACTCCAGCTTCCTGAATCGGTCTATAAACCACACAACTTAGGAATCTCAATCATATGCCCAGGCTACGGGAGTTCAGTCACCAGGGATGACAGCGTCCTTCGCCTGATACCTACCTTAGCAAATCGAATCCCTATCTCGCCATCCCATGTATCCAACTCCAACCATGACGACGACACATGACCACCCCAATCTGGGTTTATTAACTGGAATCGCGCCCAATCCTTCGGTCGTCCAGTTCCGAAACCTCCCTTATGCTAGCATTCCCGCACGATTCCAGCAGAGTATACTAATCGAGGCTCTGACTCCAACGCAACGAGACTGTACGGCCAATGGATTTGGATGCCCGCAGATATCGCAGACCTTGACTGTCGCTGGGGGTCCTCTGCCCAACGAGCCAACACGGCAGTATAGCGAATTCAACTGTCTAACAGTCATTGTCAGCGCCCCAACGCAGGCGCTTGGTCGTGTACCGGATGTCACGCCCAACGCGAAGCCATTGCCTGTCATGGTCTATGTCCATGGAGGGGCCTTCTCAGAGGCTGTACACTTCGGTGCTGCGCATGGTAGGGCGTGCTTATCCGGACTGGCTGAACTTCCTCCTGGTTGACAACATGAACAGATACTGCACGTATGGCGGAACTATCTGTCCGTGAAGGGAAGCCAGTGGTCATTGTCAGCATCCAGTGAGTAGTCTCCGCGTGTCGAGGTTGCATATTTGGAGGTATCTGACCGGAGTCACTCTGGACCAGCTATCGCGTCAACTGGCAGGGATTCCTCGCATGCCAGGTACGTCACCTTCCTGCTCCTCATAGCACACCTGATCATGTTCATGACAACATATCGTTCAATCCAGGACCTCGTAGACGAAGCCAAGGAAAACAACGAGCCGCCGTGCAACTTCGGGCTTCATGACCAACGCAACGCCTTCCGCTGGATACACAAACACATCGCCGGGTTTGGCGGCGACCCCGGCAACATCACGGCGTTTGGCGAGAGCGCCGGTAGCGTGTCCCTCTGCCTGCACATGTGCTCGACCGTGCCCCTTTTCCGACGAGCCGTCCTCCAGTCCGGTACGCCTGCCGGGAACCCACCGCCGTCCGACCTTGCTGTGAAGGAGAAGCAGTACTTGAGGCTGCTGGAGTACTGTGGCATCGAAACCACAGACCCACGGCGGCTGGACAAGCTGCGCAGCGTCGCAATCGAGACGCTGGTAGCTGCCATTGCTGATTTGAAGATCATGGGCGGGTTTGGGCCTTGGGCTGAGCCAGACCTTTTCCCTGTTACCCCGGATTACCGCACCCAGGCGGATTTGATCAGCAGGTGCCCATGGGTAGAAGCCATCGTCATTGGTGATGGTGTCTTTGAGGTGAGTTTAGCGTTTGGCAAAGGTGACTTTCTGGTAGACCATGTGCTGACAATCTTGTATAGGGATTTAGCTTTGCACCGGATGTGAAGCATGTAACACCCATTGCCTTATCCAAGTACCTGCAACAACTGCTGGGGTTTGTGGACGCAGCGAGAGTCATGGCAGCTTACTCGATATCCGAGGATATGGACCTCAACTTATTCTGGACAAGAGTGATGGAACTTGGTGGCGACATGGTCTTCTCACGTAAGTTGTGTACCATTATATGACCAACCAACGATGTCCGAGGCTCTTCGCTGTTACTTATACCAGACAGAACCGATCCATGTGCTCGCCAAATCACTCGCATCCTTTGCGCAGAAGAAGATATACCGCTATAACATCGCGTTCCGCAACCCTTTCCCCGGTTCCCAGTTCTATGGCGTTCCAGGGCACCACGCTCTGGAGCTCAACTTCCTGTTCACGACCCTGACAGAACGTTACCCCTCAAAGAAATACGCAGACATCAGCACCGAATTTGCCCGACGTTGGATCGACTTTGCCAACGATGTAGAGCCTTGGGAACCATATCAACTGACCGACGAGTCCATTGCAATTGTGGACTATCAACACGGCTGGTCGACTAGGACGCGTGCGGAGGACATGACACGGTACCGGGACGGCGACGAGTGGTTTCGCCGATATGAGGCGTGGGAGGTGGTGGACGACATACTTGCCCAACACGGTACCCGCGCACAGGAGATTTTGGATGGGCTGAAGGCCCGACCCATTGGAGCGGCACCCAGGCTCTAGATTAAGACGCTCGTCGCCTACGACCGGGCGCATAATATCACTGCCGGGTCGAGTACCCGCCTATCCCTCTCTGCTGTAACACTCCGTAGTGGCGGACGGGTGGGTGAGCAGGGCGATACGTGGCTGTATCCCGGGAACTACTGGTTCAAAGTCCACATTGAGCCGAGGGCGACGGTCAACTTCACGCTTACGGGGGACAAGATGATGCTGGACTAGTGGACTACGCCGCCGCCGAATAGCCATCCGTTGGGCATGGAGTTCAGTTCGGATGACTTCTACCTCTAGGAAATGGGTAGCGTACGTGCTGCCACGAGCTGAGGGGGTGGAAGTTCGTGTAACTCTTTGAGGAGATCATGGTTAATGGCACTGGGGACTGGCGATGTGGTAACGCGAGTCGATGATAATCTCCGTTTGAATATACAAATTCCGACCATGCAAATGTAGTACAGGGGAACACATACTATCCTTAGCTGGTCTATAATTCGACCTTAGGCTACCAGGCTATCATGCAGTCAACTGGCATTGCATCCCCGCCAGGCGATCAACTCCCGAACCTGTACCGGCAACAGCGCCCATGCCTCATCTCACTCCTGCTTCCGCATGCCCTCCACCGCCCTCTGCGTAGCAGTCTGCGTTTTGTGGAACCTCCACGGCTTGATCTTCCTCTCGAACAGCTCGTCCATCTCGGCAGCAGACAGCCCCTTCGTCTCAGGGATCAAGAACCACATGGCCAGCGTGAACGGCGCGCCAATACCGGCGTAGAACCAGCCCGTCTTCAGGCTCCAGTTCCACTGGTTGTTGTTGACCATGTACGGCGTCAGCACGTTCATCACGACGCCCGCGAGCGCCGAGGTCGCCGCCGCGAAGCCGGCCGTGTAGGGGCGCAGGCGCTGGGACGAGATCTCGCCGACGTAGCCCCAGCCGGTGGCGCCGTTGCAGACGATCCCCACATTCCAGAGGCACGAGAAGAAGATGAGCAGCGAGTTGACGGCCGGGTTCGTCTTGACGACTCCCAGGATGCCGATGGCCACGCAGCTCAGCCAGGCGAGCGAGGTGCCGCCGCACGCGATGTAGCGGCGGCCGACCTTGTCTGAGATGATGATGACGACGAGGCCGACGGCGATCTGCACGGCAGTGGTGATGCACGTGGCCGTAAACGGGTCCTCCAGCCCCGCCTGCTGGAAGAAGTAGGACGCGAAGGTCGAGAACAGCGTAAGGCCGATGAACTGCTGCGCCAGCAACGTCCAGCACGAGATGAGGGTGCGCTTGCCGTCGATGCCCTTGAAGATGGCGTACCACTTCTCGTTGGAGAGGCTGCGGGCGTATTCGATCTCGTGCTCGACGGCGCGCACGAGGAGCGCGTGCTGGTGGTCGACGTCGTAGTCCTTGATGTCAGAGTGGAGGCGCCGGAGGGACTTCTTGGCCGCGTCGTGCTTGCCCCGGGTGACCAACCATGCCGGCGACTCGGGGACGAAGATATACTAGGAGTGGGTGTTAGGTCATTTGCAGCACCGGGGATGAAGATGTAGCACGTACAATAATAAGCATGAGACCGATGTGAGCCCATTGAGTGTAGATGGGAGTGAGGTAGTTGGTCTTGTCCTTCTTGGATAAGACCTGCAGGGCGACCTGAATATGGATGTTAGAACATATTCCAGAGTCCGTGGGCAATGGTCGGGTCAGAAAGACACTCACCGGCGCAAAGAAATTCCCCAGGCCGAACCAAAAGTTGTAGCACATCAGCAGACTGCCGCGGATACGGATGGGCGCCACCTCGGTGACATAGGTCGGGATCGTCGACTGCAGGCATCCCACGCCCACGCCGGCGAGGATCTTGGCGACGAGCCAGACGGGCCACGTCCGGGCGACGGACTCGCACAGCACACTCATGGCCAGGATGAACCAGTACCAGTACATGGCGGCCTTGCGACCGAACCTGTCGGACAGGAACGGCAGGGTTGTCATGCCGATGATCTGGCCGACGGACATGATGGAGCTCCAGGCACTCAGGACGGGCGACGCGAGGACCCGGTCGCCGTCGGCGTTGGTTTCTGTGGCGAACCGATGCACGAAGCCCGGGTTGGCGATGATGTTGCCGTTGATTCTGTATAGTTTGTCAGTTGCAAGACAGGCGGATAGGAGACAGCTCGCACTCACCCAATCTGATAGCCGTCGGTTGCGGCGCTGAAGCACACGATGAAGCACACGGCGGAGACGACCTTGAATGCCTTGACAGTCTCCCACACGGACATCGTCTCGAATCCGGACACACCCTGGCCCTTTGCGGCAGCCTCGGCCAGGGCTTCCTTGGGGTCCATGCGGCCATCTTCGACGGTCTCAGCCCTTTCGAGGTTATCATTGGTCCCCCTCGTGTCCTTCTCGTCGATATCTGGAGTCGCCATTTGGATGCGCTATTTTGTGTTGGTTGTTGACAAGTTGCACAACTTATCTGGAAGCTGGGAGGGATGTCGTGTACGATATATGGTGCTTCTACAGTCGTATTCGGCACCGAGCTCACAGGGCAATGAAGCCCGAGGAAAAGACTTTAAGGAACTAACGTGAACCACTTGACCGGATTCGACGATACCAATCATGGGACACTAAGGTAGTCGGTGCAGGTCCCCCCGAGGGCAACTCCTTCACGTGTACGTACAGTGGTAGAGCCCTGAGAGGGGAACACCCCTCGAACCAGCAACCACCTGTCAACCATTCTCATATCTCACTTTTACCGTAGGAGACTGCGGAGCAAAGAGGGGCCTTCTCTTTCACAAGACTGCAATCCCTTCGGCCGTCGGAGTAGGGAAAAGCGAGGGAGTGAAACGCCCGCTTGAAGACTCTTCGGTAACTGATTCTGCTCCAGACTTGGTGGGTATAAACCTATGCCTTCTAGGGGTAGGCAGTCCCATCGCCAAGCCCGTCCCTGAGGTCATGTCCCGGACGGAGGTCTTGGCTTACTTGGCGCTAGGTAACGGGAGGAAGCCGTGGCGGCAGCATTGACATGGTCCCCGCGTTAAGCCACGAGCCGGCAGTTGTCGAATATGTTTGCGTAAAAGAGTAGAGTCTGACACTACAACACGTGGAATTGCAACAGACCCGCAAATTCTTAGTGTGGTCCAAGCAGCAGGCCGGCATGTCAGACTTACATGCACCTTCGATGCATGCTTACTAGCGCGGGGAAAGCTGGGGAGAGCCGGGGAGAAGCCGGGGCTGGACCCGGGGAGAAGTCGGGGTTGGAGCCGAGCTCTCGAGTTGGCACTCCGCCCCGTTCCATGGCATCGGAGAACATTCTCTCAACTCTCGCGAGTAGTGGACTCCGCCAATATATCTCGGGTGATCTGAGGCCGGCATTCTGACGAGACTGACCGGGTCGCGGCGCCCAAGACTTCCCCAGACGCGAGCCTTTGGTCCTTTCATGTGATGCTCTCGCGTTTTGACTATTTCCAGGACCATGTCCAGTAGCTATATTGCTTGAACTCTACACATGTTCTCTTACGGTATTGCCACCCCCTATTGACCCGAACCATCATCGCCAAGTCAACATGTCCGTGTCGATAGACAGGCTGACCTTCGAGCACCACCGCTTCCCGATCGGAATCGCCGAGAGCAAGCCTCGGATCTCCTGGAAGTTTGACGGCGACGCCTCCGAATGGCGACAGAGCGGCTACGACATCGAAGTGATGCGAGGTCCCGAGTCCGGCCGTGTCGATACCTTCAGCGTCAATTCCGACCAGTCGCTCCTCGTCCCGTGGCCGGACAGTCCACTCGCCGAAGCGGAAGCAGCCAGCGTACGTGTTCGGGCCCACGGCCTGGACGGGCAGCCGTCTACACCGTGGTCCGAGTGGACGACTGTCGAGACCGGACTTCTGGATAGCAGCTGGGAGGGAGTGTTGCCGATTACCTGCAGTGCTCCAACGGATGTCGACCTGCCAAAACCGCCCCTTTACTTCCGGAAGAGCTTCAGTGTGCCTCCGAATACGGCCTCTGCTCGGCTGTACATTACTGCGTTGGGGATCTACGAGGCCGAGCTCAACGGCAAGCGCGTCGGCGACCACGTACTCGCTCCGGGGTGGCAGTCGTACCACTTCAGGCATGTCTACGACACCTACGACGTCACAGAGCTCCTCGCATCCGGGGAAAATGCCATCGGCGTCACCGTGGGCGAAGGGTGGTGGTCCGGGAGGATGGGCTACGCCGGGGGGCAACAGAACATCTACGGCGACCGTATAGGCCTGCTGTCGCTGCTGGTCGTCACCTTAGCAGACGGGACGAAGGTCAGGATTGCTACCGACTCCACCTGGCAGTGCAGCAAAGGGCCGACGGTCGCATCGGAGATCTACAACGGCGAGACCTACAATGCCAGACTCGAGGGAATCATCCGCGGCTGGTCCACTTGCGAGTTCAACAGCAGTTCCTGGGACAGCACACGAGAACTGCCTCCCCTGCGCGGGAAACTCGTGCCTCCAGACCAGCCGCCAGTCCGACGAATCTCCGAAATTAAGCCGCAGACAATCTTCAAATCCCCGTCCGGCCGGACACTTGTCGACTTCGGCCAGAACATGGTCGGCTGGCTGCGAATCAAGGTGGACGGGCCACAGGGAACCGTCATCACGCTCCGTCACGCCGAAGTGCTGGAGGACGGGGAACTCGCAACCCGCGCACTGCGCCACGCGGCCGCAACCGACGTAATCCACCTGAGCGGGGAAGGGCCCTTGACGTGGGAGCCCAAGTTCACCTTCCACGGCTTCCGATACGCCGAGGTCGACGGCTGGCCCGAGGAGACGCCACTGGACGCCTCCCTCGCCGCCGTGGTCGTGCACACGGACCTCGAGCAGACCGGGTGGTTCGAGTGCTCGCACCCGCTGCTGAACCAGTTCTACTCCAACGTGCGCTGGTCCATGAAGTGCAACTTTGTGTCGATCCCCACGGACTGCCCGCAGCGCGACGAGCGGCTCGGGTGGACGGGCGACGTGCACGCCTTCGGGCCGACGTCCAACTTCCTGTACGACACGTGCGGCTTCTGGAAGAGCTGGCACAAGGACGTGTGGCACGAGATGGCCAGGGAGGGCAGGATGGTCGTGCCCCATTTCGTCCCCATCATTCCGAAGGACGACAAGCCGGTCCCCACGTCGGTGTGGGGCGACGTGACGGTGGGCAACCCGTGGAACATCTATATGTCGTTCGGGGACGTTGAGCTGCTGGAGGACCATATACCCCAGGCGCAGGGGTGGATCGATGTCGGGATACCGCGGAATGAGGCCGGCCTCTGGGATCGGGATACCTTCCAGTACGCCGACTGGCTGGACCCTCTGGCACCGCCCGACTCCCCAGGGGAGGCGACGACCGACAAGCATCTGGTGTCGGACGCCTACCTCATCCAGATGACACATATCCTCTCGAATATCGCGCGGTGTCTCGGCCGAGACTCTCTCGCCGAGCAGTATCAAGCCCAATGCTCGCAGCTGAAACAAGAGTTCCACAAGGCCTGGACCACCAACGGCGCACTAAAAGACCGAACGCAGACAGCCTACGCCCTCGCAATCGCCTTTGACTTGCTCCCCTCCGCGCACGAGCTGTCCGGCGCCGTGACGACCCTGCGGCAGATAATCTCCGACAACGGGTACCTGGTCGGCACGGGGTTCGCGGGCACGCCGCCCCTAGGGACCGCGCTGCGCGAGGTGGGCGCGACGGAAGACTTCTACCGCATGCTGCTGCAGACGCGGGTGCCCTCGTGGCTGTACCAGGTCGTGCAGGGCGCCACCACCACCTGGGAGCGGTGGGACAGCCTGCTGCCCGACGGCAGCGTCAACCCGGGCGAGATGACGAGCTTCAACCATTACGCCTTTGGCAGCGTGGCCGACTGGATGAACCGCGTAATAGGGGGGCTGGCACCGCTCGAGCCTGGGTGGAAGGTCGCGTCTATCGCTCCCGTGCCGGGTGGGGGGTTGACGCGTGCCGAGTGCAGGTTCCTGAGTCCGTACGGCGAGGTGAGCTCGGCGTGGCAGGTTGACGGGGAGGGGTTCCATCTTAGTGTGCGGGTGCCGCCAAATGCGAGCGCGAAGGTGACCTTGCCTGAACGGAGCGATAGTGTGATGGTTGGGTCGGGTGCGCATGAGTTTCATTGCCCTGAGTATCAGCTCCCGGGTTCGACGGCCTAGCGAGAGGCAGATAGCAGTACGTAGCAGCAACAATGGCACGATGGCACATGAACTCACTGTGAACTGGATTGGGTTCTGCAAAACGCCGACATATACCTACCTGAACCACCCGTTGAGTCCACCCCAAGTTCCCTTGACCGTGGACCTTTGAACACCCACGAGAGAAAAAGTCCCTCTTCAGGTAGTAGAACGCCAGTCGCGGACCCCCTGATCAATTCCCGGCAACTTCCCGAACGTTCTCCTTTGGCACTCTTCCGTACTTGAACCCGGCAAGCAGCACCTTTCCGTCCTCCGTCGTCAACGGACACGACGCGAATACGTCATACTGGCGCTCCGGCCCTTTCCCTTCCAGCGAGTTGAGCAGATTCCCCACCAGCACCAGCACCGGCGCCTGGGTCGCGATGGCCGCCGCCGTCTTCGAGGTGGGCAGACTGGAAGGCGTCGCTGGCCGTCTCTGAGTTGTACGGTTTTTGCCGCGGCAACTTAGTTCTCTCGCTGTAGGCGTCTGTACCGTCTCTTCGTTTCTGGCGACGCGTTGCTAGGGAGACTGTATATCCCGCTCGTGGACCGATGCATTTTCAAGGGGGTATCAGATCACAGTAAAACAACAAGATAGACCCAGCCCAAGGTCCATGGGGCTCACAATTACAGACCAAGTACGTCGATACCACTGTTGCAATCACGCATATCCGAACTCTGCTGCAGACTTCGTCACGCCGAGGTCCTGCGTATCTGATCGAGGCAGGCTCGAACCTTATACCGCACATGCAGTATGCAAGTCCATCCGACAACAAGAGTCACCGGCGAGCCACGCAGGTGGGATGGACACAAGGAAGGTATTTAACAGCGAGAAACCTGCTGCCCTCCAACTTCTCGGGTGAACAGACGCATGGTTGGTGTTACATGCCGCATGTCTAGCAGTCCTATGTTTCAGCTGGGGAGTGTTCTACGGGCATATCGCCCCGAATGCAGTGGACTGAGGCAGCGAGCTTCTACTGCTCAACGTTTTCACCATGCTTCTCGTGCATACCATCAGTCGAACTTAAAGTGGAAGAACTTGGGACGATATTTCCGCTATCCGTGTACGGCATTTTTTCGACGTCCGGCAAATCTTTGGACTACAAGTCCGAGTATACAAACTTAGTGGGCTTCGTCTGGTCATGGTCTCGTTCGAGCCTTAACTCGACAGAAAGGCAGCGAACATATGGGAAGGGGTCACAGCACATACGTATATAAGGTTCGCCATTTTCCCATACTCTGCGTTCTTGGTTTTCTTTTCTAATATCTACCACTTCCAGTCAATACAGCAAGTTTTTACATACCAAGTATTGAAGTTTGGACATCATCACATTTGCCCAATCGACAATCGAGACACGCAGCCCTGAATCAAGATGCTACCACGATGGCTCGTCTTTACCCATGTAACCCTAGCGGCACTCGTAACTGCGACAACCGGCCCACAGCGCGATCCCGACGTTGACTTGAAAGACGCAACCTGCTGCCAGCGGGCTCCGCACCGGTTGGATGGGTTGGGACCCTGTGACGGTCGAGATAGTTGGGCCGAGCCTTTCCAACATTGGGTGATCCCCTGCCCGAATTCGCCGCTAGCGAATCTCGATGGCTTGACTCCTTGTTATGTAAGTCGCCATATTGGCCTGGCGGATGGCTCGCTTCCTGTTCTGCTTCTGCTTGGAACTGTGATGCTGACAATACATACAACCAGGCCAAGTGCATGATAACCGAGCAACACCACCACACGGTCAACTTGTTCAAGGTAACCTTTCCGACGTGGTGCGGGAACAGTTGGAAGGGTTGGATGGGTAATAGCAATCGGTGGATGTTAGACCACTTGAGCCCGTGTGTCAGAAACAATTGCGGACATCAGAGCCACTGGCAGGTCGACAGTGGGTTCATCACTGCCTTCAGCTTTTCGTGCTATGCTTTTATGCTTACACTGTCCCAGGAGTGCGCGATTGGTACAGTTCACACAAGTGTGTATAGGGCACGAAGTTGCCAATTCCGGCGGTTTGTTTCCGCTAGGTAAACGAAAGGAGGCGATGTCTGACAACGGTAGTAATGGGCCTCCATAGACACAGGGAGGTTGGAAGGCAGCGTTATCGTCGTGGATGACCACTGCTTGAGCGTGGAATATGGTTCTGCCTTGTCGGAGCCACTTGAGCTGCGTCGGTCTCATGCCTTGGTTTAGATTACGGCGCAAGTTATCAAGTTGAGATTACTTACAAATCTCACATGCCCGTTGTCTTCAATTTCTTGACACTTCAGCACATCACAGGCGTTCACAAGAAGCGAGGTTCATTTTGAATCATCAGAGCAGAATACTTCGCTGCTCTCATGACTCGTCTTCCTCTCACTGAGATAGTTCTATTGCGCGGATCTTACCTAGATAAACGAAGTTGGTGATCACAAGTCGTTTCTGTGTTCTACAACAGGTTGCCTACCTTGCGCTTAAACCCCCTTCGTCACATGCAGAAAAGTAAACACTCACCCTCCAAACGCCCTAATAAGGTTGAAAGCCTTGAGCTGGCCCGTCTCCAACGCAATATCACCGGCTGACCGGCCCCCGTTGTTCGGGATCCTGAGGTTGGCCTTTCCATTAGGCCCAGACCCCGGCGCATCAATGATCCGCATGAAATAAGCGTGCATCATGGCGTTGAACGCCCTATCATCATTGTCCTGCGTCCACAGCGGAATGCTCAGATGCAAGGCCGTGTCGCCAGCAGCGGTTTGCAGCTCTACATTCGCACCGCAGCGGATCAGATAGCCCGCCCGCATTGTGTCGCCCCTGGACAAGGCGAGGTGCAAGGCCGTCTGCCCGCTGGCGGTCTGCACGTTGATACCGACGTTCGCCGGGCCGGCCAGGGCGAGGAGGACGTTCATCGCCAGGGTGTTCTGGTACATCGCGGCTCGGTGAATGGGGAGGCTGTGGAAGAAGTCAGTGATCAGCATGCTCGCGCCGCCGAGGATAAGAGCCCGCAGCACTGCATCCGAGTTTGTCTCTGCCGCGATCGAGGCTGCGGTACGGCCTGCCGGTCCTTGGTCGTTCAAAACGGCCAGTCGTGTGCCAGGCGGGAAGCCGAGGTCCTCGCAGATCATTTCTATGACCGCGTGCTTGTTTGTCTCGGCGGCTCTGTGGGTGATGCCGAGGCCGAGACCGTCCCGGGCCTCGAGAATCAGCTGACCTACCGTTCGGCCTTTGGTTTCGGCGAGGGATTGGAGAACCTCCCTCAGGTTCGAAGTCCTGCCTTGTGTTGCGAGTTGCAGAATCCTGTCCTTCTCTCTGGCCGTCAGAGTGGTGCCGCTAATATCAGGGTCTGCCATTGCTGATGGCTAGTAAGTGCTGCAGCTGGATACCGGAGATGGTCTGTAGTAGTAGAGATGTGGGTTCCGAGGAGTATTGATCAAGTGGATTTGGTGTTGTGTACAGTGCGGTTGAGTGTTGATCGTGAAGGTGTTAGAGGCAGCATCATGTCGCTTTTATATACACAATCGATATCGGTGACAAAGGCTTTGAAGCAATGCTGTGCTTTCTGTTCCGAGGTTTTAACATTGCTCTTGTCAAGAGTCCAAAGACGAGATTGCAATGAAAGGGGGGGATAGGGGCTGTTGAAAGGGCTTGTTCGGTTGGGTGATGTGAAGCAACAAAGGCACCCTGCCACCACAACTGTCAAAGTCCACGGACTCACATTGACTCTCATTGATCGTACAACCTCCATTTTGATGCCAGCATCAAAGAACGGAATACCATGAAGTTGAAATAGAGTGCGTTCATTACATGGAACAGAACAAGAGAGCGAACTCAAGTGGCAACCCCGCAACAGACATGCATTACTAACATCAACTAGACATCTAGATAGTTATAGGGTAACTCGTCAAGGTGGGAGTACACTAAGCACGAATGTGTCGAAGGGTATCTGCTTTGTGAGAGGCAGGGAATCACCAGTAAGCTACAGGCCACCTAATGAATATCAGACGTCTATAGAACGGAACAACCTCGAGGGCTGCAAAGACCGGACTGCACATAATGATGGCATCGTCTTCTCCAGTACGTCCATCAACGTAAATGCCCTTGTCGCCACGGCCCGGACATCCTCGCTCACAGTGTCATTGTTCCGAGCATCATCAAATCCCTGCTTCCATACCTGCCAATGTTCCAGAGAGGCACCGGCAAACTCCAGGTTGAAGTAGTCTTCATCAGATGTGGTCGAGCCCGCAGGCGGCTTCGGATAGATGGCATATCGCCTCATGTTCTGGCCATTCCACAGGATCCACTGTGCAGCCGCCAGAACGTTTGCGTCCCGGCCGCGACGGCCATAGGCCTCATCATTGGGATCTCTGTAGTCAGACTCAAGCCCACCAGGGTGTCTGAAGGCGTACGCCATGGTACGCCAGCCGTACCGAGTCTCGCCCCCGCCGTTCGTGAAGTGTAGGGCGTCAAGGTTCGCCAGGTAGGCGTTGAAGTTCACCCATTGGTCGAGATCCGATTGACTGTCCGGGTCATAGTTCTCTGAGACCACCATCAGCATCGGTACACAAATGAACTGGAAAGGAAGCGTGAAGCGGCAGCACCTACCAGCGTTTTCATGGTCCATCCATAGAGCATCAGAGAAGCACTGCATTGTGAAGTAGGAATCTTTCGGGCCCTGCTGGAGCGGTTAGCATATTGCTTATTGCCAGGCCATTACATCTGTTCAGCATACCTTGATGCTGCCGAGAACTGGAGACATCTTGGGGGACCATCGCAAGCGGTCGGCGAGCCATGCCAGCTTCAGATGCGCAGTGTGATGCCATGGGACGACATTGGCGCAGAGGTGTATCACTGCCACGAGACTACCGGGTTTACAGTGCTCAGGGATGAAACCCAGGAGAGACTCAGTAGCAGTTTGGAGGGACATTTTGGTGTCTGGCTGCAGGAAGTCCTTCATGACCAGGTGCTCCTTGTCTTCCTTGTAGTTGTGGCATGTTTTCTCATCGAAAGTGCCATCAGCGTCGGCAAAGTAGTCGTCCAGGTTGAGATCCAGTGAAGCCATCGTCGAATGATCGTTGAAGCGAGGAAGGGGAAGGGAATCGAAAAGGCAAGCGACGGAATACGGTGATGATTGATGTCTAGTCGTTGCCTTGACGTTCTTGGTTGTCCAAGCATATATTGGCATTGCTTATCAGCAGCGGGTTCGATGCAGCTTTATCCTGAAGTGCTGTTGGTACCAGGTTTTGTGGCTGAGTTCGATCTGCAACAAGGGCCGCTTGGTCACGGCCCGTCAAACGGCCTCCTCGACATCCCTGCGACACCCAATGAATCAAGCGCTGTAGGCCAAAGGCCGGGAGGCCATAAGCTCTTGTCTAAATACGAAGGTAAACATCACTTTCACGCGCTTAACGGGGCCACTTCCGTCTGCACCGCCTGTCTTTATCCAGTTGTCGTCCTCTGAGTCTGAGGTATGCAAATAGCCGCCCAAACTTGGGAGACCTTGGGAGTAGCCTCTCCGCGCTTGTGTTATGCTACAGCACGGTCTTTTCATTTTATCTCGAGTCCCGGAAACGGGTTTGTTGGTTCCATGTCATGATTCTGAGACTTTCCCCTGAATGTGAGTTCTTATCTCAGTGCGGTCGTCTTTGGGTCGACAAGGGGGGAGGGAGTATGTCTTTCCCCAAGGTCACCGCTTGCAATTATGCGCTCGGGACCAGGAATAGATCATGGCCACGGTTGTGAAGCACCGGAAGAAGATATAAGACCACGCCTTGGTCAGAGTTCGAAGTATCTCAATCTTCCAAATCTGAAGACTTGAACTGGTATCTCATTCTACCCTCCGACCATTGTGTAATTTGTGTGCTTCCACGACTGTTGGGACCTATCCTTCATTAGCCTCATCGCTACTAAAGCGAAGATGGGATGTGGCTCCTCCAAAGGGGAAACCCTTCCACCACCCAAGCCAGTGCCGAAGAAGCTCGAGGTTAGATAACAGAGGGAAGCCCGCGTATTCTCACACTCCATTCTTACGCAGACATTCTACACAGGCATACCGTGTTGAACGCCACCCGACAAACGAGAACCTTCCGGGCGTCACCTACAGACGGGCATCAAGCATCCAGCGACATATTGATGCTGCGCCTCCTATACCTCCCGGCCTGAAGGACAAGAAGAACAACAATAGGTACCCTAAAAATGCAACAACAGGGAAAAGGTCCCCAAGACCAATGCCGAGATACAGCTTTTCCATGTCAACACATCCTCGACATTATACGGGTACCCACCCAAAACATACCCGTACGACAAACAGAACTATAAGGGGGCCATTTATGGCATGACCGCGGAGCAGTCACGGCAGGAGAAAGGACATACGCGCACTATCACTGACAGGAACAAAAACATCAAGGGTGTCATCTACCACCCTCAGGGAGATCCAAAGGGGTTCAATCGAGCTCAGGAGATTTACTCTTAGGGGGCAACATTCCATGTATCACCATGTCTTTGCAATTTTTTGTTCTTTCAACAGCTGGCGTTGGGTACGTGCTATAATGCAATTATCTGTGTGTGGCCTTGCAATATTGCGCGGAGGGGACGTGATGCTTCCAGGTCGATGAAGAAGAGGAACGCAATGTAGCCCAAGGGGCGCTCTATCCTGGCTCTGCGAGACGTCGCAGTTCCGTGAGACGGTATTCCATAGCCGTGCACTTCGTACCAGGCCGTTGAGCGACATGCCATCTGGGCAGACAAAGTCTACAGGGTAGGCCACTTTTCTTGGCCAGCGTATGCATAAAGGTCGGTTTCAGTAATGGCAGCCCAAGTCGTCCCTCAAACTTAGCGCCTTACGCCTTACAGACACCCAACCACTGGCGCAAAGCAAGTCGTATAAATAAGCACATAGTGCTGACCGCCCAGCACAGCCTGAAGCTCGCAATACAACTGCATAAGTGCCAAGCTCCGCCAGGTCTCGGCGACATGCACAGTCGGGCTGCTGTTGGATATGAATTGGCGTTGCATTGTACAAATTTGGCTGAGTAATGCCACGGAATATCAGTAATAGTGTGGTGGTAAACCTGATCAGTGATACAGGGCTCGATCCCCCAATGAGGAAATGCGTATACGACGTGGTGTAACATCGGGATGACGGGGCTCCATAGCTGAGGGAGATATGGTGTTGAGGTGCCGCAGTTTCGAGATGAAATTGCTTGTGGTCTTTCTTTCCCGAACAAAGAAGCTTCCCAGTAAAAACTGTAGAATAGGGAAAGAAGACTAATGGCGTTGACATCCTCATTCGCGGTCGCGGTATTGGCCGCTGTCGCTAAATATGCATTCAGGGGCACAATCACCAGCAACGCGACCACAGTTTTCGTGACGTCTTTTCTCGTGGTGTACATCACCAACAAGCTGTACCAGCTCTTCATATACCCGTATTACTTCTCTCCATTGAGACATCTTCCAGGTCCCACGGTAAGTCGCGCTCCGCACCGAACACACCCTCCATATCCACTCAATTGACGCATCCGCCAGGACCACCACTTCCTCCTGGGCCAAGCAGTCAACCAGTTCAAGGCCAACAGTCCCAACGAGCCGTACGTCTCGTGGGTGAAGAAGTGGCCGAAGTCAGACTTCATCCGGTACATGACCTTCGGCAACTCGGAGGCGCTGCTTGTGACCAGCCTAGCTGCGCACAAGGAGATCTTGCAAGCGCAATGCTACCGGTTCATCAAGCCGCCTTTCTTCAAGCGGCTGATTGCTGATATCGTCGGACTGGGACTGGTGTTTTCCGAGGGGAATGACCATATCAGCCAGCGGAAGGCGTTCCGCGGCATGTTTTCGCTCGGTAACCTGAAGAGCTTCCTGCCTGTGATCCGCGGCAAGGCAGAGGAGCTGTCGGATCTGTTCGACCGGGCAATAGCCAAGGAAGACGGTGTCGTCGAGCGTAGGTCTCAGTTTCCACCCGGTCTGCTTGTAGTAATGCTTACAACTAACCATCGACAGTGATCGAGGTCTACTCCCGCCTGACCCTCGACATAATCGGCATCTTCGGGTTAGGAAAGGACCTAGAGAACCTGTCATCAGAGCACTCCATCTTCCACGAGTGCTACCACGAGGTCTTCGACCCGCCACCCCTGGGGCTTGTCTTCACGGCCATCAACGCCTTCGTCCCCATTCGCTGGATCCCCGTCAAGCCGAACAAGGACTTCCTGCGCGCCAACGGGATCGTGCACTCCATGCTCGACGAAATCATCAAGCAGCGGGTTGCGGAGGTGCGGACTGCCAGGGTGCAGGGGAAACTGGACGTCAAGGTCGATGACGAGGAGAGGACCAAGGATTTGCTGACTTTTATGGTGGAGGAGAAGTGTTTCGCCGAGGATGGGGATAGTTGGAGTGAGGAGGATATGTTAAATCAGATTTTGAACTTTGTTGCTGGCGGTAGGTGGAGGTTCTGAGTTTAATGTCAAGGGAGAGTGAGCTAACAGGTAGACACAGGACACGAAACGACGGCCAGCGCGCTGGTTTGGGCGACACATGTCATCTCTACGTATCCGGACGTTGAGAGGCGGTTGCTGGCGGAAATAACGCAGCTGCTGAAGCGCAGTCGACGTCCCGACTATGCCGAGATCGAAAGCCTGAAATATCTCAACAACTTCATGCGGGAGGTTCTGCGGGTGCATTGTCCAGGTAGGTTGTCCTTATCGAAGCCCTCTCTAGTCCTATGCTGACATAACGGACAGCAATCTCAGCACCAAGAGAAGCAGCCGAAGATGTGGTAGTCCAGGGTGTCCTGATCCCCAAAGGAACCACAGTCGTCATGATGCCGGCAGCAGTGCAACACAACCCTTCCATCTGGGGACCGAACGCTGACGTCTTCGACCCGGAGCGCTGGGACAGTCTCTCCGGCGAGGCGGCTGACCCGTACGCCTACGCCGCCTTCTCGCAAGGTCCGAGGATCTGCATCGGTCGCCAGTTCACCGTGCTGGAGTTCAAGACCATCATTATCGAGCTCGTGAGCAAGTTCCGGTTCGAAAAGGTGGGCGACGGCGAGGTGGAGCTTATCAACCCGAGCGTGTTACTCAGGCCGAAAGGGGGGCTGAGGATACAGGTGGTGAGACGGGAGTAGCGCAGCGCAACGGAATGGGTTCCATTATGCCGGTTTCTTGACGCGTGTGTGGGAGATGAATCGGCGGGCTTCCTTTTGCATTATGTTGCAGGTGAACGTAGTTGATTGTTGTCGTAGGAAGCTAGGAAACTGCGCTAGGAAAATGCAGTTGGCTTGCAGCCAAAGGAGCCCACAGACTGGGGTCTCCAACACATTAAGATACCTGGACGAGGAGCAAGTTCGCAGCATTTGAACTCTGGTAGGGATACTCCAACGGAGTCCCTAGACTAGTCTCCCAGAATCATCGCCATCCAAGGCTCCGTTTCCCCCCACCGGCAAACGCCGAGCCGCACGGAGTACGTCCAATCGAGTATAAGGGGTGGTTCTGCTGGCTTGACCTTGCGAACAGCGGCGTGTAAGACAATGTTTTCGGAGGCTGCATATGCGACTGACCGATCCGCTGGCTTCGCGCGGTATCCAGAGCTAATCTCTTCCCGAGTTATCGCTAGCACGCGGCGCAACTGTTCGGCGTCATCGCCGTTCCTGGCATCCGCGACTGCGACTTCTGACACCTGGCACCACCAGAGACCCATATCAATGCCGAGAATCACCCTGAACTTGACCGTCTTCTCGCCCTGTTCCGTGTGTGCCACGCATTCCACCACCAGACCGCCGATGACAGAGGGCTCGCCACCGAACATGAAGGACGTTTCTTTCTCCTCCCAAGTGTCTAGTGGCCATGCGGAGCGGATATGGACTACCCAGTGACTCGTGGGTGCGACCTCAACTTGAACTTGTAGCACGCTATCCAGCAAAGACGGAAAGGAGCGGATGCTCCCTAGGCCGCCTTCGTCGATCAAGCCATTCGTGTGCCAGAACATGTCCTTCATCTCAAACTTGTCAAATAGGTACCTGTCGACGGTTACGAGCCACGGCGACCAACATCGGCTCTTGTCTCGCGCATCCAGCGAACGGGTCCATATCTGCTTCACGGCTAGACAAAAGATACTATCGGCGTCCATGCAACGAAGCCAGACAAGGCCAGGTAGTGCCGGGTTGCTAGGCAGCAATATCGGCAGGGTAATCTTGATTCCACGATTCGTGACTATTGGTGGTTCGTAGCCTGGGGGAAGCGGCGCCATCCACCGTCGAATGTCGCTGTAGACTGGAGAGTAAGTAAACAACAGAGAGGCATTATCGGTGCCCTCATCCACTGATATCCGGCGATATGACGAGATATCCACTCTCGGCGGCTCTCTCCCGAAGACGAGAAACTGTTCGCCAAAGTTGTTGGGGGACGACGCGAAAAAGCCAGTCAACGCATTTTCCTTCCAAATGCCTCGCCAGGTCCAGGCAAAGATGCTGTAATCGTCTTCCTGTCGCAGGATCTGCTCCTGTAGCCGAATAAACGCCTTGGAGCCCTCGCCGTAAAGGAGCGGCATATTGACTTCGAACAGGCCCAGTAAGCAGTAAGCTTCGTCTTCCTCCCTGGTCGTCTGCCTTCCAAAGGCCCAGTTCATTCGTTCGGCAACGGTACAGGTTGACGGCTTCTCACCTCGCAGGACGCTTTGCCTTACACGTGTGATCTCGGTGAGGCGTTCTGACAGGCTGGTTTTCGTCCCTATCTCGATCCATTCGGAGGTGTAAAACTCGACGATCCCCGGGGCGATTAGCTCTTGCAATGTCCAGCCTCGTGTGAACCACCGGCTCTTCGCAAACTCCCTCATGGGTAGGGACGCCGGAGTCTGTGGTGTGCTCCAAGGCTGACACGTCGTCGAGGAAAGCGTAGCAGATCTCCGATCCCTGGTACCACGCGTACATAGAGTTAATCGCCTCGGACAGCTCCGCACTGCTCGACTTGTCGATGCAACATGTGTCGATCCAAACCCAGTCCCATCCGTCGGCGGCGGCTTTCGTGCAGCAACCGGTGACCTTTACATAGCCTTTTTTCGAGGGAGCAGTTCCGGTGCTCATGTCGTTTAATGAAACTTCGCCCTCGCCCCATGTATGGCTGAGAATAGCGTAGGGCGGAGTCTCGTAACCGATGAACTCCTTGATCTCCAGTGAAGTGGTGTTGAGTAGGTGCATCTTCGCTGGGGGAGATTGGCCGGTGACGAGACGTGGAGAGTTGGTTACAATGATCACGATGAGGGGGATACACTAGACGGCTGAATGGTGATGGAAGGAGTCAAAGTGAGCACAGACGTGGCTGTGAGAAAAGGATATAGGAAGTAGGCGACGGTAACACGAGGGGTTGGGGAAGAAATCAGGCTGCGCAGTTGCACAGCTGCACGACTGGAGGGTCTGATCAGATTGGTCGAGGCAGCCTTGTGGCAGTGGCTGTGCTATCGAGTTGAATATGCTAAATTGCTGCAGGGTATCTGTACGTACCCAAGCACCGTCTGAATGCAACGCAAGGCGATTCCAGAAAATTCCACTTGCTGAAGCACCCCAAACTCGCTTCATATTGTTACAGCGCTTGGAGTGCGCGTTGAGAGCTCATCTTATCTGGATATGCTGCAGCGCGGCAGCCCACTTCCTCTCGTCCTCCCTGTTAAGCGCGTGTTAGACGAAGGACATCAGTGAAAGAGAACGGATGGAACTCACCTATCGAACCCCAAGAGCTTCCCCAGCACAGGCACCAACTGCGCCCGGAGCTTGTTATCCTTCTGCTCTAGGAACTGCAGCAAAATGGTCTTCAAGTACACAGCATCCGGCGACCCGACCGGTATGGAGCCATTGGTCGGCGTGCCTGCCCGGCTGGACTCGACCGAGCTCCGGCCAGAGGGCGACGACACGCTCGACACGCTCAGCTTCCCCTGCGCGGCCTTGTAGTCCTTGGAGAGCTTGTCGTATCTGACGCGCAGCTCGTCCAGCATCTTCTTGAGGTCGGCGCGCTGCTTCTCCGCCTTGCGCACTTGTTCCTCGCTGTCGTTGAGGGTGGACTCGAGGCTGGAGACAGCGGAGCGCATCTCCGCCACCTCGGACGCGGCGCGCTCTTCGACTGCTTCGAGCTCTTCCCGCCTGCGCTTCCACTCGCGCTCTTTTTGCTGGTATTCATCTATATCGGTGGTGAGCGTCCGGACCTCGCGCTCGAGCTCGCGGACTTTGTTGCGCAGCTCTTCCACCTCTCTGGCGCGGCGACGTGCGTCCGCGCTGCTCTGGTCTTCGAGGCGGTCTCTTTCCTCGACAGCAGCGTCCATGCGGGCCCTCATCTCCCGCACCTTGGCCTCAGCCCGCTCGTCCACGTCCGCGAGCAGCCGCCTCATAGTCTCGCCCTCGCGGTTCCGCTCAGACAGCATCTTACTTGTCTCAGCTAGCTCTTCCTCGAGGCTTTCGCACTGGCTCTTGGCTTCCTTGAGCTGCACGCTCAGCTCGGCCGTCTGATCGCGCATGCTGCCGAGCAGATTTTGCGCGCTGACGTACTGCGTCGTCTTGAGCTCTGCGTCTTCGCGGAGGACATCCGACTCCTTCTTCAACCGGGCTGCTTCGTCCTCCAGCTCCTTGACGCGGGGCCGGAGAGTGTTCAGTTCGTCCTGCACGCGCTGCAGCTCGCGGGCTGTCTTCTCTTCCTTGGCCGATAGTTCGATCTTCTCGGCCTCAGCACGGCGTAGGTCGCGGCCGGCTGTGCGCTTCTCATCCTCGAGCCGCAGGCGGGCATTGGTCTCAGTCGTCAGTTTGTCTCGGAGACTCTTGATCTCCGTCTCACGGTCGCCAGCAAGGCGCTGTGCACGGGTGAGCTCCGCCTTGAGGTCCTTCTCGCGCTTCTCGAGATTCCTTATCTCGGTGTTCTTTGCGGTCAACTCCTCCCTGGTGGTCTTCAGCGTCGCCGATTCCTGTCGGAGGCTCTTAAGCTCCGGCTGGGCCTTCTGGAGGACTTCACGAAGGTCCGACAAGTCCTTATACCGGGTCTGGGCGAGCTGCTGCGCGGCAGCAAGGTCTGACTGTAGGGTCGAGGACTTGGTCTTGAGGTCGTCGAACTCTCGCTTCAGCGACTCGTATTCGCCCTTCACCTTGGTGCTGCTGTCCGCCGCAGCTGACTTAAAGCCATCGATCTCCTTCTCGAGCGCAGAGATACGTCCGCGCAGCTCCTCCTTCTCGGCGAGGAGTGCCTTCATCTTGTCCTTAGCCTCGACATGCTCCTGGCCGACCTCAACTAGGTTCTCCCGAAGGTTCTCAATCTCCTCCCGTAGTTCTTCTTCCGTCTTGCGCTTCTTCTCTAGACGGTCGATCTCCTTGTCTTTGTCAGAGACCTCGACCTTGAGACGGTCAATCTCAGCTTGGAGCTCCTGCGAAGCGGTACCCTCGACAGGCGACGGGGGAGGCTGATCCGCATCTCCGAATGTGGACTCGGTCGGGGTAGCTGCTGCTGCTGCTGCGCCTGCACCGCCCTTCTTCTTCTTCTTGTTCTTCTTCTTGCCACCGGCGGCTGGTGCTTCAGGTGTGGTCTTCGACGTAACAGCGGCAGCAGATGCAGAGTCTGGGGGAAGGGATTCGAGCTTCTTCTCCAACTCCTTAACCTTGGCTTCGCTCTCGGCCTTGGACTTCTTGAGTGACTCAATAAGATCGGTCATGACACTCACCCTCTTGTCCAGCGTCTCTTTGGCATTCTTGGCGTTGTCCAACTCGGTTTGTAGCTCTTTGCTTCTAGAATCTGCCGCCTCATTGTGACTGACGGCTGTCTTGTGGTCTGCCACGGCGGAGTCGCGTTCCTTCTCGACGGCCACTAATTGTGCGGATATCCCCTTGACCTTCGTATTCAGGGAGGATATCTCGGCGCTCCTTGCCTCAAGCTGTGTCTCCAATGACGCCTTGACCGCCGCGTTGTCGCGCAACTCACTCACTTCCCGGCTGACTTTCTTGAGGTTCTCCACGAGACCGGCGCTCTGCTCCTTGGCAAGAGAAAGCTCTTCTTCCAGCTTGGTCTTCTCGGACTTGAGCTTCTCGATTTCCTCGGCTTTGGTGGCGACCTCTGCTTGGAGTTTAGGCACCTCGTTCTCGTAGGAGAAAAAGTCGTCGCCAGCGTGTTCCTTGGCGTTTTCGCCCTTTGGCGCCGTCTCCTCCGTAGTGACTGGAGGTTGGGGGTCGACCGGCTTATTGTCCGTTATGGATGCCTTCTCTTTCTCTGCCTTCAGAGCGGCAATTTCCTCTTTCAAGCCAGACAGCTCTTTGTCCACCTCCTCTGAGCTCTTCTTGTATTTGTCTTTCTCTGCCGAGACGCGTTTCAGTTCGTCCATGACCATGTCGCTCTTGAGGTTTAGTTGTTGGAGGTACTCGACGAGCGCTTGCGGATCCTTGATGGATGTTAGGGGGGTGTTTTCGCGGAGGGTTCGCTCGAATGGTTCGACGGCTATTGCTCGGCTGTGGGCGACACGGTACGATCGCATCAAGACTACGAAACACAACGAGGTTAGTGAACAGTCGCCAAGGAGCGTACGGATACCAAACATACCTTCGTAGCTCTTCTCAAGCTTGCCAAGCCGTGCGAGCTTTCTCCGTACTTCGAGGGGAAGCTCGGGGGCAGCGGCAGCCTTCTGGGCATCTGCTTGCTCCGTCGCTTCCTCCGAAGACGGCACATCGTCGCCATTGGCCTGTTTCGTGTCGGGGATTGCCTGCCCGGCCTTCTGCTCGCCGTTTGCGGCAACGGCCTCCGCGTCGGCAGGTGCTTTCTCCGTCATATCCTCCTTCTTCTTGTCCGCTGGCGTTGTGGATTTGACCGTGTCTGCACCTCCATTGCCATCCTTCGCTGGTGCCTTCACAGAGTCGCCGTCTTCGGAGTCGTCGAGGGCAAACGCAGCTTCGAAAGCAGCTTCAAACTCGGCCGGGTTGGGTGTGGTCTCGGCAGCTGTATCCTTGACTGCAGTGTCTTGACTGGGCTTCTTCGTTCGCTGACGCCGAGCAGAGTCGCTAGTGGAACCCGACCGTCGCACTGTGTCTGTAACAGCAGCTCCTGTTTGCGCCTTCACCTTCGCCTGTTCTTCCGCTATGGTGCGGTCTATAGCTCCTCGAATTCGCTGCGGTGGTGATGCCATGGTTAGCAACAGGCCCCTCAGAAAGCAAGTTTGGGAAGGGTTGAGAAACCTGGAACATTGCGATTGTCTGCAGGACTTGGCCTTAACAAGGGGCCAAGACAGATTGAACGGCCGTCCGAAGGGAGAGAAAGTATTCCATTCAGCAATGGTTCCGTTGCGGCTCTGAGACAACGTATCGCGTTGGTGAGTCGTGTAGGATTACAGGGGTGGGAAGCCGGTTGTGGCAAGTAGGTGTCGATTTGGATGCTCGATAGGTAGCTATGGTTGTGGTTGGGCTTAGACAAACGCCGGGCACTGGCTGAAAACCCCGTTCTGGCGAGCAGAAGAAGGTTTGACACAAAGTCTACAAAAGACAGTTTTGAACACTTGTTGGGACGGCTGCGACGTTCATCTGACAATGGAACGCCAATGCAGCTGCACCGACTGCCAAGACCTTGTCATGGGCCGCAGGGGTATCTCGGCATTTGCCGGCGCTTACTTAACCTGGAACCCGAGAGAGCTTGAGCTCGGACCCACCATGACCCAGATGAGGTCACTGTGGACAGCAAGCTCAAACGCATCTTCTCTGCGCCTTTGCCTGTCATTGTCAAACGCAAAACCCTTCTTTTCTTGGACCCCTATTCCGCAGCTGCCTATCTAATCACGAACAGGCAGTCAGCCAACCCTGTCGTAGTGCTGCCATTTGCTCAGCACTAGGAGAAAAGACATGCCTTAACGCTAAACATCGAGAGTCTGACCTCACAAGCAAATCTGATAAAGCCGAATCAAGATGGTGTCTTTCTGGCCATGGAGGGTAAGTCAAAAATTCTGATGCCACTGACATGCAGGTGCTCCATGTCATGTTGACAAAGGGCATTTTCATAGCGCCAGGACTCCTCTCCCGCCTCCTTCGAGAAGACACTATCGACGCTCTCGAAGAAGATCACGGCGACGCAAACACAGCTCGACAGCGCACGATCAACGTCGCGGCGAATGCGGGTGCTATGGACTCTATATCTCAGCTTCGCATACCTGGTCTATGCCATAGTCCTCTTCATGGTCGTCGGGTTCAAGAACCTCGGCCCTATTGAGTGGACGGGCGTGTCTGGAGGTCCCGTCCTCATCTACCTAATACGCACCGCCGTCACCGCCTTCTTCAACTTCCGGATAGACACCCTCACCGCCCGTCTCAAGGACCACCAGAGCGAACGCGAGAAGACGATCCAGAAGCTGAAGGACGCTACGAAATACGACACGACCCTGGAACTTCTGGAGAAATATGGCGGCGCGGAAAACAACACCAAGAAGGGGAGGAAGGGAGGAGAGGAAGATGATGCCGCTGGAGGGCAAGGGAAGAAAAATTCTGGTGCAAAGGGAGGACGGAGGACAAACATACCACCACCGGCCACAGCCAACATTCCACGAGGCGGACCTCAAGGCAAGGGATCCGCGCCGGGGACGCCCCAGCCAGGAGCACCTCAAGGACCGTTTGGCCCACCACAGCACCGTCATTCACAACAGCAACAGCAACATCTACCGCCGCATACACCTCAAGGTCTCGAGCCATCAGCCGAGTTCGCTCCTAATGCGTTCGGACCGGGCAGCGAGCCACCTACAACCAACTACGCGCCAGTGCAGGGCGTCGCCGGGCAGGCACACTGGTATGACAAGGCTATGGAACTGCTCCTAGGAGAAGATGAGACAGCGGCAAAGAACCGCATCGTCCTGATCTGCCAGCGGTGCCGTCTTGTGAACGGCCAGGCTCCTCCGGGAACCAAGAGCCTTGACGAGGTCGGCTCGTGGAGGTGTATGGGCTGTGGCACGATGAACGGCGAAGAAGACGAGGGCAAGAGGATTGTGGACGAGGTACTGGCTAAGCAGGCTGCCGTCAAGGTTGAGGCACCCGCCAGCACCGACGGAAACACGGATGACGGCCCGGTCTGGGACGACGAGAGCGATCTTGTGGAGGTGGAGAGTGCGGGATCTCCGCCGCCTGTGAAGAAGGAGCAGAAGGGGAAGAAGAAGGGCGGCAAATGATGCGTGTTAGACGTGGGAAGATAAGGACGCATCGACAGTACCATCTATTGTCAAACATTATCAACCTCAGGTTCTTGACTTTGCCTCCTCCAGTGCAAATATTTGCTTACGCTGACTGCACATCCGAAACAATGAAACCAGTTCGATCACATAATGTCAAGGTTCATACCCGCGTTTCGTTTCCCCGTTTTCCCGTTGAACCGAAAATATCTGCAGCATCTGTTTCCACATGGATCTGACGGAAGACATCGGCCTGGGGTCCGATTACTTTCCTGAGCAAGGCATCAGTAGCTAGGGCTCTCTGCTCCTGTCTAGCTGAACCGGTGTAAACGCCCATATCCCCAGACTCCTGAAAGCCCGCAGTTTGTCGGGTCCAACGCTGAAACAGTTCTCTCCAACTTTCCGTGGTTGTGGCTGCGACACATACAACACTACGCCCTGAAAAATATCAGTCACGCAGACACCACTATTCATTCGATCAAAGCGGAAAGATGCAGAAAATAGCTCCAGACTATATACCGGCTGATCAGTCCTATCTACAGTCAAACCAATATCTACAGCGAACTCAAGTCTTCAAGTGTCCCACTCCACGAACTTAGTGCTCAACAGCAATGCTGAAGAAATGCACATCACTCGCGCTGCTCCCCTGGTTATAATTACCGACCTTGAAGTAACTCTTCGGCGAGTTCAGACTGTACGTGCCGAACGTCTTCTGCTCCCCTCCATTTAGCCCGACACTCAGCGCGCCACCCTCATAGCGAATCTCGTACGAGAACACCGAGCCCGGCGTGACAGTTCCAACCTGCTGCACGATCTCGTTGCCGCCCGCCCTCGTCTGCTCGACGCCCAGCGAAACGACACCGGCGGAGTTGTAGAACAGCTCGCAGACCGGCTTGCTCGACACGCTGTCGTCTATGTGGATCTGCCCGATCACAGTGCCGTGCTGGCTGTTGTCCGCCACGGGAACAGCCAGACCAACCAGCAGCCTGTTCCTGGCCGCGTTCGGGTCCCACGAGTTGCTGGGGTGCGCCTCGCGCAGCTCGGTGCGGCAGTGCTGGCTGTTGGGTGTGGTGACGCACCCCGTCGCCGAGGGGGAGCCGGGCACCTTCATGACGAGGGCGCCGTCGCCGGACTCGGTGAAGAAGTAGTGGTGGCCCGGGTCTTGGTAGCCGGAGCAGCCGACCAGTTGGGAGGCGGGGATGGTGGTGGGCGAGCCCGGGTTGCCGATGGGGAGTTGGAGGTTGAAGGGTGAGAGGTCGAAGTTGCCACCTGGTGCGCAGGAGGGGTTGAGGGCATGGATGACGGCGAGGAGCGCGGAGAGGGGGATGAGGTGGCGAGTCATTGCGAACGAAGATGGCTTAATCTTGGCTTTCGGGAGTTGGGAAGTTCGAGAAGTGGTTGAAATGAGGAGACTGGACTGTGGATCTGCTCGCCGGCAAGATGAGGAATCTCTGCCTGGAGAAAACGTTGGATCTTCAAGGCTTTATACTCCTCCTCCATGCTACGTCTCGAACGCCATGTCTATCGATTTCCACTCGAAATTATTCCTCGCGGTTCCACGGAGCAACAAGACTCCAAGCCCACCGTCCGCAAATCCGCGATGGCACCCTCCATAGACCGGCCGGCGTTACACAACACATTCGGCGAAATGCAACACAATACTGCAAATATCAGGTCACCGGAGAGGAAGGGTTTCTCGGATTGACGTCACCTTTTGAACGTTTGTGAAGCTAGTTCTACCCCGAAGGTGCTTTTGTTCGTGTTGTTACCACGGCGCTGTGCGCGCGCAATGGTGTTCCGACCGCCGGTGCCACGATGTGCCGGGTTCCCGGAGCTGTGTACTACATACTGCAGTAGTACGAATGTTTCGGGGTCTGCGGAAGATCTCCAGATGCGAAGCTTGTCGAAAGCTTGTTGTAGGTAAACTGAAGTGAGCCAGTTACCATATTCCTTGAGGTTGCAGTCACGGACATGCCGCCTGCGGCAGCCGGCTTATGAACACCGTCTCGAGAATTATACCTACTGTCTGTAAAGGCGGCGCTTACCCTGGACCACTGTTTGCAGTCCCTTAGTATCCAAAGTTCGTCTTCTCAGTTTCGGTTCACAGTAGAGTAAGGGCGCTCATCCAGTTGGTCCCGGTCGCGTTGTTTCACCCCTGAATGGGGGGCATCTGCCCCTTGAACCAGCACAAGTCAACGTGTCCGGTTGACTTACAGGTCGACCTATCAGCGCACTGCCCTCGTACTCATAGCACTCAAAATGAGTTATGAACACGCAAGATACCCCTAAACCCGGTCCCAGACGAGCTGGGATAACAAGTACGCTTTCAACTTCTATAATGGGCCATGGACTTGGGGAGCCCACCACCGAAGCTGACGGGGTTCAATACTCTCGGTCCCAGGTGGCTGGCCATGTCACTCTACCAACGTCGTTGACAAGGCGGCTCTCTGACATCCAACAGCCGCTAGATTGGATGAATGGGCTTCAGTGCCTGTCAGCTGAAGGTTGGCAGGCAGACTTCCTAACCCACGAGCCCTGACGTTGTCTGCTGCCCTCGGCTCGGCACAGCTGTCGAGTAACCAAGCAGCTTGACGAAGAGCTCTGTGCAGTCTTAGTTTGGCTTGGTAGCGACCAGTCTTTTGTCACCTAAATAGCACAGCAGAGTTTGAGTAGAGTTTGAGACCACACGCCGAGCATTGCAAGATCTCCAAGCGCCGAAAGTTTTGCATGCACGTAACATGTCTGGTTCTTCGTCGCACTATCTTATCATACATGGGACCATTCTGAAGTCAACTGATGAACCGCACATCAGACAGACCCAACATTCGGATTTCTGATGGAGTTGGGATGGTAACTAGGTATGTCTAGGTCGGGCGAGTCATTGCTATCATGCCATGCCCGGCATTCTTCTTGCATGTAACAAACCTTAACGGCTCGTCGATGGTGAAAACCCACCGTGTTCTCTTCCGTTACAACTCATCTCTGTGATCTTCCTTTCTCCCCATGTCATATCTCCACGAACCAACGAGAACAAGCTGTCAATATTGATCCATCACAAATATACCCGATATCATCATTCCAGCAAGTCAACATGCGTTGCTATTACGTCGCTTCCGTCCTGGCTGCCATCACCGCCGCCGTTCGCGGCACACCGCTGCCAGCGCAGAACAAGACCCTATCCAGCCGAAACATCCCAATACCCAACGAGAGGGGACCCTTAGCAAACCTTGACGGCCTTCATCCTTGTTATGTGAGTGGCGCTTGTGTAGATATATACTAAACAACCGTTTGTCCTGACCGCATTATCACCACTAGGGCAAGTGCATGATCTCCGAAGCGCATCTCCACAGGGACAACATGTTCGAGCAGAGCCTGGACGACTGGTGCGCCGAGTACTTCTTCCGGAAGGCACGCACCTATTATTGGATGGTGGAACATCTCGACGTCTGCGTCTCAAAGACGTGCGGATGGAGGGAGTATAACGCTGGAGGTGAATACAGTTTTTCCTGCGGGCCTCTTGCTACACCTGCGCATGCTGGGTTGCCCGGGATGCTTACCGGTGCTTTCTTTAGGTACGGCCGCTTGGTGGAGGAGGGTTTGCCCCCATCAACCCTCTGAGTCGTCTTGAGGGGTTGGTCACGTGTTGATCCTGCTGCTACTATTAGACCTGAACTAATTAGCAGCAAGAAGGTGGGAGTGAGCGTTTGTTTACTATCCCACACCTGAGTCCTCGTTGTGGCAAATACTGGCTGGGATCACAAGGGGCTTTGTTTACTAAGGAAGTGGTTGAGTGCAGCACGAAGGGGAAGCAGCGCTTGAGTGCGTTCATCATAGAGTCTCACGGCAGTAACCTGACGGGTCTGACTGCATCAACCTCTTTGGCTGAAACAGCATACCTGAAGCATGCACTGCACCTATCCTTATCAGCCCGGTAGCTCCCTCGGAGACATAGGAACGGGTTGTACCGGATGTCTTCTCCAATTCCTAAATCGACCAGAGTCTGCACCTTCATCCATCTCGACCGGACTCTTCCATCCAGCTGCTTCCGCCGGTACACGCTGCTTTATCGCCGCCACGGATTTTCGGGTACCCCATGCAGGGAGTTCCGAGTGGCCGGGAACTTGCGGTTGCACCGTTGGCTGTGATCTCTGCTTCTTCCTCAGTATGTACCAGAGAACTGCACTACCGAGAATCAAAGCAAGAAACACAACGCCAATACTGACACCAGCCCAAGCTCCGGAGCTGAGAACGGACGAGCGTCCTGGAGTTGGTGTATTTGTCGACGTGACCTCAGTGGCCGATGGTGCAGCGACCGAGATCAATGTTGTAATTACGGAGACCGACGGAGTGGGCGAAGTAACACTGGAGGACGACGGTGATACATCCTTCTCTCCGAGAGTGATGTTGAAGTAGTGGGAGGATACCGAGGGGCGGTCCTTTGGCGCATCTGACCCTTGCTCTGTCGCTACTCCAGGGTAGAGCCAGAGAAAGAAGATGTTAGAGTCCGAGAGGTTGAATCGGAGTGGCGAGACAGACCAGTTGAATAGATCATTTGATGGCTCGAAAGTCTCTGTGTTCTCTAGCGTTAGTGTGTCCGTAGGATGGTTCTCAATGTTGTCGGAGGCACATACGATATATGACGGGACCTAGTGTCGCCCAGCCACCTCCCGGATGCTGCTGTCATAGAGCAATACTGTAGTCGCTATATACGGTGATCCAGTGCAGTTCTGTCGTCTGGCCGACAGTGTAAACCGGGTTCGTAGAATAGTCTATCGTTGGCCCTATCAATTTCGGAGGATTAACCCAGGTGCCCCAGAAGGCACTGTCTTGCGCGCAAGTGATGGACAAGAAGGAGAGTAAGTAGAAAGGATTCCTGGCCCCTCTGGTGAGCATCATCCTCGGTGGTCTGTTATATACAGATTGTGTTGGGAGAGATCAAGCATACATATCACAACATCGAGCGCGGAAGTCATAGTGGTCGACCACGGCGAGGCACGGTCTATTAGGTACTTAAAGCCGGCTCAACTTCTCGAGTGACCTTCCCCTGGGCCCAGTTCCATGGGCACATCATACATGTGGTGTTGGTTCTTTGTTTCCAACTTTGTTTGTGCAGTTCCTGGACTCGAAAATCGGCTGCAATTGACAGAAAATGAGGAACCAGGGTCACAGCGGATAGGTACCGACACGGTGGTCGTGGCGCCTATACATTGTCCATGATTGGCTTCATCACGAGATAACCGCAATTCTCCCGGCCCGCAGCCAGTTTTCTCCTGAACTGAAACCAACAAACACAAAGAGCGCGGTAAGGTCAAGTGGCGTCAGAGAAATTCCGCAATGGTTAACCCCCTTGATAAACCTTGCTCTTCATCGCCGCCGGCGATAGAACGGCGGCGATTGAAAGTATCTGATATTAAGGCTAAGCAACAGATGCCGGAGTTCTCATCTTCATGGGTTCGAATATGATTCCCCGGAGGCCCCCAACAACGCATGTGGTTGCGGCGGCGGTCATCCTTGCCTTTCTATTCTATACCTTCCACTTGGTTGGTAGACGTGGTATTCCCCTGCCGGCAGCTGGATCGCACTTTGGAGGCGGTGGAGGCAGCGTGGACTATCATGTGGTCAGCTTGATGGACGACATCAACAACAATACACTTGGCGTAGGTCCCGTTCCTACGCGAGCCGAGAGATATCGCTAACGTCTGGTCCATCCAGTTCGAACGCATCTTCGTGGTAGGGATGCCGTCCCGAACCGACCGACGAGACGGCATCTCCCTCCAGGCTGCCCTCGGCAACCTAGAGGTCGAGTTCATCGATTCAACAGACGACACGAGTGTGTCCGACAAAGCCATACCTACAATCGACGACCACGAGCGCTTGGCAAACCCCGTGATAGGATCCTGGCGTGGCCATATAGACGCGATAAGAGAGGTGGTGCGGCGGAACTTGACCTCGGCCTTGATTATGGAAGATGATGTCGACTGGGATATCCGCATCCGGCAACAGCTGCAGAGGTTTGCGCAGGCGAGTCGCGCTCTTACGCAGCCTCTTCTGGGCTGGAAGGACGTGTATGCCGATCCGACGTACCCACTCGCAGACAGAGCCACGAACCAGACGTGGCAGTTTGACCTGGACAGCGTGCCCAAGACCGTGGAGCCTCAAAGAAGTCCCTACGGCGACGACTGGGACGTCCTATGGCTGGGACAGTGCGGACAGATGTTCCCCAGACCGGAAGACAAGAATGTTCCCAAGGGAAGGGCAGTACAGCATAACGACGAGACGGTCGCGCAAAAGCGGTATTTGAGATCAGTGCTCGAGCCCTTCGAATACGCGGAACAGTACCCAGACCACACCAGAGTGGTCCATCATGTCCAAGACGGTGCCTGCTCTCTGGCGTACGCTGTAAGCCAGAGGGGAGCTCGGGCGATGCTGAACGAGATTGGACTCGGGAATTTGAACGCCGCGTTCGATTTGCTCTTGCACTGGTCCTGCTCGGGCGAGTTTGGGAGGGGCTACCACCGCTGCTTGACCGTCCAGGCGGGGCTGTTCCAACATCATCGTCCGGCTGGGCGCAAGAGCAAGGACAGTGACATCTCCGCACATGGAGATGAACTGAGGGAGAAGGCCATGACGGAGGAGATCCGGTGGAGCGTGAGGTTGAACGCGGATACGCTGTTAGAAGGAAGAGACAACTTTGTTGACCAATACCCGGATGTGGTGGATTGATGCATAGAGTAGAGGAAAGGTATTGAATTTGTTTTCCAGTGGTTATTGGCGGTAGGGTCTTACCAAAGGGAGAAGGGGCATCAACATCTGTGGCGCATTGTATCCATCTGCTATTATCTGTCTCACTACCTTATCCTCAAGCGATGCTACTAAAGAATACCACGCGCTTTTCAGTCAGGCTTGTCAAGCTGGTGCCGTTCCATTTCCCACTTGAGCCTCCCCGGACGATACCAGTTGACTCGATAATTACCGCTCCTCTGGTATCCCCTAACAGACGTCCAACCATGACGACATATTCCTATCCCTCTCTACTGTGCCTCTCGGATTGCTACCCGGCCGATAGGCTCTGTACGTCGGTCCAATTTCATGCAGTCGCTGGCCTACCAGGCCTGTTAGCTGCTCGACTATCCATCAGGCCAGAAAGGCTTTGCGGTGCTTACTTCGTCCCTCCTGGACACCACCATACGGCATATCGCTTCGGTCGTTGAAGCATAAATCCCGGCACACCTGACAACCTCGTGTGATGCATCGGCGGATATCCGCGAGACGCTGGGGTGTGGAAAACCGGCGGCACTGGGGACATAGATCATGGATCGTCCCGTCGGTGGTGAGCACCCGGCAGCCGTTGAGGCGACGGCCGCAGTGGGCCAGGTTGTAGCGCCAGTGATTACAGTAAAGATAATTCACCATGTCGAGGTGACACATTGTGATGGCTGTGAAGTTGAAAATAGCGGTAGTTGAGGAGAAAGAATGACTGACAACTGGACAACCACATTGCCCCGGTGCAGGAGCCCTTATAAGGGGCACAGCAACAATAACTATGTCTTCCTTGTCGGTGCTGGAGCCCTCAATAACGTTCTTTACGGACAAAGACGACCCTTTTGTTGGGCTGTTTGGTCCTTGCCCTTTGTTATGGGACAGTCAGTAACAGCACGGCAAAAGGCCGACAAAGTGTTATTTCTCTCTCATCCGGAACAAGTCCATTGTCGCTTGTGTTCCGGGACAATGATCAGGTTCGCGCCAACCAGTATATATCTTCGTCCTGTTCCCCCTCTGTCAGTTTCCATTTGTCTCTTCGCACCACCCCGCAACAACAACCAGACACATAACATTACAAAAGCACCACACTGAGCAGTCATCGATATCACACATCACACATCACAACCCCCAACTCGCATCTCAACAACACTCCACCGCACCACCAACAGCAACCATGTCTTATTACGGTGGATCCTCTCGCGACTCTCGTAGTCGTCGGGACGGCTACTCCGCGGACCCCTACGGCAGCAGCGATCGCTCCTCCTCCTCTCGGTACGCAGACGAGGACGACTACGACACCCCGTCCTCTCGCTCTGGTCGTGATCGCTACTCCTCCTCCTATCGCGACGAGCCCGCCTTCGACTACGACGATGATCCTCCGACCGGTCGTTCCTCTCGCGCCTCTCGGCCGAGCTACACTCGTCGCTCGCCTTCACCATCGCCTCCACCCCCCTATCGCAGCACTACTAGCACGCCTCCGCCTGACTATCGGTCTCGCGCCTCCTCTACTGCAGGGTATGGACGTCAGGAGGAGTCCTCCTCTCGCGGCGGTTACTCAGAGGCTGACTACCTCCCTCCCGCAGCTTATCAGTACGCTGGTACCGAGGAGGCGGACGGCACGGTTGTAGACGAGGCAGCCTCTGGCTCTTCTCGTCGTCGCCCCGAGGCGGACGCGTACCCCTCTTCTTATTCTCGCGATCGCGGTGGTGAGGCTTCTTCTCGCTATCGCTCCGAGTCCACCCGTGATCGCGACGCTTACAGCTCTCGCGGTGGTGAGTCATACTCCTCCTCTCGCGACCGTGATCATTACTCCTCCTCCTACTCCTCTCGCGATCGCGTTGATCCGTACGGCTCTCGCAATCGGGACGCATACGACGACGAAGTTGACGCTCGTCGAGGAATGGGGTACGCCTCCACCACCTACGACGCCAACACCGGTCGACCTACCGGTTATCGCGAGGAGACTTATCGACCGGGCGAGCGCCCCGGTGATGCCACCTATGACGGTAGGTTCTACAACGAGGAGGGTCCAGGGCGCGCTTCCTCTGGCTCGTACTCTTATAGCACCTCTGCTCGTGGCTTTGGGGCGTCGTTCTCTTATAGTAGGGGCTCCACTTCCTCGACTCGTCGGGTTCGTCGGGAGGAGGATGATTATTATTGAGGGGTGTAGAGAGAGGTAAGTCAGGTGAGCGATCTGAGGCGCAGGACCAAGTGGACGACAGTCTTAGCGGGACTTAAACTGGACTCGATGGATCCCTGAAGTCAGCGGATCTGTCCGCTCCTCCATCGTGCAGCAGGAGTCGGGGTAGGGGGTGTTCGGATGGTGGAGAGGTCAGAATCTGGACAGGTTTCCCTTCCTCTTTGACTCCATCCATGGTAAGGCAGAGGTAAAGAAAAGACGACAGAAACAAACAATCAAAAAAGTTAGAAAACACACAAATAAAATGGGCTCTTGAGTCTGAACAAACGTGCGTCCCAAAATGCCATGTGAATCCGGAAAACAGAGCAAAACAGAGTGATTAACGTGTTCATGCCAGCTTTCGCCTCCATCCAGACATCTGTAAGCCAGCCCCTTGTATCCTTGATTCGTGCGGCAACCAAGGCTTCCTCCATCTTGACCCTTGACCTTGGCCGGACTAGACTTCTAGCCATGGGTCTCACTGCAAGCCTCCCCGTCCCGTACATAGCAGATCAATGTCGACCATCCAACTGCATCCGTCAAACAACCGTCCGTCAGGCAGGCATGCTTGCCAGATCAGCCGCCGACAGCAACGGGAGGACATCTCCGTGGCCCAGCCACCAGATCGCACCAAGCTGGCCATCCTCAAAAGCGGTGAACAACCCCTTCCCTGGACGAGCAGGCGGGGTCTATGCAGTCGTAGAGGAGCTAGACACGTGTCAAGAAAACGCAAACGAAGCGGTGAAGGACGTCGCGACAACCACCACAGCCAAACCAAAAGCGGAGACGCTAGGTATGTGTGGACCCCGGCTCCACCTTTGACCTCGTCTCAACAACCACCAGCACACCAGACATGTCCAAACAAAATCTCCATCTTGACCGATGCAACTCGCCGATGGTGTTGTATGCAAGTCTGTTTTGCACTAAGCTGCACGATACTGGAGTAACTATTAAAATGCGGTCAAGGTCAAGCTGCCTGACCACTGTCTGCCGCCGTGCCCGATGGATCATGGCTAAAAGCGGGAATGGGGAATGTGAGGTGTTGACAAACGACATCCAACCGAGCTGATTGATGATGGGCGACCGGTCGGAAGAGACCTACCTACCTGTTGTCAAGGGAGATATGCGAGGAAGAGATGGATACCGTCTGCAGCTTACCGTCCGTATAAAGGCCACCCCGGTTCGAGTCCGTGTGTCCCTCTCTTGCTTCCCAGGATCTTGTTCTGTTCTCTAGTCTCTTGACTTTCCATCTTGTACTCCTTGACTCTTCTAGCAACACCATATCAAACAACAAACTACCCCAGTTTGCCTACCTAAACGCCACGTACCAAAATGGCCGCCGCAGTCCTCGTCCCCATGTCCACCATCAACCTCAACGGAGGCGTCCTCCCCTCCAGCGCCATCAGCGGCCACAACTCGCCCCGCCACGGCCGCAGCCGGGGAGTCAGCATCTCCAAGGGCAAAGGCGGCCGGGGCCGCGGCTACTCCGTCGTCGACGACCGCGAGACGACCGTCTCCAAGGCCGTCGTCTTCGTTCTGAAGAGGGCCGCCACCGTCTCGGAGGAGGAGGAAGAGAAGGACGAGAGCGACGGGGATGATGACAAGATTACTGCTGATGCCGAGGGCTGGGTTGATGTGGACGATGTGGTAAGTGAACGCATCTGCATTATCTGTCTACCTTAGGTATTACGACGGAAAATTAACACATCGCAGCTGTCATCCCCCAAAGTCTCCGCCCTAAGCGTAACCCTCACCGAGCTGCAAGAGCTCGTCTCCTCTACCATAGCCTCCAAGACAAGACAGCTCTCCATCAGACAACTACCCAATTCCGACCCGGCAAATCCATCCTCATACGAGATCCGTCGCGCCCCCAAACTCGCCGCCGTCCAGGCCCAGTCCGGCGGTTCAACCACCCCCTCCGCAACCTGGACCAAGCTCACCGCCTCCACCCCCGATCTGCCGGAGTTCATCCTCCACGAAACAACCTACCCAAAATACCACCTCATCCTGACATCGGGGAGTATCAAGCGCGCCGGCGGGCAGCCCTTTCTCTCCTTCGCCTCCGTGAGCGAGGACGCTACCACCCCCACCAGCGCCGCAGATGTGAGCATCTGGATCCACCTGCCCTCTACACTGGAGTCCCACCCGGAGATAACCTGGCAGCGCACCGATTCCGGTTCCATCGTCACGGCCGACGAGGTTCCCAAGGCGTTGTGGAAGAGGGCCGTTGCACGTCGCGGGGATTTGGGTGTGTTGTTCGAGGACGGTGTGGTGAGGAAGGAGGTACCGTTTGGGTTGAGGGGCAAGGGTGCCAAGGCGAAGAAGGGGAAGGGTGTGCTCAAGAGTAGGGGTGGGGAGGCGGACGATGGGAGTGATAGTGCTAGTGCTAGTGCTGAGGAGTGATTGTGCAGCGTCGTGTGGTGTACAGTGGTCGGCATGCGTGTCGGTTGCCGAAACTTTTGGTGGTGTCGATGGTGTTGGTGTTGCTTGGGATGTAGTGTTAGGAAATGTTGATACATCGTGAAGCGCTTTGTCGCCTTCCCGTCTAGTCGTCTTGTTTCCTGATCGTCTGTTGGTCCATTTGTCTCTTCCTGTATCCCATCAACATGCCTTGATTATTCCGAACTAGACAGGTTCCCGAGAGTTGTGTGTGTTCCAAGTTTTGTAGCCATGTTCTGACGCCTGGGTCCTCTTGGTGCTGTTATCCCGCTTGGCTGTGGAAGAATGGAATCAATCGCGAAGAGGGATGGCCGTCTGTTTGAGCGCATTGGCAACCTTCAGATATTTAGCCCAGGATTGCGCCGCCCGCTGCTCCAGGCGTGCTTTGTATTCGGCAGTCTGTTCTCCCCACTGCCAGTGTTGTTGCTTGTAGTTGTGTGCGTCGCTTATCTCTTTCAAGAGCTTCCGCTGCTTCCACATCCGGGACGTCACACGTGTCACCGAACTGCACCACAGCTTGTGAAGCATTTCGGGCTCCTGAATGTCGTAAGAGTCGTGGTCTAGCAGTGGGATCCAAGATAAGCTAGATGCACCGGTAATGATGTGGAACGGTGGTGTCTTCCGTTTCAGGCCAATATTGTCGCCAGTGACTGTCCAGTAATAGTACGTCTGACAGGCACCGCAGGAGAACCTATGTGAGTGTACTCTTGGATAATCCAGAGGCCCTGACAAGCAGGATCCGACTGCAAGCAGCTTGCCAGTAGTTGACCCACCATTCTTGTTTGCGAAGCATAGACAGCAGTTCTTAGATAACCCACCACTGTCAGATGAATCTGAAAAGCAATGCCATTTGATGCTCTCGTGAACATGCGGAAGAGCAGATGGTGGCCTGGTGCAAGCGCAACGGTGTGGTTGGAATGGCCGGAGCAGAGGCGTAAAGTCGTCGAATGAGAGATGAGGACAAAGACTGGTGGTCTCAGATATCTGATCCAATCTGAGCCGATTCTGAAGACGACGGAAGGTTGCCGGCTGGCTCGGCTTCATATCCAACGGGTTAACCGTCCAGTCAACTTGGATGCTGACGCCCTTTATGTCGGGATTGTAAGAAACGGCAGCTTCAGGCGGGACAGTCGAATCAGACAGCCGTAGAGAGAAGCGATAGTTGTTGTTAGGTGCATTCTGTTGATGTGAAGCGTGGTCGCAATTGAAGACGGCAATGTCTCTTGAGCTTCCCTTCCACTCAGTGACAAACTTCTCCACGTCGGACCAATAGAGAACTTTGTGGGCGCAGATCCTGAGGCAACCTTCCCTTCCGATGCAGACTCTCTCGTTGCTGCCTTTTCCTCGCTGGCTGATGGAAAACAGCATAGTCGGATGGTCCCTGGCGCAGCCGGCGCAGTACATAGGTTCCTCCAGTCGCTTCTTGGCAGCGGCGTACACCGTACCTGGCTCGTCGGCGTCGATGGAGGTAAGACAGCCCTGGCAGAACATGTCTTGGCGTATCAACTTCTGCAGCTCGACTCTCGTGGCTGCATGCGAGATGTCTGCTGCCGTTGGGAACGATAGGGCGTATGGCATCTTTGAGAAGCCCGGTCCGTCGTAGACGCCCGAGAACCGTCGGCTGACCTGCTGGAGAACGTACTTATTCTCATCGGGAAGGTGGGAAGCGATCATTAGGATCATCTCAGTCGGAAGCTGATAGATGGGGCTCTCGTCTAGGTTCCGCACGAAAGCCGTGATCCATGTCTCCTGATCGAGCTCATCGTCTACAGCAGATTGATTCGATTTCTCGTCATCTTCAGGCTCTGAGGTCTTGACAATGGACGTAGCCACGGATGGAGGGATGTCGAGGTGTGGCTTCTTGTAAGCAGGGGATGTGTCGTGGTCTTCAGCCACTCTCTTCCGCTTTCCTGTCAAAGATAAAGCCGGCGATGACATAGCGGAGGTATTGGATTGGTTATAATCGGCTGAGACTGAGGTATCCGTGCCCGTAGGTTCAACTGATGGGTGTTGAGATTCCTCGGGAACTGGTGTGTCCGCTATGCTTGTGTTTGACCCTAGGCAGACTCGATCTTGGAGATCCGTCCAGAAAGGCAAACAAGCTGCCGGCGGTTCTGTTCTCGAGGGAGTATTAACTTCGACAAAGGAATGGTTCGAAGGCTCGAAGGTTGTTGAGAAGCTTTCCGGAGAGAATGGAAGATCAAGTTCCAAGCTGGAAGGCCAGGGCACGGACGGAGTGGGTACAATGCCTTCAAGCGGCAAGAGTCTGGATGAATGAGCGCAAGTTATATGGCGGCTTCCCGGTGTAGCTTTCCAAGCAAGGTGTAAGTCAAGGAAGAGCCAAACCTAAAATCCGCTTCGGATGTTTCACCAGCCTTTAATGTCCGGAACGGGTGGCAGGAACACAGCGGGCGGGTATGCTACGCCTGGTCGTCGTCTCGACGGGAGTCTTTTAGCGTCTGTTTACTTCATTTGGGATGGGTGTACGAAGTATGTCGATAAGGCACATCAATCGAATCTTGACACAAAGCCACAGAGCCACAGAGCCACAGAGCCACAGAGCCACAGAGCCACAGAGCCACAGAGCCACAGAGCCACAGAGCCACAGAGCCACAGAGCCACAGAGCCACAGAGCCACAGAGCCACAGAGCCACAGAGCCACAGAGCCACAGAGCCACAGAGCCACAGAGCCACAGAGCCACAGAGCCACATCGCATCAGGGTCATAACTTAGTTGCAGACCCAATAAACTTGGTCAAACCTGCAGCCAAGCTGCAAGCAGAAGTCAAAACTTCAGGCGACTCCAGGTACTACTGCCGGGGCTTCCCGCCGAGGCATGCTTTTTCTATTGCCTTATCCATGCTGTCTGTAGGATTCATGGACCAATGCCGTCCGATGACAGGAATCACCAACCTACATGTACTCATCGGCGGGACACGAGTCTCGAGGCTTGCATTGTGGGCTGTGGCGATAGCAGAACTCATGACTGGCGGCGCGACTATAGGTGTGACTATAGGCGTGACTGTGTTAACGGCATGATGCCTCTACTTTGAGATGGACTACACGCACTCCGGAAATGCAACCGAAGTCAAAAGCGCGAAACAGAATGATAGAACCCCGTATTGTACCTTAATAATGCGCTGATATTGGTTGACGACACCTGTCTCTCGCCACTCGAACTCTCGTCGTCACGAATCCATCTTTAGTTCTGGCCAGTCGGCCATTGTGATGTCCACCCCTTTTCCAGATCAGTCTTCAATGAACAGCAACTGATTCACCTTTTATAGCCGCTGCAGTGTCCATCACTCTGCATTGGCCACGGCATATCAACCTCACTGAAATTACTGCTGAGGTCATGTGGCTGGTAATACTCTCCATCTTCTTGACCCGGGCTGCCTGGTGCCTGTGTGCTGTGATTCAGGTTCATATGTGTGCTATGCGTGCTATGTGTGCTATGCAATGGGTTAACACCTCGACCTCTGCTATGCCAGTCGCTTGTTGGGTTGGCAGTCGTTCTGTGCTGATGTTGGATGGGCTTCTTCCGATATCAAACCTCTTAGCAGAAGAGTTCGGTGTTTGTAGCTGGTCCAACAAGCCTGGCTGCCTGGGAGACGACACATATACACCACATCTGCAGCTCGCCGCACACTCCAAACACGTGATAGCATTTGGATGCCTCGGGGTAGACCGTAGCCCTGTGTCAGGCAACCACCTCATCCCCTGTCATTGGGGATTGTCAACATAGTGTTATCCTTGCACAATGATCTGCAGGCTCCCGTGGGAGCATGCACTGATAAGGTAGCTTGTGTTATGATGAAGACTCCTGTTTGTAGGATCTGCCTTGAGCTCTATAATCTCTGTTTGCCGCTTCTTGATTGTCCTGAAGATGATATAGTATACATCGATATTTACAACTTTGCACTTGTTGGACTTGGCCAGCCGTGCCTTCCCTTGATCTCAGCCTCAAGCTCGACAATGACGTGCTGGTTCCAGTTGTTGGAGAGATAACTGGAAGCCACGACCTCTTATCGGCTTTATCGACAACTGTGACTGCCATCCCTCAAGTTGAAGTCCTTGACTCCTTCCTTGGTCAACAGAGCTCTCTCACTCTTCCCCCAATACTGAATCGGCTTCTGAGCCAGAAACGACTTAGGTTTCTTTCGCCGTCAATGGCTCCAGATCCGCTCCAGATAGGTAAGGTAAGGTACCCTGCTCAGGCCAATATTCCGTCCATCTGCTTATCAGGTACGTCATCCGGTACTCTTGTATGCCTTCGTGTACCTAGCACGTCTTCCCTCGAACCATCACAAGTGTGTCTCCCATTTCTTCTGGCCACAGCACCAACATCCAGGTCCTTCAGCTAGGTTCCTTTCTGCTTCTGACTCTGAAGCCTGAAGTAGTCGGCATGTCCAATCTCTGTGCCCTGCTTGTGATCCTGTCCACTCTGTCGTTGTGTTTGCCCCCCCTTATTCTTGCCTTGTTTGGTCGACCTGCTCTTGCCCCGTCCTGTTTGGGTCCTTCTTCCCCTTGCCTTCTGAGGTGGTCTCATGACTTGAAGTTTCCAGACCAAGAAGGAGCTCCCATGACTTCAATGTCTTCTTGGTCCTGTATTCTCCATCTCTTCTCTCCCGTTCACACAATACCACAGTCGAGGCTTGATAACCTTAGACACCGACTCTTTGGCCCCAAGAATAGTTGGATACCTGGTAAACGGACTGCAGACCCAGTAACTCTTGAAAAGACTCTTGGAAACCTCTATTGCTAGACCCTTCTGTCTTCCAGCCGTTATAACAGTGTCCTGCGCCTCCCTAACGGTCTTAGAGCAATACCGGCTCGACGGCGAGACTAGACTAGAGAGGGGAGCACGGACCGTGCCTTAAGCTGCTTGCTTATCGTCAGCCTGCTAAATGGTATCGACACCAATCTTGGCCAGGCGCTGCTTCTTCTTTGGTCCACCTGAGCTCGCAGTTTGTTTTTCAAAAGTTCGCCAAAATTCAAAAGTCTCGATACCTTCCTTTCTTTCCAAGATTCTGCTTTCTACCGGCATCAATAATCTGACTTCTCCCAGAAACAGTCTTTTGGAACATTAGCTTACCCTTTATCACTCGTTTTGACAGACAACATACCTCTAGCATCCATCATGGTGGAGGTTGCTTCAGAGCCGGGCGACACTCGGTCTGGCACCTCGTCGGACGCCGAGACGCCACTGGCAGAGGTACGTGTCGCGATGCGGAGCCCATCCCACTCAATCAGGCATGGATTCGTGAATCGTCTGGATGCTCGTTACTGACGCCGAGGCACTAGTACCAGCACTCGGTTTTCAAAGCTATCAAGGACCATGTCTTCCACGAGCCCCATGGCCCCGAGAACTGGCAGAACATGCCCGAGCTTCCTACCGCCGCTGAGATCCTCGTTTCCCAGAATGAGGCAGAGCCGCTCCCCGTCAACTGCATCGACAGTGCCTGGCCTTCCAAGAACAACTACCTCGAGACGCACTACCGCCTGCTACGCCGCGAGGGCACGGAAGCTCTCCGGTATGCCGTCAACAAATACAAGTCGAACATCGCGGCTAGTGACGACGAAGACATGTGTATCTACACTAACGTAAGAATTAGACGCTCTAACCATGTGACGTATACGGTGTTTAGCTGACTTTCGTTGTAGGTCCGGATTTTGGGATACCTGATGTCCAGGCAAGGCCCTCTCTGCCACATCAGCTTCAGGACCGATCGTGCCCAGAAGAAGATTCTGTGGCAGCAGTCCCGCCGTCTTCTGCCTGGATCTATCCTAGCCGTTTCCACCAAGCGTGATAACTTCAAGAGCATCTGCATGACCGCTACGGTCGCACAGCGTCCCTTCCGAGACGGCCTGGACCAGAATCCTCCCCAGGTGGACATTGTCTGGGGAAACGTCAGCGACTATGTTGTCGATCCAGACATGGAGCTCATTGTGGTTGAGGCAAGGTCTGGATACTTCGAGGCTGTGCGGCACACCCTTGTGGGCTTGCAGATGGCCGCGGATTACGAGTAAGTTGGGAGACAGTGGTACTGCAACCTTTTCATGGTCCAAAGCTAACGCGCCCAGTTCTCCCCTCTTCAAATACCCCGTCTACGGCGATAAGTCAGACCCCCCCGCGAAGTTCATCAGCGAGAGGTCAAAGGTCGACTTCTCCCCCTGCCTTTCGCCGACAGCCCCTAGGGAAAAGGTTGAATGGATGCGAGCCTGGGACGTACGCGATGACACGCCCCCAGACATTCGGGACTACACCACCATGGACGAGACCCAGATTCACGCATTGTGCCGCATGGTCTCCAGAGAGCTGTCCATCGTGCAGGGCCCTCCGGGTACAGGAAAGACCTTCACATCTGTGGAGGCACTCAAGGTCATCCTGGCAAACCAAGGCAGTGGAAGCCCCCCTATCATTGTGGCAGCTCAGACAAACCATGCCCTAGATCAGCTTCTTACTCTGTGTCTGGATGCCGGAGCCCGTATTGCCCGTGTTGGTGGTCGGACAGAAAGCGAACGGATCGAGGAGTACACCATGTTCAACCTTCGCAAGAAGTTCGGCTCGAAGCCAGGGTTGCTCTTCAAGGGCCTTGACTCGAAGCGGCGTAAGGCTTGTAACGCACTGAAGGACTTGACCACGACCATCTTCAACGATGGACTGCTTCGTCCTGAAGACCTCCTGAACACCGGAGTCATCACTCAGGAGCAGTACAAATCTCTCGTCGACGAAGACATGGAGCAGACAAAGAAACACCTCGAACATGGTCCGTTCTCTCTGTGGATGTCCGGAGAGTGCATCGAAACCGAGGTGCTTCGCAACAAGTATTGTGATAAGAGTCTCGTCGGCGATGATGCCGAGTTCGATCGCGAGGAGTATGAGTTTGAGGGCGACTTGGAAAACTTCGTCGAAGACGACGACGAGGACCGCATCCATGGACTTTTCGTTCCGTTTTCATACAAGTGGACTGGCAAGGAGCCAGCTCATCTGACTTCCTGGCACAAACGCGCCGCCAAAGAGCTCAAGAGAACCGATCTGTACTCCATCCCCAAGAACATGCGCGGCGCAGTCTACCAGCTTCTCTTTGAGCGGTTCATCGAGAAGCTGAAACCGGAATTCATGAAGTGCTTCGCGGAGTACATTGAGTGTTGCAAGGAGGTCAAGGCCGTTCGTTGGCTCCGGGACTCCGGTGTCGTCAGGCAAGGCCAAATCAACGTTGTGGGCTGCACTACCACAGGCCTCACCAAGTACCGCGGTTTTCTCGCAGGTTTGGGGGCGAGGACGATGTTGATCGAGGAGGCGGCTGAGACTCGGGAGTCGAACATCACGTCGGCTCTCTACCCGTCACTCCAACAGCTGATCCTCGTCGGCGACCATCTGCAGCTTGCACCTTTTTGCAACACTCGCTGGCTTGGAGAGAAACCCTACCATCTTCATATGTCCATGTTCCAGCGTATGATTGATCACCTCCTGATCCCATACGTCATGCTGGACGAGCAACGCAGAATGGCTCCAGAGATCCGAGCAGTTATGGACTCCTTCTATGGGGGTCTAAAGGACCACGAAGTCGCACGCACGCGCAAGCCCGTGCCTGGAATGGGTGACCGTCGCACTTGGCTCTTTGCACACAGCTCGGAGGATACTGCCGACGCCACTCACAGTAGATACAACACTGAGGAGGCCGCGATGATCGTGAACTTCTTCGTCTACCTCATCAACAACGGAATCAAGCAGTCGCAGATTACCGTTCTGACATTTTACAAGGCGCAGAGGAGGCACATCCTCAAAAAGCTCAAGTCGCACCCTTCACTGGCAGTGACACCGGAGGCTTTCCAGGTTTACACCGTCGACTCGTACCAGGGCGAAGAGAACGACATTGTTCTTCTATCCCTCGTACGCAGCCCCCCACCCAACGGCGATTTCAGGGTTGGCTTCCTCGACAACCAGAACCGTGTCATTGTTGCCATAAGCCGTGCCCGTCGCGGCTTCTACGTATTCGGCAATATCATCAACGCCTCAAATGCCTCCAGGGAGTCTCAGGAGATTTGGGTCCCGATCTGGAAAGCCTTCATCCGACAGCAACGTTGCGATACGAAGCGTGGTCTGCCATTGCAGTGCCAGCCGCATGGAAATACCATCTGGATCAAGAACAGCAACGGATGGGCCGACAACACAGGTGGCTGCGACCAGAGGTGCACCTTCGTGCGAGCGTGTGGTCATCAGTGCGGATTCCCATGCCATGTGTAAGTTCCAGCAACAGTCCTCGCTTCCCCTCATAGTCTGTACTAACTGCTGCAAAATAAGCATGCCCCACGACAAGATCCGTTGCATGCAGGTCTGCGGCAAGACTCTGCCCTGTGGCCATAAGTGCAATATATGGTGCAAGGATCCCTGCAACTGCCTCTGCGACCAGTTCCAAGCGCTGAAGATACAAAGCGAGACCCGTCAGATTCGGCATCAGCAGGAGATGCACATGGACCTAGAGGAGCTTCTGTATGCAGAGGCCATGGGTGGCCGACCCCCGCAAGTCTCCTCATCCAGGACAGAGGATATGCAAATGGTCCTTGCCCGACAGCCTCCGCCTGCGGCCCTTCCCGCAGTGGCCGAACCCAGGGCTGTTCTCCGACTTGACGCGCAGAATTTGCACAAGGTCCCTCAACCAAGAGGCAAGGGCAACGGTAACGGCAGGGCTGTGAACGGAAGCGCCCGGCCGGTGGCGAGCAACACTGCCAGGCAACCTAGCAGGCGTCCCGGTCCAACCCACCACTCCTCGACGCAGAACGTCGTCCAAACCCCGAACAACGCTGCGCGTCCGGTTTCCAACCATACACGTCAGCACCAATCAGGGGCCGCCGCTTTCAGGCGTTTTGCCGACCAGATCGCGATACACGACCAAGCGGAACTGCAGGCTCAACAAGCGTCTCTTGCCCAGACTGCCGGACAGGCTCCTGTTATCAATGACCACTTCCGTCCCGTTCAGATTGACAACGACGGACACCGTGAGTCTGTTCACAGCACCAGCCCTGAGAAAGATGGGAACAACCCGACTCGCGGTCGTGTTGAGTTCACGAAGGTCATTGCTCCCGAACCAGACTTGGAGGACGTGCTTCGGGCCGAGGCTGTCGCGAGTGCAGACACCGAGATCAAGCAAGAAACTGATCTCGTGAACCTTGTCAATCCTGACACCGACGCCACAAGGATCAAAGCGTGGATCAACACGCTGGAGCCGCTGTCTGAGGAAAGCGACACAGAGGCCAAGGCAAGCCCTGAGGGGTCTGCCGAGGCTCATGAGGGCAGCGGCGACTCGAGCGTGGACGGCCATGCCTTGATTGACTGTCACGTTTCGGAGACCACTAGCATTGATGCCGATCAAGCAGCTGACAGAATGGGCAAAGGCACCGCCTTGTTTAAGCTGTCGATGCTCGTGGGTCCTCCTGCTACCCATGTCGAAGACACCCAAGCTGAGACATCCACCTTCAATCTTGCGAACCTTACTGATAACGCAGCTGCAACGCCTCAGGCTGCTGTCGATCACTATGCTGCGGTCGATGACCATGCTGTCGCCACTCAAGCTCAAGGCTCGTCGCTCGCCGGCATCATCGACCAACCGAGCGCCAACCTGCCCGTGGCGGTCCGGAAGCAGGCAGTCGACGCGGAGGCCCGGTCTTTCTCGCTCGATCTGGTCAATCTCTTGGACGTCCCCATCACTGGAGCTGTCCCGAACGTCCAAGGACAGGTTACCGACACACAAGCTCGCGCCTCCTCGGCCGAGCTTGCCACTCTCATCGACGTGGGTGAGCCGACCAATCCCAGTCGTCCCGTCGTCCATGAGCAAGGCGTGACCCACCAAGATCAGACATATGCCGATCTGGACAGCTGGTTGGGATCTCTCTCCGTCGATGGTCCTGCAAAGGATCAAGCCAGCGGGCAGCCCGGCACCTCGGCCGCCAACGTCAGCACATCTGTTCCGAAGAACCACGTCAAGAAGGCAGACGACCTCCTGATCGCCCTCTAGAGCCGAGCACAACCTCGCCCATCAAGAAAAGCACAGCATGGGTCATACGGAGGCCGCCTTTGAGAAGCCTGCACGCGGTGGCAAAATCCAAAAGTTTGTTGAAGTATTTCAGGAGTCCGGAAACATATCAACATCGGCGTATGCATTGATATGCACAGGACTAGCATCGCCTGTTGCATCAGCTCGACAATGTTAGCCGTCTCAAGAAGGCTTTCGAGAATGACTTTGTTTCGTTTTTCCTTTTCTGATGATTGCTTTTCGGAAAGAAAAACAACATAGCGAGTCTTATCTTAGTCCATCGAGCGGTTCCTGTGGTTGGGAACATACGCAGGTTAGCCTTTTAGCCATTAGGGTAATGTGCAAATAGAAAACCTTCAGAAAACAGTGTCCCCTTGCTATGCGTGATGGTACTCTGTTGGTATAACACCTGTGGTAGGACTCGCATGTCAATACTGCTACAAGATGATCGTCGTCTCGTCGCCGGATCGCGTGATCGTCCAATCGTGCGTTCAGGTACGGCGCGCCAACATACATAGCCCCAAAGCAGGTGTATTCCTGGATTGTGGGAGTGACCTGACGAGATGGGAAAAGGGACAAGGGGTAGGAAAAGTAAGGAAAGGATGGCATGCGCACCGAGACCAGCAAGCCCTAAACAATATCTCGAATTTGTCGTTGCGACCTCATTTCCGACAGGTCGCCCTGTTATGCAGCGTCTATATCCTTCCCGATCCCAGCGACGTGCCGGTAACTCTCGTCGGCGTATCGATCCAGCAGACCTCGTGCTCGTGACTCAACCAAGACTCAGGCCAGTCACCTCGTTCTCGAGTCGCGCCGTGTCTCCTTTCTCCCGCTTCTCCTCATGCCCGCCAACCTCCTTGGCCTCTCCGTCCTCGCCGTGATCCTCCTCATCATCCTTCCTCCTCCTCCTCCACAAAATATCAGTCCCAGCAAACGTCGCCCCCAACCACGAGTCCCACTCGGCCGCAACCGGGAACGCCCACCTATCAGCTCCCCGCGCAATCTCGCCCACCCGTTCGATAACCTTGCTCAACACCTCATCCTCCGCCAAACCTATATTAACGCTACCCATCTCAAGCATCAGTCTCATACTCTAGTCACGGTAAGAAGATTTGGGGAGGGGACAACTAACCCATCCAAACTCCTCAAATCCGTCCCAACATACAGTCCCGGTAGCTGCTCTGCAAGCGCGTACCCCCAAGCGTAATGGGGGAGGTGGATGCCGAACACGAAGGTCCGGGCGGTGACAAGTCCGAAGGCAGCGGGGGAGTCGAGCACGTCGATGCCCAGGGAGGAGAGGTAGGCCCTGTCCGAGGGGGTGAAGGATGGTTCCTGGGCGTAGCATTTTATTTGCTTGCCGGTGTGTTGTTGTTCTGGGGGTGGAAGTGTTAAGGGAAGAGCGTGAGGAAAGAGGAGAGGGAGGAAGTAAACAATTGGGAGACTAACCTAACACCTTTACGATGGTCTGGAAAGCCTCGAGCTGCACGTGCGCGTCGTGGCTTGCCCTACACCCCCTGTCCGCGAGGGTCTTGACGTCGAACGAGCCCAGACCGAGACAGACGGCTGTGGTGATGGGTGCGTGGCCGGCGAAGTGCTCGGATATGATGGCCCGGAGGTCGGCGTACGCAGAAGAGGCTCTCCACCTACCGCACAGCTTCTCGTGGTCGGCTGTTATCTCTGCTACCGAGAGGACGGAGGTCGTGGAGGGAGTGCCGGCCGAGGTTTGCACCTTGACTGCTTCCGTGGCCAGGATTTCGGCGAGGCGTTGGCGGCCACGGCGGCCGCGTGGGGGGATGTGGTGCCATCCGTCGTCGGAGGCCATGTTGATGAGATTGGCAAGGTGTTGATTGAAGGGATCTCCGACTTAGTCTTCACCTCACTTCAGATGAAGCCTGTAAATGAGAATGAGAGGGGCACTGTCAAGGACTGCATCATGTCAGACACCTGAGGGTCATGAAATCAGGGAAACATGAGGTAGACAATCAGCATCGATTTACTTCCAATCTAATGTATCTGATGACTGAGGGCTCAACATACGAGAGTTCTGTTCGGGCTTCAAAATAGCTGAAGATGAACACCTCTCTCTCCTGAAAATGCATTTGTGTCCGTGCGCTGATTAAATCCACTATCTGGATTACATAATGATGCTATGCTCGCTTCTCACAGCTTTCCTTGCGATGAAGTCAGTTTCAGTTTTTGAGTCAACAACACCGGAGGGAGAAGGACCGACTACATTCTCATCAGAGTCAGGCTGGTATCGACATATCGCCCATTCCACTGCCCTTCGGTCACGAGATGCCAGTTCCCCTGCCAAGGCCAAGTCGTGACTGCCAGTGACTGAGGTCTTGGCCATCCTTTCCGCCAATTATGAGCCGGGCTGCAATGGACCTCACTCAACCCGCAAGGCTGAGCCATCGCCTTCCAGCTCAAACCCTCTCCATGTTCAGGTTTGACTCCTTCAGCGACTGGCAAGATTCCCTCCAGCAAACCTGCCACGCCAAACTGTTCCGCGCTATCCGTTTCGACCGCTGGCAATCACTTAGAACCTGAAGACTGAAACTTTCACGGCGAGCAGTCAGAGTGCCACCGTAGCGGTAACACCCAACCGCACTTTGCCTCTGTGGCCGCTCATTGGCCATCGCCTCCTCTCTTCGGGCGCTTAAATCTGACGGCGCATTCGACGAGTAAAATGTGGATCTACCTATCCCTGCAGCTCGTCAACTTAGTGCATCCCCATCCCGGCAGCCGTCACGCTTCTCTGCGCTCTCATTGGTCTGTGCACCTGTCCATCACTTGTGCGTCGGCTCGCTGACGCCCAAGGCAAGCATTCAGAACCAGTTCTCGACCCTGTCGACTCCAACAGATCGACCACTCACAAACGGTTAAAAATGGCCTGGCCCGATGCTTCCATTAGCCAGGACCCAATCAGAACAGAGAAGCACGTGCAACGGCCACCGAGTCGCCCTGTCCATGCCGCCGGGAGATGTGAGCGATATGCAAGGGTGCGACTCACTTCATGCACACCAAAGTCGCTCCGGTCACCAACTGAACCACACCCAGCGAGCGGTGCACGCCCAATATGGGGAGATAGGGACAGATCAATCCTGGCTCGGCGGTTGCAGAGCGACCAAACTAGGGTGCTTTCACACCACCACTCTTCGATGGATGGCACTGGCTAGGATGCGATATTATCGCCAACTTTCCGGCCCCCGATATCTCTTGGTTTTTCTCTTTTCTGTTCTCTGTTTTCCGACAACCGTCAAGTATACCTCTCTTTTGCTTTTGGATTTATTTATTTTCGCTTAAAAGGCTGTGCCTTTTGACGACGACGAATACACCGAACGACATTTGCAGACGGCATAGAAGATCTGCTCCGGGATTGCCGTCCGGCTGATCTGATCTGCGAGCCGGGCGCAAAAGGCGGGGTTGGTCAGCTTCAGGGACGAACACAGCGGTATCTTGAGAAAGGGAAACACGTCTTCTTGACGAGGTCGGAAGTGGGTTGGATTGTCGATACTCGACAGTTGTGCCCGACATACCGAACCGCTCTGTGTCGCAAAGACGTCCAGCAGCAATCGCCAGAATGCTCTTCTCAACTCTCCTCGCCGCCGCCCTCGCGGCATCGGCATCAGCACACACCGTCTTCGTCTACCCAGGAACGCGAGGCAACAACCTGATAACAAACGACACATTCCCCTACGGCATGCAATGGATGTATCCATGTACGTTCCTCGCCTCCTCTTTCCTTTTCGCCTTACCCAATCCATCTTTCCCATAGCAGCACTAACACTCCCCTCCCAGGCGGTGGCATGCACACAACCACAAACCGCACATTCTGGCCCACGACCGGAGGCGCCGTCTCCTTCCAACCGGGCTGGTTCCAGGGCCATGCATCGGCCTTCATGTACGTCAACCTTGGCTTCGGCACCGACGGTCCGGGAGGCGGCCCCCCCAACATGTCGAACCCGATGGTGCCGCCCTTCCAGCTGATCGGCCCGTCCAAGAACCCGTACCCGGGCACTGTGTGCTTGCCCCAAGTACCGCTGCCGGCGGGAGCGAATGTGAAGGCGGGCGATAATGCGACCATCCAGCTGGTGGAGCTGGCTGTGCACGGAGCTGCGCTTTATACTGTACGTCAACCCTCCTCCTACCGCCTTTTTCTCTTGGCAAAATACTGACTTGTTTGGTGAAACAGTGCGTAGACATAACCTTCGTCGAGCCAAACGACCCGCGCCTCGAGGAGGTGAACGAGACCAACTGCTTCAACAGCAATGACATCGGCTTTGCCGACGTGTACACCATCACCACGCGCGTCAGCGGCGCGACGACGAACGTCACCTCGGGCGCCGAGGAGAGCGTGTCGTTCTACTACTTCGGCCGCAACCGGTCGCGCGGCTGGCTGAGCTACGTGGCGTGGATGCCCATTGCTCTGGGCGGGTTGTGGGTCTTCCTCTGACTCGATTGAGGAGGGGGGTGGGGTGGGAGATTATGGGGAGTGAAAACAAGTTGGTGAATGGTGATGGGAGAGACAGAAGAGAGTGGCTGATCCCCCCTCTGTATATTCGCATATATACCGGCGTTTTTTATGGTCGAGAGATATCCGGGGTTGTTTTTGGTTGGTTTTCTTTTCTGTTTCCTCCTCCTTTGGGTTCCTATTTACTTGTTAATGGCCTCGGCTGCTGGCCTTGGATGGGTAGTCGACTTGGAGACCTGGGCACCTGAGTGCCGCAGATGCAGAAGGTTGTCGGAGGGAAGACGAGATGGTGCTGTCGCCAGAGTCCTTTGCGGATTCCTCTTGTGTCAATAGACCTCGGCTGCAATATTGATCTGATCTGATCTCCGTGACTTGTCGGTTATTCGATGCGCTGTTGTCTTTGTCTAGGTTCATCTTTTGGGTTTTGGGACGTCGCTGCGATGTGAGTACCGTACTCATTTCGGCCGCACGAGACCTAGCTGGAAGAGTGGGAACCCTCAAGTGGGAAGAGTCGACGACGTTCTGGAGGTATGTCGTCCATCACAAGCTTATATACGACTCGGCCCCCAAGTTGCAAGAGTCAAAGACGTTCTGAAGATATGTCGTCAACCGCAAGCTAATATACCACTCAACCCCAATTCCCACACAGCTCGGCATTCTTGTGCAGGTAAGGATATCTGACGCTTAGTTAGCTCTTGGGTACGAACATCCCAATCACGGGGAATGGCTTCCACAGTCATCCATCTAAATAATCGGGATCACGAGAAGTTTCTATTTTTGAGGTCGCCCTCCTGCGGGATATCATCTGTAATAATTCATACAGCAAGCCCCATACGTTCGATAAATGCCGTGTGCCTCTTCGCCAAAGCCCCGAGATTCCCAGCCCATAAACACACATTAATTCATGTCGCACCCGTAAAACAAACAACCGACTTTTAAGTGATACCACATGGGGCGTTGAGGTAAACTTCCCGAAGCTCGGTAGAAACATCCTCTAACATGCCACCATTCATGATGACGACCTACCCGTCTGACTCTCCCTAACGAAGATGGTGAGGAGCAGGCATGATGATGGTGGAGGAGGAAGGCAAGCACTGCAGTAGGTACTCCAGGTGGGCTCTTGCTCGCTTGCTGTTTCCAGACACCAGCAAAAATGGACATGGAACACAGTCAGAATAACAGCGTGAATGCAAGTCGTCCACCTCATCAACCTCAACGTCCTCTTCCGAAACATGTATGGGCGTATCCCTCGTCGGGGCCACCCTCATCTGGCTGCTCCTCGACCGCAAGTCCGAAGTCGGTACGGCACTGTGTCCTGATTGGTGTTGTTGGTGCCCTTCTTTATTCGAGGGGCCGTTATATCGAACAAGACGGGCACTGTCGGTGGACTAGACTAGGCCCAGATGCCGTCGGGAGCCCGCATAGGAACACCTCTTGCCCAGCTGGTGTGGTGGCAGGGCAGGGAAGGGGATATCATCAACGGATGCTGGCATACTCACCTGGACATGACATATCACCTGCGGAGGCCATGGGGCTGGGAGAGAAGCGTGTAAATGCTGCAATGGGGACTTCTAGTCTTAGTAGCAACCATGAATACCAAACATGCAATACCAGGTCCCGTCTTGCTCATTAATCATTCCGCTCATTCATGGTCCCATACCACCTCTCTAAAAGCCCGTTACCTCCAGGCAGCCCCCCTGGCACCTAGACTACCGCAAGTAGGCAAGACATTCGGCTCCCACATCCTTGACCCTCTGCTCGGCCCCCTTCTTGACCGCATCCCGGATCCACTTCTCCGCATCAAGAGCCCTGACGGTATCCCTCGCCTCCCCGCCGATGGCAAGCACCATGCCCAGCGCCATCAATGCCCGGTAGAGAACCTCGCTGTCGGTCTGGTCGTTGATGACCCTGCCCAAGATGTTGCAGAGCAGGGCTAGCACATCGACGCCAACTTCCGCAATGTCAACAGCGTCCTTGTTCTTTTTGTGTTGCAGGTAGGCCAGGCAGGTGTAGTTGAACGCAGCACTGGTGAGCGCGATCTGCACATTGCGGTTCGTCTTGCCAATGGCACCAGCACCGGCGTTGGCTTGCGAAGGCACGCCCTCGGAAACGCCGACTATGCGCTCGAGGGTGGAGAGAACGTCGTGGGCGCTGTTTGCGACTACTGATCGGCCCGCTGGGGATGCAAAGAGGTTGGTGATTGTGCGTAGGGCCATCATGACGGTGTTCTCGTTGATCGGCGTCCCGGGGTTGTCGGCATCGGGTTGCAGAGCAGCCGAGAGGGCTGTCTGGACGATGGAATCGTGGATTCTCAGCAATGCCGGAGAGGGGGCGATGCAGCGGAGGAGATCTAGACCGGGCAGGCGATCTTTATACGGCCAGTCGGTGGAGAGCTTGATAACCAGGGACACTGCTGCATCTGTGATGTTGGGCACCTTGGTAGTGCCTGAGGCCGCTGTGAGAGTGCTAACGAGGTCCTTGAGAGTGGACTCCTGCGCCGGGTTGAGTGCGTGTTGCTTGTTGCCGCTGGCAATCAGGTTGGAGTTGACAGACAGGATCTTCTTTTGAATCGGCTCGAACTTGGCTTGCGTGAGGGTGATATACTCCGCATGAGGCAAGTACTTCTTCTTCGAAGCTGCTGTATCATCGCCAGGCCGGTAACGAGCCTCGCTTCCAAATGGATCTGCTCCTCCGGAAGGCTCCTCTGGCCCTTGACCGATCGTCGCGCCCTTAGTGTTCTCAGTGATGAAGTTTGCGACGCTGTCGAGATAGGTCAAAGGAAGCTCGTTATCGCCGAGGAACTTGGTCGCTCGCTCGTAAGGGTTCTCGGACAGATTGTAGGGAAGTTTGAGCGGGGGCTTTCCGTCCTCGATGTCCACGTCGAAGACGTAGTCGTATTCCTTGCCTTGATATTCGACCTTCTTTCCGCTGCTGCCAGCCGCGTCTACCACTGTGCCGACTTGGATCCACTCCTGCCCACCTAAAGATACTGTTAGATATATCCCTGCAAACGGTATGCTGGGCGAAGACGGCATGCGTCCAGGGATGATGGTACTCACTTATTGACCACTGGTGAGCAGTGACGGATCCGTCTGATTCCTTGATCATCTTCACTTGACCCTCCTTGTTGCCAGAGTATGTCTTCAACCACTCTGGCCCATCCAGCTTCTCCTTGTTGATGGTTTGGTTGAGTTGCTGTTGCGGTATGGCAGACGCCTTGACGGAATCTTGGAACTGCGCTACCGTGTCTGGGTCAGCGACTCGCTCCGGACTCCTGCTGAACACTCGAACCACGTTGTCGCTCGCGCCAGAGACGATGTCACCAGATTCTGGGCAGACTGCGACGCTCCAAACCGAGATTGCCGGATGTGTGATAGTCTGTACGCAGTCGGTACCACTCCATATCCGCACGGTCCTGTCTTCTCCTGAGCTAACGATTTCTCCGGTGGAGAGGGAAGCGAGCGAGTATATGTAGCTGTCGTGTCCGTGGAGCTCCCCGACCGGCTCGCCGTTGACCTTCCATAGCCTGATGACTCCATCGTTGCTGGCACTGGCAAAGTGCGCGCCGCTGGGGTGACCCTTGAGGCCGTTGGGCACCTTGCACAGAGCGCGGACAACGGCTGGCGTAGGCATTATCGCCACTGGCTGAACCTCTCCACCGGAAGATTTGCGCAGATCGAACAACCTGACATTGTTGTCGGCGCTTCCTGTGATCACCGTATTCTCGTCCAGCGCCAGCACGGCCCAGACGCTCTTCGCTGACTCCTCGCTGTCGTGCTTCAAGAGTAGCTCGGTCTCCCACTTGCCGACGCTCCAAACGCGAGCCTGACCATCCCATCCTCCGGAGACGATCCAGGTGCCCTTCGGAGACACATCCAGGGCGCACACATTGTGACCATGTCCTATCAGCAGTCGCTCGGCATTGTCGGCTGGTGTGGCGGTCGGTTTGCGGACCTCGATGATGGTATCCTGACCGCCGGAGACCACCAGTCCTTCCTCGTATCCCTCTGCTTGTCCTGGTGGAATATATGTCAACGAGTTGATAAAGGCATGACCCTGGGTGGTGATGAATGCCTCGAACTGGGGCGGGGATGCCGTGGTCCTGCGCCAGGCCCGAACGGTCTTGTCGCGAGAAGTCGAGAGGATGAGGTTCTCGTTGGGAAAGAGAACGGATCGCACCTGGGGGAATGCCAGTCAGTCACCCGTTCATGGCTTTACATGGCACCTCTCACACGGCACCTCAGGCTAGGCATGGTACTTACATCGGCTTCGTGGCCACGCAGCTGAGCCGACAGCTTGAACTCGGACATCTTGCCGAGGTTCGGAGTCTAGTGAGCAGTAGACCAGAGGCGCAGATGCTCGCTTGACAAAAGACGACGTTCTGTCCGTGGTTGGCTGTGAAAGTGAAGACGCTAAGGTACCTTATGCACGAAGCTGAAGAGCAATGCAGAAGCGCGACGTTCGAACAATGTTCAATATGGCAGAGTTTGGGAAGTCATTCGTTCCAAGTGGCCAGTTGAGCGGGCCGACAGGCAGGAGCTTCGACCGTGTTCCGTCGTGGTCTTGACGTTAGGTATGCTCCGCTCGCGGCTTTACAATTGGTCAGAAAGATGAAGCGACAGCTGGGAGGACCGCTTAGGTAAGTGGATCTGGGAAAGAACTCCGACTCAGATAGTCCAAGCTGACGTCACGCTTTCACCATAACCTTGTACGAATGTCAGTTCATTTTCGCACGTCTCGCTACCTTAAGTATGTCTAAAAACACAGCTCTAGAAATTGGCTTCGAACTGCGAATTTAGTAAAGCTCTAGCAGCAATGAATGTCAAACTTGAATGTCGACGAAGGAGCTCGTTGCTGAGCCGGATTGGGAGACAGCAGCTACCCCGCATCTACCCCAACTTGTTCCATGTCCGAATATCCATCGATTACCCCGCAGTGAGCCTCGCTGTCCGATAAGCTCACCCGCATCCTTATCGGATCGACTTGGTCATGTGACCTCGCCTTGCCTCCCCCACCTTTGGCGATAGCGCGCCCCGTGGTGATGGCTTCCACTTAATTGCTCGAAACCAGCTTCAGTAGTCCTGCTTCGGATCCGTCCTTCTCCCTTCCATTATACTGCTGGAACTTGATGATAAACTCCTTCTCTGTATAGATCGAATCGTCACTTTCTTTTGGAGTCGCCATTAACGAACGCCTGCCTACCTTAACGACCGTTACGAATCTCGCATTCTCCTTCCATCACTCTCGACATCGACAACGACTTCCGATTCTATCGACCACCGGATTCCCATACGCGTCCACAACCTTACCTTAACCTCTACGTCAACCAACCTCCTGGGTCGCTCGGTTTCGTCTCGTCCACCGGCGTTCTTTTTGGCACTTAGCATTCGTTGATACCCCTCGAGACTCCAAGTCTTTCGCTGCTCTTGCGCCTTGCCATTTCTGGCTGCTCGAATATCAAACCCCGGCCTCCCGACTTTCAGCTTCTACTCGCGTTGGCAACGGCGAGGCACCTTTTTTTTGGTGAACACTGGTTATCAGCACCCTCACTACCGCTCAAATGGCTTCGGACGCCCCTCGGCAATACGTTCCCTTGACATGCCACGGCCACTCGCGGCCAGTTCCTTACATAAGCTTCTCGCCGCTGGAGAAGGATGATGTTTACTACATGATCTCGGCTTGCAAGGGTAACTTTACCGCATCGTGCGTCTCTTGATGTGGTGAAAGTGCTGACGCGTCAAAGATGGAAATCCCATGCTTCGCGACGGCCAAACAGGAGATTGGTATGTCCGCACGATACCCTGAAGTGATCTGATGCTAACTACAACACCAGGATCGGCACTTTCCTGGGCCACAAAGGAGCTGTCTGGCAGGCCAAGTTGAGCCCCGATGCTGCTACAGCTGCCACTGCATCAGCAGACTTCACCGCGTAAGCAACTTCCCAAATCCGCACTGCGAGCCCGAAAGCTAACTCCTAGCAGCAAGATATGGAACACATACACCGGCGAACTCCTTTACAACCTTCAGCACGACCACATCGTGCGTGCCGTCGCATATCCCTTCGACAACTCCGGCATGATCGCTACCGGTGGGTTTGAGAAGAAGCTGCGCCTCTTCGACCTTCAAGAACAAGAGCCCGCCGCAACTGCCGGAGCGAACGGTGAATCCACAATCACCCCTGTCACCATTCCAACATCACAAGCGTTTGAGATCGGTGAGGGTTCGCACACGGCAGCCATCAAGTTTATCGCCTGGGCTATTGACCCAAACGTGATCATCACGGCATCTGGCGATACCCTTCGGTGGTTCGACCTGCCGAGCCGCCAGTGCATCCGCACCGAGAAGCTTGACGGCGAGATCAAGTCGTGCGAGCTTGTGTCACTGGCACCCTCGCACAGCTCGCCAACCGATATTGGCAGTGGGCTTCCAGTCTTGGCCGTTGCGGCTGGCAAGACGGTATGCTTCTGGGGCGGCGAGAAGGCTGACAAGGAGCTGAAGCGGATAACCCTATCCCACGGTGTTGCCAGTGTCGGTCTTGACCTCAAAGGCGGAAAGTTTGTCGTGGGGGAGGATCCTGGCACTTGGGCTCACGTCTACCGATGGGATGATGCTGTTGAGATTGGTGAGTTTCTTCCTCGGCGATCCTCTTGCATGGCTCAACTAACTCGTCTTCAGATGTCCACAAAGGTCATCACGGTCCCATCTGGTCCATCGCCTTCTCGCCTGACAACAATCTGTACGCCACCGGCTCGGAGGACGGCACCATCAAGATGTGGAAGAACTGCGAGGGTTTCTACGGCCTCTGGCGCGGCGTAGGCGGCGCTGTGGCCGCGGACCGGGGCACCGACTAGGAGGTCGGCAACCGCTCGCAGACACAGTCGACCACCGTCATCCTGGACATCCAAGACAACAAGCTCAGTGTCGCTCCCACCAAGAAGAGCGAGAAGCCCAAGACCGGCAACGGGCCTCTATCGGATCGCACCAGCCACCATAACAACACCACCAATCGACCTCCCACAACAAACAAGAAGCCACAGCCGGTCGTACAGGTCAAGGATGCCAAGGAACAGGACAATTCCGGAGCAAAGGCGCTGGAGGAGTTTCAGCGTCGTCTTCGTCAGCACCACATCTCGGTCGCCAGGGATAAAGAGAACTGATAGCGGCCTTTCACAGCGCACTCCATATCCGAGGTTTCAATTCAGCCCAGCACCGGAGGCTTCAACCCAATCCCAGCATGCATTTAGACGTCATTCAGTTATTTCCACAGTTTTTCAGCTTTACAGACGTCTTTCCGAGCTCCAATATCAGTGAAAGGGGTGCAGGTGAGGGCCAATACCACCCGCAACACTTATCGGGCTGGAACTGGGACGGACAATATGCTCAAGGTGTTGGGTATGCATTGTTTACTTTTGCGGCATGCATAGACTTTGGAAGGAAGTTCAGTCTATCAACGAGTTTAGGTTGACTATGAGGAGGAGTTAGATTGCTAGACGATGTTTCCGTAGCAAATCCCAAACAGACAAGTGCATTGTTCATTTGGTGTCGCGTGTGTGAGTGCCGTTCGCGCATCCGCTTTGCAGTCGACAACGGTGGAGTTCATTTTTCGTGCGTCTTTCCAGCAAAACTGACAGATTCATCAGCGCAGCCCCTGAATGCCAAGGCTACCTGCCTCACATCTTGTAGCAGCAGCCCGCTATTATCCTCCAGGCTGCAAAGACCATGCTGTCCGGGCACTGATTACAACGGGCATACTCAACAATGGTCAATCAACAATCACTGACAAGGACAGTTCGTGCAAAGTTACGGGAGTATTCATTCCCTTGCCCTAATATGCGTAGATAGACTGTCCATCCGGTCAAGAAGATTGCTAGAACAGGCTTGCCACCGCATCCTCATCTCTCGTGATGCCATCCTCCGTCCAAAAAGGCTTCATGTCACGACATGCCTCCCATCTCTCGTCGACTCGACGTGCAACGTCCACGTCTACCTCCTTCTTATCCTCTGCCTTGTCCTCCGACTAGTCCTCCGAAGCCGCCTGTCCGTCCTGGCTCTGGGCGTTGTGGTCGGCCACGGACTGGACGTGGGCCGAGATGGTGTCCTTGGGGGGACGGATGCCGCCCATGGCGCGGGACTGTGGGCAGATGGGCAGTTAGTGTGACGTGCCATTGACAGAATGGAGATTGAGGATGGTCATGGACCAGGAGCGTGATCTATGGGAGCCATGACGAGAATGGAAGGAGAGACAGATGAAAATGGGAAGGTGAAAAGCCCTTGACAGGAAGCATGATGCGGTGGAAATGCTGGATTTGTGGACGGCGGGCGAGAACATGTTGCAAACAGGGGGGGGGACAATGAGGGTGGAAAGAGAAGTGAAGATAGAGGACAGGAACCGAAAGAATGGGAAAACAGAAACGACCTACCTCAGCGCTCGTCATACGGCTCGCATCCTCCTTGGTGATCTCAGCCTCGGGCTTGGAAGTGATCTCCTCGGCGACGTGCTTGGCGTTCTCCTGCCTGTCGTGGATGCTCTGGGCCGTGGCTGTTTGTCCACCAGCGTAAGTCGGTTTTTCTAGATGCCCCGGTTTGCATAGAGAAAACGTGGAGAATAGAGGGGAATGTTAGGGGGAGGGAGTGGAGGAAGGGAGGAAGCGTAGACTAACCGGCTACACCACCAGCAGGCGGGTTGCCTCCCCCTGGGGCCTCGGCCTTCTTGAGCTCGTCAACGAGGGACTCTTCGACCTTCTCGCCGGCGATGGCCTTGAAGTGGAGGTCGTCCTTGGTTGGAAGGGACATTGCGGTAGGTTGTTGTGTGTTAGAGTTGGATTGGTGTTGTGGATGAAGTAGAGTGAAGAATTGAAGCGAAGGTCGGGTGTGTTGGTTTCAGTGGCCGAGGAAGATTGGAGGTTGAAGTTGGAGGGTCGTGAATTAGTGGAAGAAGACTTGTTCTCATACTTGGAGGAGGAGGAGATTGGAACTGAAGTTTGCACGCAGACTGGAATAACCGGAGCTGACGTTCCTTGAAGCGAAAAGATTCCACTGGATCCTGCATGTTAGCCAGCTGAGGAGGAAGGTGCTTTTTCGTGGTTCTCGTTGATGCAGAGGAGTGCTATTTTTGAGGAAGGAACCAGCGGCAGCAATACCACCTGACCACTCCCTTTCGGACCTTCCAGGTTTCGCTCCAGGTACACCGATTTGCGCCTTCCAGTCCGGACAGAATTGAATGTGCCATATGTTCATCTCCAATCCGGAAAGTCCTGCTGTGGAATTCTGTAAGGAGCATGGAGACCGACCGAGCCTTCCATTTGGTGATATCGCTTGGAGGTTTGAGACGGAACCAGGGAGAACTGCTTGCATGAGGAAGGCACAACCTGGAAGCATAAGGTATCTTGGCAGATGTCAGGCAAGTTGCTCGACTTTGGTCTGTTTCCGCGTTTCCGAGAATGCTGGTACCTGTGGCTTGATGAACAACATGTTTGTTTTCCCGGCGCTTGGCCTCAAGCTTGACTGATAGACACTACACCTCAGACTTCAACGCTGTTTCCACCCACGCTCCTAATAACGCCATGACAGTTCTCCAGAAACCCGCGTAATTCTATCTTCTAATGCTCCGTGGTTTCCTCCTCGCTTGCTATATCCTCCTCGCAGTACGTTCCCTCATCTTCCACCTCCATCGCCTCCCCCGTCTGAGCCACCTGGTGTCCATGCCCGCCATTCTCCATCTTTCGTGCACCCCTGAGCCCCTTTTCACTCTGCAAGATGGCCTCCAGTTCGTCAAATATCCGATCATCGGTCAGACACACGTCATTCCAACCTTGAGTCCCCTGCGCAATTTCCCTGATGTCACCACGCCGGGCAATTTCGTCCTGGATGCGATCGGACAGGTGGGCGTAGATGTAAAAGAAGCACTGCTCTTCGTAGGCGAGTGTGGGTTCCTCATCTGCCCCCAGCACAGGCTGGAGGATGCCCAGCACCTCGCCGTCGAACTCGATCTTGTGGCGCATGTACATCTTCCAGGCGAGGTAGTGGTCCCAGTCTGCGAAGATCCTGGGCTTGGGGAGGACCTCGCGGCGGGGAGGTGACTGCATGCGATGGCGGGTTCCGTTGCGCTTCATGAGCTTGGCCTGGAGGTCGGCGACCATGGTAGTCTGCCGATTGGTGGTGAGGCTCAGGTGCGATATGGAGCCGAGTAACTGCTTAATTCTGGCATTTTGGTCTCTGAGATTGGCCTCGAGGTTCTTGATCAACATCTTCTGTCGCTGGACCAGTGTTTCAAGCTGGTTGGTGATGTGTGGGAGCCCGGTATCGCCAGTGGAGGCAGTCTCCCGACCCGAGGATGAGGCCACTGGTGAAGTCATCGTTTTGGTCGAGCTGGAAATGCAATGTAGTGATGTCGTAACGGTGCAGAGACTGTTTGATAGACGATTGGAACTCCCAACTCGTGCGTGAAGACTGGAGTACGACTGGAACTTGGGAAAAGACGTCGAGAAGGCAGACCGGGGGGGACAAGTCGCAGGTGCATTGCGTACTACCAGGAAGGTAGGTCCCCTTACCCACGCCACACACTTGCCCAACCCTTAGCAACCTTATTCTTGACCTGATCTCCATCATAAACTTATGCACATCTCATGTAGAGCCCACCTCAGTTCTCCAGGTCTCGCCTAGTCCGATATCTGAATCGAAGATTGGACGATATCACGTCATACTATCAGACGACGGAACAATGTCTTTCTCACCAGTCCTGGAAGGTAAGGTTGATATCCATAGAGATAAAGCACGCCCTGGTATGTAGTTCCAAGTCTCTCCCACTACTCCAATACAGAATCACTAGCCGTACCAGTGGCCATATCATCAAGAGAAAAGTGGGATACCCTCAGACAGATTCAGATGAGTCACCACCCACTGGGACCATCGCCTACAGCGTCACGGAGCGAGTATCCCCCCTCAACAACAGAAACAGCCACCCCCACCCCCCTAGCAGCCCTTCAGCCACTCAAAGACCACGCTCGGCTTGAGATCCTCAGCCGTCTTGCCAACCACGCAGTCCCGAATGAAGTCCTCGCGCAGGTTCCGTCTATCCTTACTGCTTCCGAGGTGACCGACGACAAACTAGAACTGCTGCTCCTCCGTGCCAATGGTGTCCCGGAGTTAACTAACACCTCACAGCCCAGAACTGCACCCGCTTCGTCGTTAGTCCTAAAGCGGCGAGGTGCCTGTGTTATTCCGAAACATGGCATGTCATACAAAAACGCATTACGGGGACACTTGCACACAAGATCACGCAAAAGCCCAAGCAACAGACGAGCCCGTGAGACTTCACTTTTCCATTCACTGCCGTCTTTGAGGCGATGACCAGAAAAGTGACCTGCCCGATATCCGGAATTTACCATCTACACCGCTCACCGCATGTCCCGAGTCATCGCAGACGCAGACGCCTAAAACCAGCTCTGCTTCAAGAACGTAGCCACAACCCCATCAAAATTCGGGTTCGGCTGCCCACCGGCTCCGGCGGCGGGGGCAGTCTCAGCGTACGAAACGCCCGCGTCAAAGAGCTGAGCCTCCATCCAGCTGCCGAACAGCTCCGCATCAACCGACGCAGTATTACTGGGTCCAAAGTCTCCAGCTGCTGCAAACGCAGACTCATCGCTGTTCGCACCCGTCCCGGGGATATAGACAGGATCCATAAACGAATCGTCAAACACACCTCCCACAGACGGGTTGCTGCTGGCGTCTGCCTGTAGGCGGTTACTGCGCGCCCGGTCAATGACGGTCCGCGTCTTGGAGTCCAGCTCCGCGATGGCGCGGTGCATGGTGGCGACATGCGCGTTGCCTGTCTCATCCTCCAGGCGCTGGAGGACCTGGAGGGAGAAGTCGATCAGCGCCAGGTCCTCGTCTACCAGGCCGTGGTGCGGGTGGGCGAGGCTGTTGACGAGAAGGAAGATGACGCTGCTGAAGAAAGCGCAGCAGACTGACCTGGTTGGTCGTTAGTAGGGGGAGACATGAGGAGGGAGGGGAGGAGTGGAGAAAGGGGAGAATACCAGAGGATGTATAAGTCCTGCTGTGGGAGGAGGGCGAACAACTTCATGTTTTCCCGTGACCTCAGGACGAGAGACTGAAAGCTATCGGGGAGGGAGCTCGAAGGGAAGGGCGTGGCGTGCTCTTCGCTCACAGCCTGGCTGAACCCGCGTAACGTCTCGAGCCACTGGGAATCGTACGCGTACGCATGGTGTACCCTAGCCAGCACTTGCAACCGCGTGAAGTGCATGACCATAAACGCCCGGAAGGTAGTCAGATCCGATATGTGAGGCAACATGTCCGGCTTAAACTCCGCCGGCAGGGAAGCATGCCACTGGTCTAATGCCCTCTCCAGACGTTTGCTGTGCTCATCCCTCGTCGCAAGCGGCAGCCTCTCCGCCCGGACGGAGAACAGCCACTCGTACACCTTGCCCTGGATCCAGGCGAATTGCACGCGCTTGCGGAAGAAGTTGACGCTCGTGGCGTTTTCGGCGAAGAATATGCCCACGCCGTCTGGGGGCGACTCCTCGGGCAGTTCGATGTCGATGTCGTTCTCGTGCAGCATGGCCGGTTGGCGGATGCGGAGGGCGATGTCGCGGTCGAGGGTATAGAGGATCCAGAAGATGCGCTGGCGCTGGGTGATGATGTCTGGGTCGAGGTGGTTGGTGCCTTGGAGGGTGTTGATCCGGAGGGAGTGGGCGAGGCGGACGGCTGTCGCTACCAGGACCGTGGCCGGTTTGGGATCTGATGTGCCGTAGAAGATGAAGGCTAGGCCAAGGACGACTTGGATGCCGAGGAGGTCTTCTTCACGGGTGACGAGCTGGTTCAAGACGGCTTGGGCGTTCCGGACATAGACATCCAATGTCCCTCGAGGTGAGGAGATGTCGATGTATGTGTGCCGACGAGAGAGAGCCAGTACAATGTTGATGGCCGCCCAGACGGCGGGGTCCTGCTGCGAGGTGGGTGTGGAGTACCAATCACGGAGCATCCGCATGAAGGTTGGCTCGTGGAATAGGGGCACGACACGGTTGGCGCCGTTGAAGTAGCTAGAAACGGAGGGCAGTATATCCCGCAGAGGAGGTAGTGCGTAACCAGCTTCGGAACGGGGCTCGCTCACTTCACTACCTATAAAGTCCGTGAGTGACTCTGGCGTCAGTGCCAGGAGATCAGGGGGCAGAGATGCCGTGTCGGTTATGATGACATTCTCCTTGGAAGTGGGGATGGTTCTGTCGGGCTGGTCGGGCCTGTTGTCACCCTCGAAGGCCTTGAGTCGACCTTCGAGCTCCCTGAGGCGCGTCTCCAAGACATCTGCCCGTGACCGGCTATACAAAAGACCTGGTCAGCAAGGACGTACCCCAGCGCATATACATGACGGTCTGGGGCACTTACGGGATGGCTTTGGGGTTGGGTGTCCTGGTCAGGGGTGTGTAAGTGCAGGATGCGGATCCGTAGATCTTGCAGTGAGAACATAGCGGCTTGGCCCGGTCACACTTGATCTTCTTCATGAAGCAGAGATCGCACGCCTGCAGGACTACATGTCAGCAAGAGTCCAGTAAGGCGTTGTGATAGGTATGTTCAAGCATTGGCTGACCTTTCTCCTGCTCTTCCTGGGCAGCTCGTTCACGTTGTCTACCTGGCCCATGCTGTGGATATATCGACAGACACCCTTGAAATGGCGAACGGGCCCTATTCTGGGTCGTTTGAGTCGAGTACTGGTCACTGTGCTTCAAACTTCCGATGGGCCAGCTTTCATTGAGCAAAGACAAGCTTCACAGCACATGGCAAGTCAAAGAAGGGGACAACACCGCGGCTCTGAACGCCGCGGAGTTCAGATGCTGACACATCAAAAACCCGAAGGATTTCCTGGACCAGGGAACATGACCACATGCCTCGACTCCCAGCTTCCCGTGCCTCGGCAGCCAGGCAACTGCTCCTATGATCCCTCTCGGACAGGCTTAGAGACCATGTGCCTTGATTCGACAACTGAAACTCCCCTCAGGTTCTACAGTACCTAATGATCCATGTCGAAGTGGAAAAGGGGTAAAATGTTGTCGTTGGAATAAAGTTGGTGCCCAGTGCTGGGAGAAGACCTGGAAGGTAAGGTACATACCATATGCGGGGCACCTTCAGATGTGCCCCACTTGGAGACATTAGCGCGCTGTGAACCTCCGACCTCGTTCGCCCATTGTCCCCCGTTTGGAGCTTCAACATCAATTGCTTCATTCAGTATTGTCCGTTGCTCTGCCGTTGTCTCGCGCTTTGGATTTACAACGCCACTTTGCTACATTTTCTGCCACTTATCTGCAGCTAGGCACATATCTGCTCCCCTTTTTGATGACTACCTACCTAAGCACGACAATCACCGCGTCTGCAACCGAAAAACGCGACGCGACGTGAGAACCGGCTGTCACCCCTGTCTGGCCTTCTTGGAGCTCCGTAGCAACGCCGCATTTGCTGCCCCATAGCTTCAACGATTATCGCTGCTCCCCTGCTCCCCCGGATGCAGTTATAACACCTGTCGCAGGGGCCTGGCCACCAGGGGTAGCTCGGCAACATGGACGACGACGATCGAGGTTCGCGAAACCCTCATACCCCCCATTTGTCCAAGCTGTCGACTAACAAGTTGTGTCCCCACAGACTCCAATGGGAGCTCCGAGAACGAGCAGGAGCAGGAACAGGAGCAGGAGCAGGAACAGGAGCAGGAGCAGGAGCAGGATGAGGTCATGGAAGATGTTGACGAGGGCGAGAACGAGAACGAGAACGAAGGAGAAGACGAGGAGAATGAAGAGGAGGACGCCGCCGAGCCCGAACAAGAACAAGACGATGCCGAGCCAGACGCCGATGTTGACGACACACAAGACGCCACCCACCCAGACGGGCCCTCTGACGCCGTAGATGCTACAGGGAAGGCATCATCTACGGCTGATGGCGCGGCAATAGCAGACCCGCGCGTGCCACCCTCCGCCCAAGTACGATCAACCTCTGCCCAAGTACGATCACCCTCTGCCCACCCGCCGACCCCTCACTTCCGCCCAACTGTCCGACCTGAGGCAGTCACAGCCCGGCTATACGATATTGTGCCTACCATGGCCGCTCCTCAAGCGACAAGTATCAACGCCCTGGCCGTAACGCCTGACCTGCGGTATTGGATGACTGGCGGCACCGACGGCTACATACGCAAGTACGATGGTGTGGGTACAATAAACGGCAAACAGCTCCTGACCGTCGCTCAGCGACATCCCTTCGTCGATAGTGTGACCAAGGCAGGGATCCTGATGTCATACTGGGAGAACGAAGAGCCGCCGTCAGCTCCACGAAGCGGCGTCGACGAGCATGTTTTATCGCCTGTCTACAGTCTGGCGGTCCACAGCCAAGCATTATGGCTGTTGAGTGGACTGGAAAGTGGCGGGATCAACCTACAGAGTGTGCGTCATGACGAAGGAAAGAGGATACACTGTCTGCGGGAAGGCGGTCATACCAATGCCGTCAGTGTCCTCAACCTGGCGCCGGACGAGAAGAGCGTACTCAGTGGCAGTTGGGATAAGCAAGTCCTAGACTGGGACCTGAACACCGGCCAGGTCATTCGACGATTCGAGGGCAGCGGCGGTCAGATATCGGCCCTTGAGTTACGGCCCGCTAGTGGATCGCCGATTCCGGCCGAGGCGAGCGAGCTGGATGCTCGCAGCGAGACCATGGCGGCCAATAACGACCAGCCCATCACCAATGGGACTTCGGTCAACGGTCTAGATGGTCGGGCAGGTTTAGGGGGGGTTGGAGGGCAGAATGCCTCCGGTGAGGGAGATGACGCACAGGGTTCCCCGGCACATGAGTCTCTATTCGGAAGCCCGGCAGGCTCTCTATTTGGCGATAACGAACCGATGGGAGGCGATGCTTTCGGCGCTGACGAAGATGATGCATTCTCCCGTGCTATGGATATGCCCCTACACGAGGAACCAGCGCCAGACAGCTCCAGCTTTGCCATCGCCTCAGACGCCCCGTCTCAAGAGGGAGCCGGGGGGCCACCTCGGCCGTCCGGGGAGGCGCATGCCAACAGCGGTTCTATACCAAACGGCGGCTTACAAGATGGCGACACAACGATGCACGACAGCAGCTTTTCTCAAGAAGCATCCCAGCAACTACTAAACGGACAAGCAGTTGACCACTCTTCCCTCCCAGACCAACAATTCAACACAAATATCCCCGCCCCCGACGCGCCACCCAATAACCTCTCGCAAGACATCAACCAAGACCAGGCGCCCGCCTCACCATCAATGGTCTTCACCTCCGCCGCCGACCCCAACACCAATGGCCCAAACCAAACCAGCACGTCGATGTTCTTCTCCGCCAGTATGGACGGCACGATCCGCATATGGGATCGGCGCGTACGAGATCCAGTTGCCCGGATAGGCACCAGATCTGGCGTGCCCCCTTGGTGTATGGGCGCGTGCTGGTCGCCGGACGGGAACTGGATCTACGCCGGGCGCCGAAATGGCACGGTCGAGGAGTTTAGCATCCACAAGGCTCGGTCCGGTTGGGCGCGGGAGCGGGTGCTGAAGTTCCCCAATGGTAGTGGGCCGGTGAGTTGCGTGCGGGCAATGCCGAATGGGCGGCATCTTGTCTGGTAAGCCTTCTCCTTTTTGCTTGGTTCCACTCCCGCTCCTTATCCCAAGTTCTGTTGATTATGTATCCTGCTTGACAAGCACTAACATGACCAAACAGCGCATCACACGATATTCTCCGCCTCTACGACCTGCGGGACACATCAGCCTTCCGAGGCTCCTCGGTCCCCTTCCTCATTATCCCCGGCCCGCCTAGAGCGGGCGTCATATCTTCCCTCTACATAGACCCCACCTCCCGTTTCATGCTCTCTGCTGCCGGTACGCGGGGCTGGGAAGGCAGTTCAACGGAGTGCCTCATTGGCTACGAGATCAACGTTACGACGTAAGAGAAGCGAACATAGCTATAAACGATGGCGCAGCGGCTCTTGGACAGGTGCAACGTTGAGCAATGATGAACGGCTCAGCGAGATCCCTTTTATATGTTTGGTATTCCGTGAACAGCACTACACTGTATATGCACAGGGAACATCGTGTCATCGGAATGGTGACTGTTCGGTATGCTTGCTTAGACATTGTTGTTGTGTTTGTCCTGTTCTTAGCTAATAGAAGTAGCCGCTTGTTACACGCAAACGATGCTCAGGTGGATGCCAATCCTCTGAAGCTTGTGTTGTATTCGGGGCGTGCCAAGCCGGCCCAACTCAGAGGGGTACATCGACATCATGCCCCGTATAAATTCATGTGTCTCCTTTCTTCCCTACCTCGTCTTCACCCCTTTGGTGCAGAGATGCTTCTAGCCATGGCTTCGTCCTTGGAATGGGTCTATCTCGGATGACATAGGGCACTCGGGGCCGGTGGTTTAGCCATGGTGTGGAGGGAGCTACCAGTGAATCGCTGTTGGCTCGCTCGCCCCGTTCATATATACGACCGATGTTCGCCTGTCCCTTATTCACATTCTACACTCGAGCGATTGTTTTTTCAGGTAATGATTGGCCAAAGACTCCGAGGGAGGCAGACAGTCGAGTGAACTGTTTCACCCGGCCGAGGATTACCCAGATATACTCTGCTATTGTTCTCACAGCTTTCTGGGTATTTAATCCCCGACGCGTCTCTCGAGAATCTCGACCTCTCTCCCATCTCGCAACCTTCTGGACCTCACGATTTCCCCATCTCATAACCCACCCTGTCTACGATTCGGTTGGATCTCTCTCGACACTCGAGCAGTTCTGAGTCGTCGAACTTGCGTATTTCACACCTCCCCGACCTTACTCCCAGAGATATCGTTGCTTCGGGTAAGTCTCGTCTCTCTCTCTCTGTCTTCCAAGTATATTTGTTCCTCTCACATCTCCCCATCTCCATTTTCCGCTCCTTATCCCTGCCAGTCATCCGCAGACCGCCCGTTGCGGAAACAATCCATCATCGTCAACAGGACAAGCCCAGACTGAGTTCCCTTTCTTTCCATTCCGATCCCCTACCACCCACAGAAACAACCCTTCAGAGGCGGGTTCCAGTTGGTAGAGGATATCCAAAGCATCATCATCATCTAACATCAACCTACAGAACAATCAATCGATCAATCCCACAATGATGCTTCTCACGCCAAAGGATCTCGCCGCCGGGCTGCTTCGCCGACCCAGATCCTGGTACTCGACGAACCAAGATGGTCGTTCACCGCCGCCAATCGTGCTGTTCAATGGATGTACCAACTTGTCTCTCAATCGTCCTCCTCCATCCGGTCGAAGCGAGGCCATCTTGCTCTTCCCGGCGAGCTCTGGAACGACATACTCAGCTATGCATCCGACAATCTCAAAGAGATGTGGGAGGATGCCAAAGACGACGGCCCTCGATATACCCTCTGTCAGGCCAAGGTGGTTGAGAAGCAGTCAGGCCGTGCGGTGCTCCGGTGTGTCAAGATCGACTTCGAGAGGACCGTTCAGTGCGGCATGTTGAACAGCCCTTGCGCTATCTCCTGTGTGGAAGACTTCCTTCAGAAACCGACTACGAAAGCCACGCCCATTCTGACGACAAGCACACGCCTATTGCCTCGCGCTCTTCTGGACTACAAGAACGACAAAGGCTTGGACACCGGTTCTGTTGCTAGCCTGGCTGAAGACGGATCCACCGAGGATGCAGAGGAGGCGGGTCACGTCCTCGAGGCCGATGATGATTGTAGCGAGTACCCTGCCGACCTTGACCCCGAAGGCGAAGCCGAACTTGACGACGACGACGAAGGCGACCGCGGCTTCAACGACGAGTCGGAGCAACAGCAACTCAGCGAGGAGGGAGCCATTGACCAGGAACTCACTGAGGAGGAACTCACCGATGGCGAGCTTACCGAGGAGAAATTACCGATGGCGAAGAGAACATCGATAAGGACCAAGACTACTCCCACGATAACAAAGACCTTAAGGAAGGCCGCAACAAAGACCGCAAGGACGGCCATAGCAAAAGCCATAACCCGGAGAATTCCAAGCCGATAAATAACACCAGCCAAGAGCTGATAGAGGAAGAGATCACCGCCGTCATAGGCAGGATGAACATCAACCGGTTCAAGGGCAGCGAGCACATATTCTACGTGACAATCGGCGGTTACAACCAGGACACATGCGTCGGGGCTGGGGACGAAGAAATCGACATCCCGCTCGACAGCGATGATCCGAGGTACGATTGGCGGACGCAATCCTACATGTCTCTATACTACGATCGTCCACATCGTCGTTTATGCCCTCATCAAAATGACATGACGAGTGTCTATCGTCTTTATTAAATATCTCATGTAAACGTATAAACAAAGAATTGGGCTCAAAGATCCCCTGTCCAATTATCCTGGCCGTCATGATACCGGCGTGACCAGTCGCCTATAGCACATATCCGCCATGCACCAGCCCATTGCTTTATACCTCCGAGGCAGAGTGAGTGCTGACCTTCTCCTGTCCATGGGCATGGCCCTGCGCTACTCCAGCGTACCGAACCTCCTTTCTCCACCTCAGACCATCCCAAATAGCCAGAACCGTCACAGCAAGCTGGACCAAGAACAGGGGAATCAAGTTGTACTGCCAGCCCTTCATAACCCTGTAGTGGCTGGCGATATCCTTGCGAACAGCGGGATCGACAATGTCAAGCCGCAGATATGCCGAGAACCAGTTCTGCGGTGTCCATTCCTGGATAGGGTACTTCTGGTTGCCCAGCCTCCGTGCCACGTCAAGATCGATCCTCTGGTGTTTGTGCTTGTTGGTGATCGAGAAGACGTAGCCGAGCGCGCCGATGGTGAGCATCAAGGCCAGGACGTTGGAGACGAGCCACGTGTAGTAGAGCGCGTGACCGAACTTGCCGGCTCTGTTGCGGAGCCAGAGGCTGATGATGCCGCCGACACCGATGAGGACAAATGCCGTCCCTGCTGCGCCGTTGCTGGTGTGGCCTTGATCGACTAACAAGTGCTGCGGCTCGCCCCGGAAATTGAACGTAACAGGATCTGGCATGGTCGCATAGTACACCCTCCAGCTTCCGCTTGCTGTGCTGTGCAGCCAGGCCACCATGCTGCTGATAAATGCTAGCTCGAGGATGGCGTCGACCATGAGCACGCCAATGGCGACTTTGAGTGCTATTGATGTCGAAAACATGGCTGAGAAATTGGCATTGACGGACTCGGGTTGGCTTCAAGTTGACAACGGACCGGCAGTCGGGAAGTAACGATGTTTGGTGTTTCAACGACACACTGGCCAGGGGTAAGGAGAAGAAACAAAACGAAAGAAGTGAAGAAAAGGTCTCGAGCTCGCCATCTTATTACGATTACCTTCTGCTGGTCGCATGCAGTGAGATTTTCAAGGATTTGGCATCTTGGACGAATCGCGAATCTCGCTGCTGCCGGCTAGTGCTGACATGAGGCGGAAATATGCCCTTGATAGGTCCAGCTGAGTGCTGACGGCAGAGGAAATTGTGCGATTCTATTCGATACCGCCCGAAAATACGCCTGTCACTTCGGCTACGTCCGTCCCCGGAGTCGTGATTGAGCACGGCACTGCAGCGGAACGACAGGATTGGTGACGGACCGCTCAGCACTGCCTGCGGCTTGGCAATCATTGTCGGTATGGGGGCTTATTAGACAGCTGATGCCCAGATCTACAATTCAAATCCGAACGATCCAATACCGTAAGCCAGTACTGCCCTACCGGACGACTACGATGATGCCTTGGGCAGTGGCGCGTCTAAGAAGACCATCTGCAGCCAATAGCAGACCGCATACTCGGCGACCGAGAGCAGTTAAAGGAAGGTCTCATTACACATCTCGAGTCTTTGGGGACCAAGAGACCCATATCAGCATATTCCTGACTTGGCTTGTCATCTTCACCTTTTGATACAGTTGTTCCCATTTCCTAATTCCGTTGGCGTTGAGGAAGTTAACTCAAGCATTTCCGCCTCCCAAGAGTTCAACACAGCCCCTGCATTGGACCTAGTGAGTCCTTGGAACAATCTTGTCTGCCTCCAACTCCCCAAAAGTGTCTGACAGCGACTTCCAGGTGTCGTAATATCTGCAGCGCACATCAGTATTGAGAACTATTTCCGTAACTGACAAGCGTCCCGAAGAAGAGGAGGAAGAGTTACTCACCCGGTCCACCCAAATTCCCTAGCCTTACTCATGCTGACGACGATGTCATAGCTTCGTCCCAGCACAAAGTCAAGGAACGCCCAAGTCGCCTGCAGACAGGTCTCAGTTAGCGGATGGCTTTGACAACCTGCTCGGAGTTGCGTACCCTTTCGAAAGCGTCTTTCTGCAGGCCTTCTCTCTCGGCCAGCTTCTCCCAGGCCTTCTTCACCTCCTCTTGCTGGCTCCATTTGGCCAAGGTGATCCTGTTCGCCACCACACTCGGCTTAATCTTGCCCTTCAGCCCTAGTTCTTCCGACATGACACTCAGAGGTGGGTTATCGGTGAGCTTCTTCGACTGCTCGAGTCCCTGAGAACTGGCAGAAGCGAACTGGTCCGCCTTGACCTTCATACCAAATCGCCGGGCGAGACGAGGCCACAGGTTCTGCCAGCTCTCGTGATCACCGTTGTGCACATTGAATGCCTGGTTACCAGCCTTAGGCTCCAGTGCAGCCCACTCGCAGAACTCGGCGTGGAGCTTGCTGGACGTGTAGCAGTTGAACTTGTTGTAGAACACCTCGTTTCCGGGGAATTCCAGTTCGCGGCCGAGCTCCTTGTTTACTGCAGCGTACAGGGCGAGACTGGTAGCCAGGTTCATGAAGTTACCCTTCGCGAACCCAACGACATCGTTGGGGTACGTGACCACCCAGGAGATGTGCGAGTTCTTCTCACAGAACTTGTGGAGGATGTGCTGCTGGTTGTAGTAGAAGTTTGGTGGCCAGTCCCCGCCTTCTAGCCATGGGTCGCTCTCAACCATAGGCACCTTCACTTCACCGAGATGCACGCCATACTGCTTGCATCCACACACCAAAATGATACGCTTGACGTCCTTCACCGCACCCGTTATCTCCAGAGCAGACAGGAAGTTCTGGATCATTGTTCCTACTTAGGTCAGCATTGGTCCAACGTCGAATATGACAAAGGGTCAGGACACACCATTGACGTCCCAGTTCTCCTGCTCGGTGTCCTTCTGTAGGTAGGCAGCAAAGAAGACATATTCTCCCTTGACATCTTTCAGGTCCTTGGCCATGTCCTCAGCTGAGCTGGTCAGGTCGATATGGTTATGCACCACATTGGACGGATACTCGTCTTTTTGGCTCCGAGATAGTGCATGGATGGTCTTCCATTTCTCGGGATCCTTTCCGAGCTGCTTCACAATCTCACGACCGAGAATACCTGCCACACAGGTCAGTCGAATGGTACAAACAATTGTAGAGTGTGAAGCTAGACTTACCGGTAGCTCCTGTGACAATGGCGGACGACATGTTGGACAGGTTTGATGGCAATTCCTTTTAAATGGCAGATGGCAAATTAGTTGCAAAGCTTCAAGTTCCAAATATTTTGGGACCCTCAATATCCCCCGGCGCCTTCTAATCAATGAGGACAATGCCGTTGTGTCCGGCTTCAGGACGTAATGCTTACGATCGGGGTGCTTATCTCACTGCGTGACGTCGACACCCTCCAGCAGACTCGCACATGATTGGCCGACCAGCCCAACGGTCCACGACAAATGCAGGGCTCCAGTGTGACTGAACATCCAGTCATCAAACTCGTCGAGAATTCGAGTACCTCATGACTCTTTTAAGGGGTTAACCCACTGACATGTTCCGGTTTCCCGCTTGTCCCGGCCTCGCAGGGTCTATACAAGAGGAGCCGACATGCCGTCCCCTCTCATATCGCTGCCAGCAGAGTAGATGCGACTTCCATCAACAGAGTCATGATGGACCCTAATGACCTGTCCTCGGCCAAATAGTGACCGCCCCATGCCGGTAATGAACCTGATATCGTGGCCCAACTTCTTCAGCTCTGCTCCGACATCTTCACCGATCCCTTCCTCGAGATAGACCACACTGTCGACCTTCTTATTCGGATCCGTCGACTTGCCCGGCAAGCTGACACCGATGCAGATCCTCGGTGCATCCAGCGCGACTTGCGGATTCATGCCGAAGGTCATCATGTTGAGCAGCACCTGGACATGACCCTGTGGCTGCATCGCACCTCCCATGACGCCGAACACGCTATGCAGACTCCCGTCGTCGGCATCAGTTACCATGGCAGGAATGATGGTGTTGTAGGGCCTCTTGCCCGGTGCAAATGCGTTCGGGTGCGCCGGATCGAGGTGAAACCCTGCTCCCCGGCTCTGCAGCACGAAACCGGTGCCCTGTGGTACGATGCGGCTGCCGAAGGTGTCGGCGACGCTGTTGACGAACGAGCAGGCGTTCCCGTCGGTGTCTGTGACCGCAAGGTAGATCGTGTCGCTTGTTTTGTGTACTGAGCCGTGGTCGATGGTTTCTGTAGCCTTGAGGGGGTCGAAGAGTTTGGCTCGTTCGGCCAGATGCTCCGACGAGAGCAGATCTTCTGGCGTCACGCTGGACGAGTGCGGATCCGTGATGAACCAACATCCGTCAGCGAAAGCGATGCGAAGAGCCTGAATGAGTGCATGTAGATACCTAGACGCGGTTAGTACTCAGCTTGCTGCGTCCAAGATCAATGGAGGGACCAACTTCGAAGAGTTGTGGTCTTCTGGCCGGAATTTGGGGATATTGCCCTCTTTGTCGAGCTCCTTCAAGATACCCAAAGCCAGCTGAGCAACAATGCCCTGACCGTTAGGAGGATGCTCCCATAAATGGATATGACCGCCTCCAGGCTGGTCCCGCTGTGCCATCATATCCTCTCCTAGACGGATGGACACCGCCTTCGTAAACTCGCTGCCTCGTTCACCATGTCTCCTCAGATCTTCCAGCGTTAAGCAGCCGCCCAAGCTCCGTGTTACCTCCACAACAGCTTCGGCCACAGGGCCCTCGTAGAAGCCTGTCCTGCCATGTTCACCCAAGAGTCGAAAGGTCTTTGCGAGTAGCGGGTTCCGATAGAACTCTCCTGGGCGAGGTGCTCGAAATCCTGCCGGTGCCCCTGGATCTGCTTTTAGGAGCTCGACACCATTTGGCCTCTTCCTGAGCTCTTCTTCCTTGGAAATCCACTGATACGTGCATCTTGCCATCAGCACCAGAGATATTGATCCATTCATTCGTTCAAACTTACATAGTAGCTGGCTACCTCGCTCACTGCGAACCCTTCTTCAGCCAGCTCGATGGCTGGCGCAAGCACTTGGGTTAAAGACAGCCTGCCCGACCCAAATTCGGTGACGATATCAACCCATGCTGCTGCCGCCCCTGGTACAGTGACTGCGTGCCCGGATGTGGTAGGGATGGACCCATGAATGCGGTCAGTGATGCCCAGATCTCCACAGATGCCTTCAAGCGTCGCCTCGGCGGCAGATGGGCCGGAGCCATTGACGGCTTGGACTTTCTTGGTCTGGGCCTCGTAGTATAGGGCAAAAGCGTCGCCGCCAATGCCTGTCATGGATGGGTCGACGAGGTTCAAGACTGCCGCGGCGGCTATAGCGGCATCCTACTACGGTGTGAGAGTCTGTGGTAGACATTGCTCTTCGGCATACTCACCGCTGCATTTCCGCCTTCCCGGAGGATCCTCAGCCCAGCTTGGGTTGCAAGCGGGGAGGTGGTGCTAACGATGGCTTTGGTCCCGTGCACCACGCTTCTTCTGCTTGGATAGACGGTGAATCTCCCGTCATCGAAAGGGTATGTGCCGTGGGTCATTTTCCCGGATTCGATAGCTTCCTGTGTAGCGAATTTGCTATGGATAGATTGGGGTCGAAGCTGAAACTGTTAGTGATGGCCGGCCCGATGACAGCCCGACACGGAGATGATGTGCGTTGATGCCCGAGGATCGGACTCAGTAGAGGTTCACGGCCCCGCCTCCACCTCCTTTCATTGGTAATTCTTCCGTCGTACACAGTCTGGTATTGAGTTGGCATTACCGAGACTTGAACTCCGGGAACTGCGATAGCCGGCAGGTAAGCGAAGTCATAAAATGTTGATGGCTATGGGCTCACGCTCTACTGATCAAGCAATGAACGTTGGCGGTGGAAGAGCGGATATGCCATGGCGCCAAGACAAATCTGTCTGCACCAGCCAACCTTGACACCAGGCCAAGTTTCTCCACCACGAATGCAACCCCCGCCCGCCTTCACTTGCACATGGGGACGAATCCAAGAATACGAAGTGGCCGTACACAGTACAGACAGCGCCGAGCAATGGTCCCTGTAACCAAAACAAAGCTATCGACGGCCCGATTGGTGGAATATAAGCATGGTGTCCCAGCACTGTGGAAAGCCATCGCCATGATCCAAGAATGGCTGCCTGCCAGCCTATAAGACAATCAGCAGGGTTTGTGATGCTTTGAGTTTGATCTCTCGATTATGCCAGACTCGTGGTTGCGCGTAGTTGCCCATTGTATACTGTAACCGTGATATCTGACACGGCGAGGCCCAGGATAGTCACCATGCGTCTCCTTTCCGCTCTCGCCCTGCTCTCCGCAGTTCATATCGGAGCGGCCCGCATTTGCACTCCGCGAACCGTGGTAATCGACGGTCATCGTCTTGTGGACGCGAAGGCGCGGCTTGCACAAGGTGATCCGACTTATCAAACCGCCCTCGGTCATCTACTCGCCCAAGCAGACTACTGGCTGACCAAAGGCCCATGGACGGTCACTTCGAAAACCGCGATACCTCCCAATGGCACCATACACGACTATGCCTCTCAAGCCCCATACTGGTGGCCTAGCCCAACCTCCCCAGACGGCTGTCCGTATATTCAAAAAGACGGCGTGAGGAACCCCGAGGTAGACAATTACCCCGACAAGCTCGCCTCCATTTCGCTGTTCAACTCGACATATGCCCTATCACTGGCATGGTACTACACCGGCGATTCCAAATACTCGGTCCACGCAGCAGATATCATTCGTACCTGGTTCCTCGACCCGGCGACGGCGATGAACCCGAATCTCGACCACGCGCAGATCATCCCCTGCGCAAACACCGGTCGTGCGATCGGCGGCATCGACTTCTCTCAGGATTACTCCGAGGTGCTGGATGCCGTCGCCGTCTTGAACACCGGTGCACCTGGATGGACCAAAGCAGACGCCAACGGCTTCCGAGCGTGGAACACGCGATTTCTCCAGTGGCTCGCCTATTCACCCTTCGGTATCCAGGAAAACTCAGCCGCCAACAACCACGGAACCTATGCCAACATGCAGATTACTGCCATGGCACTCTTCACTGGCAACATGACCCTGGCTCGGAGCACAGCTGAGCTCGCAAAGACGTTCCTCAACAACCAAATCACAGCCAACGGATCTCAGCCACAGGAACTCGCCCGCACAAGGAGTTTCCACTACTCCAACTTCGATTTGACGGCACATCTGCGTTGGGCCCTGATCGCGCGGAAACTAGGAGTTGACATGTTTAAATATGTCGGACCGCAGGGCCAGACTCTGTTCAAGGCGGTGGAATTCCTTGTCCCGGCGGCTGTGAGCGGGGCGGGGGCATGGCCATACCCGGAGCTGCTGTTTACGCAGTATGCGGCAACGGATAATGTCCACGCCGCGGCGCAAGAGGGCGATGCCGTGGCCGAAGCGGCCGCGAAGTCGTTGCAGCCACCGGCTTTTGGGGGTGACATATTTGTGTTGCGACCGGCGCCTCAGCAGCTGGACAATATCAACACCACGGGGTGATTGGTGCGAGCGAAGGGCGCATAATTGAGCTGCCCATAGGTAGACAGCGTGTTAGTAGCCTGGAGATCGGTACCTACCACATAAATGAAAATGAGTCTTACTTGCTTGGCTCCCTGAAACAACACATAGGTCGTGATACGGATTCCCGGGAGAGCTACACTCGGAGCTCAGACCCAGATGTAAACGTAAAGGGGAAACCAACCGTCTTGGTGAGTCATGCTGGGTGCTTCCGGATGCTCTCCCATCTATATCCACGGCGTGGAATGCACACCCGCTGCCAGGGCTTGCTCGTCCTCAGTCCGTTCAGCACACATGCACCTGTGCATCTCGCCACCCATGCCCGACGATCAAGGTTACAAGCTGCCGCAGCTTGAGAATCGACGTGTCCAACACATTCTGTGCCTTGATGGAGTGGCACTGCCAATCCCATCAACGACATCCTCAAGCGTATGCTCCCGGAACCAATGGGTAACGCTTGTGGCCATTGCTTAGTTTGATTCTGCTGCGTATTGACGTGTGTAGCGATTTTAACGGCGCGGACGGTGATCCAGGTTCTCTGGCGATGCCATACGAATGACTTGATTCTGCTGCCAGCATCAGCCGCCTGTAACGACTTCTCCCCGATCGGCGTTCGGTTCTTTCCGTCCAGATTCTTTGGAATTGGCCTCCTGGCCGGTCATCTCATCAACCCAAGGATCCCAAACCCTGGTTGTGACTTCACGAAGCTGGGCTACGATCACGCTCCAGACTTCGGGCAGGATGCGTTCACTGCGGTCTTCTCCGCTGGAGGCAGAAATGGAATCTGTCAACCACACTAATGGTATGCGGCTGCGTTGCTATGCTCATGTATGGTGAATAGCGGCGACATCCTAAGTCAATATGGTGAGTTTGGCACTCGATTCGACGATCGGATGGACCGCCGAGGAGACAGGAGACGCGGTGCAGTTGTCGCTGGTGATATTATGTTTCGTCGCGAAGAGGAGTTAAGCTACTATTTATCACTGCTATCTATTCATACCCTCCAATGCCATATGCACTCCCCCTCCAACCTCTTCACGCACTTCCATCACAATTAAACTTACACTCAAACCTCTTACCCCCGACATCCTCAGGGTGTTCCTCATTATCCACCACGACACAATCCCCCTGGCTCGCATAATCCGCCACAAACCCCCAACTCCCATAGTTCAAATCAACCTTCCAAGTAGCGGGATCGTAATTCTCCGGACTGGGGGTAGCAACGGGGGCTTCGAGCTTGACGTTCATGGGTAACGGGATCTGCGCTTCGGGGAAGAAGCTGATCGGTAAAGACCAGTTCCAGCCCCATTGAGAGTTGTAGGTGTACTTCAACCCGGGACGGTCGTCGCGGTAGATGGTGTGGTTTATGGAGGGGTAGGAGAAGACGGTTTGGTTTTCGGTCCGGACGTGGCGGTAGAAGTCGAAGTGGCATTTTACCCCGCCGGGGCTGGTGGGAGATGGGCTTGGACCGGAGGATGGTTGGGCTGTAACCGACTGAGCTGTGCTGGACGGAGAGACACTGGCTGTGGGAGTTGTGCCTCCACTGGATGCCGAGGGACTGGCAGTGGGAGATGTGCCTGCGCTGGACGAACGCCTTGAACATGCCGCTCGTCGTTGGGGTTGAACAGGGCTACCACCACCACCAGCGGGGGGAGACTCCGAGCCCGCTCTGGGGGAATCAGAGCCCGGACCGGGAGGGCGGATCGTGTCGTCCGAGGCATCCGAGCCGTCGTCGATACTGGGGTCGAAATGCTGGACGAAAGGTGCGGCTTCCCACTCTTCTTCTGCGATGACTGATAAATGTTAGTAACTCTTGCACATGTTTCTCGATATTGAAAGAAAGAACTCACCCTTGTCCTCGAGCCAGATTCGATATTTAGCTGTCCCAACGCTGGTCGGCATCCCGTCGTCTCCGCATTCCGCCTCCGGCGCGGGCATGTACTGGACCATGACCTTGCCCCGAGCGGTATTGAACTCCCCGTCTCCATTCTCAAACTCGTCGCCCGTGTCGAGCGGGTTGTACCCCTTCGTCACGACTGGGGAGTTGGGGAACATCGACTCGAGCTTGGCGACGATCTGGTACACCTCGTGCGGGTATTTTAGCACGTCGTCACTTCCCGCGTCCGGGCTATCGTCGAAGGTGCCGTCGTCTTTCTTTACCTGCTCCCGGGGGGTGATAACGAATAGCTTCGGCTGCTCCTCGTCGTCCATCAGATGGCCCCAAGGGCTAGAGATAGTGGCGTCGTCGTCGCGAAGCTCGCCTAGGGGGGTATCGTTAATGTAAGGCGAGGTTGATACACCCGGAACGCCTAATTGTAAGGCCGTCAGGACCCAGCGGTCGAAGTACTCGTTTGGATCACCTGGTAGCCGCCACTGCTCGGTGAACAGGGGTACTTCGTAGAAGTGGCTTAGCCAGGCGCCGCTGCGGGATACGGCTACTACCGATGTGCAGCCGTGCAGGCCTGTGACGACCATTTGTTCCGGCTTTTGGTCGAAGGTGAAGAAGTTGTATGTGGCTAGGGTTGGGACGTTTAGCGCTACGCTATGCCCTGGGTCTCGGACCGCGTATGCCGACTCTAGGTTGGGAAAGTTAGAAATACCGAGATGTGATGGGGAGATTGGTCAACTTACCTCCACGCATAAATGCATCCGCGTCGCCTCCATAGTTTTCCGGACCAGGCCAGGTCCCGCGCTCGGGATCCGACTGGCGATTCGGAGCGAACTTGATGTTCTTGATAACCACACCATTAACGTCCTTGCTAGTAGAACAAGTCTCGCCCGCACCGCATACCCTATGTCTACAAAGCGGGCGCGGGGTAGTGGTAGTCGTTTCGGTCGTAGTAGTGACGGAAGAAGTGACGGATACGTCGCACCCCGTTACCGTGGTATAGGCGAGCGTCGAGCAAGAGGGTGATGATTGCTCGCCACTCGCTGTTGTTGACAGGGTCGAGGTGACGGAGCAGAAGACGCTTTCGTAGGTTGCTGTTATAGTTGTTGTACAGGAGGAGCTAGACGAGCTAGATGTGGTGGAGGATGTTTGGGAGTTTGTGGATTGGCTTGAGGGTTCGTTTGTTTGCTGGGAGGTGGGCTGGTTGTTTGGCTCGGTTGTGGGTTTGCCGTCGCCGTCGTTTCCGCCGTTACCACCGCCGCCGCCGCCACCGCTGGTACCTCCTCCTCCTGGTGGTCCTGTGCCTCCGCCACCACCTCCTCCACCACCACTGGTACCTCCTCCGCCACCACCTCCTCCACCGCCGCCTCCACCGCCGCCGCTACCACCACCGCTGGTACCTCCTCCGCCACCAGGTGGTCCGGTTCCTCCACCTCCACCGCTGCCTCCGCCACCATTACTACCACCACCAGGTGGTCCAGTTCCTCCACCTCCATCTCCGCCTCCTCCACTCCCCCCAGTATTGCAAAGCGCAATCTCAGTACCAACAATATCAACGCAAAACTCTGGCAGGTTAATCTCCAAATCCGCCGGCCAGGAGGGTACACAACCCCAGCACTATTTCACACAAGTGTTAGCATCATACTATCTCTCATACCTCTCTTTCCTCGTTTTCCTCTCTTTCCAATCTCTTTCCTATCTTTCCCCATCTCACCCTCCCCAAGTATTAATCGTAACCAAAGTACAAAGGAAGAAAGAAAGAGGTCGTAAAACTTACCACTACAACCGTCTGCCCACCACCACCGCCACCCCCACTACTAGTCGTCGTAGGTCCAGCAGAAGGTATCACGATAACAGGCACAACCGTAGCCGTACTCGCCCCCGGCGAAAAGGTTCCGATTACCGTGCAAGCCGTGAATCTCGTTGCTTCGGAGGGCGGTAAGGTTTCTATGCTCGCGCTTGGTGCAAGGGAGGTTAGGGTTGTTGTTAGGAGGGATTGGAAACCTGGTGGTAGGACAGGTGACGGAGAGGAGGACGGGGGGGATGATGTCTGGGAAGGGGAGGGGGAGGTGGAGGGGGAGATAGTGAGAGAGGCCGGGCGGGCTGATGCGGGAAGACTTGAGCCCGGCGGGAGAGAGGGCGCGACTGTGGCTGGGTTGATGGTAACTGGTGTCCCGTTGATGATAGTAGACCCGTCGGGAACAGTCGAGCCGGAAGGAAGGGATGCCGGTGCACCAGTGCCTGTGGGGTTACCACCGCCATCGGGAACAGAGGCAGGAACAGTAGAGCCGGGCGGGGGTGCACCACTACCAGTAGGGTTACCACCAGAGCCATCAACCGTCACAGTAATCTGCACAGTAACAATGGGAACACTATTGCTGCCGCCAGATGGCACGGTAGTACCCGGCGCCTCGCTCGGTGTCGAAGTCGCATCACCGATCGGGACCATTGACCCAGTAGTGCTAGAGTAGGTATAAGAACCACCAGTACCCTCCGAGACAGACGCAGCAGTGTCGGTAGGGTTGCCAACACCACCAACAGTGACGGTGGCTTGCACTGTCTGTGTGACGATGGGAATGCTCTTGCTACCGGGAGGGATGCCGACGGTGGTTGAGGATCCGGAACCGGGGTGGGAGGCCTTGACGAAAGTGACTGAGTGTGATGAGGTAGAGTCGGCGAAGGCTAGGATGTTGTGGTGGCATGCCAGGATGCTGAGGAGGGGGCGTTTGAGACGCATGATGACGGGTGAGATTAAGAAGAAGGGTATAATGGGTATGTATGTGGGCTGGTTAAAGTCCGGACGATGATGTGGTTGTTTATGGGGGGAAGAAGAAGTTGGGTTAGGGAAGGATGGGGAGGTATAAATACTGGCTACTTCCTGGAGGGATTGGTGATTCACGCCTCGCAAGCTTGGACGTTAGGAGGAGTGATTCACGTTGAGGTTGGGACGCTAATACTTGAAGTGATATTCACTGCTCCTGGATTCAGCGGAGAGGGATTCACCTTGTTGAGGACCAGGCACAAGTCCAAGTCGACCCGGGATTTACCATCAAGTCTATACCTACCAGCTTGCGAAAACGATTTAAGCATACCTGACACTGACCAGTGACCATCTGTTGTCCTGGATGTGGATTGTTGGTCATCTTCTACATATCCGGGAGCAGGGACATTGGACGAATGTCACAACAGTATCAGGTTTAGTAAGGGGTATGAACCATTGCCCTCAGCTCTCAGGAAGAAATATGAACAATGTGGTTGTATATGGACATTGATGCCGCTATCCAAGGGTGGTCTGCAATTTATCCATCGTCATACAATGTACTCACCCAAGGCGGGACAAACACAGGACAAACACAGGACAAACACATCCAACCTGTAATTTAACCAACGTCCCATCGACTAACGAGACCATAAACCCGACTAATCGACACGAATTACTTCCTCCCCCCGTCAACTGAAGCTGATCCTCAGAACAAGGTCCTCACATCGGTCCTCACATCGGCGCCCCCATCCTAGGCATCTCACTAACCCCCTGTTACACAGTCAATTTAACATTCATCCCACACCCACCACCTCATCCTCAGGGCAACTTACAGCTATCAAATTTCTCCCTCACAACGCCGAACGTATCCTCTACTCCTTATTATACGTGGGGAAATGACCATCTTACTAGAGGTGCATCTGCGGCGGCAGCATCCGTCGCTTTCCATCATCGACGTGTCCTTGGTAGCATGACATCACAAGCTTTCTTCCCACCGTGACGGCGCATCGACCCGTATTTTTTTATGACACGAAAGCAAACGATTTCTCAGTTCACTCGGTGTCGGCTTGGATTCGAGGGGCCACTACTACTCGCTCTTCAGTACCACACTGGGACAACGGACCATATGGTTCCTTGGCTTCTACCTCTGGAAGCAGCGAATTCGCGTTTATTAAAAGCCTTGAGGGACCTGGATATCATGGTTTGGATGGCGAAGGGGATGCAGGTCAACGCCCGGTGTCCAGGGTTGCGCGGAGCGGGAACCCTTGACCACGGAGCATGGAACTATGGGACTCCGAGCCGTCCAGCATCCTAAAACCAGGTTACGACAGTATCTTCCATATGCGCAGGGCTGGAGCTATCTACTACCATTGGCGGATCAATCCACTGACGACCATCTATCTCCTGATATGGGCGTTCGGGGCGGCGGCGTTCGAGCACAACAAGACCGTGTGAGTGTCGGAATCATGCGCGTCCTGGGGATATAAACACACACTTCCCATCAGGAAATGACTAGCAGAAAGGGGACCAGTAGTCCGTTGCAAGTACAAGATGAAGTCGGTCGAAGCCACCTTGGTCATATCACTGCTTGTTGGAGCGGTTGCTGCGCAGAAGTCTGCCTACGAACAATGCGGCGGTATGGGCTACCCCGGCTCCAGTAACTGCGTGGCAGTTTATAGTTGTACGTTATGGAATCCTTATTACTACCACTGCTATCCTGGGACCTCGACGTCTGCCCCTTCGGCACCGTCGACGACCATACCCGTGACTGCAGCAACATCCAGCACCGAAGTCACGTCTTCCACGACAAGGGTCACCTCCTCGACGAGGTACCTCCAAGTCTAGCAGCTCTACAAAGACCACCAGCACGCAGGTGTCGTTGTCTACTACATTTTCCAAGACCAATGGTCTACTATTTAACATAGACGGTGTGACAAAATACTGGCCGGGCACCACTTTGTTACTGGTGCGGCTTCCTCACTTCCAACGGAGACGTCGACGCCGTGTTTGCTGATACGGCCGAGGCGGCTCTTAAGATTATCCGCGTCTGAGGATTTAACGACGTGAATACTATCCCCTTGAGCTCGACGGTATACTATCAATATCCCTCCGCTAGCGGATCAGAGATCAACACCGGCGCCAATGGATTGCAAAAGTTGGACTACGTTGTGTCCTCGGCCTAAACACATGGCTTGAAGCTCATCATCAACTTTGTCAACAACTGGAAATGACTACGGCGGTATGCAAGCCTGCGCAAATGCATTTGGCGGGTCGACGTCTACCTGGTATAGCAACACGGCTGCTCAGACGCAATATCGCGCTTGTGTCAAGGCTGTGGTCAGCCGATACACCACATCCCCAGCGGTTTTTGCCTGGGAGCTGGCCAACGAACCGCGTTGTAGCGGCTGTGGCACGTAAGTCTCCAGGCTTATGCTCGTTCCTTGATCCCCGATACCCGCTAATAATTACTAGATCCGTCATATACAACTGGGCTGCGTCTACCTCACAGTACATCAAGTCTTTTGATTCGAACCAATGGTGACCCTGGGCGACGAGGGCTTTGGTCCGCTCATGGGCGGCGACGGAAGCTATCCTTACCAGCCAAGTGCCGGAGGCTATATCTGGCAAGACACACTCAACATGACAACCCTCGACTTTGCCACCTTTCACCTGTACCCAGACAGCTGCGAGTTTTCAATCTGTGGTCAGTTTGCGCATCGACTGACTAGCTCTAGGGGGCAACCATACGACTGGGGAAATCTCTGGGTTACTTCTCATGGGGCTGCTTGCGCTGCGGAAAACAAGCCTTGCCTCTTTGAAGAGTGTAAGAGAACCATTCTAGAGAAGTCCACGACCAGAGGTGCTAACAATCAGCGGATGGAGGTAACAACAACTGCACAGTGGAGAACCCCTGGCAGAAAACTGCACTCGCGACCAAGGGCATTGCAGGCGATCGGTTCTGGCAATATGGCGAAGCGCTTCCCAGCTGCAACTGCCAGACATCTCAAGATGGCAACACGGTGTTCTGCAAGCAAGACAACTGGGGCTGCATGGTCACATCTCATGTGGCAGACATAAATAGTGCTTACCCGTGAGGCGTCTGCACTACGGCCCATGCGCTGACGAATCTGCGCGAGCAAACACGGAGATAACGTTAGGCGACATTGTTGCTTGCCAACTTGCTATCTACAGCCCAACATCCTCCAAAGAAGACATGCTGAACTTGACGAAATTCGCGATGTTCTCAGAGACCACGTCGTGCGCCTCCTCGGGTAGATAATGGCCGTACTCTTTGATGGCGATGGGCTGGTACGGCGTCCCCTCCTTGATCCAGTCCTTCCACTCCTCGGCAACGTCAGTCGTGCGGCCCAACATGTTCTGCGAGAACATAACCATCAGCGGAACATCAATCTTCCTTCCCGCCTTCTGATCCTCGGCCTGCTGAGTAAACTCCGGCTCCGCACCAGCAGCATAGTCCTCGCAGCTGTACCGAAGCGTCTCCTCTTTGTCAAACAAAGCAGCATAGACCTCGACAGCGCCGTCGGACTGGACTCTCTGCAGCCCGACTTTGCTCGTCGTGACACGATGATGCTGGTCTCGAACAAAGGCTCCCCCGCCGTAGGCTTGGAGCATTTTCACGGCTACTTCGACGTTGGCGAGCATCGGCCAGTGGAAGTACCCCTTGGCTATCGCCGGGTGCTTGCCAAAGAGCTCCCACTGGACCTTGGTCGGCACGATGTCGAGCAAGATTGCACCAACCACCTCCAGCGCAGGGAAATCTGCTTTCGATACGGCCAGGCGGTGGCAAAGTCTAGCTCCGCGGTCGTGGCCGCCGAGAATAACCTTGCGCGTCGCCTTGCTGTTCGGATCAATGTTGAACACTGTCTGCAGAGCTTCCAGCAGGGCGCCGCCGATGGCCTGTCGTGAATTGTCCTTGGCCGGCGAGCTGATGCCGTATCCCGGCAGTTCTGGGACGAAGAGGGAGACTTTCCCTATAAGAGTCGGCACGACCTAGGTCTGTTAGATCGGGTTCAGCAGTGCATTAAAGCCAGTCATCGACAGTACATACGTATCTCCAGCTGAGATTCCAGGTCAGTATCTGCTACTTCGCACTCGGGTCAAGATATGCTTACATGTAGGCTGACTGGGGGTAGCCATGGATCAGGGTCAAGACAGGCGAGCCTGGACCCAAATCCGAAGTGTAGCTCACGACATGAGACCCCGATGCCGTGGGTGTTGTGTTGCGTTGCAGCTTCGGGTAGAAGTTTCGAGTCTCCACGGGTTCCATCGTGTTCAGCGGCCAGTGGGAGATGGACAATAGCAAACGGCAGACGAAGTTGTCCGGACGTAGGCTCCGGTACTTAAAGCCAGACGTGGTGTATCGCGATGACGTTACCCGGAACAGGCTCCGGAAGCTGCCTGGCACGAGCGGACGACATTCCCCGCAGCCACTGCCTCGGACTCTGGGCGACGCCCTAAGCTTGACACCTGACGTTCCTGCCGAGGGAATGCCGCAGTTGCTGATCCACCTCCGATCGGTGCCGGTTTTTACTGATGGATGCGAATCGTGAAGACATAACAAGCGCGGACTTTACACAATCGGACGGAGAATAATCACGACTGTTGTCACGGGCTGCCTGACGCCTGGGCAGTGGCCATGCCGCCAAGCGCTGGCCCTGGAGGGAGGTCGCCAGCACCCTTGGAATTAGCCATTCAACAAGGCAGTTTTGGCGCCGTGCTCAGCCCCCAAATATTCCCAACAGCAATCGAATCAAGCGCCAACGTGTCACCGAGTTTCACTCATTCACATGCTCCCAACATGAATGTATTGCTGCCTCGAAACATTCGGCAGCCATGGACAAACAACTGGACGGACACAGTGTGTCATGCCGCTCTTTGAGCTCTCCTTAAATACAGCGCGAGGATGGGCTCCCATGAACATTCTCGACTTACAAAGAGCATTGGTTGCTGCGACCGGGAAGTCACCATGTCGGACTCGAAGGAACCTCGAACCAACCAGAAGGAGATGTCACACAATGCCGGCGTTAACGAACTGCTCGCTGACGATATCCAAAAGGAAATCGGGTTCAAGATAAGGAGGATTCCAGAGAACTTTGTGCTCCGCTTCCAGGTCGTCAATGTAGTGTTGCTTGCCTTCGAGATCACCTTAATCATCTCCAATAACGTGCACTCCCTCGGTTTCTGGGCCTCATTCGTCGCAACTTCAACCCGGTATCGCGAAGCCGTCAAAGAGACACGGTTGATCCACGCCATCTATCCGGCAGCTTTGGATCCGTATCACCTATGGCGGGGATGGATTGTACCCAGCGCGCTGGCCGGGGCTGGCTACATAACCATGTCGCTGCTCTGCTTGCGACACGAGCTATACCACTGGAAGCCAGGCTTGCTGCAGCACTACTTCGAAACAGTTGAGACATCTACACTCGGTCGACTTATTCCCCGATCTTGGCTCAAGTACTGCTTCCACATCTACGAGCGGAAACACCAAGCGTATGTGGCAAAACACATTCAGCGCCGCAAGCACGTTGCGCTCGAGGACTCGGCTCAGTTCCTGAGGATTGTACGCGTTGTCACCTCCAACTTGCTGATCTCGGTACTCGCCTTGCTGGTCTGGTGGCTGCTACTCCTGCGCACAAAGATAGCAGCTGACGACCATCTTACGCTTCCGCGATCATACGTCCCTCCACTCCAGGGCCTCGCCTGGTACCTCTGCAATGACTTCTTTTACTTCTACCCACACTGGATCGCCCACAGGATCCCGTCCGACGACGCTTTTTATGCAAGATACCTCCCAAAGGCAATCGCTCGACGCCTGCACAACCTCCTCCGCCAGGCGCACAAGCAGCACCACCGCGCCAAAGCTAACCTGGGCATCGCAGCTTGGTACTGCTCACCGTCGGAACAGCTCTGCTTTAACCTCTTTCCAGCCCTCATCGGACCGCTGATCACGCAGATGGTAGCCAATGCGTTCGGTGTCGAGGAGATCTGGGGGACGAGGCTGGTCACGATGTACGTATGGGTCACAGCCGCAGCTGTCAGCTCTGTCCTCGCCCACACAGGCTACCGGTCAGTCTGGAACGATCCGGGCAAGCATGACCTACATCACGAGCGGGCTTTCGATCCCAAGGCAGCTTGCAATTTCGGGACCATGGGGTTCTTCGACTGGCTACACGGGACAAAGAGCGCTATTCCTGCTGCGGATGCGTTGGCCTGGAGGTCGCAACGGGACAGACAGGCTGCCTTGTGGGAGGCAAGTAGGAGGTCGGGCATCCCTCTTTCTAAGGAGCAGATGGAGGTTGTCAAGCAGCCAGACCATAGCACCGAATGGGTCGAGAAGGAGATGTGAGGTGGATTACTCAGTTAGATCGGGATATTGACCTCGTATGTTTTCTGGCGCTTTGGGAATTTTCGCGCTACCTTACCGGAACGCTGCCAAGCATTTGGAGATCAGTTCACGGCCAATTTTCAAGTGCCGAGATGCGGCTTGCGATAGCTCCATACCATTTCCCCGCCGAATAGGCAGAATACAGCCCCCTTGAGGTCGATACCCCAATGCGGAGAATGTGGGGGTTGTATTCTGTCGACGTTGGAGAAGGGGCCGTTGGTTGTTCGAGCTCTCATATATCAAGGAGTGATCGTGCTGTTGCATGCGCTTCCATTCTGCTCCACTCTCAAGAACTTCACTTCCTCGAGAAGCCCGACACAGGACTTAAACGACCATGCCTCTCTCCAAAGTCATCGTCGTGGGTGCTGGGCCATCGGGCCTTCTTCTGACGCTCCTCCTCGCCAAGGCCGGCATCAACGTGGAGCTACTGGAACAGACAGACGCCCTAGATACGAACCCCCGGGCCAGCCACTACGCAGAGCCATCTAATTATGAGTTCGAGCGTGCCGGAGTGTTGGACGACATACGCGCGGAAGGCTTCTTCCCTGACGGTGTCTCCTGGCGCAAGCTGGACGAGAACAAGACCCGGCTCGTGAAGCTGAGCAACCCCACTCCAGAAGACGGGAAGATAGATCCCGTCTTCGAGAGATACCGCATGGTGTGTCTGCCTTTGCACAGGTTAGGCAAGATCCTGGAGACAGCGGTGGATAAGCAGCCTACGGCCGCGATCAAGTACAAGTACAAGGTCGTCGACCTTGGCCAGGACGAGCAGAAGGGCTGGGTGAAAGTCGAGACACCCGAGGGCGAGAAGACCCTGGAAGCGGACTACATCGTCGGCTGTGACGGCTCGAACAGCAAGATTCGACGGTTGCTGTTCGGCGACGATGTCTACCCCGGCCACACTTGGGACGAGCAGATCGTGGCGACGAACATGTACTACGACTTCTCGCCCTACGATTACGATGACAGCCAGTTCTTTATCCACGACACGCACTGGCATATGGTCGCGAAGATCCAGTCGGACGGTCTCTACCGTGTCACATACGGCGAGATAGGAGGGTTGACCCGGGACGAGCTCATCGAGCGTCAGCCGGCTAAGTATGCTGCGTTCCTGCCAGGCAATCCTACGCCTGACCAGTACAAGATTGTCAACTTCAGCCCGTACCGAGTTCATCAACGATGTGTGGACAACATGCGCGTTGGTCGGTTTCTGCTGGCTGCGGATGCAGCACATCTATGCAACCCTTTGTACGTCTTAACTTTTCCGAGTTTCGCCAAGTCGTTAACTAACGGTGCTGTAGCGGAGGCATGGGTCTCACCGGAGGTATCGCAGATATTGGAAGTCTGTACGACAGCCTCATGGGCATTCACACAAATCAGACCGACGACTCCATCCTGGACAAGTACGACGAGGTTCGGAGGAAAATATGGCATGACATCATCAACCCAATCTCGTCGAACAACATGAGACGGCTTATCGACTTGGACCCCGACACAGCAGTCGAGAAAGACCCATTCCTCCAGTTGCTCAAGAAGATGGAGACAGACAAGAAGCTTCAGCTGGAGATGAGCAAGGTATGTCCATGTCCTGAATCCCTTCCTTGTGACTATTGAAGAGCGGTTACCCCAGATTGGTTGGGACAGAGCACAGCACCGCTGACACCATATAGGGCATGATGGCGCTACGGCATGATATGGAACAATATTACACGAAGAGGCAGTAGGGAGAAGTGCAAACACCAGGAGTCAAGACTCTCGATGCGGCAATACAAATGCACTTCAATTCAAGGTCCCATACCTGATATTGTACATAAAATGCCCTGTGATATCTTGCTGTCGACCACGTTATTCCACTTCTTGCCATGGTCCTTGTGGACCTGCCGCTATGGAAAGCGGCATTTCCGTGTGTGGTTGGCCTTGTCAGTCCTGCCTCTCATTGGTTTGCTTCTTGGTCTGCTTCTTGGTCTGCTTCTTAGTCTGCGTCTTGATCTGCTTCTTGGTCTGCTTCTTCGTTTTTCCTTTCGGCTCGGTGAACGCACCATAAAAATGGCCTGGGAGTAACACTTTTAAGGGGTTGTCGCATACCACAGTCGTTCCGAAGCCAACGGCTGTCGCGGATCGTGACTCCGGACGAGGCACGACCCTCCTCTTTATCCACCCAATCTTGTAAGTGGCGCTCTGTGGTTTACAGCCCAGTTTCTTGGCTGTCTCTTCCTTTGTTACAGCATTTGCGTCTGTTCTGAGAAGCAGCAGAAGCTGGTGCGTCTCCAAAGGAGACCATCTCCCTGTCTTGAATGGTTTTAGCTGACGGGCGAGGAGACGGGCTGTCCTCGAGAGCAAACCGTATTGCTGGCTCGTTACGTCCAGTGGACGTGGCAATCTCCCAGGGCTGCAAGCCCTTTTGCAGCAAATTCAGGGTGAGCTTGTACTCAGTGTGCGTCAGACTTCGGTACTTCTCGGGCGCGGCTCTCGTTAAGGGGCTTAAGCGCGTGGACGTATGGAAGCTCGACCACCAGGGCCTACCGTATGCGCCCGGCTGTGTGAGGGAGAGAAGACCTGTCGACGCTCGCCAGGCTATCATTCTGTTAGGCTAGCAGAAGTGGAAATCGGTCTTGGGTCGCTGGGCAGCTATGGTTTGCTAGTTGAGCAATCTCCTTTCCAGTTGTCGGAAGTCTTTGTAGTCGTTATTTGGAGTATATCAGTACACTTCTGTCGATATCGCGTTTGATGCGCGAGCCGCAGGATAGGAAGAATGATGACAGCGGCAAGGCGACATATTTATAAAATATCAACGACCTCCCTCTAAAGACTTGACTAGTTGCCCAGCTACCTATCTTGGGATATGTGGGATGACCGGTCAATGAATGAAACCTCGTTGGAAGTTGACCAAAGACAAATTGTCAATGGATGAAGCACAAACCCGTATCAGCAGTCGTGTTTGCAGGGCAATCCCCCAAAACACGATCATATAAAGTAAGTAGGAAATCGATGAGCCTGGTTCCTGTGAATAACTGAACGCAAAAAGAGACATATTGTAAGTGAAAGCATGTGCGACAAGGTACGGCTGCCACACAAAGGACGAAATGGCAACACCAGGTTTCTTGGCCATTGACATAAACTCCCGCTCAACGCTCGAAAGGTATAACATAAGAAATGAGGAATTGAAAGGTTATTGTTACTCGTAAGCTCTCTTTGTGTCAGTACCTCCGTACCCCAGTTCGTAAGTCATGCCGACCTTGGAACAACAAAGTACCGCCACCGTCCTCCTCGTCGGACTCCGCCGCCGTAGTTGCACTGTTTGAGGTCTCGATGGCACTACGAAACTGGCCTCGCCCAGGAGCCAGCGGGGTCCGCTCTGCTTGGCAGCCTGGCTGTATGCTGAGGGAGCTGATACCCCGATAAATGCTGTCGAGGGAGGAATGTTCTTGAATGTACCTCCGGACCAAGGGGTTCCTGAAAACCTCCCGTTGAGATGAACGAGGCAAGCTCTCGATTTCGTCCACTTCTGGAATATCTGATCTAGCCGAAGCATCCTCCAACGAGAGTTGCTGGCTTTCTGGTCCACGTCGTGCGGTAGAGTAGTTGCTGGAATCATGAATACGTCCGTCTCGTTCGCCGCCTCGGACAAGCCGGAGCAAGTCTTGGACGAGCCGCTCTCTGATTTTGCGACCAAGAGCCAAGCTGTCGTTTTCATTCCTGCTTTTCCGTATGTCCACGTAGATATCGGGCATCAGCCATGTACCATATAAGTTGAGGTGAGGTGGTGGAAGCTTGACGTCGGTATATTCGTCGAAAAAGTAAGCGCATAGCTTGCAAGGTGGTTTGCTCGTGCCGATGAACTTGGTCCCTAGGAAGAACCTGGAGTCATCTGTCCCACCAGGAGACTGTTGCAGATGCTGAAGGAGGATTATCTCAGCATGGACGCAGATATCCTTTGATTTCTTGAGTTTCGGCCATTCCTTCTTGATTTCTTGGTTCAGCTTGATGCCGAGCCCGTCGAGCTTGTCGAGCGCTGAATATAACTCTTTGGACTTTGACTGAGGTGTGCTTCCTATGATATCCTCGGCAGTCCAAGGCTTGCTGTTAAGAACTTGTCGTGGATCGGTACTCGACTGTACCATGGTGATGTCGAACTTCTGGAAAAGTACAGGCCATCTTTTGCCCACCGTCAACGACACATCGATAGCCTGCTTGTAGGTGATCAAACGACCAGCCACGTGGATGAATTCGGTCCAGTGTCTCGCAGATCTCTCCAGCTCTTCCGTGACAACGCGATTGTGGATGATTTGGAAGGTAGGTGACTTATAGACGCCGTGAATTGACCATATAAGCTGCTGGGTCGCCGCTATATTGACTTCGCATAGCAGCGTCAGCACATGTAAGTGTAGCAAGGCCGACAGCATAACGGGGACTCTAAAAGTGAACATACATTTAGCACCGGCTTCCGACGTCGACAGCGCCTTCTCGATGCCCTTTTGCAGGGGTCGGAGAGATGTACCGACCTCGGCCCCTATATCATTGTCAGAGAGAGGACTGATAACTAGGACATTGTTTCCAAAAAGAAAGGTCAGTGTGGTACAGCGGGTCTGGCAGGTACCAGTGTAAGAGAACTAGTCTCACCTTCAGGCCAGTCGTCCCGAGCACAATCCCTGACACAACTTCCAAGGTGTTGCTCAAGAGCCTTCAGATAGGCACCGACACGGTTGGCACAAGACAGCAGAACATGGCGTAGGATCTCCTTCTTCCTTTCGTCGGAATCCCGCGGCTCTCGAAACAATTCTAGTAGTGATCTCAGGCTGCACTTCAGGCTATCCAGCTCGGAGAGAGAGCGGTTATTGAAGGTGTTGGAATATATACGCCAGGCCTGTACGCAAGCCCAGGGTAGGTAGTGGAGGATAGGTGTGGTGAGCCTCAGGGAGTCCCCCTGAGGCTCTGCGGAGGCCGGAGGCTGAGTTAATCCGCAGGTCACGTGACCTGCGGACTCCACCAGCCCCTATTTCTTTCCACAGGGCTGGCCACCCACCCACCTTCCTTCCTTCCTTCTACGATGCGTATCAGAATATACAGTACAGGACTCCTGAACTTGGTGCGCCAACAGTGTGAAGCCCTCCCTACGGGAGGCAATATACGTCCTTACGTATATACCCTGGTGAAACCAACACTGATCAGTGGTAAAAATCACCACTGCTACCGCGTAATGGGGGCGCGGCTTCAAGTGAGGGATAACCACGGATCAGCAAGGTATCTACAGAAGAGACGCCCTCGCCCTGGCACCTCTTCCGCAAGGAGACTGTCGCCTCGACGAGGGAGTGCTAAGGAAGCTCCTCATACTGTCGTCTAACGCAAAGGGGACTCCAAGCCGCAGCCTGTACAAGCCCTGAGCCGACTACTCGGGGGACTGTCTGTTTTTCGCGGCGCGTCTATCACGCCCTGACACTCGCCCGGCTACCTTGCGAGCCGCCCACCAAGTCACGGCCCTCTATAGCCGCCAGCCTGTACAAGCCCTGAGCTGACTACTCGGGGGACTGTCTGTTTTTGGCGGCGCGTCCTACAACGTAAGAAGAAGCTCGCCAACGTGGAGGCGAGCCGCCACAAGTTACCTCCGGGAAGAATAAGCCCCCGCCCCGGACCTTCGATTCATCCTATCCCACGGCCTTGCGCCGACCTTTTTCCATCATTTTGAGTAGCCCAGACGACTGCGACGCTCTCTACGATCAGATCCAGCCTACTCTCGCCCGGATCTATCGATTTTTCATCAACTTTTGCGACTTTGAGGGATTTTCTACCACTATTACCGACGACGACCACGCCCGGCAGCGACCACCCCCCCGCCGCGCCCACCACCGGCTCCGGCGCACAAGGACGACCGGCCCGGCCTCACCCACTCGGCCGGCCGAGAAGAAAAGACTGCCAGAGGATGAGCTCCTGCACGGCACCGCGCCGCGTGGAAACGTGACGCCCATCGGCGAAGAAGGAGCTCCCCCACCGGCGAGCCGCCCTCGACGAGAACGAGCCGCCTACGGAGCCGCCCACCAGCGAAGAAGGACCACCCCTCCTCGAGAGCCACCACGTACCGGAGCACCCCCCCGGAAGCCAGACAAGCCCAGCCTACCACCCCGACCCCGGGTGCCCACCAGGCTGCCGCACACTCACTACAAGGGCAAGCCCACTACCCCCAGTAGTGGGAGGACATTTACAAGGCAGGAGACTGAGGTGCGGAGGAGAGATGGGAGAGGAGGATTTGCAAGCGCCGCCACCAGATCTGCCCCTCGAAGACGTCCCAGTCTACTCGACGGAGTGGCTGTACTATGAGGGGAGGTATACTGATGGGCTGCAATGGAACGAGAAAACGGGCCTGTATCTAGTCAACAGTTGGCCTGCGGACCTGGCGTATCCCTGGCCTCAAAAGAAGAGACTGCCAGTGTTGGAATATATACGCCAGGCCTGTACGCAAGCCCAGGGTAGGTAGTGGAGGATAGGTGTGGTGAGCCTCAGGGAGTCCCCCTGAGGCTCTGCGGAGGCCGGAGGCTGAGTTAATCCGCAGGTCACGTGACCTGCGGACTCCACCAGCCCCTATTTCTTTCCACAGGGCTGGCCACCCACCCACCTTCCTTCCTTCCTTCTACGATGCGTATCAGAATATACAGTACAGGACTCCTGAACTTGGTGCGCCAACAGTGTGAAGCCCTCCCTACGGGAGGCAATATACGTCCTTACGTATATACCCTGGTGAAACCAACAGAAGGCAAAAACGTATTCGACGTCATCATCGGCGCCGTTGAGAACAGCACAGGCAGAGATGCTAGCTGGAAGGGTATCCGTCCAGCACAAGAAAGCAAGCCTGGATACAAAGTCGCAGAAGACTTTGTCAGGCGAGCTGGTAGAGCTTGGAGGTTGTTCTATCTCCCTCCTCGCTTTGTAAGGATACTGGCCGGCCCGAGGCCAGCAGATCAAAAGCAAGACCAGAGGATAGAACATATTCCTGAGCTTTCCCTCCACCTGTGAAGTTCTCGTACTCCTGAAAAATATCTGTTCTATCATCGAGTTAGCGAGACGACCTGAAGAGAATAATAGACTCGACAATATGACCCAGGCACAATCGAGTTGGTCACCGGCCTGCGCTTACCGTCCATTTCCTTCTTGTTGAAATGATTCTCCTCAAATTCGGGTTGCTCTAGAGTTTTCAATAATCAAGGCACCACACATGGGTACCTAGGGAGGTGGACCTGCCATATATAGAGCGGAAGTCAAGCCCGTCATTTTGTAGGCCATAGCACGGGGAGCGGAAGAAATCAGCATCTCGAGTGTTAGACAGGCTGCCGTCATGCTTGACGTGGCAAGATAGTGCAAGGCAGATTCCAGGCTTGGGCTCCAACATCGACGTCCGGCTACCTGACAATTGAGTATTTCCTGAGGCAGAAGTTGGTTGTTCGATACCGATATGAAGTCCCAGGCTGTTGACTTTCCGCACTGAGAGCATGCAATAACAATGCCATCTAAACATGGCTGAGTTGTCCCCCTTGTCGATGCCTAACTTAGCATCATAGTACAGCCGCGTTTCTGGTTTCCTTCCGGACCAGTCTTTGCATCTTTGACTGTGCAAGGTCATGCAAACAGGAGCTTCTGGCTTCACGAGTGATTGGCCTTCACCCCACCATCACAGCTAAAAGCAAGCTGGTTCATGGCCGCATTGCTTCTTTTGAAAGCTGTTTGCTTCGATTTCAATGCATCAATTGACTAGCGGGGGGCCTCCGTAAAATCGGTGAGAACCTCAACTGGCGATTCGCTGGTCACTCATGGCATTGAGGCTTTGATGGGAACGGCCTGGCCTGAAATCGGGCCAACAGATAAACCAACTGCAAAAAAGACCACGGCTGCGCAGAGCCTCGACATGTGCCTAACGACTTCTGAAGCTGCCTGAGCGAACCGGGCGACCCACCGTGCTGGTCGCCCCTTGTGGCACTTTCCACAACTTGGCCTGGAGGTACAAATGAAGCTTATGCTACCACCACCTGAGCGCATTGCAAGCACTCCATAAGTCATTCTCGATATTGCCGACAATTGGTGATTGAACTTGAGATAAAGGCAATCCAGAGCAGATACTCGGCCAACGGTACGCTTCCTGGTTGCACTCGCAAGGCCAGATACTAACATTTGCGTTCCAGAACACCTACAGTCATGGAGGACTATGAGCCTTGGGACACAGGCCAGGCGTTTGCCGGGGGTGGGTATTCGCATGCTCAGGCGGCATTCGACTATCAGAATGCAGTCCTCGACGGCAGCTGGGTCTCGGTCGACACTGGCCTTCACTTTGACGAACTATTCGACTTGGATGACATGGTTGAAACCCAAGCTCAGCAACTTTAGTTAACGAGTCCCCAATGCACCGGGGACTTGTCCCCTACCGCCTATATTGGGTTTCAACACGATGCCGTCCAGTCTGCCACGACTTCCGCAGTTGCGGATCCTATCATTACACACCAAGAATCTAGCCCAAGTGCGGGCTCGTCATGCGCCGACGGCAGCTCACCACCGTCACCACCCTCAACTAAGAGTCGTTTCAGAGAAGTTGAGCTTCCGGACAAGCAGCTGCACCAAGATGAGAGAAATGGGAAGTACTACTGTGACTGGAGGCTCGACCCTTGCGACCACCCGGGTTTCGACACGCAGTCTGAACTCAAGTAAGTGCATGTGCTCGCACCCACCAGTACGCAAGCCAACTGACATTGGCTTCCAGAAAGCATGTGCGCAAGCACGTCAAACCTGTCCAGTGCCCGTACGAGTGGTGCGGTCACAGGACGGCAGAACAGCGGTGCATGAAGCGTCATACAGACTCTTCCCACGGTGGGGAGGCCGTCATGCTGAGCTGTCCCATCTGCGGTAGGGCGATCAAGGACAGGAAGGACAACTTGAAGAGGCACATCCGGCGCAAGCATGGAAGAATGACCGAAAGTGGCCGTCCAAATAAGCAGTAGGATATTTTGGGCTGAATGGTTGAGGTTGTTGAGGAGTCATTGGTTGTGTTCCGTCCTGTGTTTCTTGTATGACTGTCGTTTCTGACGTCTCAAAATGGCTCGGCCCAGAGCGTTTCCTCAGTAGCGGGGAGTTTCAATCTTTTGAGGGCCTCAGTCGCAATGCCTTTGTTCAGATCGAAATGATTATCGTCTGTCATTTTGTTCGGTGAAGCACATGGAAATCCGCGTGGAAATCAGCGAGAGATATGAGAGATGAGATGCTGCAAGTCAGACTCCACATCCGAAGCTAGATGACGCTAGCGCCAGGAACGGTAAGGCTAGCGGGGCGCTATCGACTTTCGTGGGGATTGGTGGCACGTGACACAGGCTTAAACGACTACGAGGGAGCAAGGAGGAGGTCAAAGCACATCACCAGCAAATTTACCACAGACCAGGGTCGGCGGTCTGGGCGCCCGATACTACCAGGACTACGAACATGGGTGACCTTTGCTCGTTCGCTGCCCTGCGCTGCCCTGCCAGCAGCACGCCAACAGTGGGGAGCCCGTCTCCTTTTCGCTGCTGATGAGATCTGAGTGTGTGTCTTAGCAGTGATCGACGATCTTCCCCAGAGTCTCAGTTCACTATCCATCCAACGGCGTCTTGTCTCTCTTTTGCCCACCTGCCGGTCTTTCCTCCACTCATTTGGAGACTGCAGTGAACAAGAGTGACGACCTCCTTCACCTGGGAGCAGCCGCAAAGCCCACTGGATCCAATGGGATTCGGGCGGCTAATGCGCAACAAATGAGCTCCCATCATCCACGATCCGGTTCAGCGTCAGCAACACCTGTGCCGACGACACCATCTCCCCAGCCGCCGGCCAGCGACAAATCGTCCTCCCAGCCCTCGACCAGCTCTCGGTCGCGCGGCAGCAGTCAACCGCACTCGAACTCGAAGCGTAGCCATCAGCTGGGACGTGCTCGCACGTCGCCGCTGGCCGAAGAGCAGCCCGGCCTCGAAGTCTACGAGCCTCCCACAACGGCATCCAACGTTCGCGTAGGACGCACTCGGACGCGGCGGTCGGGCATTGCACCGTCGTTCTGGTCCAAAGAGGCGGCCGACAATCCGTCGCAGTTCACGTTCTACCGCGACCCAACGCCTACGCCGCCCGAATACAGGGAACGAGAGAAAGACGCTGGTTATGTCGACAGCCCTCTTCCGAGGAGGCCGGGAAGGAGCTCGACAATCGCCTTAGAGACCGCCAGGACTATACCGCCACCGGATCCACGGAGGAAGTCGACACGGCACGGCCCCATCTGCGGGCTGACGAGACGCATGTTCTTCATCGCCGTAACTATCCTCGTTGTTTTGATAGTAGGGATAGCAGTCGGCGTCGGTGTCGGAGTAGGCTTGAACCACGTAGGGAAGCACTCGATCCAGAATCCACTGCCGGCTGGTAGCAACTCGAGGTGAGCCATGTTTACCCTCTCTGCTCTCCGTCCTTTCATTGGCGCATCTTTGCTAACCAACGAGCAGTTCTACCCAGCCATCAACAGCAACCAGCCCAATCACATCCATCGAACCGGGCTCCTCCTCTTCCACCTCCACAAGCAGTTCCGCCTCCACGATCCCAACAGCCACAACCGACTGCCCCTTCATAAACAACACCATATATCAGGTCCCCGGCTCGCCCAAGACCTTCCTGCGTCTCTGCGGCATTGACTACAGCGGCGGCTCCGAGGCCGTCGAGCTGGTCAACAAGCCGACCTTCAGCTTCGCCGACTGCATGGGCAACTGCGCGGGGTGGTACGGCTGTACTGGCTGCGCGTGGGGGGTCGTGAATGGTGACACGGGAGCCGACCATCAGTGCTGGATCAAGAGTGATCTGACGAGGGGGCACAAGGTTGCACCGGACTGGTGTTTTGCGATATTACAGGAGTAGCCGCACGATACGAACCTTGTTACGATTTTTCCATGGGCCAGGAGGAAGGCTTAGGGAATGGACTGGCGGTGATGGAGGCTTGGAGGCATATGATATGATACCCACACAATACACTCTTTATATACTTTAATTTCATAATGTTTAGACCGGTAGTCGAACGTGTCCCGGCGCGTCGTCCATATACACTCATTATTGTCCTGAAAATATCACGGCCTTTAAATAGCTAGCACAACACACACGATAGCCGAGAGGATCATCACGGACGGCTTCATAGACGGAGCCGCATTTGCTGCGCAGAATAGGAATGTCAGCCTTTTCAATGTCTAGATATAGGTTCCTCATCTACCGATCAATGGTGATACTCACTCGAAACAGGGCCAGCTCCGCCCGTAGCGCTCTCATTCGCGCCGCCACTTGTCGCATTAGCAACCGCTCCCAAAACGGGACCAACTCCAAGCCCCAGGCTGTCCGCCGACGGCTGCGTCGCATTGGCGTAGTTGCTCAGCGGCTTCGTGCTGCTCAAACTATCGACCCTGCCGAGCAGGAACTCAACCTGTCGGTACGCGACAGCAGGCTGCCAGCTGGGGACCATGTGGCCCGTCAGCGTGACCAGACTCCATGTAAGTCCGCGCTCCGAGTGCGTGGTGCCCAGCACGCCCTGTCCGCTGGTGGTGGCCAGGTCCGGGTTGGGGTGGTGCGGCACGAAGAGCGGGGACGAGGGGCGCTCCTGGAAGCCCAGCTTGCCGCCCCAGGTCATGTTCTGAATGGCGAGCAGAGTGCCATTGGCGACGAGGACGAAGTCGTTCAGGCCGTGGCTGATCATGACGTTCTGGGTGCGGTCGATCACGCTGGGGATGACGCGCCAGGAGGATGGGTCCGAATCATCGTTGCCGTCGACAAAGACATCGTCGTCTGCGCAGATAGCCCAGTCGACGTCCAAGGGAGCGTTGATCGCCTTCTTTACGTCGGTGCGGTTGAAGTAAATCTCTAGGCCAGGAGGTGTGTAGAAGTCGGAGTAGGGGAATCCCAAGACATCTTCGGGCAGCGGGAGCAGTTGCGTAACCTGGTAGATGTTCCAGCCCGGATTCAGCTCGGTGGAGGCATAGTAAACGAGATCATCAGCACCGCAACCACGGATTCGCGAGCCGTTGGCGTGGTATCCTGCCGGGAGCCCGGGCTGGGGACCTGCTGGCGGGAATGTGAGGTACTTGTCCATGTAGTCGTCGAAACCGCATGTCGCGGAGATGTTGCTCAGCTGCGCCTTGGTGGTGTCGTTGAAAGGGAACACGTTTGACCATGACTGGACAAAGTAGTTCGTAGGGATGGTTGTGGCGACCATGTAGTCCACTATCGACGGGTCGTAAATATGCATCCCTTTGACGTTGAAATTAGTGGTGTCGTTGGCGTCCAACATGTTTGAAGATATGTACGGCACGTACATACCGCTGTCTGGCATTAGTCAATATGATCATGGCAGTTAAGATGAAAGGGGCCTAGCACTTACGCGTATGATTCGCCGGTAACATACACCTTGTAGCCCTGCATGCTAAAGGTATCGATGAAGTTCTTCCAGAAGCCCATGAACTGCTGCGCCACTTCGTCTTCGTTATGCGCGGTCACGGTTCCGGTCGAGAAGCCGGTGCCGACGGGCTGTTCGATCCAAACGACGTTGGTGATGTGATGGTAGCTCCAGGGGTTGGCAACAGGCTTGTACGTTCCGCTCTGCCATTGTATTGGTCCATTCTCTTGGAGGAAGCCCTCGAGGGACGAACACCCGGGCTGTGACCAAAGTGTTAGCAGCGTGACCAATGGTCACAAGTGGGAAGCACGACTTACACCTCCGTTGAGCCAGATCAGGATCTCCTTCGGCTGGTCGGGGTTTGTAGTTGGCCAGAACCAGAAGTACAGCTTTCCGTCGCTGTCACCCCCGATGGGTAGCTGTCCGGCGTAGGATTCTCCGGCATCGAAGTTCACCTCGGGGATTGCACTGCCGTTAACGGTGAATTCTACAGATGATGTCAGCGAATGTCACAGAGGATGATGACCGAATACACTCAATTTTCGTGTTGAAATTGTTGAAGGGCGAAGTGTGGACATCCCGCTTGGGCAGTATGGGACGCTCAGATGTCCTGGACCGGTCCTCCAAGTTGCCTCGTCGTCGGTTGTTCAGGAACTTCGTGTCGAAGGCAGCCTGCACGGCCCCGGCCGACACGAGGAGGGACGAGAGAAGAGACACCGCCCGCATGGTTAACCAAAGTTGCTAGAAGTCAACAAGAGCGTCCAATGGCCAGTTATGAATGCATCTATAAAAATAAAACAAAAAGGTACCCTTGCCAACAGTTGTCGTCGTCTTCGGGAGAGACGTCGTGGTCGCGTATGTTACTTATGGAAGTCGGCTACCTTCATGGGTCTCCGGGTTTGACTCGCAATAGCACTGGGTGTTGTATAGCAAGCAAGCAAGGTTGGAGCTACCCCGGGATGGTACATTTGATATTGCGATATGACGCGGGAGTTATTTGCGAAGTACCTCGCCTGCCACCTCGGGCGGTCAACGGACATGTCATGATGCCATTTGTCGGCTCGCGAATTGCTGCCTTGCCATCGCAAGTGGCGGAGCAGACGGGAGACAACTAGGTGCGGTCCTAGCCTGCGTGCGCTTGGGGCTCCTGCCAAAGAGGGAAGCTCAACAATATGAAGCTGTGACGATCACCAACAGGCCCCTCACCTGTGACTGCACAATCGCTGCAGTACGACGACGAGCCACCGTCTTGCAGTTGGTACTGTGATAGCTGACACTTTTAGCCACTAGGAACGCTACTACTGCATCTAGCAGGCCAACAGCCGAGAAACAAGCATCGCCCGGGGGCACCTTACCCGCCGCCTTGTCTTTACTCTTCCATTTTCAACGTGCGGGTTGCAACGGTTCCTCAGTCGTCACCGCGTTGTGCTCTGGTTGCACCAAAGGCACCTGCTTGCCATCCGCGATGACATCCCTGTCGTTTGAGGAATTCCAACTTCCTACTTGAGCTGAAGCTCGTCCGACAAATGATACGTCTGACTGTCTGTTCCTTCAGAGGATCCGGAACTTTTGCGGGTAAAATGTCCGGGGATGCTCATGCCGAAGCGGTGTGTTATCATCGTCCTGATCAAAGGTGCCCGGAGTGTTGTGCATCTTGGTCGTGACGTTGTTGATACCAGCCACCATGAGACTGACAATAGGTATTTTTCCCCAAAGACAGATATATGGATGAACGCTATTTATGAAACCAGTACATGTATTGAAAGTCATCCAAACTTGCGAACCGACGTTCTTCCACTGGGACCGGCACAAACAGTGCCGCGGGGGGAAATACACAGCGCCCACAGCGCCCGCGGAGTTGTGGGGAACTTAGGGTGTCGATTGTGAAAGATTTGCATCAAACAATATCTTGGCGGTGTGGCGCAATGGTAGCGTGTGGTCCTCCTATTCTTCTCTTGAGGGTCTGAGTTCCAAGACTGAGGTTGCAGGTTCGAGTCCTGCCATCGTCGCGATTTCTTTTGCCGTTTTGTGGGTGCTGCGAGATGTCGAGAGAAGCAGCATTTATGCAGCATATTTGCAAGAAGTGTTCGAGTTCGAGTTCTTTCCTTTTTCTTTCTTTTTTGCACACGCTCGTTGGAAGAAGTCAGTATATTCGCTTGCGCCTGCCTCCATGTTCCCAAGTCACGCGGCTTCTCATGCATGAGGCCGACGTGCACGCCCATTCATTCGCAGCAGACCACCTGCAACCAGACAAACCCCCTGGGCCGTGTCAACCGATGCGCCAACATCTGAACATACGGCAACGGGCTCATCGCCATGGATCAACTAGTAGCACAGGTATCGCTCTATCCAACTGCAACTTCACCAAGCATGTCCACCAAGAAGGAAAATGGGTACATAATACAGATCGCTTCCACCATCGGCCGAAGCACGTTGGTTGTGCCGGCGTGCACACATCCAAGTCACTCGCCCTAAATGATGAGTTTACTTCCCCGATATGGATACTCGGCGCCCTTCCCCTTTGCACCGGCAGCAGCAACATCGGCCCGCTCTGGGAATCCGTCGAACGAAACGGCAAACGTCGCAACCGAATGAGCGACCAACTAAGCAACACCACCGTTAGCGCATGATCCCATCAGAATAGAACAGATCACTCGATACACGTACCTTGCTGTTCACCTCCCATGCGGTCAAATTGAGATTGCCGACATCGTCGCAGAGTTGGTGGTAGCAAGCATCATACCAAGCCCCAGCCTGGCCGCCGAACTTGCTTACCTCCTCCTCCGTCTTGACACCCTCAGCACCGGTCGCAACACCGCTAGCAGGGATACCGGCCCGGATAAAGCCGACATAATCGCTGCGCCCGTCGAATTCAATGAAGGTGTAGTTCAAGTCGTGCGCCTCGTACCAGTCAATGTACAAGTCCCTCAGCTCCTGCGACCCGGCGGGGTTATCCTCGTTCGTGGAGTTGTAGATCTGGTAGGCATAGTTGGGCGAGGCCAACATGTCGTAATCAAGGAACGCCCGAATCTTCTTGTTCTCCTCCTCGGACAGCTGCGAGGCGTCCGCAACACCCGGAAAACCCGATTCGCCAGTTGGCTCCTGAGACGGCTCCCGAGACAGGTTCAGGAGCGGTTTCAGGAGGTGAGGCCGAGGGTAGTCACGTGCAGGATCACGCAGAGGGGAGCCGGTTCTAGAAGGCGGTGGGAGGCGTATCTGGCGCCTTTTTTAAAATGAAACACATCCAAGTTCTACTCTAGTCTTACAGTAATTCGGTTCAGTTCAGTTCAGTTCAGTTCAATGTAACACGTATGGAAGGAGCCGACGTAACGGGCAGCTGAGTGAGCTTCAAGTTCACCTGTCTAAGTCTGTCCTACACACACTCTCTTTTAGGGTGCACCACTAAGGGTAGAGACACGGCAGGACGGGCTCTCTCACGACCGGCCATTCACAATCCCACGCGAGCATGTCCTCGACGAACTCCTCGACGAAGTAGTCGTCAGTAGCCCATGCGACATCACCCTTCAACGTCGAGAACGACCAGCGGAGCTGAACGAACTCCATACCGAGTCCGGGTTCGATAATAAGCCATATCGTGTGCTTCCTTGGTGCTGTCGGCGCCAATGGCGAACTGTATGTACCCCGGAAAGAAGTACACCTCGTAGCCCCTATCGACTAGAGTAAGGACATGTTAGCAGATCGTCAACAGACATGTCAGCAGGCGACGTACGGAGCACGAGGACTACCTCACGGTCTTTCTCTATCATATCGATGAAGTGGTAGGCCATTTCGTATATGGCGAAGCCCTCCGTGTCTTCCATATCGTCTTGGACGAACCGGGGGCTTACGTCGGTCCAAGCCAAAGAGCGAGCATGGCAAGAATAGAGGTAATATGCATCGGTGACCTCGGGAAGATCGGCCATTACGAGCAGGGAAGTGATAGGTAGAGGAAGTGATGGAAGAAGTGATGGAGGAAGTGATGGAGGAAGTGATAAACACTGCTCATATACTCGTCCGTGGGCCACCGTCGCTCCGTTTGCTATTCAGCCTCCAAGCGATAGCTCATATGCATCTTTCCGTGCCTCATCGGCTCTCTCCGCGAGGGCCCCAATTGTATCGCACCGCAGACAAACAAACCGGGGGGTACTGTAGTGTAACGGTGGCTGGAAGAGGTCACTTTCGACAGCATCTCGCGGGTGGTGCCTCATTTCACGCTTTCGCTCTCAAGTCCTTATTTTGCGAGAGTTGTGCGTAGCACATACCATGATCCTAATCCAAGGGCAAGTGTGGTTTCATTACTTCTACCCTCTTTGCTTCTGACTTCATTACTTCTGACCTCCGATCATCCTATCCTATGCTCCCGACGGCCTACTACTGCTGGTGGGTAGAACAGAAGGGAGAGGTGTCGTGGCGAGGGTTCTCGCACCCCTGTCTCGAGCAAAGCCGGGCACGGTTCTGCGAGGTCGTGTGATCCTGGCAGTACCTCGAATACCCGGACCGGAGTTGGCAGCAGCCGTCCCTCTCGCAGGATTGCATGCTGTTCTTCGGCGCCATGTGCTCCACGCAGAGCCCCGACGTGCCGGACGGCACTTTGAAGCAGTCCTGCATGCTACAGGATCGCTGACCAATATTCGCGGGGTCGTGGTGCTGACAAAACTGCGACCCTAGGATCCGGGGGAGGACGCAGCTTGCCACGGAGCATGTCTGTTGGTGGGCGGCGGGAGGGTTCGCCATCTGTATAAACGTGTCAGCTTCCGTCGGCCTGTAAGACGATCCGCAGGTAAGGTACTCACCATGTGCTTGAGTGTCCGTGCTTGAGTATCCGTGAGAGTGTTCGCCGTGCCAATACCCGTACCGTACCGGTAGCCTGTCCAGTATTAGCTTGTCTTGAGCAGAAGATGGACTCTCAGCTCGGCGCTAGAACTAACCTGTGATACGGAGTTCAGGCGTTAGATATGGTGCTGTTGCGTCTTATTTTCTCGTGAGACCACTAATAGTGGCAGAAAATGGCAGAAGAAGTCGAACGGAGACACCCTTATATCAAGGAATAAGGACGGCGATTACCGAATGATAGCAGGGATCACGGAGATACGAGCAGCGCTTGCCCGTCCATCTAGATTGTTGAAGAGGTGGCAAATAGATTGTTGAGGAGGTGGCAAATGCCTGCAAGCTGCATTACAGCGTGTAGCTTCCCGCAAGCAAACGACGTACGATACAGGAGAAGACCCCCTGCTGGCCAGTCAAGGAGCTCCCGTGAATCGCACGTCGCAGCCCGGGGGGTGCTTCTACACGTCGGTCGTACAGCCGATGCGGGCGCACACCGCTCCTCCTGCTTGTTCTTCCTTGTGCATAGCTTGTCGACATTGCGGTGGGTTTGCGAATGCTGGAGTGCGTGGTGGCGTGGCAGAGAGAAGCTCTCGTGCCGTCGTGTGTTTGTCAGGAATAAGCGTGGGTTTGCGAATGCTTGAGTTATTTCGTAGTGGGTTGACGCCGCAGAGAAGCTCTCGACAGGTCTTGGCTTGTTTGTGGTGATGGGTTGACGCCGGAGAAGCTCTCGCGTTATGACGCGTAGGTGAGAAGCTCTCGACAGGTCTTGGCTTGTTGTGCTGGTGGGTTGACGCCGGAGAGAAGCTCTCGACAGGTCTTGACTTGTTTGTGGTGGGTTGTCGCGCCGGAGAGAAGCTCTCGACGTCGACGGCGGCTGATCTCGCGTTGTGACGCGCTGGAGAGAAGCTCTCGACAGGTCTTGGCTTGTTTGTGGTGGTGGGTTGACGCCGGAGAGAAGCTCTCGACGGCGGCAGATCTCGCGTTGTGACGCGCCGGAGAGAAGCTCCCGACGGCGGAAATGTTGAGGATGGGGAATTTGATGAAGATGTAGTCGGTCCTCGGGTTCCCGGGAACGGTACCCCCCTCGGACGACAACACCTGGCTGCCGTATACGCTGTAGTCGAGTAATCGCAGAGCTCTCTTGTCGCCCCCCGGGTTATTTAGGCTTTAGAGAGTCTGACTGATCCTGTTCTACAGACGTATACAGACAGTCGGTTGTTGAATAGTAAAAGTCCGAAGCTCAAATGTAGAGCTGGTGTCTGTAGTTAATAAAGTCTGGAGTAAGAGTGGCCTAATCGGCCAAAACTCCGGAAAAATGGGACGTAGTCTGCTCTCGTCTTTTCTTTGTTGATCGAGGTCGGGAATATTCTGTGGCTAACGCATTCCATTTCCAGGTCACAGATTCGCCTTCTTTCCATACCCAGAGGACAAGAGAACATGGGCGAAGACGAAGCCGTCGAAATAATAGCAATGAAGCAGTCCCAAGATCTTATTCTTCTGCTATCGCGACGACGGCACCAGCGACGACGGCAACAGTGACGACGACGTCCACGATGGCAGCCACGAGATCATACATCTCCTGTCCAGCTCTTCTCAGCAGCGGAGCACCTTGCACCTCCAAGTTCACCCGCCCTTGGAACCTCAAGAGACACCTCCGGGACTTCCACGAGGCGGACATGTCCCCGCCGCTCGTAGGGACGACATAGGCGCCTCTCGCACCGAGGCCACTCGCACCGATACCTCGCGCACCGACTCCGCCACTCGAACAGATGCAGCCGGTGGCACTAATACACGCAGCTCGCACCAGCGTAGCCCCAGATGACAACAGAGAGCCTCCACCCACTCTTTCTCGGAAGAGGACGTCGAGCCACGCCGAAGTCCCCCCGGCCAAGAGAGCGAGGCACGAAGAGACGACGTTCCCTCACGCCACGCCTACTCCTTCAACCGCTCCGGAAGCCGTCGGCCAGACCACGGCGCCCGCCCCTCCGTCTCCCCTGGGACAGCTCGACATCGACAGCACTCCATCCGAGCAGCACAGTCAACAGCCATCACCCCAGTCTCCAAGGTGCTGGCGAGGATTCGCGGCGGCGATGCCTAGTATGCCCAGGTATGGCGTCCGCTCGTCAGCCCAGCAGCCGGGACAGCCGAAGGCGCTGGCGTGGCTCTCGCAGGCCGCCAAGGACACATTCACCGCCTTCCAGACCAGGGCACTCGCGAAATGGGGCGTCACTCCGGACCACGACGGCACCTGCGTCATGGACCCTGCCGACTGGGCAAACCTGGACCCTATCGAACTTATGGAGACCCTCACACACCGCACGTCGCCGACGGCGCACTCGCAGAACCGTGTAAGTGTCGAGGACATATGACGGACGGGCCTCTGCTAATCGTGTGATCCCAGACCTTCAAGTACGACGACCATAGCACCAATGTGCCCAGAGCTAACGCATGGTTCGGGAGCTGGCCGCACAGCGGTGTCGAGCTGGACAACTTCCTCGGGGACGGCCCCTTCAAGGCTATGCAAGGTTCACACCTGTGCCATCACGACAACTGTATCGTACCGGCGCACGTCGTTTACGAGGCCGCCGACGTCAACGCGGACCGTAAGGACTGCCACAAGCTCGCACTGCGCCTGCGATCAAGTGGCCGCGAGGTGCCGGCCCGGTGCGAGACCCACCACCCGCCGTGTCTCCTCCGCGTGAGTGATCATCCTCCACACCCTACCACTAACTGCTCGCTGACAATGCTAGCACGCGGCGCTGTCGACGTTTGAGGTCTACCTCCTCCAGTTCCACGTACTCCGCATGGCGCGCCAGATTCCCGATCCTCCGAGCCCGCACACGCCGCGCTGGCACCTGTTTCCGACCTTCGAGACGTCTCTTCCGGTGCGCCTTCCCGTTGCCGAGGGCGAGGAGTGTCCCTTGACTGCCAGCCACCTCGCACCCGGTCAGCAATACGGCACGCCCGTCGTGCCTGTCCAGACGAGTCGCCCGCAGCTGAAATGCGGTCTTTGCGTCAGGACCAAGGCGTTCGTGCGGCTCACACCGCTCTGGTCGCACGTGGTGCAGCAGCACGACGATTTGCCGGACGAGGAACGCCTCGCGGAGGTGCGGGGGACGGCACGGCTCTGGCAGCTGTACTGGAGGTCGCGAGATAACGGCAAGGCGGAGAAGCTGACGCTGGCGCGCATGAACGAAGCGCTCGGACCGAGGTTCTCGTGGGAGGATGTGGTGGCGTGGGATTTGCGATAATGGCGTCTGTTCCGTAGGGCTTCGAAGGCGAGAGACGGAGACTTCCTTACTGGCCTCGGGCGGGGAGAACTTAAGAGCGGGGAGGCCGGTCTTCCGGGCTTCACTGTTGCTGGCGTTTCAATATAAGCCCCAGTCACTTTAGGGGTAGGTTGCGTAAGATGGTCGATCCTCACCGGCCTGGGGGTCTCTTTCTTATGCCTCGGGGGAGGGCTTTCTTATGCCTCGGGCGGGGAGGGCTTTCTTGAACTCAACCTCTGTCTTCTGGTGGTAGACGAAGAAGCAGTCCCAGACCAGGGGTCATCCCCCGCAGTTGTAGTTGCGAGCAAAATGTGGGGAGAAAGAACAATTCGACGATAAGAGAAACAGCATGAGGAGACGCCATTCATAGGTTCTCTGTTTAGGGCTGCGGCCTGTGGTCAAGGGTCAGCAAATAAAAACGAGTGCTAACGACGGTGGACTGTTCTTACGATAAGCCTGGCCAGTACCTCTTTACCGCACTTGCCGCCTCCTCTCGGAGTAGTAGTAGATGTGACGTCCAGGAGGCTGGAGTATCAGATCGCAGTCGTGAAGCCGCAGATATGTCGTTGGGAGCATCCCACACGATAACCCCTTTTCTGAATGAGTCTGGAACTGGTGTGACCCCCCGCAACCCGATCCTCAACAGAGTAACCCGTACCACTCTCCCCACGCTCCTGCCCATCTGTTGGGCGGCAGGCTACAGACGTGGAGCCGTAGAGACATCCAGGCGTCACCCAGACCTCGCCCCCTTTTCCTGGAGTGAGTCTGCAAGTGGTGTGCCCACCCGCAATCCAATCCTCACCGGAATAATATCCAACCCTATATGCCCTCCTGCCAGTACCTCCTGCCAGTAGGTAGAGCCTTCCCCAGATCGTGGGTGGGTACCCACTAGTCCAGGCTAGTCAAGTCTCGAGCCGGCCTAGCGGGGTCTAGGCTCCGGACTAGGGCGGGCAACCGGCCATCTGGTGAGGCGTTGTTGCCGTTTCCGACGGGGCGTTGTTGCCGTCTGTTGAGTTGCCTCCTCGTCTGCGCGTTGAGCTGTAGTCTGCGTTGGCCAGTGCGTTAGCGTGGACTGGGCTCCTATATATATACCTCGCCTCCCTCCCCAGAACTCCAACCCTTCTTCTTCCTTACAACCAAACAGTCCGGTCCGCCGGGCTTCCTACCAGCCGACGGTATCGTGTTACCTCTTCCACCAAGGCATAACTTCACCCTATCCATCCATCACCCAAGCCATCTATATCCCCCATCTCTCGGAGCATGGTCTTCCTCTTTCATCCTTCATCCCACAAGTCTGAACCTCCCCAAGGAGCAACCTCAAAACCACAAAACCACATAAAAACAACCAAAAACAACACCTCACCCAGCACCGGCCAACCCAAGGCGGCCTTCACCACCACATCCCTCTCAACCACAAAACCACATAAAAACCACAAAAAAAAACAGCACCCCTTACCCAGCACCGGCCAGCGCCCACGCGGCCAACACCACCTCACCCAGCACGGCCAACCCAAGGCGTCCAATACCACCTCACCCAGCACCGGCCAGCCCAAGGCGGCCAATACACCACAGCCCTCTCAACCACAAACCCACAAAAACCACAAAAAAAACAGCTCCCCCTACCCAGCACCGGCCAACGCAAGGTGGCCAACACCACCTCACCCAGCACCGGCCAACGCAAGGCGGCCAAGACAACCATGTCCCTCTCAACCCCGAAGCAAGCGGCCCTCGTTAAGACCCACCACGCGCCGCGGAAGAAGTCCTTCATCGTATCTCCAACTTCTTCCACCGCTACTACCTAGTCCGCGACGTCGATATCATCCACGAAGAAGCCGCCCGTCGCAAGAAGGCCAGACTCTTGCCTCCTGTCGCAAGGAAGCTGGTACAGCAGACAGTCTACGACATGACCTTCGGGCATGGGGTTGCTGGCGTTGGTCGCCCCATAGAGGGAGGACCCGAGAGCCCGCTGGCCAAGATGTTTGCTGGGAGGGGGCTAGAGAGAGCGCTTGGACTTCCGTTCAGCCCGCCGGTCGAGGATGATGAGAGGGATATTGTGTTGCCCTTGATTTGGTGGTGAGCACCAGATTCAGAGGATTCTGAAGATTCTGAAGAGTCTGAAGAGTCTGAAGTGGTGATAGATGGTCTGGCGGTAGCGAGCGTTCGGTTCGCTATATCGACAACGAAATATCGTGCTAACATCGTGCTAATATCGTGCTAATATCGTACTAATATCGGACCTTAAGAGTGACGAGAAGAGACTCTTCTCGTAGTACCAACTGGCCGCTGAATCAGGAGCTCGTAAGTTCCGGTGGCAGCTACGCCCAGCAACCACCCCTCCATAGGTAATCACCAAGTCCCGGATCTTTGCCCTATCAATAAGGTCAGCCCCTTCGGCAAGTTGAGGCAAGGGAAATACGTACCTTGTAGAAGAACGGGCCGTCAAGTGAAGAGCGACCCGACACGCTCGCCCAATTCACGGCAGAGCTTATACGGTATTCCGATATACATTTATCTTTGGTGCCGGAGCCAAAACTTCTCGAGCTGGTCCATTACTATAAGGAGAACGGCGACCGGGCCCTCATCTTCACCTGGTTCCAGCTGACCGTCCCTATCCTACAAGAGGCCCTGGACGCGGAAGGGATCATGAACCGCCAGATTCAGGGGTGAAAGGGGTTGGCGAGCGACAAGAGCTGATTGAGGAGCTCAAAAATGCCGCCCCCATCTTTCAACATCATCGGCCCTGCTGCCTGGCCGCATCACCCGGAACTGTCGGTCTTCTGTAGTCGGGGCTATCGATGTCGAGGTAGCCCGGAATGGTCTACTCGTGCTTGGGAAATGTCGGTCCTTTTATGGTTGACATTGTCAATGTCGATGTTGTTCTCGTACTTGACAGGGCTCAGCGCCTCTCGACGAAGTCCGGAATGGTGTACTCGTGCCTGGTGGGGCTTATACCTCTCCCGAGAAGGTATTTAAGAATCATGTCCTCGTACTTGATAGAGCTCAGCGCCTCTCGAACTCTCCACCACCTGGACCTGAAGAACCTGCGCAAGTGGGACATAGCCGCGGCCGAGGTCTTCTTCCAGTCGCTGCTCAATAGCGCTCCCAACCTTCTTAAGCCGCGCCATATCGAGACTAAAGAGACGTCGTTCCCCGAAACAGCATTCGGTGTGACTTGGTTGATGTGACTTGGTTGATGCGACTTGGTAGTCGCCTAGGGAGCGCCCAAGATGGGCAGAGACCCGTACCAGCAGGAGCTCGAAGCTGCGGCGTACTTTAGCGGCTGCTACTTGACTGTAGCTTGTCGGTTTATCGACAATGTCTCTTTGTACATCCTGTCTGGTGCGCCCATCCGAAGACTTATACGTAGTTGGGGATCTTGTAAGAACTGACCGTACTTCGTTGGTCTGCTCCTCCCGCCATATCAGCCAGAGTTGATTCTCCTTGGTTGATCCTCCTTGGTTGAAGAGACGTCGTTCCCCGCTGGCTTGTAGCATTCGCTCTCTGTTGATGCGTCTTGGTTGACGCGGCTTGGCTCTTGCTGCTTGGTTGATGCGGCTTGGTTGATGGTTTCTCGGTTGTTTCTCGGTTGATGCGTCTTGGTTGACGCAGCTTGGCTCTTGTTGCTTGGTTGATATAACTCGGTTGATGCGTCTTGGTTGACGCGGCTTGGCTCTTGTTGCTTGGTTGATGCGGCTTGGTTGACTGTCAGGACTGTCTGTCGGTTGATGCGTCTGGGTTGACGCGGCTTGGTTGACTGTCTGGATCTCTCGGTTGATGCGTCTTGGTTGACGCGGCTTGGTTGATACGGCTTGGCTGTCTTTATATACCAAGGCAATCCTGGAACAACATGATTAGCGAACTGCGGTGTTCCAGGCTGACCAGGAGGATTAAGCGACCATCCACTCCGTTCGCTCCGCGATGAAGCGTAGCCTCGTCGAACGCCGGCCATGCCCACCCACAAGAACACCGGAGATCACCATCGACATCGCCACCGACTTGCTCTACCTCAAGCTCCATTGGTATTCATCGACTTAGCCAGCGGGCCAGGCGAATCGAGGCGCGGCTTGTCGTTGCGGGGTGGGATGGTGGATGAGGGTCTGGTATACATGTCGACGTATGTATGATCTGGCCTAGGGTCGGTCGAGACATGCGGTGCCTGCGGCATCCACAAAGACGAGCACGACGAGATCAGCAGCGAGATGAGGCTGTGCCAGACCTCGTATACTGGTATACGGTCCGGCGAACGTATATATCGTGTTGAACGATGTCAAGCAAGACCCCTTCCACCTACTACTCCTATGTGGAATGGAACCATGAGAAACTCTCACGGATCTGTGTGAGATCGCGGTGTAGGATGCGTGTCAGGTCTTGTGATCGATTGACGAATGGAGAACCAAGTTTTCAGGCTCGAGGAAGTCCCTCGCATTGCTTGGGACTTCCACTCAGCCGGCCCAGATTATCAGAAGAAAGGCAGCAGGCCCAGCAACCGGAGACGCATGATGCGGCCCTCTGTTGCCGACTCTAAGAAGCCCTCACATACTTATCCCACCGGCTTCTTCTCCATGCCGGCTAACATACAAGGAATGATCTGGGCCGATGCCGCTCCCAGAAGATGCGCAAGCCTTTCGTTCATATGGTGATGTATTAACGGGAAGCTTTGTGAGATAGTGAAGAAGGGTGGAAGGTTGATGTTGTATTGAGAGGTTGGTGTTGTATTGAGAGGTTGATGTTGTATTGAGAGGTTGATGTTGTATTGAGAGGTTGTTGCGACCAGGAAGGATAAGGCTTGGTTGAAGAGGCGTCGTTCGATGGTTGAGTAGCTGATCCTCGACGCAGCTATTGACCTTTCGCCGTGTCCGAGACGGACGTGCAATATTGTATTGAGAGGTTGATGTGACTAGGAAGGACAAGGCTTGGTTGAAGAGGCGTCGTTCGCCGCTCGTTGAGTAGCCTTAGTGCGAGTAATCCTCGACGCAGCTATTGACCTTTCCCCGTGTCAGAACCTTACGTTTGGGGACGACTTCGTCGATCGAAACGAGCAAGATGTCCTGGCCTTGGTAAGACAAGCTACCGGCGAGGAGTCTCCGAACCCTTGTACCGGGTGTCGACGCGGCCTTGGACCGTTCACTGGCTGCATTGTGGTGCGATCTACAGCGAGTTCTGAGACACGCCAAAAGCGCTGGTAATGCGCCAACTGCATATACGTCAGGCCAAGGTTATCACCTGCAGTATCAACGGCTGGAGTCGTCCCAGAGCCACGACTGCGGGGTTGCTAACAAGACACCCCTCTTACGCCGCGCCGCACACGGAAGCCTGACGACAACGAGCTTGGTAGCTTGCCCGCTTCGAACTGTACCCCCTCGAAGCGAGGAAAACCACTGCCTCGGCGTCGTGGGCCTCCTCTCAGAGGATAGGGTCGCAGAAGGCGGGGGCTTGCTCGCTGCCTTGTTGCTCGAGCGCGGAGTCCATATTTGGCTCGAGAAGCCGGGGTCTTCGTGAGTGGTCGTCGTGATGGTTTGGAGGATGCATGCCTCGACGAGGTAGCTAGACGTACTGTTTTTGGTACACCGGGCCCTTCCCTTTGCTCGCCAATGGAGCGATACCTAGTCAAGCCGCTCTCCATATCGGCCTCTGCCTGCCACCGGTTCGGATGGGACTTGCCGGGTCACCCTTCAACAGGACTGTGCTTTCGTCCTGGTGACGAGCACGCAGAACGATGCCACTCGCGACAACCCATTCCCGCCTTGGGTGAAGCAGCCCCGAGTTGTCAAGAATTCCCTTACGCTTCGCGAAAAGGTTGATACTATCGAGCAGGTCCTCCGCTGGGCCCATGTGCCATCTCGAACCACGATGATAACTACGAGGTCTATATCCCCAAGGACTTGGGCGATGTACTCGCTGTGGCAGAGGAGCACACCAAGCGAAGCTGTCGGCCCACTCTTATCGGTGGGATCGTTCGATTCATCGTGGAGGAACTCCTCTATCCGAAAATGGTGCTCGACAGGCACTAGATGCTCGTGAACTGCTATCATCCGACTCGTTGGCTCTATCCTACTGTTCGTCGGTGGGATCGTTCGATTCATCGTCGAGGAAGTCCTCTATCCGAAACTGGTGCTGATAGGCACTAGATGCTCGTGAACTGCTATCATCCGACTCGTTGGCTCCATCCTACTATTCGTCGGTGGGATCTTTCGATTCATCGTCGAGGAAGTCTCTATCCGAAACTGATACTCGATAGGCTTCTAGCTGTCGAAGCGAATATCTACCACTTTGCATAGCCTTGGACGAAGGTCTCAGCCTGTTGTTGCTGCGTCTTCAGAGCGCTGGGCGTCGTCTAGTCCCTACGCAAGTAGGACAAAGCCGCGGCTGAGGTCTTCTTCCAGTCGCTGCGCGCTCCCAACCTTCCTAAGGTGCGCCACATCGAGATCAAGGCCATGCTTGCTTCCGCGAGCGCTCCAGCCTGCGCGACAATGGGAGGCGTACCTGAAGCAGGTCTACCTCCGCAAATGCGTTGATCCTCTCCCCGGCTCTGCTCCGCCCGCGACACCTAAAGGAGCACCGAAGAACCATGGTGCCGCTAAGCCGGACACACCCTCTCCTCGTCGCAGCGGTCGTATCGCCACCATCCATCCGGTCCGTCTTCTCGCGCCAGTAGTACCGGCCGCGAGAGGCAGGTCTGGCTGGCCAAGTTATGCCGAGCCCGATACAGACGAGGATCTGGAAGTTGAAGAGTCCTCTAACGATGAGGTGTGACGATGAGGTGTGATGAGGTGTGACGATGAGGTGTGACGATGAGGTGTGACGATGAGGGTGAGGTGTGATGATGAGGGCGAGGGTGAGGGAGGGTGTGACGATGAGGGTGAGGGTGTGACGATGAGGGTGAGGGTGTGACGATGAGGGTGAGGGTGTGACGATGGGTGTGACGATGAGGGAGGGTGTGACGATGAGGGTGAGGATGAGGTTCCCGACTACCCAGAACTCCGTGTGTTCGATATGACCCCGCTTCAACCCCAAGATTATAAGTATTGCAAACGAAACACCTATTATCCCAAGTCGTTATCGTCACATACGACGACGAGTGATAGCGTGTCAGATCTCCCTGATACGTAACGCCTTATCCAGCGTCGCATTCCGCTGCTAGTTGCGACAGGCTCAAGACCAAGCTGATACTAGTGAGGATCCGCGGCGGGGAGGCGGATACGGGGGCCAACGTTTGTAACGGTTTCCGCAGGGATATCTCCACCTTTCTGCCGAGAGATGTGAAGCGAGTCTTGGACCTCTGTTATCTCGATCTTAATGGGCGCTAATTCCTGGTCGTCGGCTGCCATGTCTTGCGCAAATATGCCGTCAAAGTCGTCTAGGGTAGAGTCCTCGATGTTGTATGTGCGCTGAATCTCCATCAAGTCGTCCTTGACCGTTGGGGGCCGCACCGAGTTTATCAGCGGAGACCGGGCACGAGGCAAGGACTTCGATCGTCGAAAAGTTCGTGAATGGGATTTGGCCCGAGCTGGATCCCTCTGGCCCTCGGCAGACAACGTTTGTAACGGTTTCCGTAAGGATATCTCTACCTCTCTGCCGCGAGATGTGGTAGTGGCCCCGAGCCCGTTTCTTCCTGGCTAGGTTCAACGATCTCGGGCAGCGGTGAGGCCGGTCTTTCGGGCTTCACTGTTGCTGGTTCAACATAAGCCCCGGTCACTTTGGGGGTAGGTTGCGTAAGAGGGTCGATCCTCACCGGCCTGGGGGTCTCTTTCTTATGCCTCGGGGGAGGACTTTCTTATGCCTCGGGCGGGGAGGACTTTCTTTTGCCTCCGGGGGTGGGCTTTCTTATGCCTCGGGGGAGGACTTCTTATGCCTCGGGGGAGGACTTTCTTTTGCCTGCGGGGAGGACTTGTCAGTATGGTTCTCAGGGACGTCCTCAGGGCTAGGGAGATGCATACGGGTGTCAATGCTCGCTAAACATACTGGTTAGCAACCATAAGCTAGAGGCCTGGATGTCACTGACTTACAGGCTGCTACTAATCGACCCACGGGGAGAACTTGTCAGCATAGTCCTCAGGAAGAGATGTATGCGGGTGTCAATGCTCTGGTCGTTGTTCCTTGGTCGCTTGGAAGAGATAAAGAGATCGTCCAGAAACTCTTACCTATCGCGCTTCCGAGGCACTTGAGACGAAAACTGCTATGGTCCTCGGGAAGAGATGCATGCGGGTGTTAATACTCGCTAGACATGTTGGTTAGCAACCACGAGCTAGTACCGGACGTTACTGACTTACGGGCTGCTAATCGTAGGGAGGCTTGTCAGCATGGTCCTTAGGGACGTCTCCAGGGTTGGGGGGATGCATACGGGTGTCAATGCTCGCTAGATATGTTGGTTAGCACCACTAGCTGGTACCGGACGTCACTGACTTACGGGTGATCGACCCTCTCGTGGCTTGAGGTTGCCGGAGCCTTGGTGTGCTTGGGATTGGTATAGTAGTCGGCGAACAGCTTTGGCCTGCGCCTTAGGGCGTAGTCTTCATCGCCGTCCCCACAAGGCGGGAGAGATGCATGCGGGTGTCAATGCTCGCTTGATGTTGGTTAGTAACTGCTAGGTGGAGTAACGGCGCCATCTTACCTGCGGGCTGCTGATCGACCCTCTCGTGGCTTGAGGTTGCCGGACCCTTGGCGTGCCTGGGATGGTGTCGACGGACTCGGCGGCGGTCCAGCCGTAGTCCGGCTCTTGCTTGGCCGTTGCTTGTCGAGCGGCAGCGCGCTATAATGTCTGCGATACCGGTTAGTAGTTGTCCTAGTGACATAGAGAGCTGACGAGGGGCTTCCAGCGTGGATGGTATTGGGAACAGGGTGAGAAGCAAGGTACAGGAGAGCAGTTCAGAGCTTCAAAAGCCGGGGAACCAGAAGAGCGAGTTAGCGGAGGGAAGTGGGGGAATCGAAGTTGAGGACGAGGTGAGAAGGCAGCTGATGTGGCGTCCGAGTGTGCGCCTGCTCCACATTTATGCCTGCGAAGTCGTGAGCAAGTACCACTGCCGGGATAGTCGATAAGCAAAGCTTACTACGGATGGACAGGTGTAGGATATCATCTTCTTGCCGCCCTCGACCACGACGGTGTCGTCTCACAGGTATAAAGCTGAAGTGGCGGGCGAGATCGCCGTCGTGGCCGGAGTCGACGACCTGATGAAGTTGTACTCGTGCCAGGTAGTATAGACTTGACGACCTTGATAAAGCGCACAAGGCTGAAGTGGCGGGCGAGATCGCCGTCGTGGCCGGTGTTGACGACTGATGAAGTTGTACTCGTGCCAGGTGGTATAGAGTTGACGACCTTGATGAAGTGTACGAGGCTGAAGTGGCGGGCGAGATCGCCGTCGTTACCGGACTTGACGACCTTGACGATGAACATGCGGCCATGATTATATCATGTGCTTGTCGTAGTTCTTGTGCGGCTCCTCGTTGATCGGGCCACCCTACCGCCTTCATGCCGGCGGTGTTCTGGTTCTTCTTTCCTTTGCCGGGAGCCATGATGACTCGTGGCAGCGGAGCAAGTCGGCTGTGTAGCGTGTTGGAGGGCCGCCGTCCTAGTCATCGCCACTCTGACGTCGCTGTCTCGTGCTGGGACTAACCGCGCCTCGAACACCTGGATCCCCCTAGGCCGCAGCTGTGGGGGTACTTGTAGGTTCGTTAGACGATCTTACAGCCAGACTTCCCTCAACCGGTGGGCTGCGGAGTCGCAGAATTGGCTGCGCCCGCATACGATACTGCAGAATTGGCTGCGTACGTCTACCCAGCCGTGCGGCTAGTCAGAGTGGTTCCGATGATGGGCGAAGCTGCGCGAAGCGGGAGACGTCCGAAAAGTGATGAAGTCGACGGCGCGACGTGGTGACAGCTGAGGGGCGCGACGTGTGACAGCTGAGGGGCGCGAAGTGTGACAGCTGAGGAGCTGTAAAGATGATGGAAAAGTAGAGGGGCCATGGCATATCGGCTGCGTGAGGCTTGCTGCTGATCGAAGCAGTGGCTGCGAGGCTGTCGATGGTGTTGATCGATCTAGCTTGCGTTGCCGCTTTGTGTGTGTTGTGTATTGATTGGCAGTGGAGGTGAGAACTGATGAACTAATGAGTGGAACAGTAGCTCCCGTTCTGCGGATTGCGGGGTAGTTCAGCTAATGGATGGTCAAAGCGGCCCGTCCCGCACCATCCCTTAAGATCACCACCACTGTGTCTACCACACGTATGCGGCCGCCCGTTCTCCATGAGGCGTAACGCCGCCCGTCTAATAGCAACCCTTTCGGTGAAGCTTTGGCGTGTGCTTGCTACGTGCTTGCGTTATACCCGCTTCTGGGAGTGCGGTGCTCTCCAAGACTCTCGGGTAATGGTGTCTTCGCTGAGGACCATCGTCACTCTCGCTGCTGGTCCGCTTGATGCGTTGGCTGGGACGGGGGATAGAAACTCTGGACTATTGGCCTTATGAGCTTGTCTAGCGACAGTAGTCAAACGTCGGTCGTCAAGCTTTCTCCGCGTGTCGGTTTGTAAGGAGTGACGATGCCCTTGACTGCTGGCCTTATATGAGTTTGTCCAGAACGCCGCGCTATCTATAGCTCTCCGCGCGTCAGTTTTGGTTTGCGAGGAGTGACGATGCTCCTGTTGACCTCATGAGTTTGTCCGCTGACAGTGATCAAACGCCGCTCGCTAACACCTTTGATGTCAGTATTCGCAGCTATATATTGCGGCGCATCCCACCCATGAGATATGCTGCTCTTCAGGGCACAGCTCGCCAAAGGCACGCAGACAGCTCACCGCACCGACAAGCTATTCGAGCCGTCACCTACTTGGCGAGACCATGTCTACAACGGAATCACGCGGACCCCGAGGGCCCATCTCTCCTCCGCCGAGGCGCCGTCCGAAGGCTGACGCTCCCCCCCGCCCCAGCTACCAGGTCCCGTTCTTCACGGAGCCACCCCCGTCCCCGGGGCAACGCTCGTCCGACGCCATAGACGACTATGCTCTGGAGCGGGGGATCGAGATCGACCAGCCAGACCACTGGCTGATAGCCAAGATCGCGCTATGGGAGTTTGCTCTTCAGCCAAACGACAAGCTCTGGTCCCGGCTGGCGCGGATGGTGAAGCAGGATGACGCGGAGCTCATCCGTTCCACCGGCTTCCGGCCACGTTTCGGGAACACCGACAGCCGCACGGCCATCGCCACGTGGTTCATCCAAGAAGAGCTCAAGGCCCGGGGGGGACAAGGCGGGCAGCAGGAGGAGGAGGCCTCACCACAGCCTAGCGGCCGGGTCACCTACTTCACGCCCAACCACGACCGTCACGATGCGCGTTATTACGCCACGAAGCTCGATTTTCCCACACACTACAGCGCCGAGGAGACGGACGTGGCCCTCGCGGTGTGGGAGTTCTCCCTCCCCCTTGACGACCCCCTGCGCGACCAGCTGCTGCTGCTCGTCAGGATGTCCGCCGAGGGGATGCGGAAGCACGTCGGCTTCCGCACCGTGCAGTCCGGCGAGGACCGTACCCGCGCGGGAGTCGCTACGTGGTTCATGCGGAAGCAGCTCGAGGAGCGGGAGGAGCAGGGGGACGCCGACGACGAGTAGACCGACTCGCATAGCGGAGCGGAGTGAAGGAATGAGGGAGGTCGGTGAGGGAGGTGTGGTATATCACGGGACTTGATAACTTCCAGCAAATGGAAACGGCTTCAATTCATGCGTTCATTTCATTAGCCTAGTCGGAAGAGCGCCTAGGTGATGCTATTAGAGTGCCTTAGTAGGAGGTTATGATACCGGTTACTTGCTTCCTGTTCTATGTCCTGGTCGCGGCCCTACGTTATACCCCGAGCGTCCTATCCGTCCTAGCTAAACCCCGTCTGCCCCGCTGATCGCCCTTGCGCTCGTGAGTGCGGCTCGCGAGCGTAGCCGTGATGTCGCGCTGCTCCATGAGACCCTAGATGCCCCCCCGCTCGGTATCGGACCGCCCCTCGGCCTCGGCGGCGGCAGCACCAAGCTGCTGCTCGAGCTCCTGGAGGACGGACTCCAGGACCTGGTCCAGGACCTCGGCTGCGGGCGCGGCGCCGGCGCAGGTCAGCAGCTCGAGCAGCCTCCGCGCAAACTCGTCCGCTGTACGCGCCTTAGCGGCCATGTATTCCGCGTCGCCCTTCATCGAATCCATATCCTGGAGGAGGCGCGCCTTCTCCCCGGCGACGTCGCGATACGCGCCCGCCCCCTTGACGATAAGGGCCTTGATGGAGTCGACGGTACGGGTATGTTCGAGCCGCCTGCGCTTGCATTCCTCCTCGGCCTGCCTTGCGGCCTGGACGCTGCGGCAGATATGTGCGAGTTGTGCACTTATGCTATCGAGGTCGCGTGCGGCGTCGTCCTCCGACGAGAAGTAGTCCTGTAGGGCACCTAACGACGTCCTGGCGTCCTTGAGCGCGTCCGCCTCTCTATCGCCCTCGAAATCTGCGTCGTTCGTCCACTGTTTGTACGTCTGCGCGATGCCGTTTGCCTTGTCGGCGATGGCGGCGAGGTTCTGCCGTATGTCCTAGACGTACTCGGTGCCGTATTGCTGTGTGTCGGGAGCGACGTTCGGCAGCGTTCTCGCCGACCGCGCCGTCCTCCTGGCGTGGTCGATCGCAGAGCGGAGGATGGCGACGGCCTTTTTGCCCAGCCTCATAGCGCCTGGCGGCAGCGCCTTGATCGAGAGTCGGTCTATTGCTGCGACGAGGTCCGCCGCGATACCTGTAGTCTTGGGCTTCTTCCTGGGGCTATCCTCGCTATCGGCGCTCCTCTTGGTTGGTATTAACATGGTAAGGACACCGGGCGCGGCAGTTCCGCCGAGATGCGACAGAACGGATGGGATGTTGCCGCGAGCTATATCACGCGGCCGTTGACACAGGCACAGGCCGTCGTAAATAGGAGCGCCGGGCTCGGAAAGGCTGAAGTACTCACCCGCCGATCCAAGACAGGAGGTTTGCACTGTCTCAACGCTTTATACAGGTCCGGCTTCATCGTCGGGGATAATATACGTACAAAAGGTCAGACGTGTGAGGGAACTTCAATGCTCTTGCCTATATTCTTGCGGAAGCTTCCAGATCTCGTCGGGGTCAAAGAAATGTCGTGCTTTGTAGTAAGCTAGGGAGAGCAAAACCTGCCGGAATAGTTCTGCAGCCCACCGAAGTTCTGATTTTCCACTTATTTCCTTCGCAACAAGCTAACCTCTCTAGTCTCGACTTGTTCTTCATACTGCAGGACCCTATGGAAGCTTCTTCGGCATCCGGGTGGTGGTCCAGAACAGACGCCAGGAGCGTCTACACAGAGGGCTCCCACGCTCCCAGACTCATCTCGACAGGTACAAGAAGACTACGGCCCCCCAACACAGTCCTACTGCCGGCCTGCCCAATATCTTCATCGTCACTGGCACCACTCCCACACCAGTGGCGCTCCTTGTCTTCTCGTCATCAGGACCCCGCTCCCCAGTGCCGTCTCGCCATCAGGACCCTGCTCGACTTCTTCAACTCGCCAAGGCGCCACTCCCTCGCCGACTTTCCCCACGATGGCCCAGGCACCCCCGCGCGCCGGGAGCGTCAAAGGCGTCTACACTCAAAATAAAAACGTCCTGGTCTCCCAGGCGGAGGCCGCCGGCATCACGGTCAGCCGCAGCAATGGCGTGACTCCCCTCAGGCCCGACTACTTAGCGGCGCTATGCCTCTACCACATAGGAATCGACGATCCTCTCCGGCAGGAGCTCATGCCCGTCGTGGCACAGCTCGTGCAGTATCAGAAGCCGCAACTTCAGGACTTCTGCGAGCAGCTGGGCCTCGGCAAACTCAGTAACCCGAAGGCCGAGCTGGTCGATGCCGCCCTCAAGCACATCAAGGAACGACAGGGCGAGCTACCGGACGCCTTGCGCCTCCGCTTCCAGACGCCTGCTGCCAGTACACCAGAGCCGCCCTCCGTGTCCGGCTCACCCGTCACACATGCGGCGCCCGCTGCCGATAGCCCAGGATCGACCGGCTCCGTGCCATCGACAGCGAAGCAGGCCACGTCGCTCAGCGCCACGAGTCGCCCAATCAGCGACCGCGACGCTATGCTCATGGCAGAACACGGCTTCTACGACGCACAGAGCGAGCGTAGCTCGACCTCGGCGCGGACATCGCCTCAGTCCACCTCGATGGACGCCCCCGGTACTGGGAGGAACGAAGAGCACAGCGTGCGAGCCTCGTCGGCCGCGGCCGGTACCTCCATGTCGTCGCCGGCCAAGAGCTCGTCAAGGAACGCTCCGGGCGCCGCGAGCGTCGCTGCATATAGCGTCAAGGACCGTACCTACACGCGCAGCGAGGCAACCCAGGCACCGCAGCCTCCCACGTCTCCGCCGGGCCGCCCCATCTCCTCGAGGGGTAATCTCGCGGACCTAGACGCGTTCAACAGTCACCGGTCGGTCACAGGCAAGAAGCTCGACTTTTCCCCGCCCGCGTCCAAGAAAGCTCCCAGCCTCGGTAGGCAAGACGGCGTCTCAAGCTGGATCCCGCCGGCAAAAGCGGCAGCCACGGCGTCTCAAGCTGACCGTGACGCCCGCACCACGGACAGATTGAGTAACCAGCAGCCGCCCATACGGATAGCAGACTTCACATTCACCCCGCCCCGCGCGTCACGGAGCAGCCCGCCGGCGAACAACGGAGCAGATCCCAGACATCGTCATCTGTCGCCTCGCGGATCTCCTACATACGGCCGCCACACTGCAAGCGACGACGCCCTCGGCGTTAAAGGGGCCGAGACCGGAGTCAACATGGAGGTCATGGAACACGTCGCGGCCATCTTCAGGCTCTGCCCAGAGTACCTCCCGCCACAGACCGGGAACTCGAGGGACGGGCTCGCCTTAGGACGGATCACATACGGATTCACCATGCTGGAGTACGCGCGTGAGAAAGCCTCGGCTGCGCTCAGGCGTCGCCAGCAGGCCGCTGTAGAGGACATGGAGCGGAGCCGCGCAGCTGCCATGGCGGAGCATGAGCGGCGTCAGGGGATGATCTTCGCGGAGTTCCACAGGCGCCTGGAGGCTGCCTCGGCGCTGCACGAGCAGGACACGGAGGATGCAATGGCGATATTCGGCCGGCACCTCCAGCCGCACGCCGCGGCGGGTTAAGTGCTGTTTCCGGAGGCTTGGGAGGCACGACAGGTCGCGGAAGCAGGGCGTCTGACTTCGTAGGCGGTTCGGTTTGCATTTAGGTTGGTATTGGGTTGCTCGAGACTGGTATTTGGCAGACACACTTGAGGCTTGGTTGATAGACTTTAGACTTGGGTAATGGGATTTCCTATGCACGATCACTGACGCGGTGACACTTACAGTTTACTTCGTCCAGTTCAGGCACTTTCTTCTACTCCTATTCCCTCAGTTCAGTTCAGTTCAGTTCAGTTCAGTTCAGTTCAGTTCAATCTCTGATATAGGGTAAGAACTTAGTATATATTGAGCATTAAAAGGGAACGAAGACGAAGCGGGCTTGGTAGCTCTATAAACAACAGAATATAAGGTCAAATTCAACTTCATCTCACCTACGCTTGTCTCAACTAGAGGCCGTAATTAACTACCTAGGTACACATTAGGCAGCGAGGAAGATTCCTTCAGACGTTATTTCCTTCCTCGCACAACATCTCCGCCACCACCTACCCCCTACCCCCTACCCCCTACCCCCTACCCCCTACCCCCTACCCCCCACCCTCACCATCGATCCTTCCCTCCCTCTCACAACAACAACAGCAACAGCATCAGCAACAGCAACAGCAATAGCAGCAGCAACAGCAACAGCAATAGCAGCAGCAACAGCAACAGCAACAGCAACAGCAACAGCAACAGCAACAGCAACAGCAACAGCAACAGCAACAGCAACAGCAACAGCAACAGCAACAGCAACAGCAACAGCAACAGCAACAGCAACAGCAACAGCAACAGCAACAGCAACAGCAACAGCAACAGCAACAGCAACAGCAACAGCAACAGCAACAGCAACAGCAACAGCAACAGCAACAGCAGTAGCAGCAGCACGATGTCCTCCTCTCGCGACAACGGACAAGGTCCGAGCCGCCCGCGCCGCCCCCGCGACATCTGGGACTTCCCGTCCACCCCCTCCCGCTCACCCTCCCCCACCCCCGAAGAACGCCGCCAGCGAGAGCTGGACGAGAGGCTGGGCCCTGCCCACCCAATCAAGGAACCCCCCCGGGACTACAACCCGGGCAAGAAAGGTATGATCAACACCATAATGTATACGCGATGGACAAACACCACACCGCGACACAACCGCGATGGATGGACACAAGTGGCTAACTGATGTAGGCAAGCGTGTCCTCCGGGACGACGACGACGACGACGACGAGGAAGGCGCCCCTGCCGCCAAGAAGCAGAGGAAGAAGGTGCGGCTGAAGCCAGCACCCATGAAGAGGAAGGAGCCGGAGCAGGAGCAGGAGAGGGAGAAGGAGCAGTCCGACGACATGTGGTCCTTCTGCGTGTCTCGTCGCCTGTGCGTCGACGAGCCCGTCCGCCGCGCTAAAGCGGTGATCGCGCCGTTCCTCCGCCTCCGCCCCGTCCGCGCCCCCGTCCCCAACATCCGGACCAAGGGCCGCTGGCATGGCCGGAAGGACATGGACTGGTCGGCGCTGTTTTTACAGTGTGGCGGCAGCCTGCTCCCGGGCCGCGAGGCGTACGAGAAGTGCGCCAAGGGCTCCGGCCTTTGGAAAGGTTGTATGGTCGCCGGCGGCGACGAAGACGTCCGCTTCAGGACGAAGGGTGCTTGCGCCTGTTGCCTGTACAACGGGCTGGGCAGCCAATGCTCCCACACCAAGAGTATATCGATGCAACCAAGATGTCGTGACCCAAGCTAACGTATATGTTCAGACCGCGCCGCCTCCGTCCCCGCTTCCGGCCGTGGCCGCACTCCTCCCAGCTCCCCTCCTCCCACAACCACCACCACCACCACCCCTCCTCCTCGCAGCTCGCCTCTCGCGTCCCCGGCCCGGGCGTCGCTATCGCCTCCTCCAGGCAGCAACCCCTCCCCCTCTTCTCGGTCCGTCGATGCCTCGCGGCAATGGACCCTTCGTTACTCTGGCCTGTCCTTGGACGACCTGAGGAGGGAGGAGGATGCTGTCAGGAGGAGGTGGCAGCACGCCGGGCTTGAGTTGGCCCAGCTTTTGTTGCGGGAGGACATGGTCCTCGGAAGACGTCGCGCCCTCGGCGCACGGCTGGCTGCTTTGGAGCAGCTCCTGGCTGGTGGCCCCCGTGCCCAGCAGCAGCAGCAGCAGCAACAGCAGCAGCAGCAGCCACAGCAGATGCAGTGGATGCAGCAGCAGGAGCAGCAGCAGCAGCAGCAGCAGCGGCCTCCTCTAGACGTAGAGGAAGACGACGGCGCCCTCGACCGCAATATCAACGAGCTGTTGCAGGGCCTGCAGGACCCTTTTTGGGCCCCCTCCCCCTGAGCTTCTGCCGTCGTGTTGGCGAGTTGGCGTTTTGTATCTTAGTTGTTTGATTTTTAGCTAGCGTTTGCGCCCTTCGGGGCTGTAGTAACCACTCTTTTGTGGCTTTTTTAGATGGCGGTGTTTTTTCGTTGCTTTTTTTGTTTTTTTTTAATGGAATACCGGACGTTCCTTTTCTCGCTGCGTAATACTGAACTGACTTGAACTGAACTGAACTGAACTGTGAACTGTCTGTATTACGTATTGTAATACCCGGCGCCGAGCAACTGGGAGATGGGGGTTACCCGGTGGGTGTAGATGTACATACATTACAGAAGGCTGAGCCGACACTTCTGGTGTCCCCCGGCGTCACAAGTAGCTCCCCATCCCATTCTACCCATCAACGCCTCCCATACCTCCTTGCGAGTCTAGCCCCCATCACGTCATAAGCTGTATCCTTAACCCCGTCTTGTCCATGTACGCTTGTCCGTGTCCTAGTCCTTAGCCGAGAATATGGCCTCCCCCCGGGCCTGTGACTCAGCCCTCTCTTGCTCCGGGGTCGGCATCGTCGACCTGTAGCGGTTGCGGGACCAGAACGAGAGGCGCCAATCGGGCTACAGACGATTAGCAAACCTGGGGAGACGTGCGACGGGCTGGGGCACCTACCCGGGTACCATGCGATGGGTGCTCTACAAAGAGATGCCCCTGGCGCTGCCATAACGGATCCGCATTCCGGAGCCGGAGGCGGTCGCCGTCGGATAGCCGGACGCCATAGATCATGAGCTGCTTCACACGGTACAGGCGGTCCTCTCCGAGCAAGAACCGGCTATCGTCGTTCGATCCGAGGAACTCGACGACCTGCTTGAGGAAATAGATCTCGTTCGCGTCCGCTTCGGCTGCCTCGGCCCTGGCGAGCAGGTCGCTCCAGTCGTCCTCAGGCGCCGCATTCTTGATATGTTCCACCTCGCGCCGGAGTTCGGGGATCGTACGAGACCAGGCCGCGTAGTAGGACCACGACCACGGCACTGGGTATCCGTCGTCGTCGTCCGTCTCAGAGCCTCGGCCTAGGTCCGTGCCATGATCGGTAGTATCGCCTTGGTTGCCATAAGCCGAGGTGTCGGCCTCACTCGCGGTAGCGTCCGAGTCGCTGGGCGAGGCTTCGCGAAGCTTCGATGTATTGCTACGTTGGGTAGCCATGTTAGCAGCTGGCGATAAGAACGGACGCTCGGACTTACTCCTGGGACACCAATGCTAATGTATAGCCAGCTCACCCGCGCTACCTGTCTGTCTTGCAAGTAGTAAAGCAGGTATTGAGTAGAGTGTTTGTCAAGTTAAAGAGGCTGAGGAGGAAGCAGGTACTTGTATGAGACTAACATGATGTCCCAAAGAGTGCTGCCGCTACGTCTTTGGGCATCAATACTCCTTGACCTCCATAACTATCTTAGGAGGGAAGACAGCCGTAAGGTCGGCAAAGCATGGAGCAAGAAACACGGGTCAGAACGACGTCTGTAGGAGGAAGCTTTGTTGACGGAAATGGACAACCCTATATACCTATCATTGAGCCGCTTATTAAGGGCGGACAGAGCGGTGGTAATATCACGTGATCTGCGGGTCTGCCAGCCTGAAGCCCAGCCTTGTTCCTCAATATCACGTGATCTGTGGGTCTGCGAGCCTGAAGCCTACCTTGTCCCTCCTTAGTCCTTGCCAAATGCCAACAAGAGATGGAGAATAGGTACAGTATAGCTAGTCTTTAAGACACAGTCTGGTACCACACGGCAACTATCACGATGAAGACGGAGAGCAGCGCGTACCACACCTGGCCCTCCTCCTCCCCCGGACGCGCCTCGGTATCCGCAAGGCGCTGCCGCTCCTCGGTACCACGCCCCTCCTCTCGCTCCTCCTGCATACCGCTATTGGCCCCGATGTCGTCACCACTAGCGTTCCCAGCGACGCCAGCGACGCCAGCGGCACCCGGACTCTCACAAGATAGCCTATGGACAGCATCAGGATCAGTGCCGCTCGGTGTCGGAATCCCCTCGTGTTCGTTGACCGGGATGACGAGCTCGTCCGGGGAGAGAGACACTCGCCACGTGGCCTCGTCGCCCTCGTCTCTATCTTCACCTCCCTCGTCTTCGTTGGCCAGGATGGCGAGCTCCTCCGGAGACAGAGACGCTGGCCGCGTGGGCTCGTCGCCCTCGTCTTCGTTGACCAGGATGACGAGCTCGTCCGGAGACAGAGACGCTCGCTACGTAGCGTCGTCGCCCTCGTCTCCATCGTTACCTCCCTCCTCTTCGCCGTCGGCCATCCCCGTCGTCGCCGCGGCCAGCTGTTTGTTCGTGCTCGGGGTGCCGTCGGTACCAGCGCTCGGACCGTATTCCTTCCAGAACTCCTCGATGGCGGCCATCGTGCGTGGACTCGTATCTGGTGCTACGCCCGGGTCAATATGTCGATTGCAAGCTATGTGCCGGATATCTATGACTTACCCCTTCTCTCTTTGCAGTTGGTCCTCTTCGGACTCGGAGTAGACGGCAGATGGCCCTCGCGTATGCCTATCTGGCTCCCCTCCTGCTGCTACTCGGCTATCGACCGTTCCTGGCCTGCCGGAGTTGACTGTCGCGCTCCCGCGGCGGCTTGGCCCTGGCTCCCTTCCTATCGGCGTGGCTGCTTGGCTGTTGGAGTTGACGGCCGGGTCTCGGCGACAGGATGGTCCTGGCTCGGCTCCTGCTCCTGCCGCGGCGGCTCCTCTTAGGCTGTTTTGTCGGCCATGGAGCTCGTGGACGAGAGGTTTGATATCCGGCCCGGTGGACGAGGCCAGGAGGAGATGGGCTGCGTAGCTGACGTGCAAGGTTGGCGGCAATATACCAAGAATCGCGGGGCCCAGAAGGTGCACGGTATGGAGCAGAGCAAACGGCACGCTGGCGTTACGGCTAGCGTGTGCGACCGGCCGTCGGCGTGGCCCCCCTGGGCAGAGCAAGCGGCAGCAACGCCTGTTACAGCTCGTGTATGCTGCCGACCGTTGGCATCGTCCCGTTGAGCAGAGTGAGCGGCAGTCCGGCGGCCCTGTGGCAGGCGTATACACCGACCTTCTGCACGGTGCGTTTGAAAAGAGCGAGACCAAGCGGCAGCAACACTGGCGCTGCAGCCTGTATATGCGGCCCTTCGGTTTGGTGCGTTTGCACTCAAAGCAGAGTAGGCGGTAACAAACGCTGGCGCTGCGGCTGGTGTGTGCCGCCGATCTTCAGCGTCACACTTGCAAACAGAGCAGACCAAGCGGCAGCACCCTGGCCTCGCAGCTGGTATATGCGGCCGACCTTGGGCTGGCCCCGTGGAGCAGAACGAGTGGCAGTCCGTTGGCGCTGCAGCTCGGCTGCTCTGAATCGGTCACGCGTTGGCACTCTCTCCGTACAAGGTGGCAGGGGCGCTGATCAGTCGGAGCGTGGTGACGATCTCTCCAGAGTATCTCCTCCGGTCCTCCAGAGTTTCTTCCTCCGATCTCCTTTTAGTCGGGCTCCTCGCACAGCAACTCTCGACCGAGAAGACCACAAGACATCTCCGGGACTCCGCACAGCAACCCTCGACCAGACACACTATAAGACATCGTCGAGCCATTACGATGTCGTACAATATCAAGGTTCGTACCTCCCAACCTAGCTCGACCTCCGACGCGAGCTCATTCAGGCACACAGGTCCTACCGCGCCGTTGCGTCCCATTCTTCGACTGTGGCCAAGTGCAGCCCGTCCCGCTCATGGCCTACGCCGCAGAGCGTGGCATCGAGGTCGGGCGTCGTACTGTCAGGGATCTCATCCTGGACATCGTGATGTGGGAGTTCGGACTTGCGCTTGACCATCGTCTCCGCCATCCGCTGGGCCTGAGGCTGGACATGCCCACACCGGAGCTGATGGCCTCAGAGGCCTGCCGCTTGCACGGAGAAGAGACCAAGTGCCGCGAGGTGCTCGCATTGATCTACATGTGCGAGGAGCTCGAACTGCTTGACGACCTGCAGGAGCTCGAGGAGAAGCTCGCCAAGGAGAAGCAGTACGCCGCTCTCCAAGACGCCTTTGCCATAACCGCGGTCTCGGGAGAGGGCCAGCCCACTAATCATCGTACGACCGCGACACAGGCTCTCGCCCAGACCTTCCCTGGCGGGTATGAGCTAGTTCTCACTTCATCGAAGGACTTGTTGTGTGGCTTGGAAGCCATTCGCGCCAGCATCTGGTATCAGATGCCGGGCCTGGATGTTCCAAGCGTTTCGGCCTTGCAGAGCTTGATCACGACCAATACCGACCCGGAGTGTCCCGTCGTCCACGGCGTGACCAACAACTTCTTTGTCGACCAACTCGGTCTGGCTCTCTATGCTTGGGGCAAACCCCTCGGCCTCAACCTCCAGCTGGGTTGTGTGTTCTCGGACGAGCTACCCTTCTTAATTTCCACTCCCGGCGATTCGTCGTCTGTGCTCTGGATCCACACGACGGCTGCCTCATTCGACCTGCACGATACCATCAACTACTACTACTATGAAGGCATGCGTCCGACAGAGCCTCTCGACGCTCCTGATAGAGACACCGAGCACGTTCCGGGGCCGATGCAGGAAACACACACCACTAACAATGATGGTACGTCCCTACCTATATCCCTTGCCAACGCTCACCTACATGCTAACGCGCTCTAGTTGCTCAATCGTGCAGTCCAAGTCCATCGGCATTTTAGCCCCAATAACAACCCGCCTTGCCCCTCGAAATCGAAACCTAGTCAGCACGTCGGCCTCACCTGGCGCATACTCCTCTACTGACGGCAACGCCCCTGACGACAATACCGATGATGTAACGTAGGGGATGGGGAACGGCTGGCGCGATAAGAACGGCGGTTGGTGCTTGTTGTTGTCTTGCGCGCGTATACCACTATTACCGATATGTCTTCCAATTCGGGATGTTGTCGATGATAAACGATCAAGCTAGAAAATGGATATGGAATAACGACTGGGAATGGATTGCTTTGACTTTTGGATTATTGGCCATTAAGGCTCCTCCTCGAGACACTTTCATGATAAACGTAAAGCAGATCCAACTCCCGAACAAGAAAGTAGACACATGTAAAACAGCCGTCTCTGGCCCATTAGAGCTCCTCCTCGTGGATGTGTCCTATCCTGAGCTCCTGCTCTAGCTCTTCCCAGGATACTTCCGCTACCTGCGCTTCCGGAACTCCTTGGACCGTCGGAATTGTCGAGCGCCTGGTCGACGGCATCCTTGTATAACATGGTCGCGTTCTGGATAAGAAGCGCCAGAGCAGGGTCTGCCGCGTAACGGCCTTGTTCATACAAGGCTTCAATATTCCCGATCCGGAACAGCCATACGTGCCGAGATCTCCAAGTACGACCCTAGGGTACGGCTGGCTCCCGACCTGCTGAGACGATCCCTTTCCAGCTCGACCCAACTGTTCCTGCGGACCACGGGTAATAAGGAGGGGCGAGGCGGCGTCCTTAGGGCGGCGAGGGGCTGCGCCGGCATATTGTCCGGTGCGTGGACGGCGGTGACGGCCTGGGCTGGTATGTGGTGTGGTGCGTGGACGGCGGCGATGGACAGGGCCGGTATGTTCTCTTGTGAATTGACAGCGCCAACGGCCTCCAGCTCGGGATTCGGGGACGGCTGTATAGAGCGAGCCGAAACGTGGCGTTGTTGCACCTTGATGAAGTCCATGATGGTCGCCAAGATGGCCGGCTTCGATCCGTCCGCCTTCTCACGGGCAAGCGTCAGGCAGAACAAGAAGTCCGCCATACCTTCCGTCGTGCGTGTGACGAGGTCCGTTACTGCCGGGAGGATCGTCGGCCAGAGTTCCTTGTCGATCCCCACGTAGTAGAGGCACAGCCTCGCCTGTAAGACAGGGCTCGTGTCCAGATCCGTGGCCTCGGTGGTGCAGTCGACCTCGCGGAGCTCGGCGAGCAGAGAGGCCTTGGGCTGCACGAGGAGCCGCCTCCACTTCGCCAGGGTATCAATGGCCGACATGGTAGGGGAAGAGGACGAGGATTGGCGAGTGATCTCTGACGGACGATCGACGTTGGCGGAGCTAGGGCAAGTGATCTACAGGGTCGGTAGATACTTGATGGTGGACGGCGCGGAAGAGGAGACTGGCGAGGTCAACTTGCTTGATATAGATAGCCATATCGTTAGGGCAATATGTCTAGAGTCGTATGTCGTAGAAGGATCGAGATGCTCTAAACCTAACGTACTCCAAAGCAGCCGAGATAAGGTAGTAAACAGAGGTATACCAGAGCTAAAAGGCGTTCCAGTTCATATGTAGGGTAGGCAGGAAAGTTCGATGCATGAGCTATATCTTGTTTCCCGATACAGGGATAGTAGAGATGCTTGCTTGTTCCATTTCTTCAGGTTCAGTCAGTTCAGTTCAGTTCAGCTCAGCTCAGTGTTTAGAATAAGTCTTACGTAGCAAAGCTGAAGGTGCATTTCTGGCAGAAAACGGTGCGGCTTTATTATCATCTTTTCGGCTCCGCATCTTTGTTAAAGACGCTAGCGCTAGCGTGTGCTTGGTATGCAGTAGGAGTACCTAGCGTTATACTGTAGTATCTGAGATCTCGTCCTCAGCCTCAGCCTCCTTCTTCAGACCGGTCCAAAGCTTCCCAGACAGCTCCATCTTCATTTCTTTTGTTACCGAAAGAACATATCTATACTATCGACAAGATGGCCGCCAACTCAGACCAAGATGCTACAAAGCAACGATCCGCTGGACTGGGCCACGGCAAGGTACAGCAGGACATTACATCTTTGTTTTCTTCCTTTGACACCACTAACCTCGTCCTCAGCCTCCTCCTCCTAGAGAGCTATTTCGCGCTACTCTACCTAGGTCAAAGCTTCCAAAGCAGCTCACTGCAGCTCTTCTTTGATCACCCAGAGCACCTATCCTCTTCAATCTTCATTGACAGGATGGCCGGCAACTCAGACCAGGAGGCTCCAAAGGAGCAAACACCCGCGGGAAAGGGGCAGCAGCAGAGATATGTCGGAGGATCTGCCTCCTTTTTCCAGACCGCTACTTTCGGCTCACTTTTACCTGAAACTACAGCTGCAGTAAAGCTTCTTCTAAGACAGCTCATCTTCAGGCTCTTCTTTGATCACCTAGAGCATCCATCCTTATCGACAGGATGGCCGCCAACTTGAACGAGGAGGCTGCAGAAGAGCAAACATCATCAATGCAACTATGCCACGGAGAGGTGCCGGATAGGGCTGCTTTCGGAGCAAAGCTTCCAAAGCAGTTAGCTCAAAGCTCAACGTCGAGCTCTTCATCAGTTACCCAGTACTACAAACAACTCATCTTCAAGCTACCTGATCACCAGAACCTCCACCTTCATTATCCGCGGCGGAAGCTTCCAAGACAGCTCACCTTCGATCACTCAGAGCCTCGGACGACTATATCATCGACAATCCTTCAAGCTCTTCGTCCGCTACTCGCGCCATACTCCTCCTACACCTCTATCGACGAGTAGGAGAACCGAAGCTGGATCGTCGTTATACGGAGAAGCCGCTGTAGGTAAGGATCCTTCCAAACTGGGCAGATTATCAGCTAACGTTATAGCTATGAGGAGCATTACCAACACCCAGCACCGACACCCAGCACCGACACCCAGCACCAGCACCAACACCCAGCACCCGCTGTAGGTAAGGATCCTTCCAAACTGGGCAGATTATCAGCTAACGTTATTGTAGGGGGAGCATTACCAACACCCAGCAGCGACACCCAGCACCGACACCCAGCACCAGCACCAACACCCAGCACCAATATCCATCACCAGTACCCTATCACCAACATGTCTCCATACTTTGGATGTACCCGCGGCTCCGGCGAACAGTCAATCGATCGGGATCCATGGCAGATCGGCGATGCACAGCCACCGGAGGTGAAGCTACCCGGCATGCTATCGACAGGGGTGCAGCCGGAAGAGGATGACGAGGAGCTGATCGAACTGGCCGAGGAGGACGACGAGCTCGACGAACTGTTCGAAGATGACGAGGGGCTACTCGGAGAGTCAGATCAACAAAACGACGAGCAACACGAAGAGCAAGACGGAGAGCAGCACAGAGAGCCTCGTCAGGCTGTTGCCGAGGCTATTAGTCGGAATACCAGTGACGCCCAGCCCCCCGCGGGGTGTATGTCTGAGACGAACAGCGCCGAACCCTTCAACGCCAAGAAGCGCTCCGGTAGCCCGACTAGCCCGGTGGCGGCCCCGCGGAAGAAGCAAGCACTTGAGCCGGCTGTGGTCACGGCTCAGGCCACGACACAGACCACGGCTCCCTCCCCGCCGGAACCCCAGGAGTTTGTCATGCGGACTATTACAAAGCTGCTCGAGGAATCCGGCGCCGGCACCCTCCACTCCATCGGCGGATACGTCGCTGGCCACTTAGTGGTCCAGATCAACGCGCGTGACGACTGGGTGGACAAGCTCTTCAACGTCCGCACCGTTCCAGGGATCGGACTCCGCTGGGCCAAGCGCACGGTCCACTTATTCTTCTGCCACGTCTTACGCCCCCCGACGTCCATCGACCCCAATGATCTGCCACCCAGCTCCCCGCAGCATATCTGCGTCTGCTTTAGCGCGACACCGAGGCCTGGCCGGCTCCTCGCCCCGTGGGATGACCACCCGTGGCAAGAAGTGGCCTGGCTCGTGTCCCACTGCCTCCAGCTCCGGCCCGCGGATGTCATGCGTGCCATGTTCTGGCTTCGCACGGCACACCGGCAGGAGCAGGATCCGTCCGCCCTGAACAGGTGGGGTGACGTGCTCCCGCTTCCGCCTCGGGGTAAGGATCCGCTGTTTGGCGAGGTGCATAGGCTCCTGGAGGACCTAGTCGGCATCGACTTCGATCCGCTTGCCGCCGCACGGTCGTGGGAGTACGCCGGATGGGCCCGGTATAACAAGCTGGTGCGTCAAACATGGGGGATCAAACGATGGCCCGTACGTGTGACGACAAAGCAACGGCACGCACAGTTGGAAGCCGTCGTCATGTGCGACCTACTCAAAGATAAGATCGGACATGTCGCTATCGGTGTCCTGTCCGATGAGTTCGAACCCCTGGTCGCCGTTATCCCGCGCCTAGCCACTAGTTATGCTAGCAGAGCTGCTGGCCCTGCCCTGTTTGTCGGGTACTCGAAGTCGAAGCCGGACGATCACACAGCGGACCGCTTCTTACAGCAATTTCACCGACTCGTCTCTGGGCTCCTGACTTTGCCGCCCTTAGTCGACTTCACCGCAGTCGCTCTGCCGAGTCCGCTGCCTTCGCCACTTGTCAATTTGCGTGGCGCCCTCGATAGACAGCAGCTCCAGGTCCTACTACCCCCGTCGCAGCCAAGAGACACTCCGACCCGAAAAGTAGAGCTCGGATGGCTGTTCGGGGAGAGCGAGACATCTGGGCTAGACAGGAAGGAGGCACGTGTCGTCGTCTTCGCTCGGTCGTCCGTTCACCGGCGAGATGATACAGACTCGTGCAGAAGGCAGGTACAGGCTGTTATCGGTGCTCTAGGGCAGCAGGGCGACCCCGTACTCGGGGAGCTACTCACGCAGTACCGTATCCAACGACCAATCATGGTCGTCCTCGAGCACGCCTCTAGTGCGGCCCTTCCCCTCGACTCGAGGAGGGCTGTGATACATGTCTTAGGGGAAGCAGATGGACCGCGCCCTTTGATCTTCACGAGCGCGCCTACGCGACTGACGCGCCGGCCGGACGAGGTACTCGAGATCTCCCGACGACTCCCATCCGGTGGGCGGCACCTCACGCTTATAGATAGTCTCGCTTGGGCAGACGTAGCTCGTCGTACGTCCGACGTCCAAGAGTATATCGAACAAGAGCGCGCCGTCTCGCAACATTCGACCTTTCTCAATCTACGGCGGATAACCTACACCAAGATCTTGGCGGTCCAGCGGGACTGCCCGCAGTTACAAGCTCTTCGGCGGCTCGTCAAGAGACAGATGGACGACGCAGGGCTCGAGTGCATCATCATTATCGTCCGAGTCTCGCCGACCAACAAGAAGTACGCCGGCGACCACTTAGGCGGGGTATGTAATACGCAGGAGGCGGTCTGCCGGCTTTTCGTCCCCGAAGGCGTCGAATATCGCCTCGTTAACGCCGAGAGAGTCTCTGCTACTGACCCCACCGAGCTACTCGAGCTGCTAAATAGCGCTATCGAAGAGACGGGGAAGAAGTGCTTGCTTGTTAGTACTACCGTCGACCGCGTCGTTCGCAATAAGGCTACTATCGAAGCGTACTGCCAAGCACGATACCACATCTTGTCGATTATATGGCCATCCGATCCGCCTCCCGTCGCACTAGATGCAGATCGCGCCCCCGAGTGGAGGGAGGCCGTCGGAGCACAGTTACGCGGGGGGGATCTTCCCGTGGTAAACCCCCTGCTCTGGATGAGCCGCGATGAGGTTAAGGAACCCGATCGAGTCACTCACTCACTGCTACTATCTAGCGGATTGCTGGCAGCTATAGGGCATAACGTGCAACTCACGCGGCAGAGGCGTCATCTTCCTCCGATCCCGCGTGACGACGACTTTCGAGACATCCTTGCCCGGACGACAGGTCTCTCGCCCGAGGACTTCGATATCCATCCTTTTACAGACGGTGTGTCTGCCGATCCCGACGGTACTCCTACCGATACTCCGTGTCCTTGTGAACCGGGTTCGCCGTGCGCCTGTCCGCCGCTATGTTGCTGTCGCTGCCCTCACTGCCACGAGAATTCCGTCTGCTCGAGGCACGGCTGTAAGAAAACCCGGACTTCTACTTCCCGCTACTGCTTCGAGCACGCGACCGAGGCCAACCGGAGTCTGGAGTGCGAGCGCGAGGGCTGTATAAAGCAGCGGGCATCGACTTCCCGCTACTGCTCTGAGCACGCGAGCGAGGCCAATCGGAGTCTGGAGTGCGAGCGCGAGGGCTGTACGAAGCCGCGGACAGGGGGTTCCCGCTGCTGTAAGGAGCACGCGACCGAGGCCAACCGGAGTCTGGAGTGCGAGCGCGAGGGCTGCGCAAAGCCGCGGACATGGGGTTCCCGCTACTGCTTTGAGCACGCGAGCGAGGCCAATCGGAGTAAAGAGTGCGAGCGCGAGGGCTGCGCAAAGCAGCGGGCATCGACTTCCCGCTACTGCTCTGAGCATGGAAGCGAGGCTAACCGGAGTAAAGAGTGCGAGCGCGAGGGCTGCGCAAAGCAGCGGGCATCGACTTCCCGCTACTGCTCTGAGCATGGAAGCGAGGCTAACCGGAGTAAAGAGTGCGAGCGCGAGGACTGCTCGAAACCGCGCCATTATAGTAGCAAGCTATGTCGCCAGCATCAGAGGGAGGAGAATGGCGCGAAGACATGCAGTTACGACAACTGCACGAATACACGCAATGATCTGACAAGTGTATGGTGCCATGCTCATAGGAAACCCGCGGCCAGGCCTGGCATCAAAGCCGATCCTGGAGTACATCTGCAGAAGCTGATCCAACTCGGTCAGCAGAAGGCGTTTCACGCGGACAAGGCCCCCGCTCAGACAGAGACGACCCCCCCGGTCAAGGTGCCCGATAACGATGTCTTCGCTAGCGACGCCTCCTCGCCTAGCCGCCCCCCGACTCCCCGGGTCCTCCCGCCACCACAGCATGAAACCCCCGCCGCCGTCGCCGTCTTTGACGGCCGCTTCCCCCGCGGTTTCGATATCGTACGGGTGTCCGGCGACGAGCTCCTCTGCGGCGTTAGAGCTCTGGGCCAGAGCCTTCGCTACCAGCTCGGCCGCTGGCCTGACGTGGGGACGCTACGACAGATAGCCGCCGATTTGCGACGACAGTTGGACTGGCAGCTAACCTATACAGTCAACCTCAACGATAATGACTTTGGGGCCGACCAGCTCGGTATGATCCTCTACACGTGGGGCCAACGCCAATCGCCCGTTCTCCACCTACGTCTTGGGTTCCACCTTGCGAGTGGGCACCGCCAGCTTGTAAGTACCCCGACGGTCAACGACAGCACCATCACCATCTGGATCTCGTCGACTAGTATCACCGGGGTCACGGGCGTTGAGACGGACCACTATAACGGCATGCGCTCTGCAGACGTGTCACAGTGGCCGGTCACCGTCCCGGCGAGTCCAGAAAGCGAGCAGTTTGGGCGGCAGGGCTCAGAGTCTAGCCGTTCGGACCGCACCATTCCGGACAGCTCGGAAGAGCCGTTGTCCGACGATGACAACTTGCCTCTATCTAACAGCGACTGCCGACCCTCCGCATACCAGGTGTTGTTAAGGACCGCTCAAGCCCCTATTCGCGGACAATCTGCTCCCCCGGCTGCTCCCCCGGCTGCTCCCCCGGCTGCTCCTCCTCAGGCCGCTCCTGCTCGAGGTCTCCGCCCACGCCTTCCCGTCCCAGCGGTACAGCCGGCGCAACTTGTGGATGACGACTCTGATTCTTCGACCGGTGGCGCTCCAGTGGTTGATGACGAGGAGGATGACGAGGATTATAACGAGGGTGACGAGGATGACGAGGATGACGAGGATGACGAGGATGACGAGGATGACGAGGATGACGAGGAGGATGACGGATAAAGAGGAGGATGAGGGCGAGGAAGATGAGGGCGAGGAAGACGTCGAGGAAGACGTCGAATGAGGTAATTAGATATCGAGGAGAGGATGATGTCGAGGAGGACGATTTTTGATGTCGAGTTCCAGGTTGTTATCGGTGACCGAGTAAAGAACCTTAATTTACCTCTTACTCGCGACTATTCTACCGCCTCCCACCGCCTTCCTGAATTGGCTAGCGGGCTCCCCTCTGCGTGATCCTGCACGTGACTACCCTCGGCCTCACCTCCCGAGACCGCTCCTGAGACCTGTCTCGGGAGCCGTCTCAGGAGCCTACTGGCGAATCGGGTTTTCCGGGTGTTGCGGTAGTAGTTCGAGCCCAGGAGGCCCTCCTCCTCGGCCGACCACCACGCGAAGCGGACGCAGTTGTTCACACTGAACTTGGTGAGCTGCACGGCAACCTCGAGGACAGTCAAGGTCCCCGAGCCGTCGTCGTTGATGCCCGGCCCCTCGAGGACGCTGTCGCTGTGACCGCCGATCATCATGCAGTTGTCCTGGTCGCCTCCGGTCGTCTGCGCGATAATGTTGGTGGTCGTCACATTCAAGACGTCGGCGTTGATGTAGGCGGTCGCCTCGACCGTCTCTCCGCTTCTGAGCTTCTCGAGGACTGGCTGCGCGTCCTCAAGAGACAGGCCAAAGGTGGCAACATGGTCCGGCAATGGATCACCAAGTGAACCCTGGATAGGCCCCGCCTCGGAGTTGTAGACGACGGCGGCGACGGCGCCCGCCTTCCCGGCCAGCTCCGACTTGGCGCCAAAAGCACATGTGCCCCGGCTAATGAAGGCGATGTTGCCTTTGACGGCTTTGGGGTAGTCGCCCGGGTCGCAGCCGTTGTTGGCCACCAGAACGAGGTCTCCGGACACGGGCTCTTTGTCCTTCGTCGCGGGCGTTAGGTCCATGGCCGTCGCCGATTCAGGAACATCATTTCCGAGGACCAGGCGCTTTTCCCAGACTTTCCCTACAGTGGCTGAGAAAGATTGGTTCGAGACGGTGTAGTAGTCACCGAGCTTTGCGAGTTCAGCGGTGATATAGTCCAGAGTGCCCAAGTGACCTGCATGAGTCATTAGTACCACAACCGAAGAAGGCAATCAAAACCGGTGCGAATGCTTACCAGCGCTTCCGATGAAGCGCGTCGGATGGTTGTACTCGTCCTCCGACAGCTTGGCAATCTCGTAGAGCTCCACGGCTCTCGGCAGGAAGTTGTCGACCTCGATGAGATCTTGAAGGGCTTCGGTATCAACCAGCGGCAGCTTGGGTTTGCTGTCGATGCCAGGGGCCGTTTGAGGCTCACGGTTTTCGACAAATGGCAGCTGCAAAGCCGCAGCGCCTCCCAGAGCTACGAGACTCAGAAATCGCATTATGGCCATTGTAAACGATAGATGTCAATGGTAGTGAGCATGACCACAGAACGAATGGAAGTCGTGTTGCGAGCGCGAGAAGCTGGTCTAGATAGCAACAAGATATCTCGGCGCTAACCGCCTTTGGTTAGAAGAATCGAAGGTGAGATTGAGACTTTCTTTACCACAGTGTGTTCACGTCCTCGTACAATTCGGCATCGGATTGGCTTGTACCAGGTGTATTCGCAGGTTCGTAAATACTGACGCGGCAGATCTTCAGGGGCCATCTCACCCTTCTCTGCTGACATTGGTCTATTCATCTGCCGGAGGCTCCAATGCAGGCGCAACCACAGCGAGTTGGGTAACCTCGTTCTTATTCCGGCAGACTCGACTCAGTTTCCCCCTTTTATGCAAGTGTCTAGACGTTCCTGTTCAAGAGGTATATTTAGGGTCTTACACAAGAACCGTTGTTCCGCGAGCCATCTTGGCGTCATGATGGGTCATGATGGGTGTCAGCAGTCTTCAGTCGATCGCCGGAACCCTTGTTTCGACGAGAAGCCGGAGGATGGAACGAGATGCGAGAGAGTGTTCATCAGCACTTCTAATCACTGGGTATTTTACGCAGGAAAAGGACCCCTTACAATCTCCGCGTGCATGGTCCCGGACGAGAGAATGGCAGTATGGCACTCAACGGAACGACACAGGCTGACTTGAACGACAGTATTGACCCACTGGTTATCAGTACAAGCAAGGCGCTCCTAAGTCCCGCGAAAAGAAAACACATATCCTGTTTCGCGATCGCTGCTTCGGAGTTCCGGGGTATCAAATGCGCACGTAACCGTTGTTCTCAGCCTCCTTCTTCCCAAACAGAACCCTAACCGGGCTCGTCAAAACATTGAAAATGCTCCTGACTATGCCAGTCACGGTGCTGTAAACCCAGAGACCCAAGTTGATCGACCCAAGAAACACGATCGGTATCACGGCGAGGGTGAAGTTGCCTAGCAATCATGTCAGCATTCCCCTAGGCAACCTTCGCGAAGTCGACATGTCAGGTACTCACCTAAAAAGCCACCACGTCTCGAGATCGTCTCCCACAACTCGACACCAAGGACGTTAACCGCACCATCCCACTTGTACGGGCCCCTCAGCCTAAACTTGGCATTGAACTGCGCGCCCGCGGCCCAGATGACAGGCAGCTTCCACCACAGCCCGTTGCCATGGCTGGCTCTCCAGCCGGCAGCCACAACCTCTGTAAAAGAGGGCGCCGACCCGATGTCCAGTGCGAGCTGGTAAGCGTACGTTTCGTGGTCGACGCCGTAGTTGATCCGTGCTCCTGGCGGTGGGTGGAGTCGGTAGTGGCCCTCATCCTTGGGCGAGAGCGGCTTGGGTATTTGGTCGGGCGCAACGAGGTTCATGATCCATAACTGGGCCTGCATCTCGGACAAGGTGGGAATAGCACCGAAGGCCGGGCGGATGAAACCCAGGAACCCAACGGTCGGGTCATCGGCTCGCCAAATATCTCTCACGTTGGCGTCGTCGGCGTGGGGGTAGGGGTTGCCGGGGGTGTTCGCGTCGAGGAAGGGGAAGGTCTGGGTGTAGCCGGTGGCGTAGAACAGGACGTCGGGGACGATGACCTCATCTTTCAGGCGATCGTACTCTGGGCGGCCGTTGTCGCGGAAATGAATACGTCCGTGTTCATCAATGTGCCTCGGCCACGGAGCCATCTCGATAGCCCGGCCTGGCGGGACAGGCTCCAGCTCGCATTGGATTATCGAAGACCGAATGCGCTGGATTAGACTCGGCTTTTGCGGGCGGTAGGGGGCGCTGATATAGGGCATGGCTTTTGCGGCAGCCTTGTTGAAGAACACTTGAAGCAAGGTCAGTCGTGCGATGACAGACTTGACATATGAACCGGGGTGGGAGGGCATTACCTTTGGACGAGTGGTAGCGCTGAGGGGAAATACCTGCCACCCATTGGTGGTAGCCGTGGTAGCTTCCGGTGGTGATCCAGAGAGCCACCTTGATCAAGACGTCGTAGTAGTTCCACAGAAACATGGTGTCCCTCATAAGAGGATGGACATACATGGAGTCGAAGAGCGTGGCCTGGCTGCAGTCGACCGGAACGTTGACGTAGTTCGGGTCCGGTTTTCTGCCGAGGATGGGGAACGTTACCGGCGTCAGCATTCGCTGAAGATCTGGTGTCAGTATATACATTCTCCAGATTGGCACAAGATCCCGGCGATACTTTGACTGACCTTTGGTGCACCCAGGAAACCATCACGATGACACAGGATCACTCTCTTGGTGGGCGACGTGACGGCCAGATACGCCAGATCGAGACCCGTTTCTCCAGTGCCGAGAACAACGACAGTTTTGTCAGTTCCAAACTCTTCTCTTGTTTTAAACTCGGCCGAGTGCTTCACAACAGGTACATGTTCGATGCCTGGGACCTCGGGGATGCTCGGCGTGACATGCAGACCGGAACAGACTGCAATGGCATCACACTCCCACGTCATGTCCTTGCCGTCCTTTCTGTAATGGACGACATGGCCACCCCCAGGACGGCGACGAACAGAGAGAACGGGGCTGGATAGATTGATGGAAGGCCAGAGATCAAAGTGGTCGCAGTACTCGTTCAGGTACTCAACGTATCTCTCGGCCGATATGAAGTCGGGGTCATCCTTGCGGGGCCGGAAGTCAGAAAAGGTAGTAAGCTGTTTGGAAGATACAAGCTAATACAAGGGTTAGCAGTGGTCCAATACTCTGTCCAAAGATTCAGGGGCATTTTCGCTTGCCTCAGCATCTTCGTAGGTCCTGTAAGCGAAGGTGCCGCCAACAGTGGCCTCGGCTTCGAAGAGGAGGGTCTCGATGGGCTTGATGTCGAAGAACTGGTGGCATGACTTGAGGTATTTGAGTGTTACCAATCCCGAGGGACCGGCACCTATGACGGCGACGCGCATTGCAGAGCTAGGCCGCGGACCGTGGCCTCGCAGCAAGGGATACTACGACACTTGTTGGAGAGGTGGTAGTTATCAGGGAGGGAGAGATATTTTTCTCCAATCTTCAAAAGACGGGGAAGTTCCATGTGAAGATATGGACAGAGACCCGAGGAGCGGCATGGCGGACCCTCATGGGGGGCTTCCCGTGAGCTAAAATAGCTCGATTCCTCCATTTCTCATCAACAAAAGTGGAATGGCCGCAGACAGCAGCGGACACGGTGGGCACAGTGGATAATGGTGGGCAGAGGAGACGCACGCCGACGGTGGAAGATAGCCAGCGTCAAGAGGGATGCTCGGCGAGCCACGTCTCATTGCATACTCGCAAGAGACCACAACTTGGCGATGCATTCATGCCATGTTCTCAAGCCGGAAAGGCCTTGGCGTGGCATCCGATGTGCGATCTCTCGAGGCTTCTTGAGGACTAGTAGAGGAACTAGAGGACCCTGCCTGTGTCGTCGCATCGGGTCGACCAGTAATGAGCCAACCATAACCGTGGGAATGGCAGCTTGCAATGATGGGTTGATGGTTGATCGGAGCAAGAGGAGGGGAAGCTTTGCATGTCCAGTGCATGTGCGTGTTCGACACGTTGAAGTCTGCAACGTCCACCAATCCAGTCCGAGAGAGAGAGTCTAGCGTACCGGATATGCGAACCAGATTCCGGCGCCGTTCGAATTGGGCAGTCATGCCGCTCCCGTCAGTCCAACAACAGCAGGGTCAGTCCCCGCCGACCATCTCGGCGGACACAGCCGATGGGTGCTTCCTCCCGCAAGATGGACATGGAGCAGACAGAGCTTCCTGCCCTCACCTGACACTGTTCGGGAAAGAACAATGAATGACTACCTTAGGTATGGGAAAGCAGCCGTCAGAAAATGAGTGCGTTTTGAGTTAAGCACGTAAGAATTGTCAGGTCGGGACTTGAGACGAAAGAGGAAGGATGCAGCCGTTGGAGATGCAGAGATAGATGCAAGAGGATGGGGGTGGGCCACTTTAGAAAAGGGTGGAGGGGCAAGGAAGTCATGTGACACTACCTCAACCCCAACCCTGCTCCTTATCATAATGTGGGTAGCATTTCTTGGGAATCTTTCAGGGGTTTTGTTTTGTTTTCCATTGCAACTCCCCCTTTCCCAGCGTGTCTGAACTGATGAGCGATATCAAATTGAGGGCAAAGATGTCCCGTCTGTGTTACGAACTTCTACCTGCCAAGCTTTGTCTGAAGTGAGGCCGCCTACTGTGAATCATCCGGCGCTTGGACAACAAGAGCTTCCCCGCACTTCCAGGTTTCTGTGTACAGTCAGTCACACAGCGGTAACAGCCTGGTGCCGCCTAGACTCTAGTTACTGCCGTTCGTCATGTTGCTCAGGCATCGATGCAGTGGCACTGGAAGACTCAGTGAATGGGTTCGTGCAGTGCGGCTGATAGATTGTGATCGGAAACAGACAAAGGGCCAGTGCTGTTGCCTCAGAATATAAAGCTTGGATCAACCCGAGGGATGCGTCATGGACAAGCACGGAAGAACGAACCAGAAGTCTAGGTTACGACTAAGGTTAGGTTGCCTTTATCTCTGCACTTTGACTTCTCACTTCTCTCTCTACCTGACAACTTGAACTTGAACTTGCTCAGCTACTTATAGCTTGCTCTATCTCCATCCCGTGGAACAGCTCATCTTCTATCCGACTGTCTAACACACAACACACATCACATACAACGGACAACAAACAGCAGACACACTACACTTTACCCTCAACGTCCAGAACCATGGCCAATAACCACGGCCTCATCTGCGGCTTCTACTATACCGTGCCACAAGAGAGTCACAGCACCTATTACGGCCCTCGTCGCCAATATCTCCCACAGGTCCATCTCTCGGTCCATACGAGAATCGTCTCCTCCACCAGTCGGACCACCCTCACCCAGAACTTCGTCAACCCGGCACCAGACAAGGCTATCCCAGAGCTACACTACACGTTCCCTCTGTACGATGGCGTCTCAGTCGTCGGTTTCACCTGCACCATCAACAACGACCGCGTCATCAAAGGCGTCGTCAAGGAACGTAACGAGGCCCGCAAGACGTACGATGACGCTGTCGCCAAAGGAGAGACGGCTGGTCTTCTTGAGCAGCTGCCTGATGCCAGCGATGTCTTCACCACCACTGTCGGGAACGTACCAGGCGGCGCCGAGATCAAAGTCGATATCACCTACCTGGGCGAGTTGCAGCACGATGCAGAGGTCGACGGCGTCCGCTTCACCATCCCCACCAGCATCGCCCCTCGTTACGGAGACTATCCCGGAGATCTTGCCAAAAGAAACAACGTCTCAACGAAGGAGGGTATCGAGATCATTGTCGATGCCGAGATGCCATCAGACTCGAATATCAAGTGTGTCCAGTCACCTTCGCATCCGATATCCGTCACCATCGGCAACACATCGTCCGGAGCCGCGTCTGGAGCCGCCATGTCCCTCCAGAAGGCGTCAGCAACACTCTCGCTGGGTACGGCCGAGCTTGACAAGGACTTCGTCGTCCAGATTGTCGCCACTGATACTGGCAACCCCGTTGCCATACTCGAGGCACATCCCACGCTCTCCAACCATCGCGCCATTATGACCACCCTCGTGCCCAAATTCAACCTCCCATCCGCCCGGCCAGAGATTGTCTTCGTCTGCGACAGGTCGGGGTCCATGGGACGAGGACGGAGAATACCTCATCTCAAGGCTGCATTGCAGATATTCCTGAAGTCACTCCCTCTGGGCGTCAAGTTCAACATTTGCTCCTTTGGGTCCCGTCACGAACTGCTCTCTGGCACGGGCTCGGTATCGTATGACGCCTCGTCTGTCGACAAGGCGACAAAGTACGTCGAAGGATTTGCTGCTAATTTCGGCGGCACCGAGATGTACCGCCCTCTGGAGGACATTATCCAAAAGCGACATAAGGATATGGACCTCGAGATCTTTTTGTTGACCGATGGAGAGGTATGGGACCAGTACAACCTGATCAATCTCATCAATAAGAGCGTGGAGGAGAGCAGAGGCACCATTCGTCTCTTCACGCTCGGCATTGGTGACAGTGTGAGCCATGCACTAATCGAGGGCCTGGCTCGAGCTGGCAATGGTTTCTCCCAGGCGGTCCTTGACAACGAGAAGATGAACAGCAAGGTGCTTCGCATGCTGAAAGCGGCACTCACTCCGCACGTCAAGGATTACACTCTCGAGGTCAAGTATGAGCCCAAGCCCAACAAGACGGATGATGAAGATGCCGACTTCGAGATCATCGAGAAGGTCATGGATGCGCTTACTGTCGACGTGGCTGTCCCTGCGTCCGAAGACAAGTCGAAATCATTAAAAAGTCTCCCTTCAAAGACCATCTCGTTGTTCGACCCTACCGCAGACCCCGATGTCGAGATGTTAGACTCTACCAAGGACGCCACTGCCGGTGGCAAATACTCCGCTGTGCCTCCCGTCTCCGAGCCAAGGCTCCTTCAGGCGCCCTTCATCATCCCAGCACTATATCCTTTCAACCGGACCAGTGTCTATCTCTTACTCTCCCCGGACACAACGCAGCAGACCCCGAAATCCATCGTCCTCCGGGGTACATCAGCATACGGGCCTCTCGAGCTCGAGATCCCCGTCACCATTCTGCCGGAGAAGGCCGAGACCATCCATCAGCTGGCCGCACGAAAGGCCATCCGCGAGCTCGAAGATGGCCGCGGATGGATATTCCACGCCAAGGACACGGGCGATGGCACACTTCTCAAGGCCAAGTATCCGGGCCGGTTCCCCGACATGGTCGAGCGTGAAGCCGTTCGCCTGGGGGTGAAGTTCCAGGTCGGAGGCAAATGGTGCAGCTTTGTGGCCGTCGACGAGAAGGACGTCATGTCATCGGTAACCGAGACTGAACGTCGGCAACCTAGCCTGGGGTCGGATAACTCCCACAGCCCCCGGGTTTCGGATGTGAGGGCGTGGGGTTCGCGGTCTTACGGAGGCAGAGGTTCCATGCCTGGTGGATTCCAGTCCCGCAACTACAAGCCTATGCCTACGTCTCAACCATTTGCGATGGGAGGATCCTCAGAAATGCGCATGCTCACTCTAGGAGCACCCTCGCCTGCGCCCATGATGGGAGTACCTGCAGCTTCATCGACTTGCAGCTCAAATTCATTTAAAAGCCTTTCCCACAGCAGTCGTGAGGATTCCTCTTCTCCGGGTGTTCCCGGAGGTCCGAGGCTCAATGTCTTCGGCAGTAAGGCGGCCCCCAGACAAGCCTCGTGCGAGGAATCTTCTCCTCGCACTAGAGGCCTGATGTCAAGAGATCCATCAGCTCGCATGGAATCACGCAATTACCGGGGCTCGTCGTCTCTCGACACAGAGGACTGTCTCTCTGAGCCCGCAGCTGCGCCCACAGATGTGCTGGAGACCATTGTGGCACTGCAGACCTTCGATGGGTACTGGAAGTGGACTGACCAGCTGTTCTCCCGGTTGAGTCTGGACGGAGATCTGCCGAAGTTGCAGGCCCAGATGAGCTCGAACAACGACATCACAGCCCTTGGCGCAGATCTAGACGCTCCATCGGACAAGCTGGCCACGGCGATTGTCCTAGCGTTCCTGGAGACGAAGATGAAGGAGAGGAAGGACGAGTGGGAGATGCTGGCTGAAAAGGCCTACCGCTGGTTGGACACGACTCTCTCGGATGAGGCCGCTAGGAGGTATGTGGCTATCGTCAGTGACCACATATATGGCGCTTAGGCTGTGTTGTGAACTAATGATGGAGGATTGCGGGAATGGGATGGTTCGGAAAGCCTTGCTTAGAGGCAACGGTCATTGTTAGCTCGGCAAGGCACACATTTCATTAAAGTGACTTGACAGTCTAGGTAGTCTATGTACCTTAAAAAAAGTATGGCTCAAAGGATGTCGGTGCACTATATATTATCAACTGGTGTGTATCTTGCCGCGGCCTGAATTGCCCACGTAGGAACCGTTAAACACAACGCGACCCGACAGCTGCCAGTGTACCATGCCGCAACTCCGATTCATCCCATATGTCTTCGAAAGCACCTGACGCATCGAAATCGACTGTGAGGAGGTGGGCACAAGTGGTCTGTGGTTGGTAGGTATGTAGTCATCATTTTGCAGCACTTCGGCAGGTCATTGTCTAAGGTAGTCTGTCGTCCGCCCATCCGTCAAAAGACCATCCTCTCGCCGCTCGCGCACAGCTCTTTCAGCCGAGGCAGACATGCTTACGGATCCAGGAACTCTGGACAAAAGCTCGAGCTCCTGTGACTCAGATTGTATTATCATCACATTATCCGCTATATATCTTCTCCCGCCTGGCCATCATAAACATCCCAATCATAGTACAGCCATCCGCCATCCGCCCCCCCAAAAAAGTGCTTATCAACCAACATATCTGACTTCCTTGTTCCCCATCACCTCCGCCCTCTTCTTCATGAGGATGTCTCCACCATTAATGGTGGCTCCAGTCTTGGGCGAAGGCAGAAGTCCAGCATCGCTGAGGTCCTTGGCAAGCCTGATAAGCATACCGTCACATCCTTTCGCGGCCAAGATGTCGATAGCCACAGGGAAGTACTCGTCGTGGTTCGTGACGGAACTGCGCTGAGGGACTTGGCCCACCGGGAAAACGTGATCAGGTACCTCTGCCAGGACCGAGATCCTGCCCGAGGAGAAACCGAACGGAGGCGTGGGCGCGCTGATGTAGCGGTTGCGCAGACTGTTGCCGCTGCCGGTGCTGGCGACGTACAGCATCAGGCCGGAGGAGCACTGGGTTGGGTCCGAAACGGGGACGAGGAACTTGATATTGAACCAGTCCATGAAGACGGTCTTCTGGCGCTTGGCTTCGTCGAGCGCCGGTGCCGGTAGGGAGTCGCCATAAGCCCAGCGAGCCAGGGGAGCGGGATCCACGAAGGGCAGGCGGCCGTCGTGAGCGGCAGCGTAGTCACGGTAGAAGGGGTCGCGGATGATGGCGATTTGCTCCTTGCTGATCAGCGTGGCGTAAGTCGTGTTCAGGAACTGGGACAACGTCGCGGTCCCAGCTTCGGCGGGTTTAGAGGTCTGGAACTCGTTGGCGAGTGTGATGGGAGTCGAGGTGGTGGCACCAACTAACTCTTGAAGGGAGTTGAGGAAGTTGATGAGCAGCGTGTTTGCTGCGTTGCTGGCGTTCGTGGGGAAGGAGAGCGTGTAGATGGTCTTGGGGTAGTTCGGCTTTACGGCCGCCAGAGAGGTGTACTTCTCCTTGTACATTGCAGCACAGACAGCATCCCCGATAGTAACGTCCCGTAGCAGGAAGCCCGCCGTGTCGAGTGTCGGGGACAAGGCCATGACATTGTCAAGGGAAACGAGGTTGTGAGAGGGACGGTTTCCGAAAATGCCCTGCACTCCGGCGGGGCCACGAATGCTGAGACGTTGTTAGTTCGTAGGACAGGGGTTGCGGTCGAGGTCGACAAGCAGGTACTTACCTCCACCGGTGTCGCTGCCGACGGCCACGTCCAGCCAGTCGTAGGAGGCAATGGAGGCTCCAGCGCCTGACGAGGAGGATGAAGGATCCTACTAGCTGTTAGGCAAACAGGGATGTATAAAAAGCTCCGCTTCAACATACCTGATAGCCATCACCTCTGGGGTTGAAGGGAGAATGGTAGTCAACCTGGAATGTCAGTCCAATGTGATCATCAAACTTCTGGGGGTTAAAAATATACCCAGTCAGCAGTCGCTGTCTCCCCATTGGCGAATTGACTCGGTTTCTATTTAAGAGCAAAGTCAGCGATGTTTAGCGGTTTTGTAGGGCTGGGGGTAAAGATGGAATACACAAAAAGGATATAGGGTAGTCAGCCAAATTTCTCGGCCTCTCAACGTAGCCGCTTGCCAAGAACACTAACCTGTAAACCCGTAATGACGGCACCGGCATCGATAAGAGTCTGGATTGCCACAGCCGTGACGTTGTTCTTGGGGTAAAGATTGTACCACGCCCTGTTTCCGTTGGACTGCTTGGTACCGGCTAAGGCGTAAATGTCCTTCACTCCGATTCTTACTCCAGCAAAGGGTCTGGCCGCGGTCTTGGTGTAGTAGAGGCGCGATGGAACTCCAACGGTGAGTGACGCGCTCCCTGGAATCTGCGCCGATAAGGTCTGAAAGTCACCCTCTGGGGTCTGGAGCAACCCCTCGGTGAAAGCCCCTGCAAAGTCCTCGTAGAGCCGGTACACGGGGTACAACGATCCGGTGGCTGTCTCGAGGAAGTAAGGTCCGGAAGGAATATGCGTGTTGTCGAAAGGGAGAACTAAAGACAAGGCGCCACCATCAACGGCTCTCTTGCTGATACAAGAAGCACCTGCCAGGAAAATGGCCTGAGACAAAGCGGACGTGTACACGTCGTCGAGCGCGGTCCAGTTGGCCAACAGCGCCGAGATGTCGGACTTGGCGACAGCTTGTTGGATGACTGACACGGGTTGGAAGCCCATCACACTCGGAAATTTTGTTAAGACCACGGAAGCTGAGGCATCTGGCAGCTTGCCAACGGTGTAAGGGCTGATGAAGTAGTTGACATAGTCCAGGGTGACTGACAGGCCCGTCGAGACAAGCTGGGCAGCTGAGGGGGCCGCTGCCAAAAGCGACAGGACTAGGGAATATAATGAGCGTAAAGACCGTGAGGGAGACATGATGAGCTCCGAGTTGGGTTTCTGATGTCACTGTGACACTGGACTCCGCTACAAAAGCTGAACGGCGTCAACCATCCCTGCTACTTATAGGAGGAACATCTTTTAAACCCAAAGGAAGGCGGCCGCGACCCTGCTCCGTGAAGAAGGGTATCGGAACAGTAGGACCGGAGGTGGCCACTGTTTCTTGCCTTATCTCTCCTGAAGATTCGGCATCGTCGACTGAAGACGCCGGATGCACTGTGCATTGCCGTCGGCGCGTCTGCTCTGTGACCAATAACTTTTGTATTCCGAGTTGGTATCAGGTTCGGTCGTTGGAACTTTGGGCCATCACTGACCGTACTCCTGAATTGACTATCTGATGCTTCATCCTCTCTTTGCCGTACTACTAGCACGTGCAGTAGCTCGACTAAGTCGAGCTGATCCAGGCACAAACGGTCAAGTTGTGTGCTAGCCTTGATCTAGCAGGAGAAGGGTAATTTCCAATGAGAGAAGCTATCGAATCCTTATCGCCATGCAGAGGGCTGCAGAGCGCAGATGCGGACTAGCAGCACCCCACCAGTGTCATGATAAGGGAGTCGTGGAATCAGGCCTCAAATTCACCACAGAGTGAGGTGAGATGACCTTCAAAGCTGTCGTCGATGTCGTTCTAGTCGTTCCCGGCATACTGGTGATGATGCCAAGCAGCGTGGGGTGCATTCGGGCACATTCGAACGGAATGCTTATCTCGGTCGAAAGGGTAAACTTGGCAACAGACGGACTGACCCGTTGCTGCATCTTGATCATCTTTTGACATCCAGTTTTCGTCAATCGACGGCCACACACCTTGCGGTATCGCCGCCGAGGACCGAATGAATGCTTCTTCTCTTTTTAAAAGAAACTTGAAGCTGTCGCCGAGCAGTTCTAGGCCCCGGGTTCGGCACGTTACGTCGGAACGGGAAATTGACGGTGACGCATCGACGGGGGCCATGACAGCCACCAGTCAACCCGCAGCACAGCCACAAGACATGCTGTATCGACGGTGGCATCGTTGCCACTTTGGGGCTCCTCGTCAAATCCATGTGTCCCGGCCAAATATACTCAGATCTGTCGGCATGATTTGATCCGACAAAATGGCCGTGTGAAGGAAGGCGACTAGAAGGAGGTGATAGACTCTCAGACAGCCCCCGATATCCGGACGGCGCTTGCTCTATCTCAGACCGACCATGTCCAAGGGATATACTAGTAATGGCTGCCATGCGGGACAAGTATCTTGCACCACCTTGCTGATGGCTCGAATTTCTCGTTTGGCAGTGCTTTCGCGGCCGTCCTTGTCTTCTCCGAGCCACCAGATGTCGTGCATCTGGACAACGGCAGCAAAGAAGTGGGCGAGCACCACCAGCGCTCGTGGGCGTTGTCCTTCAAGAAAAGAGATGAACTTAGAAGGCATCAATAGGGAGAATGCCTGAATTCTTCTCCCGACCGCGTATCTCGGCTCTCCTATCCGAATGGCGTGATGGATCGACCCGACGTAGCTGAGAGTCTTTTCGTATGCTTCCCTTGTCGCGTCATCCCACGTCTCGCCCGACGGCAGGGCCTGTGTGAGAATTCCTTCGAAATCTTTGCGCATCTCCGGAGAGAAGTAGGACTCGTCTTCTCCAAAGCGCGGATACGACTTTGCCACCACGTACATGTTCGACTTCTCGAAATCGCCAGACTTGGTGGCTGCTTCGACACTGAGCCATATCACGGTGCCAGCGCCCCTGCCGATGTGCAGGTATTCAAGCGGAGGGGTGTAAGGCTCTAGGATTCGGTCGCGCAGCATACTGAACGAGTTGAGGAGCAGCAGCAGAGATGTGAAGCAGACGGCATCAGCGGTCTCGGCGCTGAGCCTCTCTATCATGTTGCGCTGCTCGCGCATGGCCAAGATCAAGTACCTCTGCCTCGCACTGTAAAGCGCCCTATCATCCGGGTCGTCGAGCAACAAGCGGCTCGCTGAGACGGTGAGCAGGGAGTATAGCATGTTGTCGTGGCTCAAGGCCAATTTCGGAATGATGTTGGAGAAGAGATCATGCCATTCCCTGTTGGGGCTGGGGGGGAAGGGTTGGGCGACGTGTTGGATGTAATTCTGCATCAGCCGGTGCTCCAGTAAACGACGCTCCTTGGACTCTGGCATGTCGACGTCTTCCTGGTCATCTGGAAATGCGTACATCTGCTGGTCCGCGTCGGGTTTGAGCAGTGCGTAGTACTTCCCCAGCTGAGATGCAGCAGACGAGTCGTTGGCCTTGTTGGGGAACATATCCGAGTCTGGGCTGCGGCTCGACACTGACAGGCTTGCCAGGTCAGGTGAGGGTGATGGTCTGATGGATGTGACGTTTGGCCAGGAACAGTCCAGAGCCAGGCGACTGCAGTTGCCGCAGACGGGTCTCTTCTCGTCACACTGGCACTCTCTTGTCAGCAGTAGTCTCACAGGACGGCTAAAGTATCAAGGATACCCAAGGTAGCCAGTATAGCCCGCATTCATACCTTTACACGTCGGCCTTTGCATTTCTTGCAGCCGTTGCGGGACTTCTTGTGGCCTATCTTGGCACTGCGCAGTGGCCGAGACGTGAGCTCTTCCATGGCGACGTCGAAGATCCCTTGTGTCGTAGAATAAGCTTTGGGGTTGGGGTTGCAAAGAATGCTTGGTATCTGGCCTTGACGCACGTCAATAACCCTCCGCCGAGGACAACCCTCCGGAGTCCAGGGTTGGCGGCTCCAGGGTTGCCTGGCGCTTGAGGAGTGGGGGTCAATAAGCTTGCAGCCTCATGGGTCCGAAGCCCTGAGGTCTGGGTAGATTATCATTTTCCTCTGCCTCGTGGTGCATTAGCTGAGAAAGACCTTTATCTACTTCGAAGGTGCTGAAAGCTGACCGTTGGTGAGGGCGTTGCTTTCCGGTGGGTTAGGTGACTTCAGAGGGCCAGCTTGACTCAGCAAGCTTACATAATACTGTCCCGGACACCGGATTGCCGCTGGGCGGATTCAGGGTTAGGGTCAGGAACTCCCAATGTTGCTAATATGACCCAGATGGACCGACCATATCGTCTAGCTAGAACTTCGTGTATGGTGCTTATGCCGCCATCGCCCACCTACAGTTCGAGGCTTTGTTGACTTCTCCAGCCTCAGCTTCCCGACCACAGGTAGGCCGGCCTTTTACCGTGACGGATCCTAATCCCCCGATAACATACGGCGATCTTTACTACGCACTGTCCCTCCTCTCCGCTACTGGATTTCGTCTACTTCGCCTCCCGCCTGTTTTGCAGTTACTGCCTTCCTACCTTGTCGAGTGGTATATCCTCCTGCTTGCAAGGTCTAGCATAGCCAGACGCTTCTTACCGAGGCCTCGGGGCGACATCCAGCATCTAAAGCCCGCATTATTCCCCATCACCACCCACCTCGTGGCTACGAACGAAGCTGCAAGTCGGTCTATCCAGCGGGGTGACCTTGGGTACACAGGAGTCCTGACAACTTTAAACGGCATAGTACTTCTTTATCATTTGACTACACAGACTCCAAGACCACTCCAACCACTCCCAACCATCCCTCCAAACGTCCAAGAGGGACTCTTCCTCATTACAACGTCACAGGTCCACCCACTCATCATCCGCCGCGTCTGCTGCAAAAGTTAGTACCTCACTTACTCTCCGCGCAATTGCCGTCGACCATACAATGCAGCTGCCACTCCATCATCCACTCCTGCACAAACATCGCCTCCATCTTCTGTGTATCAGCCACCGGCTGCGGCGGGAACTCCGGAGTCGTTTCGTTCGGAAACACGCCGTTCTCGTCCCAGTGGTGCACGCCGTCCTTGATCAGAATGAACGGTTCGCTCGCGGTGTTGGGCCTGTCAGGTTGCCCAATGGCATGGGGCGTTGCAGCACGCCACGGGTCCTTCTCGCCGTCGATGATTGCCAGGCGCGGGTAGCTGATCTGGAAGCCTCCATACTTGTTGATTGCGTCGACATCGGGGGGCCCTGTGATGTTGAAGGCTTCACGACACACGATCGAGTTAAAGTCCAGGTCGATGAGCCGAGAGATGAGCGGCAGCTGGTCGGCCGGTACTCCGGAACCCGTCTGTAAGTAACCCCATCTAGAAAGAGGACCCTCGTTAGTTGAGATTCTCTGTATTGAGTTGGTTGGCTTGACTTACTGAGTGCAGTACTGGTAGGGCCACGATCGCCAGTCGTCCTCAAGCGTGTCTTGCTCGTAGAAGGTCGAATTGTAGTTGGTGAAGCAAGCCTCCTGACTCTCCTTCTTGCAGGTTGCGACCACGGTCGAGTTGATCCAACCAATGTAGTTGAGCATCTGGTTCTCGAACCCGACCTCGTCCGTATAGCCGCCGCCTGCAGCAATCAGGTCACGGACCTCGGACCTGAGCTCCTCGAAACCTGGGTACAGCACGTCGGAAGAGGACACGTTGTTGCAATACAGGCCAAAGTCGGTGCTGTTCTCGGCTGGGTCCCAATTGGTGCTTTGCAGCCCTGCTATGCCGGATGAGATGGCATAAGCGAAGTCATCCGACCGGGTGAGATTCCCGAGACCGAATGCCGACTTGAGCTTCTGGGGGTAATCGGTCCCATTCTTGCCAATGAGAATGTTGTCGACGACGTTGGTCAGCCGCTCGGTCGCATTCACGCAGTCTTGGGGCGCGTATAGCTTGGCCGCGTCGTAGTACTGCCAGTAGTCATAGATGGCTTCGGTGACGCCCGAGGAACTGATGGCTCCCCAGTACACGTCCGGATATTGCTTGCGCAGGATGGCGACGAATGCGCCCGCGTAACTGCCTCCATACGCTATGTAGGCGTTCTCATAGGACGTCAGATTCCGGTGCTCAAGCCCTTCGAAAACGACGTTTCGAGCAAAGTACGCCATATCGGCGAGGGCTTGATCTGTCGTGAGGAAGCGCATATTCTCAGTGGAGAGATCCGGGACTGGGAAGCTGGTGCCATAGTACCGGTGCTCGAGAATCACACCGAGACCGTTGGTCGCCTGGCTCAGCTGCGCTACGATACCCTTCTGGAGAAAAGGGAGGCGTCCCTCGCCGCTGGTTTCCCCGGACTGCAGCACAATGACGGGGCCTCCGGGCTTGTAGTGGCTCGCGTCGAACCAGTATCGGAGGTTGAAGAAGCCATCAGAGTGTGGCTCGTACAAAGAGTCATTGTGGAAGTGGTCGATGGGAACTGAGAGGTTGTATGCCGGATAGAGCGTCGTGGGGTCAACGTCTCTGGAGGTCACAGCACTTCTTCCGTGTGCCTTCTCCCGCTACAAAGGCATGCGCTGTCAGTCACAGCTATGGGTGGATGGGGCGGGGAGCAGTATTACCTGCTCACGAAAGTCTGGGAGTGTGAGGGACGTCCGGAACTGTTGTGTCGCTTGTCCGCTGTGAACCTGCAGGCTGAGAACCGCCAGGGCGAGACTCTTTACACTGACCGACACCATGTTGACGAGCCTATGTCACCGGGGCAAAGGACTCACGGGCAGAGACGAGGAGGGGTGAGAGTGAACTTACCCGGAACTCAGATAGACTGGGTTGTCAATCAACCTAATATCTGGGGAGCAAAAACACCCGACGCCGATCCTGGGAACCAACAAACGGCCGGTGCCTTGCTTCCTGCTGCTGACTGCTATTGTCACCGCTGCGTGCCGTCAGTGCCATCTATCGTTCGATGACGATTATCTGAATCCCCGGCCGACGTCAAGGGTTCTTTGAAGGTTAAGGTCGAGTCTACCACAGCAGGTACTGTGTACAGTAAATTGCCGCGGGCGATCTAGGCGAAAGGAGGAAGGTCAACCCTGGCCCGGGAAGCATTGCGGGGCTGTGATGCGCATCCGTTTGTTGTTCCACAACCGCTGCGGCAAACGCAAAAGTATCCATGATCCCGCCCGCGCTGGCACCTTCTTAATCCGCGACACAAGGCGACGCTGTCACCCCTCACTGTCCTGACTGTCACACAGACGACACACTGTGCTGTCCTGTGATACCCTGCATCCAGGGTGCGATTATTGCAGCTTTACGAGGTCTTGGTCGGGAATTAGCTGGGGAACCTGGGCGCTACACATCGGGCAGGACAAATGACATATCAATCCGTTCGCCTGCTCTTTCTGGCGGCATCATGGGAGTCGGTCAATTGTCCGACTTGTCCCAGCACCATCAATCCCGAACTCTGGAGCAGTGGCCCGGCCGGAGCTTATTAGGGAACCGGACACCGGTTATGCCCCTTTTTAGCGGCCATGCCGGCAGATAGGCACCGGACATTGTGGGTTGCGAGGAGAAGTTCCCTAGTTGGGGACGAGAGTTGATACTAAGAGACGAAGGCATCACCATCGAGGCCTCGTTCTTGAGCCTTTGTTCAAGGACCGTTGGGCTGCATTTGGGAGATAGATCTCGTATCCCTGGTATGCCGTCCTCCATGGACGAGCTGGCCTTCAAGTTCTTCTCGTTCGGTCGACGGCTAGTGAATCCAGGCATTCCTCGCTCATTATTTGCTGTGCGCACCTGGTTGTTGATTGATGTGCCTATGGCTTCTGCTGGGCGTCGACACGATGGACAGGCACCAAGAACATGAGTACCGGCTACTGAAAGGCCCACGATACATGCGTGGACGGTTGGCGCATTCTTAGAATTGGACATTTTCGTTGCTTGGCCTCATTCCGGAAGTACCTGGTTCGTGGATGGGATGGATGCCTGGGCGGGGGTCCTGCGGCCCAGCATCGCATTCGTAACCCTCTGTCGTCCTCCGCTCCTTTATCAAATTGGTCTCATGCCCCCAATAAATCGGTGTTTAACCCAACCCAAGTTCTGTCAAGAAGCGTCGGCATCGACAATCTGGTCCTTACTGACAATTTTCAACTTGTTCATAGCCGACCCTGCAGCCACCGGGTCCCACGTCAAGGGAGTCTCTGAGACCACGCCTCTCCTGGCGCCAAACCTTGAGCAGCAGACGACTGAGACGAGCCTTCCTTCTACCCCCGACGCCGCTGACAGGACAACACCCGTCGTCATTGCTACCTGGCTAATACTGGGTGCTGCCGTGCTGTGCGTGGCTTTCGGAATTGCCTGTGCTGTCCTTCGATCCGAATCGCCAGAGGGCTTTGACTTTCCCTTCATGATCAGTGATGTCCTCCCTGCTGCCATCTTATTTTTGAGTATGCCCTTTGCAACCATTACAGTGTGCTGGCCCTGACCTGGTCTAGTCCGTCTTTGGAGGCTTCTTCGCCATCTACAACCTTCTCCAACTGAGACGCGTCAACAGGACTTTGCCCGTTCAACTGAAGCTCCTCGTCGACTCGATCGTCGCTTTCGCCCTCATTGTCTGCGCCGCGCAGGCCTGGGAGTATGTCAGCATCCCCTGTTCTACTAGGTACGGACACGAGTTACCTCCCGATGTCCTCCGTCGCTGCTTGAAATGGGGGCAGGTGGTAATGCCAGTACTCTGGTCATTCGTAATCTTTACCGGTCTAGTCGGGTGAGTCGCTCCCAGACGCTTGTCCTCCCACTAGTTTGGCGACCTAACAGCATCTAGGTTCACTTCTCTTTTCTTGCTGATTGCCCGTTTCATCCTCTTGACTCAACGCAGAAGTGCCCGGCCCAGTGCCCGGTCCACCGTGAACTGGGGTCAGTTTCGTTTGCCTCCAGGCCAACTGACATTCGAGTTCACTGTCAAACTCTTGCGTCAGGAACCACGCCAGGACACCACAGCTTCCCTTGACCGCAATGAGTCAACAGTAGCTTCATGATCATTGTGTCCGGTCAAGATTAAGGGCAGGGGAAGCGGATCGGGACAGACATGGTTACACTCCATGGAACAGCTACACTCTGGGCAGCTGAAGTAAGCTGGACCCTTGGCCATGAAGACTGTGGTGTCCTGCAAATATGCGGAATCCGTGACTCGGGAGTATGTACAGAAATCCGGTTACTTTCCTCCGAGTTGTCAGATAGCATCCGTGTTCAAAACCACAGATAGTTCTACCAGGCGGTCCGACGTCGTCCAACATCATGCCTGGCATCAGAGTGGGCTTGTGCCTACGTAATCTTATATGCAAGCACTAACGTCCTGGGGATGTGGAAGCCCGATGCGGGCCGGAAATCGTCCGAACTCTGCGACGCCAGTGAGTATAAAAGCACCTCAGTACCTCCGCCAGTCCGGGGCGGCGTACTGGCCGACCGGCATCTTAAGCCGTCTAAGGGGCGGTTTGACAACGGACACTGGTTAGCCTCTTCGACGAGCTACTGCTACTCCAAACGGATTCTGATCATGGCTAGCGAACATGCAGGCCTGAAAATCGTCTTCGGAGCGATGACTTTCTGCAGAGGAGGTGGGCCCAAACAGGGGGGCGAGGTTAAGTCGACCCTGACTGCCATACATCAGGTGGCGAACAGGCTCGCCTTCATCGGGCTGTGGAACCAGAGCTTTACCAGAGCTATTCCCATATCTGAGGCACTATGATATCGCCTTTTACGAATAGAGCCGGTCGCCGGAGGATTTCTCGCCGGCAAGCAGCGGGACACCTCCAAGCACGAGGTAGGCAGCCCGTTCGACCTTCGCCGAGTTCAGGAAGCCAACTACAGGAACAGTAGTGGAATGGCACTTATTCCGACGCCCTGGATGTCGTTCGGCCGACGGTGGCTAGGCTGGGATTGTCCACCGCAGAAGCAGCTTTAGATGGGTCTGTTGTCACAGTGCGCTGCGGGAGGAGCATAGTGATGCCATCATCATTGGAGCGAGCAGTTAAGAGGAGTTCGCAGGGAACCGGGCTAGCTTGGACAACGGCCCGCTGCCGGATATAATGGTCAAGGCAATTAATGAAGGCTGGGCCATTGTGAAGCCTGTTGCGCAGGCGTACTTCAGCTAGCTGGAACCACTCCGCCTGGGCTAAAGGGCCATTTGTAGGTCATGCAGAGGACGTTATTGACCCGGTCATGCACACGACGTTGCCCTTGCTGATGACGAGCTCCACGGAGTCACTGTGATTCGACCGTCTCGCAAGGGTCTTGATCGTGTAGCTCTCCCCGGCGAAGATAGGCGACATAGCCCTGTAAGACATGGTATTGGGCCCATCTCCGGTTTGAAAGTGATGGTCTCGCCAGTAGTCCAGCATGTTGATCAGATTGAGTGGCCCATGTACGACCAACTCCTGGTGCCCATCAACCTCTCGTGTCCACGTCTCGTTGTAGTGTATCATGTGTGCGTTGAAGGTCAAGGCGGAGAACCGGAAGAGGGCAACGGGGGACCACCTGAGGTGCCGTTCCGGACAGGTTGACACTCGAGAAACTGTGAGCTGGCCATTCCGATCCCCGACGTGTACTGCCATATTGACTTACCTGATGTGTCCGTCTGCACATCTTGGCTCGTCGACCGCTCATAGATATGGCGTTCGGTGGACCTGTGGAGATGGTTTGGTAGATAAGTTTGCGCTTGCTCAGGAGGCGGTCTGAATATCCATGATCTGAACGCAGCGCAGAGTCAGCTGAACAGAAATGTCAAGGGGTCAAAAGGGGTCCAAATAAGCATGCATGCGCTACCTCTGGTCAGTTAGACTGAGCCCCCTCTTTGTCCAGAACTCTTTACGGACATCAACAAGGACCATCTCGCCTCCGCTTCGACTTCGTTTAGCGGTGGCTCCACGAAGAGTAGTGTGTTCCTCGACCACATCGCCAACCCGCAGCGGCGAGTCCTTCTCCCAGGACATCTGTCCGCCAGCCCACATTCGCCTCGAGAAAGGTGCAGGTGCATTATAGGTCTGATCGGTGCCATCCGGGCCAAGGCTGCTTTCGAGATCTGCTGGGGTAAAGTAAACGAGGTGATAGCCTGGCGGGATAGGCGTCCCATCTGGTGGCACCTCGGTCGTGACATCCAGCCCTGGGGCAACAGTCGACCTGCCAAGTGTGAGGCACAGCCTTTGTAGCTGGTTGGCGTCCAGCATCTGCTTTCTGACGATTGTGCGGTCTCGAAACTTGTGCATGAGTTGGGCAGCAGCCTCAGATGCGTCTGTGGCAATAGACCTCCTCCGGCAGCTGTGGGAGACCGCCGTGGGCCTGAAAATCCATTTTGTTCTTGATCTCAAGCCGCAGCACTGCATCCTGCCTACGAGCTTCTCTCTCGGATATGTTAGTTACGGGGTGAGGAGCGACGGCAGTTGTTAACTTGAAATCGCAGCTCCCAGTATTCTCCATTCTTCCGGCATGTCACTTGATTGCCACGTGACGCTTAGGTAAGTCATGAAGAGATTACACGCGTTTCGCAGTCGTCATTTCAGGTACACATGGAACGCTCCACTCTTCCAGATAATTGTAAGTTGCAACTTTGCCCAAGTTGTTTTATTCTGATGAAGGAGACAAAGACGCGCCGCAACTGAGAGTTATTGTCCAAGCCATTATCGCGACCAACAACAATTCGAAGCGCCGGGCAAGGTGTGATCAACAGGTATACGCGTTTCGGCCCAGGCGTCCCTCAAACATTCCATTTTGGTCTGCATTTGCGATGCGATCAGAGGGAAAAAGGGGTTCCAGGGGCGGCCGAATCCCGATATCCAATGGTTGGAACTGGGATGGAACCGGGACGGCTCTCTGCAAGATGGCTGGATCGAGCCAAGCACTTGGCTCTGGATCTTGGCAAGACTGGAAACCGGCCAGCGTCAGGTTTTCGATCCAGTACGTCGTCAGTCGGGGGGCTCTGGAAGACATCAAACCCATCATGACTCGACCCGCCACTTGCACTGACTTGGACCTCTAGAGGTATGTCGGCATGTCTATCATTGACTGGTCACAGAGGTGGCAACCAGGCCACCTCCACCCAGTGCTTGTTTGTCTTGGTGGCAGGAGTTTGCACAGCCCAATCGCCCAGAGCAGGGCCAAGACTACCAAGACTACTACCAAGAGTCCGCCATGAACATGTCTCCAAGGGAACACGATGATGGACTCCTTAAAACCCCGTCGGTTCCGCTGCCCGTCGCATGCCCAGCATTACTTGCTCTCCTTAAACCTCAGTTCGATCGCTTGATTGTACCATCACTCAACATTTTGCCTTCATCGGCATCATCGTCATGACCTGACGACCTACGCCCGCTACTCTTCCATCGACGCTTCTATAGGAGATCTACTTCGAATGGGAATATGGTGTCCAAAATCTTCTCCCGCCGAGTCCTGCTCCTGCTAGCAGCGACGTTCCAGCCAGTACTTGGCCAGTACTACAAAATAGACACTGATGAAGAGATTCGCGAATCGGCGCGAACTCTCGCGTACGATCTTATGCTCTTCTACGAGGGCAACAAGACAGGCATGGTGCCCGGCATCCTCCCCGGGCCTCCGGATGATGGCTTGGGCGACTATTACTGGTGGGAAGGAGGCGCCATGATGGGGACATATATCGACTACTGGCATTTGACGGGCGACGACAGCTACAATGCCGTCATCACCGAGGGAATGTTGCATCAGACCGGAGAAGAGTACAACTATATGCCCCGGAATCACACTGCTTCGTTGGGTAACGACGATCAAGGCTTCTGGGGAATGTCCGCAATGCTCGCAGCCGAAGCCAAGTTCCCCGATCCACCCGAAGACAAGCCGCAATGGCTGGCGCTCGCCCAAGCGGTATTCAACACACAGGCATCCTCGGAGAGGCACGACGAAACATGCAATGGCGGCCTTCGATGGCAGGTCCCAATATCCAACATTGGCTATGATTACAAGAACAGTGCGTGCCACCCACATTCGGATCCATATCTTGCGATCTCAGATCCTCATAACATGGTATTCATATGTACTGACTCCCGGCGTAGCGATCGCGAATGGATGCTTCTTCAACCTAGGTGCACGCTTGGCGAGGTATACCCAGAACGAGACATACGCAAAATGGGCCACGGAAACGTTCGACTGGTTATGGAATGTCAACTATATTGACCACGAGATTTGGAGCGTTTACGACGGCGGTAAGATCCCTTTTGTCAGGATCCAGTCCTCCCTTACTCTCTGTTTCTAACTGAAGACTAGCCCACGTCAAGCATAACTGTACCGACATCAACAAGGCCCAATTCTCGTACAACATTGCCATCCTGCTGCAAGGGTCGGCCTTCATGTACAACTACGTAAGCCGTTCCCTTGCCAGTCCATATCCCTTGCCACGGGCGAGGTTTGTCTATGATCACACGGCTTACATGTTTACAGACAAATGGGGATGGTCTTTGGCGAGACCGGGTGACGAATCTACTCAACGCCACGCTACGAGACTTTTTCCCCAACAATACGGCCTACGAGGTACCGTGCGAGGGTCGGCAAGGTGCCTGCTCAACGGACATGCTTTCATTCAAAGGCTACGTTCACCGCTGGCTTTCCGTCGTTGCACAAGTTGCACCTTTCACACATGACACTATTATGCCCGTCCTGCGACAATCCACACAGGCCGCAGTCAATCAATGCACTGGGGGGCCGACCGGCCGGAGGTGCGGATTCTACTGGAGCTCGGGGCAGTTTGTTGACCCGTCCGTCGATGGCACTACAGGTGCTGGCGAGCAGATGAATGTCCTTGCCGCGGTGAGTTAAAGCCCGTCACTTGATCGTGGCCCGATACTGGTACTGACCCTTTCTTACAGGTGTCGAGTCTGTTGAGAGGCAAGTCCGAAGCTCCGACTACGAACCAGACTGGAGGAACGAGCAAGGGCGATTATGGCGCAGGAAGTTCATTTAACAGCGTAACCCAGCCGCTCAAGCCCATCGGCCCGGGCGACAGGGCAGGCGCGGCGATTGTCACCTTTTTGATCTTGGGCGGCGCCTTGGGCATGTTTGGGTGGATGAGCTGGGACCGCGGCGGATAGTTGACACGACAACAGCATCACGCGGCGTCTCGGAGGCATTATTGGCGTTTGATTCGATTTAGAAGCATGCAACTGGCTTTCATTCTTGAATAACTCTTCGTTGTTTGTTTGTCCCCTCGTCGTTGCTCCTGGGTCGACGTCGACCGAGACGAGACGTAAGGTGGCCAGGTGGCCTTCCTGGACGGTGTGGCTGACCTGAATGCGTGTTCAGGGCAGATGCCCGTCGTAACCAGCAGCGATGAGTCTCTGGCTCGCTGCCCACACCTCGTCAGGGATGTCTTGAGCGATCTGGAAGCCTCGTGCTGGGTAGTCCCGGATGCGAACCAAGTCCCCAACCATGACATGAATCACGAGGTCTTTTGGGTTATCCTCGTTGGGATAAGACGCAAATTCCACCTGGGGAGAGGAGACGGTGAACTTGGTTTGCGGATCGGGCCACTGCTTTCTGAAGGTTGCATATGTGCGCCGCTCCATGTATGGCTTTTGGACTAGGATGAGGGACTGCAGACGGAGCCCCTTCTGCTGGAGCAGGGCATGCGTAAAGCGGACATTCTCGCCGGTGTTTGTCGACTTGTTTTCGATGATGATCTTGTCGTTTGGAACACCAAGTTGGCGAGCGATGTCGGCAAACACGTCGGCTTCGGGCCTGGCGAAGAGGTCGGCCGTGAGCTTCCCTACACCGCCTGAGAATATCAGGTAGCGGCCATAGCCGCTCTGGTATAACTGGGCGCCCCTTTCCGCGACACGCGTGTCAAGGCTGCAGAGAACGAAGATGGCGTCGGCTGGCTTCAGGTGCATTCCCATGCGGTGGTAATTGTACACGACCGTCGCATCACGGTTGATATCAGCCATATCCGATCCTGACTCCGTGTTCATCATGACGCTGCTTCAGTGCTTGGGCAGTTTGTGAGTTCTGAGCTTCTGAGCTGGGCACGGTGCTCCAAGTACGGTTATCTGCCCAGTTCTCCAGGCCGGGCTGGCTTCCGGTGGAGGCTCACGTACGGTACCTCTACTCACTATTCCCCAAAAACTTGGCATTGCCGGGCCGAGTCGAATCCTGGCCCCGCTTCTCCGCTGCAGGGGACTCGGGTTAAAGATGTCGCTTCCGGCCTGGCTGACGTGATGGACCTGCAATGGGTTTCCCGCGACTCAAACAACATTGGGACCTTATTCAACTAGGTACCTTACATTTCAACAAATCTGCGGCGTCTGCACAAGGTGGACTATCACTTGGATGGACACTACCAGTCCAAGCCGCACCGGGCCACCATGCAGATACTCTACCCTTTGTTACCCCGCGTTGTTGTCACTGAACTACCGAGGCTCCCCACACAGAATGGCGTCACGGCAAACAAGCTGAGTGAATGGGACTCCAGAATGGGAGTGGACTAGTTGCATGCTGAACACAAATCAACTGGTGCAAACTTCAGCGAGTAGCACTAGTCAGTACTAAGTCTAGTACTCAAGACCCGGATGGCTCGCGCTGGGTCAAGAAAAGAGGGAGGAGACCCTTGGCTTTGGGGCTTGCATTTGGCGGAGTGAACGGGACGCTCGCGGGTCATGAACTCCGCACCTCTCCTCCCGACCACTGTCTCAATACCTTTTTGTTTCTCATCTGAACTCCTGTCTCCCTCTTCCACCCAAGGTAGACACCGACACTGACCTCGGAGGCTCCGACTCAGTTCTCACCATGGCTACAGCAAGGATCAAGCAGACGACTGTCCTGGTTGGACTCCTCTCCATTTTACTTGCGGGCCCAACCATATACAATGCAGACCTACCCGGAACACTCAAGGTGATGGGAGTTTTCAAAAAACCTGCCAGCACAGTCGTCGCAGAGTCCTCGGACTTTATTGTCATTCCCGATACGCCGCATTGTGAGGATTTGCACTATCATGCCTCAAGCAACTTGTTGTTCACCGCTTGCGAAGCGAACGACCAGGACAGATTCTCATGGTTCCCTCCGCTTGTCAACATGGACGATCCCTCCGTGACATTGAAGTCGCGAGGTGCCATTCACGTGCTCGACCCCAAGGTACCAGCAGTTCCCACACCGGCAGGCAATCCACTAGTGCACCATATTGACCCTCGTGCGCAGACTATGAAATCCACAAGACTTGACCACCCGAGTTTCCACGGCCCCTTCGTCACCCACGGGATCGATGTGATCTCGGATCCTGAGAAGCCCGACGGCGAGGCAGTCTACATATTTGCCGTCAACCATGTCCCAAACTTCGAGTACTACAATGAAGCTGGATCACCCTTTACGGCACGCAATGACATCCCGAAAACCCGAAGCCGCATTGAGATATTTCATCATGAGATAGGAACTCAGACAGCGCGCCACGTACGTTCGGTTTGGGACCCCCTCATCCGGACCCCCAATGACATCTTGGCATTGAGCCCTACGTCCTTCTTGGTGACAAACGATCATTTCTACCGTGAGGGGCTGATGCGCACGGTCGAAGACATGCATCGTGGTGCAGAGTGGACCGAGACTGTCCATGTCACTTTGGATACACTTGGCTCAACACTAAACGACTCGGAGGGCGTCAAGGCTTCTGTGGCATTGGACAAGATGCACAATAACAACGGCCTTGGCCATGGAAAGGAGGCCAACGACGTCCTGGTGGCAGAGTGTACTAGTGGTATCCTTGATATCGGCCATGTGAGTTGGAATGAGACGAGGGCGGTCATAACCATCAAGGACACTGTGCAGTTTGACACGATCATCGACAATCCGAGCTACTTCGCAGATCCGTTCGCCGATACCGACTATGACGGAAGCAGCTATCTTGCCCCTGGCCTCACACGGGCCTTCGAATTGCACAACGCCATCCGCGACGCCTCCGGGACAGTGCTCGTACCAGTCACAGTCTGGTCTGCCAGACCTCATTCTTTCGCCGATGGTCAAAGTCACAAGTGGGAAACCAGATTGCTCTTCGAGGATGACGGTATGAGGCTCCGAAGCGTTAGTAGTGCGGTTCAGGTGGCTATAGACCCTGCAACTGAGGGTGGTCACAGGCGAGCGTGGCTTTTCATGACTGGATTCATCTCCAGCAATATGGTAGCTGTCAAGGTTGATGTTTAGCTGGGGAGTTTGTGTGTACCACCATAACAGGGCCAAGTCCAACTGTAAGGGCGGCGGCCATCAGTACATATGTATTGTGCTAAGACGGAGGGCGGCGGAGGCCTTGATTAAAGGCAAGGGACTGGCACTCGAAGTTCTTTGATTTTGCGTTCAAGGCATGTTTACGATATGTGTAAATTTATCCTCCAGCCTCTTCGTGGTAGCTGTCTCCAGGTATCATAGATTTCTTCCGTGGAATGTGCGTGTAGCAGCACAACTATTCCCAACTCTACCTCAAAGAGCCATTGCAGCCATGTTCACGGCACCCCAAGCAGCAAAGGCGCCGTAGTAGCAGCCATGAGGCGCTCGCCCAGCTGCAGCATTCTTTGTGGGGGTCGGCGTAGCCTTGGTACTGCCCGTGCCCGTTTGCCTTCCGCAGGTAGTGCAAACGGACGGCTTTACGGTACCAAGCCCACCAGTCACTGATACCTTGCTCTCCGCAGGTCCAGGCCCTATATTCGTCGCTCCTGTAGCCCTGCTTGTACCGACCTTTGTCGGAGATCTAGTGGCAGTAGCATCAAATGTCTTGGTAACTTCGAAGGTGAAGAAAACGTCAGTTAGCTATCCTTTTTCGGCATAACGGCTGTCGATGCTGAGGATCGACCTCTAGTATATGCCAGGGATGTCAGAGCAACATATCAAGGAACATACCTGAGACCTGAGCACCGGACGGTGTGCAGTCACCGGTTACGGAAGGTACAGCATCGACCCCTGAGCTGATCGCCTGAAGGTTACTGCCGCAGTTGGCAGCTTGAGCCAAGTGTAAATTTCTGTTGTCTTGGTCATAGACAACATAAGCGGCACGCAAAAAGCTGTCCCCAAGCACCGGCTCATCTTGAAACTTCGTGTAAGTGTACAGTGTTAGGGCACTCGTTAGCAAGCAGGATGTACCTACCATCGTTGGGGAGAACTCCCACCACACACTGGCCTGGGTCACTCTCCCAGATAAAGTCGCCATATGGCACGCGGATGGTCTTGGAGTTGAAGATGAAGTCCACGCTTCCCGGCTGGTCTGCAATATTGCAATCCACCAGGTAGAAGCCAGAACTTTCGTCTAACTGTGCACCGGGAAACGATTCGCCAATTGCTTGATAGATCGGCGTCGGCAGCCTGCTTAGAGTTCCTCCGCTGTCAAGGAACACCTACAGAGCCCCGATTAGTTAGCAGTTGTCCGCAGGCTCATCAGGTCAAGCCAAGGATGCAACACATCAGCGTGACTTTAGCGCAGTGGAGCAAGTAGCTCTGTAGCAAGCTATGGGTAAAGATATCGACTCACAGGAACTTCGATAGCATCGGATGTTGCTGACTCCCCATCGGGTAGTGTTATACCAACGCCGGTCATCGTAATCCAATACCGATCTGCGCCGCTTGGTGTCTCGCTAGGGTCCAGGATTGGGCACTTCTCCAGAGCACCTATGAACTTACCCGTATCAATACCGCCGAATATTACCGATCCTGGAAGACCATGGTTAGCGAGGATGGCCTCATATGTTCGACAACAGCCCTGCAAGCGTGCTGATCTTTGAATCAATCACACCAGCATGGGGTACCTACCATCGGGGTCATCAACCTCGCGCAGATCAAGACTAAAGGCGCGACTCTCTATGAACCCCTGAGCTGCCATGCTGTCGAGAACGAAAGAATACTGCGTCTGGGCGTCTGAAGTTGGCGGTGAGAGGCCGAGGATCCCCACAGGAATGTCATAGCTCTCAAACCCAACCCCAAATATCTGTTCCTTTATCTCGGCAGCTTGTATGTGTCAGCCTCTTCTACCATATAACAGTCAAGTGCTCGAGAATTTGTAACATGGCGTAGCAAATCCAGGATCGTCAGGAAGACTCACAGCCAATGGTTACTACGTCGGTGACATATTCAATGGTGACATTGCCCTTCCCGTAGGCCAGGATGTCGGCATAGCCAGTGTCTTGGATGGTTGAACTCGCGGTATAGTCGAATTGAGGAAACGATGCGCAGAAATCCGGCTGTCCCGAGGTCTCACATGATGGATTCACCCACAGATCCGAAGAGCCCGTATCAATGATGACCGTAACTGGTTGAGGCGGTGTGCCTAGGGTTAAGTCGATGGTGTAAAGGGTACCGTCGTTGTGGTTGGCCAACCCTACCGCGTCTTGTCTTTTTGACTTGCGCAGACTAGGGACGCCTCCCACTGATCGGACACTGAACCTGACGAAGCTGGTAGGCCGGGATTCGTGCGAAGACGTCTGTTGGGCATACCCAAACGTCCAAAGTAGAAGTGTACTAGGCGCGAGTAAGAACAGCATCGATGTGTCAAGAGTGGACTGCACGACTGGCAGCTCCTTCCAAGTGTTGGTGTTGTGAATGAATGCTCTCTTCGGAGGGTGAAAGCAGAGACACGCGCCAGTATAGTGGTGCTGGGCTACGCGTCTCAAAGAAGGATGAACCGGATACCTACCATACTTATACCTATACCACCCAAGTCAAATTGTGAGAGCTCTCGTGCGGCTGAGACTGGTTACCCGCTGGCGCTGTCTGTATCACCTCCGGTTATGTGGCGTGGCTTAGAACTGGCAGACCGTATTGTTTGACAAGCCACAGCGGTAGCTGAAATATCCTCCTCCATTAGGAGGCAAGATAGTGCGCTGCCAAGGTCTCGCACGCTTTCACCATTTTATACTGCAATTGGTTGAACACGACGTGAATGGCAAAGCAAATGTCCAGCTGAAAGCCACCTTTACCATTCAACCGCCAACCCGATCGAGAAGTCTAATTACAAAGCCTTCAACGTTATTCGCTGTAGCACCCACCAATACGGTATGCAGTGCGCTCCGTGAAATCACACACTTCAAGCTTATGATACACTCTTGATAGCCATGAGAGATAGTGCTCCGTGTCACACGGCATAAGACGCATTTAGGGCACCGAAAAGCCACCCCTGGTAGCCCAGTGCACCATTTTCCTTAACTCGTCATGGACTCCCAGATGCCTGACTATGACAATTCAGCAATCCCTCTCCCCAGGAGGGCCAGTTCGCCTGACATATCCCTCCGGCGTCCAGCACAAAGGCCTATTGTGATGCGACACATGAGACGTTGTCCAATGACAGAAAATTCGGCCCACCGCCGAGCCCATTACGTGCTTGAGGGCTTGCACAATCAAACCACAGTGTGTCACTGCCGCTGGACGTGAAGGTGAAGGTCGAAGTGTACCATTGTCCAGCAACATTTGGAGGCTCGGGCGTGACATTGTCCTTGATGCCATTGTTGATATACACATGGACATACGGGACATATGTCTTCGTGTCATCATATAGAGTTTCGTAATAAGTCGTGAAGAGCCAGTCGTAGCGGCAGGTATATTTTGCCCCTCGCACTCCATTGAGCAGTTGCTTCATCTCAAATAGATTGTTGTTGTACATGTTGCCAGTTCTGAGAACAGAGTTGCCAGCTGTTCTAACGATCGAGGCTGATATTTGGCTGTCTCTGGTGATAGTCCATGAAGTCAACTGATTCTCAAAACGGCCGTTCTTGACGATGTTGGTAGCAACAGCCGTATCGGTTGACAAGATTGTTGTGGTTGCATCGATTGTGGACACAGTCACAGTGCTGGTGACGAACGTTGTTTCCGTGATGGACAGGGCGGCCGTGATCGTCGTGGAGGTGGTAGCTGATGAGGTGGAAGTGCTCGACAAGGTAGTCCTCACGGTGATAGTGGTGGTTGGCGCTGCGACCGTGATGGTGTCTGGAAAATAACCCATGCAAGAACAAGCCGAAGAGTACTTCGCATAGCTAGTGCACGGGGATGCATATGCGGGGAAGGTCGAACCTGAAGCCGTTGCTTGCCTGGCAGCGAGGCCGTTGACGTCCACGGTCCTGGTTGTAGTGGAAACTTGCGTCTCAGTTGACGTCTCCTTGATTGTCGCTGTCTCCTCGATGTAGCCCGTTTCGGTGGACGCAACAACCGTCTCCACGGCAGTGGATAAATCTATAGCCGTGGAGAGCTCAACGATCAATGTCGGTGCCGTCTGTGTGGCAGTAAAAGTGCTGTGATTAAGGTACGTGTAAGTGATGCCTGTCGTTGTGGGCGGGGATGATGCTAACTGACATTGTAGGTGGCGTCACGGTCACCCGTAGATACAACGAGCAGTCCGCAGCTCCATTTCGGGTTGGGAAGGCATCGCCGATCACGGCTGTGGGTGTGTCAGTCTCATAGCCCTGGATTCTTTCTTGGGGTATTGTGGGAGGATCAACGAACCTCGAAGGCAGTTGTTGTGAGAGCAGTCAGCAATGGCACCAATGGAGCCCGCTAGCAGAGCGCTGATGAGAGGCACCCGAGTTTTCATCTTGATTGTTAGAGAATCCGTATTTGAGAGGCTTGCGGGTGGTAACACGGCAATGGGTTCGCCATAGTGGTAGCGGTCGCCGGTGTTGCAGGATGTATTATTATACTCAGTCTGAGAGAACCGGACCCCAACGATCGGACAGCCCGGGTGAAAACATGGAGGAGCATCATTGACGTTCTATCGTCTGCAACTGTTAAGCAATCTAGCGACACGCTATCCAATCTGCAGAGAACGACAGCGTGACACCTTCACCGAAATGACAGGCCTAGAGCGCTGACATTCGTTCTAGAACATGCAGGTGCCAATATTTCATGGTTTTAGGCGAGATCGAGTCTCTAGAGTCGCTAGGTTTGTGGGCCTTCATTCACTCAGCCGCACGATAGTCACCAAATGGTCCGGCAGCTAGGCTCGGGACAGACCTGGGACTACCACATTACTCTAACCAGTTGTAGTATGTCTCCGATAAGACGAGCGCTACGGACACCACATATATTACTATAAGCTCCTTCGTGAGGCTAGATAACCCTAGTGATTATCAGCCTCGAATCGTAATATATAATCCGTTATAACTCTACTAATTATACTAATATAGAAAACCTAACGTTAATTAATATTATATATTCTATTAGCTCCTTTTCGAAGCTAGATAACCTTAGTAGTTATTAACTTCGAATCGTAATATATTATTATTACTTATACTCCGGTATGCCCGGTGGGCATTCGGTACCTCTGCCTATTCTATCACATAGGAAACCTTGCGCAAGCTGGACTAAAACCTACGTGCAACAATATACCGCGAAGCGCGGTCGACAACACGTTCTCGGCCCTGCCAGACTGGGGTCTCACCACCGCCAGCTTAGTGATCCCAATACACCTCCCTCGCTCCCCCCCCCCCCCTAGCTCCCCAGCTGCGCCTCCGGCGCACCGTCCCTTGCCTGCTCTATCTCGTCTTCCCTTGCGATCTCTTCGGCGAGCCTGAACTCCGGGAACCGCCGGAGGCTAAGGAGCCATCTAACGACGGTTCTAGCCGTAGCTGCATCTGACGTTAACGTCGCGAAATCCCTGCTCGTCTGTAGCGCCCTAGGGCTCACGGCCTGCTCGAGTCTGCGTCTTTCACCCTGTAGCTCGTTACAAAATACCGTTAGGTGGAGTAGCGTCTCTCGTGCCCTGCCGTACTGACAGAGGGGCGTCCAGACGTCCGGGACGCGCCGCTCGAAGAGGAATGCTCTCAGGCCTACCTTCCCTATCCGTATCTGGACTAGGAGTGAGCTCTCGTGTTTCCGGAGCGACTTATGCTTCTGGAGTGCCTTGTCAAAGTCCGGGTTGTCGGCTAGTTGTATTACCCTCCCTCGTCGTTGTATCGTCGCCCGGGCGAGTTCTCGGCGCCAGCGCGTCTCCCAGTCCCGTTTGAGTACTTTGTCGCTACCAAGTTCGCCGCACCACCTCCGGGCCCACTCCCCGGACCTCTCACCGCCCCAGCCGTTCCGTGGTTGCTCCTGGTCATTCGTCCCCTGTCGCCGTCGGCGGCGGCCGCGGAGCCGTATTACTATCGCCGCGCACGCATCCCGGATCTGCGCCGCTCTCCCTATACCCTATAGCCGGGTCTCGAAGTCGGCTAGCCTCTTATTGAGGTAGAGATCGATAGGCGGGACCGCCGATTCGGTCTCTAGGCTTCTGACTAGCGTAGCTCTATACGCCCCCACCACGATCCTTAGGCTCCTCGATTGCGCCGGGTGGAGTTTCCCCGCGATCCCTTGCTGCTTATCCGTCGTTGGCATGTGCTATACGGCCGCTCCGTAGGCAATAGCGCTGCGGATCACCTTCGTATAGATCTCTCTCGCCCGGATAAGACTGCATCCCTACGTCGACTTCGCGAGTTTGCTTAGTACAAGCTGCTGTATCGCAAGTTTCTTATTGATCTACTTGAGCTAGGTACGCTACCGGAGTTTCCGGTCCAGCCAGACACCGAGGAATCTTGCGGACTCGACTAGTGCGACCTCGGCTGTCCCTAGGCGAACCCCTTGTCGCGGGGCCGCGTAGGCACGGCTGAAGTGAAAGAGCTCACTCTTTTCAGGGGCGAAATCCATTCCCCTTGTCGCCGCCCACCGTTAGCACACCCCCCACGCGTTTTGGAGTTGGCAGCAGTTGTCTACTTCGTCTCGGCCGAATGCCATGAAGTTCGTATCATCTACAAATCCTATCACTAGGAGACTCGGGTCCTACGCAAGCGCCTGATAGAGAGAAGCGATATAGAATAAGAACAGGATGGGCGATAGCGGCGACCCCTATAAAACGCCGGCCTTGAAGTCAATCGGTACTGATACCTCTCCGTCAAAGTATAGCCGTACGGTCCGCTCTGTCAGGTAGCTACGGACCCACGACGTGACCCATCGTAGGTATCCTAGGTCTCGGAGCGTATCGATCAGCCTTGTATGGTTAACCGTGTCGAAAGCGCCTTTGATGTCCAGTTGGAGGAGCGTTGCCATTCCTCCTTCCCGCCACGCAGTCCTTGCCGCGTCTGTAACGAACCGTATCGCCACCTCTATAGATCTCCCCGGGCGATTTCTCATCTGCCCGTCGGGCAGGAGCCCGTTCTCCTCCGCTACCTGTACTACGCGGCGCCCAATCAGTGCCTCGATAACCTTTCCGATCGTGCTGAGGAGCGCGATCGGGCGGTATCCGCCCGCCGTTTGGTACTGGTCCGTTGTCTTTCCGGGCTTGCGGAGCACCACTATCCCCGCTACTCTGAATCGTCGAGGGAAGTAAGAGAGCGCAAAGCTCGCGGAAGCGAGCGTGGCGATCGCCTCCGCTACCGGCCTGCCGCAGGCCTTAAGGAATCCGACGGGGAGGTTGTCCTCTGTTCCTGGTACCTTCCACGCCCCTGTATCTTGTAGTACCTTCGTTACCTCCTCCGCGCTAACCGTTATCTCAATTGGTATTAGCTCGCTGTGAGCCGCCTCCTCTGCGATATCTAAGAGGTCCGCCTCGCGGTTGGGAAAGAACCTCTCCGCGAGGACCCGGGCCTTCTCTACGTGTTCTACGGCCAGCTGGGCGCCGGGCGTATCACTCCTGAGCAGCGGGATCGTTGACGCCTCCGGCGGGACGTGGCTCCTGAGTCTTGCCCATCTTTCTAGCCTCCAGATCGACGAGTTGTCGCTTGAAGCCTCGGCCACTAGACGCCGCCAGTATTTCGTTTGCGCCTACTTGATTACCTTCTTCTGTTGGGAGCAGGCTCCCTGCAGACCTTCCCATGTGTACCGGGATAGTACCGCCCGGTATCGCCTCCTCGCCGCCTTAGCCTCGGCCACCGTCCCCTCGACCTCTTCGCTCTACCACCCTACTTTACGTCCTATACCTATCTTTTTCCTCGGCGCCGCTAATTCCGCGATCCTCGTGAGCTATCCCACGAGCGAGTCCGCCGCCCTATCTATCTTTTCCTCTATCGAGAGGTCTTATGGGAGCTCTACGTTCATAGCCTCCGCCGTAGCGAGACCCCTGTCGAGTTTCTTCCAGTTCCAGCCCTTGCTAGTGTTGCGTCCCGGCTGCGGCTCTCCCCCGTTGTACCGGATAAGCTACGCGTGGTGGTCAGAGCCAGCATAGCCTAGATCCCCGCAGAACTCTATCTGGCTGCCATCCGTAGCCCACGCTAGATCGATCGTTGAGTCACGGTCTCCCCGCTTCGTCCTAGTCGGCTCCCCCCACGGGGTAACGAGGTAAAGGTCCCAGCGTTCAGCGAGCTCCAGCAGGTCCCCTGCCCCCCGGGACTCCCTACCCTCTTTATCCCAGAAGGGGTAGTAGAGGTTGAAGTCCCCGACGAGTATGTTGCGGCCTCTCGGTTCCGTCGATTTCAACTCGTGGATCGGGCTAACCCACTATTCGGTCGCGACCCTAATTGGTAAGTATATCGACCAGACCGTAATCGCCTCGCCCCCGTAGCCGAATGTAATACTATACCAGTCTCGTCCTACCTGTTACTTCTACGAGGCGATTGCGTGTCGCTTGTATACGTATATCGTAGCTCTCCCACTTCCGTACACCCTGTAGTACCTCCCCGCGCTCGGGCAGTACGTTGTTTTGAGCTGCGGGTTGATCTACGGCTCTTGTATCGCGATAATATCGTACTCCTCCCTATCCTCAAGCGCTACCGTCGTCGGCGCCTTACTTCCTACCGTATTCTAGTAGACGATTCTGAGTATCATTACTAAGTACTAAATAGTTACTACGTCTGGATTGGCCTACTACTTTGCCTCTATAGGAGTTGCGAAATCGGCGTAGCCCCGGGGATCGGCTATAGCAGGAGCCGGTCTACGCGCAGTCGGCCTCTCGCCCGGGGGGCTAATAGCGATATACCCGGCACCCGTTTCTTACGCTATTACTATATTTGCCAGCCGCCTTTCTCGCTCGGCGTAGTATTACTATAGCTACTCGCGGTACCGGACGACGGGATTATCGACCCGCTCCCGGTTATTACGAACTACTTTGGCCGGTATTAGTATACTTCTTCGATCTTCGCGCAGTAGGCCTTCGCGGTTGGGCAGCCCCGTTCCTACGATCCGTACTTACTACTATAGTTAACGTACTTCTTCTTTCCGTTAGGCTCTTTCTAGGGGTAGCTCGTCTTACTATCCCGGTACGCCGTTCCGGCGTAGTAGCCGTAACGCGCCTATTTCGAATAGTATCGCGTAATATAGCCTAGACCGTAATACCTATAATACTAACGGAATTGTAGCTCTATTGTATATAGTTCGTAGTAGAAGATCTAGGCCTCCTAAATTAGTCCTTTGTCGCAGAAGACCTTAGCCGTTTCTATATCGTTTAGGTATATAACTAGCGATACCCGAGGGTTACCCGTATCTTTAAGGAAGATTAGTTTGGCCTTTATAATTGCTTTCCCGTTTATATTTTGTAGTTTTTAGAAGAGATTCTAGGCTACTTTTAGCGGTTCCGCCGGTACTCCCTTTACGAGTATAACGTACTCGCGTCGAGTTACTTAGACGGTTAGTCCAAACGCGTTTTATACCTATTATCTTCTTATATATTTCTTTACCGCGTCGCGAAAGGTAACGACTATATCGCCGTTCGGTATCTTTCGAGCGGTAACCGCTACGTTACTTCTAATTGCCTTATTGATCGCTTCGAAGATATCTTTTGCTACCCGGTTACAGATATCGGGCGTAACGTCTTTCGCCCAGACAATTACTTCCCTTACGTTTCTAACCGGAACTACTATCCGTAGCTTTTATATTAGGACGCCGGTACCGATACCGGTATCCGCGGCCTAGGTCTATATCTATTAAAAGGCGTTTACTACTATAAATACGCTACCTAACTCTACGATCGTTTCTTTAACTGTTTTTTTGATTATCTCGTCTATCTCGTTCGGTATAAGTCCGTCCTTAAGGCGTTATTTAGTTTACGTCTACTTTGTTTCGTCGATTACCTTTCCTATTACGCCCTTTAGGGCCTCCGCTATTTCCTCTTCTTTACTTAGGATTACTAAACTTACGATTGTCTTTATTAATTCGTCGATAGCGTCTATCTATTGCTTTCCGTTTTCGCTACGTATCTATAACGCGTTCGTTAGAAACGGTCCGTACGCGCTTTTACCTACTTACGGGTAGTAGCGGCTCTAAGCGATACTACGCGTTCCCGTGTCGACGACTATCGGGTCGGCTATCGTACGCTACGTCGTCGTTACACGATCGATACAAGTACGTAGAGTAGGATAAACGGCGTCGCCGGATTCAATTCCGGCGTCCAAACTGGATTATCTCGCGATTTCAATTGGCAATATCCGAAATAGCAAAATCTCTTTCACTTTTATAATATATATAGTATAATAAGATATAATACGTATACTTATAAAAACGATATAGAAATATCTAGAAAATCTAATAATAAATAGTTTCAAGTAATACTTTTCGTTATTATTACGTAATTGAAATTATTTATCGTGAAAGTTATAAAAAATACGTCGCTCGCTTAGATATATCGCTCGTTATAAACTTATATTATACGATATTAATTAGATTATATTAATAAAATTAGTAAAGTTATAACGAATTATATATTACGATTCGCGCTTGCGCAGGACCCGAGTCTCCTAGTGATAGGATTTGCAGACGACACGAACCTCATGGCATTCGGCCGAGACGAAGTAGACAACTGCCGCCAACTCCAAAACGCGTAGGGGGTGTGCCAACGGTGGGCGGCGACAAGGGGAATGGATTTCGCCCCTGAAAAGAGTGAGCTCCTTCACTTCAGCCGTGCCCACGCGGCCCCGCGACAAGGGGTTCGCCTAGGGACAGCCGAGATCGCACCAGTCGAGTCCGCAAGATTCCTCGGTATCTGGCTGGACCGGAAACTCCGGTGGCGTACCCAGCTCAAGCAGATCAACAAGAAACTTGCGATACAGCAGCTTGCACTAAGCAAACTCGCGAAGTCGACGTGGGGATGCAGTCTCATCCGGGCGAGAGAGATCTATACGAAGGTGATCCGCAGCGCTATCGCCTACGGAGCGGCCGTATAGTACATACCAACGACGGATAAGCAGCAAGGGATCGCGAGGAAACTCTACCCGGCGCAATCGAGGAGCCTAAGGATCGTAGTAGGGGCGTATAGAGCCACGCCAGTCAGAAGCCTAGAGACCGAATCGGCGGTCCCGCCTATCGATCTCTACCTCAATAAGAGGCTAGCCGACTTCGAGACCCGGCTACAGGGTATAGGGAGAGCGGCGCAGATCCGGGATGCGTGCGCGGCGATAGCAACACGGCTCCGCGGCCGCCGCCGACGGCGACAGGGGACGAATGACCAGGAGCGACTACGGAACGGCTGGGGCGGTGAGAGGTCCGGGGAGTGGGCCCGGAGGTGGTGCGGCGAACTTGGTAGCGACAAAGTACTCAAACGGGACTGGGAGACGCGCTGGCGCCGAGAACTCGCCCGGGCGACGATACAACGACGAGGGAGGGTAATACAACTAGCCGACAACCCGGACTTTGACAAGGCACTCCAGAAGCATAAGTCGCTCCGGAAACACGAGAGCTCACTCCTAGTCCAGATACGGATAGGGAAGGTAGGCCTGAGAGCATTCCTCTTCGAGCGGCGCGTCCCGGACGTCTGGACGCCCCTCTGTTAGTGCGGCAGGGCACGAGAGACGCCACTCCACCTGACGGTGTTTTGTGACGAGCTACAGGGCGAAAGACGCAGACTCGAGCAGGCCGTGAGACTTAGGGCGCTGCAGACGAGCAGGGATTTCGCGACGTTAACGTCAGATGCAGCTACGGCTGGAACCGTCGTTAGATGGCTCCTTAGCCTCCGGCGGTTCCCGGAGTTCAGGCTCGCCGAAGAGATCGCAAGGGAAGACGAGATAGAGCAGGCAAGGGACGGTGCGCCGGAGGCGCAGCTGGGGAGCTAGGGGGGGGGGGGGGGGGGGGAGCGAGGGAGGTGTATTGGGATCACTAAGCTGGCGGTGGTGAGACCCCAGTCTAGCAGGGCCGAGAACGTGTTGTCGACCGCGCTTCGCGGTATATTGTTGCACGTAGGTTTTAGTCCAGCTTGCGCAAGGTTTCCTATGTGATAGAATAGGCAGAGGTACCGAATGCCCACCGGGCATACCGGAGTATAAGTAATAATAATAATATAATTTAAAAAGATTCGTTAAAGTATAAAGATTCGCGAAAGCTTTATCGAAAGTTTTTTTCTTTTTATTTTATTTTTTAAATCAATAAGTGTATGGAATCCTACGGATTATGACACTATATACACCTCCTCCTTTTGCTCGATAAAATCGAGAAACGGAGTATAGTAAAGCCTTTTCCTGTATAAACGGAGAAAAGTATAGAAAGTAAGTAGTAGGTAGATACCTACTATAGCAAATAAGGAGATCCAATCTGTAGTGAACGTATATTCTACCGTCTTCGCTGTTTTTCGTGCCTTTCGTTATCTTTTTCGCTCGAATAGAAAACAGAACCCCACTAACCTTGAACCTAGCCTATACAGGCAAGTAGTTAAGTAGAACCCTATAGACTACCCGAGGGTCTCTTGAAACCACTTTGCCGTACAAACTTCTGTTCGTAGTAGAAAGGCCCCGAGGGCCTCTCTTCCTAGACTTGTATAGAATAGTAGCCGTAGGCTAGGTAGCTGGCCTTTCAAGGCCTTCCAGGCTTCCAACTTCTCCTGAGTATAAGCCTTACAAGTAAGGACTAGGTGAGTAGTAGTCTGTTTTCCACTATAACACCTCTTATACTCGTCGTCCCCGGAGTTACCTATTAGCCTTTGATAGGCTTCTAGGTATCCAATTCCTAGCTTAAGTTGCGTATAAGCTGACTGGTGCCTCCGGGGTAGGGCTAGTGTATATACCGAGGTCTTGAAATTCAAGATACCCTGGCATACCTTCTGGTAGTGGGTTCCGAGTCCCCTAGTCCTATTTTTCCTCTCGGCTTCGGTCTCCCACAGGGTCTTCTACTCTGTAGGGCCCTTAGCCCTAGCTAACCTGCGTAGATAGCTTATTGATACGAATGTATCCCGCGGGCAAGGTTTCTTCGTAAAGCCTAGTTTGGCAAGCCTATCTGCCGTTTCGTTGCCGAGTACGCCTACGTAGTGTGACGGATAGGAATATTACGTAGTAATCGGGCCAGTACTGTATTCTATTGCCTAAGATTCAGACGTAAAGAAGTAAAAAGGGAAGGCGCGAAGGAACGCGTCTCCGGAGCTATTTACAGGAAGGTGGGGTTGTATCCCCCACCTTAGTCCTAATTCGTACTAGTAGCTATACCACCAGTTATCCTCTACAGTTCTACTAGCTGTCCGCTAGTGCCGTCATATTACCCCCCTCCTATAGTAGGCCTGGTCCCTAGGCCTATAAAAAATACTAAAAAAGGAAGAGTACTACGCCTGTAGTAGGATATAAACGAGCGACTCCCAGGTAGTACGGCAATGCCCTCCGTTTGATATCTCACTTCTGTACTCTCGTCTTACGTAACCGAATAGTACGGCCGTTCGGCGCCGGCTTGTTATCGTCCTTGTAAGGCTAATAGAATACGTTGCTATAGGCGTCGGCGGCGTCCTTCTATTGCTAGAAGCGTAACGGCGGTCCCGCTTTGTCGGGGTTATTCTTGTAGTATTCGAATAGCCTATTCGTAACGTTACGGAAGTTCTCGGCGAGATACTATATCGGGTCGGGGTCCTAACCTTTCTAGTAGACTTGGTAGTATAACTTTCCGTACTTGATCTTCGAAGCGAGGATTTGCTAGATATACTATTCCTCTTCTCTTTCGACTGTTTCCTCTAGTAGTTTCTCGTTAGCCTGTCCTAGTAGCGGGTTATTCGGGTATCGATATAATCGATTGGCGTAGAAGAGTCGAGGGCCCTACTAGTCGTCCGGCAGATCGAGAGCGTAGGAGTATCTTAGCTTCTCGCGAATACGATAATACCGTCGAGTTAAGGGGTAGTCGAGTTTCTCGCTAGGTCGATTAGTAGTTATCGATTACGTTTTCCGAATAATACGAATCTTATCGCCGACGTCGAAGTCGGATTCTCGTCGGTATCGGTTAGCTTACTTTATCTGACGGGCTTGAGCAGATCCTATATTCCGATAAGCGAAATCGATAAAGTCCTAGATAGTCTTAGTAATTCGTTAGGCTTCTTCTCGACTGAGCTTTTCCTTTGCCGGTATCTCTAAGAAATCCGTAGTCCTCTATTCCTAGTACTATTATTAAGGTATCGGGAAACCGGTAAGTATCTCGTAGGATTCGAAGCTAGTACTATTATAGATAGTACTGTTCTATATAAAATCGAGAGCTAGTATATATCTTAACTAGTTATTTTAGTAATGATTTACTAAGATACGCAAGCGTTAGTTGATCTACTGGTTCAGGTTCTCGACTTGCCCGGCTATCTATAAGTATCCGGGCAACGATAGCTTCCACTTGACTCCTATAAGTATCGATAACTCGTTTATTATATCTAATATAAACTAGGATCCGCGGTCGCTAATAACGGATACTAGAGCTCCGAGTAATCGATAAGGCCTTTCGTAATATATACGGGCGGCGTCCTTAGTTGTTGCGGTCTCGTAGTAAAGAGTATACTAGGCGAGCTTAGCTAGTCGGTCAATCGTAACGAAGTAGTTATCGAACCTATACCTATCCTTAGGGAGCTTAATAAAATCGACTACTAGGTATCTCTAGGGCCGGTCCGGGATAGGTAATAGATATAGTAGCCCCGGGGTCTTATTACAGGGGTATTTGGCCGCCTAGTAGTTACAGTTGGCGATATACCTATCAACGTCTATTCCTATACCGGGCTACTAGTATTGGGAGGATACTATCTTCCGGGTCTTGTTACGGCCCGGGTGCGTTAGCCTTTCGTATATCTATCGTATGATCTAGGTACGAAAAAGGTACTAATTAGAGATAACTAGCTAGTCCTTGTTTATTAATAACTATCTAACGGTTATCCTTGAGGCGTCGTAGCCGTTCCTAGCTTTCTCGCGATATATTTCGAGTTCCGGATCGTCCTTATTCGTAAAGATAATATAATCCGTTAGCTCGGCTCTAGTAAGGAAGGGTAGATAGTCCTCCTCGTCCAACGATATTACTTATATCCCCGCGACCGAAGAGATAGTAATTGAGCTGTTCCCGACGCTTACTTTAGGGGTACCGTTTGGTTTGAAGATTTGTATAGTACAGTAGGCTTCCTTCTTAGCCTTCTATATTTTCAGGTCGTCGGGCTTACGCGTTAAGGTATCCGCTACGGCGTTCTAGGAGCCCGGACGGTAGGTAATAACGAAGTTATACTACGTAAGCTACTCTACCTATCTTACTTGTCGGATATTCAGGAGCTATTTTCGGCCGAAGTATTCTAGAGCCTCGTAGTCGGTAATTACGGTAAACGGGGTCTAGAGTCCGACAAGCTTCATCCGCTAAAAACGTAGCGTTCGAATTACTACCAAAAGTTCTTTATCGTAGATAAGATAATTATACTCTACTAGGATTATTATCTTAGAGAAGTAACCGACGGGATACCAATCCTTATCGGGCCCGTCTCGTTAGTTAAGAACTCCTATAACGATACTATCCGAAGAATCTATCTCTAACCGAGTTTCTTTATAATAGTTAAAGTAACGAAGTATAAGAGTATCAAGTAGTATATACTTCAATTAATCGAAAGCCTATTGGTATTCTAAGGACTATCGGTATAGCTCGTTTTTCTTTATAAGGTTAGTAAGGGGTTTCGCTATCGTGCTATATCCTTCTACGAATCGCCGGTAAAAGTTATAGAAACTTAGAAAGGACTATACTCCTCTTACGTAGTCTAGAACTCGCTAGTTACGTACTATAGTAACCTTATCGGGATCTACGGCGATTCTATTAGTTCCGATAACGAACCTTAGGAACTTTGTTTTCTTAATATAGAATTCGTATTTGTCATTATCGGCTTGAAGACCCGCTTAGCGTAGTTTCTCTAATACCTTACGGATATATTCCTTGTACTTTTTTAAGTCCTCGGAGTAGATAAGGATATCGTCGATATATACGCTATAGAATTCGTCGAGGTAACCTATCAAAGTATTATTAATATAGCATTAGAAAGTCGAGGAACCGTTCGTTAGGCCGAATAGGAAGACCTTGTACTTATAAATACCGTATCTGGTCCGGAAGGTTATTAGTTCTTCGTCGTCGGAATATATCCTTATTCGGTAGAAAGCTTAACGGATATCGACCTTAGTAAAGAATTTGGCCTTCCCGATTCGTAATATTATCTTATTAATAAGAGATAGAGGATACCGGTCTTTCCGGATAACGGCGTTTAGCTTACGGTAATCGATATAGAAGTAGAGGCCTCGTCTTTCTACTTTAGGTACGAAAAGTACTAGCGTAGCCTATAAGGTATTACTACTCTCGATAAATCCCTTGTAAAGATTATCGACGATATATTTTCGATATACTTCGGCTTCTTCCAATGATATCTTATAGAAAGGGCTAAAACCGAGCTCGTCCGGTAAGCTATTACCGATATCGATATAGTAATCGATCGTAGGTCGGTAAGGTAGTAAAGTATCAGACTCTATCTTGCTAAATACGTCTTTATAGTCGCGGTACTCTATAGGAACTACTCGACGTACCTTATCGCGTAACTCCTTATTATCGTCTTCTAACGATTATTACTATTTCTTGTCTTGGATATATCGGTCGACTTCGTAAAGACTAGTAACCCCGATATGAGAGTCGGGACGCTTAGCTATCTTTATAAAAGCTACGGCGCTAATTACTACGAAGTCGGGCGTATATTCCTTCGCAGTCGCGGGATCCGGGGGTTGGAGCTTCCTCTTCTCCGGGGTAGTTACCTTCCCGTCAGGAAGGGATTCGTTGTATAGCTACCGTCTCATCTTTACAACTTCGGACTAACTAAACAAATCTTCGGGATAGATATCGTAACGGCTAAATATATACGATATACCGACGGGCTCTATCGGACGTAAAGGTACTAGCGGCTACCGGCTAGTTAGTTCGCTAATCTATTTATTAATAGTTTCGTAAGCTATAACCGACAAAGTATAATTCGAGCGGCGCTTCAAGTCCTTAGCTACGTCGTCGGCGACTTTCCGGTCGCGTTTATCTACGTCGTATTAGTAAACGGGGTCCTTTAATAGCTTCCCGTAGTTATTTATTTCGATATCCGTATTATAGTAGTTAGGTAACTAGGCGGTAGGAAAGAGTAGTCGTCGCTATCGATAGTCTACTAAGACGTCGTAATAATCGAACTATTCCCGACCGATCAAGATATCGTAAACGGAGATATCGATAATCAAGAAATACTCGTTTATAATATAGCGGTTTTGAATTCGTAGGTATCCTATTAGTACCTCCTATATAGACTAGGACACTTTTCTATCGAAGCTACCGACTCCTCGAGATTCGAAGTCTTATCGAAGCTCCAATCCTAGGAGGCGCTATAGCTTCTTTGCGAATCGTTTGCTAATAAATAAATATCCGTTTGCTCCGGTATCAAGTAATACGTATATATTATTATTATTACTTATACGCCGATGTGCCCGGAGGGTATTCGGTACCTCTACCTGTCTATTTACATAGGAAACCTTACCGAAGTTGGACTAAAACCTACGTACAACGCTCTGGCCGCAATCTGCGGCGACTGTACGTTCTCGGCCTTGCTATACTGGGGTCTCACCACCGCCAGCTTAGTGATCCTATGGCCAACCTCCAAATACTATCCACCCCTGTATACCCGGCGCTCCTACCCCTCCGCCCCCTCCTGGGTCATCTCGTCCTCCCTCGCGATCTCTTCTGCGAGCCTGAACTCCGGGAACCTCCGGAGGCTGAGGAGCCACTTGACGACGGCCCCTGCCGTGGCCGGGCCCGCCGTTAGCGCCGCGAAGTCTCTGCTCGTGCGGAGTGCCCTAGGGCTTACGGCTCGCTCCAGTGCGCGTCTCTCGTTCCGCAGCTCGCTACAGAACACCGTCAGATGGAGAGGCGTCTCCCTCGCTTGGCCGTACTGGCAGAGCGGCGTCCATACGTCCGGAACCCGTCGCTCGAAGAGGAACGCCCGTAGGCCTACCTTCCCGGTCCGTATCTGGACCAGGAGCGAGCTCTCGTGCTTCCGTAGCGTTCTATGCTTCCGGAGCGCGCCGTCGAAGTCCGGGCTGTCAGCCGGCTGCGTTATGCGTCCCGGTCGTCTCGTCGTCGCCCTAGCGAGTTCCAGGTTCCATCGCGTCTCCCAGTCCCGTCGGAGAGCATCTCTAGTCTCGAGCTCGTTGTACTACGCTTCGGCCCATGCCCCGGATCTCTCGCCTCCCCATCCAGTCCGCGGTTCGTCCCTGTCGCCCGTCGTTCGCCGGCGCCGCCGGGAACGAAGTCTCGACGCTATCGCTGCGTACGCGTCTCGGATTTGCGCGGCCCTATCTGAATTGTGGAGTTGGGCCTCGAAGTCGGCTAGTCGCTTGTTAAGGTAGAGGTCGATAGGCGGTACCGCCGTCTCGACTTCTAGGCTTCTAATAGGTATAGCCTTATAGGCCCTAGCTACGATCCTGAGGCTCTTTGACTGCGCCCCGTAGAGTTTCTTCGCGATTCCTTGCTGCTTGTCTGTCGTCGGCAGGTACCACGCGGAAGCTTCGTACGAGATAGCGCTCCGGATCACCTTAGTATAGATCTCCCTCGCTCGCGTAAGGCTATATCCCCAAGCCGACTTTGCGAGCTTGCTGAGGGCTAGCTGCTGTATCGCTAGCTTCCTGTTAATCTGCTTCAGGTAGGCTCGCTATCGGAGCTTCCGGTCTAGCCAGACTCCCAAGAACCGCGCGGATGCGACTGGCGTAATCTCGGTTGTCCCCAAGCGGATTCGTCGTTACGGGGCTGCGTGGGCGCGGTTGAAGTAGAGGAGCTCGCTCTTTTCGGGAGCGAACTCCATCCCCCTAGTTACCGCCTACCGCTGGTACGTCTCCTACGCCTCCTGAAGTTGGTGGCAGTTGTCCGCTTCGTTACGGCTGAACGCTATTAGGTTTGTGTCGTCTGCAAATCCTACGACTAGGAGGTTAGGGCTCCGTGCGAGTGCCTGGTATAACGACGCGATGTAGAGAAGAAACAGGATCGGTGAGAGGGGCGAGCCCTGAGGGACTCCGGCCCGGAGGTCGATCGGCGCTGACGTTTCTCCGTCAAAGTGTAGTTGGACTGTCCTGTCCGTCAGGTAGCTCCGGACCCACGATGCGACCCAGCGCGGGTAGCCGAGGCCGCGGAGCGTATCTACCATTCTGGTGTGGTTGACCGTGTCGAACGTGCCTTTGATGTCTAGCTGGAGTAGCGAAGCGACTCCTCTTTCCCGCTACGCGGTTCGTACGGCGTCTGTGACAAATCGTATCGCTACCTCCGTTGATCGTCCGGGGCGGTTGCCTATTTGTCCGTCCGGCAAGAGCCCGTTCTCTTCCGCAGCTCGCGCTACGCGGCGTCCCATCAGTACTTCGATGACCTTCCCGATCGTGTTGAGGAGTGCGATCGGGCGGTATCCGCCTGCCGTCTGGTACTGGTCGGTCGTCTTTCCGGGTTTGCGGAGTACTACTACCCCTGCTTTGCGGAACCGTCGAGGGAAGTAGGCGAGCGCGAAACTCGCGTCGGCGAGCCGTACGATCGCTTCTGCTACCGGTTCACCGCAGGCTTTGAGGTATCCGACTGGGAGGTTGTCATCTGTTCCAGGCGCTCTCTACGCGCCCGTATCCCGTAGTATCTCCGCAACGTCTTCAGCGCTCGCTGTCCTTTTGATCCGTACGGACTCGCTATAGGGAGCGTCCTCTGTAATATCCGACAGGTCCGCGCCCCGGTTAGGGAAGAATCTCTCGGCTAAGACCCGGGTCTTCTCCGTATGTGTTGTCGCCGGGTGGGCCTCGGGTGCGTCTCTCCGAAGTAGCGGAATCGTCGACGCTTCTGGTGTGACGTGGCTCCTCAGCCGCGCCTATCTCTCAAGTCTCCAAATCGCTGAGTTGTCGGAAGAGGCCTCGGCAACTAGGCGTCGCCAGTATTTCGCTTGCGCCTGCTTGATTACCCTCTTCTATCGGCAGTATACCCCTTGTAGGTTTTCCTACGTGTATCTGGACGGTGTCGTGCGATACCGTCGTCTCGCCGCCTTGGCTTCCGTTACGGTTACTTCGACCGCTTCGCTCTACTATCCTGCCCTGCGTCCCGTACCCGTCTTCTTTCTCGGTGCCGCGAGTTCCGCGATCCTCGTGAGCTGTTCTACTAGTAAGTCCGCCGCGGCGTCGATCTGCTCCTCCGTATAGATGTCCAGGGGAAGTCGTACGTTTACGGCCTCCGCCCTAGCAAGTCCCTTGTCGAGCTTCTTCCAGTTCTATCCTTTGGCCTTGCTACGGCTTGGGCGCGGCCCGTCGTCGTAGTACTTGACAAGCTGTACGTGATGATCGGATCCCGCATAACCTAGATCCCCTAGAAATTCTACGCGAGTTCCTTCTATTGCCTACGCCAGGTCTATTGTCGAGTCGCGGTTACCTCTCTTCGTTCGAGTTGGTTCTCCCTACGGTATAGCGAGGTAGAGTCTCTATTGTTCGGCCAATAGTAAGAGGTCCCCTACCCCTCTGGACTCCCTACCCTCCTTGTCCTAGAAGGGGTGATGAAGGTTGAAGTCCCCGATAAGGATGTTCCGACCTTGCGGCTCTATTGCTCTCAGCTGGTGGATCGGGCTGGCCTACTGTTGGTTCGTCCGGATCGGTGAGTATATTAACTAGACCGTTACCGCCGTATCCCCTCGTCCGAATGTAATGCTATACCAGTCCTGTCCCGTCCGCTATTCCTACGCCGTTACCGCATAACGCTTGTATACATATAGCGCCGCTCTTCCACTTCCGTACACTCTGTAGTATCGACCCCCGCTCGGGTAGTATATTGTCCGGAGCTGCGGATTGATCTACGGCTCCTGTATCGCGATAACGTCGTACTCTTCCCTATCTTCGAGCGCTACTGCCGTCGGCGCCTTACTTCCTGCCGTATTCCAGTAGACGATACTTAGTATTATTACTAGGTACTAGCCGGCTGCTGCGTCTGGGCCGCTTTGCTGCCTTGCCGCTATAGAAGCTACGAGATGGGCGTGACTCCGGGGGCTGGCTGTATCGGGAGTTGATCCGCCCGCGGTCTACCTCTCGTACGAGGGGGCGGCGGCGGCGTTCCCGGTGCCCGCCTCTTGCGCTACCGTAGTACCTGCCAGCCTCCTTCCTCGCTCGGCGTGGTCTCGTCGCCGTAACTGCTCGCTATGCCAGACGACGGGACTGTCGACCCGCTTCCAGTTACTACGAACTGCCTCGGCCGGTGCTGGTACGACTCCTCGATCTTCGTACGGTACGCCTTCGCTATTGGGCAACTTCGTTCCTACGACCCGTGCCTACCTCCGTAGTTGACGTACTGCTTCCTTCCGTTGGGCCCCTTCTGGGGGTAGCTCGCCTCGCCGTCCCGATGCGCCGCTTCAGTACAGTAGCCGTAACGCGCCTGTTTCGAATAGTACCGTGTAATGTGGCCAAGGCCGTAGTACTTGTAGTACTGGCGGAACTGTAGTTCCGTCGCGTACGGCTCGTAGTAGAAGATTTGGGTTTCCCAGATCAGTCCTTCGTTATAGAGGACCTTGGCTGCTTCTATATTATTCAGGTGTACAACCAACGATGCACGAGGGTTGCCCGTATTCTTGCGGAACATCGGTTTAGCCCTCGTAATCGCTTTGCCATTCTTATCCTGCAGTTCCTAGAGGAGGTTCTGGGCTGTTCTTAGCGGTCCCGTCGGCACTCCCTTTACGAGTACAGCGTACTCGCGCCGGGTTACCTGGGCTGCTAGTCCAAACGCGTCCTGTACCTATTGTCCCTTCGTGTGTTTGTCTGCCGCGTCGCGGAAGGTAACGACTATATCGCCGCTCGGCATCCTCCGCGCGGCAACTGCCGCGTCGCTCCCGATCGCCTTGTTGATCGCTTCGAGTGTATCCTTTGCTGCCCGGTTGCGAATATTGGGCGTAGCGTCCTTCGCTCGGACAATCACTTCCCTCGCGTTTCTAGCCGGGACGACTAACCGCGGCTCCCATTCCGGGACGCCGGTACCGGTACCCGCGCTCGCCGCCTGGGCCTATGTCTATCGGGGGGCGTTTACTACTGTAGGTACGCCGCCTAGTTCTGCGATCGTCTCCTTGACCGTCCTCTTGATTATCTCGTCTGTCTCGCTCGGTATAAGAACGCCCCCTAGACACCTCTCGACCTGTTTTTCGTTTGTATCGCGCGTAGCTATCTGCCTCGCCTCGTCGAGCATCTCCCCTATCACGTCCTTCGCCGCCTCTGCTACCTCCTCCTCCTTGCTTGGGATCACCAAGCCTGCGATTGTCTTTATTAGCTTATCGATAGCATCCGTCTACTGCCTCCCGTCCTCGCTGCGCGTCTGCGTTACGTCCGCTGGGGGTGGTCCGTGCGCGCTTCTGCCGGCTTGCGGGTGGTGGCGGCTCTGAGCGATGCTACGCGTTCCCGCGTCGACGACCATCGGATCCGCTATTGTGTACTGCGTCGTCGTTGCGCGATCGATGCAGGTACGTGGCGTAGGGTAAACGGCGTCGCCGGATTCAATTCCGGCGTCAGATTTGGATTATCTCGCGATTTCGATTGGCAATGTCCGAAACAGCGAACTCCTTTACGATACTTTTTTTATATAGGTTAGTAATACGTATATAGTTAAGACTGATTTTCTATTATAGGCTATACTATAGGAGGCTTCTAATAAGCGTCCTTCTAGGAAGCCTTTAACGAAATCCTCTAAATTAGTAATCTAGCCTTGTTTGCTATATTCTAATATCATCTTTAGGATAAAGTCAAATTTCCTTAAAGTAACTAGTTTTCCGAATCGGAAGAACTACTATTCTCGGAGTCGGAGAGTTCTTTGTCCTTTATTACCTTCGTCTTCTCTTTGTCTTTTAAGCGATAGTCGCTATTAACGTACTTCTTAATAATAGCCTGAATAGCGGCATTCTTCTTAGGACAGTCCCTCGATATATATCTAGTTTTATAGTAGTTGAAACAACAGCCGTTCTTAATATATTACTTGACCTCATCCTCGGTAAGCTTACGACGTTATATCGATACGTTTGTAGTAGAAGCGGGGGCCTTATCCTCCTTCTTAGCGATCGAGCGGTTATTCTAACCGCGACCGTTACGTAACGTACCGGAAGAGGCTCTTCCGTTATCGGATTTCTTAGTATCCTTCTTATCCTTATCCTTATAAACCTACTATACGCGTTTGTAGTTTATAGCGAGCTAACTAGCAATAGTAGCGTACTTATAGAAGTCAATTATAAGGTCGAGATAGTCTCGAGCTATCTTATTACTTAAAGTACGTAATAGCTTGTAATCGAAGTTAGCTTTCTACTGGGAGCGGAGTAGCTTTACCTATCGGGTTATATAGACGAAATCCTTCTTAAAGCTAAAGAAATCGTCTCTAGGCTCTATTTTCAGGTCGGTATAGTCGTCGAATACGGCTTTATCTATATAAGTATCGTAATACTCGTTATAGAAATGGTTAAGGAGTTCGTCGGACGTAGTAAGGCGGTCCGTATCGGTATTACGGATATAAGGATAGAGGGCCTTAGATACCTTGCCTTGGAAACAGCTCTTAATATAGATAAACTTCGAAGCGTCGTCGGAGAAGTAATCTTTGTTACCCTCTAACTTATCGAGGATAATTTTATACTACTCGTCGAACTCGAGTTTGTTATCCTTATTATCTTAGAATATAGGAATATCGATCTTATAGCTTTGCTAATAGCGCTCTAAAGTAGTCGTCTTATATATACGGGTAGTCTATTCGGTACGTTACGAGAAAGGGATATCCTATCGGGAGCGAGTATTCTCGTTAGGGGGTAGGGGTACTACGGGAGCTCGCGCGGCTACTTTATCCTCGAGCCGCTAGTTCTTACGAACTATCGTAGCAATAGCGCGTTCGAGTTCCTCGATCTCATTCCTACGAACGCGTACCTTTTCTATTAAGCGGTTTATTATTTTATTATCCGGGTTATAAGAGGTTACTAGCTTCTAGCCGAAGTTATCGGCCTAGCTATATAACGTAGCTAGATTCGCGTCCTATAGATGGGCGACCGTATAAAGCTAGTCGGCCAGATCCTTATAACCGGCGGCTATAAATATCCGGAGCTTTATCTCCTGGAATATAGCTTTAGGGTTCTTCGTTACGAGCTTTATCTAGGTATTGAAATCCAGGCGCCCGGTAAACTTGAAATAGGCTTGGCCCTTCTCTATCAAGGGGACGAAAAGGAACGTAATAACTCCGTTGTAGACGAATATCTCGGCGTACTTCTCAATCTTCTATACGGCGTCGGAATTAATATCGGCGATACTAAATTTATACCGGTAATCGTCGAACTGAGCTTGGATTATGTTTTTATAGTCGTAGTAAGAGATTTGACCGTTATAGCTAGGAAAGACGTAAATCGGGTCTAGATTAAGGTCTTCGTCGCGATTGGTAGTAACGGTCTATCCTTACTCGTAAATCGGAAAAGAAAAGCGGTAAGAAGCGCGGTAATGAACCTCGGTAGGAGCTTTCGTCTTTGGGAAGTTCTTATCGAAATCGAAGAGGCTAAAGCGGACTTGCTTCTGGGCCTAGATACGTATAAGGGCGTCGCTATCGATATCCTTACCCTTATTCTTATTCGGTATCTCGAAAGTAGGCTCCGAGTCCTCGTCGAAAGGGTTAGTCATATCTTAGTTATTCTCGTAGTTATCGACGTTCTTAAGGTAGGTAACCGAGAAGAGCCTAGCCTCGCGCCGAGCGCAGAAAGGTCCTATCTCCGGCGATCTATCGTTAGAACGCGCTATAGTTCTTAATTAGGGATATAGTATAACGTTCCACGATCCCGGTCTTGCTAAGCGTTATACTGATTCAGTAGTTCCTTCCCTACTAATCTTGGCAGTCTTGTTTCCGTTCAAATTCCGTAGGAAGTTAACGTCTTCCGATTGACGTAATAAAAGGCGACGTCTAAATAGTATAACGGATAGGAATATTACGTAGTAATCGGGCCAGTACTGTATTCTATTGCCTAAGATTCAGACGTAAGGAAGTAAAAAGGGAAGGCGCGAAGGAACGCGTCTCCGGAGCTATTTATAGGAAGGTGGGGTTGTATCCCCCACTTTAGTCCTAATTCGTACTAGTAGCTGTACCACCAGTTATCCTCCACAGTTCTACTAGCTGTCCGCCAGTGCCGTTACACGTGGCTCGGAACCCAGTATATATATACTTGGCTCCGAGAGGCTAGTCTTGCTACTAAGTCCCTTGCGCGGAACGAATAGTAGGAGTAGCCTTTCTCCACCTTGCGTATAGCTGCCTGGCTATCGCAAAAAATATAGATCTCGTCCTTTTCCTCGAAGGAAAGGGCGATTTCTAGGGCCCTATTTATTGCGAATAGCTCTGCATCAGCTACCTCTACTTTCGAGCCTAAGTTCCAACACCCTGTTTTTACTATACGTCCGGATACTAGAGCGCAAACTCCAGCTCCATTTGTAGTAGTAGTACTAGGGGTAGTGGAAGTAGTAGTAGTAGTAGTAGTATTAGTACTACTACTAATACCCGAGCTTTGTCTTTGAGAGCCGTCTGTATAGAAAGCGATACTCTCGGCAAATACGTTCTCCGATATGCTCTTAAGTAGAGACAAGTATTCCTTTTTCGCTATAGCCTTACTACTATTAGAAATAGTAATATTAGCCTGAGGCTTAGCGAGCCAAGGAGCTGTCCACTTCGTCCTGATTTTCTCGATATTCCAGTTTCCATCTACTAGTTCTCGCGTGCGCGAGGCTAGTAGTTGGAGCTGTAGTTTGCGGTTAGGGTGTATATACGCCCGGAGTGCAGTATCTGTACTACTATCCGCTAACTCGTCCCTTATAGGGCTAGTAATAGCCTCTATAATCGGGTGGTTATACTGGAATAATAGGGTTCGTAGGCTATACGAAAGGCAGGCCCTATTAAATCGGACTTCTGGAGGTAGTAGCCCTACCTCGAGTTCAAGTGCTTTAGAAAGGGACCCCTTAAAGGCACCTGTAATTCGAGTAGTGGCTAGGTTCTGGAGCCTCTGGAAGAGCCTCACTAGGCTCTGAGCTCCGCGAGAGCCTATACCCTTCCACCAGAGTTGAATCCCAAAATCGGCTATAGAGGTTACGCAAGCTACGTATAGTAGTCGAATTGCGCGGGCACTTAGGCCCTTTTGCGTATTTCCTAGCCTCTGGATACTGTAAAAAGCCGAGGTCGCGGAATTCACCTTCTTTTCGATATGCGGCTTGAACGTAAGCTTCGAGTCGAACCATATACCTAGCCAGCGTACTATAGGCTTAGGTTCTATAGTTATACCCCCGATTTTCACGCTCTCGTACGGAGTACTCCGTTACGTAGTAAAGTGGATTAACTCTGTTTTCCCCAGGTCGAACTGTACGGCTTGTTCTCTAGCTAGTGAAAATAGCTTCTGAACTATAACCTCGAGTCGGATATAGTTTTTCCGGGCTGAATTTGACGTAACTACTATACAGAAGTCATCTATATAGGATAGTTGGAATTCGTTCTCTACTATAATATCCCGTACGTATAGTAGGAATAGTATAGGAGAAATCGGAGAGCCTTGCGGAATTCCAATATCTATACTAACCGGGGAAGGTTGTATATAGCCGTCAAATGCCAGTTGGATCTTCCTATCCGAGAGGAAGGAAGAGACCCAGTTACGTAGGTTGTTCGGAAGACCTAGTCTTTCGAGTATACGTAGTAGTCTAGGCTTCGAAACGTAGTCGAACGCGCCCTTGATATCAAGAAAAATAGTACTAGTAACCGTACTACTATTCTTTACGCGAGACTGTATTTCGTTTAGTAGAAGTAGAGCCGCGTCGATCGCGGACCTCTGTTTTCTACCGCCTATTTGCGAGTTGTGGAGCAGATTCGCAGTTGAATTCGCTAGGTGGCCTAACCTAGTAGCGAATATCTTTTCCAGCGTTTTTCCTAGGCAGTTTTTCTTTTTTTTAAATCAATAAGTGTATGGAATCCTACGGATTATGACACTATATACACCTCCTCCTTTTGCTCGATAAAATCGAGGAACGGAGTATAGTAAAGCCTTTTCCCGTATAAACGGAGAAAAGTATAGAAAGTAAGTAGTAAACCACTATAAGTAGTAAACTATTATAGAATAATATTATTATTATTATTACTTATACTCCGGTATGCCCGGTGGGCATTCGGTACCTCTGCCTATTCTATCACATAGGAAACCTTGCGCAAGCTGGACTAAAACCTACGTGCAACAATATATCGCGAAGCGCGGTCGACAACACGTTCTCGGCCCTGCCAGACTGGGGTCTCACCACCGCCAGCTTAGTGATCCCAATACACCTCCCTCGCTCCCCCCCCCCTCCTAGCTCCCCAGCTGCGCCTCCGGCGCACCGTCCCTTGCCTGCTCTATCTCGTCTTCCCTTGCGATCTCTTCGGCGAGCCTGAACTCCGGGAACCGCTGGAGGCTAAGGAGCCATCTAACGACGGTTCCAGCCGTAGCTGCATCTGACGTTAACGTCGCGAAATCCCTGCTCGTCTGCAGCGCCCTAGGGCTCACGGCCTGCTCGAGTCTGCGTCTTTCGCCCTGTAGCTCGTCACAAAATACCGTCAGGTGGAGTAGCGTCTCTCGTGCCCTGCCGCACTGACAGAGGGGCGTCCAGACGTCCGGGACGCGCCGCTCGAAGAGGAATGCTCTCAGGCCTACCTTCCCTATCCGTATCTGGACTAGGAGTGAGCTCTCGTGTTTCCGGAGCGACTTATGCTTCTGGAGTACCTTGTCAAAGTCCGGGTTGTCGGCTGGTTGTATTACCCTCCCTCGTCGTTATATCGTCGCCCGGGCGAGTTCTCGGCGCTAGCGCGTCTCCCAGTCCCGTTTGAGTGCTTTGTCGCTACCAAGTTCGCCGCACTACCTCCGGGCCCACTCCCCGGACCTCTCACCGCCCCAGCCGTTCCGTAGTCGCTCCTGGTCATTCGTCCCCTGTCACCGTCGGCGGCGGCCGCGGAGCCGTGTTGCTATCGCCGCGCACGCATCCCGGATCTGCGCCGCTCTCCCTATACCCTATAGCCGGGTCTCGAAGTCGGCTAGCCTCTTATTGAGGTAGAGATCGATAGGCGGAACCGCCGATTCGGTCTCTAAGCTTCTGACTGGCGTAGCTCTGTACGCCCCTACTACGATCCTTAGGCTCCTCGATTGCGCCGGGTGGAGTTTCCTCGCGATCCCTTGCTACTTATCCGTCGTTGGCATGTACCATGCGGCCGCTCCGTAGGCGATAGCGCTACGGATCACCTTCGTATAGATCTCTCTCGCCCGGATAAGACTGCATCCCCACGTCGACTTCGCGAGTTTGCTTAGTACAAGCTGCTGTATCGCAAGTTTCTTGTTGATCTGCTTGAGCTGGGCACGCCACCGGAGTTTCCGGTCCAGCCAGATACCGAGGAATCTTGCGGACTCGACTGGTACGACCTCGGCTGTCCCTAGGCGAACCCCTTGTCGCGGGGCCGCGTGGGCACGGCTGAAGTGAAGGAGCTCACTCTTTTCAGGGGCGAAATCCATTCCCCTTGTCGCCGCCCACCGTTGGCGCACCCCCCACGCGTTTTGGAGTTGGCGGCAGTTGTCTACTTCGTCTCGGCCGAATGCCATGAGGTTCGTATCGTCTGCAAATCCTATCACTAGGAGACTCGGGTCTTGCGCAAGCGCCTGATAGAGAGAGGCGATATAGAGTAGGAACAGGATAGGCGATAGCGGCGACCCCTGTAGAACGCCGGCCTTGAGGTCAATCGGTGCTGATACCTCTCCGTCAAAGTATAGCCGTACGGTCCGCTCTGTCAGGTAGCTACGGACCTACGACGTGACCCATCGTGGGTATCCTAGGTCTCGGAGCGTATCGATCAGCCTTGTATGGTTGACCGTGTCGAAAGCGCCTTTGATGTCCAGTTGGAGGAGCGTTGCCATTCCTCCTTCCCGCTACGCAGTCCTTGCCGCGTCTGTGACGAACCGTATCGCCACCTCTGTAGATCTCTCCGGGCGATTTCCCATCTGCCCGTCGGGCAGGAGCCCGTTCTCCTCCGCTACCTGTACTATACGGCGCCCAATCAGTGCCTCGTGTCACGGGACTGTCAGGCTGAGAGCGGAGTAAGGCTAAACAGATGGTATTTGCTACGGACAGACTCAATCCCGTGGTTGCGGGCAGGCTGATGATAAGACGTAGCTCGAAGAGCTACAAAATATAATGGACAGAATCAATATAAAGATATTTCTTTGTCGCGGGCCCGCACTAGGCCTACCACGTGACAGGGTCACGTGGCTCAATTACCTGGGGCCTCAGCGCCGTGACAGTACTCCCCTCCTCTAGGGCGGAGCTCCGACGACGCAGTTACGGTCTGGGCTTGTTCGGGTACCGGCGGTGAAAGTTGCGGACGATCTCCTGTGCGTTCTCCAGGTGCTCGGCGGGTGCTTCGGTGGGATCGTCGTATCCAACCCACTTGACAGTATACTTTAACCGAGGGCCGCCCCGGCCTCTCCTCTCCCAGCGGGAGTCCAGGATGTCCTCGACCTCGAATTCTTCGATGCCGTCCACCTCCACTGGGGGAGGAGGAGCATGGCACTGACCAGGCAAGGGATCGGTGGCAGCGGGTCGGAGCAGGCTGACATGAAAGACAGGGTGTATCCTCATAGACGCAGGCAGCTCCAGACGGTAGGCATACGGGCTGACGACTTCGGCGATCCTGAACGGTCCGAGTAGTTTCCAGTCGAGCTTCTTCTGCGGTCGGGCAGTCTTAATATTGCGGGCGTCTAGCCACACTTCCTGGCCTTCTTGGTAACGGCGGGCAGGTCTCCTTTTCCGGTTGGCGTACTCCTCTTGGCGGGCTTGGGCGAGACAGATCTCGGATTGCAGGTACTCGTGGATCGTTTTCATCTTGAGGACCAACTCCTCAGAGTCGCGAGCGGCGCGCTGTGGTCCAGGCTGTACAGGTTCGAATCCTAGGCGGGGGTGGAAGCCGTAATTGGCGAAGAACGGTGTCGTGCCGGTGCTCTCGTTGATGGCGTTATTCAGGGCGAACTCGGCAAGGGGTAGCCATCTCGACCAGTCGTCTTGGAGGTAAGAGACCTGACCACGCAGGTACTGTTCCAGGAAAGCGTTCGCGATCTCGGTCTGGCCATCTGTCTCCGGGTGGTATGCAGTCGATAGCAGGGCTTTGATTCCTAGGCGGCGGATCAGGTGCCTCCAGAACGCGGACACGAATTGGGCTCCACGGTCGGAAACAATTGTCTTGGGGAGGCCATGTATCTTCCAGACATGCTTGGTGTACAGGCGGGCGACTTCCTCGGCATCACAGGTTCCTTTGCAAGCTATGAAGTGCTTCATCTTCGTCAGACGGTCTACTACGACGAGGATCGCGTCGTACCCATCGCTTTCGGGTAGGTGTGTGATGAAGTCCATGGAGATATCCTGCCAGGCTCGGTCGGGAATCGGTAAAGGTTTGAGTACCCCCTGGCGTGCTTCTCTGGAGACGGTGCTTCGCTTGCAGGTGTGGCAGTTTCTGACCCATCGCTCGATATAGGATAGCATACCCGGCCAGTAGTATTCTCTCGAAATGGCCTCGTAAGTTCTCGCTCGGCCCATGTGTCCGGTGACCGGGCTCTCGTGGTACGAGCGTACAAGCTCAGCGAGCAGTTCTTGATGTTCAGGGACGTACAGCCGGTCTCGATAGTACAGGTATCCGTGTCTGTTCTCGCACTCGGCTAGGGTGATACGCGGGTGGCGGGCGTGGTTCTCCTCTAGGGCCTTCAGTATGGACCGTAGTGTTTCGTCGGACTCGTACCCTTGTTCGAACAGTGCTTTCACCGGTGGGGGCAGTAACGGAGCAGTTCTCTCTCGTGAGCGGACGGGGCGGACTGGCTCAGGGTCTGGTTCCGTGGCTGCGGTCTCTGGTCTCCTTGTGCTTGAGCGTGTCGTAGCTCTTAGCTGTACTGGTTCCTCTGTGAATCTGACTCGTCTCTTGCTGGGCGGGGTGGGTTCCTCGAAGTTGTGGCTCTTCAGTACTACCTGGCTCTGGTGTAGCAGGCGCTCATCTCCCTCCTTCGGGAGGTCCTCTGACCTCCTGGTCAGAGCGTCAGGCTTCGCTCCTTGTTTGCCGGGACGGTAAGTAATCTTGAAGTTGAACCTGGAGAGGAATTCGGACCAGCGGGCTTGTCTGCGGTTCAGGAGTTTCGTCGTCGTGAAGTATTCTAGGTTCCGGTGGTCTGTAATGACCTTGATCGGGGAGCTCGTTCCCTCCAGTTCCGGGCGCCATTCCTCGAAACAGCGAATAATTGCCAGGAGTTCCTTATCGTAGATCTCGTAGTTACACTCCGTTACCGAGTGCTTCTTTGAGAAGAAAGCAACAGGCCGTAAAATGCCGTCATCGCCGTACTGCGATAGCACACCGGCCGACACGAAATCGGAAGCGTCGGTTTCCAAGATGATCTCTCTTTCCCAATCGAACGGGGCCAGGACGGGCGCGGTCGTGAAAGCAGTCTTCAGTCGGTTGAATGCCTCTTCGCAGTTCTTATCCCAGTTGAACTTCACCCCCTTCTTAGTGAGGTTGACTAGCGGGGCGATGATCTTCGAGAACCCTTGGATGAAGCGTCGGTAGAAGTTCCCGAAGCCGATAAAGGCTTGTACATCGGTCAGGCAGGCGGGCGTTTTCCAGTTGACGATCGTCTCGATCTTCTTCGGGTCCATCTGGATTCCTTCTCGGCCCACGATCACTCCGAGGAAGGTGGTCTTGTCCTGGAAGAACTCGCACTTCTGGATCTTGGCGTACAAGCCGGCTTCTCGCAGGGCCGCGAGGACCTTCCTTACATGAGCGATGTGCTCCTTTCTCGTGCGACTGTAAATCAGGATATCATCTAGGTAGGCTGTGCAGAAAACGTCTAGGTACTCTCGCAGGGTGTCGTTAATAAACCTCTGGAAGGTTGCTGGCGCTGCGGTCAGGCCGAACGGCATAACGAGTGACTCGAACAGGCCGAACCGGGTACGGAAAGCCGTCAGGTATTCTTGTCCTTCCTTGATACGGATGTTGTTGAACGCAGAGATAATGTCGATCTTCGTGTAGTACATCATCCCTTTCAAGTTGCTGAGGGATTCCTTCGTTAGCGGCAGGGGGTAGCGGTCCTTGACGGAGATGTTGTTCAGCGCACGGTAGTCCACACAGAAGCGGAGTCCTCCTCCTGGTTTCTTGACGAAGAGTACTGGCGAGGCAGCAGGAGACGAGCTGGGTCGGATGAAGCCTTTCTTTAGGTTATCCTCAAGCCATTCCTTAAGGGCCCTCAGCTCGTCGCGGGACATCGGGTACAGAGGTCCAAAGGGCGGTGTCGCTCCCTCAATAAGCTTGATCTCGTGGTCGTACCGACGGTGTGGCGGTAGCTTGTCTGCTTCCTTCGGGGAAAAGACGTCACGGAAGTCTCGAAGCTCTAGTGGCAGTAGTTCTTCCAGGTCCGGTGCGTCGTGTTGGCTAAGCTGTTGTTCTATGTCTTCTATGGTGACAGAAAACATCTGGTAGTTCCTTCGGGCGTACGCTGAGCAGGCTCGCATTGAAACTTCTGCGATATCCATGTGTTCTAGTCCGGTGGGGCGGGGCGGTAGGTAGGTCGGGCGGTCTCTTTTCGGCACGTCGTGCAATGCTCTGATCTTGGACGGGCGGGCGGGGGTGTTGCAGTTCTTCTGGCAGTACTGGCTGTCAAAGGTGAAGGTATGGCTGGCGAACCCGACCCTCGGGTCGTGTTCCTTTAGCCATGGCATTCCTAGTATGACGGGGTAATACGCTAGCTGCGTGACGTATAGTCTGATCTCTTTCTCGAAGTGGTCCTCAATCCTCAGGCTGGTGATAACATAGTGGGTGACCTTCCCACTCTCGGATTCTCGGCCGTCAAAGACCTCCAGGGCGAACGGTCTCTTCAGTTTCTTTAGCGGGAGCTCGTGGCTCTCGGCCCAGCTCTGGTCAACAAATCCCTTTCCTTCGGCGCCAGAGTCGGCTAAGGCGTAGGTAGGCAGTTTCCGGTCTCCTAATTCCAGGGTGGCGGGTAATATCATTAGGTGGGATCTCATGTCCTCTTCTTCGCGGACCGAGAGACCCTTGACGGCGGCAGCAGAGATCTTCAGCGTTCTTAGTGCGCGGTTCGGTTGGTGTCGTGTTGTGCGCTCTATAGGAGCCTGTGTGCGACTTAACGCAGGCTCGCTCCGTTTACCGAGACCTCAATGCTCGGCTGCGGGCTGCGGGATCTGGACGAGGACAAGCTGGCGGGGGAACCGGAACGGGCCACTCTGGCTTGTAGGCGGGAGCGAGTATCGGGGTGGGGGCAATCGGCAACGCGGTGGCTCTGAGAACCGCAACGGAAGCATTCTCCTCTCTCTCGTCGGCCTCCAGGGACGAACCGTGACCCTCGCTGCGCGCTGAGGTCCATAGGCTCGCCGCGTTCGGCCCTCGTCTCCGGTCCCTTCGCGGGCGGGGAGATGGTCTGCGGCCGGTTGGTGCTCGGGGCCGGGGCGGTGTAAGATCTTCCAAGGGTCGGCACGGGTTGGTTAAAGCGTTGACGGCGGTTTTCTAGATTCTGTAGGAAGGCAGCGTACTGGTGATATTCCCGACTGGGCGGTTCGTGGTGAAGCAGCATGCTACGCAGTTCTCGGGAGATGGCTTGTTCTAGGAGCGTCGGTAGGGCTTCTTCTGACATCTGTCCCTCGAGGGCGAGGCGCTGGAATTCGGCGAAGAACGTGCTGAAGTCCTTGTTTGATTGGCGCAGGCGGAAGAGGTCGTTTCGGGCATTGTTGACGAGGTTCGGGTCTCCAAAGGCGCGGTCCAGCTGGTCCAGGATCTTGTCGTAGTCGGAAAGCTGACAGACGCCTTCCTTGATGTGCGGGAGAATCTGGGCATAGGCAGGGCCCTTCAGTCGGTTGGTAACATAGGCCATACGGCTCTGGGGTGTGGGGAAGCGGTCGCGGTTAGCCTTCATCTTCTCGTGTATCTGGGAGACGAAGCGGCGTAGGTCCTTGCGTTCTCCTTCGAACTTGTCGGGGTCAGGGAGTCTCTCGGACAGGCGCTGGGAGCCATTGGATTGTGTGTCGACGGGGGTGTTGGTTCCGGGGGTAGTGACGAGTGCCGGTACGGTGACGGTAGCGGTCTGCGACTTAGCTCGGTGTTCGGCGAGGACTCGTCCCGCTTTGGCTTCGATAAGAAGATCCCGGAGCTTATCCAGTTCCTTCTCCTGATAGTTGGCGACTGCGTTGGAGCTCGTCAGCTCCTTCTGTAAGCGCTGGGTTTCCTCTTCTAGTTCCAAGATCCTCTGGCCTTGCTGTTCGATCTTGGCGTAGACTTCCTGGTCGTCGGTCTCCTTCCGGGCGATATAGTCGTAAGCCAGGCGGAAATACTCGTACCATTGGGAAATATGCCCCATTACGTGGGCGGCAAAGGACTCGTCGTCTTCCGGCAGGAACGGTGGTAGCGGGCGGTTCGCCATTGCAGCAGTAGTGATGGCGGTAGGGGTAGGAGCTACGTAATGTCACGGGACTGTCAGGCTGAGAGCGGAGTAAGGCTAAACAGATGGTATTTGCTACGGACAGACTCAATCCCGTGGTTGCGGGCAGGCTGATGATAAGACGTAGCTCGAAGAGCTACAAAATATAATGGACAGAATCAATATAAAGATATTTCTTTGTCGCGGGCCCGCACTAGGCCTACCACGTGACAGGGTCACGTGGCTCAATTACCTGGGGCCTCAGCGCCGTGACACCTCGATGACCTTTCCGATCGTGCTGAGGAGCGCGATCGGGCGGTATCCGCCCGCCGTTTGGTACTGGTCCGTTGTCTTTCCGGGCTTGCGGAGCACCACTATCCCCGCTACTCTGAATCGTCGAGGGAAGTAAGAGAGCGCAAAGCTCGCGGAAGCGAGCGTGGCGATCGCCTCCGCTACCGGCCTGCCGCAGGCCTTAAGGAATCCGACGGGGAGGTTGTCCTCTGTTCCTGGTGCCTTCTACGCCCCTGTATCTTGTAGTACCTTCGTTACCTCCTCCGCGCTGACCGTCATCTCAATTGGTATTAGCTCGCTGTGAGCCGCCTCCTCTGCGATATCTGAGAGGTCCGCCTCGCGGTTGGGAAAGAACCTCTCCGCGAGGACCCGGGCCTTCTCTGCGTGTTCTACGGCCAGCTGGGCGCCGGGCGCGTCACTCCTGAGCGGCGGTATCGTTGACGCCTCCGGCGGGACGTGGCTCCTGAGTCTTGCCCATCTTTCTAGCCTCCAGATTGACGAGTTGTCGCTTGAAGCCTCGGCCACTAGACGCCGCCAGTATTTCGTTTACGCCTGCTTGATCACCTTCTTCTGTTAGGAGCAGGCTCCCTGCAGACCTTCCCATGTGTACCGGGATGGTACCGCCCGGTATCGCCTCCTCGCCGCCTTAGCCTCGGCCACCGTCCCTTCGACCTCTTCGCTCCACCACCCTGCTTTACGTCCTATGCCTGTCTTTTTCCTCGGCGCCGCCAATTCCGCGATCCTCGTGAGCTGTCCCACGAGCGAGTCCGCCGCCCTATCTATCTTTTCCTCTGTCGAGAGGTCTTGTAGGAGCTCTACGTTCATAGCCTCCGCCGTAGCGAGCCCCCTATCGAGTTTCTTCCAGTTCCAGCCCTTGCTAGTGTTGCGTCCCGGCTGCGGCTCTCCCCCGTTGTACCGGATAAGCTGCGCGTAGTGGTCAGAGCCAGCATAGCCTAGATCCCCGTAGAACTCTATCCGGCTGCCATCCGTAGCCCACGCTAGATCGATCGTTGAGTCACGGTCTCCCCGCTTCGTCCTAGTCGGCTCCCCCCACGGGGTAACGAGGTAAAGGTCCCAGCGTTCAGCGAGCTCCAACAGGTCCCCTGCCCCCCGGGACTCCCTGCCCTCTTTATCCCAGAAGGGGTGATAGAGGTTGAAGTCCCCGACGAGTATATTGCGGCCTCTCGGTTCCGTCGATTTCAACTCGTGGATCGGGCTGACCCACTGTTCGGTCGCGACCCTAATTGGTAAGTATATCGACCAGACCGTGATCGCCTCGCCCCCGTGGCCGAATGTAATACTACACCAGTCTCGTCCCACCTGCTGCTTCCACGAGGCGATTGCGTGTCGCTTGTGCACGTACATCGCAGCTCTCCCACTTCCGTACACCCTGTGGTACCTCCCCGCGCTGGGGCAGTACGTTGTTTTGAGCTGCGGGTTGATCCACGGCTCTTGTATCGCGATGATATCGTACTCCTCCCTGTCCTCAAGCGCCACCGTCGTCGGCGCCTTACTTCCTGCCGTGTTCCAGTAGACGATTCTGAGTATCATCACTGGGTGCTGGGTGGTTGCTGCGTCTGGGTTGGCCCACTACCTTGCCTCTGCAGGAGTTGCGAAATCGGCGTGGCCCCGGGGGTCGGCTGTAGCGGGAGCCGGTCTGCGCGCGGTCGGCCTCTCGCCCGGGGGGCTGGCGGCGATGTGCCCGGCGCCCGCCTCTTGCGCTGTCGCTGCACCTGCCAGCCGCCTTCCTCGCTCGGCGTGGTATCGCCGTAGCTACTCGCGGTGCCGGACGACGGGATTGTCGACCCGCTCCCGGTCACTACGAACTGCCTTGGCCGGTGTTGGTATGCCTCTTCGATCTTCGCGCGGTATGCCTTCGCGGTTGGGCAGTCCCGTTCCCACGATCCGTGCCTACCACCACAGTTGACGCACTTCTTCTTTCCGTTGGGCCCCTTCTGGGGGCAGCTCGTCTCACCATCCCGGTGCGCCGCTCCGGCGCAGCAGCCGCAGCGCGCCTGTTTCGAACAGTACCGCGCGATGTGGCCCAGACCGTAGCACCTGTAACACTGGCGGAACTGTAGCTCTGTCGCATACGGCTCGCAGTGGAAGATCTGGGCCTCCCAGATCAGTCCCTCGTCGCAGAGGACCTTGGCTGCCTCCACATCGTTTAGGTGTACAACCAGCGATGCCCGAGGGTTGCCCGTGTCCTTGCGGAACATTGGTTTGGCCCTCATAATTGCCTTCCCGTTTATCTTCTGTAGTTCTTGGAGGAGATTCTGGGCTGCCTTTAGCGGTCCCGCCGGCACTCCCTTCACGAGCACGGCGTACTCGCGTCGAGTCGCCTGGACGGTTAGTCCAAACGCGTCCTGTACCCATTGTCCTCCCGTGTGCTTCTCTGCAGCGTCGCGGAAGGTGACGACCATGTCGCCGCTCGGCATCCTCCGAGCGGCAACCGCCGCGTCACTTCCAATCGCCTTGTTGATCGCTTCGAGGGTATCTTTTGCTGCCCGGTTACGGATATCGGGCGTAGCGTCCTTCGCCCGGACAATCACTTCCCTCGCGTTTCTAGCCGGAACTACCATCCGCGGCTCCCATGCTGGGGCGCCGGCACCGACACCGGCGCCCGCGGCCTGGGCCCATGTCTGTTGTGGGGCGTTTACCACTATAGGTACGCCGCCTAGCTCTGCGATCGTTTCCTTGACCGTCCTCTTGATCATCTCGTCTGTCTCGCTCGGTGTGAGTCCGCCCTCAGGGCGTTGTTCAGCCTGCGTCTGCTTTGCTTCGTCGATCACCTTTCCCATTACGCCCTTTAGGGCCTCCGCCACCTCCTCTTCTTTGCCTGGGATCACCAAGCCTGCGATTGTCTTCATCAACTCGTCGATAGCGTCCGTCCATTGCTTCCCGTCCTCGCTGCGCGTCTGCGACGCGTCCGCTGGGGGCGGTCCGTGCGCGCTCCTGCCTGCTTGCGGGTGGTGGCGGCTCTGAGCGATGCCACGCGTTCCCGCGTCGACGACCATCGGGTCGGCCATCGTACGCTGCGTCGTCGTTGCGCGATCGATGCAAGTACGTAGAGTGGGATAAACGGCGTCGCCGGATTCAATTCCGGCGTCCAAAATGGATTATCTCGCGATTTCAATTGGCAATGTCCGAAACAGCAAAATCAAAAAAATTTTTCAAATAGATTCTTTTCTCGTATTTACTTATTGCTATATTATAGAATAATAGGAAAATCCAATCTGTAGTGAGCGTGTATCCCACCGTCTTCGCTGTTTTTGTGCCTTTCGTTGTCTTTTTATCTCGAATAGAGTAGGAACCCTACTAACCTTGAACCCCTATAAAGGGGTAGTTAAATAAGACTCCGTACTCTACTCGAGGATCTCTTTCAAGGCCTTCGGATCGTATATTGTACGACTTTTAGCCTTTGTCCTCCAAAAATAAGGCTCCTTGGAATAGAAGTCTCCGGGCTAACCGAAAATACTACCGAAGCAGCGTTTTGGCCTTCTTTAGGCCGTACTAGCCACCTCGGTTTTCCAAGGATCCGGGTCGAATTAAATAGGTGAATCTCTCTTGCGAAAGAGTCGAATTCCGTAGTAGGGACTCCGTGGGCTACTAATTTCACCCACGAGCCCGGCTTCTCTACGGCTTCTACTTGGAATCCAGCCTTAAGAAAGACTGGCTTCCAAATATCAGCTCTATAGAGTAGGAAGTCTGCGGTGAAACCTTGCGTACTAGTTAATACGAGGTTATTCCGCGTTGAAATCTGGATAGTTGCGAGTGCTGTATTTTTGACTGCTTCGTTAACTCGATCCCGTAGAATACGCGGATCGAGTAGCGGAATAGGTCCGGTCCGTAGTCGTAAGACTAGTATTTTTTCGTTTTTCGTAGTAGTAGTAGTAGTAGTAGCAGTAGTAGTAGAGAGTCCTTGAACAGGGGCTCTCTGGGTTCCTTGAATAGGGGGTGTTTGTATTCTCGCGTTTTGAGCGAGGTCTTCGAGTTCTGTATACTCCCCGGCATCCTCCATCTCGACTTCCCTCTCCTCGGGAGCCGCAGTGGGAGCCGCAGTGGGAGCCGCAGTGGGAGCCGCAGTGGGAGCCGCAGTGGCAGCCGGAGTGGGAGCCGCAGTGGGAGCCGCAGTGGGAGCCGCAGTGGCAGCCGGAGTGGGAGCCGGAGCCGCAGTGGGAGCCGGAGCCGCAGTGGGAGCTGGACCTTCGAGCCGGGCAACGTTCCTCATCCGATTCTTCAAAAAGGAGAGGACTCCGCTAAGGTCGTATTCCGTACGTTGATTAGCTTCCGTGACCAGTTGAATTGCTTGCTGTAAGAGCCCTACAGCTGTAGGTTGCGTAGGTGTAGGTTGCGCGTAGGCTTTCTCCTTTGAAAGTGCCTTTGCGAGAGCTTGGGCAAAGGTAGGAGAATGGCGTGTAAGTGTGGGTGTGGCTGTATTTGTGGCTGTATTTGTGGCTGTAATTGTGGTGCAAGGCTGGATTTTCGAGGCTGAAAAAAGGGGGGTGGGTGGCCCGAGCGCCCCGCGAGAGAAAAATTCTCTCGCGGCCGAGCCGCAGTCTTGCGGACTCTGGACCATCGTTTTGACCGCGCGCAAAGGTTTGCGCGCGAGTACAGTGGGCGTAGTTGTGTAGAGCTTTCCGAGGGCTATTGATTGCAGGTGGTTTCGTACATTTTAGACCAAAAATGGCCGAGTTAGGCGCCGTACTTATAATTCTTCCTTGATTCCTAGGCAGTTGAGAAGCGCTATAATCCTATAGGCTTTAGGTATAGTATAGTCCTCTTTGTTTGGCTTCGCGAGGATAATACCGATACCTTCTTTCCACTGCGTAGGGTGAATCCCTCTATCGAATAGTACTTTGTATACCTTATAAAAGACTAGTGGTATAGCCTTATACGCGTGTTGAAGTATATCAAAGTTTACTCGATCTGGTCCTGGGGCTTTTTTTGGTGAGGACGTCAGAATCGCGTTCTCGACATCAGCTTCCGAGAGTTCGGGCCACTCCCACTTTGAACTAGTAGTATTCGTAGCCTTACTACCCAGACTAGCCGGGTTCTGGGGCGTACTAGTACTCCTACTCGTAGTAGGACTACTACTAGTATCACCAGTAGTAGAATTACCACTAGGATCACTAGTAGTAGGTGTCGGAAAAAGTGTAGTAAGGAAAGCACTACACTTCTCGTCAAAGGTACAAGCCTGTTCTTTGATACCGTTTGACTCGTATACTATAGTAGGAACCTTTGTAAGGCCCCGATCTCTAGTATATCGGCGTACTGAAAATACTCCCTCGGAGCCTAGATCTAGGCTTTCGAGGTAGTTAATCCAGCACTCTTCCTTTTCTTTTCGAACGGCCTGAAAGTACGTATTCCGCGCACTTTTGTAGGCTTCTTCGAAGGCACTCGTACGGTGCTTTTTATACTGTCGGAACGCAGTATTAAAAGACCTCCGTAGGTAGGTAAGTGTTTCCTTCCACCAGGGCTTCGAGTACTCCGTAACTCGTTTCCGAGGAATCGAGTGATCGGCCGCCTCTTTGATCGTATTTGTAAGTATACTCGCTACTTCTTCGTAGTTCTCTGTAGAAATAGCGTACTCGATAGCTTCGAGTAGGCTAGACTCTCTCGCTATTAGCTCCTTCGAAAATTCCTCCCAATTAGCCTTCTTACAATTGTAAGTAGGCTGAATTTGATCGAGAGTCTTTTGAAGGCCACTATTTAGATCAAAGGCCTCAAAAGCGATAGTTTCGTGATCGGAGCCCGTAGACTCGATATATCGCCAGTTCGACCATACTAGCGTTTGAAAACTAGTATAGAAGGCTAAGTCTATAATAGACGTAGTAGTAAGGTTAGACCTTATAAACGTACCCCCTTTGAGATTAGTCTCCTCGGAATCGACTAGTAAAGTAGCCCTATTTTCTTCGAGCCACTTAACTAGGATTTCCGCTTTCGAAGATCTCGCGGGGTTAGCCGTCGAATTCCACCACGAGTAGTGGAGGTTGAAGTCCCCTACTATAAGAAAGGGCTTCTGGAAGCTCAAGTACTGTATCTTGCGTTCTACAGTGCTTAAACCTAGCCTCGAGCCCTGGGGGGTCCCTGGGGCGCCTTCTAATCGTTCCCGTTCGTTGTAAACGTTTACAATATAGTAGGCTTCTCTTCCTACTACCTCTATAACTTGGATATCAGGATCCGTACAGAGGTCGTATTTTGGAGAGAACTCGAGGTTACTAGCCTTTCGAACGTACGTTAAGACTCTGGGCCTTTGGCGTATATTCGATAAGCTAGTAGTGGGTTCAGGAGTTACTAGGTGGTAGGTCGAGTGCTAGAGGCCTATATACCCACCTAGTTGGTGGTTTTTCGGGCAGTAGGGTTCTTGAAGTAGTAGGATATCGGTCTTGGACTCGTACGCTAGTTGTAGCGCAGTCTGATGGGCGATATCTTGCCTATTCAGATTGACTTGAATAAACTTGATACGCCTCGTACTAGTACCACTATCTACTACCATTGACTAGCGGCGTTAATAGTAGTAGTAGTAGTAGTAGTAGCCTCGAAATCCATACTCTCTGTACTAGTAGTTGGCTGCGTACTAGTCGATTGGGTACTAGTAGGCTGCGTACTAGTAGGTTGTGCGCGAGCGAGTATAGTAGGTCTGAAAGTTCTGACTATCTCGCAGTCTGGAGAGTCTGCGAAGTGTGGTTTTCCGCAGTTGCGGCACTTAGGGGTTAAGTGCTCGCAAGGAGTACTAGAACCGCAGGTATTGCACCTGTGGCTCGTAGTATAGTGGCCTTTTCGGCAGTATTTACAGGCCGGTTTTTCCTTACAGTGGGCAGGATTGTGCCCAAATCCAGAACACCTGTAACACTGCGTACGGGCCGAGAACTCCTTGAATCTCGAGACCTTGATACTATTTCCAGCCACCATTACACCGTTCCGGAGGCAGTATTTAGTCTCTTTTTCGGTAGTAACAGCGAAAACGACGGAACTAGTATACTTGCCTATAAGGTCCTTAGAAAGCCATCTAGGCGATCCAACTACCTTAATAGGCTTATTGAAGGTCTCGATTTCCTCTGAAAAGGCTTGTAGGCCTAGTCCTTCAAATACTCGGACGGGGACTCCCTGGGCTACTAGCTTATACCACTTCGTAGGTTCTTGAATTCCTACTACTTGGTACTCAGAAAAGACATGTTTCCACTCGTCTTTCCGGGCTAGTAAGTCTCCGCTAGTAATAACGGTAGGTAGTACCGTTAGTACTATATTGTTTCGAGCTGTTTTTTCAACCTTTACTACTCCGTTTGCCTTGATCGCTAAATTAATGGCGTTGCGGATAGTAAGAGGTTGAATTTCGAAGGTAGCGTTTTTCTCGATCGAAATAACGACTTGGCTGTACTGGGCCTTTGGAATAGCCTTAGACTGGGTCGCAGTCTTGGGCTGTTTCCTTGCCTTTTTCGGGACTGTAGTCCACTGTTCTTACGTGGTGGACTTTGCAGTAGGTTGCGTAGTAGACTTCGCAGTGGGCTGCGTAGTAGACTTTGCAGTGGGCTGCGTAGTAGACTTCGCAGTAGCCTTCGTATTAGGCTTTGCAGTAGACTTTACAGTAGGCTGCGTATTAGCCTGCGTAGTAGTTTTCTCTACTACCTTCTTTGACTTCTTCGAAGTCAAAGGTTGCGAGGGGCGCTGTTCTAGAGCCTTAGAAGCAGCTTGAGCGTAGGATTTAGTAATAGTATTAGCCTGTTTGAGGGCTTTTACTTCTACTTGAAAAGTGGTATTAGCCTTTTTAAGGGCTTCAACCTCTTTTTCTAAGCCTTCGACCCTCTCTAGTAGTTTCTTTATAGTCTTTACTAGTAAGACTTACTCTTGGATTAGGTGCTCGCGAGTAGGGCTAGTACTAGCCTTCCTCTTTTTCCCAGGTATAGAAAAGTTAGTGTGTTGAACACTAGATCGCGAGTATCTCCCTTTCAGGATGGAACCGACTAGGCCACGTCCTACTGTAGTAGGGTAACCAGGGCCCCCGAGGCTAGCACTAAGCCTAGGCTCCCCGAGACTCCCCTGGACGGCCCGTCCCTCTTCTATAGTACTGGAAATCGAGTCCTTTTCCAAGGCTTCCCTTAAGTTAATAGGCCTTCCAGACCTAAAAACAGGGGTAGTGGGCTCGGAAGTAGGTGCCTGCGGTACACCTGTTTGCGTAGGCGTAGGTGTAGTAGGTGTTGCGGGTGTAGGTGTGGGCGCAAGTTCCCGGGGCGTTTGGGTGAGGGCGTCGGGGCTAGAATCCATTTTTAGTGGGGTTTCCGGCTCCTCGGCCCTGTATTCCAGCGGTGTGGAGTGGGTTTGGTGGGTAGGTCACGTGGTGTGAGATTCGAGGTGGCCCGTGCGTAGGGGCTGAAAATTCTGACGGTTGGGTGCCCTCCCAGAGCCACTACTTCTACTACCTCCCACGCCCGCGCAAGGTCTTGCGCGTGCGTGCAGTAGTCGTAGATGTGTAGTGTTTTCCGAGAGGATTCGAATGAAGGTGGTTTCGTAGAGTTTGGACCAAGAACGGCGACTTATAAAGCGTCAAGTCCTTAACTTAGCTAGGTTATAGCTATAAAACGATAGTATTTTACGAGCCCTTTTTATTAGCGCCTTTAGTAACCGGAATATTATCTCTTACGAGTATTACGAGTAAATATATCTATATAGTACTATTCGATAAGTTAGGGATATAGTTAAGGATTCTAAAGCTATCTATAGTCGATATCCTTTCGTCTTCTATATTTCTATTCCTAGTTATATTCGTAATACCTATACAAACTATATATACTATATATACTCTGACTACTCGTTCTTTTTACCGGAAAATAAAGAGTTACTTCTAATTAGTACTATATACGCTATTAACGAGGATTTAGATAAGGGTATTATCTTTACCGATATATCGGGTCGTAAGTACTTCTGTACTAGTAAGGCTCGCTTATATCCTTGCCTTCGCTTTTCCTAAGGGATAGAAATCGATATCTCTATCGAAGATACTATCTTATAGAGCGTCTAAGCTGAGTTCCGTACTTTCCGGCGTTACCGCGATCCTAAAGAAATTACTCGGTTATTCGTAGATATATATCTCCGTTACGTATCTTTTTAACCCTTTCTAATTAGCTAGAGTATAGTATATTAGTTCCTATTCTAGGTTATCTTTCCTTACTCGTAAATATATACCTCGTAAGAATTATATTCGAATTCCTTTAAGTAGAAAAACAGATAATAATAGTCTCTTCAATATATATCGCTCTTTCCTTTCTAGAGTTCCTTCTTTATAACTAATTATATAGAAACTAATAATATAAAATAGCTCTTATATATTATCGAGTTTATATAACCTAGTATTTAATAATATAAAGAAATTCGAATTTATAATAAATAAAGAAAAAACGGTCTAAAATATCTTTTCTTAATATATAATTCTTAATTATTTAATAAAATCTTCTTTTTTATACTTTTTTATAGTAATAAATAAAAACGAACAGGTGCCTTTAAGGGGTCCCCTTCTAAAGCACTTGAACTCGAGGCAGGGCTACTACCTCCAGAAGTCCGATTTAATAGGGCCTGCCTTTCGTATAGCCTACGAACCCTATTATTCCAGTATAACCACCCGATTATAGAGGCTATTACTAGCCCTATAAGGGACGAGTTAGCGGATAGTAGTACAGATACTGCACTCCGGGCGTATATACACCCTAACCGCAAACTACAGCTCCAACTACTAGCCTCGCGCACGCGAGAACTAGTAGATGGAAACTGGAATATCGAGAAAATCAGGACGAAGTGGACAGCTCCTTGGCTCGCTAAGCCTCAGGCTAATATTACTATTTCTAATAGTAGTAAGGCTATAGCGAAAAAGGAATACTTGTCTCTACTTAAGAGCATATCGGAGAACGTATTTGCCGAGAGTATCGCTTTCTATACAGACGGCTCTCAAAGACAAAGCTCGGGTATTAGTAGTAGTACTAATACTACTACTACTACTACTTCCACTACCCCTAGTACTACTACTACAAATGGAGCTGGAGTTTGCGCTCTAGTATCCGGACGTATAGTAAAAACAGGGTGTTGGAACTTAGGCTCGAAAGTAGAGGTAGCTGATGCAGAGCTATTCGCAATAAATAGGGCCCTAGAAATCGCCCTTTCCTTCGAGGAAAAGGACGAGATCTATATTTTTTGCGATAGCCAGGCAGCTATACGCAAGGTGGAGAAAGGCTACTCCTACTATTCGTTCCGCGCAAGGGACTTAGTAGCAAGACTAGCCTCTCGGAGCCAAGTATATATATACTGGGTTCCGAGCCACGTGTAACGGCACTGGCGGACAGCTAGTAGAACTGTGGAGGATAACTGGTGGTACAGCTACTAGTACGAATTAGGACTAAAGTGGGGGATACAACCCCACCTTCCTATAAATAGCTCCGGAGACGCGTTCCTTCGCGCCTTCCCTTTTTACTTCCTTACGTCTGAATCTTAGGCAATAGAATACAGTACTGGCCCGATTACTACGTAATATTCCTATCCGTTATACTATTTAGACGTCGCCTTTTATTACGTCAATCGGAAGACGTTAACTTCCTACGGAATTTGAACGGAAACAAGACTGCCAAGATTAGTAGGGAAGGAACTACTGAATCAGTATAACGCTTAGCAAGACCGGGATCGTGGAACGTTATACTATATCCCTAATTAAGAACTATAGCGCGTTCTAACGATAGATCGCCGGAGATAGGACCTTTCTGCGCTCGGCGCGAGGCTAGGCTCTTCTCGGTTACCTACCTTAAGAACGTCGATAACTACGAGAATAACTAAGATATGACTAACCCTTTCGACGAGGACTCGGAGCCTACTTTCGAGATACCGAATAAGAATAAGGGTAAGGATATCGATAGCGACGCCCTTATACGTATCTAGGCCCAGAAGCAAGTCCGCTTTAGCCTCTTCGATTTCGATAAGAACTTCCCAAAGACGAAAGCTCCTACCGAGGTTCATTACCGCGCTTCTTACCGCTTTTCTTTTCCGATTTACGAGTAAGGATAGACCGTTACTACCAATCGCGACGAAGACCTTAATCTAGACCCGATTTACGTCTTTCCTAGCTATAACGGTCAAATCTCTTACTACGACTATAAAAACATAATCCAAGCTCAGTTCGACGATTACCGGTATAAATTTAGTATCGCCGATATTAATTCCGACGCCGTATAGAAGATTGAGAAGTACGCCGAGATATTCGTCTACAACGGAGTTATTACGTTCCTTTTCGTCCCCTTGATAGAGAAGGGCCAAGCCTATTTCAAGTTTACCGGGCGCCTGGATTTCAATACCTAGATAAAGCTCGTAACGAAGAACCCTAAAGCTATATTCCAGGAGATAAAGCTCCGGATATTTATAGCCGCCGGTTATAAGGATCTGGCCGACTAGCTTTATACGGTCGCCCATCTATAGGACGCGAATCTAGCTACGTTATATAGCTAGGCCGATAACTTCGGCTAGAAGCTAGTAACCTCTTATAACCCGGATAATAAAATAATAAACCGCTTAATAGAAAAGGTACGCGTTCGTAGGAATGAGATCGAGGAACTCGAACGCGCTATTGCTACGATAGTTCGTAAGAACTAGCGGCTCGAGGATAAAGTAGCCGCGCGAGCTCCCGTAGTACCCCTACCCCCTAACGAGAATACTCGCTCCCGATAGGATATCCCTTTCTCGTAACGTACCGAATAGACTACCCGTATATATAAGACGACTACTTTAGAGCGCTATTAGCAAAGCTATAAGATCGATATTCCTATATTCTAAGATAATAAGGATAACAAACTCGAGTTCGACGAGTAGTATAAAATTATCCTCGATAAGTTAGAGGGTAACAAAGATTACTTCTCCGACGACGCTTCGAAGTTTATCTATATTAAGAGCTGTTTCCAAGGCAAGGTATCTAAGGCCCTCTATCCTTATATCCGTAATACCGATACGGACCGCCTTACTACGTCCGACGAACTCCTTAACCATTTCTATAACGAGTATTACGATACTTATATAGATAAAGCCGTATTCGACGACTATACCGACCTGAAAATAGAGCCTAGAGACGATTTCTTTAGCTTTAAGAAGGATTTCGTCTATATAACCCGATAGGTAAAGCTACTCCGCTCCCAGTAGAAAGCTAACTTCGATTACAAGCTATTACGTACTTTAAGTAATAAGATAGCTCGAGACTATCTCGACCTTATAATTGACTTCTATAAGTACGCTACTATTGCTAGTTAGCTCGCTATAAACTACAAACGCGTATAGTAGGTTTATAAGGATAAGGATAAGAAGGATACTAAGAAATCCGATAACGGAAGAGCCTCTTCCGGTACGTTACGTAACGGTCGCGGTTAGAATAACCGCTCGATCGCTAAGAAGGAGGATAAGGCCCCCGCTTCTACTACAAACGTATCGATATAACGTCGTAAGCTTACCGAGGAAGAGGTCAAGTAATATATTAAGAACGGCCGTTGTTTCAACTACTATAAAACTAGATATATATCGAGGGACTGTCCTAAGAAGAATGCCGCTATTCAGGCTATTATTAAGAAGTACGTTAATAGCGACTATCGCTTAAAAGACAAAGAGAAGACGAAGGTAATAAAGGACAAAGAACTCTCCGACTCCGAGAATAGTAGTTCTTCCGATTCGGAAAACTAGTTACTTTAAGGAAATTTGACTTTATCCTAAAGATGATATTAGAATATAGCAAACAAGGCTAGATTACTAATTTAGAGGATTTCGTTAAAGGCCTCCTAGAAGGACGCTTATTAGAAGCCTCCTATAGTATAGCCTATAATAAAAAATCAGTCTTAACTATATACGTATTACTAACCTATATAAAAAAAGTATCGTAAAGGAGTTCGCTGTTTCGGACATTGCCAATCGAAATCGCGAGATAATCCAAATCTGACGCCGGAATTGAATCCGGCGACGCCGTTTACCCTACGCTACGTACCTGCATCGATCGCGCAACGACGACGCAGTATACAATAGCGGATCCGATAGTCGTCGACGCGGGAACGCGTAGCATCGCTCAGAGCCGCCACCACCCGCAAGCCGGCAGAAGCGCGCACGGACCACCCCCAGCGGACGTAACGCAGACGCGCAACGAGGACGGGAGGCAGTAGACGGATACTATCGATAAGCTAATAAAGACAATCGCAGGCTTAGTGATCCCAAGCAAGGAAGAGGAGGTAGTAGAGGCGGCGAAGGACGTAATAGGGGAGATACTCGACGAGGCGAGGCAGATAGCCACGCGCGATACAAACGAAAAACAGGTCGAAAGGTGTCCAGGGGGCGTTCTTATACCGAGCGAGACAGACGAGATAATCAAGAGGACGGTCAAGGAGACGATCGCAGAACTAGGCGGCGTACCTACAGTAGTAAACGCCCCCCGATAGACATAGGCCCAGGCGGCGAGCGCGGGTACCGGTACCGGCGTCCCGGAATGGGAGCCGCGGTTAGTCGTCCCGGCTAGAAACGCGAGGGAAGTGATTGTCCGAGCGAAGGACGCTACGCCCGATATTCGCAACCGGGCAGCAAAGGATACACTCGAAGCGATCAACAAGGCGATCGGGAGCGACGCGGCAGTTGCCGCGCGGAGGATGCCGAGCGGCGATATAGTCGTTACCTTCCGCGACGCGGCAGACAAACATACGAAGGGACAATAGGTATAGGACGCGTTTGGACTAGCAGCCCAGGTAACCCGGCGCGAGTACGCTATACTCGTAAAGGGAGTACCGACGGGACCGCTAAGAACAGCCCAGAACCTCCTCTAGGAACTGCAGGATAAGAATGGCAAAGCGATTACGAGGGCTAAACCGATGTTCCGCAAGAATACGGGCAACCCTCGTGCATCGTTGGTTGTACACCTGAATAATATAGAAGCAGCCAAGGTCCTCTATAACGAAGGACTGATCTGGGAAACCCAAATCTTCTACTACGAGCCGTACGCGACGGAACTACAGTTCCGCCAGTACTACAAGTACTACGGCCTTGGCCACATTACACGGTACTATTCGAAACAGGCGCGTTACGGCTACTGTACTGAAGCGGCGCATCGGGACGGCGAGGCGAGCTACCCCCAGAAGGGGCCCAACGGAAGGAAGCAGTACGTCAACTACGGAGGTAGGCACGGGTCGTAGGAACGAAGTTGCCCAATAGCGAAGGCGTACCGTACGAAGATCGAGGAGTCGTACCAGCACCGGCCGAGGCAGTTCGTAGTAACTGGAAGCGGGTCGACAGTCCCGTCGTCTGGCATAGCGAGCAGTTACGGCGACGAGACCACGCCGAGCGAGGAAGGAGGCTGGCAGGTACTACGGTAGCGCAAGAGGCGGGCACCGGGAACGCCGCCGCCGCCCCCTCGTACGAGAGGTAGACCGCGGGCGGATCAACTCCCGATACAGCCAGCCCCCGGAGTCACGCCCATCTCGTAGCTTCTATAGCGGCAAGGCAGCAAAGCGGCCCAGACGCAGCAGCCGGCTAGTACCTAGTAATAATACTAAGTATCGTCTACTGGAATACGGCAAGAAGTAAGGCGCCGACGGCAGTAGCGCTCGAAGATAGGGAAGAGTACGACGTTATCGCGATACAGGAGCCGTAGATCAATCCGCAGCTCCGGATAACATACTACCCGAGCGGGGGTCGATACTACAGAGTGTACGGAAGTGGAAGAGCGGCGCTATATGTATACAAGCGTTATGCGGTAACGGCGTAGGAACAGCGGACGGGACAGGACTGGTATAGCATTATATTCGGACGAGGGGATACGGCGGTAACGGTCTAGTTAATATACTCACCGATCCGGACGAACCAATAGTAGGCCAGCCCGATCCACCAGCTGAGAGCAATAGAGCTGCAAGGTCGGAACATCCTTATCGGGGACTTCAACCTTCATCACCCCTTCTAGGACAAGGAGGGTAGGGAGTCTAGAGGGGTAGGGGGACCTCTTACTGTTGGCCGAACAATGGAGACTCTACTTCGCTATACCGTGGGGAGAACTAACTCGAACGAAGAGAGGTGACCGCGATTCGACAATAGACCTGGCGTGGGCAACAGAAGGGACTCGCGTGGAATTTCTAGGGGATCTGGGTTATGCGGGATCCGATTATCACGTATAGCTTGTCAAGTACTACGACGACGGGCCGCGCCCAAGCCGTAGCAAGGCCAAAGGATGGAACTGGAAGAAGCTCGACAAGGGACTTGCTAGGGCGGGGGCCGTAAACGTGCGACTTCCCCTGGACATCCAAACGGAGGAGCAGATCGACGCCGCGGCGGACTCACTAGTAGAACAGCTCACGAGGATCGCGGAACTTGCGGCACCGAGAAAGAAGACGAGTACGGGACGCAGGGCAGGATAGTAGAGCGAAGCGGTCGAAGTAACCGTAACGGAAGCCAAGGCGGCGAGACGACGGTATCGCACGATACCGTCCAGATACACGTAGGAAAACCTACAAGGGGTATACTGCCGACAGAGGAGGGTGATCAAGCAGGCGTAAGCGAAATACTGGCGACGCCTAGTTGCCGAGGCCTCTTCCGACAACTCAGCGATTTGGAGACTTGAGAGATGGGCGCGGCTGAGGAGCTACGTTACACCAGAAGCGTCGACGATTCCGCTACTTCGGAGAGACGCACCCGAGGCCCACCCGGCGACAACATATGCGGAGAAGACCCGGGTCTTAGCCGAGAGATTCTTCCCTAACCGGGGCGCGGACCTGTCGGATATTGCAGAGGACGCTCCCTATAGCGAGTCCGTACGGATCGAAAGGATAGCGAGCGCTGAAGACGTTGCGGAGATACTACGGGACACGGGCGCGTGGAGAGCGCCTGGAACAGATGACAACCTCCCAGTCGGATACCTCAAAGCCTGCGGTGAACCGGTAGCAGAGGCGATCGCACGGCTCGCCGACGCGAGTTTCGCGCTCGCCTACTTCCCTCGACGGTTCCGCAAAGCGGGGGTAGTAGTACTCCGCAAACCCGGAAAGACGACCGACTAGTACTAGACGGCAGGCGGATACCGCCCGATCGCACTCCTTAGTACGATCGGGAAGGTTATCGAGGTACTGATGGGACGCCGCGTGGCGCGAGTTGCGGAAGAGAACGGGCTCTTGCCGGACGGACAGATAGGCAACCGCCCCGGACGATCAACGGAGGTAGCGATACGATTTGTTACAGACGCCGTACGAACCGCGTGGCGGGAAGGAGGAGTCGCTTCGCTACTCCAGCTAGACATCAAGGGCGCGTTCGACACGGTTAACTATACCAGAATAGTAGATACGCTCCGCGGCCTCGGCTACCCGCGCTGGATCGTATCGTAGATCCGGAGCTACCTGACGGACAGGACAGTCCAACTACACTTTGACGGAGAAACGTCAACGCCGATCGACCTCCGGGCTGGAGTCCCTCAGGGCTCGCCCCTCTTACCGATCCTATTTCTTCTCTATATCGCGTCGTTATACCAGGTACTCGTACGGAGCCCTAACCTCCTAGTCGTAAGATTTGCAGACGATACAAACCTGATGGCGTTCAGCCGTAACAAAGCGGACAACTGCTACCAACTTTAGGAGGCGTAGGAGACGTACTAGCGGTAGGCGGTAACTAGGGGGATGGAGTTCGCTCCCGAAAAGAGCGAACTCCTCTACTTCAGCCGCGCTTACGCAGCCCCGTAACGACGAATCCGCTTAGGGACAACCGAGATTACGCCAATCGTATCCGCGCGGTTCTTAGGAGTTTGGCTAGACCGGAAGCTCCGATAGCGAGCCCACCTGAAGCAGATCAACAGGAAGCTAGCGATACAGTAGCTGGCCCTTAGCAAGCTCGCAAAGTCGGCTTAGGGATACAACCTTACGCGAACGAGGGAGATCTACACTAAGGTAATCCGGAGCGCCATCTCGTACGGAGCTTCCGCGTAGCACCTACCGACGATAGACAAGCAGCAAGGAATCGCGAAGAAACTCTACGGGGCGCAGTCAAAGAGCCTCAGGATCGTAGCTAGGGCCTACAAGGCTATACCCATTAGAAGCCTAGAAGTCGAGACGGCGGTACCGCTTATCGACCTCTACCTCAACAAGCGACTAACCGACTTCGAAGCCCGACTCTATAGTTCAGGTAAGGCCGCGCAAATCCGTAACGCGTACGTAGCGATAGCGTCGAGACTTCGTTCCCAGCGGCGCCGGCGAACGACGGGCGACAGGGACGAACCGCGGACTGGATGGGGAGGCGAGAGATCCGGGGCATAGGCCGAAGCGTAGTACAACGAGCTCGAGACTAGAGATACTCTCCGACGGGACTGGGAGACGCGATGGAACCTGGAACTCGCTAGGGCGACGACGAGACGACCGGGACGCATAACGCAGCCGGCTAACAGCCCGGACTTCGACGGCGCGCTCCGGAAGCACAGAACGCTGCGGAAGCACGAGAGCTCGCTCCTGGTCCAGATACGGACCGGGAAGGTAGGCCTACGGGCGTTCCTCTTCGAGCGACGGGTTCCGGACGTATGGACGCCGCTCTGCCAGTGCGGCCAAGCGAGGGAGACGCCTCTCCATCTGACGGTGTTCTGTAGCGAGCTGCGGAACGAGAGACGCGCACTGGAGCGAGCCGTATGTCACGGCGCCGAGGCCGCAGGAAATTGACCCACGTGACCCTATCACGTGGCGGACCCAGTGCGGACCCGCGACAAAGAAATATCTTTTACGTTGATTCTGTCCATTATGTTTTGTAGCTCTTCGAGCTACGTCCTGTCATTCAGCCTGCCCGCAACCACGGGATCGAGTCTGTCCATAGCAAATATTATCTCATAAGCCTTACTCTGCTCCCTGCCTGACACTCCCGTGACATTACGTAGCTCCTACCCCTACCGCCATTACTACTGCTGCAATGGCGAACCGCCCGCTACCACCGTTCCTACCGGAAGACGACGAGTCCTTTGCCGCCCACGTGATTGGCCACATTTCCCAATGGTACGAGTATTTCCGCCTCGCTTACGACTACATCGCCCGGAAGGAGACCGACGACCAGGAAGTCTACGCCAAGATCGAACAGCAAGGCCAGAGGATTTTGGAACTAGAAGAGGAAACCCAGCGCCTACAGAAGGAGCTAACGAGCTCCAACGCAGTCGTCAACTATCAGGAAAAGGAACTGGATAAGCTCCGGGATCTTCTTATCGAAGCCAAAGCAGGACGAGCCCTCGCCGAACACCGAGCTAAGTCGCAGACCGCTACCGTAACCGTACCGGCACTCGTCACTACTCCCGGAACCAACACCCCCGTCGACACACAGTCAAATGGCTCCCACCGCCTGTCCGAGAGACTCCCTGACCCGGACAAGTTCGAAGGAGAACGCAAGGATCTACGCCGTTTCGTCTCCCAGATACACGAGAAGATGAAGGCTAATCGCGACCGCTTCCCCACACGCCAGAGCCGTATGGCCTACGTCACCAACCGGCTGAAGGGCCCTGCCTATGCCCAGATCCTCCCGCACGTCAAGGAAGGCGTCTGTCAGCTTTCTGACTACGACAAGATCCTGGACCAGCTGGACCGCGCCTTTGGAGACCCGAACCTCGTCAACAATGCCCGAAACGATCTCTTCCGCCTGCGCCAGTCAAACAAGGACTTCAGCACGTTCTTCGCTGAATTCCAGCGCCTCGCCCTCGAGGGACAGATGTCCGAAGAAGCCCTACCGACGCTCCTGGAACAAGCCATCTCCCGGGAACTGCGCAGTATGCTGCTTCACCACGAGCCGCCCAGTCGGGAATACCACCAGTACGCCGCCTTCCTGCAGAATCTAGAAAACCGCCGTCAACGCTTTAACCAACCCATGCTGACCCCCGGAAGATCTTACACCGCCGCGGCCCCGAGCGCCAACCGGCCGCGGACCACCTCCCCACCCGCGAAGGGACCGGAGACGAGGGCCGAACACGGCGAGCCCATGGACCTCAGCACGCAGCGAGGGTCACGGTTCGTCCCTGGGAGCCGACGAGAGAGAGGAGAATGCTTCCGTTGCGGTTCAAAGAGCCACCGCGTTGCCGATTGCCCCCACCCCGATACTCGCGCCCGCCTGCAAGCCAGAGTGGCCCGTCCCGGATCCCCCGCCGGCTCGTCCTCGTCCAGATCCCGCAGCCCGCGGCCGAGCATTGAGGTCTCGGTAAACGGAGCGAGCCTGCGTTAAGTCGCACACAGGCTCCTACAGAGCGCACAACACGTCACCAACCGAACCGCGCACCAAGAACGTTGAGGATCTCTGCTGCCGCCGCCAAGGGTCTCTCGGTCCGCGAAGAAGAGGATATGAGATCCCACCTGATGATATTACCCGTCACCCTGGAATTAGAAGACCGGAAACTGCCCACCTATGCCCTAGCCGATTCTGGCGCCGAAGGAAAGGGATTTGTTGACCTGAGCTGGGCCGAGAGCCACGAGCTTCCACTGAAGAAACTGAAGAGACCGTTTGCCCTGGAGGTCTTTGACGGCCGAGAATCCGAGAGTGGGAAGGTCACCCACTATGTCACCACCAGCCTGAGGATTGAGGACCACTTTGAGAAAGAGATTAGACTATACGTCACGCAGCTAGCGTATTACCCCGTCATATTAGGAATGCCATGGCTAAAGGAACACGACCCGAGGGTCGGGTTCGCCAGCCATACCTTCACCTTTGACAGCCGGTACTGCCAGAAGAACTGCAACACCCCGGCCCGCCCGTCCAAGATCAGAGCATTGCACGACGTGCCGAGAAGAGACCGCCCGAGCTACCTACCGCCCCGTCCCACCGGACTAGAACACATGGATATCGCGAGAGTTTCTACGCGAGCCTGCTCAGCGTACGCCCGAAGGAACTACCAGATGTTTTCTGTCACTATAGAGGACATTGAACAACAGCTTAGCCAACACGACGCACCGGACCTGGACGAACTACTGCCACCAGAGCTTCGAGACTTCCGTGACGTCTTTTCCCCGAAGGAAGCAGACAAACTACCGCCACACCGTCCGTACGACCACGAGATCAAGCTTATTGAGGGAGCGACACCGCCCTTTGGACCTCTATACCCGATGTCCCGCGACGAGCTGAGGGCCCTTAAGGAATGGCTTGAGGATAACCTGAAGAAGGGCTTCATCCGACCCAGCTCGTCTCCTGCTGCCTCACCAGTACTCTTCGTCAAGAAACCAGGAGGAGGACTCCGCTTCTGTGTGGACTACCGTGCGCTGAACAACATCTCCGTTAAGGACCGCTACCCCCTGCCGCTAACGAAGGAATCCCTCAGTAACCTGAAAGGGATGATGTACTACACGAAGATCGATATTATCTCTGCGTTCAACAACATCCGCATTAAGGAAGGACAAGAATACCTAACGGCTTTCCGTACCCGATTCGGCCTATTTGAGTCACTCGTTATGCCGTTCGGCCTGACCGCAGCGCCAGCAACCTTCCAGAGGTTTATTAACGACACCCTACGAGAATACCTAGACGTTTTCTGCACAGCCTACCTAGATGATATCCTAATTTACAGTCGCACGAGAAAGGAGCACGTCGCTCACGTAAGGAGGGTCCTCGTGGCCCTGCGAGAAGCCGGCTTGTACGCCAAAATCCAGAAGTGCGAGTTCTTCCAGGATAAGACCACCTTCCTCGGAGTGATCGTAGGCCGAGAAGGAATCCAAATGGACCCGAAGAAGATCGAGACGATCGTCAACTGGAAAACGCCCGCCTGCCTGACCGATGTGCAAGCCTTTATCGGCTTCGGGAACTTCTACCGACGCTTCATCCAAGGGTTCTCGAATATCATCGCCCCGCTAGTCAACCTCACTAAGAAGGGGGTGAAGTTCAACTGGGATAAGAACTGCGAAGACGCATTCAACCGACTGAAGACTGCTTTCACGACCGCTCCCGTCCTGGCCCCGTTCGATTGGGAAAGAGAGATTATCTTGGAAACCGACGCTTCCGATTTCGTGTCGGCCGGTGTGCTATCGCAGTACGGCGATGACGGCATTTTACGGCCTGTTGCCTTCTTCTCAAAGAAGCACTCAGTAACGGAGTGCAACTACGAGATCTACGATAAGGAGCTCCTGGCAATTATTCGCTGTTTCGAGGAATGGCGCCCGGAACTGGAGGGAACGAGCTCCCCGATCAAGGTCATCACAGACCACCGGAACCTAAAATACTTCACAACGACGAAACTCCTGAACCGCAGACAGGCCCGCTGGTCCGAATTCCTCTCCAGGTTCAACTTCAAGATCACTTACCGTCCCGGCAAACAAGGAGCGAAGCCTGACGCTCTGACCAGGAGGTCAGAGGACCTCCCGAAGGAGGGAGATGAGCGCCTCCTACACCAGAGCCAGGTAGTACTGAAGAGTCACAACTTCGAGGAACCAGTACAGCTAAGAGCCACGACGCGCTCAAGCACAAGGAGACCAGAGACCGCAGCTACGGAACCAGACCCTGAACCAGTCCGCCCCGTCCGCTTACGAGAGAGAACTGCTCCGTTACTGCCCCCACCGGTGAAAGCACTGTTCGAACAAGGGTACGAGTCCGACGAAGTACTACGGTCTATACTGAAGGCCTTAGAGGAGAACCACGCCCGCCACCCGCGTATCACCCTGGCCGAGTGTGAGAACAGACACGGATACCTGTACTATCGAGACCGGCTGTACGTCCCTGAACATCAAGAGCTGCTCGCTGAGCTTGTACGCTCGTACCACGAGAGCCCGGTCACCGGACATATGGGCCGAGCGAGAACCTACGAGGCCATTTCGAGAGAATACTACTGGCCGGGTATACTATCCTATATCGAGCGATGGGTCAGAAACTGCCACACCTGTAAGCGAATCACCGTCTCCAGAGAAGCACGCCAGGGGGTACTCAAGCCCCTACCGATCCCCGACCGAGCCTGGCAGGATATCTCCATGGACTTCATCACACAACTGCCCGAAAGCGATGGGTACGACGCGATCCTTGTCGTAGTGGACCGTCTGACGAAGATGAAGCACTTTATAGCTTGTAAAGGAACCTGTGATGCCGAGGAAGTCGCCCGCCTGTACACGAAGCATGTCTGGAAGATCCACGGCCTCCCTAAGACAATTGTTTCCGACCGCGGAGCCCAATTCGTGTCCGCGTTCTGGAGGCACCTGATCCGCCGCCTAGGAATCCAAGCCCTGCTATCGACTGCATACCACCCGGAGACAGATGGCCAGACCGAGATCGCGAACGCTTTCCTGGAACAGTACTTGCGTGGTCAAGTCTCTTACCTCCAAGACGACTGGTCGAGATGGCTGCCCCTTGCCGAGTTCGCCCTGAACAACGCCATCAACGAGAGCACCGGCACGACACCGTTCTTCGCCAATTACGGCTTCCACCCCCGCCTGGGATTCGAACCTGTACAGCCTGGACCACGGCGCGCCGCTCGCGACTCCGAGGAGTTGGTCCTGAAGATGAAAACGATCCACGAGTACCTGCAATCCGAGATCTGCCTTGCCCAAGCCCGCCAGGAGGAATACGCCAACCGGAAAAGGAGACCTGCCCGCCGTTACCAAGAAGGCCAGGAAGTATGGCTAGACGCCCGCCATATCAAGACCGGCCGCCCGCAGAAGAAGCTCGACTGGAAACTACTCGGACCGTTCAGGATCACCGAAGTCGTCAGCCCGTATGCCTACCGCCTGGAACTGCCTGCGTCTATGAGGATACACCCTGTCTTCCATGTCAGCCTGCTCCGGCCCGCTGCCACCGATCCCTTGCCTGGCCAGCGCCACGCCCCTCCCCCTCCAGTAGAGGTGGATGGCATCGAAGAATTCGAGGTCGAGGACATCCTGGACTCCCGTTGGGAGAGGAGAGGCCGGGGTCGCCCTCGGTTGAAGTACACTGTCAAGTGGGTTGGATACGACGATCCCACCGAAGCACCCGCCGAGCACCTGGAGAACGCACAGGAGATCGTCCGCAACTTTCACCGCCGGTACCCGAACAAGCCTAGACCGTAACCGCGTCGTCGGAGCTCCGCCCTAGAGGAGGGGAGTACTGTCACGGCGCCGAGGCCGCAGGAAATTGACCCACGTGACCCTATCACGTGGCGGACCCAGTGCGGACCCGCGACAAAGAAATATCTTTTACGTTGATTCTGTCCATTATGTTTTGTAGCTCTTCGAGCTACGTCCTGTCATTCAGCCTGCCCGCAACCACGGGATCGAGTCTGTCCATAGCAAATATTATCTCATAAGCCTTACTCTGCTCCCTGCCTGACACTCCCGTGACACCGTAAGCCCTAGGGCACTCCGCACGAGCAGAGACTTCGCGGCGCTAACGGCGGGCCCGGCCACGGCAGGGGCCGTCGTCAAGTGGCTCCTCAGCCTCCGGAGGTTCCCGGAGTTCAGGCTCGCAGAAGAGATCGCGAGGGAGGACGAGATGACCCAGGAGGGGGCGGAGGAGTAGGAGCGCCGGGTGTACAGGGGTGGATGGTATTTGGGGGTTGGCCATGGGATCACTAAGCTGGCGGTGGTGAGACCCCAGTATAGCAAGGCCGAGAACGTGCAGTCGCCGCAGATTGCGGCCAGAGCGTTGTACGTAGGTTTTAGTCCAACTTCGGTAAGGTTTCCTATGTAAATAGACAGGTAGAGGTACCGAATGCCCTCCGGGCACATCGGCGTATAAGTAATAATAATAATAATATATATCTTTCTATTTATTAATTATCTATCGTCAATACTTACTTAAACCGTATCTTAATTATTAAGATACCGCTAGTAAATTATCACTTTATTACTATAATTAAGGTGTAAATGAAGAATACTTTTTATATAACTTACCTTAGGACTATTATTATTATTATTACTTATACTCCGGTATGCCCGGTGGGCATTCGGTACCTCTACCTATTCTATTATATAGGAAACCTTACGCAAGCTGGACTAAAACCTACGTACAATAATATACCGCGAAGCGCGGTCGATAATACGTTTTCGGCCCTACTAGATTGGGATCTTACTACCGCTAGCTTAGTAATCCTAATATACCTCCTTCGCTCTTCCTCCCTCTAGCTCCCTAGTTACGCCTCCGGCGTACCGTCCCTTGCCTATTCTATCTTGTTTTCCCTTACGATTTCTTCGGCGAGCCTGAATTCCGGGAACCGCCGGAGGCTAAAGAGCTATCTAACGACGGTTCTAGCCGTAGCTATATCTAACGTTAACGTCGCGAAATCCTTACTCGTCTGTAGCGCCCTAGGTCTTACGGCCTACTCGAGTTTACGTCTTTCGCCCTATAGTTCGTTACAAAATACCGTTAAGTAAAGTAGCGTCTCTCGTACCCTACCGTACTAATAGAGGGGTATCTAGACGTCCGGGACGTATTACTCGAAAAAGAATACTCTTAGGCCTATTTTCCCTATCCGTATCTAGATTAGGAGTAAGCTCTTGTATTTCCGGAACGACTTATATTTCTAAAGTACTTTATTAAAGTCCGGGTTATCGGCTAGTTATATTACCTTTTCTCGTCGTTATATCGTTACCCGGGCGAGTTTTTGGCGCTAACGCGTTTCCTAGTCCCGTTTGAGTGCTTTATCGCTACTAAGTTCGCCGTACTACTTCTAGGTCTACTCCCCGGACCGCTTACCGCTTTAGCCGTTCCGTAGTTGCTCCTAGTTATTCGTCTCCTATCGCCGTTAGTAGTAGCCGCGGAGTTGTATTACTATCGCCGCGTACGTATCCCGGATCTGCGCCGTTCTCCCTATATCCTACAGCCGGGTTTCGAAATCGGCTAGCCTTTTATTGAAGTAGAAGTCGATAAGTAGGACTGCCGATTCGGTTTCTAGGCTTTTGACTAGCGTAACTCTATACGTCCCTACTACGATCCTTAGGCTTTTCGATTGCGCCGGGTAGAGTTTCCTCGCGATCCCTTACTATTTATCTGTTGTTAGTATATACTATACGGCCGCTCTATAAGTAATAGCGCTACGGATTACTTTCGTATAGATCTCTTTTGCCCGGATAAGACTATATCTTTACGTCGATTTCGCGAGTTTATTTAGTATAAGTTACTATATCGCAAGTTTCTTATTAATTTGCTTAAGCTAGGTACGCTACCGGAGTTTCCGGTCTAGCTAGATACCGAAGAATCTTAAGGACTCGATTAGCACGATTTCGGCTGTCTTTAGGCGAACTCCTTATCGCGGGGCCGTATAGATACAGCTGAAGTAAAGAAGCTCACTCTTTTTAGGAACGAAATCTATTCTCCTTATCGCTACCTACCGTTAGTATACCTCCTACGCGTTTTGGAATTGGTAGTAGTTATTTGCTTCGTTTCGGCCGAATATTATAAGGTTCGTATCGTCTACAAATCCTATTACTAGGAGACTCGGGTCTTACGTAAGCGCTTAGTAAAGAGAGGCGATATAGAGTAAGAATAGGATAAGCGATAGCGGCGATCCTTATAGAACGCCGGCCTTGAGATTAATCGGTACTGATACCTCTCTATTAAAGTATAGCCGTACGGTCCGCTCTATTAAGTAACTACGGACTTACAACGTAACCTATCGTAGGTATCCTAGGTTTCGGAGCGTATCGATTAACCTTGTATAGTTAACTATATTAAAAGCGCTTTTGATATCTAGTTAGAGGAGCGTTGCTATTCCTCTTTCCCGTTACGAAATTTTTACTGTATCTATAACGAACCGTATCAAGGAAGAATTATAAGTACGGCGCCTAACTCGGCCATTTTTGGTCTAAAATGTACGAAACCACCTGCAATCAATAGCCCTCGGAAAGCTCTACACAACTACGCCCACTGTACTCGCGCGCAAACCTTTGCGCGCGGTCAAAACGATGGTCCAGAGTCCGCAAGACTGCGGCTCGGCCGCGAGAGAATTTTTCTCTCGCGGGGCGCTCGGGCCACCCACCCCCCTTTTTTCAGCCTCGAAAATCCAGCCTTGCACCACAATTACAGCCACAAATACAGCCACAAATACAGCCACACCCACACTTACACGCCATTCTCCTACCTTTGCCCAAGCTCTCGCAAAGGCACTTTCAAAGGAGAAAGCCTACGCGCAACCTACACCTACGCAACCTACAGCTGTAGGGCTCTTACAGCAAGCAATTCAACTGGTCACGGAAGCTAATCAACGTACGGAATACGACCTTAGCGGAGTCCTCTCCTTTTTGAAGAATCGGATGAGGAACGTTGCCCGGCTCGAAGGTCCAGCTCCCACTGCGGCTCCGGCTCCCACTGCGGCTCCGGCTCCCACTCCGGCTGCCACTGCGGCTGCCACTGCGGCTGCCACTGCGGCTCCCACTGCGGCTCCCACTGCGGCTCCCACTGCGGCTGCCACTGCGGCTCCCACTGCGGCTGCCACTGCGGCTCCCACTGCGGCTCCCACTGCGGCTGCCACTGCGGCTCCCACTGCGGCTCCCGAGGAGAGGGAAGTCGAGATGGAGGATGCCGGGGAGTATACAGAACTCGAAGACCTCGCTCAAAACGCGAGAATACAAACACCCCCTATTCAAGGAACCCAGAGAGCCCCTGTTCAAGGACTCTCTACTACTACTACTACTACTACTACTACTACTACGAAAAACGAAAAAATACTAGTCTTACGACTACGGACCGGACCTATTCCGCTACTCGATCCGCGTATTCTACGGGATCGAGTTAACGAAGCAGTCAAAAATACAGCACTCGCAACTATCCAGATTTCAACGCGGAATAACCTCGTATTAACTAGTACGCAAGGTTTCACCGCAGACTTCCTACTCTATAGAGCTGATATTTGGAAGCCAGTCTTTCTTAAGGCTGGATTCCAAGTAGAAGCCGTAGAGAAGCCGGGCTCGTGGGTGAAATTAGTAGCCCACGGAGTCCCTACTACGGAATTCGACTCTTTCGCAAGAGAGATTCACCTATTTAATTCGACCCGGATCCTTGGAAAACCGAGGTGGCTAGTACGGCCTAAAGAAGGCCAAAACGCTGCTTCGGTAGTATTTTCGGTTAGCCCGGAGACTTCTATTCCAAGGAGCCTTATTTTTGGAGGACAAAGGCTAAAAGTCGTACAATATACGATCCGAAGGCCTTGAAAGAGATCCTCGAGTGGAGTACGGAGTCTTATTTAACTACCCCTTTATAGGGGTTCAAGGTTAGTAGGGTTCCTACTCTATTCGAGATAAAAAGACAACGAAAGGCACAAAAACAGCGAAGACGGTGGGATACACGCTCACTACAGATTGGATTTTCCTATTATTCTATAATAGTTTACTACTTATAGTGGTTTACTACTTACTTTCTATACTTTTCTCCGTTTATACGGGAAAAGGCTTTACTATACTCCGTTCCTCGATTTTATCGAGCAAAAGGAGGAGGTGTATATAGTGTCATAATCCGTAGGATTCCATACACTTATTGATTTAAAAAAAAAAAAAAAAAAAACGAACCGTATCGCTACTTCTATAGATCTCCCCGGGCGATTTCCTATCTGCCCGTCGGGCAGGAGCCCGTTCTCCTCCGTTACCTATACTATACGGCGCCTAATTAGTACCTCGATAACCTTTCCGATCGTACTAAAGAACGCAATCGGGCGGTATCCGCCCGCCGTTTAGTACTAGTCCGTTGTTTTTCCGGGTTTGTAGAATACTACTATTCTCGCTACTTTGAATCGTCGAGGGAAGTAAAAGAGCGTAAAGCTCGTAGAAACGAGTATAGCGATCGCTTCCGCTACCGGCCTACCGTAAGCCTTAAAAAATCCGACGGGGAGGTTGTCTTCTATTCCTAATACCTTTTACGCCCCTATATCTCGTAATACCTTCGTTACCTCTTCCGCGCTAACCGTCTTCTCAATTAGTATTAGCTTGCTATAAGCCGCTTCTTTTGCGATATCTAAGAAGTCCGTTTCGCGGTTAGGAAAGAACCTCTTTGCGAAGACCCGGGCCTTTTCTATATATTCTATAGCTAGCTAAGCGCCGGGCGCGTTACTCCTAAGTAGCGGGATCGTTAACGCCTCTAGCGGGACGTAGCTCCTGAATCTTGCCTATCTTTCTAGCCTCTAAATCGACGAGTTATCGTTTGAAGTTTCGGCTATTAGACGCTACTAGTATTTCGTTTGCCTACTTGATTACCTTCTTCTGTTAGGAGTAAGCTCCTTATAGACTTTCCTATATATACCGGGATAGTACTACCCGGTATCGCCTCTTCGCCGCTTTAGCCTCGGCTACCGTCCCTTCGATCTCTTCGCTCTACTACCCTACTTTACGTCTTATACCTATCTTTTTCTTCGGCGCCGCTAATTCCGCAATCCTCGTAAGCTATCTTACGAGCGAATCTGTTACCCTATCTATCTTTTCTTCTATCGAGAAATCTTATAGGAGCTCTACGTTTATAGCCTCCGCCGTAGCGAGCCCCCTATCGAGTTTCTTCCAGTTCCAGCCTTTACTAGTATTACGTCCCAGCTACGGCCCTCTTCCGTTGTACCGGATAAGCTACGTATAGTAATCAGAGCTAGTATAGCTTAGATCTCCATAGAACTCTATCCGGCTACTATCTATAGCCTACGCTAGATCGATCGTCGAGTTACGGTCTCCCCGTTTCGTTCTAGTCGGCTCTTTTTACGGGGTAACGAGATAAAGGTTCTAGCGTTTAGCGAGCTCTAGTAGGTCCCCTACCTCCCGGGACTCCCTACCCTCTTTATCCTAGAAGGGGTAGTAGAAGTTGAAGTCTCCGACGAGGATATTGCGGCCTCTCGGTTCTATCGATCTCAACTCGTAGATCGGGCTGACCTACTATTCGGTCGCGACCCTAATTAGTAAGTATATCGACCAGACTATAATCGCTTCGCCTCCGTAGCCGAATATAATATTATACTAGTCTCGTCTTACCTATTGCTTTTACGAGGCGATTATATATTATTATTATTACTTATACGCCGATGTGCCCGGAGGGCATTCGGTACCTCTACCTGTCTATTTACATAGGAAACCTTACCGAAGTTGGACTAAAACCTACGTACAACGCTCTGGCCGCAATCTGGGGCGACTGCACGTTCTCGGCCTTGCTATACTGGGGTCTCACCACCGCCAGCTTAGTGATCCCATGGCCAACCCCCAATCACCATCCACCCCTGTACACCCGGCGCTCCTACCCCGCCGCCCCCTCCTGGGCCATCTCGTCCTCCCTCGCGATCTCTTCTGCGAGCCTGAACTCCGGGAACCTCCGGAGGCTGAGGAGCCACTTGACGACGGCCCCTGCCGTGGCCGGGCCCGCCGTTAGCGCCGCGAAGTCTCTGCTCGTACGGAGTGCCCTAGGGCTTACGGCTCGCTCCAGTGCGCGTCTCTCGTTCCGCAGCTCGTCACAGAACACCGTCAGATGGAGAGGCGTCTCCCTCGCTTGGCCGCACTGGCAGAGCGGCGTCCATACGTCCGGAACCCGTCGCCCGAAGAGGAACGCCCGTAGGCCTACCTTCCCGGTCCGTATCTGGACCAGGAGCGAGCTCTCGTGCTTCCGCAGCGTTCTGTGCTTCCGGAGCGCGCCGTCGAAGTCCGGGCTGTCAGCCGGCTGCGTTATGCGTCCCGGTCGTCTCGTCGTCGCCCTAGCGAGTTCCAGGTTCCATCGCGTCTCCCAGTCCCGTCGGAGAGCATCTCTAGTCTCGAGCTCGTTGCACCACGCTTCGGCCCATGCCCCGGATCTCTCGCCTCCCCATCCAGTCCGCGGTTCGTCCCTGTCGCCCGTCGTTCGCCGGCGCCGCCGGGAACGAAGTCTCGACGCTATCGCTGCGCACGCGTCACGGATTTGCGCGGCCCTACCTGAACTGTGGAGTCGGGCCTCGAAGTCGGCTAGTCGCTTGTTGAGGTAGAGGTCGATAGGCGGTACCGCCGTCTCGACTTCTAGGCTTCTAATGGGTGTGGCCTTGTAGGCCCCAGCCACGATCCTGAGGCTCTTTGACTGCGCCCCGTGGAGTTTCTTCGCGATTCCCTGCTGCTTGTCTGTCGTCGGCAGGTGCCACGCGGAAGCTCCGTACGAGATGGCGCTCCGGATCACCTTAGTGTAGATCTCCCTCGCTCGCGTGAGGCTGCATCCCCAAGCCGACTTTGCGAGCTTGCTGAGGGCCAGCTGCTGTGTCGCTAGCTTCCTGTTGATCTGCTTCAGGTGGGCTCGCCATCGGAGCTTCCGGTCTAGCCAAACTCCCAAGAACCGCGCGGATGCGACTGGCGTAATCTCGGTTGTCCCCAAGCGGATTCGTCGTTGCGGGGCTGCGTGGGCGCGGCTGAAGTGGAGGAGCTCGCTCTTTTCGGGAGCGAACTCCATCCCCCTAGTCACCGCCCACCGCTGGCACGTCTCCCACGCCTCCTGAAGTTGGTGGCAGTTGTCCGCTTCGTTACGGCTGAACGCCATCAGGTTTGTGTCGTCTGCAAATCCTACGACTAGGAGGTTAGGGCTCCGTGCGAGTGCCTGGTATAACGACGCGATGTAGAGAAGAAACAGGATCGGTGAGAGGGGCGAGCCCTGAGGGACTCCGGCCCGGAGGTCGATCGGCGCTGACGTTTCTCCGTCAAAGTGTAGTTGGACTGTCCTGTCCGTCAGGTAGCTCCGGACCCACGATGCGACCCAGCGCGGGTAGCCGAGGCCGCGGAGCGTATCCACCATTCTGGTGTGGTTGACCGTGTCGAACGCGCCCTTGATGTCTAGCTGGAGTAGCGAAGCGACTCCTCCTTCCCGCCACGCGGTTCGTACGGCGTCTGTGACAAATCGTATCGCTACCTCCGTTGATCGTCCGGGGCGGTTGCCCATCTGTCCGTCCGGCAAGAGCCCGTTCTCTTCCGCAGCTCGCGCCACGCGGCGTCCCATCAGTGCCTCGATGACCTTCCCGATCGTGCTGAGGAGTGCGATCGGGCGGTATCCGCCTGCCGTCTGGTACTGGTCGGTCGTCTTTCCGGGTTTGCGGAGTACTACTACCCCCGCTTTGCGGAACCGTCGAGGGAAGTAGGCGAGCGCGAAACTCGCGTCGGCGAGCCGTGCGATCGCCTCTGCTACCGGTTCACCGCAGGCTTTGAGGTATCCGACTGGGAGGTTGTCATCTGTTCCAGGCGCTCTCCACGCGCCCGTGTCCCGTAGTATCTCCGCGACGTCTTCAGCGCTCGCTGTCCTTTCGATCCGTACGGACTCGCTATAGGGAGCGTCCTCTGCAATATCCGACAGGTCCGCGCCCCGGTTAGGGAAGAATCTCTCGGCTAAGACCCGGGTCTTCTCCGCATGTGTTGTCGCCGGGTGGGCCTCGGGTGCGTCTCTCCGAAGTGGCGGAATCGTCGATGCTTCTGGTGTGACGTGGCTCCTCAGCCGCGCCCATCTCTCAAGTCTCCAAATCGCTGAGTTGTCGGAAGAGGCCTCGGCAACTAGGCGTCGCCAGTATTTCGCTTGCGCCTGCTTGATCACCCTCCTCTGTCGGCAGCATGCCCCTTGGAGGTTTTCCCACGTGTATCTGGACGGTGTCGTGCGATACCGTCGTCTCGCCGCCTTGGCTTCCGTTACGGTTACTTCGACCGCTTCGCTCCACCATCCTGCCCTGCGTCCCGTACCCGTCTTCTTTCTCGGTGCCGCGAGTTCCGCGATCCTCGTGAGCTGTTCTACCAGTGAGTCCGCCGCGGCGTCGATCTGCTCCTCCGTATGGATGTCCAGGGGAAGTCGCACGTTTACGGCCTCCGCCCTAACAAGTCCCTTGTCGAGCTTCTTCCAGTTCCATCCTTTGGCCTTGCCACGGCTTGGGCGCGGCCCGTCGTCGTAGTACTTGACAAGCTGTGCGTGATGATCGGATCCCGCATAACCCAGATCCCCTAGAAATTCCACGCGAGTCCCTTCTGTTGCCCACGCCAGGTCTATTGTCGAGTCGCGGTCACCTCTCTTCGTTCGAGTTGGTTCTCCCCACGGTGTAGCGAGGTAGAGTCTCCATTGTTCGGCCAACAGTAAGAGGTCCCCCACCCCTCTGGACTCCCTACCCTCCTTGTCCCAGAAGGGGTGATGAAGGTTGAAGTCCCCGACAAGGATGTTCCGACCTTGCGGCTCTATTGCTCTCAGCTGGTGGATCGGGCTGGCCCACTGTTGGTTCGTCCGGATCGGTGAGTATATTGACCAGACCGTTACCGCCGTGTCCCCTCGTCCGAATGTGACGCTACACCAGTCCTGTCCCGTCCGCTGTTCCCACGCCGTTACCGCATGACGCTTGTGCACATATAGCGCCGCTCTCCCACTTCCGTACACTCTGTGGTATCGACCCCCGCTCGGGCAGTATGTCGTCCGGAGCTGCGGATTGATCCACGGCTCCTGTATCGCGATAACGTCGTGCTCTTCCCTATCTTCGAGCGCCACCGCCGTCGGCGCCTTACTTCCTGCCGTATTCCAGTAGACGATACTTAGTATCATTACTGGGTACTAGCCGGCTGCTGCGTCTGGGCCGCTCCGCTGCCTTGCCGCTGTAGAAGCTGCGAGATGGGCGTGACTCCGGGGGCTGGCTGCATCGGGAGTTGATCCGCCCGCGGTCTACCCCTCGTACGAGGGGGCGGCGGCGGCGTTCCCGGTGCCCGCCTCTTGCGCTGCCGTGGTACCTGCCAGCCTCCTTCCTCGCTCGGCGTGGTCTCGTCGCCGTAACTGCTCGCTGTGCCAGACGACGGGACTGTCGACCCGCTTCCAGTCACCGCGAACTGCCTCGGCCGGTGCTGGTACGACTCCTCGATCTTCGTACGGTACGCCTTCGCCATTGGGCAACTTCGTTCCCACGACCCGTGCCTACCTCCGCAGTTGACGCACTGCTTCCTTCCGTTGGGCCCCTTCTGGGGGCAGCTCGCCTCGCCGTCCCGATGCGCCGCTCCAGCACAGCAGCCGCAACGCGCCTGTTTCGAACAGTACCGCGCAATGTGGCCAAGGCCGTAGCACTTGTAGCACTGGCGGAACTGTAGTTCCGTCGCGTACGGCTCGCAGTAGAAGATCTGGGCCTCCCAGATCAGTCCCTCGTTACAGAGGACCTTGGCTGCTTCCACATCATTCAGGTGTACAACCAACGATGCACGAGGGTTGCCCGTGTTCTTGCGGAACATCGGTTTAGCCCTCGTGATCGCTTTGCCATTCTTATCCTGCAGCTCCTGGAGGAGGTTCTGGGCTGCTTTTAGCGGTCCCGTCGGCACTCCCTTCACGGTTAGGAATATTAGAAAGTTTTTAAACGTCGTTTTTTTCGTCTTAGCTGCCTATTACCTTTTTTAGAAAGTTTAAAGCCGGAGGGGGAGTATTTTCGGTAATAGTAGTAGTATCTTCGGTAATAATAACGTTATTATCGTCGTTTTCCTACTAATACGCGATAAATACGTCGGATATCTTTATAGAGAAATTAATAGCGCTATAAGTTTTTAAAGTACTTTAAACTCTAGATATTTAATTGTTAGCCTTTAAATATTAATAATACGAGGTTTAGAAAGTCTTAATATACTATTCGTAGAATTATTATATTATAAAAGTCGTTGTATCTTTATTAAAGTTAAATATTATAAAGATACGATTCTGGTATTCTAGTAGTTTAACTTTAGTAGCTTGTATATAACTTACCTGCTATCTAAGAAATTACGGCCTCTGATTGGCTGTAGTATTGATAGAGTGGACTTACTGCCGAAATAAGGGCCTACTGCCGATGGGCAGTAGGTGGATCCTACTGCCGATGGAGCGTTGCTCCCCGGAAAAGCCAATTCTAGGGTTTCGAGTTTCAACCAAGGCTCGATATACACTTCCTACCATTGAAGTCTGTCGTGGGTAGCAATAAACCTGTTAATCCCTAATGTAGCACCCTGTTTGTTAAGGTCAGGCATTACCGTAGAATTAGGCAACATGGTTGACATGGCAGAACTGTCGACTGTGCGTATGAACACGATATGCAATGCATGATTCATACGTATAATGTGGCTGCCGTTACTCCTCCAAAGCACCCCTCACTAAATGTGATTTCTCAACTTCTTTTGGCGTTTCCCATTTTACTGGTACAGTTTATTATTACAAGCAATCCAGGACATGTCTCTCCCCACAAATCTTCGGCTAGAGGTAGCCACTCCAGACGACGTTACCGCACTTACGGAGGTCTGGTTTGCCGCTTTTCATAGACCCTGGGCTACGTCAGTTATGGCCGGATACTCCAGGCGTGCGGAAATGGTGGGACGAGGCTAATCGCAACGACATGTTGAACAAACCTCACGCATGCTACATCAAAGTCGTCGACAATGGAAGTACAGATGCCCAAGGCCGGCCACGAATAGCGGCCTTTGTCAAATGGGATCTGGCCATGCCTGAAGAGCGAGGTCGACGGTACCCTCCTTGGCACGAGGACATGCCTGCTGCGGTCTGCGATGCCTTCTTCGTCAGGGAGGAAACAGAACGTCACCGGGTCATGGGCAATCAGAAGCATTACTGTGCGTGCACTGAGATCTGCCCCTAGTATTCCCGCCTTAACTGACTTTTCGGTCGCCAGATCTGGATACTATTGCCACACACCCGGACTACCAACGGCGAGGGGCTGCATCTATGCTCATGAAATGGGGATGTGACCTTGCAGATAAGAACCGAGTCGGGGCGTATGTGGATGCTAGCAAAGCTGGTGCGCCACTCTATGAGAGGTTTGGTATCGTGGACGAGAGCGAACCGGAGGCTGGTGAAGTTGCCTCTATGGCTCGCCGACAGCTTGCTTGTTCGCCCTACTCAGTGAGAAGATTCCCGTGCGGCAGACAGGACTTCTGGATGCTAAAGAGACGCACTATTTTGGCCCGACATAACAGACCTCGCATTGCCCCCAAACTTTAGTACAACGCATCGAACGAAGCGACCGTCATCTACCCGGCGGCGCCTTTATCAGCATGTTCCCCGCCTCTAAAATCTCGCCAGTTACCGTGCGAGACAGGCTTTCCCCAAGCCCCGGTATGCTAGACGATGATCCCAACCTTCTTGCCAAACCATCCAATAGTCTGGAAGGAAGCTGTAATACCAGAGAACAAGATGAGGTAACCATACCCGCTCCCGTACGCGTAACCAGCATGGTTCTTCCATACATCGGACTTCACCAGAGCACCGCTCAAGGGACCTGATATGACGGCGCCCAGTCCCTTCCCAGCTGCAAATAGAGCAATAATCATACCGGTCTCAACAGCTGGATAGCCCCGCCGCACGGGATTGGCGCAGCCAGACCATGTGGAAGCAAAGCCGCCGGCAAAGAACCCGTACAAGATTGCAAAAATGAACATGTTGGGCTGATGTATCGCAAAGCTCCAGAACAGGAACACCGCTACCACGGTCCCTGCGGTGCAGACATTTATGGCCGTCGTGACGTGATAGCGGTCGACGAGCCAGCCGGTAAAGGTGGCCCCCAGGACCTGTGCACCATTGGAAAGAGACACGGCGATGGTCCCCGTCAGAGATGACCATCCCTGTGCTGTGGCAAAGGACGGGAGATACAGCCCTGGCATGAAGTATCCCAGGCCCTGGATGATATTGCCAGCCTGGAGCACCCAAAACGCGGGGCTCTGAACGAAGCGCATCTCGAGCTTACGGGGACCCGTGTCGGCATGCTGGTCGGGAAGACGACCCTTCATATACACGAGCGCCGGTGTGGTGAGGACGACGCTGATAACGGCCCAGCTCCTCAGGGCAGTTCTGAACCCCCAATTGGTCAGAATCCAGTCCATAATCAGCGGGATGGCAACGCCAGAAGCTGCTCCTCCAGCCCAGACTGTGCCGTATGCAAACCCTCGGCGCTGTATGAACCATTCATCCAGATAAAGAAAGGCCGGGAAGTAGTGGATGGAGCCGCCGATAGCGTAGAGGACGCCCTGAGTTGCGAGGAGTTGAGGCACGGTTTGGGCGAAGGAGGCGCCGATGAGACCGGCGAGTAGGATGACATAGCCCACGATACTGCATGTCTTCCGGTAGTGCGGGAACTTGCGGAGGATTCCATAGACTACGGGTGCGGCGAAGTACATTATTCCCTGTTCTCAAATCAGAATACGAGCTATCGGCATGGCTGGAGATAGGGGCGCAGAATCGAGGGACGGCAAGCTCACGCAGACTTACAGTGGAGGTAGTGCCAATCGCGGCAACACTGGAAAGGTCCTCGGTGGAGAAGTCGTGCGTCGTATAATACTGCTGAAAGACACCGGATGCCAAAGGGAAGCCTGCTCACACAGCATGGCACGACTGTCAGCAGTAGCGAGATAAGGAAAGGTGGTTCTAAGGACCATCCGCGTACCCCATACTGTTGCCTCGAGGACGAAACACGAAGCCAATACGAGCCAGGCATCTCTCCCACCATCTGCCCTTGGAAGAGTGAAACCGGGGTGCGGTGTGGTAGCATGTTCTCGAGACGATGTGTCGGCCGTGGCCGGTCGCAATTCGACGTCATGCTGATGATCCATAGCTTCCATCTCTGTCGAGTTTCGTTCAATTCAAAACGCCAGGGTAGCCGTTGGTATTTTCCTCAGTCCAGACATGTTCTGCCTGTTACGACGACATTTGTTCTCGCGCCACATCCTGTGGTTGAATTTGAAACTGTGAAGTCGGGGTTGTCATCGGCACGCCCTTGGATGTGCACCACCTCGGACATAAAACAGGCCGCATGCCGGCACTACGGACTGCAATCGTTGGAGTAAGCCAGGGCCTAATAAGAAGCGATGCAAGGTACCAAGTCCACCGGGGAGAGCATAGACAGCAAAGTAAACCTAGCCCCGCTAGCACAGCATACGGTGACGACAACACAGATGTTTGACCAAGAATCCATGGATGCCACATGCGCTTTATATTTTACCAGAACCACATGAGAGCGATGTACGCGTGGGTATCGCAGCCATCCTCCCGCTTCACAATGCAGGAACACGTCGTCTCTTTAAAGTGGTAGCAGGGGGCGCGAGCTGGTTGGCTTGCCTGGGCTTGGCTGGTTAACTGATGGATCACGGTGCCCTGGGGTGTGACAAGAGGGTGGAAGACGTCCCAAGACTCAACATCCGTTGCTTGGCGACGGGACCGGCCGTCCGTGAACTGGTCGAGCAGTTTCTTGTCTTGTGCCGCAATCCTTTCTCTGGCCCGGCCGGAACACACCGAAGACGTGTGCCGCAAATGAGGTCGCTGGCGTTAACGCTTTACGCGCCGACGCGGGTGGTCCGGATGAGGGCGATCTGGTCGCTCATAGGCGATGGCGATGGCCTCAAGGTGTGTGTGTGTGCGCCTCAAGGTGTGTGTGTGTGCGCGTGTTTCGGTCATGTCCGCCGTCAATGTCCGTTACCCATGAACTTGAACTAGCGAGTATCGTGCAGAAGAGCCGTCCCAAGCTTTGAATCCCCCCACGGAATGCCAAGACAACAAGCATCTATCTGACTTCTCGCGACTTCTCGATAGGAGTTTGCTATCGGCTGGTGGCGATTGAGCGACAAGGCGTATCGGTATCGACCTGACAGTTGACAGGATAAAAAGTCCTCGGCGTGGGTCCTTGGCTGACGTCGAGTAGCGCCTTGGCGAGATAACACAACCCGGAGGCTCTTTATTGGCCCCAGATCAATAAGTGGACGGGCTTCAATAGTCTTTGGCCTTTTCCCAATTTACTCAATTCCATGTGCTGAAAGGAAAAGGAAAAGACACAACACACAACACAAAACACACAACACAAAACACACAACCAACACTTCGAAGATATCTTGTTCATTGATTGGAGTTGTTGGTCACAGCTACCGAGGTACATACTGTCGAGTGTCGGTTGTCTACCATGAAAGAGGAAGTCCCGAGTCATTGAATGGATTCTCGCCCGCGACCGGCCTCCTGCCATGATCCAATCATCCACTCAGTTGCCAAGTCGGGACACCATCTCGGGTCTCTGATCAAAGTCTTCTTCACCTAGTTCTGTCACAAGCTATGCCAGCCCGCAAACTCTGCTTCTGGATCCAACCCCAAGATCCCCTAGCTGGCCATGCCAAGCACAGATTTGCGCTACACGCCAGTCGATACCGGTTGTGGTACCAGTCGCAGCCATGCCATTTAATGTGATTAGGGTGGAGGCCGGGAGGAGGCTACCCACGATTGTACTAGCATTGTAGCTCTGCTTGCAGGAGACAATTTTTCGACCAATGCTTTTTTCTCCAATCGACGACTCGGTGGTCTTCCGAGATAAGAAGCAGTCCTTTTCCCTCTTCTCTCGTGGATCTGCGCTTGTCCCTCCGACAAGAGTCATGGTCTAGAAAGAAAAAAAGGGCGTCGCGTGCTCACGTCCCTTCGACCACCATCATCTTTCGGTATTTCACAAGACTGTATTGCCATTCAACAGTCTATCTAGCTACGATATACGACAATGACGTGGATACATCGGACCAACCGGGCTGTGGCCACCAGTGTCGTCGGCCGCTGGTTCAGGCTCGATGGCTGCGGACATGTAAGTGCTGCTGGCTAGATGCTGTGCTTCCAATCTTCCTTCGCGTCTGGAGACTTGGTCTAACCCTCGTGTCCCATAACAGAGAAAAGAGCGAAAGAATGCATTCTTCTTTACCGAACTTCGTGCTGGACTGGCCACGTTCTTCGCCATGGCCTACATCATTGCCGTCAACGCGAGCATTGTGGCCGACAGCGGAGGCACCTGTATCTGCAACGGCGGCGCCGACGACCCTATCTGTGCTGTCAACGAGGAGTACGCCCTCTGCCAGAACGAAATCAAGCGAGATCTCATCACTGCCACTGCCGCCATCTCGGCTCTTGCCACATTCATGATGGGTCTCCTGGCTAATCTGTGAGTTGTCCCTCTGGCCGGCGCGTTGTGTTTACGAACGCACTTCCTGTCACTGGATCTCATGTATTCACAATGCGTGAAATTACAGCCCCGTCGGACTGGCCCCAGGCATGGGACTCAACGCCTACTTTGCCTACACAGTTGTTGGCTTCCATGGCACCGGCCCGGTGCCCTATCAAGTCGCCGTCACTGCCATCTTCGTCGAAGGCTTCATCTTTTTCGGCCTGGCACTTTTTGGCATGCGCCAGTGGCTCGCCCGCATGATCCCTCGCTCCATTAAGCTTGCCACCAGCGTTGGTATCGGCCTCTTCCTCACCCTTATCGGTCTCACCTACTCGGAGGGTATCGGCCTCATCGTCGGTGGTACTGCCACGCCCTTGGAGCTCGCTGGATGCCGCCCGTCAATGCGTGACCCCGACACTGGCGCCTGCCCGTCCAGCGACAAGATGCGCAACCCGACGCTGTGGATAGGCATCATGTGCGGCGGCATCTTCACGGCCATTCTAATGACATACCGTGTCAAGGGCGCCATCATTGCTGGCATTGTCCTTGTGTCCATCATCTCCTGGCCACGCCCCACCCCCGTCACTTACTTCCCGTATACCCCGGTTGGCGACGATGCCTTCAACTTCTTCAAGAAGGTCGTCGATTTCCATCAGATCGGCAAGGTCCTGAACGTACAGGAGTGGAATATCTCGGGTTATGGTGGCCAGTTCGGTCTCGCCCTGATCACATTCCTCTATGTCGACATCCTCGACTGCACCGGTACACTGTACTCGATGGCCCAATACGCCGACCTTATCGACCCGGTCACTCAAGACTTCGAGGGCTCTTCCATGGCCTATATGGTGGACTCTATCAGCATCTCGATCGGTGCCATTTTCGGCACTCCTCCCGTCACTGCATTCGTTGAATCCGGCGCCGGTATTGCCGAAGGCGGCAAGACAGGCTTGACCGCCATGGCGACGGGCATCTGTTTCTTCATCTCCATCTTCTTTGCTCCCATCTTTGCGTCAATTCCACCATGGGCGACGGGCTGCGTGCTCGTCCTGGTCGGCGCCATGATGGTCAAGGCAGTGACGGAGATCAACTGGACGTACCCGGGCGACGCCATCCCGGCCTTCATCACCATTGCCATCATGCCGTTCGCCTACTCGATCGCCGACGGTCTGATTGGCGGTATCTTCAGCTATATCATCATCAACACGGTCGTGTGGGTCATTGAGATTGTTTCCGGTGGCCGCATCGTCCCACCTGGGAAAGCCGATAAGGACCCGTGGACATGGAAGATTCCCGGAGGTATTCTGCCGCCCTGGATGACGAGGTTGGGGCGGGGTAAGAAGGACTTTTGGCGGGAGGACGATGAGTCCATCTCCGGTGCCGTTACTCACGAGCCAGAGCCAGTCAGCGAGCAGTTCGAGACAAAGACGTCGGGATCAGACCGGCCTGTCTCAAGTGGTGAGACGGCCGCCAAAGAGGCATCGGTGGCTCCTCTTCCTTCCAAGAAGGAATCCTGACAGCTACGTTCGCCGTGTAGTCTTGTTCGCTAGTTGATGGTTATCTGTGCGTTTTGGAAAGAAGAAGGATACCCCGAGATAAGTAAGGCATGATGGCATGCCCAGATATCTCTAAATATAATGCAGTTGATCTTGTCTACCTCGTGCCTGCAAAACTTCGGATATCCTTCGGTTCATCGTCCCCCGTTTCTCCGTGTACTACCAATAGGGTATCGTTTGTTTCGGCCATGCGCCCTGTTGTTGTATCTCGGTGCGATTTCCACCCGAGTCTGACTGCAAGGAGTGCACCTATATTTTATATGTTCTCCGCGCCGCCGTGCTCATTTCGCACGCACCCCCTCTCGATAACTCTCAGCGTACCGGAATGCGCCGCAATTCGAAGCCACGATGATGAACTACGGCCGTCTCGATATCTCGTGCCTCTGTGGCAGTGCGAACCAGCAGGTGAACATCTTGGGTGACAACAATCATCAACGACTCGGAGCAAGTTGGGAAGCCAGCAGCAGGCTCTGTCATTGCCACGCTTGCCGTCATCTCACTGGTCTCCTGTGCACTTCCTTTCTTCCCATTTCCGAGCCAGAAAAGGCTTCGCTAGATGGCCTGACAGCGTATGCTTCCGCGCCGCATTCGACGTCGTACTTCTGCCCCAAATGCGGCTGTCACGTATTCGCATGCAGCAAGAGATCCGTCACCCCTCGAGGCCTTAAGGAGAGCATAGAAGGGACAGAGCAGTGGGCAGTTGCAACTGGAACCATTGCAGGATCGCCGGACAACGGTTCTGGTAGTTCCAAGATGTCGGATGGATCACCCTCCGGCTGGCGATGGTACTGGACGCATGACAAAGTGGACGACACACAGGATGGGGGAATCTCCGTTTGGATCAACAGCGCACTCAAATCAGCTCCTGTCACTCACATACAGTCCATCGGGGCAGCAGACAGCACCATCCTCCCGGCCTCATGCCACTGCGGTACGGTGCGTTTCCACATCACCAGACCCGATGAGAGCAGCCGGATGCCTAAATCGCCATTCCCCGATCTGATGCTGCCATACTGCCGGACTGACGCCAGCATCCTGAAGAATCCCTCGGACGTCAAGTGGTGGTTGCGTGGGAAGGACAAAACCAAATACCTGGCTGGAACCTGCGCCTGCCGGTCTTGCCGCCTTTCGTCCGGCTTCGACATACAGACCTGGGCCTTTGTCTCGCGATCCAATATCCGCATCTACTCTACCTCTCCGACATCCGAGGAAGAGGACGAACCGCGGCTGTTGGACTTTGGCACCATTCCCTCAGGTGTCCTCAAAAGCTACGAGTCATCCCCAGGTGTGGCACGGGAATTTTGTCCGCGCTGTGGCGCTACTGTCTTCTGGCACAACAAGGAGCGGGCTGAGTTAATCGACGTTAGTGTCGGTCTGCTGGAGGCGCCCGAGGGGGCCAGGGCTGAATCCTGGTTGGAGTGGTGGACTGAGAGGGTGAGCTTCGCTGAGGAAGCCGGAGCTGAGGTGGGACGGCAGCAGGTGGCATTCACGAGGGCGCGCCGTCTAATCGAAAATCTCGAGCAAGGACTCGGCGGGCAACATAGTGCCTGATCTATTTGTTGTCTGTAATAACGAAGCTGTAGGAAGCCAGAGCGCGGGAGTGCCTGAGATAACGCCAGCTCACTAGACTAGTCCAATGCATGAGCCGTTGAGATTCTCGGGCCTTCGTCCCCTCTAACCATTGCTGATGCAGTGCCTGTAATGCTAAATAATCACATGGATTTACCTAGTCCATACAGATTACCCTTGTCCAGGAGAGCCTGCCCAGCTCTGTCCATGCGTGAACCCAACCCGACATAGACCTGATTCCTTGCCAAGCATGTGTCTTCTCAACCCAACTCTGCATCTCATTAGCTCAACTTGAACCTGGAGAACGGGGGACTGAACCTACACTTGTACAAAATCCCAGAGGGACATAAGCGCAATCATTCCGAAAGGTAGTAATGCGCTGACAGGCTGTGCAGATGCCGGACAGTGAGAGGAAGGACGACGGCTGGTAGCAGTGACCAACACACGTACTGATTGATTAATCGTGCTGCCGATTACCGCCAGAATGGAAAGGTTCAGATCGGCCTTTGTTGAGCATGCGTAGGGGGATCAAGCCTCATCCATGTCAACTGGTGAGACCGGGTCTGCGGCAGAAGAACTGGGACTTGGCGGAGCGGTCTCCTCATCTTCAAGGAGAGCAGGTATCATAGGTCCACCGGCATGGCCATCGCGTTCGAGCATAAGAGCGAGGCGGGCTGCTCGTCCTTCTTTCTTCCGTGGGATGGGCGCTGTGCCGCTATTAGTACATGACCCCAAAAGCGGCGCGCCCAGGCAAGAAAGGTAAATAAGAATATAAGAGGCGCAGAGGGGAAGGACATGATCGGCATGCCGTCTTCGAAAAGGTTCGATACAAAAATGACAGGGGCTGGGCTTACCTCGTCCGTTCTCCTGAACGTAAAACTGCCTCAGAAGAGTAACTGCCTCGTCTCGGCCCCATCCACCCTCGGCTTCATAGCCAGGTTCGACGTTGCCACCATGACCCCCGAGATAGGCTTGCTCGGTAGGCGCGCGCTTGGGAAGCTGGAAGTCTTTGTCCTTATTCCCATTGACAGAAGAATCGCCGTCGACTTGTCCGTTGCAGGACATGGCTCTGGGCTCCAACGACGGTCGCGCCATGCCATTGGTCGCTGAGAGCCGCGGCGAGGGCGGCGCGGAAGCCATAGGAGCCGTCTCGGGGACAGTCTCGCCGGCGTTCATGTGGATGCGGAAGACACCGCCAGTACCGCCAAACTTGTCGTTGACAGCGCCGAAAAAGACCTTCCTGATCCTGAGTTGTCGAAGAAGGGAGGCGCACATGACACAGGGTTCGACTGTGACGTAAAGGACGCATTCGGATATGACGGACGGGTCGACGCGGGGTGCAGGGTGAAGTTTTTGTCCGTAGGGGTAGAGGTGGCCGTCCTTGGGGTCGACATCACCCCACTTCTCTTCTTCGGTGGCGGCTGGCGTATCATCGTTGTTCTTGTTTGCGTGCGCACGTCTCTTAGCTCGTTTGCGCCGCCTAGATTCCGAAGCTGGCGCATCAGGAGCGGGTTTGTGGGGAGGGGCGGAGTAGGAGAGCAGTGCGCTGATAGCCATGAGTTCGGCGTGTCGTGTGCCGTTCCTGGTAATGTTGGTGGCGTTCATGCCTTTCGCAATGACCTTTCCGTCGTAAACAAGAACACAGCCCACGGGCGTCTCATTGGTTACCAGCGCCAGACGAGCCTAAGGGCGGGTTAGTTAGCAAAGGAAACGAGGGAGGAAAACAAGAGGAACTCTGAGGGTACAACACTCTGAGGGTACAACACTCTGAGGGTACAACATACCATGTCCAGAGCGTCTCGCATGAAGCCAGAGTGGATGGCCTTCTCGCCGGTAAGAGGCTCGGGGATGGGCAGGGGAGGACAGGGAATGAAGACGGGCAATGAGTTAGGAGCAGACGAAGGGGAGGGACGAGAGATGATGTCGTCGTCATCCTTGGGCATGCCTCCGTCTCCATTGGCGTCGTCGCCCACGTCGAGCCGGTCAAGTCGCTCGCTGAGCTTTTCGTCTGGCTCCATCTGACGGGTTGGGACCTGGGATTGGTACTGTGGTAATGGCCCAGCTGCTTCCTTGCGAGCAGGCGCAGTATTCTCCTTGCTATCCTTCTCAGGGGACGACCGCTTCGGAGCAATGAGAGGCAGAGCGGGAAGAATCTTTGGGGGTTGCAGCCTGTTTGGAGGGCCGCCGTTGGTTGTTGTTGTTGTTGTCATGGCGGCGGAAGTAGAGCCAGAAGAGGGAGCGGTAGAGGTAGTATGGAGATGCGATGATGGTGATGATGATGATGATGATGGGAGTGGTGTTGAGCGCGGTCCTCTGATGCGGGAGGATACGGACTGCAAAGCTCGGCGAAGGGTTTGCAAAATGTAGAGAAGAATTGCGTGGAAGAAGTCGAGGATTTTGGTGAGGGTTTTTGCAATTGCAGTTGAGAAAGACCGAGAGGTTGACGAGGTTGAGGTCGGAGCCTCGACAGGTGAAAGAAGGGCTGAGGCGGCCATCTTTGCGCGAAGAAAGTGAAAACAAGCCGTCACCAGCTCTTCACCAATCCCTCCCCAAGAAAAATGCAATTGACGGTACAAGTACAATGGACCTTTTAAAATGCCAAAGGACCCAAAAGGAAAGCCCCAAAAGTGAACCGCTCTAGCGAACAACCTGCAGTTTGGAAGCCCAACCACTTTCCTCGGCCTCCAACCCTGGAGGGTCTGTTGTTGCTCGACACTGGCACTCCCGGGGAAGGTCCAAACAAGGACAGGACTGGAGGGGCAGGAACTCTGCACCAACTTCAACTTCCAGAACCCTTTGACTGCGGCGGGTCTGCAAGGAATGCAAGAATGCCGACCAGAAAGGGAAGCAGCAACTGCACCCAAACAAAGTGAACCGTGACGTGCCCGTGCCTGTGCCAGCTTCCAGGTTCTCGCAACCCCTGAGTGACTTCCCGTCTCTCTCGTTCTTCCTTTTTTTCTCTCTCGCGACCTTCGAACGGCAGATGAGGAGACTTGCAGGGTGTCGACTGCACTTTATAGTCTCGCAATTGGCCACTAGGTAGGTAGGTATTCGAACTTTGGCTGCGTTTGCACGGCCTCCACTCCAAACTTCGCTTTGCCAACGGCAGATATGATGGAGATGCAGACGCGATCCGACTTCGACAGCTCTTCCTCCCCTTCAAAAACTGACAACAGGTGTGCGGTTCCTGCCAAAAAGACAACAAAGAGCTTCAAGAGTAAGGTATGCCAATGCTTAGGAGTCAAACCCAGGAGACAGTATATAGGTAGAAAGAGCGTATGTTCTCAAGATGAGCGGCAACCAGAACAGAAATCAGAAACGACTGAAAAAGCACACCATGTCATATCTGTGCTGCCGTGAAGGAAAGCTGTGAACCCAAACGCAGAAAATTTACAGACAATCATTGGATGAGGATAGCGAGACATGACTCTTTTAGATGCATCGCCGTGCATTATGCATTATGCAGTATCTCAATATCCTGCATCCAAGGCGCCTACCCGCATTTACATACCCGCTTTTCACTCCCCTCCAGAGGTTATGCATAAGGCAAGATATCGAACATATTCAGCTTGGTCACTGGAGGCACGACGCCATAACGGACACATCGATGCTGGCCAAGCAGATAGTATTGACATGCTAACGGTCGACTGTAGGTACCTCCACCATGGCCAGACAGCTTCCCCCTCAATCGAATTGCCACAACGCTACGCCCCCTATCCATCAGGACGAGACAGGCCAAGGCAATAAAAATACAGCAGTCCTGAGGACGAACGACGATATGCCTCCTTGTCCTTTTTGGGTATCACGAGTAGAACATGTACGACAGAACAAAGACTTCCTTCCCTGGGTAGACAACTGCAACGCCACAGCACCGGAAATGCGACACCACCGGTCAACCCCAGACGCATATTAAGTACAGCGTGCTGTCGTCTCTCGTAGTGACCGCCACAGAGATCCCGCCGGCTTTGCAGCGACACACTTGAATCGGTCCACGCCACCTCCAAGCGATGGACGACTAACAAAAGAGCAAAGCGAAATGCAGAGAGCAGATAGCAGCTCGAGCTGCCATCGTAGACTTGCCCAACGCAGGAGTAATACGAGCAGGCAAGAGACAAGGCCAAGCGACAGCAGATGGTCTACCGGGGTCGAGGCGATCCTCGACATCGACGGCTGGATGCCCTCCAATCGGATGCTCGGAACACCCTGTGGGGTTGGCGAAGTCGGGAGGATGGACCCTGCAAGTGCGGCACTTGTACAGCCGGTTGCGAGAGCTGTAGATCCCGTTCCAGATGGCGCATAGTGAGCATGTGGCGCTGTGCGGAGGCCGGCGCCAACGGTGCTCGCCTCTGCTCCGTGGCTGAGACGAGGCTCAGGCCGTGTAGGGACAGAGGACACGGGGGTAGTGGCTCGGTCTCGAATGACATCGTCGATATAATCACTTGGCTCTAGCACAAACGCGCTTCGAGCGAATAGTGCACGGCGCAGAGACGAAGGTGATCCTGCACGACGGCGAGAGGGTCCAGAGGAGACAGAGTCAGGAGCGATCGGTTGCTCTGGCACGGCCTGGGCAAGCTGCCATGTGCCTGCCTGTTCCAGGTCAGTTGACAGCGCTTCAGCACGGACACGGCCAGTTTGCGAAACGGTCAGCAGATGGCCAGAGGTGCCAGGGTGTGGCTGCGCAGTGACAACCGCCGAGGCGGAGAATTGCTGCACCAAAGGCGCTGACGGCGTTGGAGGACTTGTTGCCCAAGCATTGGCGAGAGTCTGCATGTTTGTCTGGAGAGACTGGACTGTATAGCGTCCATCGGGTAAAGCACGGCTGACAGCTGCTGCACGAACAGTAGCTATTGGCAGTAAAGGTCGAGGTCGAGGTGGTCCAGCAAGAGCTCCAGGCGGGTTCTTGTCTAGGCCGGTTGCTGATGGAGTCACTTCATCTGCGCCGTCTGTCGAAGGCATTGTGTGTTGTGACAGACTGCCGTCAGGATAACCGCCGACATTGAGGTGAGACCAGTCAGAGAAGCTCGTTTCGAATGGGTCGCCATGTTGGTGATTTTGGCTGTACAGGTATCCATCGCCGTCAATGTCTGGCGGTTGGTGAGCCAAGTGTTGCAAGCCGGACTCCACAAGGTTGTCTTGTTTGCTGGTATGTGCCTTGCGACGAGGCTTCCGCACGAACTGTGGCTCCTCATCCAGCTGCTCTGACGTGGGTGAGTAGAGGTTGAAGTCTTGGTAATTGGTGCCATAGCTGTCTCCCGGGTTCAGATACGGGAGAGCGGGTTCCTGGCTCGCCAAGTCTAGCAGTACGCCGTGACTGTCTTGGAGGAGAGAGGGCGTCGCGGGTAGGAGAGATTGCGAGGGAGAAGCGAACGACGACCCGTTGCTCGACGTGAGATATCCTGTAGGATCCAGGGAGAAGTCGTACTGCTGAGGGAAGGAGACGGCTTGATCGTCGAAATGGACAAACTGTTGCCAGAAGTCATCTGGATTCTGATTGAGACCCTCGAAGGAGCTTGCGTCAGTCAAGCCCGTCTCGAACGACGGGACGAAGTCTTGCGACCTGGGTGTTTCGAGGCTAAAATTCTGGGTCGGTAATTCGTCGTGGCTTGTGGTCATCTTCGTCTTCTTGGCCTGTTTTAAATCGGCTCGAGAGGGTTGTGACTGCGTGGGGGTCCTCTTCTTGTGGCTCGGGTCGCAGCGGATCTTCTTCTTGCGACAAGCTTCACAAGCCTTGATGATGCGCATAAGATGGGCGTGATCCCGCTGCTCCTTGGACTTACAGCCGCGTGATGCCGAGTGGGTGATATCCCGGCCATCCTTGGTCAGGATCCGCATGCCTGGGTGATTGGAGAAGTCGACGGGCTCCCGGGAGACGGTGGAAGCCGGCTTCTTCTGGCTTGGGCCGGAACGGGACTTTGTCCGTGAGTCTGAAGTGGTAGATGCGGGAGTCGAGGCGGACATGGACGGGGTGCAGGGGCTCATGTCAGAGACGACAGGTGACACATTGAAGCTGGAGCCATAACCAGAGTCGTGCAGGGCCGAAGAGCTGGCCGGGGAGTCTGTGGTGGTGGAAGCAAAAGAGGCATTGTAGACGGGGTAGAACTTGAACGTCTCGCCCGTCTGCCTGGCATACTCAAAGAAGTCCATGGAGATGTGTGCACGCTTGTCCTGGATGGAGGCAGGACCTGGGAGGAAGTTGTGGATCATGTCATCCAGCTCATACGAGCCCAAGACTGGCAACCATTGCAAGCTGCTGCCCAGAGCCGGCTGGAAGACAGAGAAGCCCTGGAAAGAGCCGGTCGAGTTATTCCGCGACATGCCGGCCGTTGGATGAAGAATTCCAGGTTGTGTTTGCAATGAAGATGTGTAAAGTGAGGTGAAGAATAAAATCAGCGTAAATGAGTTGATGAATTGGTGGTATAGGTAGTCAATTGCCTGTCTGAGCCTCCACTCACTCGTCTTCTTTCCTCAATGAACGAAGGAATTGGGAATGAAGACCAGGTTTGAGGTGGTGGTGGCCGTTGGACTCAGGCTCGACTCTACAACGTCGCAGCTTGCTGACGCTTGCTGGTTTCTCTCCGAGAGATGGTTCTTGGTAGATGTTTGCAGAAAGAAGGAGAAAGGGAGGAAAAGCAGAACGCTTTCGGTCGGGAGTCATGGACCGATATTTGTCTCCTTCAATTCGAGTGTGAAGCGGAAAGGGTGGTGCAAAGTGGTGCAAGTGTGTGTGTTGAGGCCATGCCTTGCCCGTTCGGCGAGCTGTTTTGGGCTTAGCTCGAGGCGCAGGATGCAGAGTAGTCGGTACGGCAGCTGCATGTAGTTCCGAGCTTAACTTCGTGCGAAAAGATACGGAATTGGGAAGTACCACGTGTCGCTGGAGACAGGAGGAAGGAGCGGCTGCATGGTTACACTGGCCGGCGAGCAATGTCTCCACCAACATTGTGGTCAGCTTGCCAGTTCTGCCAGTGGCATCAAAAACATTCAACGGGCCTCCGAAACCATCTCATGCACGACGAATTATCAGCGGGCCCCGTCATTGGTTCCTTGAGATCGGACTATCAAAAGCGATGACTCAACCTCCACCTTCTCCCCAACCCCCAGACTCTGGTGACTCAACTGTGTCTCGAGCCCAATCGGCTATAATGATTGGTCCACCGATGCTCTCACATTCGTGTTTCGAGCCCCTTTGGAGGGAGGATTGATTGATTGGCGTCCCTGACGATTAATCGAGATACATACGTTCGTACATTCGTACTTGGAAGGGATAAAGTAGGACCGCTAACTAACAAGACAGGTCTCAGAACGATGACAACAGAATGGGTATACAAAGGGAGCGCGCGGGCACCCTTCCGCTTCGCTCAAATACAACACTGTATAGCACACACAGCACGCGGGCACCACCTACAGTCCCAGAATCCGGACATGCAAGCCTCCCAACCCTCGCACTAAATTATCCACCCGAACGACCGTCTTAAGATCGTCCCCCGTCCTTGCCATGGCGTCTACGCCGGCGAGTAGCAAGATCATCCCCCTCGGGCATAGTGCCAGAGCCGACACGACCGTCGCCGACGACACTTTCCCTGCTGAATCCGTCATTTGAACCAGTTGGCCGAGAGCCTCGGGGCGCTTGGGAAACAGGGTTGTGGGATCGTGAGCAACCCGCTTCCCCCCCGGTGATGTTACGGCTCCCGGACAGGCTGGCACCACCCGAATAGTTGGAACCTGACGCCTTGAGCGTCGGGCCTAGAGCATCCAGAGCAGCCACAAGATGGTGCGCCTCCTCGGATGATCCGACGGAGGTCGGTGGCGATTCTAACAAGTCCAACAATAGCGATGCTGCCTTTCCTGGCCCGGTGACGTATCCGTAGCACCACTTCTCCCATCCGGGACCCCCCGCCCGTGCACACTGCAGGCACGTCTGCGCAACAGGGCTCATCCACTGACACGCCCTGCATTTCCACATGAAGGGCCAGTCGGATCTGCGGAGTGCTCCATGATTGGCACGGTAGTGCCTTATCAGCTCGGACGACCCACGGAACTGCTTCAAGCAGCTAGCTCCGTCACTTCTGAAGGACACGAGTGATTCTGTTCCATCGCTGCTATGTGGCCATTGGCACTCCCACAAGTCGGCCTGATGAGACACTTCCCGGCCGACAGTGACAAATTGCTCGGCGACAACCGGGCCGCTCGCCGATGATATGGGTAGCGAGGATGGTACGCTGCGAGGGACCGACGAGAAAGTGGAAGGCCCTCGTAGGTGAGTAGTCGAGGGGCCGGTGCTCGGCGAGGCATGTAATTCGGACAGGATGTCGTCGTTCGGTGCGGAAGGCGGATGACGAAGGGGATGATTTGCCGGGTTTGCGGAGAGGCCGCGCAGATCCATGTCTATGCTGGCCGCGTCCTGTCGCGGAAGGCTGCCATGTCGCTGACCTGGAGTGGGAATCACAGCCGGCAACGCTGCGAGCGGGTGATTGGCGTCTGGCATGATGTGCAGCTGTGCTATCCCAGGGGCCGGGGAGCCGGACCGCGATGAGGCACGGTGGTTGCACTGTCAGTATTATTAGTATCGCAGGGTACGATTAAGGTCTGGTGCATTCTAGGTGTCAAAGTGCGCACCTTGACCTTGCGCCGCCTGCATTCGCCGCATGCTCCCACCTGGCGGGTTAACGCTGCGTCCGCGGCTTGCTCTTGGGACAGGGGTCCGACCCTCTTCCCTCTTTGTCTTTTTTGGCCGTCCTGGTGTCTGCTGGAAGTGTCGCTCGTATTGGAACATGACCGAGACATAGGAGTCATCTGTGGGAACCGTCCTGACTGAGAAGACGCCAGCCTGGGTTTGGATTTTGTCTGGCGTGTTCTCTGGCTGGCCGAAGGGTCTCCGCCGCGGATAGGGGGGCGTAAACGATTACTTCCTTCGGGTTGGTTCATCGAGGCCAGATAACGGAAGGGGTTTGTCGGCGCTTCTGGTCGGGTAGCCAGATGGTAATCTCTTGCAAGTTTCAAGCACGGCAATTTTTGCTTGCGCGCAGCCTCGCTACCGACAAAACCAGCGGCAGAGTGTCCGCGAACCAGCAAAGGCGGCTGGACTCGTTGATCAGGTCGCCCACTTGGTTATCCTAGATATGGAACTGCTGAGACTTCTTAAACTGCCAGGGAAGAAGAGTTTTACATATATGTGATGGGTAATGTTAAGGTTCAAAGGGTGGAAAGCTTGTAGGATGCATGAGATTGAGATAACTCACTACCTTAGGTACTATGTAGACTAGAGGTAAGGTCTGCCGGGGTGCAGCATTGCACACCCGCATTTGCAAGTTGGTCACGTCGGGCACACTGACGGGGCACACAGCCGCATCGCGTACTGCGAACGTCATATGGCACTGGACCGCTCGTCCTGTCTGTTCCACTCCTTCCTTTTCTCCTCTCTTATGTAGGCTCGCTGCTACATGAACGAACACAGGTTGAAGTGGAATAACAGGGAAAGAGATGTGCTTTTAATTGTCTTGGCTGGTGTTCGCACAGTCAATTGCCCGGAACACTAAGAACACCATGGCAAGCCCAATCAGTATAGCTAAGCGTAACTGGATACACGGAGGACTTGCGGTCTTGTAATTAAGCAACTCTCTTGTCGATCCGAACCCTCAACAACCAGGAAGCAATCGTTGCTGCTCAAATACACCCATGTCCTCGAGCTTAACTTGGTCTGGGCGTTTCCAAAAGATCGTGCGCTTCCCTACTCCACGGACCGCCGCCCTTGGCCGAGACAAAGCCGGGAAGCTTCATTCTGATCTTCGGAGGCTCCTTACTGATGCCAGGTACTCCGCTACCATCACCTCCATCTTGCTTCTTCGGCGCCACCAGCGCTAGCTGGACGCCGACGTCAGCTGGCAAGACTGGCTGAGGAATTTGGCCGGCTGCATGCGACTTCAAGGCGGCTTTGCGGCCTCGAGTGGCAGGGTTAACGAGCTTCGGGGGCTCTTTTAGGGTTCTATCAAGCTGGCCATCGACCTCCTTGCTGATAGTCTCCTTGCTGGTGATCTTCACTGCAATCTCAGTGCCGTCGCCTTGGCCAGCAGAGGCTTCATGGTCCGCCTGCGTTTCTTTCGGAATCCTTGACGACAACCGACTGGATTTATCGGCACAAGTTCCCAGAGCCGGCTCTGCATCTCGCGTCTCCGGTTGAGCTGAGACAACGTCAACCTCAGGCTCAACACCACCTGATGCAAAAGGCGGAACCGTTTTCTCGACTTCGGCGGGCGCCGGCTGTGGAGATGGTTGGCGGGTTGGCGGTTGAAGTGATGATGGGGATCGAGGAGCATGGAACTGGCTGAAATCAGGCCGTGGCGGAAGAGCAGGACTATCCTCGATTGCCGCTTCCTTAAGGTTGGTGTCCGTGTTATTGGCCATAGCTGTCCTAGAGCCATGGTTACTGACATCAATGGGCGAAGAAGGTGGAAGGTGATCCTTGACTCGAGGCTGATGTGGCACGCTGACAGAGAAGGTGCCGTTTGTTCTAGGAGTATCGCTACCGCCAAAGTTGTACCCAATAAGCTCCTTACTTTTGACGCTTTTCCTCGGGAGCCTTACAAAACGAGGTGCAGGAGGCGGACTTGAGCTATCCTCTTGAGCCGGACCGTTCTCTTGCATTTCCGTGTCGCCTTCGGTCGCGGCGGCAGAAGCGCGACGCTTTCCTGGTTCCCGTTTTGAGCGCCTCTTTGTCTTTGGCCCATGGGGCGGCTCGTCCGCCGGCTCATCGACGGGAGGCGCAAAACTTGCGGCCTTACTGCGTTTCAGTCTCTTCCTTTTACCGACCGATCCGGCGGCCTCGACATCCAGATCAGCTTGCTCATCGTCAGCCGATGCCTTCTGAATTCCAACCTCTCCCTTTCTGGCTGCCTTGATCCCGTGTCGGAGCTCGCCATCTTGACGCGGTTTTCGAGCGAGTAAGTCCTCGGAATGGGTGGTGCCTGTGTCCATGCTCTGTAATGCGATGCCAAGACTCAATGCTGGAGAGGGCCCATTCAACGCGGTGTCGAACTTCGGGCCTGAAGGTATCTCCTCAAAATTGTCGCCAGAGATGATTGGTGGTTCCTCATTCGACCGCTGGTTACCGACAATTTCCTCCGTCCTTCTAGCGATGGCTTGTTCAGACACAACTAACAGCCCGCGTTTCTTCCTTGACTTGAGTCGCAGCTCTGTCCGGCGAGAGCTCTTTGCAGAGGTGCTCGGCTCAACCGGGACCAGTCTATCTTGCTGGACAAATTCGTCGTGCTGGGCCGGTTCGTCGTGCTGGACAGGTTCGTCGCACTGGACACGCTCGTAACGCTGGGTAGGCTCGTCATTTTGAACAGGGGCGTCACTCTGTGCAAGGGCAGCATCCTGGGCAAGGCGTTTATGCTGGCCAGTGACTTTACTTGCTTTGATGCTTCTGCCCAGCGCAGCAGACACGGACACCGCAGGTACATGAGCAGCGTTTTTGGTGATAGTACTGTCCAGTATGAGCGCCGATGTGCTCGGTTTTGCGGTGTTCACAGGACGGGCGGGAGCATCTTGGTCCACGGTTCCCGTTGCGCTCATGTCACCGTCGTCATCAGACAGTGTCACGTCCGTTATTTCTTGGGGCGAGTTTTCTTGGGGCGAGGATACCGGTCTCGACCGTTGTGTCGGACTGGGTACTTTTTTGACCCTCTTCGACCGGGATAGCGCTGCATTGCTGAGCGAATGATCTTTGACAGGCTGCTCCTTCGCTAGTGGCTGTCTTGTGGTTCTGACATCAAGATTTGTCCTTTGGTCATCGATCGCACGAAGTGGACTTCGGTCCGTAGTCATATTGCGGTTGGGTGGTAAGCCCGATGGCGGCACATAGCGAACCTCAGCTTCTGGGCTCGGAGGAGGGGGCGCTCGAGCAGGAGCTGTGCTTTGTAGCACCTGGTTCGGTGCCGGTTGAGATGGAAGCCGGACCGAGCTAGGCGGCGCCCCAGAGAGCGTCAGCGTAGTGCCAAACAGACTCTGTGCATATCCCAGTTTGCTTGGAGGTGTGTCGTCATATCTTCGGCGCTTCGCGGCCCTCGAGGCATTGTCATTCGTTGGAGTGTCATCCGCCCTCTTTCTTTGCTCGAACGGCGACTCGGATGGAACAGCTGCACGGCCGTGGTGGCCAGTGGGCGTCCCAACAAGGGACGTCAACGGCCGATGACGTATCTGCGCGAGACTGGCACCAAGTAGTTGAGGTCGTGGCACAGCGTCGCGGCTGGGTGTAGGATGGGGTGGTCGAGTGGGCACTGCGGCGGCCAGGCGTTGTTCTTTTTCCCTGCTACGCTGTTCCTTCTCCTGAATACGCTTGTCAACAAGTTCCGAAAGGTCCTGGGACTGCTGGCCGACGCAGTCAGAGACCTGGACAATGACACCACCTCGCTCTAGTTGGAGTTCTTCGCCGGCGTCGAGGTCCCAGTCAGCACGCCAGTGCATGTCGCCGATGAAGTTGCCGCGGTCGTCGTAGACCATGAGGCGTTTGTTGAAGGTGTGGTACATGAGTCTGCCATCTTGCCATCGCTTTTGCTTCCGTCGGAGATCGTGTGTGAACAGACAGAGGAACTCGATGACGGGCGCGCTTGTTCCAGCTGTCGCAGCCGGCGACGCGACAAGACGTGAGCTCGAGAGGGTGCTCATTGTGGTCGCATGAGTGTGTGCTCCGCCATTAGTGAGGCCGGGTTTACCAGAATGCCTCGAGCAAATGATTCCATGAAAAAGGTGTTAACGGTCAAGATGGTTGAGATGCGACGTCTGCTGCCAGTGCTGTCATGTTTGAGCGCGTCGCTGCCATAACAAGCGCGTAAAGTGTCACTAATGCTTGGCAGCTGTCACCAACCTGAGGAGCAGAGCGCGGACAAGCTAGAAAGTGGGGCTTGAGATATTGCAGGGGGTTGAGGTCCACATAAGCAGGGGTCCGAGGTGGATAAAGTTTCTCCACTCCTTCCTCCACGGACGTTTGGGCTCTTGGCAGCAAATGGTATTTTCAGGTTGGACATTTTCAAGATCTGACGATCAACGAAAGGGCAGGAATGGTACAGCCTCCACAGGTGACGACTGCACCGTATCGCTCCTGACTGTTCTTTCCAAACAGCAGTCGCAACGCAGTACCGGTTCCAGGGCAGGAACCCATCCTTAGCCAATGGTTGGTAGTCTGGTTGTCCTTGCCGTTGGCGGTTGCCTGCCTGCAACCTTGCACGCACTTCCACAGGTTGCAGTTGCAGTACGAAGTTACGGAGTACCTTGTTAAACCAACAGGCCCGAAACTAATATTGCCCCTCATCTATGGTTATACCTTACTTAATACACCTGCAGTTCCTTAGGAGCAATGAAGGGGCAGAATGCCCAGCTGGACTAGAGTTTCCATATAAACAAGGCTGTGCCGCTGATCGGTCGTCCGGAGGGCGGCGGTAAGAGCACCTCGCCCTTCACGTGTGTTCGTCATAAACCTTCTCCCTCATTTCTCACCTGCACTTATTGGACCAATTCATCACTTTCTTTACTTCCATTCCACGTTACATCCAGTCTGCTGCGTGTCCCATCGGCTCCTCCCACCTTACCTACCTTATGCACTGTCGGACAAGCAACAAGCAACACGCGGGGTGCCCCAACACCAACCGACGGACCACGACTGACGACGAACCTCCTCCCTTTTACATTGTACGGAGTACACTGTGCTGCTGCTGCTGCTGCTGACGTGTGGCCTGACATTGGACGGTTCATGTCAAACCGCCGACAAATCTCGACGAAATGCAGTCTGTGCAACGCCAGTTTGGAAAGCTCAGAAGCAAAGGGCCTGGAGACAACGCCAAGGTCTCGGTCCTGTTAAACGACTATGAGGACGCTGACAAGGTGCTCGCAAAGGTATTTTATCTTATATATCTACTCTGCACACACATGCATAACAGGGACAGCTTGCTGACATGCTCCTGCTGCCCCCCCTTTCTAGGTCATTGACGGCACAAAAGCATGGCGCGAGTCGTGGTTGTCTCTCGTGCTCTCCCAACTAGCCATCGTCACCGAGTTCTACACCCTCTACGACCCCATCGTGGGCGCCTCGGACGGCCATGGCCGCGACACCGTGCCCACGCCGGACCTCCAGTTGAACCGCACCTTCAAACTCCGCCAGGCATACGAGGACCTCAAGACGGAGCTCATGGACGAGATCGGCCAGATCGAAGCCATGATTATAAGGCCAGCAACCGAGGCCCGGGACTGCATCGCCCCCATCAGGAAAACAATCAAGAAGAGGGAAAACAAGAGGCTCGACCTCGAGAGGTGCCAGGACAAGGTCAATAAGCTGCAGCGGAAGGTGAGCAGGACTCCCAAGGAAGAGTCGGCCCTGGGCAAGGCCGAAGACGAACTGGCACAGCTGTCCAACGACTTCAGCATTGCCGACACTCATCTGCGAGAGACGCTGCCTCCCATCATCGCCGCCGCCTTTAGCTTGGTTCCGCCCCTGCTCGGTGACCACGTCCTGATTCAGAATCGATTACTCGGCCTTTACTACACAACCCTGCACAATTACTGCGGGGAGCTCGGCTTCCCTTCTCCGTCGCCTCCAATGGGTGACGTCCTTGCCGACTGGGAAGCCGACTTCAGGCCTGTTCAGCGAGAGGTTGAGTCGATCGGATGCATCGCCCGGGGAAAGGCCGTCCACCTCTCTATGAACCTGGGGCTCGATGGACAGCCTCATCAGCCTGCAACCTCGCCCCAGTCCGCCAATCCTTTGTCAAAGATGGGCTTCCGGCGATCCACCTCGGGCTTGATATCGAGCAACAACGACAGCAATGAGGTGCCACAACGGCAAACGCTTCGCATACCGTCGACAAGTTCAACTGGCCGACAGGACCACTCGCCACAAGTCAGTCCCAGCTCAACCCCTAGGAGGCCCGACTACCTCGCCCCGACCGATTTTACCACGGCAACTGTCCTGGGCCAGTCACCCGCCATCTCCCCGAACTCGCTAAGACCGAGGAATGACTACTTTCCCGACAACCGGCGCCCATCTACGACGTCCCTAAGGTCCAACATGTCGCAGCTATCACTCACTCCCACCAACGGCAGCTCCAGCGCTTCAGCGGCTGCCGCGGCAAAGAAGAAGAAGCCGCCGCCACCCCCTCCTCTAAAACGCGTCCCTAGCGCCCAGCCTGAGGAATACGTTGTGGCGCTGTATTCGTTTTCCGGTCAGGGAGCGGGTGATCTCTCATTCCGCGAGGGTGACAGGATCAAGATAGTCAAGAAGACGGATACGGCCCAGGACTGGTGGGTGGGCGAGATCGCAGGCGCACGGGGAAATTTCCCTGCTAATTACTGCAAGCCAATTTGATGATGATGATGATGATGACGATGACGGCGTGATAGTTAAAATAGACGTGTTTACGATAGCTGGGTCGAATCACTCGTCTGTTTTCAGACGATAGATCTTGGAGTCCATTTGGAGCTTGGGAGCCTGATGTTTAGCGGGAGTATATATAACAAGTCATTGACATTCCTCTAAGCCGGGACGACAAGCTGCATCGGGACTTCTGGTGACTGTAAACCGGCCTGCAGTGTACACTTCAACGGCTCCTCCAAAGAGTCATCTTTGGGCAGGTTGGCCTGCCGCTTTGCACACGGAGGTTCATTTTTACGCGCTCCAGAATGGCGTCAACTGGCCGTCATGCTTCGTTAGAGCGGCCAGGAGCCTACCTCTGAGATGCGGCACTTCTGTCTGATCGATTGTCGTCTCCGCGAACGTTGCATATCACTGCGATCGGGGGTTTTCAAGCCTTGAGCAGATTATTTGCGCTTGATGACCTTTCAGCTTTCAGGCCCAATATGTGAGAGACTATGTACCAAGGCACACCCCCTCGTCTCCCAACATCACATACCTGATTAGACGACGTAAGCCACCGCCCACGGTGATGACGATTCCTCTAAGATTTCGAGTCATCGCTAGAAGACGATCCTCCTAACTCCGCGCTTGACCCTGGTACACCGTGCTCCACGACCGTGTTAGGCTTCCTATCCGTGGTTCGTACGCACCAATATCAAGCTCAAAGGAGCTGGTCGATCAGCTGCCTCAGCCTGCTGAGACAATTCCTAGCTCAAGGTGGTGGGAGAGCGTAGAGAGTGCATCGACGGCGGCGAGGAAACCTACGTGAGTACATGCCAGACACGGCTTTGATCCTTTGCCTGCCTTGGTTGTCGCGCGTCCCCCATCAACTTGCTGGAGATGATGCCGCAATTGGCATTCTAAGACCTTGATCGTCGAGCCTGTTCGGATGACGGAAGTGGCTTGTTCACAGCGGGATCGCCGAGTCGATCTCAACGCGGCCGAACGACTTTGACACTGAGATAGTCCCTTTCCTCACTCTCGTCCAGAGCCATCGGTGTCACTGGCCCGGGGCTCAGGAGGGGCGTTATACGTGGGGACGACGGCTTGTATCGGCGGAGGAGGGCAACTCCAGACGCAATGGACTTGCGTGAACCCTCATCTAGTACCCTATCCACGGCCTTGACAGAAACTTGCCTCTGTTTTGTGCGTCCCAAAGCTTCACGTGCAGTTTGAAGTGTCTGGCTTATCATGTCCCGCTTATACTGCATCAGTTGGTGCTCCTGGGCGGACCCCGGAGGTGGCGCTGCCGACTGCGATGCTGCCCCTGGGCTTTGTAGGGGAGAGTCTGCCGCATCTGAAGCCTCGTAATTGCTCGGATAGTACTTCCCAAGTGTCGCGGCGCTCCCTGGTATGCCTGTAGGGTTATAGGCATCGACTACAGGAGCAGTGCGAGTCCTCCATGGTAGTACGGTTCGTCTCTCGGGACCCCGCGCCTTTCGTCGTACGTCGGTGTCTTCATGTTCTGGGCAGATAGGTGGAGGCGCTGGGAGTCCCTGACCAGCGCGTGTCTCGGGACTGGTGGAAGGAGAGTGGGTAAAATCCACTATCGCACCTGTAGATATCCGGGGCTCGCGTCTCGGTCGCCGGGACCCTGCTTTCCGCTCAAACTCCTCTCTGTTGCCCCTGGTAAGAGGTAACACATCTGATCAGCTCAGGCAGCTTTGAGAAACACAAATGGACAATCGCTAAACATACGCATCAGACCTGGCTTGATCCGGTAGAGCCTTGGTGAACGTCGTTGATGTCCGCTCCGTCTGTCCGGCCGGGCTCCACCTACTGCGCTCCATAGCAATGTTGTTGGGCGAGCCATATGTGTTTCGGTTGTCTGTTAGAAACAATCAGCAATCGGACAGTGATGGAGCCCGTGCCAGTGACAGCCTCTGAGCCCCTTTCCCGCGACGCGTACCGTTTGTGGACCGGCCGGTGCGTGTCGTCTCAAGGCTGTGTTTATGGCGGTGGCCACCAACAGCAGTGTAGACACTATCCTTAGTTGAAGTAGTCTCCGTTACTGGTGTGCTGCACGCGGAAAAGACAAACAAAAGTTCATCAACCGAGCCGTCCCGACTCGGTGGCCTGCGCAGCCCGTCGCCTCTCGCCGATGCCGAGTAAGAGAAGTATGACTCTTCTGGGTCACGGGTGGCCATTCTTCCGCCGCGTTGATCTGGTTGTTGTTCTCTCCGTGACGACTCCTTCCAGCCCTGCGAGTGTGACATAGAAGACCGAAGACTGCTATGTCGTGATAGCGATGGCGTGCAACCTGGGGTGCCTTCGCCGAATTTGGCTGCGAACCGTCTCCCTACGGAGCTTGGTGGTATTCCCCTGGTCGGGAATAGATCACTGTCTGTTCTTGCGATCAAATCTTCGGGAGGTTAGAGTGATGTCGAGAGCTGGTGAGAGCAATGACAAAAAGCAGGATCACTCACGCTTGGGATTATTGTATTTCGGGAATCGGTCTTTAGCTTCCACGTATTGAAAGCACTCATCAAAGTTATTGGGATAGAACACGGGCGATGATGCACACGGGGGCGCTGGATCACCACGCACAGGAGAGGGATAGATGCTGGGAGGATATGACCCAACCATCACGGTTATGGAAAGAAAGATATACAGAAAGGGTCGGATGCCCCCAGCGACTGGAATGGCAGCTGAATGGTAAGCAGGTGTCTGATGGGAATAAGCTAGCGGTTAGAGATACGCAGGCTGATCAGTATCGACTAGGGACTACCCCGGGCCTTGGTGCGGAGCGACGTCTGCTCCCTTAATAAAGTCCACAGTGACGATCCCAGGACCCTTCACCTCCACTCCCCTTGCCCGGCCGAGCGCGGGTTGGAAATCTTTGCGGTAAGTGTAACTGACAGGTAGAGTGCAGCTTCTGGGCAGGCCGTCACTGACAATGTGGTCATTCTGCCATACGTATGCACAGTACACTCTGTCGTGTAAGCAGGAGACTCGCCCAGCGCCGAGGGAGACGTGACGTGAGCTCGCTGCTCTTGTCTTCATCTCTTCCACCCCCCCCCACCAAGGTCAACATGGCTGTGAGGAGGCCTGCGCAGATCGCTGCGAGGCTCGGATCATAAGTGCATGGCGTGCCCTCGACGACTGCAACGGCACGGAGCCAAGACGGCCCAAACAAGCGTGTACGACTGTCGGGCCAGTCAACCAAATCTTTTGTGGTGCTTGCTCTGACTGGAGTGAGCTTGAGTTGGAGATTTCAGTCTCTCCAGCCGGTATATCGGCACATAGCAGGGTTTCCACTTGGGTTATGGTGGGCCTGGTTCCTTGCATGGCGCTGAGTGTCCGAGACAGGCCCTCTCAGGGTAGGGGCGAACGTTGCCGAAAGACCCGTGATGCAGGGTTCGAGCTAAGGTCGAGGAGCCCAGAGACGGCGGAGTGGTGTATCAAAGCCCACTATCCGGATAGGTGTATTGTCCTGGCTGCCTGACTGCATCAGTTCCATGCATCTGACAATCAGAGGGGAGGCGGAGGGGTCTCGTTTGCGCGGGACAGAGGAGCCTGAGCCGCCCTGAGGGGCATAGTCAATGGCGATCATGCTGATCGCTTGTCGGTTTGGACTAATCTGCATGAGACATGCCTGACAAGTCACATACTGACAACTGTGGTACGCGTGTTGACAATGCCGACCCATTCTACCAGTGTACGGTGCTGATGACTGGCTCTTCCACCGCTTAGGTCTCTTAAGTCTAGAGTCTAGTCCGATGTTTCTAAATGCCAGATTGCAATGGTGCGGTGAGGAATGATGGACAAGCTCACAAACAGCAGGCCGGAACAGATGGCATTTTCGAACGTCCGAGGTCCACAATCCACATGTCGTTGGATCCTTGGCGCCGTGTGGCTGCACAGCCGGGGTTTGTGTTGCGACGTGTCCATACAGGGCAGGCTTGGTTGGGGCTGCAAGATTGACAACCAAAATGGGTGTGACGTCACACTGCCAAGCCCTTGCCATATGTAGGCGACGCGGGCATCTGTCATCCATAGCAGGAAGCCAGAAACTCTGTCGACAGTCAAGGCAGCACCGAGTCAGTCCGGTACATGTTATGCTGCTCTGTATCCTGGCTGTCAGGGTCATCCCGCGAATAACTGTCGGGTGTTTAACGCGACGAACACGGTCTGCATTAGATTATATTGAGAAGGTATTATGCCATGCCTTGGCCAGCTGAAACCGTGTACGGCAAACAGAAACTCCCGTTCACCTGCATGTAGTGTAATGGTATCTCGAAGAGAAAACAGAAGAGAAAAACAGAGAAAGCATTGAGCCCTAACGTGCCATACTTCCGAGGGTGTCCACGTGGGTATCACAACTCATCATGTCCGTCGTCATGGTCATGGCCGCCTCGGCTCGTCCCGCGCCGGCGGCCTAACGCATCAGCATTACCTCCTAGACCTTTGCTCGACCGGTGAAGCGGGAATGCCTCTCGCGATGTCGCCACCAGTAGCCAAACGCAGCCACAGCAGTGAATAGCCAGAGGAGGGCGCTTGTCAGATCGACCCAAACTGCGTTCTTCATCCGCTGGATGTCACCGTTGCCCTCGGGGTTCTCGTGGATGTACATCTATTCAACCATGTTAGTCATGTTATTTTCCCAGCTCTAGGGTCATGTCATTGGGGGATCCTCGTACGTTTCCGAAAACACCAAACAGAGCAATCCATAGGATGAACAGAACAATGTTCCATATCCAGACGGCGGCGAATCGTAGAATGAAGGGGATCAGGTAGAAAATGGTCGTAAAAGCCGTGATGCCTCCAACAAACACAGCGTAGATCGAAAGGCACATGCAGCGTTAGTAACTGGCGCATCCAACTGCACGAGAGCCAGTACAGTCAACTCACCCATTTGCTGTCTTGATATACGCCAGCTTTGGCCGCGCGACTCAGGTCTACGCCGTAGAGACCGCACACCGTGATTGCCAGCACGAACAGGATGAAATGCACGACGGAAAAGGCGAGATAGCTCGCCGTCATCCCGAAGAGGCCCATCTTGTTGATATCCCTCGAGCTTTGTGCTATTGTGTTATGACGTTCGTGATCGGTTGGCTGTCGTGTAAGGTATTGTGTGCTGATTGATGGTGGAGCGTAGAACAATGGCGATCTGGGAGAGCTGAGGATATAATCTCCCCTTTCAAAAGGGCTTGACTTGAACGGGCAGTCGAGAGGAACGGGAAAGAGGACGTCGGCCCATGCAAAGTGAAACAGTTGGAGAAAAGCTACTGCTTTTGTTGGGCGCTTGGATCAAAGGCGATTGAACCATTCTATGACGCAACAGGGTCTTTTTCACACTTTAAGCTTGCTTGATGAGGGAGCTACATGATTGGCCGAGCCAGTCCTGAGAGACGCTTCAGGTTTAGCTCCCGCAGCGGGTCATTCTGAATAGCTCCACCAAACAGAGGTGAGCTCCATCATTGGTCACCTAGGTAGGTACCTTCTCAGCTATCCGATACTCATGTGTTTCCGCACCGACCTCAACGTTTGCCAACAGCGTAATATCTTTCGGACAGGTTCTCTTTGGCCCGTCTGCTCACGCATATCATCCCAGCGTGTGTTCTCAATGTCTTCAGATCCCCTGCTTCATTTCCATTGTTAGTCCGGGATTTCCTTTCACAAGTACAGAGACAACAGGAGACGTCAAGGACTAAAAGAGGAGGACCTGGAAGTACAGCTCCTGCTGATTGACATCTGTTGTGCTGTTTGTTTTGCCTTCCACTCTCTCCGAACTCATCTCTCCTATTTGTACTCACGTCTATCTTACCTTTCTTTCAATACCATTAGCATCACATTGTTTGCCTGCTCGAGGATGCCCAGTGCCACGAAAGCTCATGGTCACACAGCAGTTCTCGCGACTGGAGTGAGTCGCCACTTCTGGCTCAAACCAGACATCCGCGGCACATGCTCTGGACGAGTGAGGCCACGAGGCCGTGGACTGACTGGCTAAGATACAGTACCTACCTTAGCCTTGTTGTTTGTTTGCCGCAGTTATGGCTAGCTTGAAGTTTGTCAGAGACCTGCTCCACGGCATTGATAGCCGGCTCAGCGGGCTCAGGAGCCTCACCGAGGCTCACCCACCTTGCCCGATACTGGCGCAGCAACTGGGGCACTTGCGAGCAAAGGGGCAGTCCACGTGCCCTCAGCAAACCGCCATGCTGGCCCGGCACTGAATCTTACGCCCCTATGGACAAAAGTGCTGCCGATATCCCTTCCCCATTGAAGTGCACTTTCGACTGGCCGAACCAGAATATCAGATTCATCACTAAGGGAGATATCGGCAGTTTGAACATCACCAATTGGATCAAAGAAGCTCTGCCTCGAGCCACGACAGACTAGCAAATACGCCTTAGACATGCTATTTGTCTTTTTGCAAGACCGTGGGCGCAAACGCACACCTAGGAGTGGACGCGTTTCGGTGAGCCAGCAGTTCTGCCATGTCACTGCCATGACGACTTGATGTCTGCCGGTGGTGACTACAGGCAAGAAATCAAACTCCTGCTATCCAAGCTCATCTGCTGGTCTCATGATCTATGTGAACAGGAGAAGCAGAACAGCCTATCACTTTGTAAGGCCGCCATGTTTGCGTGGTCGTGGTAGACGGGCACGGCGAGCCTTCGAGGGAGTATAAGAACGCGACGGGGTGCCAACATCTAGATGGTGATTTCATGCCGAGTCTGCACGAGCTCTGTTTGTCTTCCTACTGCTACCCAAGTTCTTCACTCCATCACCCCGAGAGACTCTCGCAGAAATGGCCCCTAGCAACAGTGCGAATACTGCCTCTTCGTCACCGAACGAGCAGAAGCTACATCAATCCAGACGCATGAGTGACCGTGCTCCGCCACCCGAAGCACCCAAAGAGCCACGCAGACGGGAGCTGATGGTTTTCTGGTGGTGTGTAAGTTTGACGGCTCTCCAGCTGGCCCTGACATGGCGAAGAAACCGTGGGCTAATCCGCGTAAGCAGTGCTGGTGCAGTACGGGACCGATGACGAGGGGTACAACCAAAGTCTGCCTCGATGTCAACTGTCAAAGGGTGTTATGTCAAAACTGCCCCATGCGGAAAGAGATTATCTACCCCCTCGACTGATAGGAGAGCATTTTTGGCGCTCCTGGTCTATTGCTGGACCGGGCCTGCTTATTCCCTCGGCAAACATCATCTTATGCTGTCTCTGTTGTCAAAAAGAGTCGACGACTCGAAGCAATTCTCGGTGTTATTGGTGTTTCGATTCACACGTGCTGGTCATGTTGCTGGTCGCGTTGATAGGTTAGGTTTGGATTGGTGAAATTCTGGATAGATGGGCAACGTCGGCGAGTTGCACAGGCTCTGCTCACTCTCCTGGATAGAAATAGAATCTCATTGTCCGTTCTAGGCCACCCTGGAGTAACGTGGTACTGTCTTGCGGCCTGGTCCCCTTGCAAGTGCAGTGCCACCGAACAGCAGGAATAACAGGGACCTGGACGTCAACAGCATGCTCTGAGTTGGAGCGCCTGCGGGCTCATCGAAGGAGGTCTTATACGTTGGGGAAAGGACACAAAAAGACATCTGCTGAGGCGGATTTCAGCAAAAAAGCCTGTCTCGGTGTAGGTTGGTGAGTGTGATGGTGGGAGATGAATGACCAGTCTCAAGTCCTGCAGGCATGCAGGGGTCCGAAAGAGCCTCAACGGGGCACGAGCCGGAGATGCAACCAATCAAAGACGATCACTCCGCTTTGACCGAACGTCCCCCCCTCGCAACACCTCGGCAGCCAAACATCTACGCAACTTTGAACCGAGCCGATTGCCCAGTTCCTCCGCCACCTTCACCACTGAGGCTCAATTCCCAACGCCCGCCCGAATCATGGCAGCCATAGCTTCCCGGCAGCCTGAGCTTGAGCCTCCTTTCATCGCCGTGCCCGCCCTGCCCAATCTTCGCGATATCGGCGGCCAACCCGTTCAGCGACAAGTAGACGCCGAAGGAGAACAGCCACAACAAGGCAAGAAGATCATACGCCCCGGCATCGTCTTCCGCTCTGCGGAGCCGTCCAAGGTGTCCGAAGAGGGAGTCTCGATGCTCACCAAAGACCTGGGCATCACCCACGTCTTCGACCTCCGATCCAAAGTCGAAATCCACCGCGCCCGCGAACAAACCTCTGCCGCTGACTGGAAGCCCAGGGAATGGCCCGGATCCAAGCGTGTATTCGTGCCCGTCTTTCTCGACCAGGACTATAGCCCGGAAGCTCTGGCGGTGAGGTTTGGGCAGTACTCCCATCATTCAAGTGAGGTGGGTTTCAGTGTGCTATTTGCCTGCAGGTTCCTGCTGGCTCCTGTGCTCGCTCCATCTGTCTGTCGGTGTGGTTTTTCGTGGTTGCTCACTCAGAAACAACTTGTTCTCAAGCACAACAGGGTTTTGTCAAGGCTTACAGTAGTATTCTGACCGCTGCCGCCGATCCCGAACACCCCTACGCACCCTTCACCACCATCCTCAACCACCTTGCCGGCCCGGACCCTTCCCCGATGCTCATCCACTGCACCGCCGGCAAGGACAGAACGGGCGTCATCTGTGCCCTGATCCTCTCGCTGTGCGGCGTAGACGATGAGACCGTGGCAGCGGAGTACGAACTGACCCAACGGGGTCTTGCCGCCCGAAAGGACGAGTTCGTCGCCCACGTGCTGGATGTCGCCGAGAAGATGAATATTGAGTCGATCAAGGGCAACCCGGAGGCGGCCGAGAGAATGACCGGAGCACGGAAGGACTCCATGCTGGCTACGCTGACTATGATAAGGGAGAAATATGGCTCCGTTGAGAGCTACGTCATGGAGCAGTGCCGCGTTACGCGCCCTTCTGTCGAGCAGATTCGGAGGAACCTTGTTGTCACCGTAGAATGAGTTGCACTTGTCGGATGCTCGCTAGACATCTTACCAACACGTGGGTTGTAATAAATATAATACACACACTATATTGTGTTGATGGAGGCACTGCAGCCTTAGGCTGTCCTTCCTCATACTCGTACAAATATGGATACACAGGCATTCCGGCCATCATACATCTCAATGTCCTCCAAGCCAGCGAAGGCTCCAAGTCGTCGTCGCTATGTGATTGTCCACCAAATCTATTCCACTTTGGTCGGGATCTTGACCTGTCCTCTCCTCCGGTCATAAAAGGGCACGCCATATCTGTAGCCAGTTCCCAGCCTGGATCGTCCATCTTTGCCGACGTCCTCAACATTGATCTTCTTGAATCTGAATTCGAATCGCGAAGCCTTGACCCTTGTAGTCTGCCTCTCCTCGTATAGTAGCCGCTTCTGCTCCTTCGTGGCCGTAGCGACCTCGCTGTCCATAGCAGCCTTTTCGAAGGCCTCCTTCGCTTCTTCGGGAGACTTGCCAGCGAGCAGGTCCTTCTCGAGATTAATGAGCTCAGGGTGCGGCACGCGCTTATCTGCCGGCAGAATGTGGTCGCCGAATGCCTTGGCCGCGTCCTCACGGGTGAAATGGCGTGATTCCGACGTGGGGAGGAAGAGCTGTTGCTGGGTATAACTGTGCACGTGGATCTCGTTGATCGGCTCGAACTCCTGGCCCTCCACGATCGTCCTGCTCGGGAGCATATCCATGACCGCGCGAGCGTAGGGAGTGGCTAATTTCTTGCCCTGTGTTCAACAACCCCGGCTGTCAGCAAATCGCTCAAGAAAAAGGAAGAACGATGGAGTGTTGGATGAGGTGGGAATGGCTTGTATCAGAGAGGCTCGCATGCTAAAATTGTGTAACCACGGGGTATGTCTTCAAGACTAATCGAATGAATTTTGTAGTATCATCACTTGAAGCCGATTTCCAGATGTGTTGAAAAGAAATTGCACTGACCTCGCGCTCCCAAGCTTTCTCGACCTCCTTCAACCGGACAACAGCGGCCACTCTGCGCATGTCGACTCCGTAATTGGCAGAGACGGACTTGATTGCCTCGCCCTCTTGCACAACCTTCCGCCATATCTCCTCCCGGGAGTCTTCGGAGAGAACAGGTTCGCTGACGAAAAAAGGATTGTTGGGGAAGGGCTTCTTGTTAGATCCCATCAGGTAAGAAGGCCCTGGTTCGCGGTGTTCGCGGTGCTTCTCGCCATGCTGCTGCATCCACTGCCTCATCTGAAGGCGTGGACGGGTAAGGCCCTGCCGCTGAGACGTCGAAGCGAAAGACCTCTTAGCCTGCTGGGCACCCGAGGACTCCAAGCAGCAACATGACGGTGTAGCCGCGGTCTCGAGGCCGGCAACAAGGGCGCGACTCGGTAATCGTGGAGGCATGGAATGTGATGTGATCAATCAGGTCATTTAAGCCCTGACTGAAGTCTGGAGGATGAAGGAATGACTGGAGGGATCGGCGGAGGGGGGATCCCCAACTACAAAGCTCGAAGGAAAGGGAAAAGTCAATGTCGAGAGAGCAGTGAGTGAAGGTTTAATAGTCGTGTCGAGTGGATTCGGGTTGAAGCTTGACGAAATATCTGCGCGGTCCAAAATTGTTCCGCAAGCTGAATGAGGTGGGCCGGAAGGTCCAAGCCCCATATTTAAGCGTCCTCGTCCGTCGGGCTGTCGTTTTATTCAGCCTTGGCAGATTTGGTGAGCTCTCACCTTGGACCTGGGCGGACGTAGTCGATCGATGATTTGATCCTTAACTCATTAAAACACTCCTAGTTTGACAATTCTATGACCACATGCGCCGTCACCGTAAGTAGCTGCTGCACTAGCGAAGCTACACCCAATGCTACCATCACCATTACCATTCCAATTCCTGTCGGCCAGTTTCTGGATCATCCAGCTCGCTTAACACTGCCTCGACAATGCTTCTCTCGGTCCTCACCCTTGACGACAGTTTCGTCCTCGAGTAGAAGACTGGGCAGTCCTTGCTATCACACCGTACATCTGCGTCCACAGGAGGCAGACCGGCACAGGTCTGGCACACCTTCAGTGCGTCCCTAAGTCGCACCTCATCACCGTTTAGCCGTCTTTGCACCTTGACCATCGAGATGGCTGCATCGTGTTTGCACCTCGCGCAGACCATGCCGACGCTTTCCTTGTGCATCTTGACTCCGCAGACGGCACATGACGCTGACTTGAGGTATGCCTCAAGCGTCTTCTTCCTCGCATTCGCACCAGCTGCCGGCCCGGCAACCGAGACATCGACACGGCGGATCCGTTGCACCTTGGGCATCTCGTCATACCACTGCCGCACGTTGGCACCCACGAGGTTGAAGATGCGCTCCAGCGGTGGGATTAGGTTCTTGGAGATGTAGTACTCTGCGTCTAGCGACGAGTGTGGGTCGTGCAGAAGGTCTTCCGGAGCCACGCATCGGTCGATCAGACGGGCACCGGGTCCACCGCTGACGACGACGTAAGGCACGCGCTCGCCATATTGTGGCTCTGCTCGGGCGTCCTCCAACATCCGCTTTGTGCTGATGAGGGCGCCGGGAGGCGGCGGCCCCTTATCGCTGTATGTACCCAGCTTGACCTCCCTCGCAAAGCAGAAGTCTTGCACCGAGACATTGCCTTGCATGATCTTGGTGCATTGGGCTTGGAAGTACTCCTTCACCTGGCTTAGGTCCGCCGTTTCAAAGAGCAGCTTCAAGGCCTTCTCTTCAATCTTTTGCTCTGCTGGAGTGCCGTCGCGTCGGACCGTTTCTATGCCCTTGGCGTCGAACTCGGGCTGCGTCTGCTCTGGATATTCGTATTTATACCCCACATATCGCTTCTTCGCAAGAAGCACGCAAGGTTGGTACACCTTTTCGAATTTGAGTTTCATTGGACGAGGGTTCATGTCCGTGATGGCCTTGGCAATCTCGTTGCCCAGCTTGAACGCCTGTTCGCGTGTCCTGCCCTTCAGATGGACGAACAAGCTGTCCGTATCGCCGTACACTACTTCGGCATTCCAGCGATCCACCGAATGGATGTAAGCTATCGCCCTTTCCAGTGTTTCCCGCCCTGTCTGGACAATGCTGTCGGCGATTTCGGAACACGGCATCCGGCCTGAAAACGACGCTGACGTATAGCCGTATGTGACGTTCGCCAGAAGCTTGAGAGCTAGCTGCCTGTGGTTAAGCAGTTGCTGCAGGGTCCTGTCGTCTTTGTCCTGCTTCATGCCGCTCTTGACCATGACTCTGGTCTCGAGGATCTCGGTCAACATCTTGGCCAGCAGCGACTTCCTGATCTCGGCTTTGGTGTACATCATCCCGTTCGGTGCGATGTTGATGTGATCCTTGAGAAGCTCCAGAAGTCCCTCGCGCCTCTTGTACTCCGTGAATCCCATTTTGTTCGTCCCTCGCCAGTCGGCGATACGCCCGAGGAATGTCGAATAACAATAATTGTAGGCGATCATCACACTGGGGTACAAGCTCTGGAAATCCAGAACGAGCACCGGACTGGTGTAGAAAGCACTCTGCGGTTCCATGACAAGGGGCAAGCATTCCAAGGCATTTTGGCCCCCGACCTGTTTTCTACTTGGAGATACGAGCAGAAAGTTCTCCGGCTTGGCGATCCTGAACATGATGGATTCGACCTTGAATTGAGAGCCGCGAGAAAACACGGAGAAGAAATCGACGCCTAACAAGCGGGCCTGCTCACTCGTCCGTGGGATGAGCTCATTCGTCTCCAAGATCTCAATGTCCAGTCGTGTCCGGATCAGATGGTATTTGAGGACTTTGTCCAAGTCTGACACCCTCCCACTGGCGTACCATTCCGTCAGGTCCTTGTATGTGTAATGCGGGATCCGTCGGTGTAGCAGGTGCCAGACAACGTTCTCCATGGTGTACTGAAGCAGGCTGAGCTCGCCACGCATTGCACGCCAGATGTTGATCATGTGGCGTCCGGTAACACGAATAGTCGAGGTCGTGTTGAAACCCCATCTATCCGCGTCCTTGCCAATTCTACCGTGAGACAGCGACTTCATTCGAGAAAACTCGTCACACAAGTCGTACTCGTACTTGAACCTGGCACGCTCAATGAGATATCCCCAAGAGCTTCCATGAACTTCATATCCGGTAAGGACGTCAGGATCAAAAGTGCGCACGAGCTCGACCATCCGCACCATGACATCCAATTCCGACGTCTCCTCAAAAACCTCGATGGAAGTCATGCTGCGGATTCGTTGAGCCAGTGTGCCATCCTCCGAGAGGACGACGACCCCCGACAGCATGTTGTCGTTGTTTGATTTACTGGTCGGGTTGAAATCCCCGTCAGACTTGATACACCAGAAAATGCATCTGACCTCATCTTCCTCAGGATTCGGCACCAACTTGCCTCTGGTGTTGACATGGACCTCTAGGCTCATGGTGCTCATGTACTGGGCCTCGTGTTGAACGCTCGTCGATTTTCGCTTCTGAGAGTACTTGAATCCGTGCTTATTCTTCGGTGTTGGGCCTTCCACTTGTGACTGATATTCGTTGGCTCGTCTTTGCGTCGCGAGTATGGTCCCTTGAGACTGCTTCTTCTGCGCCAAATGGCTTTGTTTCTGTACCCTCTCCTCCCACCAACCCTGCACATCCTCATAAGACGGGGGAAGCTCTGCAACTTCCCAGCTTCTCAAGCTGCAGCTTGCAGATTGGCGATCATACAGCGCAGCATCGGCTTTTCTTCGCTCATTAAATCCCAGTTCCGGCTTTACTCCAAATGTTGCTGGGGATCGGCCTGTCGGGTCAAAGTCGGGCAGAAACGGCAGGGTGGTGCTTTCCAGTCTGAAATCACGACCTGCATATTCTCTTGGACGTGGCGGAACATCCTTCTCGTTGCTGTAGTACGCGTCTTGGTAGATGACATCCGGCAGGCCGTATTCCTGCATTGACCCCAGAACTTCGTCCACGGACGGTGGCGGAATAGTGAAGGAGTACATCTTCGTGGGTTCGTCCCAGCGAAGTCCTGTTTGGACCAGGGTCACGGCCGTGGATGTCGCCTCAGGCACAGACGACAGTGGCGCAGATGGCTTCAGCGGAGACTTCTCAACGAGTCCAGTCTCAGGCGGACTGCTTCCCACAAGTGTGACCGTGGGGTCAAAGGAGAGATGTTTCTTAAGCACGTCGTCCTCATTCCGCTGCGACGCCCCGGATAGTTGGCTCAAACGAAGTTGCGTGCTCGGGTCATTGGGGTCCTTCACCACACCGAAGGTGAGCGTATGATTAGCTCGCCCTTTGAGACGGTCTCCTTTCACAGGCACCTTTTTCGCTTGTGATGCGGACCGTTTCCTCTCGGATTTTTCAACATTGGCGGGGGAATTAATGGCGCCACCAAGGGGCTTTCCGGGACGGATATCGTGTTGAAGCACGGCGTGAGACTCAACTTCAAGTCCATGTATGGACTTATACCTCTTGAAACTTGGCTGGCCATCTGCGGCCTCGTGTCGACGCTTCAGTGAGGACTTAGGTCTGGCAAGCTCCTTGCCGTCGCTTTGACAGATCTTACTGACAAGCCCATCCCTCATGACCTCAGCCACCAGTTCGCTTGCAACTGGAAACCGGGGTCGCCGCCCTCTTCTTAGACCACTGGCACTGATCCCGACAAGGTCATCAACAATCGTAAATGCGAGAGCAGGTCCGCCGGAGTTGACTGTTGAGCGATGCATTTTGCTGGGTGAGTTCTGGGCTCTCAAGGTGTCTTCATTCTCGCCGGCCTTTGCAGACTTCTCGGTGCCCGATTTCTCCTCTGAAGTTTCCGTTTGCTCCTTGTCTTTGACCTCGGATATGCCAACGAGCTCTTCGTCAGAGTCATAGGGGAATACGTCATCATCGCCTTCATCACCTTCGAAGTCGAGAATGCCTTGTTCGTCAACAACGATGCTGCTCTGGGGGTGTTCTTCCATATCAAGGTATTGCGCGTCCAGGCCCAGCTGAGGTAGGAGGTTCTCGGGATAAAGATCCTCAACTGACTGCAAAACGGTGTTGACCGAGTCCTCGAGTGGCGAGCGCTGCACAAAGGTGTCGAATGACGGCTGGTTCTTGGTAGCGCTGGACTCTTGTTTGATCAGTTGCCGTATCTGTTCCCCGTACTCTTCCTCGTGGATCCACGCAGGCGACTCCGAGTGTCGTGGCTCAGCAGACATGGATACGAGAGCCTCAGGGGCAAACGGGCTGCTTTTTGCATCTTTGCCGGCCATGCGCCGTTTCCGCCGTTTCGCCTCGTCCTTCCATAACCCTGCCATACTGTTGACAAGCTTGACATCGGTCGGTTGCGGACGCGCCTTCTCGACGAAGTCGTGATGCAGCGGTCGTTCGTGGACTTCGTTTCGATTTAGGATGTCTTGCACACAGACATCGACCTCTATTGAGCAGTGACTGACTCTTGGGAGCAGGGCATCGTCTGTGATTCTCTCCGCCGGGATAGATTGAGAGTGCCAGTTATGGGACATGGCCTCGTCGGCGTCATACGGAGGAACTGGAGTCCTAAAGGCAACGTTCTTTGTTTCGATGTAGCCACAGCCGTACAGATTGTAGTCAGTCATGAACTGCAGCAAGAACTGAAGATGGGACTCGTAAGGCTGGAATTTCCGGTTCATGATGAGACCTTGGTGGAGCATGTCGGCGAGCCTCGTCATGACGAGCGGGTTGAGCATGTATATCTTCAAGTAGAAGCTGTGGCCGACATGAAAGCCGTAGAAGGGTACAGCCTTGACGAGTGTTATCCGGGCCACGAACTTGGGTGGCTTGGCCGAGTTTGTCCGGCGATAGCTGGCGGCGAGAGCATGGTCGATGGAGAGATGAAGCTGGTAGATGTAGGCGCCCACGACTTCAGGAGCTAAACTGGCGGTGTACTCGACAAACATATAGGGAAATGCTCCATGTATATGAGCGCAGACTTTCTGTCCCGTCTCAGTTGAACCGAAGACACGGACGACGGGCACCTCTGGTTCCTTGGAAAGCTGGGAGCCCCGGACATGTTTGCGCAGGACCGGGTCATATCTGGTTGGCGAGGCTCGATAGTAGTCGATGCAATTCAGCCTGACTCGAAAAAGCTGGTCCATAGCAAAGGATACGGGCGCTGAGGATGCTCATGAATACGAACATGAACCCATAAGAAATGATGGGTAAGGTAGACTAAGAAGGAAGTCGATGAGACCAGCTCAAGTTCGTATGTAAATGCCAGGGAGCCATTAGCAAAGCCTAGGAAGCAGAAAAGCGCATAGCGAAAAAAATCAACAGAAGTTTACTTGTCGTGAATTCGCGGTGGCGCGTCTTGTTGATGCCAATTCAAGTTGGGGGCTGCTCATGACACACAGAGACGCCGCCAAGTCATGTGATCTCGCTTTTTTAAATGCATACTAGGTATACAGGAAGGTGGTCTGTCTACTAGCAGGCATATGCAGCTAGTGAATAGTTGTGGCGCAGTGCATGTGGCGCACCGTTAAGCCGATAACCTTATCGGTTGCTTTCAACGTCGGTTTCCAGGAAGGGCAGTTTATGAACGCCCAGTCTACATAACCACCTAACCACCCATCTACCTCAACTGTATACTCCCCAAAGAAAGAGTCGGCTTCACATCCTAAGGACCACGATGCCACCTCCGCCACCGCCACCTCCTTCTCGGAGGGACGCCCAGGCGTCAGGTGCAGCTTCCAAGGAAGAAAACGTCTACATCCCGGCTTTCATCAGCAAGAAGCCCTTCTACGCCAAGGAAGACACAGGCGACGACGGCACCGACTACCTTGAGCACCAGCGGATACAGAAGAAGGAAAGGGACGATGCGCTATCCAAGTCGAAGTGGTACGACCGCGGCAAAAAGGCTGGACCAGCCGCGACAAAATTCAGGAAAGGCGCGTGCGAGAACTGTGGCGCAATGACGCACAAGGTCAAGGACTGCCTCCAACGGCCGCGAGCAAAGGGTGCCAGGTGGACAGGGAGAGACATCCAGGCTGACGAAATCGTGCAAGAAGTCGAGCTTGGCTGGGACGCAAAACGCGACAGGTGGAACGGCTTTGACCCCAAGGAGTTTAAGGCAGTCGTGGACGACTACAACCAGATCGAGGAGCTTCGAAGGCAGATGCAGGCTCAGAAGGCGGCCGAGACGGGCCAGGAAGTCGAAGACGGCGACAAGTATGCGGAAGAGTCCGATATGAGCCGCCACCAACCGACCTCAACGAGGCAACTCAGGATGCGGGAGGACACAGCAAAGTACCTCCTCAACCTGGACCTCGACTCCGCGAAATACGACCCCAAGACGAGAGCAATGGTTGACGCAGGTGCAATATCGGGCGACAAGGCCTCGGAGCGATACGCAGAGGAGGGCTTCCTACGTGGTTCAGGCGATGCCGCCGAGTTCGAGAAGGCCCAGAAGTACGCCTGGGAGGCGCAAGAGAATACGGGTGACACGACACAACATCTGCAGGCCAACCCAACGGCCGGTGAGTTCTACAGGAAAAAGGCCAAGGAGGAGGAGGAGCGAAAGCGAGCCGAGAAGGAGAAGCTACTGAGGGAGAAGTACGGCGGTAGCGACAGTACCAGTCTGATCTCCGCTGAGGCGCTCAAGGCTATTGCGGTGACCGAGTCAGAACAGTTTGTCGAGTACGACGAGTCGGGACTCATCAAGGGCGCGCCGCGGAGTGCGGCCAACTCGAAGTACGCGGAGGACGTCTTCATCAACAACCACACATCTGTATGGGGGAGCTGGTGGCACAACTTCAAGTGGGGCTATGCGTGTTGCCATGCTGTGATAAATAACAGCTACTGCACTGGCGAGGAGGGCAGACGAGCGTGGGAAGAGGCTGAACGGCAGAGGACAGGCGTGAGCTTGATTGAGGACGGCCGAGCCGAGTCAGAAGACGCGGCTGTTCCGGCTGGTGAGGCGGCAAACGGGAAAGCCGAGGACAGCGGCGATGCTCCTAAAGTCATTGCTCCGAAACGGACTAGAGAAGAGATGATGGGAGGAGTGTCTGAAGCGGAGTTGGACGAGTATCGCAGAAAGCGGACAGCCGCAAACGATCCTATGGCTAAGTTCCTGGGCAAGGATGAGCTTGTACAAGAATGATTTAATACAACGAGGCGCAAACACAGGTTTAGGATGGGTTGGGCAACATTGGGTCACACGACAGCGAATATAAAAGTAGTAGTGACATCACGTGGGATCAAGGGAAAACTGCCGGGAGAATTGTCATTTCTCATGAGGGTATAGCTGACTACGCCCCTTCTGGATGCATTGCAATATCGAAAGCCTAGCAACTAAACGCCGGCACTGGACAGTGAATCATGATGAATCGCCCGTCACAACCTGTTTTCCAGTTTCCACGCTACGCCATCCCAAAAGTAACTCTCCCGTCACACGAGTCGATTGATTTACTCGTCATCCTCCTCCTCCTCGACATCATCCTTCTTCTCAGCTGCCTTGGCCTTCTTTCTCCGGACACGACCAGGGCGGCCGCCACCGAAGGGCGAGGAAAGGGCGAAGTCGATGTGCTTCTGGGAGTCGAGACGGACAATGAACGAAGGGACGTTGACGATCTGCTTGCCGACGCGGATGTGGCGCTGGCGGATGAGGACACGAGCGTGGTGGATGGACTTGGCGAGGCCGAGCTTGTAGACGCAGGTCTGGAGGCGGCGCTCAAGGAAATCCTCGACCTTGAGGGCAAGGACGTAATCGAGCTTCATTCGGGACTCGTCAAGGACACCGACGCGGACGAGACGGCGAATGAGAGCATTGCCCTCGAAGAGACGCTTGGGGTCCTTCTCGTCAAGAGTAAGGAGCTCACTGGTTCACACCAAGTTAGTTCCCAGTTCCTCTTTGGGGCACAGCACCGGAGCGCGTAGAGTGAAAACCTTACCGAGCAGCACGACGAATCTTGGAGAGGGTGAGGAGCACACGCCACACCTCACGCTTGTTGCGGAGACCGTACTCGCCGACGAGCTTCAACTCTCCGTCCCTGTAATTCCCCAAGGTTAGTTCGAGATCACAATCGACATAAGCAGAGGCAAGCTCGTGCTCAGTGGCCGGTGATAGATCGAGAGCACTCTTGCCGCAGCAGCGAGACTCGCCGGCCCGAGATCTTGAAGGTTTTCAAGTCCCAGACCAGGTCGTTGTTCCTGCGCAGGCAGACAGAGAGGCATCATCGTCTGGGTAAAAGGTTGAATAGCACTGACAATCGAGCGGCCTCGAAGGGGCGACGGGGGACCTTGGCGGTCTTGGAGTAGGAAAGAGGCGCCATTGTGTTGACCTGGTTGTTGCGACTCTCGAAGAATTCCGGTGATGCTCGGGAAAGTTCAAAAGCAGAAGGTTCTCTCAGAAAATTGGGAGAGAATGCTTCAAAATTCCCAGAGTGTGGACGGGGCAGAGTGGTCCGTGCAACACGCTCCCGCTTCCAGAGTGGGGTTGCCTCTCGACAAAACTATTTGGTTGACAGCTGGCAGAGCCCTAACCAACAGTCTGGACTGCACGCTAGTCTCGTTCTGGGATAGGCTGTTCCGGGTCAAGTCCGAAAGTTCGATTTTCAATTGCACACAACAAATCCGAGCAATTTCTTTGAGAGGCTCTCGAAAGTTGAAGTTGACGCATCCCACGACCAACATCACGAACCATCACCCCGACCACGACCACGTCAACCCTCACAATCAGGCAAGATGGGTCACCCCGCAGGTCTCCGTGCCGGCACTCGCTATGCCTTCGCCCGTAACTTCAGGGAGAAGGGTATGATCCGCTTGTCCACCTACCTCAGGCAGTTCAAGTACGTCTTTCCCACGATATGCGAAACAAGCCCCCCGACGACGCCCGAATAAATCTACAAATCCACGAGAATGCGACGGTCGCTAACATTGAATTCTACAGGGTTGGCGATATCGTTGACATCAAGGCCAACGGTGCCGTCCAGAAGGGGTAAGCAGCGATTCCTCCAGCTCCCTCCCTCCCTCCCTCGTTCCTCCGACGAAGAGTTACTTGGCGATCCGATATTGGCGATCCGATATTGGCGATTAGATATGGTTTATGGGTGGGATAGCAAGAGCTCTCGGACGGTCGAGGGTGTGGGAGACAAACACGAACAACGACAGGAGGACGGAAGGGCTGACACTAGATTCCCCAATACAGCATGCCGCACAAGGTCTACCACGGCAAGACCGGCGTCGTCTACAACGTCACCAAGAGCGCTGTCGGCGTCATCATCTACAAGAAGGTCAAGCACCGGTACATCGAGAAGCGCGTCAACATCCGGATCGAGCACATCGCCCAGTCCCGGTCACGAGAGGATTTCATTCGTCGCGTCAAGTCGAACGCCGAGCTGAAGAAGCAGGCCAAGGCTGAGGGCAAGCCCGTCCAGCTCAAGAGGCAACCCCTCATGCCCCGCGAGGAGCGCACAGTCTCGATGCAGGACAACCGCCCCGAGACCGTCGCCCCTATCGCCTACGAGACAACGATCTAAGGGGAGACGTCGGTGGATGGAGTGTTAGGTTGCGGGTCGAGGGTCATTGCTTGATTTGTCTTTGCATGGGGTTTACCACGTACGCCACGTACGGCAGGGAAGGATTTTCATCACGGCAATGGGTCTGGTGTCGGCAGTGCACATAGGAAAACAGAATACCAATGGCATTGTCTAACAAACAACTCTAGTACCACAACCTGCCCCGACTTTCAGGCTTTCTCAGCACAGTTTCTTGCAAAATGCACCTGGGCACACTCCAGATATGCTCAGCAATGGAGGAGACGGAGCAACTGTAGGGCTCTGCGTTTCCGTCTGGGCTCCAAGACCATATGACAATGCGGCTCGCCAGTCCAACTGCGAAGGGGACTTACCTGTCCCTCAGGTGAATGTATGGCGTAGCACTGCCGACTTGTTTTAGTATTTCAAGCGTCCTTCAAGTCAGTCAAAGTTCCCCAGTGTTCTCACTTAGCGAAAGAGTGCGGTGTTTTGTCTGAAATGCGCAGATGAAGTGTGTCAAGATCCACCAAATACCACCATTGAGACTCTATGTTGCTTCCGGAACTACCTACCTAGTCTTACTGTGGTAGTATCGCACATCAACATTGGATCCAAGACAAGAAGATTGAGACCACACGGTAGACATGCTTGGCATCAAAGAATGGAAGGAAGCTGAGAGTCCTGAGTGGGTCCCTGACTTGGGCCTAACTGAATCAGGTGCGGGGAAGCAACTCCTGTGGCTGACGTCAAGCGGAAAGCAGCAAGGGGCCAGCTGGTTCGAGCAACCTTCTCGACTTCACCCTCTACCTACCCAATTCCCAACTTGTCGAGTATATCCCAGCTTTTTTTGACGAGTATTTGCTTCGATGCTCGCGGTCAATGACACTGTCTTTGCCCGACAGGTAGCAGAGAGCCATCGCGTGTCTCTCGAGCGGCCGCCGCAACCATGACCTGGACGGCTTTCCTGCTCATCTACCTCCTAGGCGGTCTGACCTTCGTCCCTCTTGTTATTGTGACCGTCCTACTCCACGCCCATCTTACCTTTCCCGTCCGCCAGCATGAAACGAACTTCCATGTCCCAAGGTCGACCGAGGGCGAGGACGACATCGTTCAGGCCGGCGACGACATTACCGCCTTGACAGCAGCCCAGAAAGACGAGTCCAAACCTCGACAGCCGAGACAGCCGAGTCACGTCGAGTCCGATGTTGCCGCCGGATACTTCGCCGTCTGCCGAGAGTACACACCTATGGGCATTAATGCGAAGCCTATCGAGCGGACAACGCCTGTCGGCTCAGCCACAGTGGCGGCTCCGAGTCCGAGTGTGTACCAGACCATGTACCGGAGCCTCTTTGACCGGAAGCAAAGCCACGGTCCACTGGACTCTCAGAACACCAGTCAACGCCCGAAGAAGGCAGGGAACGTGTTCTATGTTGTCTTGCGGTAAGTAGACATGTCCCCAGTCCCGTACATATGTCCTTTATCGGCTAAATCATTCGCTCTCCAGGCACGGCCACCTGATGTTATTCGACGATGACGAGCAACTCGAAGTCCGCCATGTCATCTCCCTGGCACATCACACCGTTAGCGTATACTCTGGAGGAGATAAGACGCCTGAGGGTGAACTGTTCATCAAGCGGAATGCCATATGCCTGTCCCGGAAGACCGACGGCCCAGATCTGGCACCGGATACCCGGGTGTCCAAGCCATTCTACTTGTTCTCGGAAAACTGCTCGGCGAAGGAGGATTTCTATTTTGCCCTTCTCAAGAACCAACAGCAGTCGTCGGTATCTTCCGACAACAAGGCCCCGGCGCCCCTGACATTCGATATCAAACATATCATCTCATTGGTGCAGAGGCTGCACTCCTCCGAGGAGCACATACACTCGAGGTGGCTCAATGCAATGCTTGGCAGGGTGTTCCTCGGCATTTACAAGACCAAAGATATCGAGAACTTCATTCGAGAGAAGCTTACCAAGAAGATTTCCCGGGTCAAGCGGCCTTCTTTCCTATCCAACATTACCATCCAGGCCATCGATACAGGAGAATCGGCACCGTACATCACCAACCCGCGGCTAAGGGATCTCACGGTTGAGGGGGAGTGTTGCATGGAAGCAGATGTAAAGTACACAGGAAACTTCCGTCTCGAAGTTGCCGCCACCGCCAGAATAGAACTCGGCAGTCGCCTCAAGGCTCGGGAAGTCAGTCTCGTTCTAGCAGTGGTTCTGAGAAAACTTGAGGGCCACGTCCTCTTCAAGATCAAGCCGCCACCGAGCAACCGCGTCTGGTTCTCTTTTCAGTCAATGCCAAAGATTGAGATGACCATCGAGCCGATTGTCAGCTCACGGCAGATCACTTACACGGTCATCCTTCGCCAAATCGAAAACCGCATCAAGGAGGTCATCGCTGAAACGCTAGTGCTCCCGTTCTGGGACGACGTGCCCTTCTTCAAGACGGAACACAAAAACTGGAGAGGAGGTATATTCCAGGGCGACGATGCCGTCGAGTCAACTATTGACTTGGAGACCAGCTTGGCTCAGGTTGGGGACGTCGATGATGTTGACCAACTTGAAGAGAGCGGAACGTCCGACTCACCCATTCCGCCGATTGAGAAGAGTCACAGCTTGCCTGTTATCGAAGCCACGAGCAAGTCTACTGGGTTCTTCGGCAGGAAAAAGGCGGAGAACAAGGGCATTGCTTCCTCAATCTCATCTGCCTCCACCTCCACAACGAGTGTAGACACAAAAGCCGACAAGGGGTCCGAGCGGCGAGCTATTAGGCGTAGTTCGTTTCTCAGCTCTCCTACTCCGACGATCAGTACCGATTCCCTGGATGTCGAGGCGGTTAAACCTGCATCGCTGCCATCAGAGCAGAGCACCGCGGCTGCGGCGCTGGCAGAGCTGTCCGCCATGTCTGAAGATCTGTCGAACACTTCTAGCCAAGCAGCGCCCCCTTATAGACCTTACATCACCTCGAAATCACCAAGTCAATCGTCTGTGTCTTCCCGTGAAACACTGGACACGGAAAGCGCCAACAAAGAGAGAACCCCTCAACCCCGGCGTGACACAGCCTCCTCAACTGGGAGCCAAGACGATCTAGCATTCCAATCGTCTCCCTCGACGCCGAAAGGTTCCCTCCGTGGCAATCCAGCGTCCCTTACAAGGGGACTCTTCAATCGCAAAGAGAATGCGGCGGGGGATGCAAACGCGCCACCCCCTTCGCCTGGCATCAGTGAACGTGAGCAACAGCGGCGGAATGCTCTGGCAGCGGTTACGAACGCAGCCGCGTCTGCTAAGAGATGGGGTCTGAACGCATTGCAGCGGAACAATGAGGGCAACAAGAACGGGAACAGTGCTGCTGATGAGCCGCCTTTGGACTTGAAGAAGCCGATGGGACGAGGTCAGCCCCTCCCACCCCCTGGGACGCCTTTGCCAATGCCGAACAAGAAGACGAAGACGGCACCACCGCCCGTGCCGAAACGAAAGCCCGTGCCTCCGCCCGGTCCGGAACAGCATGCGTCTTCAGACCAACATGAGAGCGACCACAAAGAGCACCGACGGCCAGTTCCTCCGCCGCCTTTACCGAGGCGTCGACAAATTTTATCTAATGACCTACAGCAAAATGATGATACTGGCATGCTTGTCGTCGAGGCCCCAGCGGAGTCTGAGCCAACGACCCCTCTGAGCGCCGCGCATCCCCAGTCTTACCAACAACCGTGGGCTGAGGATACCGAAGATGTCGATCTCCCTGGCCAGACGGGCGGTAATGACGATGTTCCCCGGCGGAAAGGACTGGACCTGGTGAGCCCGACCAGGATCCGATCTCACGAACTTGGCAGCGAAGCGACCTCTGTATCAGGGGAAGCTTTGGTCGAAGAGACCAATGGTCAGACGGTGTCGGGCAATGGCGGAGAAGACGAGGATTATTCAGCTTGGATGGACAATGACGATGCTCCAGAACCGGGCTCTACTGTTGCCGCCAAGTAATGAATGTCAGGGGCATTTTCTTGCATCTTGTTTGGAGTTCTGAGGAGGGATGGACCTGGGGGGCACACAACACGAAATTCGGAGTAAAGAGCACTTTCTGCAGCAAGCGCAGTGCAGGATGAAAGTCCCACGTCTTGGTTATACCTTCTTTCTAGAATCACATATTGCAGCCAGGAGAACACAACCACTCCGCTGCATGTATAACTAGAGGGTCTAACTTAGCTCTTCCGTAATCAAACACAACATGGTATCTACTGCATGTCTCTCGCGCTGTTTCTAGCTGCGTCCGCCTTGGCTCCTGGAAGTAGCAGCATTCAGTGTCGCCTCTGAGGAGGCGAAGGTCCCAGTCGGCTGTTGTGAGCAGCAATATGCTAACACGGCCGTCGCTGGGAGTTACAGTAGAGCAGAGCAAGGATTTTGTATACACGAGGAGACTTCCCCCATGGAAGACAAACTGGATCCGTCTCTACGGGTATGCACCGACACCCGAGTGGGCTGCTCGATATGGTGCAGCTCGAGCAATTAACGTCACTGTGCAGGTCTCTCGGTACTCATCGGCGCGCCCCGTGCCAACGGACCCAGCTGGATTAGGCAGACGCTCGTACGAAATGCATGTCAGGAAGAGACTTGCTAAAGAGCAAGCGTTTAAATAACACCAGATGAAGTTATATGAAGTCCTAGGCCACTCCGTCGCGGGACGTTGATTGTCGCGCAACGGGAGTCGTAGGTTCCCTGACATTATCACACCACAGGCTAAATGGATGCTGAATATCACGGCCTCGTATAGCAACGGCTCAAATGGGAGTGTGTTGATCACACACACATGTGGTTTCCCGTGATTTTAAAGCTTCTGGGCATTTCATAGGCCGACAACAGTTCACAATCGTGTTCGGGACCAAGCATCGTCACCGGGTCGGGTATCTGGTCGCAGATTTACCTTCACCTGCCTCAGACAGGCTGCTCGCTAACAGGAACTATGCTACCCCTTGACAGAACCTGCGCCATATTCAAGGCTTTCTCAACCTGTATCCCTTTCTGTCAGCCGGCTGGCAACCATCCGGACGGCATCTACAAGGAAGTCGGTGACCTGCCACCTGTCTTACCCATCCGGATCATAGCCACGCGAATAGAGTCTCATCCAGCACCGGACGCACCCCTCGGCTTCATTGGCGAACTCTCATCGTGCACATTTCGGTCATGGTACCTAACAACGCCACGTTGCTCGCGGTTACATAGAAGCTGCCGCAACTGTCCACGACACGCGTGACATGTGCGTCATCTGCAGGTCCCAGACGCCACCATCGCCTATGCTTGCTCATGGCATGTCATTTCTGCCGTAGCGTGATGCAGCATTAACGCCATGTTAGCCAGTAGATCCGAATCGTCTACCACGAGGCAAAACATTGGAGGACATAAGCAAAGGCCCAGGCGAGGACTGTGAAAGCCCAGCGTGTCGAACATCCCAAAATAACACTTCTATACACCGAGTATATTGGCAGTATGACAAAGCATGCAACAAGGATCATCTGTTTTGGCAGATCCCCCAGATATCCGGATAGACTTACTCGCATATCCGGGCTCCTGTGCCTTAACTTAGCCAGGCCATCTATCCTCCAATACTGGTAATATGGGATTCTCAGGGGATGGAAGTGCAACTTACTATAGCCAAATATCCGCTCTAGTACTCGAGACAATGGGCCACCCACTAAAGCAGGTTGAGTGAGGGAGCCACATATCCGTCCCGGTTAAGGTGGGCAGTTCATTGGGAAGTAGGCCATACTCGCTGATCTTCTTGAGAGGGATCTTGAGTATAGCGCTATATCAGCTGGGGAACAGACATAATGCGGGGGAGGACGACGAGAGCTCCCTGGTCAACGTCGGGCTTATATATAACGTTGTCCGTCCGTTGTTTGACCAGACTAACCAGCTGTGGTCAAGCTGCTCCCAGCCGTAAGCAAGATCAACAGTCTTCAAGTCAAGGTAGGCTCCGAGATGTTCCTTGCTCGTTGGCGATACTGACAGAAGTGACAGCAAAAGAAAGCTCGCGACCTAGTCAACATGAGACTCCTCGCACTTGCTGCTGTGGTTGTTGGCCTGGCCGTGGCCGACGAGCTTGCGGACTCTGCCTGCCCAACAGTAACGAGGCAGCTCATCAACCCGAGCTGTGAGAAAAACTGCGACGCCGGAGACTGCCGGTTCGTGACGACGATCCAAAACCCATGCGGCTGCCCGGCCGCAGTACCGACAGCATCGCTCTACCAGCCGTGCGATGCCGAATGTCCATATGGAGGCTGTGACATCGTGTTTCGCACAACCAAGCTGCCCTGTCCCACGACCACTTCGACGACTACAAGGCGCACTCGCAGGTAAGCCACCCTGCACCCATCACTCGATGATAACCCAGTAACCTGTCCTCAACAACGTGGCTGACATTTGGGGTGTCCCTCAAACCCAGGCCGACGAGGACCACTTCGACGTCAACCTCAACGTCGTCCACCACCACCAGCAGACCCGTCGTCACAACCAGCGTGGTTACGCTCCCGCCAAGGCCAACCACCACGCCATGTCCAACGGTAACCAGGCACACGCAGCCCGGTGATTGCGACCCTATACGCTGCCCTGTCCCGACATGCGTGTTCCGGGAGACGGTGTCGCTGCCCTGTGGATGCGCCGAACCAAAGACTGTGCTGTACGTTGAAGGCTGCTCGTCGGCTTGTCCAGAAGGCTGCATGACGAGGACAACCACCGTCAGTGCCTCGTCGTGTCCGACTAGGATTCCTTAGGGCGAATTGCTAGGAGGTAGTCTGACTGACACATGATTTTCGGGGAGGTCCGAGATATCTGCATCCAATATGTCTCAAAATGAATGCCCATACGAACTAAACCGCCGTCTGCCTTGATCCATTGACCGACGATATCCGTAGGCATTGCCTTGAGAATAATGTGAGGTTCCTCTTTGTTGGTCATCTGATCACAAGCCAAGGCCGGTAGGGTCGCTTTTGATCTAGTCACGTGTGCCAATGCGACCCTCCTTAAGCTCTATCTTCCCCAACTTGCATCCGTCTCTCTCCTGAATTTCCCCGCATCCTTCCCCACACTACCTACTGCACCTCCCTCGTCCCCTACGATGACTTCCAGATATCGAGTTGAATGTGAGTGATTCCAGGTAGACAGGAGGTGTCCAATTGCGCGTGAAGGTGTCTGATACGGATATGGCGTTTTGTAGATGCGCTCAAGACTCACAGGAGAGATCAGTTTATAGGTGAGCTTTCTTATCTTGTTCGGTTGGAGCCACGTACGAATAAGACAGACGTTAATCGACCGTGTTTTAGAATGGATCAAGGGCCTTCTGGCAGTCCCGTTCGTTCTTTACTCGCAGCCAACCGGCGTCTTCGATGGCAAAGGCTTCAGCCAGGCCAAAGCCCAAGAGGAGGCTCACCGCCGCTATAGCGAGATCCTCCGCGATGTCGAGTTCATGATCGATGACTATAGTAAGTTCTCACTGAGTCCTTGTGCTTCGATAAAAAGCTGAAGCTCACACAGATCACTTCGTCCCTTGAACAGTCGGCCACCAGAATGAGGACAACCCCATGCCGTCGAAGCTAAAGCTCCTCGTTCCAACCATCGGCCCCCTCTTCACCCGGTTACCACTAGAGGCCGGTTTCAAGTACCAGGACCGCAAGAGATACATCTCCTCCCGCCGCTTCGTCTCCCCATCCTTCAACGACATCCGCCTGATCCTCAATTCGGCCCAGATCATGGCCGTCACCACCTACGGCACCTTGCAGCTGGCCACATTTGATGGAGACGTCACGCTCTACGACGACGGGCAGAGCCTCGAACCCGACAGCCCCGTGATATCGCGTATGATAGGTATGCCATCACCTCCTGCCAATCCACCTCCCTCCCCTACCTCGCTAACTTCCACTCCAGACCTCCTCCGCAAAAACGTCAAGGTAGGCATAGTCACAGCAGCAGGTTACACAACAGCAGAGCGGTACTACTCCCGCCTCCATGGCCTCCTAGACGCCATGGCCCTCTCCTCGGACCTCACACCCACCCAAAGGAAGAACCTCATCATCATGGGCGGCGAAGCGAACTACCTCTTCGAGTTCTCCCCCACCGCCGAGCACCTGCTCGCCCCCGTCCCGCGCTCCCGCTGGTTGACGGAGGAGATGTCCTCCTGGGACCAGTCCGACATCGCGGCCTTGCTCGACGTGGCCGAGGCCGCGCTGGCGGAGTGCATCAAGAACCTCAACCTCCCCGCCGTGGTGATGCGCAAGGACAGGGCCGTGGGCATCATCCCCTCGCCGCCCGAGATACGCATCCCGAGAGAGAGCCTCGAGGAGACGGTGCTGGTCGTGCAGAAGATACTGGAGCTGAGTCCCGTGGGGAGGAACAGGAGAGTGCCGTTCTGCGCTTTCAATGGCGGGCGAGACGTGTTCGTTGATATTGGCGATAAGAGCTGGGGTGTCGCTGTCTGTCAGCGGTGGTTTGGTGCCGGCGGTGGGAGCGGGAACGGCAAGGGGGTTATCAAGGGCGAGAACACGCTGCATGTCGGTGATCAGTTTTTGAGCGCCGGTGCGAACGATTTCAGGGCGCGAAGCGTGGGTACGACGGCTTGGATTGCGAGTCCGGCCGAGACGGTCGAGTTGTTGGATGAGTTGGCTGATTTGATGGAGAAGAAGCTCTCTTAGAACCAGAGTATTAGACAGCGGTATGCTGTGGGGGTAAATTCTGGAAGAGGAAGATGTTCAGGAGGTACTTGATGTAGTGCCATGACTTACGCCAAGCGGTCATATAGTATTCCCAAGCGCAATGAGACCAACAAGTTCAGGGGATGACGGTTCGTGATATGTCACTGCATGTCAAGCTTTGGGTTTCAGTTCAATGGTCTTTGATTTCAGCCATTTATCTAGCTTGACCAGACAACAGGGTGCGCGTCTTAGAGACGGCAGATCACCATTTACAACAACAAAGGAAATGGTCTGATCTAGTGGTAGTCTTCGAGGACTCTTCGGCCCTTCCATCATTCCTCCGTCTAACCCTCTAGCCACCCTTAGTAATATTCGCGTGAGGTGTCCTTCCTTTGCCCAGTCTAGTTTTCACTGCCGTCTTATCCATAGCCAGTCTCAAACCCGGAGACGGCAAGCTCATCTTAAAAGAAAGGAAACAAAAACCGTATGTCCAGTGGTCGGGGGGTATAATGAACAATCGCCGTAAGACGCCGTGCCAAGCTGATGGCATTTGTGAGAACATGGGTACATAAAAAATAAAAACATGAGGCCGGGTTATAGCCGTAATCGTCAAGCTGGTGACGTGAATGGAACCCTGAAGGGCTCCTTCTCGAAGGGGCACTCTCCGAAAGCCCGGTGCTAACGGAACTCTCCAAAGGGCGCACCGAAGTTATTGTTCCTCTTAAGCTTGAGGGGAATATCAACTTCCTGCTCTTCGCGACTTCGAGGGCTTGATTTGTCGCTGCTCGCCGTTTCGGCCGCTGCGTTGTCGGTGCCGTTTGCCGGCTTTGTCTCCGTCGACTCCTCCTCGTCTAGCACGTCTCTAAGCACGGCAGGAACGGAGGCGTCCGAGCCCTTGCTGACCTCCTCGAGCTTGTCTGACAGCTGTTTGAAGAAAATTTCGTCGTGTGCCGGCATGTTCCGCACCATCAGGGGGCCCTTTAATGGCGCATCCTCAGGGCCAGCATCGAGCATGGCTTCTTCTGGATAATCGCTGTGGCCGTCGCGAGTCTCGCTCTTACGGGTATTCGGGGGATCAGTAGGCTCGGCCGACGAGGCCGTGGCGTTGCTGTCCGTCATGTCGCCGGGCTGGAGGGTGGGAGTAGACTCTCCGCTGCTGCTAGCCGTCGTAGCAGTCACGGTGGGCAGGACAGAGAGCGAGTGATTTGGGGTGTGGCCGGCGTGCATAGTCAACCGATCAACCTCGTCGGCTGCCAAGACTCGGAGCGTCTCCTCCTTGACGGTCTTGCCAGGTACGCAAAGTTTTGAGGGGTCGGCGGGTGGTGATGGCGTCCGGCTTGACGGTTTTGACGCCGGCGGTGAGTGCGGTCCATCGCTAAAGGTGGTTCGCTGGACGGCTGAGGCTTTGATGGGAATTCCTTCCGAAGTTGGAATGATCTCCTGCACATCAACAATGGGAACAGGAGTAGCGTCTTCGGCCGGGGGCGATGCCATGCCGTTGTTGTTGAGTGTCATTGGTATGAATGGGGAGGATTCCGGTTGCATGGAAGGGCTAAGGCGGGAGGTAGGGTTCGTGCCAAAATTTGACGGGTGGTGTGGTGCGTCACTGATGGACTGCAACTGCTGTGAGGAGACTCTTTGGAGAAGGTCTCCACCTGTAGGCAACCCGCCATTTCGCTGTGCCGGCAGCGCGCTTCCTTGTGATGAGGCCGAGCTCCGCATGCTGTCCGGCGACAGGTTCCAATCGGCATTGCCGTACCGTGGCTTTGTTTTGGCGGATACGTCATTTTTGGGGCCGCGGTATCCACAGAGGCCTGCCACCTGTTGTTGAAGCAACTCGATTTTCTTCAAGAGCGTCTCCTTCTCATATTCCCACTCGACACGTTCCTCTTCCATCAGGGCCCGTTCCTCCTTGTAGACCTCCTCGACACGTTCGCGGTTCGCCTCCATGTATTTCCGCTCGGCTTCCCAGGCCTCCCGTATCCGACCGTTCTGCTGGACGAGCCGACGGATCATTTGCACGTGAGATGGGTTGCCTGCAGCTGCGCCCTCCGAGGCAGATCGTGGGTGGCCGGCGGATGCAGCGCTAGTGGGAGGTATGGCGCCGTTGGACATGTATTCCGGTGGGATGCTTGGAGGCATGCCGTTGAGACTGGGCGGTGATATCGAGACTACACCTGGCGTCGGCCTTGAGGCAGTTGACCGTGACCTGACGAGAGTCGTTGCCTTATTGGAAAATCGGCGGGTGGGCGACATGCTTGCAGACCGTTGCTGCTGTGGATACTGTTGCTGATGTTGTTGTACGTTGTATTGCAGTCCTTGTGTAATTGGATGTAGATTAGGTGAGAGGAACTGTGATGGCTGTTGAACTGCTGGTCCTCGAGCACCCGGCGAGAGAGGTGAGTAGACGGTAGGATGCGAGGTGTTGAGGTAGCTGCTGCCGGTGGATCTTGGGATGCGGTGTGCAGATGAGACGACAGGAGAGCCGTCGCGGTTGATGCGGTTGCTGACGGGGTAGTCGAAGTAGCCCGAGACGCCATGCGGAAGTGAAAGAGGAGACATGATGGTCGAGGCGGACGACTGTCCAGATATGGCGGGATAGTTGAAGGATTGGGAAGGTTCGAGTGAGCCTAAAGGTAGGCCGGTGTCACGAGGGTGTTGTCTCGCCATGGTGGCCTGCATCGTGGAAGGACGATAGGTAGATAGGCGCAGACTGGACGAAATGGATGCTTTGGATGGGCAGAGACGAGACTATGGGGCACAGTCGTGTATGCACCTGGTTGGAGGTTTGCTGAGGGTACTGCGAGCGCTGAGACGACCGGATTTGCTGCCGAGAGCTTGCACGATCATGCCGTAAACCTAATACTCGGACGTGCAGCAGCAAGCAACCTAAGCGTCAAGCAGTCGAGCCCAACTTGTTCAGGTGGTGGTGGTGTTGTTTCGAGTCTCGATTGCTGGAGCTAGGTTGTCTCGGTGCACTTCGGATCATGGACAGACGCACTTTTGGGGAAGTGACGTTTTGCGCGGTTCCACTGCTTCTTTTGCCTTGGTACAGCCTCGGTCTGGAATGGATGCGCAAGAAGTGGCGGAGGGAGAAGGCTGTTTCATACCAGACAGACACAAAAGAGTAGGTACCTGAATTTCTTTCGAAAAAGTAATAAGGGTCCGGACGAGTAAATGGGGAAAGAGTGACTTGACAAGAGGTTTGCAGGATAATAAGAAATTGTGAAGGAGTGAAGGGGGAGAGACCGCAAAAAGCAGGCAAGCGCAAGGGACGGGGGAGGTACGCAGGGCCAAGCTTGGAAAGGCTGCGTATGTCTCTGTTCCAGTCTCATTCACACCCCGTTTGTCACTTTTGTCACTCTGCCACGCTGGCACACGACAGCTCGAAACCCGAAAACAGGCAGGGAGTGACAGGGGGACAGCTGCTCCTTACAGGGGGTTCTTGCTTCTTTGGCACCACCGGGCGGACAGCCGGTTGGTCATCCACAGCAGCTTCCGCCAACAGAGTATGTACCGGCTCTTCCGGAAGGAGCCTTTTTGGGTCTGGGGCTAAGGAGACGAAACGGAAGCTACGATTAACGGTCGGGAATTTTTCATGTGCAAAACGGATGACCACTTGCGTATTCCTTACCTGTCTTATTAAGTACCGATTCTTCGGCCCGTCTCCAGGCTGCAGGAGTCTTGAGACAGGGGAAGGTACCGTGGTAGCTAGGGATACCCTACATACATACTTAACAGTGATGAATATCTCTGTGGGCCATAAGGTATGTGATGTATGGAAATTCTGATAAATCAACATCATCAGCTCCTTCCCTGCAACGGAAAACAGATGGGCGTAAGGTATCGGTGAATTGACGGTGAGCTGGCAAATAGGTATGGGTCCGCCAGCTCACACTGGGCCACATCGCGAGTGCACCGTTCCAGCGAGCGTTTTTGCAAGGGGCGGCCCGCCAGCCAGGGCGACATCGATAAGATCCCGCTTGTGTGACTCTCATTGATTTTCAGGGACCTCCATCGCTCCCCATTCTTTTTTTCTCCATCAATGTCTGTCCGTCCGGCTTCTTTCCTTCACGTTTCGGCCTCTTTCTTTTTTCATGGAGACACCTGGCAATCCGCGTCTCACCTCCAATCCAACCAGGATTGCATGTCCACGTGATCATGCTGGAGGCGATCCAGACTTTCAGAATCCCATGTTGGCTTTTTGACTCTTGGTTCAGATGCAAGTGCGGCTAAAGGCAAAAAAGGATGCTCCTCCATCGGCCCTCACTCCCGGTTACCAGCTGACCGGCGCCATCCAAAGATGCCTCGGACCGCTTCTCTCTTTCTTTCTTTTTTCCAATCCATCTCGAATTCATAGTAGTACCACGTTTTGTCCATCAGACCCCCAAATAGCCCGCGAGTCCGAACAGTCCAAGATGCATTCCAGTGAGTCCACAAAGCCGGTGAAGGTCTTGAATGGCGAGTCAAGAGGATGCCCCCCACCGTTCTTATGGTCATGTGTCCCCCTTCGACTCGACGCTACGAAGCCAGTCAATTTCTTTTTCAAAGGGTCCTGTTGAATGGTGTGGGGAAACAGGACCCTTCGTGCTGGGCCAAGACGACCCCAGTCACGCAATTCACTGTTGCTGCTAACAGTTCCTCACCTGGGATGGCTTCCGGCATGTTATCGCAATAGCCGCCGTTGCCCTCGACCCTCGACCTTTACGAACATCCCGGCTTCAAGATGCCGCCAACGTCCCAATTCCCCAAGTTTCCCCGCCGTGGGGATTGGCCCGTCTGCATGAGCTTAATCCCCTTCCTCGCGCTATTGTGTTCCGGGTGAAGGCTCGATAGCCGCCGGAATAATTCAGCTGACCATGTCGAAACGTTGCTCCACCCGGTGCGACGGGTCTGAGGCTCCGAATCACGAGTCACGGAAAGCGGCCAGCACGGTGGAGACTAAAGGCTTCACCGCTGAAGGACACACAGAAGTGGCCCTAACCTCGGTTCCTTTCCTCTGCCATCCCATCCCATCTCCGAGCTTGCCGGTCCTGTTGATATTTGGAAAGGACACCGTTGTCGAAAACAAAACAAAAATACCCAGCTGAGACAGTTCGACCTCTGAGGCCCATACACGTTGGAGACCGGTGTTGGTGCGCCCCATCATCGGTGGACAACCGTGAGTAGCGCATTCTCATAATGTCCGCTTAATAACAGGACCGTCGACGAGTCGGGTCCATGCACGTATACTACTACACAAGTTGCAGCTTCACTTTTGCGGGAGTATTTGGTCCGGTCAAGGTCAAAAGTCCGTCGAAAGCAAAAACTCGTCAAGCCAGTGCTATATCAGAGTTGGGGCCACCGTAATCCCTCGTGCACACTCGTCGTCAAGGCCATCGTAACCCCATCGTGATTCATCAGTGCCATCGTCCGATTCTGTGCCACACGCTCGATGTGGCGGCGAGGCTTCGCGCTTCATTATTTGTGAATAATACTCTAACGGGCTGTGCTCGAGGAGTCATCGCCAGAACTTCCTGAGTGCCAAAAGTGCTCACCGAAGCGGGCTACAAGAAGCTGGGTATGCCTCTCTGCAGCCTGGACTGTTCTTCATTGTGACTCCTGGCATGGGTGTTCGGAATTTGGATGGCATGGCAGTGGCACACTTGGAGTATTGGTAACGTAATGATACTCTACTATGCCTCATGTGTATCCCTCTGCCTCACCGCCCGGACAAGCCATTTTGAAAACCCTTGCTGAGAAGCTAATCGAGACTGGCCGCGCTGTGACAGTGAGCTGCAGGCGAGTAGAGGGTTGACTGGGTCAACAACCAAGTCTGTAAGGCAGATGTTGAAGAATGGCACGTGGGAATGCCTGGTGAGTGTCGTACTGTGTAGTGATGTTGTATATTTCGACACAACCTTGTCAAACTCCGGAGCCATGCCTCATCAAGAGCACAGGTTTGACCCTTTCCCGAGCATAAGCGGTCGAGGTGCCGTATTAACAGAGCGTTTTCTACAGACTACTTCGCATATCAGCGGCCTGGCACAGATCACCACAAGCCGTCCCTGTTGTCTCGTGACATTCGAACTTATCGTGCAGTAGCAACAGGCGGGACTTCAAGCTTGTAAGCATATGTGACAAGGACCAGACGTCTCGAGTGACCTTGAAGGCTGGTCAGGATACCAATGCCCAATGGATCGAGAGGCCCTGACACCTCGTGGCCTTCAAGCTACTCAGGCCAATATCAATTTGTAGACCTGCGAGGGGGAGTGTGCAGGTTGTTCAGTCCAGCCAGTCACGTATACCAGAGCGTTGTTGGTGGTTCTCCGTCCTGGATCTTGCCTCGCTACCTTTCCGGTCACCACTCACTGCCACTCAATTCAGCACCCATAGGCAGAATCGAAGAGACGATGGCCCAAAGGGATTGAGCTTGAGTTTGTCTTCATGCCGCTTTGCGGTCTGTCGCAGGGAAGTCTCGTCGGCGGCCTGTTAGACATTTGTGACCTGAGGCTCGATGTCGTGCCTTCGCCTGGGCACAGCCCCCGAAGCGCTTCGAAACGAGGCTTTCTGCCATAGAAACAAGACGTGGCATTGCCGTTCATCTCTGATACATAACTCCGTATCGCCTCGCTTCGCATTGCTAAACTATCAAGGCGTCGATGCTCGTCCGAACACAGGATTTCTTGCTCTTGTTCTCTTATAGGGTAGGTGTTGATGCGTAGGTAATGATCCCCCAAGGTTTCCCGCCTTTTACCAGACCCAGAACCATAGAGCTCTTGAATCCTAGGGAGGCTTACAGGTACGGTTGTCACAAGCGCAACTTGTTGGTTTGTGGTAAACAAAGTTGACTGAATGGATTATTGAACCACTCATTCTCGCCCCCGGCAGGCTTGATGTGGCACGAGGCCTTGCTCTTCTGCGTCAAATCCACCACACAGACGACAGCATGAACACATCACAATACCTCCTTGCCTTGCGTGATTATCGCAGACGCCGCCGCACAGCCTGAACAACAGCAGGTTGCTGGCGTCAAGCCAAAGCAATGGCAGAGTCGAAGCTGAACCATGGGGACGACTACTTGTCCACAACAGCCGTTGCCCATTGGTACGTGGCTTGTGAGCTAGTCTTAAGCTGAGACAAAGAATAATCGCCATATGGAACAAGTCGTTCCGAAGAGCACATCTGCGGGATCAGTTAGCCGACAGAAACGCTCCAGCAAAGATGTGATGTTCTCGCTGGGTATCGCCGTCGTACTGCACTCAACAGGAAATGACCTCGATCAAAGGAGGAGACAGAATGGGGCTAGCTCGCCACAGACTGTAGTGATGACCAGCCGGTGCTCGCCCGAGCATACAGTTCCCCCGTACCTTGCGCAGGAAGGCCCGCCCAGAGTTAGGAGTTATAGGCATTGATTGTGTACTAAGTAGTCCTAGCTGAGCTTGGAAAGTTCTCAGCTGACCTCATATGGCATTGCTTGTCTCTTCGCGTGAAGCGGTTGTTGGAAGAGCTCGACAGCAATGCCTTGCACCAATAGTTCCAAAAGCACATTCTCAAGACACCAAGCCTTGGAACCGTACGCCGAAGGTTCAGTCCAAAGACATGGTTGTTTCGTTCTTCCTCTGTTTACATTCCCAACCGCTCACTGCCTCTGGACACGCAGCTCCGAACTAGGAGAGATCGGAGGAACTTCACGAGCAAGACGATAGCAAAGCCTCGCGACTCAACTGTCCTGATGCTGTGGCCTCGCACTATCAATAGCAAAGTTCACCGACCATCTGCTCTTGATATCCGACCAAATGGAGGTAATTCGACTCCCCAGAAAGATGAAGAATGTATGGGACCGATATCCGCAACTTCGTCTTCCCATGGCCGTGCACTGAAAGAACCATTGAAAACTACCCAGGTACTCGCTCCGTGACTGGCTACAGACTCCAAGGAATGACTCCTCTGGCTTCTCGGAGTTTCGCCATCCTGATGTCGGAGACCAACAAACAGCTAGGCTCTAGAAGAAGACCGATTTTGTATCATTGGATACAGCCTTGGCCCAACAAACGTACCGATCAACGCGCAAGCGTACCGACCGGGTCGCATATACATTGCAGTATATACTGTAGCTCTACGACTCTCACCGCACAACAGAGCGGGACGACGTCTCCTGCAGAAAAGGGGTGTCGATGTATCAAACACCGACCGCGGAACCGTAAGTGGTAACAGTCGGAGGTACGACAGTAGCAGCAAATTCAAGCATATGGTACATATGTGAGGGATTTTCCAACAAAATTCCCTGTGCAATGTTCCAAAGCTGAAAACCCGTAGCATAGCAACGTCGAACAAAGGTGCATGTACAACCTGTAGGCTGTACTGCCCTGGACCGTAACGTCGGGGGAGCTGAGACGCCGGGCTGACGACTGCCTGTCAGTTTCCGCTTCCCCGCCTCGTTAGCACGCGAGACAAACACTCGGATTGCTTCCCGGACTCCTTGTTCAAACCCCAGGCGACACAAAGAAAAGGAACAGCAGGAACGTATCTGCCGTAGCTGCTGTTATTTAAATGAGAAGTCTGGCCTTCGCGGGCTTGGTGGTGGTACGCGTATAGAGAGGTGTAGTGTTTCATCCGAGCTTTACCGGTAAGTTCCTGGTTGTGGTCGGATTGAGAAGTTGACCACGAGGGCAAAAGGCAAGGCAATGGTGCGGCGTGTGCAGTCAGGGCGGCCAATTAATGAGTCCCTTTCTCCATGCGAGCCGCAGCCTGCAGGCAGGATATGCTTGTTGAAGGAAGAAACCCTCAATGGTAGCATCGTCTCTGGTGCTGGCGAAACAGCCCGTCAATTTCGCGTTGTCTCACATCGCCAGTTGGCTCCCAGCCTCCTCCCAGCGCCGCCAGCGGCGGAACCGGGAAACCTCGGACCCTTCCCCTTGCCTTGCTTCCTTCCTGTCTCCACAACAGGTCCGCCGCCGGGACGGATATGGGAACTTGTCGACCGGGGCCGACGCCGTGACGCCCGAGACCGCTCCTCTATAGGTGGAGATGACAGGAAGCATCCCAGCCGTGTCCAGATGGGGTCTCGTGCCGTCGTATTGTCGCCCAACTGATCTCTGGTGTGTTAGAGAGCGAGCGAGTGAGTATGGCTGTCATTGCCAACGGGTAGTTCATCAAGCGCCGATGCGGGGAACGGGAGAAGAAGGACAGAGACGAGTCTCGGTAGATTTCATCCAGCAGGCGAGAGACGGCAGTAGTCCTGAATTTTGTGGCTTGTTGCTTGTCTCTTGTTGGGCACCAGTTACTCACTTCGAGACACCCGGCAGTCAATTGCCCAGACGGGAGATCGAAAGGCCAAGGCTTTTGTGCGATTTGACCTGCCAAACCGCCAGTCATGTGTGATGGAGTGGCCGATCATAATGGACACGACAGAACCTGGAAGTTCCTGAGATCCTTCTGTGTTGTTGCCCCTTTGACCAATGTACAGTCCGCCTTGGCGACCTTCAGAGGAAGGAGACGAAGTCGGCTCAGCCAGACTATACGTGGTACTGAGAGGTTCTCGTAACCCATGGTGTAGCATTGGAGAGGCACGCGAGCTGTGTTGCTGCCTCAGGCAGACCGACAGCGTGTGAAATTGCTGAGCCGTGTGTTCTGGGTGCACTGCTGCACTCTCGACGCATCTGGACGGCTGCAGAAGAACGTGCAGTGTAGACGTCTAGTGTTTTGGGGAGAAAAGGGGAGAATGACCTCGGAGTTGCCGTTGCAGTTGCAGCGTGGGGGAACTCGGAGAACCGAATGACAATCGCAGGTCGGCGCCGAAGACGCGGTCTACTATCCTTTCTCCGTATAGACGCTGTGCCTGCGGCTTGCCGCTTTAGACTTTGCCGGTCGACTCTTGTAAGTGTCATTAGTTGGGGGTGCACGAGACCGGGCTTCTCAAGGTCACAAGTTGGTAACAGGTTGTAACAGGTTGTGGTTCCAAGAACCACCAAGGCCTAGTCGAGAGAAGGACGAAAAGGATGACGATCGTGATTCAAGCTGAACCATCGCACACGCCGGCCATTTCTACGGCGGCGGGCGAAGGGAGGCAGTTGGGGGGCTCGCTTGTGCAAAGTGTCATGCTGCGCTGAGCCTGCCCAGCGGCTTGGCGCCATTGGCGACGACTGGCAGTGAAATATCTCGTCTATCACTGGTGGTATTGTATAAGCTTTCAAGTCATGTCCACGTAGTCGCGCGACTATGACTGAAGAGACCAGTTGCCGCTTCGTAATTCAGTGGTAATTTGACACGCTTGGCGCTTCTTGCGGGGAGACTTACAACGGGAAGACGGAGACAAGCACTGGGCGAACAGACGATTCTGCTTCGAATGATGTCGCACGTGTTTCACCGCCGCATCTCCTCTGGTTGATCTTGCCTGGAACTTGTTTCTCTTTCACAGCCGAGTCATGGTACTGTACTGTGTGATCAAGGGACCACACAGCCCGGCAATCCAGTCTGGGAGGGAAGCATCACCGGCCATCTGAGAAGGTGTTTCGTTCGGGGTGCCATCGTCAGCGATAATAATAGCGCCCCAATCGCCATTTGGCCCTACAGAAAACGGTTTAGCTGTCCAACCCGGTCTGTTTGATTCGCTCAAGGCGGTTTCTCGGCACAGGCGTGTGATAATCTCTGGTTGGTCAATAAAGCGAGAAGTACTCGGTACTAACAAATAAGATGTATGTACGGGGCATAAGGTATCTTCAACGGGTCCCGAGAGAGGTGGAGCGGAAAAGTGGGAAAGCGTGTTGTGCATTTGCCCGTCGGGAACATCACGTGAGACAGCCCCCCCTTCCCTTTCCCCCTTTTCCACACAGAATTCTAGAAGACTTTGACAAAACTTTGTTTTGCCATGTCTAGATTGGTAATGGTCCCCGACATGCGCATTCTGCGGTTATCTATCTGCCATTCCAGAGATGATAGACTTACGAATGTACAAATAAGGTCATGAATCTATACCTATTGTCCCGCCTGGAGTGCAAGTGGTGATGGAAACGGCAGAGACACACCGGGGGTGTCGGCCTTCCGCATAGTTGTACCAGGTACGAGCACCTCAGATCGGCGGTTCGCCCTCCCGACGCACGGCGCCCACCAAGAAACTGCGTCATCGGTGTGCATCCACGAAGTGGGGTGTGCAAGTGTGTGGATTGTGTGGATTGTGTGGACTGTGTGGATTGTGGAAGGGATTCCCCACACTCTCGATCATCAATCAACGGCAAGTTCGAACCCCTCTATACGGCCTTCCATTTCCGCACTCGTGTGTCTTGTTTGCATAATGGCATCCCACGACCTGTCCTTCGAGAGTCATCAGAGAGTGCAGGTGTAAGCAGGATCTCATGGTCTTTTCCAAGACGGAAGAAGGTTGCCAAATAGGTGGGTTCCAGGTTAGCAGTTGGACTCTGTCTTTTCGACATGGGGAATAACCACCAGCTTTGACTACACCTGAGGCAACAGGGAAGCCAGTAGCATCGCCTACGGACATCTTGATGCTCCCGTATCTACTGTACAGTTGTACACAGTAGGAGCTGGCTACTCTAATTAGCGGGCAACCAGACCATGGTCGGCAAGCGCAACGCCGTCGTCGTCTGAAAATCACTCACCAAAACCAGCATCCACATATCAAAGTACAAACCGATGTATTGTACATGGTAGGTGGAAGATGAAGCCTCAAATATCACATCAACTTGGATGACCTAGAGCCATCTGCCAGATACAACAGCCCTTCCCAATACTGTAGTGTAGGAGGCCAAGACCGAAAGCGAAAAGGACAAAAGGTAAAAATCCCTGCATGAGAATTGCCCGCCTTACGGTCAACAAAAAGGGAATCTCAAACGAAGACTTGACTGAGAAGGAACCTGAAGATAAAGACACTCCACTCCAAAAGACAACCACCCCCTGTGGCGGGGACAGACCCCTTGGCGACTTTAAATCTTGCCCCGCTTATGTACACACAGTTGACACAGCCAATTGCCCACCACAAGCTTCGATTCAAAGATCCCCCCACCACCTCGAATGAAATACCCAGCAGGACCCTCCACTGCCCTCCGATCTTGGGAGCGCACTTGCCCTTTCCCCCAGAAAGTCTGTTGAGAAAAGCATGTTGAGGAATTTAATTCTTTCTCGATCGTCTTTTTTTCTCTTTTGACTTGACACATTACAATCCTACGAGCCTATAGATTCACCCTTTGTGTCTGGATCGATCATCGAACCTCTTACAAACCGCCAACCCATCGCCAACCCACCGCCAATACCTTAGTTACCAAAACAAACGCATCTCCGTGATGGACTTATAAGGACCCCCCCCCCCGCCTCTCGGCGATTATTTACAACATATAAACACACGTCTTCCTTGGGAACCAGAACAACAAGGGCCTCTCTTCATACCACTTCCTTCGTCCATCGAAATTTGCTGTTGCAGATCGACGCCGTTTCTGTCAACCGGACAAGCCGCCATCTCCTGCTGGGCACGGCTACACAACCTCACAAGGCAGTCTTGGCGAGGCATCACGAAGGGTGACGGATCTAAGATACCGCACACATCTCAGAACTACAAGAAGACGCCCTGTCCGTATTCCTTTTGCTACCGATTCCACCCTGTACGAGCAGCTAGCTGGTCACAGTTGAGCCATCTTTTGTTGAAGGAGAGAGACACGAAGCGCGGACCTCGGAGACATCCATCTTGCCAAGGAGACAAGGGAAGCTGCATTTTTTAAGGGTGCAAGTCTCCTGCAACGCCAGACAGCCAGAAAAGTCAGGTGTGGGAAAGTGGTGTGGTGCATATCCAGTTTGCATACACCAAGTTGCCAGTGGGCATTTTTGGCTTTTCAAGGGTGCAGCAAAGGGGTTTGGATACCAAGTTTCCAGCGCCTAGTTCCTGATACGTCAGAACTTCTCCCCTCACCTATTGCCCTCGGATACTGGCGCAGAAGAGCCCGCTTGTCGGCCCTTCACTCCCCAAACCATGGCAGTCTCGGCCGTGTTAGCAGCTGCGGCTACGCAACCTTCATCATTAGGTATTTTCACCCTCTTTAACCTTAGCCATTGTCATCATCCCTCACCCCATTCTTCCTATTCCTCCTACATCTCCTCCATTGATTATCAAGCAAGCAAATCGCTCAACGTTATTCCCGCCTACAGAACAGCCGGCCAATCGCAATCCACCACAAACCTCCGAGGGCGATTCCAGCATTTCGTCATCGCCACGCCAATTCCCTACAGAACTCACCAGTCCCATTCCAGAAGAATGCGACGAGGAGACGGAGAGTGACCACCCCAACGAACCTATTACTCCTGTCAGCGGCCGCCAGTCGCAAGACTTCAACGCCCTTCAGCAACACGACATTGCATCCTCTTATACCAACCCTGACTCGTTCACCAACGCCGCCGGCCTATCCAATCTCCGTCACGCCGTCACCAACGCGACCCCGAAATCACAACTAACCCTCGACACAACCCCCACCGTCAATCTCCCCTACCCTCCTAGGACACCTGTAAATAGCGACGACTCGAGGCCGCCCTCGACACCTACCACGACGGACGCGGAAACCGGCTCCATCCTGCAGAAACGCTCCACACGCGGCTCGACTTCCAGTTTTAAGCGGACCATGTCAAGTCTCTTCCGTCGAACAAACTCAAACTCCCTGACCGACAAATCCTCTCTCAACAGCTCTACAGAAGCGCCCATGCAGGACAAGTCTCGTGCCTCGGATACGAACCTCGCCGACGGAACTCAACGAAACCCGCCTCCTCGACGCTGGTCAATGAACCGCAGCTCCGCCACCACACGCTCCAACAGCCCGCCATCTCCCGCCTCGCCACCGCTCGAGATGGCTTCCGCAAAGGCGCGGGAGCAGGCCTCGATGCCGACAGTACCCAAGGAAGACGAGTTTCTTAAGAAGAAGTCTCGCGCTTCCACCGGCCTGAACCTCCGATCGCGGGCTATTAACTTCGTGGTGCACAGCAACAACGGTTCAACCAATGGCTCGCGCACGTCGACAAACTCGCGGCCTGTGCGTCGTCGCGCGTCGAGCTTCGACATGACGAAGCGCTCGCACCGACGTGGCTCACCTGACGCGCCTGCAGACCCGAGTAACCCAATACACGCGGACCGGTCCATCTGGGCGATGCCGGCGGAGGCAGGTACCGGTGCGAAGGCCCGGCGTATGAGCTTGAGCCTGCCGGATGATCTGCAGGTCGACGTTGCCGAGCTTTTAAATGAGTTCGAGTACCACCACAAGTTCCTCGGTCGTCATGGAAAGCACCTGGGCAAGGGCGCCACTTCCAAGGTCACTCTGATGGTCAGGAAAGGCTGCCCTGGAGAGCTGTACGCCGTGAAGGAGTTCCGTGGAAAGTCGACACGCGAAACACACGAGGAATACGAGAAGAAGGTCAAGTCGGAATACACGCTCGCCAAGAGTCTGCACCACCCGAACATTGTCGAAACTATAAGTTTATGCACCGACCATGGCCGGTGGAACCATGTCATGGAGTACTGCGCGGAAGGCGACCTCTTCAGCTTGATCAGCAAGAAATATCTGACCAAGGAGGACCGGGAAGCTGACCGGCTGTGCCTCTTCAAACAGCTGGTGCAGGGCATCAACTACCTCCACAACAACGGCATCGCCCACCGTGATATCAAGCTGGAGAACTTGTTAGTCACAAGCGACAGCAAGCTCAAGATCACTGACTTTGGCGTGTCCGAAGTCTTCAGCGGAATTCATCCCGGTCTGAGGGAAGCAGGAGGTCAGTGCGGCGTGGCCATGGGCGAAATACGTATGTGTGCTCCCGGCATTTGCGGAAGCGAGCCCTACATCGCACCCGAAGTCCTCGCCAAGGCAGGACCCTATGACCCGCGGGCATTAGACGTCTGGAGCTCAGCCATCGTCATGATTCATCTCATCTTCGGCGGCGCCATCTGGGGTCGCGCTGAGGAGACGAGCAACAACACCAACTACAACGCCCTCGTCAAGGGATGGGAAAAGTGGAAGGCGAAGAATAGTGGCCCCGACCGTGAGATCACCGACCTCGACTACCCCTACGTCATGGCCTTCGACAACTTCGTCAAGCCGCCCGCGCTCCGTCGTGTCCTCCTGCAGATGCTCAACCCGGATCCGGCGAGGCGCATATCCATCGCCGAGGTGGCCAACAACCGCTGGGTGAAGAACGTGGAGTGCTGCCAGCCGGAATCATACGACGACCCCAGCCTGACCATCGATGCATCCAAGAAGATATGTCTGGTGCGCGGGCAGAGGAAGATATTCTGCCACAATCACTTGCCCCCGAGGGAGCACAACACGCACTCACTGGGTAAAATGCCCGGAAGTGTGGGTTACTAAAGACTTGCCGTTGTCTTCTGATTCACCGGCCATCTCCATCTACCCACCTTCTTCCTCCTACTTTGACCGACACCGTCCACCTATGATGGGTCATCTACCTCACCCTATACCTCCGACCCACGAAGTCACGGAAAGCGTCGCAATGTGCTACAAAGCGCGTTATCAATTTCTTTTTTATGTATATACCGGTTCCCGGTTCCTTCTGTTGTAGACCTGGAGCGGTCATGGGGCTTGCCTTGCGGAGGGCAACCATAGGGAATGCAAGGGGAAGGCATCACATCGGCGTTTTTATACTATTTTAGGGAAGGGGGTTTGAGGGCGAACCGAACGAGTTCGCAGGCTTGCTTGGGTGGCACAGCACAGCACATGGGGGTCTCAAGTTGACATTATCATCTGCACACCGTTCTCTCTTTTTAACTTGTTGTTGTCCGTCTTTTGCAATCACGAGTAGATTTTCTCTATGATCTTAAGCCCTCGCGACGTCCGATGTTGATATTACATTACGTTTTGATGGGGCTAGTACACAACTTGCATTCACCGTTCACATTCCTTTTTTTTCCTCAAAAAGGCGTTGAGAGTGTACTACGGAGCATTGGGAGGTTTCGATAGAAGGGGGGCACAAAGGGAGTGTCCAGCAGCAGTGGATGGATGAGCTGAAAGTACCACTTTTCGTAGACTTCTGTATAAGCAAAAAGCAAGCATGCAGGCGAACTGTTTGTCCCTCGCCTGTGACCTTCGATAACCTTGATTTGCCAGCTAGACAGAAATGGGGTGATGAGGACTGGAGATATCTGAGGCGGGCTGTTGACCCAGATCGTGGGGAAGCATGCAAACATGCCAGCTGAACCTCAAAAGTACAATGACATCAGCGGTGGTGAGATAATTGACCTACCTTTCCTTCGGGTCTGTCTTCGAGTCGGTCCGGCCCTTAGCTGGAGAGGTCATGTGCTTATGACGATTGATGACAAGTCGTCTTTTCTTTGGGGGCAGGAAGACATAAACGTTCGTCCTCTTTCTCCGCGGGCCGATTTGCTCGCCTCGTGCCAATACGTGGTTGTTGTATTTCCGCTGTCCTCGGATTGAGTGATCCAGAGGCAAGACGATGACCAAGCTTCAATAGGAGCGCCTCGCACAGTCACGTAGGCCATGACATGACAACAGGGGAGACGAGTATAATAGTTACGGCGCACCAGAAGGTTATTGACTTAAATACTTTTGCCTCTACTGGGTAGGTAACTAGCTAGCTATAAGCATTGTGGGTAACGTAACTCCTGTCTCCAAAAGTCTCAAAGGGCAGGGCAGTGGGGGAAATATTCTGGTGGGCATTTGCATGCTTCCTCTCATTCAACACCACGCGGACACCGACGAGTAACCAACCCCTTCCATCCATGCTCGTTCTCCTGAGTCATGCATCCAAACAACATACAGTTGATGTTGTCAGACCATTGTCTCCCTGCTGGAAGCCTTTTCCTTTCCCTGTTCCCCCTCGAAGTGGTCCAGAGAATACAGCATCCTGTTCGTCTGCACCACATATCTATTTATCTTCTCAGTCGGCATGCGATACACTTGTACCAGTCATGGCGAACCTTAGCCAAGGTACCCTTTCTCTCCTCCCTCAAGACTCCATCTCTCGAACCCGGCAACCCCGATGGCACTCCGGCCCTCATATCAGAAGCCAGACAACTGAAGCTTCCAGGCGGACTGATCGCCGGTATTCCCAGCGCCATGATGAGGCATCGTCCAACAAGAACCCGCGGAGAAAGAGCTTCGCAACGCTTCAGTACACCCGTTTCGCGAACTCCGCGGCCGGTCGTGCCAGCATCTAGCTGTGGTGCCGTCGCATCTACTAGCTGGCGCCACCGTTCACGACGCCACCCGCGGCGGCGACAGCTTGTTGCTGTGCCATCACCTCTGCCGTCTGATACGCATTCTGGATGACGCTCTGTTCTTCGGCAGACAAGTGCGACGCCAGGCTCGCGTAAAACTGGGGTTGTTCTTGTTGCAATTCTGTGATCAAAAGTCAGGCTCCGTTCGAACCCGGTCGGGGAAACTGTTCAACGCAATGTCAAGTGTGACTTACTCATCAAGGCAGAGCGGAAGATCTGGTATGGCTCCAGCTTGTCTAGCGGAGACTCAAGGAGCACCGATTCCTCGCCCAGCTCATCGTCGGACAGGTCGAATTGCTGCTCGCCCCCGAATTTTTGTGCCTGTGCGGGAAAACAGTCAGACAACTGAGTTTACCATGCCCACGACCTGCTGATGCAGGCGCAGTGCAAAACTGGGATGTGGGGGATAAAAACTTACCTCCTCATTGAGGAACTCCAGATAGGCGGTGCCTTCGTCCTTGACGTCCGTCGCCTCCTCGCCCTCGGCCTCATCATCGCCCTTCCAGTCGTCATCATTGCCCCATTCCTCGTCCTCGTCATCGTATCCGTAGTTGTTCTCCAGGGTGAAGTCATCCTTGAGCGCTGCCTCTCGGCCTAGATAGATAGGTTAGTCGACGTGGATCTTGTGCGCGTACTTCAAGGGCAGATTTTGGTGCTTACTCTTAAGCGCAGCAGGCAGTGTCTTGAAAAGCTGAGTAATACCCTGGAACGATTGTCAGTACGGCTTATTGCCTGCGTTACATGGAGTTATTCTTAGAATCTCACCTGTAGCAACCTAGGCCAGCCAACGCTCACGCTAGCAGGTATCTGTTCGGCGGGGAGCTGAAGAAGTTCCACAATGGCCACGATGCAAAGCTTCTTGTCATGGACGCGGCTGAAGGAATCCATGCTGCCAAACCACAGGCTGAAGAACTTGTTGGTCCAGTTCTTCGACTCCAAGATCTGGAGCGTCAGAATGGGGTTGTAGTAGATGGCGTTGATGACCATCTCCATCAGGTGGATCTTGTAGGACTTGATCTTGACCTCCTGACCGGCCAACACATTCATGGCCATGTTCACGAAGCCGTTGACGCACTGGTCGATATGGCGCGGCAGGCTCAGCATCATCGCCTCGGCCAGCTTGCAGGCGCATATCCTGTCAACGCCGCCGACCTTGGAATCCGTGAACATGTCCGAGACCATCCCGTACAGAGCCTCCACGTACTCTGGCTTCTGGAGAAGCTGCGGCACACCGAAGTTGACAAAATTGTCCAGGGCGGGAAGCATGTCCTCGAGATAGAGCTCCGCTCCTGACTTGAAGGTGGCGTGGATGAGTTCGAACGCCTGCCACATGGTTGGGGAAATGGCCTTGGCCGCGAAGGTGCAGCTGTCGATGATCTCGAAAACCTCGTTATAAAGATCTGTATATGAGGTCAGTTGACATGTCATACTTCAGCATGTAACCGACAGCAGTCTACTTACCGTAGAGCTTATTCTCGAGAGTCACCTGGATAACAGGCATCAATACAGACTCTATGTGCAGGAGCACGTCGGGGGTGCTCTCGAGAGTGAGGATAAGTGTTCCGATGGTTTGGAGGACTCCGAGAGCTGTGATGCTCTTATCATCCAGGTAGTCACCGTATTCGTCCTCATCACGCTCCTGGTTCTTCTCCACAAGTTCCCTGACAATGCGCAGGTATGTGTCCCGGAGCTGCTCGCTCAGAGCAACCGCAAACGGTGTCAGCTCCGTTGCGAATACCTCGACGAAATCCTCCATCACGTTGGCGAGCGCATCAATATCGCACTCGTTCGCAAGCTTCAGGAGTTGCTGCATGATCGTCGGAATGCTAGCCTGCATGTTGACCCTGATAGCGTCGTGCCTGATCAGTGGCTGCAATGCAAGCGCTGCCATAACACGGACAGGGAGCGCTGGGTCGGCCATGCAATCAAGGATGTTGCGGTATATGGTAAGGAGGTTGTTGGGGTCCTTGAAATCCAGCTGCTCGAACTTCTCGATGGTGTCGCAGGCGCGAGCCCGGAGGAATCCCTGAGGGTTCTTAAAGTCAGGGAATACATAGCGGACCAGGAAGTACTCGACGTCGCCTGCGATAGGCGACTTCTTGCCGAGGATAACCGGCGCAAGAGTACCGATCATGCGGAGAGCACCCTCCTTTGCGATGTGATCCTTCTTGTCGTCAGGGGCTTGTTCGTACTGGTTGACAACCTGGTTGATAAACTTGAGGATGTCGAATGTTTGGTTCCTCCGAGACTTGGTGAGAGTGACCAGGAAGTTGGTGGCGGAGACATCCGGGGCAGAAACCTCCTCGTAGAAGTTCAGTTTCCGGTGGAGGTATTCCTCGGGCTGATCCTCGAAGTTCTCAATATCCGCCTCGGTCAGGCAAAGAACAGGGAAGATGAAGTGCGTCACGAGGTTACCCAAGTGAGGCTTGAGGTGTGTCCACATGTCCTTAGGGCGAATGCACTCATCCAAGAAAACGAGAGTATAGGAGAGGCAGGGCCTACTCAGCCAGACCGTCTTGGCCACCCACTTCTCGATCTGGGCCAGGTAGTGCTTCAGAATTTCGGGGGCAATCTGGGCCGAAAATTCGGTGGCAAACTGTGTTTGGGCGACGTTGGCCTTGTCGATCGACTGGGGGTTACCGTGCCTGCGTTACTGTCAGCAAACCATAATGCCACGGGCCATGGACCAGACGTATCCCCTTCCGTCCAACACACTCGACTAGGAAGGAGTCGCATACCTGATGTAGAGCCTATTAAGGTTGAAGTAGGCCCATTTCTTAGCCTTCCACCAATGATGCCTCTCCCTCTCCAGTGGCTCGTCTTGCATGGCACTAGCGGGGATTTGTTTATCGACGGTCTGCAGGAAGATGGTGCACCAGCCGATGCTGCTTGTCCGCTCGCGGAGGTAGTCGGACAGCTCGAGCTGAGAGGGGCGTCAGTTACATTCGAACCAAAAGAGAAGGAAATGTTTTGCAAGACCACGCGGACTTACCCATGTAGCGTGCTTGTATGCCTTCAAGGCGATGTGCAGCATCTCTCCGGCCTCGTCACTCTCTTGTGTCACCAGCTCATTGCAGACGGTGAGCAGCCTGGGGAAGCTGGCCTCGATGATCTTGTCGAAGTATACGCGGTTGTCGCCATCGCTGGCCTTGAAGCGGTAGGTCCTGCATATGGCCAGGAGGCATTGAAGGCCGGCAAGGACGGAAGAGGGGTCGTTGGTGTTGAGCAGCTGGACGGTGAAGTCCAGGAAGGAAGGCCATCGTTCAGGGAAGTCGTAGCCTAATATTCTCTGTATAATGGGGATGAGTTGCTGACGGACTCGGGGTTGGGAGGCAGCGAGGATAGGTAGGAGGCGTTCTCGTAAACGTGTCTTTTCCTCTTCAGCAATGCGGCTCTCTGAGGGGAACTCGCCGGATATCGACCAAGCTCGGTTGACGCGGTTCTTCAGGTAGATGACAGCTATGCACGTATAGAGGTTAGCTCAATGTCGGCTGCTGGGAGATATTTGGTAGGGCATGTGCGTACACGACAACTGCAGGTTGACGTCGGGCTCGCCCTGGAGGATGTCTGCAAGTATATCTGTGAAGCCGGGATGCTCTTCGGCCTGGAAGGAAAGGAGCACATTAGCAAATCGCCTCGGAAGACCCAACAAAACTGTGCTTTTGAAAAGCACAGAGCAGGAGTTCGATGTAGTTGAGTAGAGGGTATGCGGTTTGTTTATCGTGGTGTCGTTGGGCTGCAACGGGCGGGCGGTGACAGGCATTCGGTGTTGGTGTTTTGTTTGGTGGGGGAATGGATGATGGAACACCCATTCAATCAAACATGACATACCTGTTTGAGCTGGAGCTCAGCACGGCGTCGAACATCAGCATCGGGGTCGAGCGTGGCGACGATGCAGCTTCGAATGGTTGCGGCATCCATCTTCACGGGTGCGTGTTGCTTGTGTCTGAGCACGAATTGTTGGGTTGAAGGAGTGTGTGCTGTCCTCAGTGGGTGGAAGTTGTCAAGGGGACCGGGCAGAAAAAGGCGATGTTTAAAAAATTTGGGGGTACAGTGGCTGGAGTTGTTGCTGCTCAGTTTGCGGTGCGTGCCTCGAAATAATGGCGGGGCAGTAAATTATCAAAGGTCGCAGTGGCACAGGGGCAATGGCAGGGTCCCGGACAGTCCTTACAGTTCAAGGGCTCGCTCTTCAACCCTTGTTGCTTGTAGTGGACAGGCCAGGTGGTGGGCAAATGGTAACCTTGGAATCTTTTTTGTTTGGGCGGTGACCAGGATTGGGCAAGAAAGACTCGAGACAACGGATTGGTGGTTATTGATGGAAATATGGGGCGGGGTCGAGCTAATGAGGGACATTGATTGGCTGCAAGGTGCCTGGCAGCCTTAACAGGAATAACCAGTCAGTCAACCAACAGGTCGTGGAATTATGAGTTGCAGGTTCAATTATTCTGTGAATTAATGCCGAGGTGGTTACTGATGAGTTCAGATAAAGCTCGGTTTGATCTTATCATTTAAGCTGAGAGATCCAAAGTGTAAATCAGACGATTGATTACCTTAGTCAGATAAACCTTGGTTCCACGAGTAAAACTGGGGTTAAAGTTGATGATGCTGCAACAACACGGACAGTCGTTCCTTCCTTGGCTTCTCTTGCGAACCGCTCACGTGGCTTCCAGCTCTCCTAGTTTTGGCCTGAGGCAGCTGAGGTGACAGACTCGGGAAAACGTCCACACGAAAACCCAGAACTCTCATGCCTCCGCGGGGGGGGGGGGGGATAGCTTAAAGCAGGAACGATGTATCTATTGCTTCCATGAGTAGCTGCACATTGTTCGCAGGCTGAATAGGGCTGTTGGTTTCAGTCATCTCGTATATCTGGAAGGCAAAGTCGAGATGTACCAACATCACACGTCGAATACGGAGTGAATAGCCTTCATTTGCACCAGTCAAACGCCACCAACGATTCATAACGTGTTATTACCACACAGTCTTATCGCTTCTCCTTCCTCCTTAATACTGTGAAAAGAAGCCCGCCTGAACCTGCAAAGTTAAAAGACCGATACGTGACCCCAAACTCCATGTCCTTTCCAGATTTGGCATCTCGTTTCCTTCAACCAGAACCAAAGGCCATAACAGACGCCAGTGCCACAGAGAGTCGAGATAATCAAGAACATAGCCGTACAAACGCATTAAACATGCAAGCCATGCCGCCCAAAACCTTACCGTCCAAAGGAAAAAATGATACAACCGTGTCCAAACTGTATGGGATATTGCCGCCTTGTCAAGCCTCCCTGCCACGCAATGCCGCGGTAAAAGCACGAAGAAAAGACGTCCCAAAAGCCCGAGCCCGGATGTAGGAAAGTCCATAGCCATGAGCCCGCCCTGGAGCAGGCCTGGCAAAAGTCCTCAAGGATGAACGCAGAAACGCCGAAAGTGTATGAAGCCTGAGAACAGTTGTGCGTTAGTCATCCACACCCAACACGGCTCACTGCCCCGGCCTGTCTGAGTACAAGAAATGTAAGAATATCGCAAAAAGAAAAACTGACAAATGGCGGTCCGATGCACCGTGGGAGCCACATTTTCCAAGTTGGTTCTTGCGGTCGTGTTCATCATCCATGATCATATCCTGGAATCCATGATAGAAATGCCTTCCGCGAGATTTCCACTCCATTTCCAGGGAATCCTAATCCAGTCCGGTGCGTTTGAGTCCAGAGGGAAAGAGTAGCGCGCAATGCAAAGCCAGTCGGCCGACAACTCTCTGGATGTAAAATGAACAAAAAGCCAAGCGGGCGGCGAATGATAAGCAGAAAGTGAGCGCTCGGTGAAAAGGATTGAGTTGGGAGCGATCTTGCAGGTCTCGTGATATTGACAGAGTATCTTTCCAGGAGAGACATCTCAGGGCCGCAGCGCAGCACGTAGAAACTCAAGGCCGGTATCCTTTGATGGGCAAAATCCAGATTGAGTACATGGAATTGCAAGGTCTTGACGTCCGCCCCGGAGTCTTTGTTCCTTGTGGTAGAGTCTGTTTGGAGAGCATCGATGGATTTGTCTTACCAGGCCGGTTGATGGCATAAGCCATGATGACACTGTGTATGATCATGCCATGGTAGGTCCCGAAGGAAGCCCCAGAGGGAAACAAGAAGACATGGTCAGATTCCCATGAGCGAGTTTCTGAACCTTTGACGGAGGGAAGGTTGGGGTCTCGATTGAAGCCGATCATCGAGACACCGCACTGGAATCCGGGTTGATATCCAGGGTATCAGATGTGAAAGGCCTGCTCCTGCCAGGACCATAACGAAGGGCTTCAGCACCGCAAGCAAGTCAATCCTGGTGGAGCCCCCTCTCCGATTTCGCAAATGTTGGACGACAGTGGCGAGGCCTGGGGGACAATGTAGCTGCAGAAAGCAAGACTCACCCTCCTGCTTGAATGAGACCGTATCACCCAGCTTCATGCGATAGAATAGAAGCAGTGGGAACGCGCTGCAACCGCCATGTTGGAAACGGCAGGAAACAATGCTCGGCTGAGCTATCAGCAAAAGGCTGGCCTCCAGTTGACACGATTTCCGGATATCAAGAAAAGAAGACGTCTGTTCCGGCTTTCAGAAAGCATAGCACAAAGCGATATTCCAGTCCGATAGCTTTCATGTCTAGGAAATCCAGGTCCGAACTGTATGCCGGTTGCGAGTATTCCAGGCTGTCCTTGTGATTATGAAACCAGGAGAGTAGCATATGCAGATGCTGGGAAAATATGGCCACCCGCCAGTGGCAGTAATGGTTGTAGCAGCAAGGGCGATGCGGCTTCCAAGGGCAACGTCAACATCCGCAGTTCCCAAATCCTGAAGACCAACGGCAAGGGGTCCTGTAAGCCGCCGTGGGTGGAGAGCAATCAACGTCCCAGAAATCCAAAGGTGTCCGTCCCGGAAGTAAAACTCAAAATCGGAAATCCTCAGATGCTCACACCCAAGCTCTGAAAACGATTTATCCAGGAGTGTGGTATCAAGAAGTAAAAAAGGCTGCGTTGACGCCGAATCCTGGGGCCGTGTCGCGAACGCCGGTCCAGTATAAACAGCAAAGCATGACGAAGAGCGCACTCACAAACGAAATCGTACGTTGGCAGCGCCAGCGTACCGGGGTAACTAGCTTTCAACGGCCTCCGTGGCGGCGAGCGTGCCTTTCCGCCGCATGTCTGTCGCTGTCCCGGTCCCGGTCCTCACGGCGGTGCCGTTCTTGGTCACGGTCACGATCACGACGGGTATTCGTCGAAGATGAAGAAGGTTGTCCACTGCTTGAAATCTGAGCCTGAGAACTGGAAGCCGGAGTAACGGAGTTGCGCGAGGGGACTTGGGCTGGATTTTGACTCTGAATTGGGGGCTGGGTCTCTTCATACTGGGACTCGGGGAGGACGTTACTATACCCTGTTTGTGGTTGGTTTGTAGCAGGTGATGCTAGATAATCAGACGGAGCTGGAGCCGGGATGGTGCCTGCCTGTTGTGAGGACGAACCACGACCATAACGGGCATCAATAGGCTGCGCATATCCTGTGGCAGCCCCAGACGGTCCAACCGGCTGGGAATAGCCATAATCAGCCGCCGGGGCATAGACCGGCGCGGCCGTTGCATACATGTTCCTGTTTGGGACAGAAGTAGTGACCATTGGGTTCATGGAGGTCTGGGCGTACGCCGCGCCTCTGACATATTGTGAGTCGGGGACATTTGACGGCTGACCAAATGCAGGTTGGGGAACCATGGCCGCGGCACCACCGGCCATTCCGGTAGCATACATATCAGGAGCCTGAGGAGCAGGCGAGTAAGATTGCTGGGCAGCACCATACTGCGCGGCAGCTGTGGGGTAAGCACTCTGTTGAGCGTCATATCGCTGCTGTTGTGCAGCGTGAGAAGCAGAGTTGACACCATTATATCCGGAATTTCCTGTTCCTGGGTAGCGCATGGGAGGCGGATTGTACGAAGGAGGATCTACAACCATAGCATCACCATAGGCCGGATCCGAGGGTCCATAGTACTGGCGTTGGTGATGGGTCTCCGAGTTGCGGTATCCATCGTTACCGCGGGACGGAGCTGTGGGAGAGTTAGACTGTCTCACAAACTTTGCGTTCGGCTGGCTCGAGAGCTTTGTACCTCCAGCGGCGCCGGGTTGGCCCCGGGTGGCCGCTCGCCGCTCCGCGTCCCAGCGGGCGGAGTCGGCTTTCAAGTCTTGAACCATTGCCTGCGAAGTAAAGCGCAAAGTTTAGCGGTTGTTACCAGGATGGGGTCGTCGTTCGAAGCGGGCTCGGACTCACTGTTGTCAGGTTACGATATGCCGTGATGAAGTAGCCTTGGGCAACTCGTCCGTCAGGGTACTGGTTGATGAATGAGCAACAGGTACTGAGGACCGGGGAATACAGCACAGCGCAGAGGACAGCACCAACCTCGTAGGTACCGGGTCGAACGAGAGCATCGTTGCCGAGATAGCGACATATATCTGCGGTTATGACTTCTCGGTCGATACCATCTCGCGACAAGAAATACTCATTTTGGCGAGGAACCCCCGCCGCCGGTGCTTGCGGCGGCGCGTTTGGTCTTTGATGTCTGCCTGCCATGGTGTGCGAGTGAGACAACCCAAATGCAAAGGGAAAGAAAATTAAAACCAAAAGGACGATGGGAAGGGTATCGTAAAAGGAGAAAATGATTCCCGGAAATGGCAGCAGAGAAAGCTGGATGCAGAGGTGATGATGTTGGAAGAAGGTGGGAAGGAGGGGATAAACGTAAGAGTGGGCGTGTGGAGGAAGAAAAGGAAAGGATTGTTCTGGTGTGTCCGACCGTCGTAGCGCTGAGAGGGAGGGGGTACCAGGGGACCAGGGGACCAGGGGACAAGGGTGGCCGGTTGAGAGGCACCTGGTGAAGACCTTGTTGGCGTGCTCTCTTCCAAACAACTAGTAAGGGGTGGGCCAAGTCTCTGGGAGTCTGGGAGGAAGTGCAGGAATGGGTGTTCCGCGCAGGTCTGGGTGTCAGCCGTTGCGCGACGGGAGTGGCTGGATGATGTTGGATGAGCAATGAGAGACAGAGCAGACTGCAGACTGCAGTCGGAATTGGTGGACTGTGATGTTCTCTGCTGCGTGTCGCTTTGCCTGTTGGGCACCTGCTTGGAGCTAAGGGCTGAATTCACAGCATTTGGTTGGCTGGTCGTAATGGTCAGGGATACCTGGTATGTTCCGCAGCCCACTGCCTGACAGATCTCCAGTGGCGCGGCTCGGTCACCCAAAAGAAACGGAACAGCACTTCAGCAGTTTGCTCTCAGGAACGCTGTTAGGTGCTGCGATGGTGCAAATACCGTGGTAGGTTGTGTTGTTGAATACAAGCCGGTCTCTCACAAATGAGCAGATAGATGACTTAGGTAGCTAGTTGGCCTGGATGATGTCGTCGGATATTTGACGTGGGGCCAAGGTTGGCATGAAGATAGCACAGTAAGAGCGTCGGTAGCCACGATGCTGCCTGGGCTCGGTGTTTTGCTCATGTAATGACACCAAAAGGGTAACGGTGGAGCAGCTTCCACGAGCACAAGAAATGGCGAAGCTGATGAGCACAGCGCGCGGTATGTAAAGATTCCTTGGGCAGCGAATGAGGTCCTGTTCGAGTGGACGTACGGTCGAAACGATGTGGTATTAGTCTGAGGGATCTCCGTTTCCACGAAGCGACAGCCTGCTCGGTCACTGGTTTAGGACTGGGCTGTGTCGAGGACTTTGGACTATTATTGCTGGAGAATGACTGCATCTGTCCGACGACAGGTCACACAGGAAATGACAGCAACGATTTGATTCGGAATCAGGCGGCCACAGCTCACAGGTGGTCGTGAGTGTAGTCTATGGCTCTGACTCCATGGTGAACAGCAGGGAGGAACATGTAGGTTGGTTCGCTGCTCCTAGCCGACACAGAAGCCTCCCGCAGATGTGAACAGAGACAAGAGCAACTCGGCCATGACGTGGTTCCTGTATCTTGGCCTGTCATCTGCCTTGCTTAGTGACCTCGAGCCTGATGCTGGGGAAGCTCCGCAGTGTATGGCAGGTTTCAACGTACGTATTTGAAAGTCGGATAATTTCAGCTCCTTGGGACGGGCCGTTTTGGTTGTTCGGTGCGTTTGCGCTTGGTTTGTCGGGTTGGGCTCGCTGGCAGGTTGGGCCTCAATGCATCCAAGGTTCCACCTTGGCCAGCTTCACGAAACCTAGCTATTCAACAACCAATCAGTGACATCTTCCCTTCGAGTTTGACGATTCGTTAACCGGTCTGGGTGTTTGAATTCCTCCTGTCTGTTTCGTTATATGGTCAACTCAATTCCACCGCAATTCACTTGTGGCTGGATGGCATGGATGTGCCCTAATGATCTGCTCCAGCTCCCTGGCATTGCACTGATATGATGGTTCATTACCGTTTCTTCAGCTGCCAGGCAGACAAATAGCTTGGCCTGTTGTGCCAGACGAGCGTGTTCGTCCCATGCCTCACCGCCTCGAAGACCACCGACCGTCGGGGGCTGGAACGTGCGCTGATTGTACCTCCAGAGGGAACGACCCAGTCGGCATCCGCTTTAGGTCGGAAGCGGATCATGGCGTTTGGTTCTCTTGAATGGGAAGCACTGGCGCACTGTGGGGACCTGCAGACCGATATCTCGAGGCACGCCAACCATGTCAACCGATACCATGACCCAAACCTCATCCACACAGACCGGGTCCTGGTTGTGGTACGCCTCCCAGGTTCATGAGGGTCGATTACCGCGAAGGAGTTGACGAATGTTAGATCCTGACCTCCCGCCCAAGGCTCCAGGACACAGGTCAAGGTCCTCAGATGTTGAACAACGGGACCTCATCCAAACCTGAGAGTGCTTTGCTTCAAATCGGTCTTCTTGGGTCTACCGGGTCGCTTTTGTGATGCAGCTGCACCTTTCCGGGCTATGTTGCCCGAAGACGACGCAGAACCAGGTGATCGATGGGCAAATGCCGAGCTGCCACGTCTTTCCTCCTCTTCCTGAAGGTCCTTAGCGAGATGCCAATCATTATGCTCTTGCTCTTGCTCAGCATCCTCGAACGCGGTGTTACACCGCCGACACATATAGGCTGTTATCAAAGACTGAGCACCATGCGATTGGGATGATGGTCGCTCACCAGGCGCCATGACTGCTTCTTTGTCAAACCCGGCACCGTCATTCAGGGGCTTCCCGATCGTGGATTCATCCTCGTCCGTCGGGCAGACAGTGTCGGAGCCCAACCCAACCTCGTTGTCGTGAGAGGTCGCCTTTTTGGCAAAGAAGCGTTGTATACCGCCGCCGTCCACCCGACGCCGTTTCGTTGGCTGTTCCTCAGAAAGGGTCCTCGTCCCACTTGAGGCAGCCCTCAGGGCGTGCGCTTCTTCTCCCTTGACGAGAAAGGAGCCGATTCCCATGTTCCCAGTTACGCCATCTTCAAATCCTCCAACGCTCAAGCTCAAGTTAGCACAAGGCCAGACGTTACCCTCAAGCACGATTTGTGAGAGTAAGCTTTTGGCCAGCTCAAAGAGCGTCGACTCGTCGAGAGACCTTCCCTGAAGTATAGGGCCTTGACGAGAGCGTGTCTGCGCACCGTGGCGATGGTGGAGGGTGATGGTCTTCGGTCGGCGCCTGTTCTCGAGCACACCCTCTTCCACGAGTCTCGAGAAAATGTCTGCCGCAAAGATCCTCAACCACCTGACTCCTTGCTCGAAAGTATTTATGGCCGGTCTAAAGGACTTTGCCGACAACATGGACTTGATATGTGTGCGAGAGTTGACCTCGCTGGTATCGATTCCGCGTATGATGTTGTAAACCCATACGCCGGTGTCGTCGCCAAGTCTGGACTTCAGCTGCTCGATTGGAATGGCAAGGAGCTCTTTGACAGAGTCAGTATTGAATTGCTCAACAACCTGCTCTCCGAGCTTCCCACCCAAATTGCGAATCTTGGTGAACTTGAATCCGGACAAGAACTGTTGTCGAGCTCGGTTCCGAATGACAGTTTGCTGGTTTGGTTTTTTGTAGCCTGATCCCAGTTTGCTGACCATCTTGTTGTTTGCTATGCCGGCGGAGCATGTGTACTTGAGCTTCTCCTTCACGGCAGCTCGCACACCGCGAACAATCTCGGAGCCGATGAGGATGGCGACGTCGTCCCAGTCAGGGTCGTCGATTTCGGCATCTTCGTCGTCCAGGTCCACCAGGGCATCAGCTTTCCAGTCGAGGGCCGAAATAGACGGCATGGGAAGTTGCTCAGCCGGGTCATCGTAGGGCGGGGGTCTGGCAAGCTCTTCGAACCTTTCCAGCATGATTGAATGGACATGTGCGCCGAGGTCCAAGAACACCTCATCAATGCTCGCTTTCTCGACTTTCCGTAAATTTGGCGGGAGGCTCTCTTTGATGATGGCCAATATTCTCCTGGACTCCAGCCTGTATGGATCCAGGGAGACTTTGTGGGTCGCGATGTTGGCTGCAGCATCTGGGTGGTAAGCCCATTTCTCGTCGCCTTCTCTCCAAGTGGCAACATGCTGTGAAATGAGATTGGGACAGAGCTTTTTGGCATCTGTCACGGTGCAGTGACGGCCTATGCCGCTTGCACGTGCCGGGTAGTTCACAGCAATCAAGCCTTGCCTTTACTCTTCATGTCAGCAAAAGCGTAGCTCGGAAATCGGGGAACGACTTTTACCGTACCATTGCTGAACTGCTAAAGGTTGGTCATCAGGCACACCCAGCCGAACCATCTCGCATTGTGCGTAAAATGCATCGAGGTCAATATGAGCGATAACTCTTAAAGGATTTGTAGTGGTGTAAGAGGCCAACTGGGAGAAATGCCGGTAGGTAAACTGAGACCTTCGACGTCCGGGCGCACCGGCAGGAGAAGACTCCCGGAACCCGTGTGGCGACGACATTTCGGATCGGCGCACTGATGGTCACACCCGCCGCAGTTGATCATTGCGGTGTTGTGAGGTGTGGCAAGGATAAGTGAGTGACGTTGTCTGGTGAAAGTTCGTGGTGGGGAAACGACCGCCGGCGCCAATCCACGCGTGGGGGCAACCAAAGAAGAGACGCGCTGCCACGTGACCGTTCTAGAGGTGATTCTCCTGAAAGTGGGGCAGAGCAACAGGGGCGGGACGAGGTGGACCGACGGGGTCCAAGCGACGGGACAACCCAAAATCGCGGGACACTGGTTTCTTTCACCATACAAGGGAAGACAAGGTGCTTATTACCTATCACCACTCGCCTCGACGGCGGATCGGATTACAGCTGTCACTTATCAGCCGAGTTCAGGCCAGTAGTGAATGTGTTAAGTACCACCAGACTCTCTGTTCATTGACTGACTTGAAGAGCAGGGTTTAGACGTCTTAACACCCTGGTCTAGAGATTAAGTTGGGATCAAACAGAATCAAGAATCAAGAGGCGGAGGCAATCTCTCTGCACACGTAAACAGCTGACAAGGGGGTGTGTCGAACTCAACTACCGCACCGGGAGAATCATTTGAGGCCCAAACTTGTGGGATACACAAGAACACGGTTCAACAACCAGGTATGCGTGTCCTATCCGCTCTGGGGTCCTTGCATGGACCATCTGCACGACATGCACATTGCGTTGCTTGTCACAATGCCGGTTGATGAAGACGCTGGATCGGCCCTGCAAGTACCCCAACTGGGACGAGGAGGCGTCAAAACTTCGGCTGGAGGTGCTTCGAAGCATTCCGTGGTGGTGTGATGCCCGTCCTGGACCCTACAATATTGAGAGTGAATTACTACTGAAAAAGGAGCAGAGACACTCGAGCGTTGTCGTCTCTCTGTGTCCAGTTTCCGTCCTCTTTTCAAGCATCCTCACAACATGGTCATTCGGGCTCAATGGTATTGTCTTACCTCTCACCACCATGTTTTATTCATCATCGGAGTCTAGTTTATCGTTGACCGTTCTCACGGGAGCTTGTCGGCCGACGACTACAACCCTTGGCGTCGTGTCCACATCTCCCATCAACGCCTTGGGTCCAGCCATTGGTTTCTAGCCCAACTGGTCGTCCCCATATTCCTTCTCTCATGTGAGTCTTCAAATGCATCCCCGTGAGCCGGCTGGGGGCATTGCTATGGAGATTGATGCAGGGAAGAAGGGCACCTCATCGGCCTGACCGCGCCGTTAAGGGAGCCTGCCACACAGAGACGCGACGAGCTCGGTAAACAATCATGATCCAATCATCAATGCCGGTCTGGTCTCCGGGCCTCCGTCGGGCGATGACGAATGCCTGCTCCCATCCCCTTACACTGCCCCGAGGATCGGGCGAGGCTGCGATTGGGACTGTCAACATGATCACCACTGCTCCGATTCCGGACTCATCCGAACCGAAAGTCACGGTGATATCGCCACATGCGGCAGCTGTCGTACAATATTGGTCGAGGGCCCCTGGACAGTGTTCTTCACCATCCCGCGCTGATGAAGGCGGGCAAACACGCCAGATGGGTACCACAAGGACACTTTCTTCGCTTGATATTTCGCTTCATTACTGAGGTCTTGTTCTTCTGATCACTGTGACAAGGAAGCCACATCATGCCCACGCGCATCGACGAAGCATCACTTGACTTCCCTCAGCCACTACTTCGAGTGAAGCATCCTCCACTCAGACGGACGAGGCGAGAACAATCGTGGCTGTTCGTCCGGGCTATTGTGATAGTACATACATTTCTGCATCGGCGTTGTCCCGGTTGCAGACGTAGGGCTGCGTAATCTGGGTTAGGTTTGTTTTTGTCTTGCAAGCTTATAATGTTACACACAGGAGCAAACACTACGTTTGGGACTCCCTCCCGTTGCTTGACGCGACGCAAAACTGTTCTTGTCTCGGTTCGAAACACTCAATAACTAACTGCTCAATGACGTTGGAAATCCGGGTTGTCCCGCAACCAGAGCGTTGCGAAGAGCACGAGGTCGACGGGCAACCTCATCCTACTTCGTTAACTTCGGTGTGCGTGACCTGGCCGTGCTTCCCATACGCATATCCCCGGAAACAAGCCACTTCCGCCGTTGCCAGCATGGCGGAGGCCCATTTCCACTTTTCGAACGAGTCGAAACGGCAACCAAACATTTGTTTTGATTGCCTCATTTCAACCTTGGCAAACCGGATAGGTCCTCTCGTCGTCTGTTGGCGTCATCGCCGGAGTTCAGGACCTCGAGCGTTGCCCGTCGTAGAGGCTTATCTATACCCTCGTCAAAACGGGTTGCTGTTGTTTTCGCTCCCGGCATCTGACGGGTGGGATAACGGACGGAGTTCTCGATGACTCGAGGGGACTTAGTCTAGAGGATGGACCCGGGCAATGCTCATGGTGGATGTTGCCCCAATCCATGCTATGGATATCAGCTTCTGTTCTTCATTCATGAGTTGACCACCATCAGCAGCATGTCCCCTTGATGTCTATAAATCCTGGCCGAGCGCTCTCTGGAGCAGTGAACTCGAAGCTTACAATCACCGACCACCCGTTTCACAAAATATCGCCCTCCGCACATAGGAGACTTGTCACTCACAGATACCACTACTACCAAGCCCCCACTCGAAAAGCAGTATGATGTAAGAAGCCCATATCCCCACGGTCGTCAACCGTGAGTCTAACAGTACCAGGTCAGACGAAGAGCAGCGCGACCAAGAGGAGGTCACACCCGAGCCCGAGGAAGAAGAGCAAGTCGAGCCTCAGCGTGTACCGGTGGATGTAGCGAACCACTGGGTGTGCAGCGAATGCGAGCACGAGAACAACCCCGACATGTGCGGCGATCCTCCCAAGTGCGGCAACTGTGGGCATGAGAAGTGCGACGACTGCAATATTGTGGAATAAGGATGACGAGATTCTTCAATTAGACAACAACAACAACAACAACAGCAGCAGTCAGTACCATGTGTCGCTTGACTTGACAGTTGTAGAGGAGGATCGTTTCTTTTTACCTGGTGCTGGTCATCGGTTGAGTTTACGAGCAGATATACACCCAACTACACTCGCTAGAGCAAATATAGATTAGTCGACTACTCTGAACGTTACCGGCGGCTCTCGAGTTTGGTCTGGATGCGGTGTTGGTGCATCGGGCTGACACGAGTTTGGTGCGCGTATTGTCAGCCATGCTGCACGTCATGGCGTAGCCCGAGAAGATCTTGCATATTTCATCAACCCAGATCCAGGCTCTGCCACGTGTGGACGGGTGCCGTGACCGTGGCACGAGGTTGACCCATCGTCGTGCGTCCTGTATCGGAGTTCTGCGATGAAGGATGGAATACCCCTGCCTCGGCTCTGTCAAAGTCATGCCTTCGAGCCACCAAGAAGTGCTCCGGAACCAGGCATAAAAGTGCAACAATTCCACCAATTTGTGGCTGAAACATCAACCTGTTGCCCAGTTACTGAGAGCTCCCCTTCCTGATGTATTGCGCACATGCAGCACGCAGCACACTACGAGAGGAAGAGTCCATAATATGCGTAAAGAATATCGATCTTTGATAGAAGGGAATAACCTGACATGCCTAAGGCCACCATACCAGGTACTCTGTGATTAAAGCCTATAAGTACAAGTAATTCCGTTGTCTAGCGTTGCTGGTCGTTACTGCTCATAAGAGATAAATGCATCCGCCCACTGTCGATTTCTCATCAGCTGCCAGGTGCGTGTCTGACTTCCGTCATCTCGGTGACGGCGCCATGCCCTTCGTCCGCGAGAGCAGGCAAGCTATACCTCGTTCGAAGCTCATGATACAAGGGCCCCATCTCGTAGAAGCTCGTGTTCGTTTCCCCGGATACACATGGCGAGTGACGGATGGGGAACAGCCAATCGAACAGATTCGTGCCCATCACGGACACCCAGTTCCTGTACGGGCCAACATCCCACGGATTTTCGCCAATCTGTGTCTTGACGACAGCAAATTTTCGGGTGGCCAGGGAATCCCTTGCATTGTTCGCGGTGTCGCGACTGGAGGAGGATGGCGTCTTGAGTGCCGGTTCGGGAAGGGGATACGATATTAGGTAGTATTGCGGGCCGGGTTCGGTACTGAGAGGGACACGGATGGCGAGTTGGTGTACCGTCGACTTTTGTCTCAGATCTTCAACGTTAGTGAGGTTGAGGAAGATATATCGTATCGACAGAACCGACATTCCGAAGGTGAAAAGGCCGAAGAAGGATGCCAGAGCAAGGGTTGCTATGACACACCCGTCGACTGAGAGGTTGTTCCTGCTTCGATCTCTGAAGCAAAGTACAGATGCCACAAGGCATAGTATACAAAAAGCTGCTGTGTACGTCACAAACTGTACAAAGAACTTGAAGGCTAATCTTGTGTCAGCTTGATAGTCACCACACTGGGAACGAATCAACGGAGTGTCACCTACACGTCTCGGATATTATGCCACCAACCCAAGGGCAGTAGTGGTCCATTTTGCGGACGCATCTGTTGATTTCCGAGCTGTGGTGGACCCGATCTGGTTTCCAGATCCGACAGGAGCTGCACCATCGCGGAAGCCCGTCATTCTCGCAGACAAACACATCCTTGCTATAGAAGCGTTCAAGCCCCGGACTATTCGGATCGTTGTCACGGCCTCTATAGCCGGGGCCGCCGCCGTGACCACCTTCCACATCGCCCTGGTGACGTTGAGCTTCTATATCGTCTTGTAGTCCAGGCGCAGGTGGTCGCGTCGATTCTTTTGCCGGCTCGGCGTTGTGTCCTCGCGGCTCAAGGCCGGGGTTGTAGACGATGACGCATATCAACCGGATATACGTGCAAGTGAGGAGCACGAGGAAAACGAAGAGAAGAACCAGGAGTGCGATGCCAGTTCCTGAGCGGTGGCGGTAACGTAGGAAGTAGTCAACTGCGCCAGCACGAGTTAATACAGGCTTCAGCGCACGCGATAGGTTGACGAGGTGGACATACCGCATACGCGCTTCGACACGACGTACGTCGCAAAGCCAACAACGCCTGCCAGAAGGGCCGGTATGATCCTAGACGCCCATCTATTGACCGCGCGGACGCTGGCCGCGGACGACATGGTGACTCGGGGGTGGTCGTCGCTACAACTTCATGGCGGCACGAAATGGCATCGACGGACGCGGGCGCGGGCGCGGGCGCAGATCAGCCTCGGATCGTTGTGGTGCTTGGTGTTCATGCGGGAGGTATAAATACAACACGCGACGCGCCAAATGCAAAAAATTGACGACCTTGAGAAGTCAAGACCGTCCAGTGAGGCTCTGCGAACGCCGTCTGTCTGTCGTTGGTAAGCGGAATGACGTTAAGCTGCAAGACGATCAACTCCACACCAGTCTTGGCGCCGTTGAGAGTGGGGTAACTTCGTATCTCACTGTGTGCAGCGGACTGTGCTCTTGACCATCCGCACTGTGGTCATGATATCTTCGCTTGCGTTTGCCTTATGTCTCACTTCCTCCATCAACCTGACCTATACCGCTGCGGACTTTCAATGTCTACCGTTTCAAAACCACCTACAACCTTCCGTTGAGCATACCTCACTAATCCAATTCACTTCCATCGGACTTGAGCGTCTTCGCCGCAATGTGCACTTTCAGAATTGACCAATGGCAACATCTACTCTGGGTCTAATGTACGCCCAGTCATTGCATCAGTCGTCGCTCGGCTAATGCGCGAAAATGAACCCAATGAGTTCTGTTAGTGAAGACGTAGCTCCTTGCTCATCCATAGGCTGAGGTACCTTCATACCACTTTCACAGTCCCCTCTCCCCATGATGTGTACGGGATATAGCTAACAAGTTGCACGGCAGAATCTTGTCCACCGGTGGCCAGACAACAGCTGACTTGTATGATCATGCTGTCCTATTAACCATGTCCTGGGCTTTACTCGTGGTGATATTGGGTGGGGACCTAGGGTGTTTGGTTGGCTAGGCTGGCTAAAGTCTGCCTCAGGAATTCATGCTCAGGCTCATATGGCGCCAACATCATGTTGTTGTCCCAGAGCGCTGATACTGGCCACCCATATCGACCAGCCTGTTTCCAACAGCACCCGGGATGCGGCTCTTGGATATATCGACAGTTTTGCTTGCGAAGCGTTTTCTAAGTTCCATCTGCCCTCCACTTCTTCCACCGAGGCACCGCCCAGGGCGGCTCAATCGTCGAGGATGTGCTCTTAATGCCTACACTCCTGCTATCCCAGAGCGAGCTGAAAACTCCGTCCGCAAATAAGCCGGTCTTCTCGCCCACCCACCATTGATGGAGGTCCCAGAGGACATGTCTTGATTCGATGGACGGCGAGGGAAGCCTGTTGTCTCAAAGATGGTGGTGGGCAAGCTTTCTTGGTAAGCCTCCCGGTCTGTTATCCCAACCTAACAGTAAACATGACCCTAACCGATGAGCCTGAAGCACATCATGGACGAGCCTCTGATTGTAGCTGACCGAATCACTTGCCAGACGTTGCCCGGTCCGACGCCACAGCTGAAGACTCCTCTGCTTCTTTAGCTGAGAGCCTCACCAGCCCACAGAGCCTCAAATCCGAGTACAAAGAGATGGACGCCGCACTTTCTCTGGCCCAATACCTGGCCTAGCACTCGACTTCATCCTTTGTCGACACGAAGCTTGAATAGCCCACTGCAACGAGCAACCCGTCCATCCGAATTCTCATCTTTACATGCTCACGCACAGAACTTGGGACATCGAAAACCTCGGCGTCAACCGTTCGATCCTGCTATTCCCACTCTCAACCATCTCCCGAGATTTGGAAAGATATAAAACTCACCACCATTGGCAACCTTGGTTCTCATGACCAGGAAACCACGTCTGTGTAGAAAGAATATGGACTGTCTTCTTCAGCAAGGGATGGGTGCTATGACGGGGGTGTCACAAGTCAGTGCCAAAACCCAGACAAGCACAGAATCACACACTGAACAGTCTGTGGCCTTGGATACAAAGCAAGAGCTTGTTTACGGGCACCTACCCCTGAGCTATGGGGACAAGAGGCTCGAGCCGTCGAGAACGTGCAACGACACGGCGTTATGAGATGCCCGAATGGCACAACACAATGATGTCCTTTTTCGATATCGATGTTATGATGGGCGTCATTCCCAAGAGCCAACGAGCAGGCCGATTGCTTCTCCTTTCGAGCCGCATTGAATCTCGGGCGGGCAGCATACTCAGTCAAGGCTTACATAACCATAGCCGGGGTCACACACCACACCTGGATCATCGTCGGACCGGGGGCTGACTCGGCGAATAGGATGTCAGCTGCTATGGTAACTTCCCCCTCACGACCTGGTGCGCTGACCGACAGTCTTCACAAACCCAACAATCGGGCAATCAAGCTGGCACTTTCCACTAGGGCGCTCATCAATCCTGCTACCAATCGCTGCGCCGCCACAAGCCCCAGATACTCTCGAAAGATAGCATCTTCATCAAGACAATGATGTTTTCTGGCTATGCTAGACTTCAAGGAGCTCATGCACGATGCCACAAGAGCGTGGAGGGAAAGCCGAGAGCCTGGAGCCTTGACGGCCTCGCGGGCAATGAGGCTCTAGTTGAGCCGCATCACTTGACTCACATCTTCAGGGTTACGCTAACAATGCAGTTTCTAGGCTGCTACAAGACGATTCACGAGACTTGCCCACCGCCTGAACTCTAAAAGTTAGTGCCGTCTCATTCCGCCACAGCCACATACCAAGTCGATGCCTTGCAAGCAACCTTGTTGGCTTTTTGCCAGTTTGCCAGTCGCAGAGCACTCCGAAAACCGGCTCCCCTGCTGGACAATGGCCCCTCTACGCCCGCGTGTTCTGCGCAGCGTGGACTTTGTTCTGCGGGTTCTGTTATCGAAACAAGGGCTGGCGGAAGGATGGCACAGCGACCGCGCCTTTACTCTTATCATTTCGAGAACCGCGTCCCGCCACTCAGAGAAACACGTTTCAACCCCCTGATGACATGCTTTGCCACAAGTGCAGTCCGGCGATCGGATACTTGCGGGTGGTCGCACCGCGTTTCTTGACGAAGAGCCGCATTGATGTCACATGGCAAGCACGAAACGAGACACCGATACCACGGTTCTATCCACAACTGCCGTCTCGAGCCGCAGCGACTTGACTTCTTTGTTGTTTCCATACCTAGCATTCCCTTCATTTATGGTTAGCGTTCGCTAAACAGCCCTATCTGATCGGAATCCGCGCCCTGGGCTCATCCTCTCCATTTCCGCCGTACCTAACCCAATCTTCGCAACTTTTGGAGAGCTCTGGACGCCCGTCGACAACCGCATGGGCACATGTCTCGTCTCCTTGGCCCTCGACGTCGTTGCATCGACCCGTTTCGCTCCGAGTCAACAAGGGACTGCGCCGCCTTGTCACCGAAATCTGCTTTGCGACAATAGGAGGAAAGGGGCTTCGACGTCGTACGCTCTTCCAATGAACTCCAGTCCGGTCGCCTCGTCCCACCGCTCTCCTCCTCCTACCTCGCCCTCACCGCCATATACGCCTGGATACAGACCAGTATGACTCTTCGCGGCGACGGCTGTTTCCGTCAAACAGAGGGATCTCGAGTTGAGATTCATGGGTTTGAGTGGACTATACGCGCTCCGGGCATCGACCAAGCCCCCTGTCCGCCTCAAATTTCCGCGTTGCGCCTGGTTTCCAGTGGAGACCAGGGGAACATTGCCCGTACGCCTTTCACTACTCCCCACCGAGATTTGATTTTGGGACTACCTTTACGTGTAGTTCGCGGGCGTCTACAATGTCTCTTGGTCGAATATAAAAGATATTCGCGTCCGTGGCCTTAGGGATGTTGTTTTGTTGCTCATCAGATCAAACACACTCGCATACTCGCACACACACTCACAAAAACGCGACTTGACCTCTCTATTGAAGGATCAGCTCTTCAAAAGTTCCTGCCCAAAGCCACAACACCTCTTCTTTACCCCTTTCTACCTACCCTACTTTCCAGAATGCCGAAACCGAAGGTCATTAAGATCACATTTTGGACCTGTCACAACTGTCACAACAGCCCAATGGATACCAGCCGCTATGGTGTCTGCTTCAACTGCGCGCACTATCAATGCTCGAGTTGCCATGTCTGGACTGAGAAGTCCTACGCGAATTAGAGCCATCTACTATTCGGCGAGGCGACAAGACAGAGGAGAGATACAGCGTACAGGCATCGACGTGGGACGAGATCCGCAAATATTATTTGCACAGTGAGCAGCAGCTGGCGTTCATGCCAAGATGATCCGCGGAGGAGATGCAACGGCAGCGATGATGGGAGACAGCGGTCTGGCTACCGTTGGGCTCCTTTTGGTTAGCCAGCGGCGATGACGAACGCGCTGGAGCTTGAAAGCGATGGATTTTGGAGGACGTGGGTTTTGGAGGACATGGGCCTCGAGTTACGAGTTATTTCCTTGTTTCTTTTGTCTCTCGGGAGGCACATTTGTTCGGGAAGCGGCATCAGGGACGAAAGGCATACACGAGGGCATACTTGGGGCGGGTCACAGCATTCTGAAGGATAAACGACGATACCAAAGACATCAGAGCTCGCGAGGGCTCATACTAGACGGGACTGGAGTTGGCTGGGCAGGATACCCCCTCATGATTAGATAGACAGGCCTTCACTGGCTGGTAGCATTAGACGTCTCGTTATGGATTTGCATTTGTTCTTTTCACCAAACTCTGCCACAGCAATTTTGAGATTCACTGGGTTAGGCCAACTTTGTGTCACACTCGCGCCTAATGCGCTTGTGCGTTGCGTGTGCCAGATGTCGGTAAAGACTCAATTTGTCCAATTAGCCCAACTCTACAACGGCTTGGACAGCAGAAGGCTGGTGCGAGCGTCAATTTGCAGTGAAGCCGGACGTGCTGGTTAGGTTTGCTAGTGCGACCTCAGCCCAGACTCGTCAGGCAGCATTTCTGTGCGTCTGACCGAGAATGCGAAATTGACAAATAAGGCGCACCACATCGCCTCCCGTAACCGATGAGATGATTTCCGGATTGTCATTGGCGGGATCTGGCATTGGCAAATGATTTCGCTACAATATCTGTTTACCGAGGTGCGCTGGGTTAAGGGGGGAAAATATCCAGGGCTCACCTTGGTTGCCTTCCGGTGAAAGCAAGGTGTAAGGTGTAATAAGGTATAAGGTTTAAGGTGAGCAAACCCCCCACCACAGAGAGTTTCAGCTCCCAACAAGGTGAACAGGTGAGGGTTTGCCAACTCAACACTCCGATGTCGCGATGGCTTATTCACTTCGGTGAGGCTGTTCGACATTGTTATACTTGGGTTTTAGTGTAGGACTTGTTTCGAGTCTAGTCTCTCGAGTCTCTGTGATCTGTGTCCACACTTTCAGGGCGATGGCTTCACAAGGGGCTGCGCCTTCAGCGTGTGGCTGGCAGAACCCATCTCCATTGCCACCTTCCATTGTGCCTGGTAACTCTTCACTCGCCTCTTAAGTTGTGCCTTCACCGGCTTCCTTCCCTTCATCAGTCCACGGCTGAAGAAACAAAAAAGGACGGGATGGCAGCGCCATGACCGCCGGCAGTTGGATGAAACAGGGGCAGTGCCACGCGCTTCTCGAACATCTTTCGCCCTAGGGAAGGACCTTGTGAGAGTCCAGCTTCTGTCACCATGATTGAGGAACGTTCCCGGTGAGAGAGCCGTCCATCTCGAGAACGACGAGCTTGAAACGCAGGAGATCACAGATGGAGACCATGAGTGTTTCCAGACAGCGTGACTGTCGTACTGCCGTCAACTGAACCGTACGACTCGAAACAAGAATGTCCAGACAACCAGGACCGGGCGCAAGATTGATGATGGACTTCAGATGTGTCGTCCCGTCCCTCGAAAAACAATGCGTAAGGACGACATTTTAATGCGACCCTGATCATGACGTCGACTGGTCTGGAACCGGGAACGACCCTGTGGGCCTGTAGTGCCAATTGAGCCTGTTTGGGTTAGCCTGCGCCTGCTGGGCGCTAAAAGAGAGCTGGGGGTTTGCACAGTATTGTGGTCGAGCTCTCCAACTCTGTTCTCGAGTCATGATAGGCTCTCCAACTGAGAGAGATGCATTTCCTAAGGTACCTTTAGGGCTCTGAAGTCGAGCAGACATGAATTGAGATTCACATACTATGGCAAGCTGTGGGCAACAATTGCATCAGCTGAAGTGGCACACATGCTGCTGCGAGCTGACATGATGGTCATGTTTGTTGGGTCCGAGTGTGCCGTCTCACCAATCAGCTGCAGTCGCACAGCTACTTGGCGGGCGCTGGTCCAATGGTTGTGGCCCACTGTCCAGGCCGAGAAGCCGCCCCCCATGTCATTTGCGCTCGCGCTGTGAGCTCTTGCACTTATCGGATGCTCTCCGCCCTCAACTGTTGCTCTTCACTTCCCAGCTTCTCCTCTCGTCTTATTGTCACGTCCTCGCGCCGTCTGTGAATAACAAACCTTTCTATTGTGAGCTACTAACCCATATATCCTCACTTCCGAGGAGAGAAAGTGGTTGTTTACGCTAAACATGTGCTCAATTGTTTAAACCTTAAACTTTTATCTACCAATTTATAAAGGCTGAGACATTGACTTGTGCTTGGCCAACCAACTCCAGCTCGAGCAGGCGCGGCCACGACATCGGCCACCACGCGGAGGGAACAGAAGGAACGCAGAATACATACAAACAAGACAGGGAGGGGCCAGGACAACTCTGTCCTGGTTCAAGACACAACCGTCAAGCTGGACTCCTACGCGTAAGTGCCCCCTTAGACACCCGCCACCTTCCCGTATGCTTCTTTTTGTCAGGTGTATGCTTCGAGTTGTTCCATGCTTCGTGGACTGCCAGTATGGCTTCACTTTTGGACCTTCATGTTACTGTCCTGACCACGTCGTTTTGAACTCTTGGACATTTTGGATCGTCGTCTTGGATATACTACCTCTGTTTCTGTCACCCATCGCAAGCTGGAATGCTCGCCGATGTCACTTGAAGCATGGCTAACAGCTTGTGGTTAAGATTTATGGGATCGGTCGCCTGGCCGTCCACAAACGGAGGACCTCGCCGCTTCGGTCACGTCAGATCGCTGTCCGCCATCACTCGACCGAAGCCTACCTCCCCGAGTCCAGGATCCGACATGGCGACCGAACGCCCAAGCTCCGAGAGCGCTCAAATACCGAACCGACCTACACGAAGCTACTCGCATTCTCCGGCAGACGACCACGATCTCAGCACCATCCCCGACCCCAGGAGTAGAGCTATGAGTCCACTAAGTGCAACCGGTGGTGACGGATCACCCAAGGACGAAAAGGCCTCGGATCTGGACAACGAAGTGACGGCCTTGAGCAACAAGCTGATCAACGCCATCAACCACCAGACGACTCTCGACGACAGCTTGTCAAATGCCAGATTGGAGCTGAGCCAGGCACAGCAAAGAATTCGGCAACTGGAGGAGCAGATCAACCGGCAACAAGAGATGCTCGCCGGTGACGTTTGGATTCGGAGGAAGACAGCTGAGGCCGAGAGGACACAGCTGCTGGCAAGTCTGGCGCTGGAGAAGAAGACACGAATGGACGAGGAGAGCCAACGGAAGAAGATGGAGCTGGAACTGGAAGGCTTGACAACTGCTCTATTCGAAGAGGCCAATAAGATGGTTATCGAGGCGAAGGAGTTGGCAAGACAAGAACAGGAGGTTCTGCAGCACAAGAACGACTTGCTCAGGGCTCAGCTGGAAGATACGGAGGGTCTTCTGAAGTCTCAGCAGGAACAGCTGATGGAGCTCAAGCATGTCATGGAGACGATGAATGCCGAGCTGGACGACCAGACAGCACACACAGGACCCTCATCACCGGGATTCAGCAAGTTCAGCAGGCTGGATGTCAACAACAGCGAGCCAGCCTTGGACAGCGCGCCCCATTCAGCTGCACCCGAGCCGATGCCCCTTTCGCCTTCGTACCCTACCAGCTTCTCTCACCTCCTACAACCGGTCTTGAACACGGATCTCACCGCATTCACCGATTTCAGGGAGCTCCTCCGCGTATCCAAGAGATTCTCCAGTCACCGTGTTTCAACTGGTTCTCAAGCAAGTGGACTGGTAGGCTTGGGTCTCGGACACTCTTCATCCGTCAAATCAACCGGCTCCGCGTCGTCGATGTCTACTATCGGCACCCCTGTGTCCCAGTCTGCACCGCATACGCCCAATACGCCAGCCTCGACTGCCAGTTTGTCATCTCCGGCTGCACTGGTCAGCTTGCCTCCTCTGAAAGACACGAAGTTCTACAAGCGGGCCCTTGTAGAGGACATCGAGCCGACCCTGCGTCTGGATCTGGGCCCCGGCCTCTCATGGCTCGCCAGGCGGACCGTGCTATCATCTGTCACTGATGGCTCACTGGTAGTTGAGCCCGTACCCACGACCATCCCTCGCTACCTCAAAACGAGACCACCACAACTAGACCCCTGCTCTCTGTGCGGCGAAGCCAGGAAAGACGAAGAGCACCTCCGCAACCACCGGTTCCGCACAAGCGAGTCCGAAACAGCCCAACGATATCCACTCTGCAAGTACTGTTTAGGCCGACTACGGTCAACATGCGACTACCTCAGTTTCCTGCGTATCGTAAAAGATGGTCACTGGCACGCCGAGGACGAGGATGCCGAGAAGGCAGCGTGGGAGGAGAGCGTGAGATTGAGGGAACAGATGTTCTGGAGCCGGATTGGAGGAGGCGTTATCCCTGCTCCTGGAGCTGGAGGGACGGGGAATCAGACGACCGTGCCGCCGACGCCGGTCACACCTGGTGGTCGGTTCTCCGCCGACGGTCGATCTAGTGGCGATGGTAACGATGACAACGAGGGTGTCCCGCGCCAGGCCGATATTGGGAATGAGGAGCTGTCCCTCGCCGCAAAAGGGCCCCCTCCACCTCTACCCCCACGGGCGCGACCGGTGGCTGCTATCGCCAATCCAGAGCCGTATGCTGGAAAAGACAGGCCGGGGAAAACTGGGGAGACTGGTGTTTCCGAACCGGGCTCGGGCAATGCACCACAACCAGCTGACTCAACCTCCGCCGATGGTGTTCAAGAAACAAGCGCAGACCCAGTCGTGTCAAACGCAGAAAAGACGCCAGAGCCGCCCGACAGCCCAACACCAACGCCCGATAACACAGACTCAGATGAGCCCAAGCGCTTCTCTCTGACCATCCCCGGGGCATTTGACAGCTCATCTTAAGACCGTCTGTCCAGCTCCACACAGGGCGCACAATATCCCCGGCACCCTACTCGCCGTCGAGAAGCGAGTTAGCAGTCCGTGGAGTTGCGTATGAGCGCAATCCCTGGAGTATATCTACTCACCCTAATCAAGGAGCGGACTAGAGCTTCCACGACCAAAGCCTACTACTAGTGTATAATATTTTGGCGCATTTCTTATCAGGATTATTCACAATGGGGGGATGGCCGAATGAGGTCACAAAAGGATTGGGGCATGCATACAGGTTAATCATGGCGTTTTTAGGATCGGGAGGCCTGTTGTGCTCATTGTTCTGTTGCTGTCGTCCCCGTCGACAGGGAAATATGGCAGCTAATAGAGCGCCTCTTACAGGTGTGGTTTGCTGTTGACAGTTGTAAATCAACAAGGTTAAAGCAATAAAAGACGCGCCTCATTCTTCATGCTAATGTTTCTGGGTTCTTGACTGTGAGACTTCTCCTGCTTTCATTTCATTGGAAGCAAGGAAGGGGATGAGTAAAGTATGTGATGGTTGCACTCTTGTGGACAGGTCTTGTCTGATTTGATCATGGATGAACTTGCCTCTTGGTCACCCATCCCACCTGCTTTCACGACTTCCACACTCACTTCCAGGTTCCCTGCGACAAGAGAGAACTGGGAGGGTGAAGCCTGCCCTGGTGAAGCCTCCGAGTGCCGGCGTTTAGCCGCTATCGCCTCCTCGATAAGAGCAATGACGATAAGAAAAAGTTAAGGTACCCGATAGTCCAAAACACCAAGAGCTTTTCGTCCAAGTTCACTTTCGCCTCGTTTCTTGTCAAGCTGTAGCCAGTCGTGCCATACACTATACCGTTGGAACCACCCGCGCGTTCTCTCGTTATCGGTATTTGGTGTCGGCCCCTTTTTGCGACAATCCATTACCCACGAATCCGTACAGAAACCAGTCCACGCAAGCAGTAACCGTCCGGCGCGACTGGTGCGGTTCGCATGGCCTCTAGGATGGCGCCGTCGGACCCTGGAAAGACTCTCTCGCAGGACGGCGCAAAGAAGAAGCCCCCACAGCATGAGCTGCCCCTGCTTCAGTCACGAGAGACTGGCGATCTCATCCCCGGCACGTACGAAGACCCGCACTTCCGAAGCATAAGGGAGAAGCCCAATCCGTTCGCCAAGTCATGGGCGCACTTTGTCGCAGGAGGGTACGTTGCGCCTTTCTCCTTTGGTACTCATACAATAGATGGCTTGGCCCATGCGGAACATATACTGACAGTGGTCTCTCTTGCAGAGTCGGCGGGATGACAGCAGCCGCCCTCACTGCGCCTCTTGACGTCCTCAAGACCCGTCTCCAGTCAGACTTTTACCAGAACCAACTACGCCAGTCCAGAGCCGCCCTAGGCTCAACACCGATGAACCCCTTCCGCGCAAGCGTCTACCACCTCAAGGAGACCCTCCAGATCCTGGGCTCGGTCCATAGCACCGAGGGCATAAGGGGCCTCTTCCGCGGCCTGGGCCCCAACCTGATCGGCGTCGTCCCCGCCCGGTCCATCAACTTCTTCACCTACGGCAACGGCAAGAACCTGATCGCCCACTACTTCAATAACGGCGAGGAGAACGCCTGGGTACACCTCGGCGCGGCCACCGTGGCGGGCGTCGTTACTAGCACGGCCACCAACCCCATCTGGCTCATCAAGACGCGCCTCCAGCTGGATAAGAGCACGGCTGCGCATAGTGGCGGGGTTGCGAAGCGGCAGTACAAGAACAGCCTCGACTGCATCCAGCAGGTCGTGCGGAAGGAGGGGTTCCGGAGTTTGTACAAGGGCATGTCGGCGAGTTACCTTGGGGTCACAGAGTCTAGCTTGCAATGGGTCCTCTATGAGCAGCTCAAGGGTTCCCTTGCGAGGAGGGAGCAGAGGATCGAGGCGAGCGGGAGGGAGAAGACTACGTGGGACCATACGATTGATTGGACGGGCAAGTTTCTGTCGGCTGGTTCGGCGAAGCTGTTTGCCGCTGTTCTTACTTATCCTCATGAGGTATGTCACATACCCCAAACTCATGTCAATGGTTCCGGACACTGACATCAACACCAGGTTGCACGCACACGCCTGCGTCAAGCACCACCAGAGGGCGCTCCTAGGAAGTACACCGGTCTGATCCAGTGCTTCAAGGTCGTCTTCAAAGAGGAGGGCATGATCGGTCTCTACGGAGGCATGACACCTCATCTCATGCGTACGGTACCGAGTGCTGCCATTATGTTTGGCATGTACGAGGGCATCCTGCGTCTGCTCGACGTCCCTTCCAACAACTAGACGATCTCAACCGGACAATCAACCGCGGCCTCGATAAGCATCGATACCAGCTTCCGACTGTACCACAACCACCTTGTCTACATCAACATATATACATGGCGCGCTCATCCACCTCACCCGGACGGGTTTCTTTTGGATTGATGGCGGGTAGCACCGCACATCATCACCACTCGGTACCATCGACTGTACAAGCTTAACTCCTCTACTTTCTTCTGTTGGTGTTCAGGATTGCCTTTTGTTGGAACTGTACGATACATAAAAAGGGACGGCAAGGCATAGAGGGGACGGCGAGCTTTTGTATTCGAACATTGTACCAACAAGCATGTCATGGCGGTATCGGACTACCTGCATTATAAGACATTGGCGTTTCTGGTTCTTGCTTTTTGCTTAGCGATGGGAATTTTCAAGGGTAGCGTTGGGGGTATGAGGCTCCTCGGGGAGCGAGCGATAAGGGGTACCTAGCAGCTGTTAGGATGCTAGGGTGACAGATGTGCGATGGTGCATGTTTGTTAAGGTAATGAACTCAGTGAGCACAGGGAGGAATTGTCATTGAAGAGTCTCGGGGACTGTGGGCATGATAGATCATCCACTCATCTGTATTGTACTGAGTAGAGGCATATACTTGGTGAGTGAAAACATTCCATACTCGGCCACCCTCATCTTTAGTATGTGAACGCTTCGATGGCTCATATAACCACTATGGCCGCACGAGAAATAGTAAAAGTAAAGAGTAGCAGAACACATGAAGATTCGGCACATCGATTCCATTCATTTTCCCTTCTGCACCTTCAATGCCACGTCTTTACCGAGATAAGGTTGGCGCTAAACCAAGATTAGCCGAAGTTTAACCGCTTTGCAGCGGTACGTACCACTTGCATCTCGACCTTCACCTTGGCCCTTGCAAAAGTTCCCAAAGTCAAGCAACAGCACAACATTTCCCCCAGTCTTCAACTACCCGAGCTTACATCAACCCAACCAACGGAACCCGCGAGCGCATGAGTGCGAACAGCAGCGTCCAACATACCGGTGTTGCCTGAGTAGTGGACAGGCCAAAGACACGACCGACCGCAAACCTTTCGCCCCACCACCCTATACCCTCCCCCATCACGATGGCGGCCACAACCGCAACAAACGGCGATGCCACCGCATCCCTGGATAAGATCCAGGCGCCGGCGGGCATCATCATCCCGCCCCCCGGCGAAATCCGCGAAGCGATCGAAAAGACGGCCGGCTACGTCGTGCGCGGCGGCACGGGGCTCGAGATGCGCATCCGCGAGAACCACGGCACGAACCCGAAATTCAGCTTCTTGATGACCGACAAGGACCCGTACAACGCGTACTACGAGTGGAGGAAATCCGAGATCAAGGGCGGGCGGGGCACGGCCGTGGCCGCGGGGCGAGCCGGAGAGGAAGCGCAGACAAAGAAGGCTGCTCCCAAGGGGCCCGAGAAGCCGCCCGATTTCCAGTTTTCGGCGAGGATGCCGCGGATGAACCAGAAGGATCTCGAGGTGCTGAGGCTGACGGCGCTGTTTGTGGCGCGGAATGGGCGGCAGTTCATGACGCAGCTCGCGCAGCGGGAGAACGGCAACCCGCAGTTCTCGTTCCTGATACCGAACCATACCTTCCACAACGTGTTTCAGAGCATGATCGACCAGTACAGCATAATGCTGAAGGAGGGCGGGCTGGGCGGCGGCGAGGGGCAAAAGGCGAGACAGGCGAGGATGGCGGAGTTGCAGAAGAACGTGGACGACAAGTTCCACGTGCTGGCGCGGACGAAGCAGCGGGCCGAGTACGCCCGGTGGCTGGAGGCGGAGAAGAAGAAGGCCGAGGAGGAGGAGGAGAAGAAGAAGACGGAGTTCTTCAGCATTGACTGGAACGACTTCGTGCTGGTCGAGACGATTGTCTTCACCGAGGCGGACGAGAGCATCAACCTGCCGCCGCCGACGACGCTAAACGACTTGCAGTATGCGAGTTTGGAGGAGAAGAATAAGGTATCGCTCAACAGTTTGCGGATCGAGGAGGCGTTTCCGTTCGACGATAACAACTACAACGCCTACCCGCCGCAGAACTACGGGGTGCAGGGGTCGCCGTGGCAGCAGAACTCGGGCACGCCGGAGAACAACGGCGCGTATGCTCCTGCTTCGCAAACATCGGCGCAGCAGCAGGGCCGGTCAGCTCGGGAGGAGGAGGAGGCGCAGCGGATCAAGGAGAGGGAGGAATCACGGGCGCGCGTGCAGCAGGCGCAGGCGGATGCGAGGGCGAGGGTGGCGCCGGGCAGGATCAAGGAGAACTATGTCCCCAAGGCCGCCAGCCGGAACTTCAACAAGGTGCAGACGACCATCTGTCCCAACTGCAGACAGGAGATACCGCTGGATGAGTTCGATGAGCATACGAGAAGTAGGTCCTCCCCTTCCTTCCATTTCCTTATCAATCACTAACCGTTCTTCCAGTCGAACTCCTCGACCCGCGCTGGAAAGAACAGAAAGCCAAGGCCGACGCGCGCGCGGCGCCCATCAACCTCTCGGTCGACGTGGCGCACAACCTCAAGCGCCTCGCGAGCCAGCGGCACGACGTCTTCGACCCCGTTACGGGGCAGGCGATCTCGGAGGAGGAACAGGAGAGGCGGAAGCGCATCGCGCTCAATAGCTTCGACGGGTCCAAGGTCGAGCCGTACAAGACCAAGGCGCAGCACGGCGGCGGGGCCAACCCGATGCAGGCGGTTAATGTCGAGGAGCAGATTCGGCATATTCATGAGAAGTTTGCTGGGGATGGGAGGGGGGCTTAGTTGGATGACGGAACAGTTGGACTTGTGTGTTGTCTACCATGGGAAAGGCACTTGACACAAGCTCCGGCGGATGAGGTGCCAGACATACCCGGCACAGCACACTGGGCAAGGCAATCCAGGAGGAGGATAGTCCAGTCCCCGAAAAGGAGAACCGGCGTTGTCGTCATGAAGATTGGGTTATTCAAAGTTGAAGGTGAGGCAGCACGTTTACAGCTGATGGCTCCCTGCTCACATGACCTGCAGAAGATTGTCATGTACCATACTGGCTTGTATCATAGGGAAAAGGGGTATGGCTACAGGCGTATTCAGGTCGAGGGCACAACACAATGGAGACAGCCTCTCACATAGGTACCAGGTACTGTAAGAATGCATTCAGACCGAGACTATCTAGAAACCAGCTTTGTGACAGGGAATATCAAGCTGGTTGTCCTTCAAGGTTTGCTAAGCATAGGCCTCCAAGTCTCGTGAAGACATTGGGCGATTGTTGAGTGGGCAAATTGATCAACCACGATCATGTTTTATGCTTCACTCATATTGTTGAGCATAAAAGGGTCTTTGCTTCGTTACGAAGTACCTACTGTGGTATAAGAGCAGCTTCCATGTAATCGCAGCGGAATACGCCGCTTCCCCACCTTGGATCGCGACTTCCCCTCCCAGAATCTTGGAACCCTTTCCATGATCGACCGTTGTACCTGCGCTCCACATTACGGTAGCTGCCAAGTTTACTTTATCGCGAAGTCGGACGACGACACTCCTTTTTATGACCGCAACCTCTCTGGACTTCGAAGTTACTTCAACATCGACTGCAACATCTGAGGCGATTACTACCTCACTCACCACGCTTCTTCAACACCGCTGCACGCGACACTCGACGTCACTTAAGCTTGCGCTGACTAGACCTACCACGCCAAATACCCCTCATCTCACCCCCCAGCTAAACACCACCACCCAACAACCCACAGCGGCCTCGCCGCGCCACACTCTCCTACATACAAAATGTCCTCCTCCTCTCAACCACAGCAGCCGGCAGCGACAGGCTCCGGCAGCGCGAACTCCCCCCCATCCTCTCCGACCTCCTCCGCCGCCGCCCGCCTGCACCGGCCCATCATGCAATCCATGCCCGACAACCGGCAGCAGTCCTTCGACGAGATCTACGGCCCTCCGGAAAACTTCCTCGAGATCGAGGTGCGCAACCCTCGCACGCATGGCGTGGGGCGGCACATGTACACGGACTACGAGGTCGTGTGCCGCACCAACATCCCCGCCTTCAAGCTGCGGCAGAGCAGCGTGCGGCGGCGGTACAGCGACTTCGAGTACTTCCGCGATATCCTCGAGAGGGAGAGCGCGCGGGTGACGATACCGCCGCTGCCCGGCAAGGTGTTTACGAACCGGTTTAGCGACGATGTGATCGAGGGTCGGAGGGCGGGGCTGGAGAAGTTCTTGAGGATTGTGGTGGGACATCCGTTGTTGCAGACTGGGAGTAAGGTTTTGGCCGCTTTTGTGCAAGGTATGTTGTGTTGTCCGGGTGTGGGGATGGGGAGAGGAGATGGATGGACAGCTAACAGGAGACAGATCCGATGTGGGACCGTAATGCGTGGTGACTACTCCTCAGGGCTCGATTCGCGGTGTCTTCGGTGTTTTCGGCGGGAAGTTCGACCGGGAATGGTGCTAAGCAGGAGAGACAGCCAACATCACCACCTAGGACACCGAGGAAACTGCGCAAGCTGCCTCCCAAGGGCTGGGCGGAGACACAGGCTCTACGCAAGCTGATGGACGACGATGATGATGGCGCTAGGGATGGAAATGAGGTCACGGCAGTGAACTGAGGCGAGCAGTATCACGGGGCATTCATTCATAAGGGCGATGGATTGTTTATTGGAGAGTTACGGCTTGGGTCCCGTGCTCTGTCAACGGGGACTGAGCGGCGTGGGAGAAAACGCCTGGTGTTTTTTCCATCTATGGCAGGCCTTCGTCGCATTTCGAGTTGAGCTTGTCTTCACTTACTCGGGGATTCCCATGAGCTTCGTCGTTGCAGATGGGCGCGGACTCGGGGTGGTTTTCGTAAGGGAGTCCTGGGAATTTGCTTGGGTCGGCAGCGTAGCCATGCTATGGGAAGGTATTCCATACAAAACAGAGCGCCTCTATTTTGTCTTGAATGAGTGCCGACCTGCGGCACAGTATCACCAACACGTTGTGCAAGTGTTCAAGTTGTGCAAGCATGCAACTTCGATTGAGTGAGGAAGCTCCACATTCAATTCGATCACCAAAGGGAAGCTCCTGCAGTTGAGAAGTCAAGGGCGCAGCGACTCGCAGCCAATGATAGCTTGGCCTTGGGGTAGCTGAAGTACGGACCATTGGCGGCCCCCAGCTGTTTTTGTGGAGAATTGGGGAGCACAGCACGACGCGGTTAGGGGAAAGGGATGGCATAAGGCCACCTTAACCTCGAATTTATTGTCTTGTCCGTATTTCCAACAGACAACAACTCGAACTGTCCTCCCTTTCGAACCCGGTGGATAGGAAGATACAGTACCCGTGTCTTCTTCTCCTCCTTCACTCAATTGTCCACAACGGGGCAAATGACGACCTGGGGCTTGTAATGAACCCATTTCCACTTCTCGACTCTCGTTAATACCCCGGTTTCTTGATCCTACCATTCTTACGCCTCCCACTCTCTTCACCCTCCCCTCGAAGATTACGATTCATCATCTGCCACACCGGGCAGCCTGATAACCGAGACTCGACACAACCCGACACATTCTCTCCACTGGTGTCCTCCATCCCGTGTCCTCCATCCCGCCGCCAATATGGCCAAACCTGCCGGCGCAAAGCCGCCAGTCGTGCGGGCGACGACACCCCCACCCGCTGTCACGGCCGTCAAGCCCAACAAGAAGAGCAAGGCATTGGTCAAGCGCCGCGATGACTACGGCTCCGATGGCGTCCAAGACAACGACGTCTTCCTCCTGCCACTCTCCGACTACCAGACCGTGATCTGCCTCACCATCCTCGCCTCCGTCGTGCGCCTCTTTCGGATATGGCAGCCTACCTCCGTCGTCTTTGACGAAGTCCAGTAAGCTGCCCTTGACCTTACGCAAATTCTGTCTCAAAGCTAACACATGCTGCTACAGCTTCGGTGGCTTCGCCTCGAAATACATCAAGGGCAAGTTCTTCATGGACGTCCACCCTCCTCTCGCGAAGCTCCTTATCACTCTGTTCGGCTACCTGGCTGGTTTCGACGGCGACTTCGACTTCAAGGACATTGGCAAGGATTACCTCGAACCCGGCGTTCCATATGTTGCCATGCGCTTGTTCCCTGCCATCTGTGGCATTCTCCTGGCCCCGACCATGTTCCTCACCCTGAAGGCTGTCGGATGCCGGACCATCACTGCCACACTTGGGGCTGGACTTATCATCTTTGGTATGGACCCCATGAGCTACCGTTTGTGATCTTGCTCATGTGCTAACCATATGTCCAGAGAACGGCCTCCTTACTCAAGCTCGCTTGATCCTCTTGGATTCTCCTCTCATGATTGCTACCGCTTTCACTGCCCTCGCCTTCTCCTGCTTCACCAACCAGCACGAGCTTGGTCCCACCAAGGCCTTCCAGCCGAGCTGGTGGTTCTGGCTCGTCATGACTGGTCTTGGTCTAGGTACCACCCTCAGCATCAAGTGGGTCGGTTTGTTCACCATTGCCTGGGTTGGAAGCTTGACTCTGGTCCAGCTCTGGATTTTGCTTGGCGATGCCAAGAACGTCTCTATCGTAAGTCTACTGTCAATTCCGCCCCTCTACGGTCACTGACAGAGAAACAGCGTCTCTTTATCAAGCACTTCATGGCCCGTGTTTTCTGCCTGATCATCATCCCGGCCACATTCTACATGGCCATGTTCGCCATCCACTTCTTGTGCCTGGTCAACCCCGGCGATGGCGACGGCTTCATGAGCTCCGAGTTCCAGTCCACTCTCAACTCGAAGGGCATGCAGGATGTCCCTGTCGATGTGTTGATGGGCAGCCGTGTCTCCATTCGCCACGTGAACACCCAGGGCGGATACCTCCACTCGCACCCTTTGATGTACCCCACTGGCTCGAAGCAGCAGCAGATCACTCTCTACCCCCACAAAGACGAGAACAACGTCTGGTTCCTTGAGAACCAGACCCAGCCGCTGGATGCCAACGGTGAGCCCATCAACGGCACCTATGCTTGGGACAACCTTCCGGAGCCCGAGTATATCAAGGACGGCGCCGTGCTTCGTCTGTACCACATGCCTACCCACCGCCGCCTCCACACGCACGATGTCCGCCCACCAATCACTGAGGCCGACTGGCAGAACGAGGTTTCCGCTTATGGCTACGAAGGGTTCGACGGAGATGCCAACGACTTCTTCCGCGTTGAGATTGTCAAGAAGCAGTCCAGGGGTACTGTTGCCAAGGAGCGACTACGGACCATCGAGACCAAGTTCAAGCTCGTTCACGTCATGACTGGCTGCGTCCTCTTCTCTCACAAGGTCAAGCTTCCTGACTGGGCCTCGGAGCAGCAGGAGGTCACTTGCGCTAAGGGAGGTTCGCTTCCCAACAGTATCTGGTACATCGAGTCGAACGAGCATCCTATGCTTGGACCCGATGCCGAGAAGGTCAACTATGTCAAGCCTGGCTTCTTCGGCAAGTTCTGGGAGCTCCAGAAGGTCATGTGGAAGACCAACGCCGGCTTGGTTGAGTCTCACGCCTGGGACTCCCGCCCTCAATCTTGGCCTATTCTGCGTCGTGGCATCAACTTTTGGGGCAAGGACCACCGTCAGATCTATCTTATGGGGAACCCGATCGTCTGGTGGAGTGCTACTGCAGCAGTTGTCATCTACGTGCTCTTCAAGGGTCTGGCTGTGCTCCGCTGGCAGCGCAGCTGCAACGACTATGCCAACGTCACTTTCAAGCGCTTCGACTACGAGATTGGCACGTCCGTGCTTGGCTGGGCGCTGCACTACTTCCCCTTCTTCCTCATGGAGCGCCAGCTCTTCCTCCACCACTACTTCCCGGCACTGTACTTTGGGGTCATCGCCTTCTGCCAATTCTTCGACTTCATGACTGCCAGAATATCGGTCTTTGGCGTTAGGGAGAAGCCCATCATCAACCGGGCTAGCGCTCTGAGCTTCCTTGCCCTGTCGGCTGTTGCCTTCTACCTATTCCAGCCTCTTGCTTACGGCAACGCCTGGACTAAGTCCGAGTGCAACCGCGTCAAGCTATTCGACACTTGGGATTGGGACTGCAACACCTTCCTCGATAGCGTAAGTGAAGTCATTCCTGAGAGAAAGCTGCCCGATAGAGGGCGCTAGATCGTGGCTGGTGGGATCTACAAGTTGTACCATATCAATGATTGGAGGAACTGCCGCCGGGTATCTAGCAGACATCGCAGATGACTTTTATTGGATGAACTGAGGATAACGACTAACCGTGATCCGTATCTAGTACGACGCTTACTCTTCCATCGCCGAATCACCCCTCGCCAAAGCAACACCCACCGCGTCGGTAAACCCCAGCGCCCCGCCACCGAAGGCCAACCCGGCGGCGGTTGGCAAGCAGGACAAGGTTCCAGCCGCCGCGGCGCCTCCCCAGAACGACCCGGCCATCTCGGGCGCGCCCCAGGCACCCCCCGCAGACGCCGCCGGCATCCCGGGGCAGAAGATCCTGTCCCGCGAGGAGCGCGTCGAGTACCGCGACCAGGACGGCAACCTCCTCAACGAGGAGCAGGTCAAGGAGCTGCAGGGCAAGGTGGAGTTCAAGACGCGCTACGAGACGCGCACGCGCGTCGTCGACGCCAACGGCAACGAGATTCCGCAGCCCGCCGGCGGCTGGCCGCAGGACCCCGCCGGGTCGGATGGCGAGGGCGTGGCGCCGCCGCACCCCGACGTCCAGGGCGTTGATCAGGAGACCAAGAAGAGGCTCGTGCCTGACGAGCCGATCCCCGCGCCCAAGAAGAGCGTCGAGGGCGAGGTGGAGAAGGAGGAGAAGAGCGCGAAGCCTGCTAGTGAGAGCAATGAGGCTACCGGTCAGCAGGCTGCTTAGATGCGTGTTGATGGTTGATGATCTTCTTTGCTGCTGCTGCTGGACCGGGTTTCTGGCGCGGTACTTGCTGGTGGTAGAAGTGCTATGGAGTCAAGGAATCTGCTTCTGGGAACTTTAACTGGCAGTGGCAATGGCCATTTCTCTTAAACTCTCACCTCACCTGCTCCCTCGTCTACTACCGCTATCTATCTCATGTAACACCAACAACTAATGGCCAGGGACGTTGATCATAGGAAGGGGGAATACGTGGTTGGACGGAAAAGTTGAGCTCACCAGAGTCGAGCAACCACCAAGGGTGATTTCTTTTGTCGTGTAATGTCGGGTCTATTTCTGTTGATTCCGAGCACAAACCAGCCTTGGTTTCCTTATTTATCTAGAAGAATATGGAGTTTCTATTGCTATGCTTGCATCGTCTTTCGGTGCCGTCACCACGACCTAGAGAGACCCCTGCCAAGCTCTTTGAAGCTCACCGCCGCACAGCAGTGGCCCTGAACTTCGTCTCAAACGACGGCGGTCCGGCGGCCCATCCGGCAACACAACAGCAGAGTCTCGACTTTGAAGCGGCCATGGACAAATCCATTTCGGTAGCAAAAGCGAATGCTAACGTTTAATTCTCAATTCAGATATCTAGATGCCTCTCGTGTTGAATACTCGAGCCATCCGCAAACTCTCCTTACGGAATCCCCTCTTTCTCCGCCACCAAGACCGTCTTCATCCGCACCTCCATGCTCTCGACCAATGCCTCGAAAAAGATGATGACCATGTTGAAAAGCACGCAAAAAAAGAAACTTGTAATAGTACAGACCGGACCGTCCTCCAAACAGCAGACCAAAACGCCTGTTCTCCTCCTGAAGCATAAGTAACCATGACCGCATCGTTAACCAATGATCCAGCAGCAGCAAGAAACGAAAAAAAGGATGAAAATTGGAGAGAGAGGCAGTTTCAAACTCCTGATAGTCCTTGTATCCCTCCCTTCCCTCATGCATCGAGTCCAAAGACACTAAACCCCGATCAAACGTTTGTCTTGAAACCTTCCTCTTCCTCTCCCTCTTCTGCTCCTAATCAGACACCTGCACGATGTCCATCACGAGCTTGCCTCCATCGTGCTCTTCAAACGCCCCTCAACCAAAGACCAGGCACCTAGCCCTCAACAAGCCTAATCCGGTTATCCACCCTGTTGACGTCCATCGCCTCCCTCCCCGCGCGCTCGGGACTGTCCCCCGCAAGCGCGACCTGCGCAGCGCGGTTGATAGGCTTGAACCCCGGTCTCGGGGGAGCGACGGCCTGAATACTGCCCAGCGCGGGAGGGGAGGTGGGAGGGGAGGTATCCTTATTCGCCTTGTTCTGCTGCTTTGCCTTCGCGGTGTCGACGACGGGGGCGGGAGCCTTGGATCGCCGGGCCGACTTGGGGGGGAAGGCGGGGGTGGCGTTGGCGGACGCAGCAGCAGCCTTGGTTGCGCTGGCAGAGGGGGTAGGTGTGAGTGTGGCGGAGGAGGTCGTCTTGGTGCCCTTGCGGCCGGCGGGAGTGGTTTGTTTGTGGGATGCTTTTTTGATGGCGCCGTCGAGGGCTGCGAAGAAGCCGTGCCGTTTTGAGGCCTTCTGGAGGGTGGATTGGACGGTGGATTTGGCCTTAGGGTTGTCCTTTGGCTTCGTCACGGATGCTGTGCCCGCTACTTTGGATTCGAGGACCTTGCGGGTCGGGACCTTCTTGCGCGCTGAGAGCTTGAGGGGTGCGGGATCTGGGCCGAGCGAGGAGGGAGGGGTGTATCCTGAGTGTTGTTGCTTTGCTGAGGCCTTTGGGGTCGCGATCTTCTTTGACTTTGAGTTGTGAGGGGTGCTCTTGGAGAGGGCCTTGGACGTCTTGAGGGTGGCCTTGGGGGATGTCTTGGCCTTGGCGAAGGGAGACGACTTGACATTCGCTGAGGATGGTGAGGTCTTCGTCTTGGTCTTTGCGTTGCCAGTTGTGGTAGTGAGGGCTTTCGTCTTCGGCTTCGGTGCGGCTGCTACTATGGTCAAGGACGCACTGCTGCTGCGGCTGGTGACTTTGGCAGGCTTCTTGACTGGAATAGTGCCAGCGGAAATAAGTGCGTCGAGAGCGGCCTTGGTGGTGGTGATCTTGGCCTTCTCAGACGGCGTTGCCTTGCGTGGGCTGATTTTCTTGACAATGCCCCCCGTGCTCACACGACGCAGAGGAGTCGAGGTCTTCTTGGAACTCAGCGCTGCCTTGGCGCTAACCGAGATGCTCGAGGCGCTGCGCCTGAGCGCATTGGCCGCGCCCTTCGCAACCTTTAGCCCGGCCTTGGAGAGCGAAGACGCGACGCCCTTAGCGACTGCCATCTTGCGCTTCTTGAGCGACTTGGGTGATGAACCCTTCTCGGCAGCATCGCCATCGCCATCGCCATCGATAAGCTCCTGAAGCTTCCTCTTGATGGCTTTGGCGCTGCTGCCTTTCTTCACCGGCTCTGGCACGACCTTGGGAGCCTTGACCTCACGGGGCTTCGGGCCGAGGACGCCGCGGCAATTCTCGGCACCGCAGAGACACTTCTGCACGTTCTTAGCGGAGAAAGGGTCAAAGTTGTAATCGTAGGTCAGCTCCTCTCCAGTCATGATGGGACGGTCGCCGGCGAAGAGGGCCATCCTAGGCTGCCCGCCAACGATCCACTTGATCATCCGGCAATTGGGCGAGCATGAGTGGTTGACGAACCGCGCGATACTACCGGTGGTCGCGTCAATGATCATGTTCTGGTCGAAGGACATGAGATAGTAGCACTGCGAAAAAAATGTCAGCCAGGTTCAAGCGCATTTTGTAGGGTTGGACATACCTCGTTGTCCTTGTACACCTCATTCATGCGGCGATTGCACTCAATCTCGGTAATGATTTCGCCGGTGTACTCCATGATGATCTGATGCGGCCTGAAGCAGCGGTTGCTACGCACTCCGTAGCCCTTGCCCTCGGTCTTGAAGACCTCGACACCAACACGGAACCTGCCGCCCTGCTTAGTTCGCTCCTGGAGGCTCTGGAAAGCGCGGTTCTGGCAGAACTCCTTGCCAAGGTTGCAATTGGTGTCGTCACACTCGTAAAGCATGATGCGGTTTTGGCAATCCTCGGCGCAGCCGTCCTCGGGCTTGCAGACACACCTAGACTGGAAGTCGTTCAAGTGCGGCTGCTTCTTCCAGTAGGCGCTGGCGTTTCCCACGAAACGGTCTGGATGGACGTGTTAGCACGTGACCAGTACAAATGGCAAACAGTAAACTTACTCTTGGTCATGCTCCGGTACGCTGGGGGCTTCGGGTGGCCTGGGGGAAGCGGGTTGCAGATATCGTATGGCAGCTTGAAGTCGCGCCCTTGAAGCAGGAGCCGCAGCCCGTTGAACATGGGTGGTGGTAGGGTTTTATTGACCTTCTCGCCGACTTTTGCCAGCTCGGGATGCTGCTGAAGTTTCCTCTTCTCTGCAATTGTCAAGCCCACTGGCATGTCCTTCGGTGTCTCCTGTCCTGCGTAGAGTCCCTTGTCGAGCCACTTCTTCGTGATCCGCTTCTTCCGCGGCAGCTCAACCTCCGGCACAGCAACGAGCGCAGCCTCCACCGCAAGCACTTCAGGGGTGGCCTTCACATCTGCCTCAGGTTCTGTGTGCGCTGTCTTGACCCTCTTGCTAGCCCGCGGCTCTGTCCCCGGCGCCTTGAGAGTCCGTGGGTCGACGAACTTGCCATTGCTCCAAACCGTCTCGATGATGGGCCGATCGTCGACATGCGCGAACTCCTTAGTATCCTGCAGCCGCTTAAGCTCAAGCGAGATCTTCGAGAGGCCCTCCTCTGCCGCCCTCTTTCCACGCTTGCCAACCGACAACAGCGCACTGGTAACGGCGTTAGGCACAGGTGTGCCAGAAAGACGCGTCGTGCGGCGCGTCACGATCTCCTGCTTGATCTCGGCGACAGCTCCCGCCATCTTTCTTGTAACCTTTGCGCCGGCCGGGGTCGAAGGCGCGCCAACGGACCAGTCCATATTAAGCGCGTTGATCGCGTCGCCGACGAGCTCGGTCGCGATTTTTTCGGTCGAGGAGGAGGCGGCGGCGTTGCCAGCGAGCGCGTCGTCCGCCGAAAGTCGACGCTTCGACTTGGTCTTGACATCGTCGCCCTTGGCGCGTCGCCTGCCGTGGATGTCGGTGCCGGCTAGCTTCGAGATATTGTAAACTGGGAGACTTGCACGCGCTCTCCTTGGACGCTGAGGGGTCGTAGAAGGGGATTCGCTCGCTGGCTGGGATCTCGGGGCGACGATAATCGCGGATGCTGCGGGGGTGACCTCGACTGCTTCGAGCTCGGATTCGGCGGGGTTCTGCGCTTCCAGTTCGCGTTGCAGCTGGGACTCCGGATCGGAGGGTTCTCCTGCATGGAGCCGCTTGACCTGCTCCGTTTGCGGCTCTGCCAGCTGGATTGGTGGGGTGTTTTGCCGTTGCTCCTGCTCTGGCTGTTGCGAGATGTCGTGTTGCTCTGTCAAGAGCTGCGGCTCTTCCAGGATAGACGCGGTCGCGTCGATGAGCTTCTCGATGCCCTGCTCGGAGGCAATGGAGATGTTGTCAGGGGAGACTGAGGTAGGAGGAGTTGAGCTCATAGAAGACGCGACATTGGAGGATGCATCGACATCTGTAGGTGGTGTTGCAGAGGAAAGGAAGCTAGACTCTGAGGGTAATGATAATGGTTCATGGACTGCTTCAGCCATGATGTTGACTTTTGCTGGTGGTAGAAAGCAATGAGTCGTGGCTAAAAAAGGTTGTTGTGGAGGTTAAGGAGAGTCTGGATGTTCTGGATGTTCGGATAAGCTAAAGGTGGACGCGTTATGTCATGTTGGAGAGGGCGTGTTGTCTTGGGTGTGCAGGGGTTGGACAAGGGCGGACTTACATAAGATAAGGTATGCTGTGCTGTGTGGGTGACCAGTGAATGTCCGGCTACCGATCCAACGCACGGCTTGATCCGACCAAAAGGGAAAAGGACAACAGCAAATATTGCTAAAAAAGGGAGGGCTATCCAAAGCTGCAGTGGCGTGATATCAGGCTTTGGCTTCACTTCTTGTTCTTCAGACCCAGGAGGGGGTGAGTAAGTGACCGGAACAGAGTCAACAGACCTGGAGTTGCTGAGCTGAAAGATGCTGGAAGAAGAGAAGGTTTGTGGTGGTTAGAATGCGGAATCCAATGTTCCACGGGCTGTGATGCTGAATGTGGGGATCGATCTTACTTGCGCGTCTCTTCCAGCTGTCTGGGGCGGAGAGATGTGAGAGGTCGAAAAGAGGTCCAAAGGTGGTGTGGACCAGGAGAGCTGTTTGTGGCCTATTTGAAGGAGAAAGGGGAGGTAGGATTTGGAGAGAGAGAGAGAGGAGATAAGAGGAGGGATAATAATACCACAGTAAGCTGTGAGTGAGGAGAGGAGACAGAACAAGGGAGTACCCGACTGTCTGAATCAACGACAGACAACTGGTAAATAACAGCCCGTGTGCCTCATTTATCACTGCAGCAAAGGTCTCGCAAGGTGCAGTGGTATGCTGAGTATGCTTCCGACAAGAAAGACTGGACGAAAAGGAAGTGGGAGAGAGGAGAACAAAGACGAGAGGAGATCCAAGTTGTGTTGTTGGAGGATGGATCGCGGCTGGAGTTGGTTGTTAAGAGACAGAAATCAGCTCTGCTTCCTCTTCCCCTCCCTCGATGGTTTTTTTGTGGTTCAAGTGTTTCTCAATAGCAGTAAGCTTGGGTCCTAACAATAAGATGGACCACTCCTCTTTCTGACCACCCGGGCCCCTTGCTCCCGGCCCTTCTGCTATTATACTTCTTCACCTACCGAAGGGGCCGCACAATAGCACCTTCAAGGATCCGGACTTGTTAGGACGTGTCCAGACGTCTATCCTACTCCAAAACTTCCCGTGGATATCATCATGTTATGTCTATATAGTCAAGTCACCAGATCTGGCAAACTGTGCGTGTAAGTCGACAAGTCGATTTTTCCAAGTTGCCCGCAACAAGATAGCCTTGTGTCGGAAATGCATACTTTCAGGCAAGACTAAGTCTATAACCTTGGGCCAAACTGCAGGCCTCTCTTGTGGCTGGCTGTTTGGGGATCGTGCAGTGTTTGTTGACAGTGATCCCTTTGATGCGGCAGTGTGATTTGCGGAGAAGCCGTCATACCCCTGGCGTGCGTCGTGACCGCCGTGAACACTCGCGCTTTTCTCCCGGTTCAACTTGATGGCGTTCCCCCGCATCAACACCGGTCTTATGGCCTGGATCAGTTGATCAGTTTGTTATTTCGGGATCCTACGCATGGAGGTAGGCGAAGGAAGTGATCTCGACGAAAGAGACACACGGGACCAGTCCAGTGGGCAAAGAAATGATGGCTGGCAATACTGCGGACCCCCCAGCGACTACCCAGCGAACCACATAACCTGGCAATCTCGCACCCAAGGTTCTAGAAATATTGCCTCCTTGCTCTCTGTAAAGTTGATCACTTTCAGAACGTGGGAGCAACACCAAGGTACGAGCTCAGCCATTGCTCGGACATGGCATCCTCTAATAAACTACCTACAGCTACTCCCTGCTGAAGAAAGGGAGCACGGAAGGTAAAGAGGTCAACTCTTTAAGTTGTGTCCCACGCCGGACATTGTCATTTTGACGTCTTGGTTGGATTTCGTCGCGACATTGCCGAGTGATGCGATGGTGATACATGCCGGCTCCGCCGACTGTGCACGTCAGCCCTGAAACGACGGGTCAGCGAGAACATGACCGTATCTTGGACATCTTTACCACAACAAATCTGAGCGGTATCCTCATCAACGGATATGTAACAACTCGACAGCTGCGGCATACTGCCCTTGAATCCAGCTCCCACCTTAACCCTTCTTCTAAACACCAAGATAGTGTCAAGTACCTCTACCGTCGACAACAACACTCCCCAGGCCCGCATCAGTACTGCTCTCGACAACGGAGATCAGACGACCACAAGAGCACACCCTACTGGATGGAGAACTGTGCCACATAGGATCATGCCCAGGGTGTCTCAGCCCGCCTGTCGCCGTGTCAGGGCTTCGAGAAGCACATTATCCCTAGAACAGTGGAATCTAAGTCGGGACTCTCGTGACTCTCGGCCCATCACCACAAAGACAAGTCAAGCAGGCGTAACAATAAAGAACATTGATTTCAGCAACGGCTATGGTAAGACCTGTTCGAAACACACACTGGCCCCCGCATTACTCTCCTTTTCCGAACTGACCAAGACCAGATCACTCATCTGCCAATCTCCGCAGAACCCGCCGACACAAACATACTTTGCAGCAAAGAGACAACCGGCATAGCACATCTTGACCGCGACATGCCAACAGCATACAGTCCATGTTCCCGCTCCTTAAGCCATACCACAGGAACACAATACATCCACTCATTCAGCCGGTTCGTCCAGCGGCATTGGGAACCTCGTCGCAAACCCCTTCCACACCCAGCAGAGAATGCGTCGTGTCGTTACTGAGACGACGAAGGCGACCCTTGGCATCTCTGTACCAGTCAGGCTGGTCCGAGGTGATGGTTTGCATGTTGCCGACCGGCCGCTCGTCGGGAACTTCGACCACGAACCCAGGAGGCGAGTCAAGCTTCGGCCACGCGGCTCCCTCACGGAGAAGAGGAGCTGCTTCATCCAGGCAGAACTCTCGAGGCCAGTCTCCGGCGATCGATGGGAGCACATAGGCCAGATGATGACGGGGGTCCATGAATGTCCAGCGGAGCGACGTGTCCCTGGGGAGGAGCTTCCAGACGTGTAGGGCAAAGTCGATCCTAACTCCTGCACTACCGGTGAGGTAGGTTTGACTGGCCAACTCGGGATAGTGGTTGAAAAAGGTCTTCATCACGGCTTGCTGTCGGGTACCCTAATACCTCCAGTAAGCGCGAAGAAAGCCCGTCAAATCGATGATGTGGACGAGCTTGAACACGTCCGCGTCGGCCCACGTCTCCAGCTTCGCGATGGCGCTGAGATCAAGGCAGTCAATCGACATCTCTTGCAGAGCGATGCGCCAGTTGGTCCACCTGCAGGATATGCGGTCAGCATGGACCTTGGAGTGAGCTGGGCAAAGGCAGCACTGGATAGGGAACTTACTCCTCTAATCCCTCGGAGCTGTTGACCAGCCCACGACAAACCTCCCCGAAGAGGGTGTATGCTGCGACTACCCTGCCCTCGTCGTCCTCATGGTTGTGGACAAATCCAAGTCCGGCAAACTTCTCATGGCTGTAGACTTTGGTCATGAGCTCACGGGGCTTCGTCTGCTTCCGCCAGATCAGGGTTGAGCGTAGACGCCTGAGAGCCTCCTCGGTGTCGTTGTTGGATGCCTGCAAGAACTTGGCGAGGACCAGACGTGTGGGCAGATGCTTGATGTTGTTGTCGGTGAGGTTGATTCCCCACATCTCGTTATGACCCAGCTCTTTCATCAGGTTCTTCAGAGAGAAATACATGCTGTCAATCTTCCCATGAGGAATCTGGCGCGGTGGGAAGGTAGCTGCCCAGAGGAAAAGTCAGTGACTGCTTGGAGGAAATTAAGATATTGGAGGCGGAATGACAGATCGAGAGGCTGAATGACGGTCTTGGTGGGAGAAAAAGCTGGTACGCCACAATGTGAACTTTGTGAAGGGGCATTGTCGAGCCTGTCAGCAACAAGACAACCATTGACGGTGTGTGTGATATGTACAGCCAGGAACAAAGCTGAGGCACCGAAAACCTTGGAATCTCAAAATCACGGAAATCAACGACACATGGAGTGGCTGCCGGTGTCCAAAGCAAGACAGTCACTAGCTGTCCCAGATGCCAGAAAGGCAGAATGACAGGAGACTGTAATGACTGAGGGCCGAGTGGAAGGAGGCCATAATGACGAGACGGCAGAGTGTTGAGAGGGCAGAATGGCACGAGAGCACATGGCCAGAAAGAAAAGGGACGGAGGCCAGGGCGACGGCAGGAAAAGAACAAACAATGCGAAACAAAATGCGAGAAGGCAAAAAACCAGCCAGGAGAGGGAAGGCAAAGACAGAAGAAGAGGTAAAGCAAGCGGCGGAGGATGTGTGTCAAACACAAGGAAAAGCCAAACTTACCCTTCTTGGAGGTGCCGCCAGACGAAGTTGGTGTCACGATAGGAAAGGCGCTGTGGCGTCGATTACCAGAGGGTTGGGCAGCCGATGAGGACGATCCAGCAGTGCCGCTGATGTTGCCGGAAGTGTACTGACCGTCGAACTGGCCAGGGCCGACGCTGTAACGGTTCCCTTTGGTGCGGTTGTCATTGGGGCGGTTGCCGTTGGAAGAAGACATAGTGACGAGGCTGTTGGCAGGTGAAGACTCAACTTTCTTGCCGAAACCGAAGAACTGAACCACAGACTGGAAGAGGGATGCGTTGGCCTTGTTCTTTGCGGCGTCTCTGGCAGCTTGGCGTTCCTGTCTGGCGAGGTCCCTGGCGGCCTGGATCTGCGGCTCTTTTCCGATGCTGAGCTGAGCGCTGGTGGTTCTGAAGTACCTGTCTGTGCCAACCAGAGGCATTGTTGGAAGATGGTCGGGATTGAGTGAAGGGGGAATGAATGTGTTGCTACTGACTTCTTTGTGGGTGTCCGAGATGGACTGGAACGAAGTCAAGTGTGAACCATCAAGGATGGGAATCAGTCCAAGATGGAGAGGAGATGTCAAGTTTGGTGAAGTAATTGGGAGAAGAAAGGAATAGAAGAGAAGTGGGAGAAGGGGAGGATTGAATAAGCGCCAGGGGAGGTCAGGCCAAATCCTCGAGCACTCGAATTCTGGATGACGGACAGTTGCGAGGAAGGTACGAAGGCAGTTGAGGAGGCTCATGAGGGACTCAACCCTTCGATAACCGCTGGGGGACGTGCACAATTGGCCGAAGTAGCCCCTGAGTTGAGGGTGGTGGTGGTCTGGGAGGAGGAAAAGGCCGTCACAAAGCGAGCTCCCCTGGCAACTTGGACTTCAGGAGAGCAACTACGACAACGGAGGAAGTCACGAAGAGGCCTCACCGACGTCATATGGCGCCATAAGTTCGCTTAACATGCATGGACTGCTGTAGTCTGGACTGGAAGGTCTCGAGATCCCCTGGTATCGACATGGGTCCATCTGCCGAGCTGGAGAACCAGGCAGGAGCGAAGACGTTGAACCGACGCTCGAGCTGGGTTCAGGAAGCCTTTGCGCCGCTGTGGCACGTGCTGGAAGCTGTTCCTGTGCCTTCCCCTTAGCGTGGTGACGGTCAAGGAGGATGTGCGCAGATGGTGACTGGAAGGGAAGGAATTTAACAACGTTTCGGCAGCTATTCGCACGGTGTAGGGCACTAGCGGCAGTTAAGCGAGTAGCTCTGAATGACGGAGGAAAGACCCTGGAGGTCGTGAGGCTGTGTACCTTAGTTGTGGTGGTGATGCTCCATGTCTTCACCAAGCAGCTTCTGGGCATCGAACACTCGAACACTCGACCACAGCTACGTCCACGTCGAGTTTAATCAAACAAAGCTCGGAATGTGCATAGAGTACCTGTTTACAGTCGTAATTCACCAAATAAATGCTAGTTTCGATGTGTTTTGAATCTCGACTTCGATGTTGCTCTTCTAGTCCAGGTTTAAATGCCCTGCTCAGTGTATCTCACCACTTGTGCGCAAATGCCTAACATGGCACAAGTCTTGCCATTGGCGAAGGAATGTGTTTTAGAAGATACAGAATTCACAATGTCAGTCGAGACTGTGGACTTAAGTGATTGTGGGTGTTCAATAAGGTATCCAACATGTCCTGAAGCACCAAAGCAGACAATGATCTGCGTGACCACTGCTCCATATCAATTACCAGCTCTTGACCTAGCCATGCTGGTCTTTCACAGTCATGAACCCAGCACCCGGGTTTCCTTCTCTGCTTGTCCCCCTTCGACCAACATTGTATGGCCCGATCCGCGGCCACTCTCCTCATATAGTCGCCCACAACGATCTCCCCCATCACTAAGACACGGGTCACCCACAATCTTCGTTGCAGACTCGTACCTTCCCAGGGCTAATCCTCAGCTTGCCGACGCTCAGGTTCTGGTAACGGATGCCTGCTGGACCCAGCACCACTCCCTCCTTCCACACTACGCCTAACAGGGGACGAGGTGCCACCCAGCCCAGCTTGATACACCGGTCTTGATCCCTGGACCAGCGCGATACCTGTGTTCCCATTTCCCAACGGCGTCCCTTGTCCAGAAGCCGGTCCAGACGCTGCTTCCTGCCCTCCCACCCCTGCCACACTCCCCTGCTGGATACTCACCGCAAGGCTCGCCGCCTCCTCCTCAGTGACAAAATGCCACGTGCACTTAGCGTGTTTCTTCGCACAATCCTCGCAAGAAGCAGAAGCAGTCGCGTCCTTCACACACTTTGTCTTTCTCCGTTTCCGACACAAATCACACGGTGGAAATATTTTGTCCCCTTTGGACAGATTCTCGACCCTGGCGTACATGACCTCGTGGACGAAGTGAGGCGAGGGAGGCCCCGCGGATACATCACCGAGTTGTGGCGATTGTGTCGCCGGAGTGCTGGATGTCGTAACCTTTGTCGGTGAAGTATATTGGGCGAGAAGATCTAGTTTAAGGTCGTAACCTGGGTGCAGAGGTCGAGTCGGCGTCCCAGCTCCTTCGGCTTGGTTAGGTGTCAAAAGTCTTGATTTGATGCCTGCCTTTCTTCCACTAAGGCGGTAGTTCAGCTGCCTGGCTTTCTCGGCGACCTTGTCAGCATTCATGATGAGGCTTTGCAGTCTGTCCTCCAGTATCTCTACTGTTGCCAGTTCCGCTGCTTCGTCTTCGGGTGCTCCCTGGGCTGGAGGAAGCCAGAAGCGATCGACGGCGCCGGAGATGATCAGTCTCCAGTCGTTTTCACTGATTGTGCACTGGAAATCCCTAAGGGTGAACTGACAGCAGCGGACGCCATCTGCCGCTCTCGTGAGAACAAACATGTCGGGGTTCGCCTTTGCGAAAGCAACCACTTCCATCCATGACGGCGATGGCCTGTGATTAGGAGATTGGTCTACCGTGACAATGCCTTCTTCAAACAGACTGTCTAGCGCTTTAACGAGTTTAGGAGACGTCATCTGCGCGCCTAGGCGAGCAGCTAGAGACTCGTGGCGGGCAAGGACATCTGAGCATCTAATCAGCAAGGCCCGGGAAGCAGGGTGAAACAGTGCTACGTACATTCGTATGCGTCGATGGTCCTGAATATGTCTACGACCTCAGGATAATCACCTGGGACAAGCTCGAGCTTCGGGAGACTGCTGTCCAGGAGGTATTGGATGGATGGCTCGCTTGCTTCATCTTTTGTCAGTATAACAATAATTGGCCAGATGATGAATTAGAAGAAGAGCCGGATAGTACCAGACTGTGGTGGTGGTGGTTGTGGAATCCAGGCCCGCCGAGTCGATGTATGACCATCATCTCTGTTCCTCTTCCTCTTTGGCGTCTCGGCAGCAGAAGCAGAGTGATCAGACATGGTTGAGAACCAGTTCTTGGAGTAGCAAGGTATCATTGCTGTTCATCGGAATCTGTGGGTGTCTGACGGTCTCGGATCAGACATGCCGGTAAGCACAACACATCCGCTTTGGTCAGAACCAAGGACCACCGTGCTATATCGCCTCTATCAACTCTGCGCAAGAAATTGGGAGAGCTGTCGATGTTTGCAGTGGCTGAATGTTATGCTCTGATGATGAACAGATTTCGGCGCGAACTGTGCCGTTACTGCAAAAAGTCGAATATTGAGTGCCAATCCCCCAGCCGCCAAGCTCATTCCCAGACTCCTGGGCGGCCGCTCTTGGAATCTCCTTGGCCATACAGCCGATACGCTCTATACGTCATGGATGGTATACCACCTCCCATCGAGGAAGTGGTGTGCAAAGCCCCTCAGGACCTCACGATGCAGAAGAGAGGACAAGTGCAGTTATCGATGGCATGGGAATGGAGCCATTGGCCAATTGTTAGTGTAAGATCAGTTCAGTTCAGATATGCCCATGTACTATGTACACTCTCCATGTTCCAAGAGCTTCGGTAGGGACCGCGAAGGACTGACACCTTGCAGCAACATCCCAGCAAGAGCAATAGACTCATACCGGTATACAGTTCCTTGCACGCAAAACCACCAACGCCTCCTCATTACAGGAAAAGTTGAGGTTAAATTCAAGACATGAGGTTCGAATTAGGTATGACATTACGAAGTACATCACAGCTCGACTGTTACACCAGCTTGGCCCGTGCATGACGCTAGTGGATGGAGCTTGTGCCGCAGGATGTGGGGACGAAAGTCATTGACCGAAGGTGAACGCCTGGGCAGCAGCATCCATCCCTTCAACAATCCCCACCAATCGCCAAACAACATCTCCAAGCAAGCTGTCGTCCGGCACGTGAAGAGCTCCGGTAAGTCAGGCGTGCTATTTCATGTGAGACTGCCGAAGGGCGCACCGCTAACTACGAAGCGGAATCAGCTTTATTACCATCCAATTCCTCGCCGTACTAGCCTTCGTCACGCGCCCCTCGGCCATTACGAGCAAAACGTTCCCCCGACTCTAAGCTAAGCAGATCAACCCTCTGCTTAAGCCCCTCCCAACCACACCACACATCCAAACCCCCACAATGTCAGACCGACCCCAACACCGCGGTGGCGGCCGAGGCGGCGGCGGCGGGCACAGGGGAGGAGGAGGCGGACACCGGGGCGGTGGTGGCGGCCGCGGTGGGGGCGGCCGCGGCGGCGGACACGGCCACGGCAACGCCCAAGGAGGAGGAAGCGACGACAAGACGGAGCGCCCGAGGAAGGAGAACATCCTGGACCTGGGCAAGTACATGGACAAGAAGGTCAACGTCAAGTTCAACGGCGGGCGGGAGTGCAGCGGCACGCTGAAGGGGTACGATGCGCTTATGAATCTGGTGCTGGATGATGTTGAGGAGGTTATGAGAGGTTAGTACAGACAGCTCCCCCCAAAAGAGAAGTGGTGGGGGAGGAGGGAGGAGAAAGGAAGGAAGGAGGAAAGGGGCTAACGATGATATACAGATGACGAGGGAAACGAGGTTACGAGGCCGCTTGGACTGGTGGTTGTTCGCGGCACGCTGTTGGTTGTGATTAGTCCTGTTGATGGGAGCGAGGTCATAGAGAACCCGTTTGCGGCCAAGTCGGAGGATTGAGCTGGGTGAAGGAGACAGCGCAGATGACGCAGCGAGGTTGAGGATGCGAAGGATGGTCGGTCGCCTTGCCGATGTCATACACATTCGGAGATTGTCTGCGTCTTTGCCAGGCAGATATGGAGTTATGGCGCAACGCGCCACACGGTGTCTAGCCACTTGCAGAAGGCAGTTGGATTGGCAGGCAAAAAGATCAGGACAGGACTCCGTTGCCTACCTACATGTATGGGTTGTTGGCATCGCCGGGATAGAAGGCCTGGCGTGATCTCACAGTATAGGTCATTAAACAAACTTGACCCATTTGGCGCTTCCCCTCAGGAGTTCTTCTCTGTCTGCCATGCATATTCTGCTGGGGACGCGTACCTGATGGGCCAGCCGATCTGGTGGTACTGGACTGCATTTCTAGTCTTCCTCAAACGTTACATGCGAGGCATTTTAGAAACACTCCCTTCCAGCCGCAATATGTCCTCGATTCCATCGCAACTCAAACTTTGACACTCTTCACTCCTGCGCAGCAAAAGAACTGATTATCCTGCATTTGCATTCGCCTGGACGGCAAAAGCAAGAAAATAACAGGAAGGTGAGATAATTGACATGTTGGCCAACGCAACCTAAAATGCCACTCATTCACAAAAACAAGTGCATCTCAACACCATGATGAATAATGGTGTGAAAAAGCAAAAAAGAAATGATCCGAGCCGGGCTCGAACCGGCGACCTTATGCGACCTCATGTGAGGCATACGTGATAACCAACTACACCATCGGACCGGCCGTTGTTATTGAAGAGCGAACGGTTATTGGAATTTAATAAGTAGAACCCGCAAAAATGAGAGATTGCCAAGCTTCCATTTCAGCTCCGGTGGGTGGGATTACCAATACGAGTCAGGGATTTTGGGACGGCAACATCGCAGGAGTTCAAGCGCATCAATGGGGGGGGGGGTTTGATGAAAAGCCTCAGTTAGTTCGTAGATGGCGGGCTCATCGATTGGGGCTCAGACTATGGAAAGTATAGGTCGCGGGTCGACTAAGATATTGCGGCGAACCTGGCAAGTCATCATCCCTCCAGGGAATGAAATCCATGATTGGAAGAGACATGATCAACAGGTCACATCTGATGGCTTCCTCTTAGGTTAAAATGTCCGTATCAACATTGCGCTATGTACTTTCCCCTCAGACTACTCTACGCCCAGCTGGCCGCGAAAGCGAGGCCACTCACTACCTATGGGACGTCCAAAAAGCAATCACCTTCTCGCAGCGGTGAAGTAGACAGGGTGCGTGTATCCCTTCGAACCATTACCCCCCTTTTCCTCATGTCTTGCGCCTGACATACCTCACATATCAGCCGCCCGTAATCCTATCTCCACACTTCCGTTTCTCGTCCGACTGCCTGTCTGTTCTCTCTCCTGGAAAATAGTCGTCATGAAGCAAATCGACACTTTCCGTATCCATGTCCACCAGACCAGAGCTTTCTATAACCTGACCTCCTGAGAATGCCAACCATCGAAGAAGTTCTTTCCTGTTGATAGTCCAGAAATTCTGAGAGGGAATATACCGCACCCTAAACCGCCAAGAGTACCTATAGTTGTAAACCGGAAAAGGTCCTTCGTGGTCATAAGAAGGGCCAAGTCTCACCACCCAGACCGACGATATCATCAGGCCGTTCTCGCCGCCAGACCGCCTTCCTTCGCAAGTCTCCAACAAGTGCTAGGCGACAGACCGGCCGCATCGGGACGTCCGTACACACCGTCCACCCACTCGGCAATCCGACCTCGACGATCGACCTACTGCTCCGAGGCAGGTAGCCTTTCCGCCTTCATACCGTGCTGCTGCTTCAGAGCCACCGCCGACTTCTCCTCGTTGTTCTCTTTCTTCTCGCGCTTCTTCTCGACATCGGTTGCGCAGCCGTCAGGTAGTAGTCGACCAGCCACCCCCTAGAGCCCCGGCACCATGTTGACGGCAGCCGGGCTCGTCCGAGCCTGCCTAGTGCTCTTGACGAGCTCGTTGAAGGCCCGCTCGACCAAAAGCTTCAGTTCCTTGTAGCTGACGAGGAAGACGGTCTGCTCGTCGCGCGTCATGAGCGTGATGCGCTCGTCCACACCCGCGTCGAGCTTGTTCATGCACATGATCATGTGTCCCAGGTTGAGGACCGGGCGGCCAGCCTCGTCGACCTGGTGGAAGACGTAGTCCCTGAACAGCTTGAGTGGGTACCGCTCTCCGTTCTCGGACCATTGAGGCGTGCCGGCGATATCGCCACGCTCGTTGATGGCGTTGAGTTTGCAGAGGAGGCGGACCAGACGGCCGTTCTCGAGCTCGCGGGCGAGTTCCGAGCTGAGGCTGTCGTTGGCGCGCAGGGAGACGTCGGCGAGAGTGACGAGGTGCTGGGAGATGAGGGCCAGGAAGGCGTCGATGCTCTTCTGCTCGCCTGGTCGGGGTGGTGATATGAGCCAGAGGATGGCATCCCTGAGCCCGACGGAGTACTTCATGGGCAGGTTGTCGATAAGCTGCTGCATGTTATTGAGATTGTGGGGTTGTGTGAGGGTGGCGAGGGAGAGGATCAGTTTGCCGAACTGGATAAGATCGTCCTGCTGGAGGTCGGCTGGAGAGCGCCCTTGACTGCTCTCGAACTGAACGACATCCAGGATCGATGTTGCACCCAGCCTGATGCGGTTCTTATCGGTAATGATGATCTTGGTCAGATCGAGACACCGGGCGGCGAGTTTCGCGTGATGGATGGCCCGCAGTGCGTTGGAGATCTGGCTGATGTAGCTCCAGAGTATGTTCTCTGGCACGACGGCCGCACCCCTGCCACGGCCCATATGCTGAGGAGAAAAGTGGTGCTCGTACAGTGACGACGCGAGCGGGTGGTAATCATGGCAGAAAATGAGAGAGCTGTCGCCAAATACTCTCGTCGTGAAGGCCTCGTGGAATATCACCACGTTGGCGTTCAGGATCTTCTTCCACTCACGAGCGGCGTGAATAGCGTGCTCGTTCGTCAGACGGAATCCTTCCAAGCGACGCAAGCAGTAATACTTGCCATCCTTGCTGGAGATGGCTTTGTAGACCCAGCTGGTGTACCCGAAAACTGTCGTGTTCTTGCGATTGCTAGTGTCAAGAGGGAACAGCGAGTGGTACTTTTCCAACTGTGGCAGGGGAGAATCTGGAGGATCTGGTCAGTAACTACTAACGAGCAAGACACATCGGGGTCGTCGGAGGAGTCAACATACTGGGCATCGTCTGTAGGGTTGCGTGAGCCTTCTTTTGCAGCTCCTCGCGAAGTCGGTCTGACATGAAGAAGTCGTGGGTGACGCGCTGGTAAGGCAGGAGGTCCTCCCGATACGGTCCGCCATGAACGTAGAGATGGTACTGTGGGGCAAGGGCGGAAGGGAATTGGGGTTGATAGTAGGCAGCTCCCTGGGACGGGATGCTGCTGTGGTCATTGACCGCATACGGATTGAATGGCACTGGGGCAGTCAGGGCTTGCGTCAGAGGAGCCATGTTGAAGTGCTCGACTGAATATCCGGCATCATGGGCCGGTGCACTGGGAGAGCTCTAGAGACACAGAAATCAGTCATCAGACTCAATCAGCTCACCCAGTACCAAGACAGGTGTAGGAAACGTACCGCGTTACCCAATTCAAAGTTCTGGGGTTGAAATTCTTTAAAGGTGCTGGGGTTGAATACGGCAGCATCCATGTTTTGCTGTGAGGTCTGGGAGGTTGTGTTCCCTCCAGGACCGCGGGGCGTGAAGGGAGCAGCGCTGGCTGCTTGTGTGGAAAAAGTCGACTTCTTGTTGTTGTTCGACTGCAGGGTTGACGGCGTGAACGACGGGGATTCGACGTTCAGGAGTTTTTTGCCACCTCTAGAAAATGAATACATGGTTAGAACAAGTTGAAGATTCCCGCTAACGTACACTGCACTCAACACAACGAAAGGGTTGGAGGAAGGAGCATTGGTTCCACGCCTAGGAGCGCGGCGGGGCGGGCCGAGGAGTGGGGCCGGGGAACCACTCCAGGTCGTCGTTGTCGTCGAAGCTGATGGCGAGCTCAGGTTTCTCTCGCCAATCCTGGATGCGCCAATAGCGCTCTCTTGGCGGCGCTCCTGGCGCTCCTGCTGTTCCTGCTCGCGGCGCACAGCTTGGATGCGTTCCTCGAGGTCCCGTTCGTCGCGCTCGGCCTGGTCCAGCTCCTGCTGCTCCTGGCGTGCCCACAGGCCATTGAGACGCTCTTCGCGCCGCTGGTGGTCGAGCCAGATCCGGCCGCGTTCTTGCAGTTCCCGTTCATCGGCCCGGGCTGCGACTTGGACATACCTGTCGAGGGCCTGCGTGTGCAGCAGCCTGCCGAGCTGGTCATTGCCGAGCCCCTGCTCAGCAACCTGCCGCAGGGCAGCCCGGTCCCGAATCGACTGCTCGTAGGCCGCCTGCTGGTAGGCCACCCGCTCGTAAATAGCCAGCTGGTGGTCGAAGGCGTGGGCGTAAGGGGCATCCTGGTAGTAAGTGGGGAGCTGTCTCTGGCCGTAGGCGCCGGCACTGTGCGACCAAGCCTGGGCCTGGGTATGGCCTTGGGCCTGGCGAGCGTAGGCTGGCGCTCTTTCACCACGCCTGCCGGTGGGATTGTTCCAGTCCTGGTCCATTACGGCGACTGGGGCGAGAACGCGAAAGGGGGATTCTGGGCCAGGGCGGCGGGTGTCCTCCGAGGTTGACGATGCTGCTGCGGAAAGGGATTTTGAGGGTCTTGAGAAGCTGCCGCAACTGTGTGAAGGTTGAGCTGAAGTTGACTGCTGGGTGGAGCCTAATGGAGCCGACGGGCCTGCTGCTCAATTTCCGTCCGTAAGACACGTGCGCCGTGTATGAGGGACCATGTCGCGGGTCTGAAGAGCTGGCAAAGGCAGTAGTAGATGGTGGGTGCCATAGACAGAGCACAGGCCGCATGAACCTCATGCTCGTCCAAAAGAGGCTAGTCATCATACCGGTGCTAAGGTACCGCAGTAACCATAGACTGATAGATGAGCCACAGGTGATCCTCAAGCATGTCGTCGACGAGGGGCGGCGAGGGGCAATTGTGGCTAGCGGCGACGAGAATCACAAAGCCCAACCCTTCCTTGCCAGCCTTTCGCCAACACGGGAGCCGTAAGCGTCCTCTATGGTCGACCAACATTCGTAGTTGTGCGGAGTGTGCCCGAGACTGGAAAGTCCTATTCGCCCCGAGTATCCAGCCTTCTCAGACGTGGGATATGTCCCAACATCCTTCTGAGTGAGATGTCGACACAGGCCGAGATGCCTGGCTGCCCTCCGGCAACTGCGCCAGTCCTCGAGCATTAGAGTTGCCAACGACGCAACAAAGCCGGCGATTTCCAGCACAACGCTTCGGCCCATACTGACAGGTCGCATCCCGAGGCTCCATAGATTCCGCAGCACAGCCGCATCGAGAAGACCGGAAAGCCAACATCCCAGCCGTGTGCCCTGAGATGCCACACTCCTGCCAACTCGGCTCGTCCGCCGCAGTCCTCCCCGGCACAGGCCAGCACATCCGAATTGCACTTTAAAAACCAACGTCCTCGAACGCTCAGGGGTCGCCAGGAGGACAAAGAAGTTCCATATCCAGTCGCAAGATCCGCGGTTCCAGTCCAGTGCGGCATCGTCCAGGGTTCCAAAAGGGGTGAACAGACAAATCCAGGGCTCAAGGTACCATCGCACATCGTACACATCAAAAGAAGAAAAGTCACGCAAACTGATCACTTACTGTGGCTGTTGCTGCTCCTGGTTAGAGGAGTTGGGGGGGCTCGCGCCCTTGTTCACCGGGTCATGGCTGAAGGCACATCCCTGGTCCTTATACCGGCAATGACCGTATATGAGGATGTTCCGGCAGGGCGTGTCCTTGTACGCTGTGTATGCTTCTCCCGGCTGCATAAGCATGCGGCTCTGTGTGTGTCTTGCCTGTGTCTTTGTCTCTCTGGGTGAGGACTCACGGTTCTTGGGCCGCGGCGACCCTGTCTGGCTCACTTGCTGCCGCCTCATCTCATTTGGGGAGAACTGAGCTGTGGCCATCGCGTGTGAGGGGGTCGGGTTGGTGGTGCTTTCGGTTCGGTCGGGGTTCAAAAGCTGATGGCACTAGAGCGGTGCACCCGAGGATGAGAGACCCCAAGAGGGGCTCTGAGTCGCTTGCTGGACACTCGTCAGTCGGACTGGTCAACGGTGAATGGATGGCAAGCTACAGGGCAGAGAAGAGGATGAAGTTGACAAGGCCAAAAAAAACAAAAGGGGCACCAGAGTGAGGGGGGCGACAGCTGGGAGGGCAACAGCAAAGCGACTCTGGCAGGGCATTCACATACCAAAGCCAATAGCGATGTCACCGTCTAGGTCGAGCAGTCGTCAGGAGGCAGAGGCTTTGTACTGAACTCCTGCTTCCTCCCATGGTACATTGTCTCGTCTAAGGATGATCTAGCCACGCCGATTGGGGAGGTTGCTGTCAAGCCAGCGCAAATAATATCGCAAAAAGTCGCGGTAGTCGCGTTGAATGTTTCGGCGATTCCTGGGACCGAAGACCGGATGACGGAAGGAAGGGATATAATACAGATCGGATGCCGATCGAGAGAGAGAGATGAAGGGGTCGTGTTGGAGTCGTCAAGGGCCAGGGACTGTCAAATCACCCTTCCGATCCGATCGACAAGAGGCATTGACTTTCCGCGGTGCAGGTGGTATTCCCTGTATCACAAAGATCGAGGTTCGGTAGGAAGCAAGGTCCCACCAACGCGGCTACCAGCATAAAGTCAGCCTCGAGGACGCTCGGGCCACTCGCTTACTGGGTGCAGGGATGGGAGTGATCATCGGCGCCTAACTCCTGAGGCCGCGATAAAGGGCTATATCTCGGATAGTGGCATAAGCAGTCGTCATGCAGGAGCGCTATGCACATAGCCGAGTCGGCTTCTCACTCCGTCACTTCCACCATCGGAGAGTTCCAGGTGTTCACAAGCTCAAAGCTTAATGAACATATGCCATACAAACACCACGCCACTCCTATGCAGACCGACCCTATACAGCTATTCTGTTGACCAGACGATCCAGCAGTCACCCAACTTCGACTAGACCGTCCATTGCCCTCACCTTGCGGCAGTGACAGCCACTGCAGTAACGTGGCCCTGACGAGCCGAGCTGTTTGTCATCCCCATCGAGCCTGGGAGACCGATTCACTCAGAACCCCCCATATATATCGGAACCTTCATGGAACCCTGCCGGCATATACTTAGCATCTTTTAGCTGAGCAATAGGAACATCAGCATCAGATCCGCTCTATTACCGAGTCGAGAAGCGCAGGATGGCGGATGGAGCAGCTCCCGAGGTGGACATCACCCAGCTCACAGCCAGCCAGCAAGAGGCCCTACAACAATACACAGATGTGACAAGCCAGGATGTCTCGGAAGCGATAGCAGTTCTGCAGAGGTCGCAGTGGAACGTCCAGGTATGTGGTGACCGGGGTTCATCGGAAAAAGCAAACGGGTGTCTAACACGCTCGCTTCCAGATAGCAATAACCAAGTTCTTCGACGGCGAAGGTCAAGATCCGGTTGCCGAGGCGATATCAGCACAACAAAATACCGTTCAGCCCGGCCCTGGCGCACGATTCGACACCCTCGTCGGGGACGGACCTATGGGCATGACGTTCGACGACATACGGGACATGGCCGCCAACCCCCAGAACTACGAACCACATACGAGGAGAGCCGGAAGGACACCTGTAGCGCCACGAGTGGTGCCCCCACAACCGACGACATACCGACCTCCCTACCTCCTCTCGATCATATTTGCTCCTTTCCGAGCCGGCTACGGACTCCTCACCCTCCTGTTCCGCTCCGTATCCTACATACTATCATTTCTCCCGCGGCAGTTCCAGTTCAGGGCAGTGGGGAACACGATCGGTGCTGGCTTGAAAAATACCAATGGCAGGCGCATGTTGATGCCTAAGGACACGGCAGCCCGTTTCAAGAGGGAGTTTGACGAGCAGTATGGCGAGAACAGCCTGACGTGGTTCGATGGAGGTCACGCGCAAGCTCTTGATGCCGCTAAGAAAGACGTCAAGTTCCTGCTGATTATACTAATATCGCCCGAGCACGACGACACCGACTCGTTTGTTAAGGGGACTCTGCTCTCACAGGAAGTGGTCGACTTTGTCAACGACCCAGCAAACAACATCATACTATGGGGAGGCAATGTCATGGACTCGGAGGCATACCAGGTATCTCTGGAGTACAACTGCACCAAGTTCCCCTGCTCAGTGTTGGCCTGCCTCACACCAAAAGAAGGCGCCACACGGATGGGAATCATCAAGCGGGTAGCCGGGCCGACAACACCAAGCCGGTACCTGGCAAGTCTCAAGTCCGCCATGGCCAAGTACACGCCGGACCTGGAAGGCGTACGAGCCGAACGCGTAGCTAACGACTTTGCGCGCAACCTCCGAGCTGAACAGGACGCGGCGTACGAGCGATCGCTGGCTACGGACCGTGAACGCGCACGCCAGCGGAGAGAGGCCGAGGAAGCAGCTGCAGCAGAAGAGAGGCGAATCCGAGCAGAAGCCGAGGCCGCCGAGCGCCGGGAGCAGAAACGCCAGCAATGGCGGAAATGGAGGGCCACGACCGTCGCCCCGGAACCCGAGGCCAGCGTCAAAGACGCGGTCCGGCTGGCGCTCAACATGCCTGAGGGATTCGGGGGCGGGAGGGTCGTGCGCAGGTTCGGCAAGGAGACGACGCTGGAGGAGCTCTACGCCTTCGTCGAGTGCTACCCTATCATCAGCGGCGCCGAGAGCCAGGACGCTGACGACGACGAAAAGGCGGCACAGCCCGAGGATTACACACACAAGTACGACTTCCGCATTGCGCTAATGATGCCCAGGGAGACGCTGTATCCGGAGGAAGGGGTCACGATTGCGGAGAAGGTTGGGCGGGGAGGGAATCTCATTGTTGAGGATATCCCGCACTATGAGTCGGATGAGGAATGATTTGGACTTGTGAATTATTAGGGGTTTGGTGGGACAATCAGGGGCTGGTCTAGATGAGATGCAGGAAGCCATGCGCCTGTACTTTATGAACTGCACATACGAAGTAGACCGGTGGCTTTGCCGTTTTGCACGACCACGTCATCTAACTAGATCCGATGATCTCGACAGCTTCACGTTGCTCCTGTGACACCGAGAGGAGTGATGTGTTACCAAGAGAGGTATTCTGCGCGTGCGGCAAAGAAGCTTGCGTGGAGGGTTGAGGCAGTGCATCTTCATGTCTTGGCGCCGGCACTTAGACGTTGAAATGCACCGTGTTGTTGTGTCGTCCGAAGATCCGTCCGAAATATGCTTAAACCAAGACCATCTGAAACTCTGAACAGACACATCATCTCACAACTTTATACCGGTTGTTGGTTGCTGCCATCTCTTCAACTCTTTCCAAGTAAACAGGCCATTGTCTCCCCTTCCAAATCACACCGATCACACCGACATCGAGGCTTCCCCAAAATTGAATAATCCGTCCACGGTCCTTCCCTATCTTAGCGCCGAAGTCCGGGGTGCGACGGCGCATCATCCTACCACAGTACTGGAGCCCCTTGTTGGCGACCAACCAACGAACAGAGTCGCAACGGACGGCGCGGGAGGCTCCAGGTTGCCGTCCGACAATCAGAAGCATCTTTTGTTTGTTTGCTCTAACATCAACCCGTTAACTCACCATCCCTCCTCGATCCTACAAACCTAAACTCAAACGCGCGGGGGAGCTACAACTTCCAAGCGCACCGCCCGTCACCGCCCGATGAAGACGATGAAGGGCCTCAGCATGAACAAGATGCTCGGGAGCATCAAGCGGAAACCGACGCCGCGTAGGTGGACAGTTACGCCGCGCGATTGTACCAGGACTAACACGTCGAACACCAGGAGCAGGACAGAATGCATCTACAGAAGACGCGAGCTCGATAGACCCGTCGGCACCAGGAGAGACGCCCGAGACAATCGTCACCCGCTGCGTGGTAAGGCTGACCGAGGCTCCCGCGGCCTCTTCTCAACAACCTACCGACAAGGCTGACAAGATGCTATGTGATATAGAAAGCGTTCTGCGAGAGTGGTAGGGGAAATGCTAGTGTAAGTCAAGCTACAGTGGTGTCTCGTTATCCCTCTGCCTTGCGCAGCATGGTCTCGAGCTACCGCAACTACTATCGCCACCACCTCAGGCTAACTCAGGCTAACTCAAGCACCTACAGGGCGACGAAGTCACCTTCCTCCCACCCATCGTCGACGCCGCCGAGTCCTCCCCAGCGGCGGCAGCCGAAGCCGCCCGCCTGATCCGCAAGTACTTTAACCGCGACTACTGGACGAAGCCCTCCTACCAATACAACGGCATCATGCTGATGCGCATCCTGGCCGACAACCCGGGCCCGACATTCACCCGCAACGTGGACAAGAAGTTCGTCGAGGCGACCAAGGAGCTGTTGCGCGGCGGCCGCGACCCGAGCGTGCGCCAGATACTGATGGAGACGCTGGACACGTTCGAGAGGGAGAAGCTGTATGACGAAGGGCTGATGAACATAATCGAGATGTGGAAGAAGGAGAAGGAGAAGGCGTACAAGGCATATGGCGTATGTTACCCCTTCCAACCTACCCTTCAATCCAATACTAACCGACATGCGCCAGGGCCGACCAGTACCACCTACCGCAGCAGCAGCCTTCAACGCCAACGCCCCCATCCACGACCCCCACAGCCAGAACTACTTCTCCCGGTCGCACAGCAGCAAGCGCCTGCCCGACCCGGTCGAGCTCGCCAACCGGCTGGAAGAGGCCCGCAGCTCGGCCAAACTCCTGGAACAAGTCGTCGCCTGCACCCCGCCCGCCGAGTTCCTCTCCAATGAGTTGATCAAAGAATTCGCCGACCGCTGCCTCAGCGCCTCGCGCAGCCTGCAGGGGTACATGACCTCGACCAACCCGGCGCCGGACAACGAGACGATGGAGAGCATGATCGACACCAACGAGCAGCTGCAGGCCGCGCTGAACCAGCACCAGCGCGCCGTGCTCAACGCGAGGAAACACCTGGGGCTAGGGGAGCGGTCGGAGAACAACACGCCCCCGCAGAACAGCTTGTACGAAGGCGGTCCACCCTCCGGTCCACCTCCCAACTGGCAGAACCAGGGCGCTGCCGCCTCTTCCTCTCGGTCGAACCTCAACTCCACACCTCCACCGGGGGAGAAACGTCTCCCGTCCCCTCCCTCAGGCAAGGGTAAAGGCCCAGCAGCAGGGTGGGAACCGTCACCACCACACCACGCCTCCGCGGGGCCCAGCCGCTCCGCAAACGGCACACCCTCCAACAACCACCTCTACGGCGAGGAGGACAACGAAGACCCCTTCCGGGACCCCACGCCCGAACCTCCCCGCGCTGGCGGCGGTAGCAGTGCCTGGCGACCCAGCAACACCGACCAACAGCCACCTAAACTAGCGATCGACAGCTTTCACCCCGGTTTCGGGGCCGGCGGTCCGACGCAGAGCTATCTCGGCCGGCAGGACAGCGCCATGGACAACGTGCAGATGCACGGTGGGGCCGGCGGTGGGCAGCCGCAGCGGGGGGGTGATGTGGTTAGCCCTGTTAGCGAGGGGACGAATACGCTTCCTAGTGGCGGGCTAGGCGGACAGGGACGGACACAGAGGTATGGGGTTGATGATGATGATGACGATCGGTATGATGCTACGCCCAGGAAGGATGGCAAGGTGTTTAACTATTAGGGGATGAGGGATGAGGGGTTGCGTTGACCTTTTCTACATTGGCGGTACAGTTATGCTTCTTTCTTGTGGCGCGGGCGAAGTACATCACTGCTGCGTTTTATCGTGCGAAAGATACCGTATTGCATTCTTTTCTGCCGGTTCTATCAGCACCGTCTAAGCTGAGTATCGCTCCACGTAGAGTGCCAACGCTTCCCTCGCATTAGATGAAATGGCCCCCCACCCTGCTTCTTGGCCATGTAGTTCTTCCTCTCCATCTGGGCCGTCGATATGCTGCCTTCTCGGCACGTCCTGGCTTGCCCTTATGTGGCTGCCATCCTTCATATCGCACGCCGACCATGCCTCTTGAACATGTAGCTCCTGTATTTGGGTATCATAACTTTTTCCATCTCCATCCTCATCTTCAACTGTTTGTTTTACTTCCCCTCATCCCTCCCCTCGGGCTCATCGGCCATCTTCCTCCTCAACTCCTGCAGCTTCCGCTCGATCTGTATCCTCTGGCTCAGCAGCTGGCCTTTTCTCGTTTCTAGTGCGTCGATACGGTCGGATATGGGTGCTTCCGTCAACAACTTCTTCTCCTGCATGGCACCTGTCAGTTACATGTGGCTCTAGTCACAACTTGTTGTATATCGGGCGGTTGGGTGGATGGGGGGGAACGTACCTCCTTGTGCTCCATCCGCGTCTTCAAGCCCGCGCCGTAGATTGTTCCCACGAAGGTGACGGCCGCGAAAGCGCCGGTCCAGACCATGCGCTTGTATTTCGGCCAGCCGCGGACTGCTGCTACTGGGGCGGACATGTTCGCACTGGTGTTTGGGCGGGAGGGGTCGGGAATAAAGGTGGCGGAAAGAGAGGTCAAAGTCAGGTCCAGTATTCCCTCCACGCCGAGGTGGAATCGGCTCGCCGGCGGGCGGTGATTGTTCGGGGGACTGGTTTTGTAGATGTTGAACTGTCGCGACTCGTCGTGCTCGAGGTGCTTGTGCTTGTGCTGCCAGCCGCGCTATGTGTCGACGAGCTCCGTCTGTGCTGTTGCCGTCCTCTCTGCTTCAAGTTGTTGTTATTGCCCGGCAGATCCAATTGCTTGTCGTCGTCTAGTCCAGAAGTGGAAGCCGCGCGCGGTTGCAGGTCGTGAAGTTCGAGTTCGCCAAGATGCGCCTGAATAAGATGGTCGGCCGTCTCGGCAGCGGATCTCGCAGGCGGGGCGGCTAGACTTAGCGCACTGAGTAATCGGCCTAGTGGGTGCATGTGGGCGCCACTCATCATGGCCAGCAGCTGTGTTCCTGGCATTATGACGACGATTGAAGAACAGCAACCTGGAAGTCAAAGAGTCGGAGTTTCTGGAGAGACCCGAAGTCAAATTGAGACAGTTTCTATTTTCAGTTCTACACGTCAATCGATGTTCTGGGATTGTGTACTACAATTTAAGTTTCGAGTCTGAAGGTTGTCAGATAAGGAGTGCCAGCTCTTCCAGCGACAGTTGTGTTTCATACCCTCGTCTCTTCCCGTCTCATCAGCGCCAAAGAGGTCAAGACCGAGGGGCTTCAAACAACACAGGGCTCAAGCGTTGACCAGCATACCAGTGTCAGAATTCGGTAGAGAGGAATCGTAAGTGGCAGGTGGATTTAAGCTTTCGACATACATACTAATCCCAAAATAGATACGCATTCAGATCTGTCTTCAGGAGACAGTAAACATGGCAACTCCCAGAGTCTTCATCATCCGCCACGGCGAGACTGAATGGTCGCTCAACGGCAAGCACACGGGCGTCACGGAGCTGCCCCTGACGGCCAATGGCGAGAAGCGCATCCGGGCGACGGGCCGGGCCATGGTCGGGAATGACCGGTTGATCGTGCCCAAGAAGTTGGCGCATATGTAAGCCCAAAGCCTCATTGTCGTGATGCATCTCGATATCTGCGAGCGGACTGTTACTGGACCAGACCCGCAAAGAGACGTGCACTGGCGGGATCCGGTTGACGAACTACCCTATACCAACCCATTTGTCGCACCGACTGCCCTCTTCACCCTTGCATCGGCATCTCTCTCCCTCAGCTTCATGCAAGAGAACTGACGAGTGATGACAGCTACGTATCCCCCCGCAAGCGCGCCCAGCGCACCTTCGAGCTCCTCGGCATCAGGAAGAAGGACGAGCCCCTCCCCTGGGGTCGCCACGGCAGCCCCGAAGACGACGCCTCCCACGCGTCCTGCAAGGCCATGGTCGAGGTGACCGACGACATCTGCGAGTGGGACTACGGCGACTACGAGGGCATCACCTCGCCCGAAATCAGGGAGATCCGGAAGCGCCAGGGTCTGCCGGGCACGTGGGATATTTGGAGGGATGGATGTCCTGGCGGGGAGTGAGTTGGCCCTCTTTACCGCCTTCACTGCAGAATAACTTTCTTTGTTTTATGGGACTGGGCTGTATAAGCGAGAGATGCTAACATCAGCAGATCGCCCGAGCAAGTCACCGAGCGCATCGACAGGCTGATCAAGGACATCCGCGAGCGCTGGCAGGCGGACGCCTTCGCGAGGTCGGAGGAGGATGCCGCTAAGCAGCCCGGCGATGTACTTATCGTCGCCCACGGTCACATCCTGCGCGCCTTTGCGCAGCGCTGGGTCGGTCATGCGCTGCAGGAGGGCCCGACCTTCCTGCTCGAGGCTGGTGGTGTCGGGACGCTTAGGTGAGTTGTCCTTGCCTCCTCTTCTTTCTACGGCGGGAGTTTGGCTGACGAGGCTACCAGCTACGAACATCACAGCATTGAAGAGCCGGCTATTCTGCTTGGCGGTGCCTTCATGGTGGATATCGTCGAGGACAAGGAGGAGGAGCTGGAGCAGAAGGACAAGACGATTAACGAGCTAAAGAGCTGAAGTGGTCAGGCTGTAGTTTACTGTTTGAGCGAGCATAGGCAGCGCATAGCGAGCGAAGCGCGCTTGAAGCTGAATCTTAGGTAAACCGATCATTGATACATTTCACATTGGAGTCTCAATATCCGGGGTTTTCCTACCTAGACCTCATCCGTCTTCCATTTACTCGGTACCGGGCAAAGAGAATAGTCCGGGAAACTTAGGTATACGGTTCGCCATGATCAGACCATTGGACTTCCGACTAATGAACTTGTTTATCTTTTGTGGCTGCTATTCAACCAGACCATTCCAGCCTCAGCCCCCCTACAATGAGATCTGTGACAATTCCCTGGCTTCAGCCCTCCATTAGGCCCTTTCAGACGTCGCCAACTTCTTAGACTTTCGTCCCCCTAGCAATAAACAACCTCCTCTTCATCCCCTCCACCTCCTCGCCCTTGCCATCCTTCTCCCCAGCCCAATCCCCGTGTCCATTTCCGTGTCCGTGGCCCTGCCCATGTCCCACCCCATGCCCATGTCCCATCCCCTTCGGCCTCAACAGAGTAATACTCCCAATGTCCGCGACCCCAAACCTCCCCCCCGCGCCGGCTTGCTCAAAGATGCCCTTCATCTCCTCCTCCGAAAACCCGTGGTGCTTAACCGTATGCTTCGCCGGATGATCATGCAGGTCATGCACGTCGCCGTGGGAGTAGAACTCGACGATCACGAGCACGCCGCCCGGCTTGAGGCGGGAGACGAGGCGTTTTGCTGCTAGGAGGGGGTTGTCGAAGTGCTAGGGATAGAGGGTTAAATTGGAATGGTGGGGAGGGGGACTGGGTTTAACAAAAAGGTAACGGTACTCACGTGAAACCCCAGCCCAACAGCAGCGACGTCGAAACCGTAGAACTCGTCGCCCTCGAACTGCGCCGGCTTCTCGTCTTCAGGCTTGCACAGGTCACCTTGGTAGGCGTACATTTCCTCCTTTGCCAGTCCCTTAGGAGAATAGCTCGGTTAGCTGAGGTAGGTACCCGGCGGGCGGACAGCCCGATGTGTGCCAAAGGGGAAAACGTACCTGGTTCTCGGCGCGCGTGTTGTAAGCCGTGATCATGCCCTCCGAGAGGTCGATGCCCACGCACTGCGTCGTGTAGGGCGCTAGAGCCTGTCCCTCAGATCAGCCACCATGGAACAAAACAAAATGCCAGATGCAAATATGTGTCGTTTCCCGCCCGCGGAGCTGGGCTGCGGGCTGCTGCACGCCGCCGAGGGCGCATGTGATACCAGGGGGGAAGGAGTACCTACCCGCGAGATAGTCCCCGTGCCACAGGCGTAGTCTAGGAGTCTGACGGGCCTTTTGGGGGCCTTCGCTCCTTTCCCTTCACCATCGTCGGAGGAGTCATCGTCGTCGTCCGCCCAGTCGACGCCGAGGAAGTCGAGCCTGGACCGGATCTCCTCGATGATCTGCGTCAGGGCCTTGTCGTGCCGGGTGTCGTAGGTTGCCGCCTCCTTGCTGCGCGTGGTGCGTGACGGGTCAGTTTAATGTTGGATAGGTGCATATATAGGTAAGGGAGAGCGAGATGAGGGCGAGAGCAGTCGTGCCACAGCACTCCATGTCATGCGGACCGGCGGCTGGGTGCGAGCAAACTGCCTCGCATTTATGTGCGTATTGCTCCCTTCAGCAACGCGCGATAGATCAAACATAACGACTGTTGGCGTGGTACACTGATGGCATGGAAGGGAGATGATGATGATGATGATGATGATGATGGTCAGATGGTTGCACATAAAACTTACTCGAAGTACTGCTTGTTGACGTCGGCTGTGTGCGACATGGTGACAACGTGATTTTATTTTAGGTTACCAAGTCACAAGAGCGGTCTCTTGCAGTTTGGAAGTGTCGAAGTCTGAAGCAAATTTCGTTGTATTTTCCATGGCCGAGAAGTTGATGAAACTTGCTACGGAAGTTGAGCTCTATAAGTCATGTCGCCGGCTACATTTCGGGAACTTCTCAACTGTTCCAGGTTACGCACACAGCAAACTGGAGACTTTCTTGTCTTCGGCGTTTGAGTCACTCAATTCACAATAAGTCTCCGCGTACGTTCCTTGGTCTTGTCTGAAGCAAAAGACAATGTTTGATTCACCGGCGAGTTGTTGGATTGAAGCGCAATGAACACCACCCTTGAGTGCCTGGTGAGGACGAATGCCAGGCGAGCCAGGGCGTTTATTGGGGGCGCAAATCCCTTCTCCTCCTTCGTAACCGGCCCTTTATGATCCGCTCATATCATTTTATTTCGCCTGGCAGATTGTAGACTTGCCGTCTGCAGCAGCGCAGCATGCCGCCAGATGAGGGATAAATATCCAACTTGCATTCAGACATCACGGCAATGCAGCAAAGTGTTCCATCGCTCACACGTCAGACGGTCAGACTCCCTCACAAAAATAAACATGGGTCGGGCGATGCCAGCTTCGGCGTTAACACGGCTAAGCTCAGCATCAACTGCATGAATAGCGACGTGGCTGGTGGGAGGTACCGTAGGGTGACACGAAGACAGACGACGGCAGCAAACCGCCAAGGAAATACAAGGGCGGGAAATTCTGGACTCGAACCGAAAATGGATGATCGCTCGACCAGGGCGCCTCGGTCCGCAGCAGCAGCTGCAAAGGAAAGTCACAGGGGTGGCCCGCTATGCGGCCAACAGTGGGCAAAGCACCGGACTGTTCGCACGGTTGCACGGTAAGCATGGTAAGCACGGTCCAGCAGCACGGGAGAAACGGGAAGGGGGGCGTGGGCGGAGGAAACGGGTTGGGTCGTAGCGTCGGTGGGGAACAACAACACACAGCAAAGGGAAGAAAGTCGAAATATGCACCAGGCCCGATCCGGAGGCCTAGGCCGCCGGTTTCCCAAGAAAGTCCAAGGACCCATTCTAGCCGAACAAAGTACCTCCGACTCGCTTCGATGAAACGACGCCCGTGCCGTACCGCAGCGTCGCATTTGATCGATATGAGGTTGTATCGGAGGTCATTTGCGAAGCCATGGTTTTTCCCTTTCCATTCCCTTGCTGATACGAATGCTCCGTAACATCTCTTGTTGGTTGCGCTGCGCTGCAGTATGATTGACGGTTATGCAAAGGCGAACCTTATTACTCACTCGCTGTGCTGTCCTGGCAATGGTTCAGCGCTAGGCCGTGCTGCACGACGTGCAATCCGGTAGGAAGTGTCGTCTCCTGGTGGTTGGGGGGAACGGTGAGCGACTGGTCGGTTGGCTTTAGGCGGGAATCAATTAGGCTTGCCCGTGTGGGCACTGTAATCGAGCTTCCCGTCCGGGTGTATGTTGGTTGGGACGGCATGCAAACAAAAGACACACACCGCATCGGCTTGATGTCGATGTTGACGCCGTTGCCTTATCCTCTGTGCTAGTATGTTCTATCACCCAGCTTCGGTAGGGGCCGGAGGGATACGCCTTCGGCGAGGACGCCGGGACCCGAGAATTCCCTGCTTTTTCACATCGACGAGCCGCTTGTTGGACCCGAAGCCTGTTGGGCTGGTGCCACAGCATCGTGGCGGGCTATCGTCCGCGCAAGGGATCGTAGCTACCCGTACCCGAAGTGCGGGGAACCGTCGATTGATTTGTTTGCGCGAGCGTAAGCCGGAGGGAGGGTTGAGAGATCCCGCAGAAGAGGGATGGGGCTGGCGATGGTAGACGAATCAGATGCAGCCGGAGGGAGAGATACACGTAAAATCCTCTCTTGTCTCGGGCTGGATAGCTGCATGGCTGGCAGCTTGTCAGATCTCGCCGGCAGCATTGCGCCAACATGGCCCCTCGTGTAACGGCAGATGCACGTAGTCGAGGTTTCTATTGGGGCTCAGGGACATCTTCGTGCGTTAATCCTGCGAATGGTGCAACAACATATGCAGCATAGCGCATGATGAAGACAGGAAGTTGGCAGCGAAGAGAGAAGTTATAATCGTGTGGAGGGTGGGCAGCACGACGCTGGAGCAGCAAGCAGGCTCGCATCTCTTGTTCTCTAATAAACGGACGTGTTATAGGATTGCTGACGAGACGGCAGGAGGACCCCAACAATGCACCAATTTCGCAATTCCGCCCGACGGTCCAGAGTCTGGCAATCACTGGACCTGAGTGATGATGACTCGACCATGTTGGAACACGGCCCAGTTCTCGATTCCTCACCGCCGCTTCCGAGGCGGCCGGTCCACCCCGTCCGGGACAAATTGATACCTTCGGTGACATTCACTCCTCGAACAATAAAATTTAAGGTACGCAATCTGCCGATGGTCCGGTCCGGTAGGTGACGGTGACGGTGACGGTGACAACGGAGACTGCCTGGTACCGTAGCACGGCCACTTAGCCGTGGACCTTGAAGGCGCCATGGTCATGATCCGGCGACAACTTGTGTTCCAGGGCATAACGGTAACGGTGTGTCGTAATTATCCTCCCTCCTGCAGTGGCGGGCGGGAAAGAGTTGGCAGGACCCGCGAGACACCACAAGACGACAACCAACTTCGATCGCGCAGCGGTTTGCTTCCTAATTTGTTTGGTGTTGCATGAGAGGTGCAGATGCAAGCTGTCGTGTTGAGCTTGGTTACCGCTACTTGGCGGGGAAGACCTAGATCTGATGGACTGGGCCGAAACCCCCGCTGGCAAGATCATGAACTTTGGCATATCTCATGAACCGGGACGAGATGAAAGAAGGGAAGGGGACGCAAGCTGCAAGCGACCAACTGTCGGACCAGGTGAGATAGTGGTACGGGTATGCGGGCCAAGAGACTGATGTTGTCAGTTATGTCAGATGACCGAGGACTATAGTTGCCCAAGACTTGCTATAGTGGACGAGGAGTGGTGTCGGTATATCAAATGCAACGGAAGACAAAGGGGAATGCGGCTCAAACCTCTCGATCGCGCGGGTAGACGGACGCATCAGATAGGTCCACGTATGTCGGCATCAGCCACGATCCGTCCCCTTCATACCGACACCATCATGTGGTCTGGGGCTTATGTATGCGGTTGTCGTCGGTCTTGAGTGGTTGGGCCTTTGGTTCTGATGGTAATCTGCGTGTAGATGAATGCGGTGGTGTGGTGTAAGACAAGGCTTCATGTCTTGCGATGTGGAAGAGGAAGAGCAGCAAAGTGGAAGTGCATGTTCGCTGTTGAGCGCTTGGGGGAAGAAAAATACGTACCGATTGTAGCGGTACTCCAGCCTGTCCATTCGCACTGTGCTGACTGTACTGCGACCTCGTCGTACCTGTCGTCGCACAAACTGCAAGTGGCTGCTGCCCAAATAAGCGGGAACTCGCGGCCAATTTTGCTGATGAGTGTGACTTCCATCTCTCATTTTCCAGGAAATTGACGGCCAAACAAGTTGCTCCTCCTTCCCTTTCTCGGGCACAAACTGCCCCGCGGAAGTCACCAAGTTCGCTTCGCGTCGGATGTTGGGCAACTGGAGCCTACCTTACCTTCCCAAACACTTTGACAAGCGTCAAACTTTCTTTGCCTGTCACATCAACGAATCAGAGGGTCAAGCCCAGCTGAGGCGCCTCTTCCCTTCTCTCTGTCCGCGTTCCTAGATGGCCTGTCAACGAATGGAAGGGGCCGTGGTCATCTAGCTTGCTTTAGCGCGTTGTTGAGCCCTTTGGTCGTCAAGCGGGCATGTCGGGAGGACGGCAAGCCCGGGGCACTCCGGCATTGGATGGCTTTGCGAATCGAACAAGCGCTGATGCTGTCCAATCATCACTGTCGTAAGTGTGTTCCAATTGGGGGTCTGTTCTTGGGGTGGCAGGGTGTGTCTGTCTGTCTGCTTGTCTGTTCTCACCGCTTCTCTTTTCTCACATCTTCTCATCTTGTTGTTGGTTGGGCAGTTGGCAGTTGGCAGTTGGCAGTTGGCACCACACGGCCCCCTTGCTTCATGAACGGCACCCCCTGGCAACAAACTCCAAAACACGTGTCGGCAAAGTGGAACTAGAACGGGTGGTGATCTCTTCTCGGCGGGAAGAAGCAAGAAAAGGTTTGGGGCGGCTTGGGCGGGAAGCGGGGTGGAGCACGTCCGCTGATGATCATGTGAGCGAGTTCCAATCAGCCGCCGAGGAAATGCAGTGAGCAAGCTCCATTGTGTGCCCAGGCTCCAGGCCTCACGATCCACAGTGTGCTCGGTGTGAGTGTCTCACCTTCCTACAACGACGACTGTTGTTCTGCGATGCCACAAGACGTGTTGCTGTTGTTGGACGCTGGGAAATGCCAACACCTCTCTCTCTCTTTCTCTTTCTGTTGTGGACAATTTGATTTGGTACGAGGACCATCAAACACGAGGCAGTGTGCCGCTGTGATGCGTTGGACCCCGCAGCCACCGCAGGTGTCAAAAAAAGCAGACTTGTTGGACAGGAATAGCTGTTGGTGCTATTTCGACGCTTTTGTGGCCTCCGGGCTGGTCCCGCTGAGGTCGCACCTCTTTGGCCGCCGCGAGTTCTCGCTTGCTGGTCTCCAAAGAATCAAACACAATCATCAAGCACGCCGATGGCGCGGAGGTATGGATGTTGGCCCGCTTCAGTAAAGTGCGGCGATGGGAAAAAGGGGGAGGCGTGAAGTGTCGAGCAAACTTCATGCCCTTCGAAATGCGCAGTCTTGTGGTACAAGGGAATCCCTACCTGGAGATAGGATCGACGGCGTCGAGGCCGCGCCGGTTCCTCGGGGCTTTGGTTCGACACGAGCCTAGCCTAACTCACGGCCGGCCCCTTTCCCATTAGTCAATTTACGGTAGTCTCATTCTGAACCATTGATTTTTGAGAAAAAGCCGTGTGATTCGGATGGGGCACTCTGTGTTCGTGCCGTGATGCTACCGAGTGTTGCTGCAAGGAGATAACGTGAAAAGCCTACAGGTGAACTGCCCGGATTACAGCGTCGCTACCGAAACGCGGCCGTTTGCGGTAACGTTGGCCAGGGTCCCTTTTGAGTTGTGACTTGTCATCTTGCCATCGGTATGCTGGGAGAGCCTGCAAGACATCAGCAAGTTCCTCCATCGCATTGCAATTGCGGTGATCAGGCTGTGCAGCATCCGGGATATCCTTCTGAAGCCATCCAATGCGACATCGACTTGCTTGCCCGTGACTCTAGGCATGATAGACCAACGCGAAAGGTGACTGAGATGGTGTCTCATCGGTAACTGTGCCGGAGCGATACTTCCAAGTCCGACCCGCTGTTGCTCGCGCCTTAGTCGAAGAGTCACTGCCTGCAAGCTCGAGTCCGGAACTGAGAGCACATCCTAAGCTGCAACCACGTTGATTTTAGGGGAATGACCTAGTTTTGGACTCGAAGTCGGCTATGTGATCGATGATGCCTTCATATAGTCTCATGGAGTCTCAGAGGGCAGACTTGCGAGGCGCAAGTGAGGCCGACGGGCTCCGACTTTAGTGAAGGCAGTTCAGTGGTCTTCCGAGGGTATTGCTTTGGAGGTTTTGACGTGTGTTGAACCTGGCGGCCGCTGACAAGCCCTATGTCGTTGCTGCACTTCCTGGCTTGCCCATCAAGTATTTCAGGGGCTCAACTGTAAGACGGACATAGTAACCGAAGATGCACACTGCCTTCGCGTCGGATGCCTCCTGGAGAGTCTGGTGTCTGCCGTAGATCTAATGCCATGTCTTCTGTTGCACATAGCACGTGCACTGCGAATCGGCCCTTGCCGGCTTGCCCATCAGCAGTTTCAGGGGCTCAGCCGGGAGACGAACAGAAGTATAATGGCAACGGCAGCATTTGACTAAGATCATGCGTGGGTTTCTACATGTTCTTCGTGATGATGAGAGAAGTCTACTGGGAAGTTACATATAAGACCCTCGATGAGCATCATTCCAGGGCGAGGCAACATTCCAGCCGACTTCATCAACAGCCAGCCTTCAAGCTTGCAGTTGGTTTCGGCGGCCCTGTACGCCACAACCGACGAAAGCAAAAGACCACCAATCTGCCAGTGCCAACATGCCACACACGCAATGCCATTCCATTGCCGTCACACGCAAACGTTGCCAGACGCTGATCGTAACGGCCGGCGGTACTTCAGCAACTCTGAGTACGCTCAGGATGAAGGACGAAAACAACCATTTAGATGGCCTGCCGGATGGGGCTGGAGCAACCTCCGAGACAGAACAGCACGGCAGCACCTTTACGCTGATCTGCACGGCCCGTGTGGACGGACGCGGCGAAGAGGTTAGGTTTAGAGGGGGATAGAGGGAGAGGCGCGAACGTAGTGAGATACCAAGTATTTTAGCCGGAAAGGAATCCTGCCGGGGCGCTGTGCCTGCACGCTGTGTCGAACACGGCGCAACTGTAAGCATGCATCTACAGTACATGAACTTGAGTAAGCCCATGGTTTCTCTTGGCTCGACGAGCCACTTGGCGGCCTATTTGCTGTAGTACTGTGTAGAGAGCTGCATCAGAGGAACGGGGATGAGGAAGTCTGGACTTGGCCGTGCAGATGAGATGAGAGAGCATCTGTCGCCATCCCACAACAGACAGCACAGTAGTCGCCAGAAGCAAGGAGGATTCCAATGGCGTTGCGATCCCGCAATGTGAGGAACCGGGCAGCTGATGAGTGTCAAGCCCGGCTAACCCGAATGTGGGAGTACCAACGGGATGAGCCTAAACGGAGCGGGCGGTATCATGCATGACACTTTGACAAACATCGCGTTCCGCTGGCTGGGGGAGATTGGCCGGTTCTTCCACTAAACAAAAGTCTGGACCCCCTCCTCCTTCAACAGTCTCCGATGCCTGTCGCGCGACTGGTCCGCCAACATCTCACTGGCAGCAATGGTAATGGGCTGGCGCAGGTTGCATCCCTTTCGAGCCTATCAAGAATGTGGACGTGTCGAGCTCAGAGACAGAAGTGGGTGTGGTCCAAGCGGGGGTTGGAGCACGAAGTCTAGACTAGAAGATGGTGGTGAGAACCGAACCGATGGCCAAGGTAGAATTGACTTTGACTCAAGGACGAGGTGAGACCAACAAGAGAAAGCCAAACAAAGAAATGGATCAGGATTGGATTGACCGGACCGATAAGGTAGGCATGGATCGGATGCAACTTAGTAGCGCAAAATTGAAGTTAAACAGTCATGAATGCATCATGAATGCCTGAATTCAATTCTTGGGCGGGGAGCTCCTGCCAGATGTTGAAGAACGTGGCGCACCTTCCGCCAGAATTGAGATAATCCAACCTTGACAGGCAGGCACCTTCCCAGTAGACCAATGTAAAATTCTCCAATCCGAATGCAACTTCAACAAATCCAACATGGTTTCCGCTTTTCCACTTTCGCTCTGTCCATCAGCGACAATCATCATCATTCGTTTGCGCCCCTCGGTGGCGAAGCGCGTTGCCATGCACCAGCAGGCGTCGGAATTCCAGTGACGAATGGATGCTGTGAGTGAGAATCGCGCACCCGTCGCCGCCCGCTTTTTTCTCGCTTCTTCCCACTTCCTACCTTGCATTCCCGTTGGGCACATCCGCGCCGCCGCATCTGGGTACCTATCATCTGACCAATTGCCAACTCCATCTCGAAGGAGAACAAAGAACGAGTCGACAACACGACTGTCCGCTCACGACTGGACCAGTGAGATGGCTGAGATCATCAATACGCTAGGCGGGTTCAAGCGGTCCCGCTGTCTCTATCATATCCAATCACGGCGCAGACCAGTCGAGCCTCTGATCCGTCGATCCCTCGCCAGGCCGGAGAGTGACGTGCCCAGGGGTGCCCCAAACCACTGTGCTGGGATCCTGGTATGAGGGAGAAAAGGAAACGACCTTCCCAAGGCCGGGGCTAGTGGGCGAGCACACGTGTCCGATACTCCGCACCGAGGACCACCACCGTTTGCGTCCTCCTTTTTCTCTCAGCTTTTCTTTGTTACGAGACTCGGTCCTACTGGAACTAGCAACATATTTATTGGCTTCAAGAAGTCATGGACGGCTGAACGGCTCAAATCACAGGGATGCGTCCTTGACAGCCGGAAGCACCGCGGACTGGTGGTTGCGGCTGCGCTGTCACTTTTGTTGGGGACTCCCTGTCTGTCAGACGGAGCTCTCGTCGGTCCACGTGAGTCTCGATTCGGGTGCCGTGCCGCCGCTTCATCACTGCACGCTGGCTGCACTCTCGGACGCTTTGCATCACGGACGGACCAGATATGCTGCACTCTGTCCGATGACTGCTCTGGTGCTCCGAAGCATTGCTAGATTCCTCCAGCCGCTTTGGGGTCCAATATGCGAGTAAGCACGCCCTGCGGCCCATGTTGCCTTGTTGGCACCAACCCGCAGCAGAAAAAGGGTGCAAGGTGGCCGGTCCTTTCCACACCATCACACCGAGGGGTGACCACTCATAGCCTGAAACGGCGCACTCCGCCTATCTCGACGCGAAGCGGGCACAGTGTCGCAGCAGTCCACCACTGTTGCAGTGGCCGTTTCCATTCTCTTCGAACAAGACTACTGCCAGGCTAGCGGTCAGGATCGAACCCATCGGCACCGCTCGTCCAGATGATTGGGAACGACAGTGAACCAGAAGTTGACGAATCTGGGCAAAAGCAACGACATGCGCCCCCCAGTGTAGTGCCCCTCGGTCCTGCACTAACAACAGGACTAGACCTAGGCAGTCATTCCATCGATGTCGTCGCAGTGTTCATCTGTTGGGCTTCCAGCGCGTCCTTATTGCTTGTCTCACTCACATACCGTCCGGGGAGTATGCTGGGATGAACAATTTGGATGAACATCCCGCTGCATTTGCTCCTGCTGTTTCTGATTCTGCACCTATGGAATTTAGCCTGTCCTTCATCCTTGCTCCGAGCGCGAGGACGGCTGACCTCACACCGCAACATTCAAATCAGAAAAGGAAGAATGGGATCGTCTCGACGGTAGTGGTGGTGGTGGCGTGTACCTACTCAAGAAGGCATCTTACAGGTGGGGTCCGAGTGGTCTCTTCTGTATCCAGCATTCAGGCCGGAAGGGCGCAGATTGGGGCATCATCTGCGCGCGGCAACTCGCATCGCGCCGTCAAAATGCGTGAAGCTTTTGATTATTATCAAGGGGGTTTTGGTTTCCCGGGGATTCAGCCAGTCCCTGGTTGATTGGGGCGCCAGCTGACGGGACGGTCCTCTCCCACTAAGCACGGCACGGGAACAAAACCCCCTTGCTTCCTCGCAATCTTGTACCAACCACCAACGAACTCGATTCGCTCACCGCTCCGTGGAGGATCGCACCCCGCAGCGCCAACTGTTCGTTCCCAGGATCCCAGTCGATAATCTGCGAGTGAGATTGTCCGCTACGAAGGCCAGGGAACACTTCCTTCGAACAATTGGCAAACGGGCGGAGAGAGCCACAAGAACAATCGAGGCACCAGCTGGTTTGGCGCGCGGAGAACACTGCATTCGTCGGCCCCCAGAGCAAGAACTAGCCGATGCCCAGTAATCAGGGTAAATGTCTCGAGCATCCCGCCGTATGCGGACTCCGGCATGACCGTCTTGTGTGCCCAAGACGGCACGGATTTCCCAAGGCGGGATCGGCGCACGATTCATCTCGGACTCGAGACTCCTCTTTTGTTTGGGGCGCACAACAAAGGCAGCGACTCGATCATCATTCGCATTCCACCCGTCCTCGCTACCCCTGCAGATCTGAACCCCAGCCGAGCTCCTGTCTTTGTTTCCAGTAACGAGAAGACGGGAGAGGGATACGTACCGGGGTAGGTACTGTACCTACCAACACTCTCGTTTACGGAGAGGGATCGCGTGCGTCCGTCCGTCTTTCGTGCAGCAGAAGGATCATAAAGCCAGCCCTGTCATTACCGGCGAGTTGTTGCTGCAAACGGCGGTGTGAACCCTGGGCCAAGGGAGCAACCTAGCTGTCGATATTGCTGGATCGAGCAAAGTGGCCGATCCCAGGCTGGCCAGCTCCAACCTTGTGACCGAGACGCAATGCTGGCTCCTCGAGCAAAGTCACCGTCGCCGGGCCGCGGCCGTACTGGGTCTGACTTCGGACAGCGGCGCATCTCTTGGCACTGGGATCAGGGTAGCGTACCCTGTCCGCAACTGGAGCCGTCGTTCCTCGCTGACCATCCTGGTCTTGAATGGCTCTTTCGAAGTTATTGGCGACAGGGCAAATGAAAATCAGTGATCTTGAGAAAAGGAGCAACAACATGAGAACATAACCGGAAGTCTTGTCAAACCAGCTGCAACGCCCATCATGAAGGTCGCTGTTAACGTCCCGTGACCGCGTGTGCCGCAGCTTTATCTGAAAGCTCAGAAGTGACATCTTTCAGCAGGCTAAAACGGTGTTTGACAACGTCGTACAAAATACGCCATCCGCGCCGAGAGCCCATGCAAGTCACTGTCACGGCGGCGATAGCTATGGTGCACCAACCTGAACATCCTCTGGAATGGCTGTTTATGCAGTCCAGCAGCGAAGATATGCCTCTGTCTAGCGACAGAAAAACCCCTGAGCAGCTGACATCCAAGAGGCATCTGCCAGACATGCCACATCCCGACATAATGCACGCGTCACCTATCCTCGAAAAGCGACAGTACAAGGCGGCAGATCGAGCTCGACCACATATCTGGTCGTTTGCGTCAATCGAGGAGAAGTCTGCGGCCTGATCTGCGACCGCCGAAAGCGTTGCCGCTCCGGTGGAACTGGAACAAGCCCCAAGGACAGCTGATTTTAGGCGCGGCCCACTAGCTTCACCTTCCTTTCTCACTTCCCCCTTGCACTGCATGCTCTCGGTCCTTGAATTTCGACGCTAGCCCCGTACCCGTAAGCACTTGCGTGATGGACCGGACCCCACCGGTAGCCGATGGAAAGTTGCTGCACTGTGCTGGCCGTGCGCAGGTACGTACCACGGTATGCTCCAGTCCCGTGCTTTTTGAGGAAGTGAAAACGAACATGACGGTCACACAAGGCAGCATGCACGCACCCTCCACAAACAAATTTCCATCACATCTTAAGGTTTGGATCACTGCGAAGAAGTTTAAAAACAGGAATCTATTGGAACATCATCAAACTCATCATGGCCAGCTATCCCAGACCGCTCATCAACCGCTAGTTGCTTACCATCACAGACATCACCGGAGGAATCTCCGGACTTACATGCTGCTTCCGAACAGCGACTTCGAGTTCTGCTCAGTCCGCCATATCTCCAAACTGGACTGCGTATAAGAGATCCAAGAGTGGTACGGCTTTGGAGGATGACTGAGGTGAGTGTCCTGGCCAAAGATATCTCGGAGACGCCTGTCGAATCGAGTGAAGGAATTGAGTATCACCGGCACATCACTGCATCCGCAGTATATACCTCCGTTAGGTCTACCTGAACCATGAACAGGAGAGCGCGAAGTGACGGAGGTGCAGATGGTGTGAACGACTACAGGATGGATAGGTCAACTACGTATACAACCTCATCGCCATCCATCATCGACCATCCCAGCATTCGTCTCATGCATCCGAGTGTTTTCGGGATGCCGAGGTGCAGTAGACTGGTGCGCCCGTCCATCGCAGACGCTTCAGCTGGTCTGATCGTAACATCTTCTCTCTCTCTGCCTCTCTCATGCCCGTCCGGACCAATACATGATTTCATTCCAAAAAAAAGACAGAAGGCATGAAGATTGATTGATGAGTTTGCATAGCTGCGGCTTCGATGCGTGCGCCGATGTCTTGCTCAATTGGGCCATCTCAGAACATCTGAATCTGGGACCGTGACTCTTCTGCCATCACTGCGCCAGATAGTAGAAGTACTGATGTACCTTTGTACCCAGCCAACTACCTATAACCCCTGGCCCTGTCGGGAACCGAAGACAAGGTACCCTAGTGCCCATGGGATGCCGCCAATTGACTAGTCCGGCACCCATGCCCCGTCCTCACACACACACAGCACACACACCCCTCCATCTTCCACCCCCCCCTTCCACTTCTTTTTTAACCCTCCAGTTGTTGCCCTGGACCTGTCCTCCCTCAGCCCATGTTTGCCCCAAAAGCCCGCTTGTAATAAACTGGATACTCCAAGGGTGACCTACAAAAGGGAAGGGAACACCCGTCCGGAACAAGCAGAGGGGGAGACTTTTAAAAGGGCTCCGTCTCTGTCGTGGCACAAACCGCGCTGCCGCTGCCGTCCTGATCATTATCAACCCGCCCGCCCTTTCCCTTTCTCTTGGTGTGGAGACTTCTGGCGGACATTCATCCAAAAAGTGAAAGTGCCAGTTTTTATTATCCTGAACTTTCGAGTCTCCTCCCCGTACTTTCCTCTCTCAACAACAACAAGACTCACACATCACTTCCGGACAGATTTGAAGGTCTGATCGGCTGTTTCTTTCTTTCCTTCACCCTCAACCGAGCGGTGAATCAGAGACAACAGCTACCTTAGACACGGCGATCGCAAAAGTCTTTCGGCGTCTGAAAACGGGTCCCACTCCATTCCAGTGACTTGCAACTCTTGTCATTCACATTTGCTCTCTTTCGGCGAGGCACGTACCGCAGGGCCGCACCGGGAGCGGTATAAAAACTAAATCAAGGCCCATTCCACCACCTTGAACCCATCTCGAGTCCACTATCCGCCCACAAATCCACCATCCGTGCCCACTTCCACGCGCGCATCATAACAGTCTTGGCTTCCCACAGTCGGCTCTACTCCATCCCTTCACCTCGACGACAAAAGCCTGTGGCTCCCTGGGGTTCCGTCTCGTGCGCATTTCATCCTCCCGCCATATTTTTCCCGCCGTTAGGTTTCCCCGGACTTCTGCACCTACTCTCCTATGCGACGTCCCTGGACTTCATCTCAACAACAACAAACATCAGCCAGTTCCGGAATTCAACCCAAAGGACACCAGACGGAGAAGAGATTTGTTTTGCGACAAGATCGCCCAACAACAGGTCCGATCCTTGATTAAAATCCATGGCCGAACGGAGCAACGGCGGGAGATCGCTTCCACCTCCACCCGGACAAGGACCGTCGCACCAACCTTTACCACCAACATCACCCAACCGAGACCAGAGAGAATCCCATCCGCGCTCGCCTCCCCGCGGAAGTTCGTCCTCTTACCCTTACCCTCCTCAGCCGCAGCAGCACCATCAGCAACAGCAAGGCGAGTGGGACGACCGGAGACCGCCGCCGCCATCCTTTCCGTTGCCCCCCATGGCTCAGCCCAACGTAACCCTTCCGCCTATTCACGGCCTCTATCAGCAGTCGTACGGCCCGCCACCAGGCGGTCCCGTCAACCCGCCGCCGGTTGATCCGAGACTCGCGCCGCAGCAGTACGCGCCATCACCTACCACCGCCAACGGTCACGGTCCTCCCCCACCCGGACCCCCACCCCAGGGCGCGCCGTATCCGCCCCAGCATTACCCTCCGCCACCAGGCCCTCACGGTGCACCTCCTCCTGGCGGACCTCCTCCTCCCGGACCTTATGCCGACTACTACCAGATGCAGCACCGGCCGTCACAGTACCCGGCTCCCCCACCACCTGGATACGGTCCGTACCCAGGATATCCCGGAGGCTCCCCTTACGGCGAATACGTTCAAGGCGGCCATCAGCAGCAGCAGATCGCTCCCAGGCAAAGGACGTCGATCGCCTGTCGTTACTGCAGAAAGCGCAAGGTAAGTTTGTAATGCGAGGGCCGCTGTTCGTTTCGCGCATGCTGACGTAGACTACAGATCCGGTGCAGTGGTTATCAGAACACGACAAATGGAAAGTGTACGAACTGCGACAAGCTGAAGATTGACTGTATCTTTCAGCCTGTCTCATCCGGAGTCTCGCAAGCCTTCATCCCGGTGTCCGCCATCCCTGGTGGTGTACCTCCCGGCACTCAGCTTTTCGGCGCGTATGGTCAGCCTCTCCCGCCTTCGGGTCCTGGTCAGCAGCAGCAGCAGCAACCGCCGCCGCAGAACGGCTACGGCCCTCCTCCTCCCGGTTACCCACAGCACCAGCATCCGCAGCATCATCAACAGCATCAGCAGCAACAACACCCCTTGCCCTCGCCAACCAGCCAGTACGCTCCTCAACCGGAAGCTCAGCAGGGAAGGCGGCGACCGCGGGAGTCTGACGAGGAAGACAGGAATGCTCGGCTGCCACCCCCGCCCGCCCCAGATGCGTACTACCAGCACCAGGACCCGCGACGGAGGTCACCAGTCTCGGCGGACAGCAACACGCCGCCGGCGATGTACCATTACCAGGGCGGCACACGGAGCTTCGAGGCGGACCGGACCCCGACGCCTCGCAGGAACAGCCCGGGCCACTCCCCGACGGCATCGACCATGTCTACCGGCGTTCACTCGCCGACCTCGACTAGCTTTCCCCCTCCCCCGCCAGGTGGTCACGGTCATCCCTCGCAGCACCAAGGCAATCAGCTGGCTCCGAACGGTGCTCCCTCCCAGAACGGCGGTCGCTCACCGACAAACAACGGCCTGCCACCACCCGGAGCTAAGAGCCCGACCACGGGCGGTCCTGAGGGAGGTAATACTACAAGCATCATGAGCTTGGGCAACCTAGTCAGCTCGGGAGGGCCGCCCTCGATGGCTTTCCGCGGAAGCGACATCGACGGCAGCATGCTCGGCAAGCTCAACCGGCGGACTTAGTACCAACCTACCGACATAATACCGCCTCCAGGCTGCTAGTCAGGCAGCCAGTCTTCACCCTCGATTTTCCTTTGGACGGCTCACCAAGTCCGTCTAATCAATTCAGTCCGGCACTTCTTCTCTCTTTATCTTCCAAACCCTCCTCCGTCCCAGCAGCCACCGTGAGCCATTTTGGGCCTTCTTGTCCGGTCGTTTGGTCTGGAATCGACGACATCGGAGTTTTTTTTCTCTTTCTTTTTTCATATCCACTGAGCGACAAAAGTCCGCGAAAACAAAAAGAAAAACCAGTACAAAACTCGACTTTTACAACAGCACAACAGGGGATAAAGACAGGATAACTGCCTCACGGCAGGACGGCGTTTTATTTGGTAATTTCTCGGTCGGAGCGTTTGTAATATGCGGTTGGCTTTGGAGGCGCAATAAGTTGGCTTCGGTCTCGTTTTCAAGTTTTCTCTTGGGGTTCTTTGAGGGGGGATCTGAGCAGATGACAGCCAGGAGGAGAGTAGTACTACAGGATCGATCTGCTTTGGACGCAAGATGTGGAAAAGCCCAATAAGCCAAAAGCCACCACCCTTCGTTTTTCATACCTAGAACCAGAATCACAGGCAGCCAAGTTGCTAGGTTCTAGTTGACTGCAAAAATGTATATTGTCGTCCTCACACAAATTAACCCTTCTGGTGAACTTTTCAATCTCGCATGGTCCCTCCCGTCTAAAGCTTTCCGTTTCGTCTGTCGCCGAGTTCCCGTCTTGCCGTCCGTCCCATCCGTGCTTGCAGCAGCATGTCCCGCCCGCTTGTAGCCTTGTAGATCATCTCCCCGGCCCGGGCCAGACCAGACGTACGGGGCAGCCGTCTGCTGTTGTCAGCTTTGAACTCCTTGCCTCCAGCAATGGGATGGGGCACCGGGCCGAAGTGAGAGAGGCGGGATATCTTGCTTGCGGAAAGGACGGATTTACGCCAAGAAGTGACGGGGTTCCGGCTGACGGGAGTCTGTATTCCTGATGGGGGTGCTAAAAGTGTAAAGTTTTGAGCATGATGGGATGATGAAGCAGCAGTGCGGAGAATAGAGTTTGCACTGTCACCGGGTACGTGTACTGTGTAAGATCGAGAACAAAGAAAGAGCTGTTACGCGCTGAGGCATGAGGGAGGTTGTTGGCATCCTTTGTAGTGGTTGAGTCAGCAAGCAAGCACCAACCTGGGGGCTGTGAGGGATCAGTAATACCTCTGCTCACCTGTCACGGAACAAGTCGGAGATTTTTCTCATGGTGGTGATTGGGATCAGTCAATCTGGGGGGGTTGTTGAATGGGTCCGAAGACATCTGAGAATAAGGTATGATCGAGGAAGTCGCTCAATTCAGTGTTTCGCGGGTGGGACGCCACCAGAGAAAGTAAGCTATGATTCTTAACTTTGCTTGCCGGGTAAGGTGTCTGGACCTTCTCCGTTCCGCGCCGTATGCCATCATGAACTTTGCCTCACTGCTCGCGGCGGAGCAGGTAAGCTGCGCAAGGCGGGAGACGGGTTCTTTACCGCAAACTCTCTTTGAGAGACTAAAAGTAGTAGGTGAGATACTACCCCATCCCATGCAAAATGATAGGGGGACTGAACTCTTCTCAACGGATTCCTCATGGCTGGCCTCCTCCGTACTGTTCACTGATGAAACCGCCTGTGAAGCCGTCCCATCCATTGCATTCCGAGCGATGACAAGGGACAATCCGACGTGACGGAGCCCCCCCTGGGATCACCATAATGAACTCGGGGGCAACACGAGTGCAACCCAGACAGCAGAGATCCAACCTGTTCAGAGTAGCGGCAGAGCTAGGACGGTACACTAGTCTAGTAACTCACTTCAGCTCGATGTGCATATCAAATGCTTGGCCTTGGAAACACGAGTCTCCTAATTGCTACCCCTGTGTGCGGGGATTTAGTAGAGCATCAGGAGGATTGCGGTTTCTGCTTCTGATCGACTTCGAACTCGGTGAGTGAGAGAGACAGTGAGACAACAGCATGTTTCCACACCGACCGACGTAGGTAGTAAACCCAACTCCCAGAGCGGCCACTGAAACTCGTTCACACCCATATCAGCCATATCACTCTTACTCCTTTGGACATACATAGGTACTCTCAAGAAAATCTCATGATCGCAACAACTCTCATCTGCCCGCGAAACCCCGGACGTCATGGAAGCCCCACCAATGAGGGGACCGGGGACGGGTGGATCCACCATTCAAGCCGAGCTGCAGCAACCCGATCCCGAACGGCTGCAAATCATGCAATATGGTCCGTGTCCGACATGAAAAAAGGGAGCGGAACGAGCCGAGGAAAAAAAGAAAAATGCCAAGCCGGACGGAAACCCCATGCATGTTCCGTCTCGCTGGTGATTCACCTTACTTTCTGGAAGCCCCCGGACACGAGAGACGCCATGAGAAAACTTTGACTTGTTCGGGAGGTGACATCATCGGAGACAATTACCGTCGCACAGCTGTGGTGATGATGTATATCGGAGTTTGATGGCTGATGACAGCTGAGCTGGGATGGAAGAGGTGGAAGGCTTATGATGGAAACATGAGAGATGCTATGTTCACCGCCTGCTGGTCAGGTCGTGTGAACAGATGCACTGCTGAAGTGACGAGAGTGAAGGCCACGAAATTGAATGTGTCGGCTCTTTACTTGTCATCTCGTTCTGTGATACCTATCTAGCTGACACACAGGTCGGGAGGTCGTATGAATTGCGCAAGCGCTTCAAGATCAGGTGCAGTCTGACTATATAGGGTAGCCTAGATCTTCGTTTATAGCCGACCATCACAGTTGAAGCCGCTTGATCGGGCGAAAACACACCCGTCGCAAATCGCGAGGTACAAGACAAGACGCTGTCATGACGTCGGGTAGTCGCCCGATCTTCCCCCTTCGCCACGTGCTGTCTCGAGTACGAGTCATCACTCCATCTATCATGAGTCAGAAGTCGTGCAACAGACCACAAAGTTTGAATCAATATTCATCACGAACGTCCAGTCTAGACATACATCGGACCCTTGTCCCGGCTGCCGCAAACGCCCGCCATCCGTACCCGTCTCAAACTCCAGTCTATCAAACCAGGCCAGTATAGCCGTAACACCACCCACCACAAAATAAAGGAAAAGGGTCACTCAGTAATTCCGCCCAACATCAACATCCATCATCATCTCCTCCCCCGCCTCCCCTCCCTGCCCGCCATCCCACCCGCCCAAGAACAGGCCGCCCCCGAACTCCTCGCCCGTCCTGTACTCCTCCTCCCCGCCCACCCTGGTCAACACGAAGCACCGCTCCGCGAACACCCCGCGCCGGTTGAGCGCCTTCCACGCCTGGCTGAGGCGGCGGACCATGACGCGCTGCCAGCCGCCGACGTTGATCGTGATGCTCTTCCAACTTCTGGGCATTTGGGGAGTTTGTTGACGGCGCGCTTGGGCGAGGAAGTAGAAGATGCGGTAGGCGAGTTGTTTGTCTTTGTCGTTGTCGGGATGGGAGGAGGGGGATGGGGAGGAGTGCGGGTCGACGAGGGTGTGCATGTGTAAGGTGAGGGTTGTGAGTTTGGGGAATAGGGAGAGGGAGCGGAGGAAGGCGTTGGTGCTGACGAGGTGGGTGTCCATGTCCAGCTCTAGGGTGTGCAGGTGGGTTAGGGATGTGGCTAGAGTGGAAAGATCGGCGGGCGAGAGGGTCGGCACGCGGAGGGACTCGTCGCTGAAACCCGTGTGGTCGCGGAGGCGGAGGGTGTGTATGGACGAAGCGTGCGCGAGGATGGCGTCGATGGGGAAGAGGGAGGTGTGTACCCGTAAGTCGAGGGTCGTGAGTGCGTTGATGTGGGATTTGACGAGGGTGTGGAGGAGTTCATTGGCTTCCTCGCGGCGGTAGTGGTTGTGCAGACTGAAGTCCTCGACGCGCAGGGTCTCGAGACCGGCGAAGTCCGGGAAGGAGACGGAATTGAGGAAGGAGAAGGTCGGCATGGAGATGAGCTCGAGTGACTCGAGGCGGGAGAAGTCCCAGTGCGCTGCGACCTCATGGGCGTCGTGGTTCCAGTCGTATGACTCTAGGCGGAGTTCTTTGAATGCCGGGAGACGCTCGTTACCCGAGAAGACGAAGTGCGTGCCTTGCCCGCGGTCTTGGTAGTGCAGCGTCTCAAGGTTGTGTGCTAGCGTAAGAAGCTCCTTGAGGGCCTCGAGCTGGGTGGTTAAGGGAGGTGTCGGGACGCCGAGTTTTAGGCTAACGAGCATGGACGGTGGGATGGATTGGAGGTACAGCTTCTGGAGGTCGCCGCCGCAGATATCGATGGGGAGGCCCTCTATGTGCAGCTTTAGGCGATTTTGCTTCACTATCTCCATGTCCAGCACATGGCAAGGCCGCCAGGACCATTTCTCCCATTGGTTGATCTTGACGTAGCGCCATCTGAGGGATGTTAGAGCTGAACAAGGCAAGGGGTGGAAGGCACTTACGTGATCTCTTGTAGGTTCTGCGTCCTCTCCAAGATTCTCCTTGCCCAGTAGGGGTCGAGGTCGCTTGGCACTGTCAAGTGGGTGGTGTACCGGAAGATGTTGTTGAATGCTTGGTGGTGTCGTATCTCGCCGTCCTTGCACATGACGTTCTTGTTCAATACCACCTTGCGGTAGACCAACGGGGTCGCAATGTCGTTGAACCTCCTGCAGACCAGACGGGCCTTGGTTGCTGTCTGTCTGTCTACTTCGATCAGCTGCTCTCGTTGTCAGTGTGGTGTCCTTCTGCTGAAGTTGAGGTACAGACGCACCTGCTCAAACATAAGCATGAGAAGCTCGGTGCTAAGATCGGCCAGAGACGGCCAGGATCTCTCGGCAGCTGCCGCAGAGAAGGATGGCCCATCCGTCAGACACTCATAGCAGCCATCAGGGCACGGGGTTGTCCGGCCTGTTGTTGTTGTTGTTGTTGTTGTTGTCGACATCTCTTGAAATTGCTGTTTTGACACTGGCAGTGACCTGCTGTAAAACATGTTGACCGACCTAGGCCACTGTGGTAGAGGTATAATAGCAACAGGGCCTCGCATCTGCTGCGCCGGCGGCCAGAAAGAGTCCTGGAACTGCATACTGTAATATAACGGTTGCCGCAGCCGTGGTTCTAGAACTTAACTGGCTACTCGTAACGACTACTCGTAAAACAGCGTAAGAGAAGGCAACGCCCCTGGAGATTTGAGTATAGTTGACTCGTTAATACCGCCGTTTTCGGTCTCGTCTGTCAGACAAGAGGCTGGGGCAAGAGATGATATAATCATTGAAACAAGGCAAGATGATCCGAGTGAACAAATAGCTGACACCGGTTCGAATAAGCCCAAGCCCACACCAGGATTCTGGACTCACGCGGGTACGGGACAGGCCGAGTACCTCTATGGCTTTTTGAGGGCTTGAAGGAAGAGACGTGCATATGCGGCTGTCTTGTCTATCCATGGATAACAGTATGTGATGGGAGATTAAGCGTTCAAGCAAGCCCTGCGTCATGCAGGCTCCCCACGCCAATCCATCACTGGCATGGAAATGGCCCTCACCTTCGCAAGAAGAACCCTAATGAGACGTCCACACGGGACAGAGTCGAGCAGCACACCGACTTCGGCAGTCACGGTAATACCCAGGCAGAAGGGTCCAGCCCTTGCGGGGAGGGAGACGCTGGGATGGTGTGTTTCGAAACATTCCCTTGGTAGTACAAGATATGAATAGGAAAAAGACGGTAGAGAAAAGGATGCATGACATGTTGTGGATGTGGTGTGGACAAGGACTGAGACGTCGACCATTCACATCTCTTGGCGTCTTCGCAAGCTTCGCCCAAAGCGGTAATACTTGCTTTGCTAAGCACATCCTTTTGCGCATCTTGATGATCTGGGCCAAAAGGATATCCGGGCCACAAGACACTCGAGCGGCCGACTTCGCCGATCAAGCGGTGTGGGAAATGCCATGAGATGAAGAGACTTCGCCTCTACAATGAAGCTGTTGGTGGTACTGGGAGTTGGATGTCAGGAGAAGAAGCCGGACACCGTCCAATGGAAAGACATGTCAAATACTGCGGATACCTCGCTTTAAGGTTCTGACTAATGTGGTAAGGCGTCTCAGGCGTGAGTGCTCAGCGTTCATTAGTTGTTCCTGTCATCAGTAAAATACACCGAGCAATGAGAGCCAAAGTCCGACTCCTACCCGAATCTGACGGTGTTCACTGTCCAAGTTAAGGGCCCCCTATTGGGTAGCTCGTATGGATATTTACGCTTAGCCAGACTTACACACCGCAGCGAGATCGAGGTGAGAGAGACAGTCGGTCACGGCAATCCGCGGAGACCGACATCCTCGAAGGTGGTAGATGTATACGAAACTGAGGAGGACCGAAATGAGCCGTTTACAGAGGTGCATCATCGACACCAGTTGCACTAAGGTACCTCTGGTAGGGAACGGTAAACGAAACACTTGAACGTTTGATCCCCTCCTTGACGGGAAACTACACTACAAAGTTCGGACGAGCAATCATGGTTGTGGTGTTTGTCACTCCCAAGACTTCCTAGCGTACCGGACATTCGGGGATCGTTGTGGCAAGCATTCCATCTCAACTTGAGCCAGTCAGTTGAACCCTAAATACTTTGAAGGAAGAGTCACGCGAACAGAGTGCACGGGGGGAGATGTGGGCAAAGGCGAACCGCCAAATACATAATGCTATGAACAGCAATGGGCGTCATCTAGCGAGAAGCATGTCTAAACCAGTTGCTGACCTAAACTGACCATTTTTACGACCGATGCCCAATGCCCAATCCATGCTCCCTCTTCCCCTTTCCTCTACCCCAAAGCTGCATACATAATTATAATTCATCACCAAACTTACTCCGTGATTCCCTCAGCACTCGGCAGGGGAATGGCCTTATACAACAAAATCAACGCGGAATGCGACTCCCCGCCGCCGGCAAGGGTATCGATCTTGTCCGGCGTCACCTCGCTGACCTTGTCGTCGTTGAACCACCACCAGTTCCCGTCCTCTTCGCCCTTCTTGCCCGTCTTGGGGTCCACGGGCGCCGTCTTCTTGACGTAGGCCGTGTAGTGGCCGCTGTCGGCGCTCGCGCCCTGGTGCGTGACGACGCCGCGCAGCTCGTACAGCCCGCTCTGGTTCGCGCCGTCGTCCTTGAGCAGGTCCGGATCGATGAGGGCGTGCAACTCCTTCTTGGCGGCGAGGAGGGAGGCCTCCTTCTCGGCCTCGAACTCGGCGTCGGTCTTGTAGGTCTCGCCGGCGTCGCCCATCTGGACGTCACCATCAGAGGTGGCTGGTTTCTTGCCGTCCTTCTTCTCCTGCTCTTGCTTGCGGCGCTTGTCGGCGTCGGACGCGCCGAAGGAGCCCGCGATGTCGGCGTCCTGCACCGTGTGGTTCCTCTTGCGCTTCTTGCGGGCGCGCTCGATGTCCTCCTCGTCCTTGCGGATTTCGCGCACCTTGTCGCGCACGGGGATGAGGGCCTTCTTGAGCTCGGGGGTGCAGAACTCGACCGCGTCTAGCTCCTGGGGGAAAGTGACCTTGCGCATGATCTTGGCCTTCTTTTGGACGTCGCGGCGCCAGAAGAAGCGCACGAAGTGGACTGTCAGGTACTTAGGGAGGTGGGAGATAAGTGACTTTTTCGTGTAGACTGCGTCGCGATCTAAAAGTGCGGAGCGCTTCTCGATCTTCTCGGTGAGGGCGTTCATGATGCCGTCGCGCAGGTGGTTGGTGGAGGAGTCGATGTGGCAGTTGAGCTTGAGGAAGGGTTCCTTAGCGGTCGTTGCCTCCTCACCGAGCTCCTTGGCTTGAGGCTCGTCGCACTCGAGGGTGCTGGAGAACTCGCCGGCCATGTATTTGTCGATGAAGGCCACGTCTTTGCTGTTGTCGCCTCCTTCCTTGATGGTAACCTTCTGCCTCAATTGAGCAATGATCTGGGACCATGCCTCTTCAGCATCCTGCTGTGCGTATCCGGCTCCGGACTTGGACCGCTCTGCGAACTGCGGAAAGGCAACGCGCAGGGCGTTGAGGAAAGAAAGCGGTGAGTATCCTGATTGTGTCTCGCCCATGGACCGGTAGAGATTCCTGAGCTGGTTGGTGAGATCCACACCGGAGCTGGGCATTAGACCAAGCGAGCCGGTGGTGGTGGCAGGTGCCTTGTAGTTGACGAGGTTCTCCTGCAGCTCGGGGATCGACTTGATGACTTGTAATGTCGAGTTAAGGTAACAGGTGTTGCCCAGGTTCACGAGACCGGCCGGGGTGGCGCCGACCTGTTGTGCGGCCTCTGCTTCGGTCATGTCCTCCACAAACTTGATCTTCTCGGTGGGTCGTTGGAAGGTTCCGTCTTCGCTCGCGGTGCCGAGCATCATGAGCTGCTGGCCGTTTTTGAGGCCGAGTTCGCTGATGACGGCATCGTCCTTCAGTTGGCCGCCCTTGATGAGCACCTTTTGCCGCTCGGGTTCGACGCCCGTGAGACTGAAGAGTTGAAGCTTGAAATCTTCGCCGGTGGAGGAGGGCTCGAGTTCGACATCGTATTTCTTGCCCTTGTGCTTGACGCCCACTTGAAGTTTGTTAGCAGAAGTTCTGGCAATGGGTGGTTGCTATGGAGTCATTACCTGTTATCGACCCCATTTTGCTGGTTGTGATGAGGATCGAGCAAATGTGATGGACAAGGTGTACAAACGGAGAGCGGACCTGGAAGATTAAGCCCTGTTCTGCTACTTTCAGCGCGACTGAGAGACGTGAAGTGGTGATGTCGGGATATTTATGGCAAGGCGAATGTTTTGATAGAAGGCGAAAGAAGGCACCGAGGGGCAACGAATCCCGAGCTGGAGCTTGATGCTCTTTGGTAATAAAGCGGGACACCGCCAAGCTTCAACATCCAATGGGAAACCGCGGAGCTCCTTGCAGGTACGTACCTTCTCCGCCATTTCGAAACACTGTGCCCCACCGTTCAGCCTCGTCATCCCGCACTTGTGCCCAGCTGCTCTGTGGCTCGCAGCCTCAACGACAACACTCATCCCCACCACGAACGACATCACTGCCTCAGTTGCTGCATTTGAGCACCACAACAGCTACCCTTAGCTCTTACACAGGCCATTCTGGGGAGCTGAGCACCATGGTGAGTATTCATCAAACAATGACCCTCCAAATTTTAGCTAACAAGCTGTCCTTCCAGTCCCAATCCCTCCGGCCGTACCTCCAGGCCGTCAGGAGTAGTCTCACAGCCTCCCTCTGCCTCTCCAACTTCGCATCCCAGACCGCCGAGCGCCACAATGTGCCCGAGATTGAAGCACAGACATCGCCCGAGGTCCTCCTCACGCCATTGACTATCGCACGAAACGAGAACGAGCGTGTGCTCATCGAGCCATCGATCAACAGCGTTCGCATAAGCATCAAGATCAAGCAGGCAGACGAGATTGAGAACATACTCGTCCACAAGTTCACTCGCTTCCTGACACAAAGAGCCGAGTCATTCTTTATCCTGCGGAGGAAGCCTATCAAGGTGAGCAATGACGGTGATACTGGAGACAGACTAGATGGAGGAGCCCCTGAGACTAATGGTTGCTATAGGGATATGACATCAGCTTCCTGATCACCAACTTCCACACGGAGGAGATGTTGAAGCACAAGCTGGTGGACTTTATCATTCAGTTCATGGAGGAGGTGGACAAGGAGATATCAGAGATGAAGCTATTCGTACGTTCTGGTCGTCCCTGCACTTGGTGGTTTGATCTGATATCCTAACACGCGGCAGCTCAACGCAAGGGCACGATTCGTGGCCGAGTCTTTCCTGACACCTGTAAGCTTTTTATCAGGTCCACCTCCATTCATCTCAAGTGTGACATGCAGGCTAATTCCGTTCGCTGCAGTTCGATTAAGTTTAATCAATGCAGCTCTGATTGATGGGATGGGAGGAGATCAGATGCATTCTAGTTTGGCGTTGGAGGATGAATTCATGATATCAGCTATCGCTGCAGATGACAAGCTGGTCTTTACCTTTATATCTTGTGTCTTTCTTCCCCTTGCCGTCGTGAAGCCACGACAGCCCCGGTGACTTGACATTCCATGCCTCCTATGTCCGCTCGAGCAATACCGGGAGTCTTCCGTCCCTTTCAAGCGAGCTCTTGTCAGTGATTGTTCTCTGAGTTGATGATCTCAGCCTTCATCGTTTATTGGTTGATGACGAATGCGCGGGACATTCACTGGGTTTGATAGTGAAGCGAACGGAGAGGTTGTGGGCTCGCCAGCTCAGTCGTCAATCGAGTCCAGGATTCATGTCTGTATCAGCATTCACCACAATCGATAAGCCGAGTGCGACAAGCAGGTGAATCAAAGGCCCAGGCAACATTGGATGGTTTAAATCAAACCCCAATACGCCTTGTCGAACCTAACCTCTTCCTCCGACTGACAACACAAGACGGAACACAACATCGATCTTGGACCGTCCTCCTGTCAATATACACCACAATACCACTGACACCCTCTTCCCCGACTTTTGTACTCTGCCATTATTTGGCCTGATCATCCCTCGAGCAAAGTACAATAACACAGCCCTGTCCAAATTATTATTGTCGTCATCTCCGTCCTTGGGCTTCATCCAGGAGCCGCTCTTCTGTTCGACCACCCCCGGGAGTACATCACTCCTCGCAAAGGTACGACTGATCCAAACTCCCCAAAGCATCCGCCAGTGTCCGGACCAGCTTCCCCCATCCTTCCTTCCTCGTTTTTGCAGTCCCCAAAGCGCCAAAACAATTCCTTAGCGCACACTGTCGCCCACTCGCTGCCTCACTTTCACTTCTATTCTCGCAGCCTTACTTCTCCCACTCCTCACCTTCTTCGCTTCTCGTTCTGACTCTCTCCTCCTAGAACCGTCAAGTCTTGTTTTGACAATCAAATTCAAACAGGTAAGTTCAAGGGCACCCACCACATCCCAATCCTTCTCTCCACTTCCTCTTGATCATCACATCCTCATCTCCCTGTCCTCTCACCTCACCTCCACACATAAACCTTAGCAGCTCCATTACCTACCTCCTCTGCCCTCTTCTGCCCTGCTACCTTACTCCCCAGGCTCCTTCCTCCGTTCTTTCCTTTTGAAACTCAACCTATCCATTACCCTTCTACCTCTTCCTCCCAAACTACCAACTTCCCTAAACCAAACTCTCTTCCTCAATCTCCCAGAGCCTTCAACAGGCTTCAAACACTCATTAATTTTCTGATTTTGCAGACCTGACGAACTCAGATATCAGTTTTATTACCTAGAATCAATCTGCCAACACGGTACACATCGATATGTAAGTCGAGTCTTTGAACAAAACCTACCCTTCCTCGTGATACCTTTCCCCGACGAGCCACCGCAAGCGCTCAGACCGAGCCGTATCTCGCTTCTCGGCCTCTACACCTCTTTCCAACCCTTCCGCTTCCTCCGCGACCGCCCATCAGTTTCCCATCTTCTTCCGGCTCCACGATCACTCCTCCGGAACAGTGTTTGAAAACCACTGCGAGTTCGATGATCTCTGGTCGCGGCGCGTCAATGCGGAATACGGTTTCGATTGCCGTCTATCGAACGAACATCAGCTAATGTATGGTCAAGCTACGATACCCAACAGGCTGAACACAATCGCAAAGATGGCTGGCGATCTCAGCACAGCTACTCCCGCCAAGCACGGCTTCAAGGACGCCGGCATGAACGCGGCCGCCCTCAACACCACTACTCGCAACTCTAGCAATGCGGACAATCAGTTCAATTCGAACGCCGCTCACCTCATGTCGTACCTGACTCCCCACAAGAGGGCCAGCGCCTATGTTGAGGACACGGACGATTCTGATGACGACTACGGTAACGGTGGAGGCGGCGGCGCGAAGCTGACTCCCCAGCCTCGCGGAGTCAAGTCCGACAAGCCCGTCCGTTACCAGGACTATGCTCCTCGCACCGAGCAGGGTGGTGGTGCCAGCCTTTCCGGCGCCCACATCCAGTCTCAAGGTTCATCCCTCTTCAGCCCTCCCGCTCCTCAGGTCAAGCGCTGGGGCAAGTCGGTTGCATTCGCCAAGACCGTTTTGAAGGACGAGACTGAGACTGAGACCGAAGACGGAGGCGATTCCGCCGATGATGGCCATACTTCCGATGACGAAGCCGAGACTGTCACGACCACAACCAAGACTACGACTACGAAGAACACGGATGAGACGACTCTGGGATCGTCGCCCAACTCGGTGACATCCGGTGCCTACAGCGCCACCACGCCCAAGGCCCACGGATTTGTCGGCTATGATGAATCCCAGCTGACCAAGTCTGTCCCTCACCACTTCGCTCCTCGTCACGAGGCTCAGGGGATCACAGAGCTGCCCCCACCTTCCTTCGACCTTCCTTCGACCGTCTTGAACCTGGTTGACCAGGCTGCTGCCAGGGCCACCCAGTCTACGCCCGTCAAGTCGTTCGCAACCGGCCTCTCTCCCGTCAAGGTCGGCTCTCAGCCATATATCCCCCCGCATGGCACTATGTACAAGCCTACCATTGGCGGTTCGCCCTTCAAGGGTTCTTCCGCCCTTGTCCCTCGCGACAACGGCAACATCGACGTCTTCCGCAGCAACAACCTGGCCTCGCCCGGATCGGTTACGTCCAGCAACATGCAGCGCGACTCATTCGGCTCGACCGCTAATGTCTCGCTCGGCCAGCTGCAGCGCCGCTGTGGTCTGCTCGGCGATACCGACCTGCAGGAGCTCATCCATGAGACTCGCATGGCCTTCGAGAAGATCAATCTGCCGAAGCTGAACACCCAGCCCAAGACCTTCGACATGACCCAGGCCGCCTCGGACACGCTCAACTTCCTGACCAACGGCTTCAGCACCCGCCCTCCCATCGACCTGGCTACGTCCAGCGCCCACGAGCCGTTCATCCAGAGCGCCGTGATGTCGAAGGGAAGCAACTGCCCCGTGGTCAAGATCGACGATCTCCCTTACGAGGCCAAGGTGTCCGACATCATCGCCTTCGTCGGCGGCAACGCCAAGATCCTGAACGATGCCGACGAGCCCGTCCACATCATGATGGAGCGCATCACCACCAAGACGGGCGCGGCCTACGTCGAGTTCTACGAGTACGAGTCCGCCGTCAAGGTGGTCGACAAGCACCGTCTGGCCAAGGCCCACGGTAAGCCGGTGCGCATCAACACCCGCATTGTCACCGTCACCATTGACCAGCCAGGACGCTCTGCTGAAGGACCTCTTCCCCTATGCTCGCGAGGTCGACTGGATCAACGGCCAGCCTGTTTTCAAGGTTGCCCCGGAGGTGTTCAAGGGTTTCGTCACTGAGGAGGAGCTCATCTCCCTGGTCAAGAACGTGGAGTTCCCCCACCGCGTAAGCCTTTTTTCCCTCTCCCTCTCCCTCCCCCTCCCTCTATCCACCCCTTCCTTACTCACTAACACCCCCCACCGCAGGTCCCCTACACCAAAGCCTGCCCCCAGCGCAGCGTCGAAACCCTCATCAGCATCCTCAAGAAGCTACCCTGGCACATGACGCACTACATCACGATCCGCCACCGCCACCGCATCTACAAGGCGTCGGTGGACATGATCGCCGTCCTCCAGGGCGCCATCTACAACAACTCGGACCACCACCACCGTCGCGGCGCCTTCGGTGGTCACGGTGGGGACATGCGCATCGCCGAGGTACTGAACGAGAAGCTGCTCAAGCGTGTCGTTCGCGCCGCCATGTCCTGCCCGGGTTTCACCCCCCTGATGAAGGACAACATCGCCTTCGTCAGCTCGCTCGATGCGCAGCAGGTCGCCAACTACGATCTTCCGGTTCATGCTAACCGCTGGCGCCATGTGTACACGCTGATGCCGAACCCGAGTGTTCCGGCTGATGTCATCGACGTGAGTACCTCTCCCCCGCTTTCTCACTCCCCACCCCTATCACCCCCATCCCCTCCCGCCCGCACACAGTACTAACCATCAATAGTACTACATAGCCCTCATCCGCGAGGAAACAACCCGCATGGTCGACGCCCTCCCGCCCATGCTGCGCAGGCAGGTGCGCGCCAAGGCCAGCGACACGGACCCCTTCTTCGGCTTCTTCTGGGCCGTCGCCGGGTTCCCCAGCGGCGACGAGTTCGACAGCATGTCGCTGCACAAGTGTTCCGCCCTAGAGCTCAACGCCATCGACACCGTGCTCGGCCGGGCTCTGCCGGGCGGTGGTCAGGGGATGTTGACGCAGTAAAGCTTTGTTTTGCTGACGGACGGCAAGCGAGTAAGCAAGCAAGCATCTGGTGGATGGACGGGAGAGTTTGGAACGGAACTGGTTAGTGGACTTTGGGGGGTTGTGGTGGTTTGGGCGAGATTGTGAATTTTCATACAACGGATCACGTTTGGGTCATTTCGCAGCGTTTGCATGGAGCGAAGCGAGCATGGAACCTGGATCCAGGATGGTATCCTCTGGATGAGCGAGAAAAGAAACGGATGGGAAAATGGAAAATCAACAAAAATAGGCATTGGCATGATCACGACACGGGAAAAGCGACCACGCAATGTGGTAAGCAAGCGGCCGTTTTTTTTAGCTTTTCATTTTCACGAACGTCGGGGGAGGGAAGAAGGACAACACTACTGTCTCGTTCCCCTTTGGCTACACAACAACAGCGTACGACATAGTCTGGACGCCGTCATGGATGTAGCCGAGACCAGAAGAAGCGGATTGCTCACCATGTAGTAGGGCAGCTGTGAGGCACCTTTATGAGGGGGTTCCTAGATGAAACTACTAAAGTGGTGGTGAAATGACGCTGTCTAATATCTTTTCTTTGCCTTTGGTGATATGGTGATGTGGTGAATTCATGACCTTGGGTTTCCCATGCCGTTGTTGAGTGGTTACGGATGCTTGTTGATATCGAGACTCGTGAAGATGAGGATAGGCACGAAGAGAATCAACAAGTTACTTCTTTATATCCATGGACTTGGACGGGTATGCGACTATGCCCCCTTGCTATGAACTTGGGCGGGTAGGTATGGTATCAGGCATCTCCAGACTCAAACAACGCTCAGAATGAAGCACGCTTGCTATGAAAATGGTGTTGAATGGGTGGTTGACATGTGCTCCTATTGTTATTCAACTCGATGTGTCAGCCTTGGCCTTGGCCTTCCCCTTGTCTTGACCCCATGGCCTTGTGTTGCGGCGACTACTGCTGCTATTGCTGTTCAACCCGATGTCGTGGTTCAAGACAAGGAAGCCCAAGGCGAAGGAGTAGCAGCAGCCGCAGCACAAGGCCATGGTTCAAAGACAAGGGGAAGGGCAAGGCCAAGGCTGACGACATCGATCGAACATCAACAGAAGCATGCCAACCACCCATCTCAACAAAGGGTATATCTGCGAGATAAACGAAAAGGATGTGAGAAGAAGCGTTCCAAAAGAACAAAACAAAAATCCACACATTAGTAAATCCGACGGCCTTCCCCAACATGTGCTCTTCATCCGATGGATAACTGACCAACATGTGCTGCCAAAGTATAAATGAGAAAATAAATCGGCCTCCAACAACATCTCATGCAGAAATCCCCAACGTAACGCCGGATCACATCCGAATGCTTATATACTCTCTTCACTTCTCCTCTCTTCTTCTTCTAACACTTTCTCCCCCTCTTCATTCTTTCTCTTCTTCTCCCGGGTGCTCAGGGATGGTTTTACTCCTCATCAACCCACCCCTCCCCATAAGGATTCCACTCCTGGCCCGGGTAACTCGTGGCGCTCATCTGCGGCCTCTCCTCCTCGGCCTTCTTCTTGGCCGCCAGCTCGGCGAGCGCCTGGCTGTTCATGTCCGGCTCGGTGGGAAAGACGGGGATCTTCTCCTCCATGTCGCGCATGATGGCCTTCCGCTTGGCCTCCTCGAAGATGTCGACCGGGTTGTTTGACGGGACAGCTGGGGGTGTGGTGCGGGAGGCGGCGGGAGGCGGGGAGGTGGAGGCGAAGGTTGTGCCGTTTGTGACGGTGGTTGTTGTGGCTGCATCGTCTGTGGGAGCGGGGGCGGAAGTGGTGGTGGATTCAACGGTGTGCTGCTCGACGGGTTGGTGGACGGGCGCTGGTTGAGCGATGGGTGGCGGCGAGGGGGACGGGGAGGTGTGTGTATTGATCGCGAGATGTTGAGGTGGCTGCTTCGGTCTCTCAAGTTGCTGATCACGGTGCTCCAGTACCTCGTGGCCCGTCCCGCTGGCTTTCGGTTCGGCCGGCTCCTCGGCAGGAGGGGACATCGTCTGCTCCTGGAGCCGGTGCTGAACAGGGCTCGTCTCCGTCCGCGGCGTGGCGTCGTAGATGTTATCCTGCTCCTCCACATGACCGTTCTCGTTCGCCTGCTGGACGTTGATGTGCATCTGCGGCTGCTGCGGCGGCGGCGAGAGTGCAGCAGGAGGCTCGGGGCTGATGTTCCGCTCGGACGTGACTTGCGGGCTGGGCGATCTGGCCTGGAGAAAGCCCGAGTCGACGGCGAACTGGGCACCTGCGGTGGTGGTGGGAGCTTGACGCTGGGTGGAGTTGTTGTCCGGCTGGAGAGACGAGACATGGCTGACGGCGCTGACTTGTCGTTGTGGGACAGCCGCCGTTTGTAACAGCATCGAGTTTGGTCTCAGCGGTGACGGGACGAGATCCGAGTTGGGTAGCGGGGAGGGCAAGGGAGGCGTCCCAGCGCGCTCGGCATTGGGGTTGACCGGTGAGAATACCGTGTCCGGCAGGGGGTACGACTGAGGAGAACCGGGATGCTGGACTTGTGGCGGAGGCGAGGTAGCGTCGCCTGGGTTACTCATGGCTGTCTGGAAACGCTCTGGCTCTGGTCGGGACGGGGTATCATTCGCTGGCGCGGAGTGCGTCTGGGCTTGAGCATTCGGCACGGGCGAGATTGCACTCGCTAGCGGAGTCGCTTGGGGTGTCTCGCCCTGAGGTGTCGGCACGAGTCCCCTTGCCGCTTGCTGATCTGGGTTCTGCACGTGCAGAGAATGCCCCGGATCAGTGGGATGCGGATGCATGCCACCGGCTGGGAATCCAGGCGTGGCGGCGTTCGGAGACACAACAGCAACTCTTGTGATCGGCTGCTGCGTCTGTAAGTGCGGAGGCTGACCACCTTGTCCGTGTTGCTGCTGTTGCTGCCATGAGGGATGTCTCTGTGCCATGCCGGGTTGGATCCAGGGCTGAGCTTGCGGCTGCGAGCCAGGCGTTCCAGACTGCACGGGAAGGAATTGGCCGTGAGGACCCATGTAATACGCCACCGGTGCCGGCTCAATACGTCCTTCGCTGTGTACTTTTCCATAGCCTGTAGGGATGGGCACTTGGCCGTACTGCGGCTCGCTGGGTTGCTGAGGTCCCGCTGCCGGGCGCTGGTTCAAAGGCTTCGGCATCTGCCCGAATTGGGTGAACTGAGTGCGCGCGCCTTGCGGACCTGGTGGCGGACCTTGTCCCGGTGCACCTTGTTGTAGACGAGGAGCACCATGCTGCTGTACCACTGGTGGAATCTGTTGCTGAGGCGAAGGCCCAGACGGAGATCCCTGCACTGGCGACAAGGCTTGTTGAGGCCCAGGACTGGGAGTCTTGCTACCGGTAGCCGGCGCGACTTGAGGACTCGTTCCATTGGGAGGCGACTGCCGCTGGTGCTGGTAATTCAGATGTGGACCAGGACTGGGGGTCGGACTAGGCCTTGGCTGCGGCTGCGCTTCGGAAGGAGAAACCTGCGACTGGAGTTGCTGCAGCCTTTCGATCTGAGACTCCTGCGGCATCACGGGACGGCCGGGAGGACTTGTGAACTGCGGGCCGCCCTGCAGAGGTGGCGGTTGCTGCTGGCGTTGGTCAAGTTGCTTCGACCGGAGGAAGCCGAAGCGAGACTTGCCGCCCTTCTCCTTGTCGGCCTTGTCGTGGCTCGAGCCGGAAGAAGTTACTTCTTTCGTGACCTCCTTCGCCTTGTTGATAAACTTGGAGATTGTTCCCTTGGGTTCCTTATCTACGCCATGGCTCGGCGGATGAGCCTGGAAGAACGGCCCGGCCTGTCCTTGATGAGGAACCGGACCGGATGTCCCGACAGCCCAAGGTCGTTGGGGGGGCTTGTAAGGCTGACCTTGCTGGCCGGACGCCGGTGTTCCAGGAGGACCCTGCTGTTGTTGTCCGATGGGCCGCATACCTTGCCGGTTCTGTGGTGTTTGGCCCGGTGGTCCGCCCTGTGCTTGGCCGGGCTGAGGACCAGGTTGGGGAGCTTGCGGATTAGGTCCCTGCTGGCCGGCTGGAGGATGTCCAGGAAGAGGCACCCTCTGGAAGGGCTGTTGCTGCTGGTTTACCAGCTGCGGTGGCTGTGCCAGAGGGCTGTTTGTCTGCTGAAGCGAAAGCTGCTGACCGAGCTGCTGTGACGGCCTTCGTGAGTGGTCGATAGGCGAAGCAGTTGCAGTCGCCATGTGCACAGAAGAGATCGAAGGCGATCCCTTGCTCTGGTCAGATCCCCCATGTACCGACCCTCCATGCACCGAACTAGCCTGAGATGCTTGGCCGGGCCTGGCCCCAGACTGGAGGGGCTTTCTTGCGGGAGACTGGGTCGACGGACCGCGGGCCAATACTTGCTGTACTTGTCGGGGAGTCTCGTTCTGACCGGGCTGCTGCTGCTGCTGCTGTTGTTGTGCCGGCGGTGCGGTCTGCCGGAAGCTCATAGGCGAGTCGTTACTCTGACGATCAATGGGCGTGAAAGGCACCGAAGTGGAAACCTGAGAGATTGGCGAGTGTAGAGGTGGTGATCCGGGCGGGCCCATGTTACTCGCGGAGTCATCGACTGGAGGGCTGACTGTGTCTGCACGCAGCGTATCCTGTAGTGTATCCTGTGGCGGCACTTGCATAGGAGGATGCTGGTTTAACGGCCCAGGAGATGTCCGTTGAGGCGGCGTCTCTCTTGGCTGACCTTGTGGCGTGTTGGGCATTGGCTGACCTGAGGGTGTCCTCTGACCGTTCACCAGCCCGGCTGGTTGCTGGCCAAGAGCAACATTTGCTGATGCGATCGAGGCTTGTGACCGGTGTCCCTGCAGCTGTGGATACATCATTGGCCTGGAGCCGTCGCTTTGGGCTTGACCTTGCTGAGGAGGTGCGTCACCGTGGGGGATCATGTTCTGGGGTGGCTGCTGCCCAGGGCCTTGAGGACGCTGCTGACCAGACACCTGTCTCTGATGTGCGAATTGCTGCTGCCCCGGAGCTCCCTGAGGCACAAACGGCTGCTGCTGGCCAGGTTGTGGTGGACCAAAGTGACCTGGCGGACCCACGAGCCCAGCTCCCGGCTGTTGCTGCTGAACGAGAGGGGACGGGATCCTCTGCTGGCTTTGCTGGCCGAGGATATACTGATTTAGCTGCTGGCCTGGAAACTGACCAAGCTGCTGCTGTTGACCAGGCTGAGGTTGGCCTCCAGGAGGAGTCATCATAGCTTGCTGTCCCTGAGGTTGCCCCTGAGGACGCTGCATAGGCTCGCGAGTCTTCGACCCGGACCGCCCACCAAAGAGATTGGACAAGAACCCGCCTCCTGAGGGCTTCCTGCCACGTTGTTCCTCGTTAATGTAAGACTGAGTGGGCGTCATCATGGGATTAGGGCGAGAATCGCCAGCGGTGAACGGTCGCGAACCCATGCTGTCGCTGCGTCCACGTCCGATAGGCGGAGGCGGACCCATCAGGCCCTGCTGCTGCTGGCCAGGCTGTTGTTGCCCAGGTCGCTGTTGCGGCTGGAACGGCTGTTGTTGGAGTAATTGCTGGCTAGGCTGCTGCTGGATAGGACGTTGCTGCTGAAACGGTTGCTGTGCCTGACCAGGCAACTGTTGACCAGGCTGCCTGAAACCTGATGGTTGACCGGGTTGTTGAGCAATCCGTTGCTGCTGGAACTGCTGCTGCTGCTGGGGAGGGGATTGCTGGCCGGGTTGCTGTTGACCGGGGTGTTGACCAGGTTGCTGCCCTGGCTGTTGCCCCGGCTGCTGCCCCTGACCTAGTTGACCCTGTTGTTGCTTCTGCTGGCCAGGGAAGGGATACTGCTGGGCCTGCGGCGTTTTCAGACCGTCGGACTGAGAGGCGATACTCTGGGCAGACGAAGGGTTGGGGCTCTGCTGGTCTGACGGGCGCTGCTGACCTGGCTGCTGGGCCTGCTGAACTTGCTGCACTGGCGGAAACTGCTGTTGCTGTTGCTGCGGAGATTGTTGCTGCTGCTGCTGAGGTGACTGCTGTCCAGGTTGCTGACCCTGCTGCTGACCAAGCTGCTGGCCCATGAGAGGTCCCTGCTGCGGTCCCTGGTGCATCCCCTGCTGTTGCTGCCGTAGCTGCTGAACAGGCACGAACCCCTGTCCAACCGCGGCCTGCTGCTGCCCCTGGCCCCCAAGTCCCGGTCCCGGTCCTGCTCCCATCAAACCACCGCGCCCCGCAAACCCCCCGTTAAACCCTCCGCTAAAGCTGTGAGGCTGCCCCTGCGGTCCTCCAAGGGGTGCCGGCGGGCCCTGACCTTGACTGCTAAACGACGGCCTAGCCGAGTGCGAGCTGCCCGGCGGCTTCTGACCGCCGTTCTGGTGGTTGTTGTTACCGGAGCGGTTGAACATCTTGGACGTGAGACCCGAGAAGCGTTTCTTTGGCCCCCCGTTGAGTGGCGGCGAGGCGTCGGGGGGCGTTATAGTGTTGCTTGATGTTGATGCACGGGAGAAGTCCGGTCGTGTGGGTTGTTGTTGTTGTTGTTGTGGCTGATGCTCTCGGCCGGGACCGGCGGGGAGGCCGAAGAATGTCTTTTTCTTCTCAACGGGGGGCATTTGCTGCTGGGGCGGTTGGTAGGGCTGTTGCTGTTGTGGCCTCTGGTCGAAGCTAGCGCGAGCACCTTGGCCGTTCTGCCCAGCGCTGTTGCCGGGAGCGGCATTGGGCTGTGGAGAGCTTCCGGGAGGACCGCCATGGGGAGGTTGCTGTGCCTGGTGCGAGAGCTGAGACAGCCCGTGCCCTCCAAAGAACGAGTGACGCTTTCTGCGCTCCTGGGGGTCCTCCGTCGCCACGCTGGATTCGGATATGGCATCGCTTGCGTGGTGAGCAGCGCCTGGGCCCGAGGGACCGGAAGCCGAGTCGCGACGATCTTCGGGACCTTCTCTCGAGAATCGACCGCGGATGTTGGAGAAGAGACCGGAGTTGCGCCTCGCCTGCTTGTCGTCGGCATGTTGTACAGGACCCGGAGGTGGAAGGTCAGCGGTATCGGTTGTATCGGTGGTGTCGGCGGTGTCACTGCGTGGTACTTGTCCAGGTTGCGGTTGCGCTTGAGCAGGCTGCTGTCCATCCTGTGCAGCTGGAGGTAACTGCGGCGGTTGTTGCGACGGAGTAGGAGAAGTCACCGGCAGGCCGGTCTCTTTGTCGAAGCCGTAGAAGGGTTGGTCCGTCGGAGTCGTGGCATTACTCGGTGACCGTCCACGGCTAGGCATGAGCGGCTGTTGCAGATGAGATTCCTCAAGCTTCCAGGCTCCTTGGGGAGGGAGTCTGATTTGCCCTCCTGCATTAGGCGAGACGGGCCCAGCATTTTGCCTCATAACGTGCGGGATGAACTGAGGAGCCGAGCTCTGTCCTTGTTCGCCATTCGGTGCGGCCAGTCCCTGAGGATGCGCAGGACCCGAGAATGCGCGACCCTGCAGGCCAGGAGAGCCTTGTGGGAAGTACTGCTGTGGTTGAGGCGAGCCCTGCAGTGGCTGTTGGGGAGGAATGCCTTGGTTATTCGCATAGGCCAGCTGATTTGGCGAGGCTGGCTGGCTGGGACGATATCCGCCGGTGATCTGGTATTGTTGGGGGGTTCCCAGTGGGTGCTGGATCTGCACCTGGCTTGCAAACTGGGGCTGCGCCATGGCTAGACTGTTGCCCGCGGCTCCTGCGTGTTGTGACGATGCGACGCTCGAGTTGTCGTCTTCGCCGCCTTTCACGACAGAGCCGAGAAGTGTTGACGTGCGCCGTATAGGGGGCAGGCCGACGAAAGACGACTGTCGATGGGGCGAGTTGTCGTCTGCTTGGCCTTGCTGCTGCTGCTGGTGTTGCGCATATTGATATTGTTGCGCAGGTGGTTGCTGAGGCTGTTGACCCTGTCCCTGTGCCTGAACAGGCTGGTAGTCGTACAGCTGGCTCTGCTCCCAGGCTTGATTCGGTGTCCGAGCTGCAGCCTGCCAGCCAGAGTTGCCAGCTTGAGCTTGACCTGGCTGCGCCTGATAGTTGTTGGCTATGGGCGGACCATTATGGTATCCGGCGTGGTTGAATTGTTGTTGCAGCTGCGGCTGCTGCTGCTGCTGTTGAGCGTATGCAGCCATGCTTGCGTCCTGGGCGTTTTGTTCTTTGTCTTTTCCCCGCTCGGGTGTTTGTCTTTGTGCTCCTTGTAAGTGATTATCCGAGTCGGGCCTTTCTGAGGTCTTTGTTGTTGCACGAGGCACTAACACAGCCTCGCTGTCGATGTCGTCCGCAACTTGATGGTCCAGAGTTACTGGACTCACAACATTCCGCTCTGGTGACGGCCCGTCCCGGTTGTCGCTTGTTCTGACTGCGAAGGTTGATTCTAGGGGGCCAGGGGCAGTTGGCTCGTGTGCGCTCTGTTCGTGGAATTCGAAGCCCTCTTCCTCGAACAAAGGCGTGCCCGTGCTAAGGATCCCAGGTCGGCTGGAACTTGCTGATGGGAGCGGGAATGCGTAACCTGTCGGCACTTGCGAGACTAACAAGGCTGCGAGGGCGATTGTCGAGTTCAAGTTGTTGGTCTTTAGCAATAGTGGTTGGTCGTCGCGACAGGGAATAAGTTTCAGACACGGGCGAGACTAGGTGGCTGTTGGCGCTGGGGTCGTTATTGTCATTGCCAACTAAGGTATTAGGTCTAGTCTGCGCTGGAAGCGGTGGCAGCTCAGGAGTTGCGGCGGAAGCTGGGGGAGGAGACCACGGCGACGATGCAGATAACACGTCGAAGGGAGAGAGTCTTGTTGGATTGGGCAGTTGAGGGGGTTGGGAAGAACAACAAGAAGAAGAGGTCGAGCTGCTGACAACAAGTGTTGTTGGATGAGGATGGTTGTGGCCTGTCACATTTAATTGAGAAGGATTCCGCTGTTGCTGTTGCTGCTGCTGACGACGGACCCCAGGCCAGCTTGGCCAGGCTAGCAGGGGTCCTGAAGCTCGTTGGCGTGCGAGAGGGACTCCCGTCTTTATTATTAGTCCACTTAGCGAGAAACGGCCCCGCCGGGCTGATCCGGTTTGTGATGCTGCAGATTGGTTGAGGTGGTCCAGCTCGTAACTGTCCACTTTATCCACGTTGTCTGTTGTGGAATTGTCATTTGAAGCCTGCTGTGGCTCACCAAGTTGAATCTGGCCTGAGCGGGAGCCTGGAGCTGGACGTGCGGCTGGTAGCTGTTGGAATGACGTGCGTCGCTCCTTTAACTCCCTCTTGACCGCATTGCTGAAGTTTGAGAAGCTGTCGTGCATGTTGCTGCTACTGGCGCTCCAGCTGTTGGTCCGCTTCGACCTTGGCCTCGTGTTACCACTGGTGCTGACATTAGGATTGCTGTTTGCTGCTCCCACGTGAGCACCGCAAGAGCCGTGAGCATGTTGCATCGGTGATTCGAGTATGACCGGCTCCTATAATAAAGATGATGACAGAAAGGTTAGCCCACATGTCTCAGTTGCCCCAGAATAAAAGAAGGGTGTAAGGAATAAAGAAGAAAACAAGAGAGAGGCATTGAAGCGAATGATGGGGTAAATGATGGGGTATCCAGACTCGCATCTTAGACTGCACTGGCATACTTCAACCTGGAGCAGGAGTAGACAATTGTGCGACTTGGTTTGACCGCGCCGACACTGAGGCCTTGGAGAGTTACTCCCCCCAAGGTTCATCTCCAGTGGGCACCATGACGTTGTACAGAAACGGGAGAGGGCAGCCACAAGGCATTCAGGGTTGGACGAGGGCACAGGGAACACCAGGTTTGATTTCGACTATACGGCCATACACCAAAGACAATCTCCAGTCCAAGCCAGCGGAGTCTGCCGGTGGGGAAGCCATGATCCGAATGAGCCTGGACGGACTGGACCAGAGTTGACCACACCTCGGCAATGGCAGAGGCAAAGGAAGATTGAGAATACAGGTTTGTTTGATTCGTAGCAAGATATCTTCTCTTCCCATCTCATTACACCACCAGTTCTGCAGCCATATGGTCCTTCACATCAACCATTAAACCCATACACCTCGATAGCTATGCCGTGCTCTGACGCAGAACAAATGAATACTCCTCCCGACATGACATAACCATATCCGCTACGCTCACCGACGATTGCCGTTGCTCTTCCCGCTGAACGACCATGCATTAACTGAGAAACGATGAAAAATGATGGAGACATAAGAATGCCTTTGCCATATAGCCATTTGATAAACTCCAGGCAGCCGAATTCCAGGACACACCGTGTCATTTCCGAGGCAGGACTGTTGTAATTGACCAGTGTGGTGTGTTGCCCGGTCTCAAGGTAAAAGAAGGAAACCGATGGTGACAACAAGCCTGACCCAGGCATCAGAATGGAAGTTAGTTAGTTACCTTCTTCGACTTGGCTTTCAGTGTGGAGAACAGTCCCTTGGAGGCTTTGCCAGCGGTAGCAAAGAACTCCTTCGTCTTCGGACCGAGGTGACCAGCGGGGTGGCTGTGGTGCCGGTTCGAGGGAGGTGCAGTACCCTGTGCAGTGGGAGACAGAAGACCTCCGGCATCTTGAGCAGTGGAAGGGTCGTTGGCGAAGACCTGCGAAGCGGGGGCACCAGCACGGCTGGCATCGATGACATCAGGATGCTGTACAGCCAAGTGCTCCAGGATAGTCTCCAAACCGGAGTCGGCGGCGGCAAAGTGATTGCGAGCCTTGTTGAACTCGGTAATGCGCTCGGCATGTGTCGGCATCTCCATGATCTCTCTGAAGGTCATGACAGGGTTCGATGTGAGAGGGCCGGGATGGGCGCTGATATTGAACTCGTTTGAGAGACGCTCCGGAGCCGTCTGAGCCGTCTGAGCCATTTGAGCAGTTGGAGTGGGTGTGCGGCTGTGAGCCGGATCCATAGTTGTGCTGGAGGGAGCCTCAGGCTCCGTGACAAAGGGGTCAGCAGACTTCATGTCATTTGAGGACATGACAGGTGTGGCAGGGGTGTTCTCCACGGCAGCTGTAGCCATGGATGATTCAGTGTTGTCGGCGAGGGACTTCGGCTCGACCTTGATAACAACCTTGGCCGCCTCAGGTCCATCGCGCTCCCACGAGAACCTATTGGCGAGAACTGGACGATGGAGCTCGACGGTTACAGCCTGAGCATCGGTCTTATAGATGTCAACAGACGAACGTGGAGTTGTGAAAGCCTGAGCAGAGAGGGGCAGACTCTGTTCGTGAGTGTCAGTGACAACTCCGAAGCCATGGGGGAGGAAAGAACCTACATTGCGAGGGTTGTCTTCACGGACTGGCGACTTCAGGCCAGCTGTCTCTTTGCCAACCGGTGTCTCTGGACCAGCAATGCCCTTGCCAACTGGGGTCTCTGGGGCAGCGATGTCCTTGCCAACTGGTGTCTCCGGGAGGACAGTGTCCTTGCCAACCGGGATATTTGGGCGAGTCTCATCAGAAGAGACATGGAGCGCAGCCGGCATGGCATCCGCTGTAGTAATGGGAGTGATATCAGGAACCGTGCCGGACTCGGCGGCATTGCCAGTACCAGCGAAGGTCCAGTAATCGTCATAGAGATCCGGCAAGAACGACGACTCACGGGCCGCATCACCTGGAGTAGCTGAAGTAGGATCCGCAGTGTCGGTGGATTTGCCAGTAGGCGTTTCAGCAGGTGCGGCATGGGAGAGAGACCGAAGGATCTCGGCCGACAGCGTGTCGCTCTTTGAGAGAGAAGCGTCGTCGGCATTAGACGACGGTGACTCAGGGGACTCCCGTGCGGTGATATAAGTCTCGCCGCGAGATACAGGAGGGGCAGGAGGTGTGACGGAAGGAATGGATGGGTGAAGTGGTGTAGGGTTGTCAGTTGTGTCGATGACGACGATACCTTGACCGGGTTGTCCCTTGGAAGTAGTGGGCTCGACAACATCGTTGTCAGCTGGCTTGTTGGACAGAAACTCCGAGGACGACATTGTGTTGTTGTTGTTGTTGTTGTCCGACAAGGGAGATGGCAGGTAGCTATCATAGTCCGTGACCAGTGGTCCTGGAAGATTGGGAGGAGGCAAGACCTGGTCGTCAACCGGCGTTAGCTGTGAAGCCTTTGCCGGTGACGAAGATGCAGCTTGGGGGCCACTGATAGGACTGACCTGAGGAGGAATTGCATTGATCTTCTCGGACTCGCGGCGGAGAAGTGGATGCAGGACCAACTTGGGATCAGTCGACAGTGAAGTGTTGTTGTCTCCCTCAGACGAGTCTTTCTCCGATCCGACAATGGGAATAGGAGAAGAGATGACGAGCTGCGAGGCCTGAGGATCTGGTGTTACCACTGATGCCTCGGACGGAAGTGCGGGCAAGGCCTTGTCAACGCTCGGCTGATGCTCAGACTCAGACTTACTCGTGACTGTGTTTGGCCCGGTGTGAAGAACTGTGACAGTCTCCGACCCAGACTGCGGCCCTTGGGAAGACTCTGTTTGTGGCCGGTCTCCTGTGGCAGAGTGGTCCTGACTGGGGTTGGGCTCTGAACCTGGACTTGACGAGTGTGAGAGTCGATGTTGGTGTTCAGGTTGACCTGGTTGTATCCTTGTGGAGGAACTGGGACTGGCGCCGTCGGACTGGGGTACGGTGTGCGTGGACGAGGGCAATTGTGTCCCTGGTACTGCCCTCCCGTCTGTTGTGAGCGGTTCTCTTTGCCCTTGCCCTTGGGCTTGGCTAGTTTGCTGAACACCGTCGGCATTTTGGACACCTGACAGCGGAGAAGTAGGGGAAGGTGATTCAATCACCGTGGAAAGAGGGGAAGTAGGGGAAACGATTGTGTGTGAATGTGAATGTGGAATGGTCGGTACTGGGGGAGGTGGTGAGGATGTGGGATTGCGATTGTTGAAAGAGGAAGAGTTCTGGGGATCAGAGGAAGTCGAAGAAGAGAACAGGTCGAATCCGAAAACAGATAAACGACCAAGTTCAGGCAGCTTGGGACTTGTCGAGAGACGCCTGAGCTCTTCCCCAGACTGCACCTGGTTGGGAGCCTCTTCCCCAACCCTTCCTCCTCCACCTTCGCTCGCTTGTTTTGTCTCGTTCGAACGAAGATGGCCTGATGCGGAGTCGTCTTTCCGTCCTGCTCCTTCCCTCATCTCGAAATCTGAAGTCTCTGGGGCGTTGTGAACTTGCTGACCCCTGTCCTCACCAGCTTCGCTCCTCGAGTTCAGACGTGATTCTGGCGAAGCCACGGCAACTGCCGCGTCCCGAGAGGAAGGCACGCTCGTGACTTCGGCTGTCTGGGCCAATGGGCGCTCGTCTGCCGGAGAAGCACCTTTAGAAGTGCCTCCACGTGCCTCGTAGCTCGCGATCAACCCTTCAATGCCATACTCGCTCTTTCTCTCCGCCACAGTCGGCAGACCCGTTCTAGGCCCTCGTGGCGCGATACTGTCGTCATCATCACGTCCTGGAGCCGTCCCCTTCCTTCCCTTCGTGTCAACTTCTCCCTCTTCCTCACCAGCCACGTTCGCAGCCCTTGTGAGCCCGGGCGATATCACATCTGAATCTGGCCGTACCTGCCCTTGTTCCTGCGACGTCCGTGCGTTCTGTGACGTTCCTGCCGGCGACTGAGTCCTCAAACTGCCCGCTTTCTCACTCCCTCGTCCCAGACCGAGACTGTCCATGCTTGGCCTCCCAGAGTCAATGGACCTTCGTACCTTCTCTTTCTCGTCCTCCAGCTTCTTGTAAATGTCTGCCGGTCTCACGAAAGGCAGGGGTTTCCCTGTCGCGGTCGGCGATCTCATGCTGCCCGAGGGTGAGGCTGATCGAGGTCCTCCTACGGTGCCCTCCACCATCCACGGTTTATTTGGCGACATGATGGCACTTTCATTCGCCTGACGCGACCCAGGCCTTGATCCCATCGGCCGTCCGCTGTCTGCGTGAATCGGGAAGTAAGGGGAGTCGGCGGGAGCGTCGTGCTGGCCCAGACTGCTCTTACGAGGCGCAAAGCGTGTTGGGGCGGGATTGTTGGGGCTTTGAGGCCCTGGCGACCTCACTCGCGGTCTTTGACCTTGAAAGGGGCCTTGTGCTTGTACTGGCGGCGATGCTCCTCTGTCGAACATCTGCCCAAACTCGGATACTGCAGAATACACACTTGACGCGGTTGCGCTCTGAGGCACCCCCACGGCATGTGGAGAGATTTCTCTCGGTCGTTCTGCTCCAGGCGTGCCTCCTCGTGATGGCGGTGCTTGTCTCCAAGGTGATCCCGTGTCTACAGGTGCCGGGTGTGCAGTGCTTTGTTGTTGGGTTTGGATATGTAAGGGCGCCGCGCCCGCTGGTGTTTTCAGGCCCGGACTTGAAGTTATTACTGGTGACGCCGCACGAAGCCCGCTTGTTTGCAGTGGACGTGGTCCAGCTGGTGAGGGAGGCTGGCTGTTGGAGAATGACGCCGATGATCGTGGTCCTTGGGATCGGGTTAGGGGTTGAGGTTGAGGTTGAGGTTGAGGTGGTTCAGGTTCCTCCGGCTCATCGTCATAGTCGCCACCCCAATCATCACCGCCATAGTCCACGGTCTTTGCTTCAACCCATTTTCGTGTCTTCGTTCGATTGACGTTCGCTTTGTATTGACTGGCTGGTCCGGATGGCGCATTCGGGCTCCTGGAAGACACAATGCATGTTAGCAACACCGCCACAACAAAGCCCTGGCTTCTAAGAGATCAACTGACATGGGAGTCGATGAGCCAGACTGGTGGAAGACAGGGTCGTAGGAGCCTTCCATTGTGAATGAAGTTGGTGCTCGACAGCACAGGAGTGCTACCGCATTCTAGTCGCTGGTCCGGTGCACGCGCGAATAGGGGTATTCGTCAAGTTGATGGACTCGTGTTCTTGAGGGTCTCTGATCGTAGGACAGTTGAGGGTTGTCTTCCGCGAAGCGTTAACGATTGCGATGCGAAGTCTCTCAACTTCGGCGCGTTGATTGCCAAGTGTTCCTGGTCGAGGGCGCGCTTCGTCGGCCAAGGTGGATAAGGGATGAATGTGCGGATTCACGAAGAACTAGCAGCGACTGGCGATTAACAGTTAATTGGCAGCACAGTGAATGTATTCTCAAGGCTTAGCGACAGAATGAAGACTCGGCGTTGAGGTGCAAATGGCAAGATTACAGACTACGGTACAAGACAGGATTCCGCGGATAACGACCATGACATAAGGCGAGGGAGCCCGGGGACCAGCATTCATGTACACGTGTAGCGTGCTAACGAGGTCTCACGCCAATGAGGCACATATTTTCGATAGCAGATACCTTGGCATAACGGGTTGGCCTGGTGGCCTTGAACAGATTAATTAGTTCCAGCCGGACTTGAACCGGACCACTGTGGACTCGCAAGCATTGAGGCGGAGTTCGAGTTTCCAGCCACGAGTCGCGGGGATCTGCAGGGATCCAAGGTGCTACGGACCTGCAAGAAGATCACTGCCCAATCCCTTCAACAACTGGTCTTGAGTGTGTCTCTCCTTCACCAGAACTCCCAAGCCTCTTGTGCTGTCACTTCTTGAAACATGACAGTAGGACAGAGACATCGAAGTCACGACGGCAGCCGTTTGACACTGGGACAAACAGCATTGTACTGCCGGCCGAGCTCCCAGTTGGTCGGTGTCACCAATTGGAGAGCTGAAGATTCCTGTGCTGCAGTGACATGCAGATCTCCAACCGCCTGCACGAGCGCCACCCCGCGCCGCCCGCTGCAGAAAGCAAGATGCGACGGCAAACCCAGCTTCAACGAGGAGGCGAATCAGGAATAACCCAAATCCGCAGAGTTACTTGTCGCAGGTCGCTGAACAACCACAGACAATGCTTAGGCTTTCGTTTGTAGACTGCGGCAATGTGCGAAAACTCCAGCTGATGTAGGAATCATTAGAGAAGCGAGATGGTAAAACTGGCAGACTTCTTTCTCTTGCTGTGGTTGTCGCCAGCCATCCGTCGACGTTATTCATCCCGCAGTCCGGCAATTCCCAGAGCAACTGACGCGTCTCGTGAACCTCACAGACAGATGTCCGCTGCTTTTCCGTTGCTCTTGAGCGTGAGCGCACACAATCGGAGTCCCGAGTCCCTAGTCCTGAGTCTTCCGGCAATGGTCCGGTTGCGCAGAGTGCGAGGCGTGTAACGCTCCATCAGGTCTAGACAGTTCAGTCTGCTTAGAATTACGTTAGCCATGACTCCAAGGAGATTGCTTGCTTGCTCACTAGAGCCTTAACTGTGTGCACAAAGCCTCCATGAACTCAATGGAAGAGAAAAGGAGAAGCTCGCTCAGTGCCCTGGTGCTGAATGTGAAGCTCCCCCAGTTCATGGGCGCCAAGTCGTGGAATCTTTAACGATGGAGACGGCGCGGTCTCGGGCAAAGCTGGACCGAGCTCCCTCAAATCTGGGGTCAAAGTGGTGGACCGTGCGTCATTCTACCCAACCAGTGTCTTTGGACTTCATGGACAATTCCCACCACCGAACACCGGACCCTTGCTACAACCTATGCAGCCGGAGTGATTGCCGGCCGACCGGCCCTCTCTGTCCCGGGCCGCTTTGGCAGATGGCTATTCAAGGCATACTATGACCGAATGGATAGATGGCTATGCCCAAGGTTGCAAAGGGCATTTTAGCCGGGCCTCGCTGTTGTATTTCAGTCCAAACTTTCCTGTCCCTCCTCTGTTCAACGTCGTAAACAAGTCATCACTCGAAATCCTGCCGCCAGAAGTCTGTCGGAACTCTAATTCACTTATCCTTTTTGTTGATACACCCTGATCGAGGAAAGACTTACACAATGACGGACCAGACTTTCAAGCTAAACAATGGCGTGGAGATACCTGCTCTGGGTCTTGGTGAGTGAACTGCCCCGCGCCAAGTCACAAGGGCAAAGAACACGCAGCTAACAGAGATTCAAGGCACATGGCAGGGCGAGCATGAGAAAGTCAAGCACGCTGTCGCATATGCTCTGAAAAACGGGTACAAGTTGGTCGATGGCGCATATTGCTACGGCAATGAGGTGGCTGTCGGAGAGGGCATCAAGGAGGCTCTGGCATCAGGCATCAAGCGGGAGGACATATTCGTCGTCACCAAGGTGTGGGCTACCTACAACACACGGGTCGAACTCGGTCTGGAGAAGAGCTTGAAGAACCTCGGACTCGACTATGTCGATCTCTTCCTGGTGGCGAGTTTCCCAGCGCATGCTTGTCGCAACTGGCGTCTTCTGACATGTGGTATAGCACTGGCCCCTCCTGATGAACCCAGAAGGCAACGACGACAAGTTCCCCAAGCTCCCCGACGGCAGCAGAGACATCATCCGCAGCCACAACCACGTCGACACCTGGAAGCAGATGGAGAAGCTCCTCCCCGGCGGTAAGACGAAGGCGATCGGCGTCTGCAACTACAGCAAGCGGTACCTCGAGCAGCTCCTACCACACGCCACCGTTGTGCCCGCCGTCAACCAGATCGAGAACCACCCTGCGCTACCGCAACAGGAGATCGTTGACTTGTGCAAGGAGAAGGGCATCCACATCATGGCTTACAGCCCGCTCGGCAGCACTGGTGGGCCGCTGATGGAGGCGTCGCCTGTTGTCAAGGTCGCTGAGAAGCATGGCGTCAAGGCGTCGACTGTTTTGCTTAGCTATCATAGTATGTGTCGCAGTTCTTACAAGCTCTGCTGGAGATATGCTAACAACTCTCTAGTTTCCCGCGGCAGCACAGTGCTCGCCAAGTCCGTTACCCCCGAGCGCATCGCGGAGAACAAGAAAACCATCAAGCTGGACGAGGAAGACATGAAGACGCTGAACGACTGGTCTGATCTATTGACCAAGGAGAATAAGCTCATGCGCTTCGTCTACCCTCCGTTCGGGGTCGACTTTGGATTCCCGGACAAGTCTTAGGGATCTGATCTGTTGTGTCGAGCGGTGGGGCATCATATAGAGCGATATAGACTTTGCAATGAGCTTGGTTCTAGTGATTCTAATGTCGCGACACAATTTTTACATGTCGACCATGACTTTTAGTACCAAATTCCCTTGCTCATCCTTGACCTTCGCTGCCATATCGAACGCTTTGGGTATATTCTCCAGCCCACTGTACCTGTGCGTCATCAACTTGTTCAGATCCGGCAAGAGAGGGTTCTTGCTGGCAAGAAGCTCGATCACGGGCCCATATGTGTTCGCATATCGGAAGACGCCAACCAAGTCCACCTCTCGTAGGGCGGCAGCAGATATGGGAAGAGTCTGGATAGGGTTGCCCATGCCGATAAGCATAATCTTGCCGCCAGGTGCCGTTGACTGCAACATGTTAGCATATACATGCACGCTGTATAACTAGGGCAGGGGGCAGGACTCACGTATATCGATGCCTGCAGACACGACTCCACTCCGGTGCACTCAAACACAGCATTGACCTCCCCAACCGCCTGCCCATCCACCTCTGTCTTCTTGACCATCTCAGCCACCTCCTTCGCAAACTCGAGCTTATCCGCAATCGTCTCGGGCCTCTTCATCGGCACAACGACAGGAACATCCGCGAACCTATTCTCCACAGCGAACTTAACCCTATCCTCCTGGATATCCGCAATAACCACCGTCTTCGCGCCCGCGACCTTACTCATCGCCGCACACAGCAACCCCACTGCACCAGCCCCGAACACCAGCACCGTTGAGCCCGCCGGCAGCCTCGCCCGGTCCTGCGCATGCTTCGCAACCGAAAGCGGCTCGACCAGCGCGCCCAAGTCAAGCGACACCCCCTGGGGCAACTTATGGCACCACTTGGCGGGGTGGATGATCCTCTCCTGCAGCGTGCCCTGGGCGTGCGGGACCGCCTTCGCCGAGCTGCGGAACTTCATCTCGCGGCAGATGTTGTACCTCCCCTGGCCGCAAAGCTCGCACTGGCCGCACGGCAGGCCGACTTCGAGGGCGACGTGGTCGCCCCGTTGCAGGTTCGTGACGGCGGAGCCGACTTCCGTCACGACACCGGCGGACTCGTGGCCCAGGGTGAGGGGCTCGCGGACGAGGATGTCGCCGTTGCGGAAGTGGGAGTAGTAGTGCAGGTCCGAGCCGCAGAGGCCGGTGGACTTGACGGCCACGAGGACCTCGTCGGGCGAGAGGGAGGGGAGGGGGCGCGATTCGAGGCGGATGTCCTTTGCGCCGTGGAGGACGGAGGCTTTTACTGTGGTGGCCATTGTGAAGGGAGAGGAGACTTGAACAGACGCTTGTGGGTGTTCAGGAGCTCTAGGAACGCAATCTTGAAGGGAACTGCGCAGAACGAGAATGACGAGAATTGCAGAACAAAACGGTAATGGAAATATCACAAACCTCTGATATCGACTCCCAACTCCAGAGGAAAGGCGAGAAAGTACCAAAATACAAAAGAACCAAACACCGACGAAAAGCGCGGGTGATCACAAGGCGAGAGAAGTGGTGGAAAGATTCGCCTATTGGTCAATGGCCGATAAAACGAAAGCCGAACAGCGTCATATCGGCAACTGAATGAGAGAATATTCGCGGGGTCTAACCGTTCTCCAACTGGGGAAGGCAATTGTTCGCGGGGTTAACGCTGCGCTCAGGACAACTCTTTTGGTACTTGTTACAAGCTCATTAGCCGGTGTGATTCCTAGATCTGTTCGACCACTGTAGTGATTTGTGGCAGCTCTCACAACTTGTCTCTTGAACACATCTTGAAGGAATACAGCACTTCTGAGAATTACACCTCACACGCAACAATGGCGGCCTTCCTACAAAACATGTTCTCCCTAGAGAACCACACAGCCCTCGTAACCGGAGGCACAAGAGGCATCGGCCAAGCAGTAGCCATCGCCCTCGCCGAAGCCGGCGCCGACATCCTCCTCGTCCAGGTGCACAAGTCTCCCCCAACCTCCACCTCCTCTTATTACACACACTAACATATCCCAGCGTGACGAATCCTCGACCCAAACCCGGGACTCCATCCTAGCCCTAGGCCGCAAAGCCCAGATCTACACCGCCGACCTCTCCTCTGCCCCGGACGTCTCCTCCCTCGTGCCTCGCATCCTATCCGACGGCCACCAGATCCGCATCCTCATCAACTGCGCGGGCATCCAGCGCCGGCACCCGTGCCACCTGTTCCCGGACTCCGATTTCCAAGAGGTCATCCAGGTCAACCTGAGCACCGTCTTCACCCTCTGCAGGGACGTGGGCGCGCACATGTTCGGTCTAGACCCCTCGCCCGTCACAGGGCGGAGGGGGAGCATAATCAACTTTGCTTCCCTGCTGACCTTCCAGGGCGGGCTGACGGTGCCGGCCTATGCGGCGAGTAAGGGCGCCGTGGGCCAGCTGACCAAGAGCTTTGCGAATGAGTGGACGAGTAAAGGGGTAACGGTCAATGCAATCGCGCCCGGGTATATCGATACGGATATGAACGCTGCTATTCAGAGTGACCCCGAGAGGTTGGCGAGTATTAGCGCTAGGATACCGGCTGGGAGGTGGGGGAGCCCGGAGGATTTTAAGGGAAGCTCGGTGTATCTTGCTAGTCGGGCGGGTGCGTATGTTAGTGGGCATATCTTGGTTGTTGATGGGGGGTGGATGGGCAGGTGAGCTTGAGGAAGTGGCCTGTCTGATATTGGCCATGCGATGTACAAAATGACGGTTCTTCGTCGGTATATACTAAACTCTTCGTCCTGCACTGCGAGTTCATTTCAACGCCCCCAGCCGCTCTGTGGCCACGGTCGTATCACTCCATCTTGGTCACGATCTGATCCATAACGGCCTCCATCCAGGGGTACACAGCCCCGTTGGCAGCTGGATATCCCATGTGCAGCGCGCCGGGGAAGAAGCTGGAACGATGTCAGTATAGAACGTTTCCAACCTGGAACTCATCGAACTCACCGCGCTTCTTTAGGCGATCCATGCTCGAACAGCAACATCGAGTCCTCGATCGGCATCAGACCATCCAGTATGCCCTGCACCACGTCAGCCAAGTCCATGCCTCATTCCAAATGCTCATACTCACATTAACCAGCAGCAGCCTCGTAGAAGGCTTCTCCAGAATCCCATTCTCCAGCAGCGAGAACTTCTTCTGCGCATTGGCCAGGTAGTCCTCGACGTCGCTATAACCATGCTTCAGCGCCAGAGGCGACAGCAACCTATCACCACCGCATTAGCATCTTTCTCCCCCTCCCCTCCCCTCTCAGAGACATCACCTACCCAAAAGGATACTCATGCCCCTCGGCCCTCCCAAGCCACTCCCTCCCAAAGAAGTGATGCGTCCCCGCCCCCTGCGCAACAACCCCAATCAACTTCCTCGCATGCGTATGCGCGATCCGAACGGCGTAGTACCCGCCCGCGCTCAAGCCCCAGACCATGACCCTATCCATATTGAACCTCCCGTCCCCGGCCATCCACTCGAGCAGGCTGTCCCACAGCCGCTCCGCTGCGTCCGGGCCGGCCGGGTCGGCGGGGCAGTCCGCCGTGCCCGGGATCTCGACCACGACGCTCGCCCAGTTGCGCGCGAGGAACTCGTCGCACCGCGTCGTGTTGTCGGGCCTGTACCCGTCCAGGCCGGTGAAGAGGATGACCGTCTCCCGGCGGTGTTTGGGGGAGGGGGTCCGGACGTAGACGGGGATGTGGCTGCCCTCGCCGAGGCCGGGTTTGGCGTAGGTGTGGGGCACCATTACTTCTTCGACGGGGTCTTTCCAGGTGGAGGCGGCCTTCATGTAGGCTTCCTTCTGGGCCGTCCAGGCGCGCCACTTGGCGGAGTCGTTGATTCGGGGCAGGGAGGTGATGTAGGGGAAGCGGGCGATGCGGTAAACCGTGCAGGCGCGAAGGAGGATGGCGGAGGCGGCCTTGGGGTCGGAGGAGAGGAGCGTGTTGGCTTCGCCGACGAGGGAGTCGCCGGCGCGGATGAAGGCTTCGGTGTAGGCTTGGGAGGTGCCTTCATTGATGTTGTTCTGTGGGCCGGGAGTCAGTGAGATGTGGTGGGGATGAGGGGGAAGGAGTGCTGACTTCAATCAGGTAGTTGAAGATGGGCTCAAAGTCCTCGTACTTCCCGTCGTGGAAGGGGTACACGCTCTTGGTGCAGGGGAACTTCCATTTGGTCTCCCAAAGGGCCTTGATTCCGGCGTGGTGCGGCATCTTGCGCTCGAAGGCGTCCTGACCCATGATCCATTGTCGATCTGGCACGGTGGCAGACAGACTGCCTTCGGGCGGTGTGGCCTGCTTGGCTGGAGAGGTTGCTGCGTCCTTCTTCCCCAGAACGTTGGTCTGCGTGGACGAGGAGATGGTGGCAGAGGACACGGAGGTGTCGGCATCGTCGGCGGCGTGAGGAGACATCTTCGACAAGGTGAATATCGACTTGCTCTCCTGTAGTTTGTTGTTGATGTGTTCGGTTGTTCAATATGTGACTTAGCCCTGGCGTTGCTCGGTATCTGGGGAGCTCCGGTGTGACGGGAACTTCGACTTGAGGGGGAACGCATCTTGTATACTTTCTGTCCCGGCGCAATTGAGTTGCTTAGCAATTGCTCCGATCCGAATTACAATTCGCGTCTTGACCCCGTTGGTCTGAAGTCTGAAAGCCAATTCCTGGACATCGCACAAGCGCTGTTGGGGATGTCCGAGTCGCTTGTCCGAGAGGGGTCTTGGCCGGGGCCAATTGCGCCCATGAGCCCGTCTAGACTCTTGCACATCTCGGATGACGAGCCATTTTGAGAAGAGGGTACTGCGGTTTTGTTGTCTTTGTAATCCCTGGCCGGAAAAGTGGTATACCGTCAGGAGGAGGCTTGGAAAGCAAACGTCGCCGTTACGGCGGACGAAGGCCGGAGGCAAAAGCGAAAGGCGAAAGGCGAAGGCGAAAGATGAAGTGAGGCCCGGCGGGCTTGAGGAGAAGTAGCTTGCAATTACTCAAGTCGTGAAAGGCGAAACATGACTTTATCGATGCCCCTGACAGTATGGTACATATCCCCGCTGCGCCCGCTTCGCGATCATGCTGCCGCCGTTGTCGAAAAACAATAGGGGCTCGCGTCTAGCAACTCGAAGCGAACCCGAACTCCATCCGTCTAATCCATCATATCTCGCAAAAGACCCGTTCCCTCGGACTACAGTGCCAGACCCAGTCGTCGTGTCTGCGTACTCCGTACAAGTCCGTCTCATATATGCGATTCCGTTTCTATTTCGCCACGCCAAATCAGTCTCGGCTGCCAATATAGACAAATTCGAAAATGGCCCAAGCCTGACCCTCCCGCACCAGATCGAAGGGTATAAGAAAAGTAGATCAAGAAGATTTACTCTTGGGTGCCTCGTAGTAGTGCGCCATCTCGAGCCCAGCGCGACGGAAGCCGCATTTCACATAAAAGCCCTCGTTGGCTTCGCTGCAGTCGAGGATGCTCTTGTAACAGCCGACCTTGGCCGCGATGTAGTCGAGCGCTTGGATGATGCGCAGACCGAGCTTCTTGCCTTGCTGGTCCTTTGCGACGGCGATGTCCTCGATGTGGCCGACGATGCCTAGGTTGTGGATGCTGCGACGTGGCAATGGGCGCGGGGGTCAGCCAATGGAATTACACGCAACGGCGCACACAACGAGTGAAGTGGTAAAGGTCAATGGCAGAGACTTACAACTTGCGCTCGACAATCAACGAGCCACAGCCGACCACCTTACTCTTGTCGTCCTCTACCACCAAGATGTAGTAGCTACCCTCGCGGCTCATGAACCAGTCATATTGGTATTGCCATTGTTGCTTGGTGATATCACCCACAGTCGTGAGAACCCGCAGGCAATCGAGGAAGCCGGTGTCGTAGTCCGTCCTCCTGAGGGATCGGAGCCTGTAGCCCTGGGGCAGTGCTGCTGAGACTTCTGGCGAGAGGAGATCCTCCGAGAAGAGGCTTGGTGCTGAGGCCATTGAGTGTCGAATTAGGCGCTTTGTATAAGTCTCTCGCGGCTTTGGGATCCTTGAATTCGTAGAGAGAGGTAACGGAAGGAGATATATCAGACCAAACAGAATCTTTTTCGCGATTGATATCGGGGACGAAAGCGGCTGATTGTTAGGTGGGGTGAATACGAAGTGGCTTTCTAACACGTTTGCGGACATTTTTGTTGACACCTTGATGGACCAGGGTGGTTGGCGGGGAACGTTCCAAGCGGCGCTAACCATATCGGGCGGAACTTACCGTTAGCGCGGTTGCATTCCGCACGAGTTCGGCTCCGCAGGCTGGCCAAGGCTGGCCAAGGCTGGGAACGAAAAGGACCCCTGGCTGCTATAGCCTATAGGTAGTGGGCTTGATCGGGAATTGTCACATCAGTCTTTAGATGTGCTTTCGAGCTTGTCTCGAGGTGTAGAAGAGAACAGAAAAATCTTGGGAAGCCGTGGACAATTCGACGTCCGAGGAGTGAGCTTGAACACACGGCATCCTTGTTTCTGGTGACCCTTTCAGCCAACTTCGGAGTCCAAGGGCAAGTCCGCACTGTACAACTGTACGGCCTGATCATCTCCTTGCTGCTTTTTGGATGGGAGCAGTCTTTGTCAGAGAAGCAATCGAAACTTCAAAGTTGTCCTAGGCCGGTGTAAATCAACTGCGGACCTGCCCAAGACAGAGACCGTTCAAGGCCACGTGTGGGTAATCACATCTTGGTGAACAGATAATCAGGTCACGAGAAGACCTGGTGATTTCTGCAAGGTGGTTGTCGACTCAAGGGAAAGGAGGGAAGAAGCGAAGGGTCATAGCAGCCTGGTGCCAGCCTAGGTACTTCCTCCCGTCCCCTTCAGCACTCACTCCTCACCTGTGTCGTGACTTCAGTCTCTACGTTGCGGACAAATGAGACCCAGGCCATTCTCTCCAGGGTGCCAGGAACGAACTCCTTTCCTCGCTTGATATCTCCCATCGGAGTTGTTGCTGTGGGTTGCTCCCGTCGTCTGAAGAGAAGATCTGGATTTGTTCTCCACACTCTCTGGTTTGAGAAGGCCCTTCTGTTCTCAGTTCTTCTACCTACTCTCCTCGTTCACCGTTCTCTTCCAAATATTCATATTTTCTGCCATCAGCTTGTCTTTTCGTCTTCATGGCTTCCTTGACTCAACCACACTCTGATACCACCTAACCGGAGACATATATCACCAAAACCGGGTTGTTTCTCAAGATGTCTTCACGGGTTTCAAGCCGGAACTACCACTGACGCAGCTCTTCAACTCAACAGCCAACTCCTTGGGTGGCCGGCCCTCAATAACATCTTACCCACAACAACTTGTCTTCACTTCTCAGATAGAAACAACGAAGGCCACCCGACATCAGGTATGGAAGTCGATCTCTGCTTGCCTCAGCTACTTCCTCTTCTTTCTCCTTCTCTCCCCGTTGCTCCACCTTTGTTCGTAACCCTGGTCGTCGTCCTCCACCCTAGGCCGGCTCACATCTCCTATAGACACTGATGGGCAAAGTACCGGAAAGAGACTTCGAGCAAGCACAGCACCACTCTAATACCGTTCTTAATCATGGCTCTTGATGCCGTTACTCATTAGCACACCACTATGCTCTATCAGCGTCGGCTAACAATGTCTGTTAGGGCTTGCCTACAGCCAAACTCTCCTCAGGCTTGTTATTGGACCGCCGCTGAGCAACCCCCGATGCTGTCTTTGGAGGAAAAGCTTCGTTCGCAATACTTACGCTTGACTATGGTAGATTGCCACCCCTGGTTGTCTAACCCCACGTCATCACCATGGCCCTGATTACAACAAGGGCTCCCTGACTGCCTCTAAGTCAAGACTGCAACAAAACTGGCTGCGAAACTGGCTGCGAAACTGGCTGCAATACTGGCTTGGTAAGCCTTCCAGTCCCGGCGTGCATTGCCCTCGGCTTCATACCGCTTACTTGTCACTCCCCAACCGTTGCTCAGACATTATTCGAAGCCTGTCGTCTCTACCCCGACGGTAAATACCCCGCCAGCCGATGGTGGTGGTGGTGCGCCTCTCCTGGCAACTGCTGGACCTTCTGGCTGTGTTGATGCCGACTAGAACCATTCGGCACCAGTTCACAGCCACCCGAGCAATTTTTGACTCAGTCACACAGCCCTAGGACAGTAATGGTCATCCCAGGTACCCGCCCGACCGTCCATCTTGCGGCTTCTCCTTTATTTGCCAACCCACTCTTTGGCCTGCCGCAAGATGGACAGTCAGGCAATTGGTGTTATGATCAGTCTTCCGTTTTCTCGGCCGGGGCCGGGGACGGGGACGGGGACGAGGACGGAGACGAGGACTTCATCAAGAAGTTAGGGTGCTGCATACGGTGGACTACAGCATGGTCTCTCCATTCCGATGGGTGAGTCAATCAAGACCAGCTGCTCGGGGACTGTTTCCACTGACCTATATCCCATAGATCGCTTCCACTTCTGGACCAGAGCCCATGGTTGCACGTCTCCATACGGAGGACCCGACAGTCGACGATACTCAACCTGTATCCTTATCACATTTTTGGTAGGTAGACGTCCTCCATATCTCTGTTCATGACTCGCTAACCTCTGCACAGGTCCATCATTACACAACATCGCTACAGTGTATCGTTTTACTGCCACCACTGTCCGCCCACTTCAAATCACGACGTATTCGGATTGCGTCAGAAGTTTCGAAGCCGACGTCGATATCGAAGTGTCCCCTTGGTCGGTCCATCGACTAGACGTTTGGCTCGACCAGCCAAGAGGAGAACTTGAACCGGGTGCGGAGACCTTCGGGCCACCAATGGTAGTCGAATGTGTTACCGTCTGCCTGACCACTCGCTGATACTTATTTACAGGCCATGAGCAGGCCTAGGGCCCAGCTCAGGCCCAAAGTCAGCAGGCCAGGGCCTCTTTCACGGCCCGAGCCACATTATCCGCCCTTGCCCCGGCTGCCTCAACGGTCCTTCGACAGTGCCTGGCCCTCCACCGGGGACGAAATCCACCTCAAGACAAAATATTTTCCCCTGTGGAGGGCCGCGTGAAATGCTCTCCGGTATGCCGTCAACAAATACAAGTCGAACATTGCGGCTAGTGACGATGAAGGGTAAGCGTAGGTAACCCTTGGACCTGTATCACATCTGCTAACGTCTCCAGTGGAGGTCCGGGTGAAAGGCTCTCCGGTATGCCGTCAACAAATACAAGTCGAAAATCGCGGCTAGTGACGATGAAGGTAAGCAGTGGCCACCCTTGGCCTAGTTACACATCTGCTAACGTCGTGTTCTCCAGACATAGTCCCGTCCCGTTGACAACCGCAAGATTCACCAAATCCATCCATTTTGACATCCGAGATACTTACACAACATCACTGTGAGTTGATGCTTGATTTTGCTGCCATTTGTGCGTCATGGTAACATTAGTCCATCCAGATATTGACAACATCATCAATAACGTCATTCCATAACCACCACCACAACCAACAAGGATGCCGCTCAGGCCGACCGAATCCATGCGGCGGCAGCTTCTAAGTACTGGGTTTTGGGGAGATGTGGGTGGTTGGAAGGTGGAGATCATTCTGCGTGGCTTTCGATTATTTTCTCAGTCTTTGTTATTTATTTATCCTTTTTACTTTGGTGCTTCGTGGTGGTTGGTGAAGGGACGGCGGCAGCGGTCCTGCTTTCCTAGTCGCCGTGGCCAAGGGGCACAGGCAGGTTGTTATGTTGGGGATTGGGGTGGGAAATATGGGACTTGTCATGGCTCAGCACAATAAGACTCTTGAGCTGGCTCTGAGGAACCTACGGAGCATAAGTGGATGGCCTGGCTTGCAAGTAGCGGTGGCCAGTGGAAATCTTTCTTTCTGTACATGCATCTTTAGCTGTAGGGAGTTAGCTGTAGGGAGATACTTAATACTTTTAATATCTCTCATGTCTGTCTTGTCACAAACTCGGGTGCATGCAACATCCAGGTGATTTTGTCCTCATCATGCGCAGGAAAGCATGCACACTGCAGAGCCCTCTGGAGAGTTCACTTGCTGGTGTGACGAGCGTCTTTGGCGTTGTTACACCCCACATATTGGGAAGTGGGAGGTCTGCGTTCAAGTCACGGGGGAAATCTACCAGTTGATACGCAGTTTTCGAGATGGAACTGTCCTTCAGATCTGCCAAAGGAACCAAAACTCTTGAACTGTCGTATTGCGCTAAGCGACCTCAAGTGGTAGAAGTACAGAAAGTGTGACAGCCTGGCAAATCTACTACGGCTTCTCAGTGACAATCTTCCCATCCTTGTCGTAGAACAGCTCCTTCACCTTGACGGACCTCAAGTGGTCCACGCCGCCGCTCAACTCGCAGTCATGGTGGAAAAGCCAAAGCCGCCCCTTAAACTCAACAATGGAGTGGTGCGTAGTCCACCCCAGCACGGGCTCCAGGATCCTGCCGGCGTAGGTGAACGGTCCCGTCGGGCTTGATCCAGTAGCATAGCAGAGGTAATGCGTATCGCCGGTCGAGTAGCTGAAGTAATACGTCTCGTCCTTCTTGTGCATCCACGCGGCCTCGAAGAAGCGCCTGTCGTGGTCGTCGGCGAGGATCTTTTCCCCGGTGGCCGGGTCGATGATCTCGATCTCCTGCACCTCGCCGTCGAACTGCAGCATGTCGTCCGTCAGCTTGCCGACTTTGGGACCCATGGCGTACACCCCCTCGCCGCTGGGCTCCTTGGGGCCGGACCATGACTCGTCGAACTTGTCGTTGCCCTTTTGGTAGCACTGCAGCTGCCCTCCCCAGAGCCCACCGAAGTAGAGGTACGCGCTGCCGTCGTCGTCGACGAAAGTGGCAGGGTCGATGCTGAAGCTGCCCTTAATGGGCTCGGGCTCGGGCTTGAAGGGCCCCTCGGGCTTGTCCGAGACGGCGACGCCGATGCGGAAGATGCCCTGCTTGTCGCGGGCGGGGAAGTAGAGGTAGTACTTTCCGTTCTTGGTGGCGGCGTCGGGGGCCCAGAGCTGCTTGGACACCCAGGGGACGTCCTCCGTCTTGAGGACGACGCCGTGGTCGGTTACTTCCGGGCTGTCGCCGTCGAGGGTGTCGAGGCTGAAGACGTGGTAGTCGGCCATGTCGTACTGGTCGCCATTGTCGTTGAACTTGATGTCCGTCTCGCGGTCGTGGGAGGGGTAGATGTAGATCTTGTCGTTGAAGACGTGGGCCGAGGGGTCGGCGGTGTAGAGGTGCTTGATTAGTGGCGCCATGGTGTGTGATTTGGAAGATGTGAGAAAGTGGTGACGATGCTGGTCGAGTGCCCCTGATTGCGGGGTAAAAGATGGGAGAAAGTTGGAGAAGTTTGGGGTAGAGTGCGGAGTAAAGACTTCAAGATTGATGGCCTGTGATGAAGGATTCTAGACAGAAGGTCGTCTTCACTTCGAGAATGCGACCGTCTTATATATTTATATAATCTATCCCAAGCTACCGCCACCCGACCAGCCGGGACAAGACATTGGACCCTCCTCGGCGGCTCAGGTCTGGTGAGGCAAAATGGAAGATGTCGTCTGCTGCGGGAGCAGCAGCCGATTTATCCCAATTTAGCCGTTTACCCCAACCCACCACCCTCGATCGGGGTGGATCATGGCGTCGAGCTAGTGGGCTAGCGGATCATATCTGGAAGAATGTTTTGGTTAAGTTGACGTGAGTCGTGAGGCCAAGACTTTGAACTTCACTGTTCTGATAATACGTCGTCAACACCCAACGTTCGTCGAAGATCACCGTGAGCACGCATGCCACAGAACATGGTCTCATTCGACGACCCTCACCTGGTTGACAGTTTTATCACATGAAAATCAACCTAAGGCGGCATCTCATGCCTACGTACTTCTCGCTGCAGGGCCCAACGAGCCCTGTCTTTGTCTCTTTGGGGACAGCTCCGTCGCTCTGGGAAGACGAACGCCCGTGACCGCACACCTGCTCGTCTATCCTTTTGTTAGCATCTTCTCTTTATCACTGCTCCTTTTCCAGGTGGTGCAGCTGACCGAGTTCCAACCCAAGAGCCATATCAGTGCCAATTGGTGCCGTTTGGGCTGCATTTTCCATATAAACGGCCTCTGGCTCTGTCCGTGTGGCTCAAATATACGAGCTGAAGGCAACAGAAAAGCACCTCTACCAGAAGCAGTACCTCTCTGGACCATCATGAGTAACAAACCAGGATCGAGTAACAATACCACAGCCGTAAGTCTCGCTCAACCGAACGGGCTACGGCCGTTCCGCATAACTCTTTGTGCTGACCTAGTGTCAGAACCCTTGGGTAGGACAGTGTCCCGACTGCCGGTCTACGAAGACCTGCCCGTGCTACACATACCACAATGACCTGTCGAGCGCTCTCCGCAGTGTAGTGGACGTGTACACCAAGCGATGCAACAATGAACTCTTCCGCGCTCTGCGCAGGAAGCCCAAGGACCAACTGTCGCATGAGGAGCTGAGGAAATTGGTCGATGAACAAGGGGTCCGTTTGGCCCGCCTTGAGATCAGTTACCTTCAACTTCAACTCGCCCCTAACGCAAGGCCGGACCGGTTGATGGCACACATTTACTTTCTCCAACGAATTCCCACGGTATATGGGAGGCTCGGTGACCAAGAGATAAACATGGCTCTGGAAGGACTTAACGAAAAACTCGGAAAAGTTCCAGGGACAGTCAATCCGGAGCCCTTCCCGCATATACCCCGATCAGCACATTCTATGCTCAAAGAACTAAACACAACCGCACAGCAGTGAAAGCGTTGTCAACGTGTTGTATCGTTGCGGACTGGTAATATGGTTTCAAGCTATCCTTGGCTAGTGGCAATAGTCGAAGGATATTGAAAATGGGTCAGAGGAAAGGGGCGGTTGGAACGGGGGTTGAGGTCTAAGAAGCACCAAGAACCAAATCAGAAGACATATCTGACAACTCATCATGATTGAGTCACTCAGCTTGCAGAATTCGAAGTAGCTGCACATGATTTACAACTCTTTGTATGTTGGCTGGTATCAGTCGTCTGCTCAGCCCCAACATTGCGGCATCACTCCAGTCGTCAGGTCTTTAGTATAGCAAGTGGTATGAATCAGTAGACACATGTAGTGTCATTGATACTGGGCAGCCCGACACGCGGAAACACACGACAGTCGCGTATAAATACCTCTCCACCGCGCTGCGATCTCCTCTCCTAGTCTGTTACCTCAATAACAGCATCACCTCTGAGGTCTTTATAAGGGTTCTCAGCAGTAATCTGATCATTTATTTAAGACAAGCTGGTCTCTCATACCAAAATGGCACCCGACCACGGTCTCGGTCAGCTCTACAGGCCACCAGTAAGACATGAACCGTGGTACATGCTGGGCACATGACACATGACGGCTAACAACATTCAACTAGCTTTATCACTGCGCTGATAGACACCGGCGCGGCCCCTGCCCTTGCGTCTGTTTTCGGCGGAACTTGTCACCCTATCTGAAGGGGCTGGCTTCTGAGATCAAGAAACAGACTTCTCCAGGGAGCTGTCGAGGAACGCAGGACCAGAAAGACACGCTCGTATATGTACAAAAAGACTTCGATAAACGGGGCAAAGAATGGGAAGCGGGATTGACAACACCTGCTCTGTCAGGGGAATTGTGGTTAATCGATTCGATGTTACGCAGATTGGACCGCCTGCCGGCTGAGACGTGTGGTGAGCGAACACTGGCTGCGATAGACGCCCTGAAAACGGAGCGCGGAGTGCTGTTAAACGAGACAGGCCTGAAGCCAGAGAAACCCTGAGCGAGAGGCATGGATTCCATTTCGACGTCGGCCAACAGGTAGCTCTGACAGTGTCATTAGCCTTGACTCCTCAGGCTCTCAGCTAGAATTGAGCGCACTGCACATTACCGTAATAAGGCACCGATATGTGAATAGAACCCGGCACTGTCACTCGATGCTGAGTTCAAGCTGCGTTATTTAGATATTCAGTTGTCACTTCACTCCGTCTTTGCTCTTCTGATATATACTGACTTCGTTGACTTTCAACAGCCCGGGCGAGGACCATGTCCCGACTGCAACGCCTTCCAACGATGCGAGTGCCGTTTGTACCAGGAAGCCCTCCGAGGCATGTTTTAGCGACTTTTACAAACTATCGGAACATCAGCGTTCCATTGATCCGCGAACCGTAGCCTTCGTCGACGACAAACCACGAGTCCAGTGGTCACACGATGAACAGCGCATCTACATACAGTACCTGGAGGTGACTCTAATACATGTCCAGATGCGCTACCTTGCTTCTCAAGTACCGCGGACAAACCTGCAAGGCGGTGAAGGATCTAATCCCGCTTATTGTGACAGTACTGCGAGGAGTCTGCCGGTCGCAGTAACAAGGCATTCGCTAAATCCTTGAAGAAGCTGAAGGAGACAGTCGAGAAACCTCCAAGTACGGTCAAGCGAAGCTGTTAGTATCATCAACCCAATACCGTCTAGTCATCTTCCAGGGTGGTTGACTATGGTCAGGCGATCTCAGCTTTGGAAGAACCAGGTTTCGTTTCGGATTCAGGCGGATTCAAGTAGGCTGCGATATTTGACCACTTACTTCGGGTTGGTTACAGACTGGGGCCGTAGAGAAAGTCTCGGTGGTATGGTGACTGCTAGCGGATTCTAAGGGCAGTTTGAAAGACGTCCTTCCCGGGTGCGGAAAGGAGCATGAAGGACCGAGTTTAGAATGAAAGGAGAAGCGATACCCAACTAGACCTACTTATCTTGACCGAGTCAGCCATCTGGGAATCAACACATTGGCTCAGAATTGCCAGACAGGTGAATAGCACATGATCCTTACCTCTTTGTGTTGGGCGATTGTCACGGTTCCAACTTCCTGTCAGGTGCTCCGTGGGCTCTCCCGAGGCTGTTCAGCCAGTGCTCATGATACATTCGCAGCTTGTTCGTGTCTTTTTTACTAGTATATGAGAGCTCATTGACCTCGATATTTGCGTTCTATATCGTCTGGCTCTTCACGGTCATCCTGTCCTCCTCGAATCTTCGTTTGATACAAATACTTCTAAGCTATTTTTATAACTTGCAACAATTTATGATGCCATCATCAAGTCATACTGGGAAATCGGTAAGTGGCATCGCATAATCTTTGCAGTTTCATTCAGCTCCCCTTGTAGTTAGAATATCCGGAGCCCGAATACCCAAGACTGATAATACTTTGGTCTAGACACCTGCGGCAGCTATACCTCTGTCAACTGGTGGATCTCTTGTACAAAATTATCAATGTACAGAACCAATGAAATTCCATTCGAAGCGAAAATTCGACTCCAGGCAAGGTCGATGACAAGGCTGGTATCTTCACTAAAAATCCAAGAGATTATTGCACATACTCCCAAACGTTTGGAATGATCAAAGTGCAGCAAACATTAACTGTTTCAGTACTATGCGGGTGTGACTCCGAACAATTAGGGCACAGCTGGAGATTTTACGCATTCTGACAGCCGATCACGAGGCTAAAGCTGTGATCGGCGAATGTCATGAGCCTGTATCATCCACATCTGATTCGATCCTCTTCGTGTTGGCAGAGACCATGTATCATGCGATCAGAGACAAACAGTATAAAGAGTGACCAAATCATATAGCAGCCATACTATCGTTTCCACAGCAAGCGGGCACATGGAGGGTTATAAATACCTACAACTACTGCCTCCCAGTGCCTACCCCAAGCACTGTGTTTCTTATTCCATCACCGCCCATCCAAATTTTCCGTGCATGATATAACCTAGAAAACATGAGTCAACCTCCAAAACACATACGCAGGGACCATGTCCAAGCTGCAAGGCCCGGTGGCAATATCGACAAGGCATCTGAGGAAAGCACACCGCCGAGCTCGAATGCATGGGTGAGAGATGCTCCACAGTGCATTTATAAACTCAAGACCAAGACGAAACTGACTGGGGTAACATAGGGAGATCCATGCATAGATTGCTGGAGCAAGAGGCTTTGCCCGTGTAGGAACTTCAGGTGCACCATGGCTGGCCACAATAGCAACCTCCGGGAGGAGATAGTGAAGGACAAGAACTTGCTTCAACAGGCAATCGACGGGACGTCGCCCGAAGTGTGCGGGCGAGCGATTCCCCCCGCAGGAGACGCTACGAGGCCTCCATAAAGCTATATGATGAGATGCTCAAGCAGATGGAGAAAGTGGAAAGAAAGTGGCAGAAAGGGTCGGCCAACAAGCCCTTGAGCGAGGAGCTAAAGACGTTGGATCTGAGTGGGACCAATATATCGAAGCGATCAGGCGGTTCGAGGACTCAACTGATGTCGAGGACGAGATGGAAAAAATGCAGCAAATTCGGCTCAACATCGCGGCTAGTTTGGGAGTACCGGTATCCCTAGGGAATTAGCTCTAGCCTTAGATACTTTATGTAGAGAGGATAGCTGTGAGGGAAGGTCTGGAATGCATCATTAAATTAGCGGCTTTAAAAGGAATCAGCATGTCAGTAATTCCCCTATACGTCTTCGCCAACTGCTGGCCTGTTTAGCTGCTTAACTTTGAACAGAGGAGACTGACTCAGCGAGGGACCAGAGTAATCCGTGTGCGAACTGCCGGAAGACTGAAGCTTGCTCTCACAGAGGGTTTAGAATCAGTATTGCTTCCAGCCTGACGTCGCTGGTCAGGCTGGTTGGTCGTATAGCTGGGAAGCAGAACCAAGATTATCAGAGGCTACTCAAAGATACCAGTGACTACTCCGGAACGGCCAAGGAACCCTTAACTAGCGAAGGGAAGGACATTAAAGAGGGATTGGAAGTGTTTTGTGTTTGGGAAATCAAGGACGCCATGAAATCACTTGACTGGGCAATTAAGACTCAGATAGAGAAGATAGGGGTTACGTTGGGCCCTGAGATAATGGTTATAGTGGCGGAATAATTTCCTTACGTTAGTAATGGCTGGCCAGATATTGACGCGGGGATTTGATGCTAATGATGCGTGGAACAGGTCGCTTTGTTGTTAGTTAGACATCTAACATTGAGTCGGCGCACATCGCCAACTGAGCTGGTAGTTAATAGATGTTGGCATTTCATCTCCCTGCTCCTGGTGGCAGGTCCCAAATCATTCCCGCTATCCAGCCGCTAAATAGGAATCTTATTTGAGACTATGGGTTAGGATTACGAGATGTTTTGTTATTGGCGGCTGGATGGTGGGAGGTACGCGGTGAAGGGTCGGACACAACCCTAACTCAAATGTGACTCGATACAGCAGTGGCCATGACAAAGAGTGAGATGTCGCAGGTTCAATCCAACCTCAAAAGTAATAACATCTGGAATAACGGTTAGCTGGAGACTCGTAGTACATCTGGTGGCTTTGATGTACCTCTCCTTACAGGATCCTGTTGACTCGTGTATAAATACCTGCTGCCGTCTCTCGTACTGCACATTCTCCCCTGTTGCATTCAGCACTCTACCATCCTCTCCACAATACAAGTTTCGGAGACAAGTAGTCTTCACTGAATTTTAGAAGTCCCTTGTCTGTCGCATCATCCAAGTCTCACCATTATGGCATCCTCAGGGCCATCGTCTTCGTCTTCGGCGCATTCTCCACTACGCGACTACGCATTGGGCAACACAGAATTCTTACCTGCCATGGATTTTAGCTCGCTGATCAGAGGTCAAGTAAATGGCTCCATTCCATGTCGTGTTCGTATGACGAGCGAGGAGCAATGATCTAACCAATGCGCACAAGGGTCCTGAATGCGCCGAGAATGAGAACGACGACACGGCTGAACCATGTAAAAAGAGGACGATCTGTCGTCACAGGGCATTCAAGTTAGCCCTCGTTCCAGTTATGCATAATTTACAACTTCAGATCAAGGGGAGTGTTGGTTTCACCAGGGTATATACGTAAGGACGTATATTGCCTCCCGTAGGGAGGGCTTCACACTGTTGGCGCACCAAGTTCAGGAGTCCTGTACTGTATATTCTGATACGCATCGTAGAAGGAAGGAAGGAAGGTGGGTGGGTGGCCAGCCCTGTGGAAAGAAATAGGGGCTGGTGGAGTCCGCAGGTCACGTGACCTGCGGATTAACTCAGCCTCCGGCCTCCGCAGAGCCTCAGGGGGACTCCCTGAGGCTCACCACACCTATCCTCCACTACCTACCCTGGGCTTGCGTACAGGCCTGGCGTATATATTCCAACACTGGCAGTCTCTTCTTTTGAGGCCAGGGATACGCCAGGTCCGCAGGCCAACTGTTGACTAGATACAGGCCCGTTTTCTCGTTCCATTGCAGCCCATCAGTATACCTCCCCTCATAGTACAGCCACTCCGTCGAGTAGACTGGGACGTCTTCGAGGGGCAGATCTGGTGGCGGCGCTTGCAAATCCTCCTCTCCCATCTCTCCTCCGCACCTCAGTCTCCTGCCTTGTAAATGTCCTCCCACTACTGGGGGTAGTGGGCTTGCCCTTGTAGTGAGTGTGCGGCAGCCTGGTGGGCACCCGGGGTCGGGGTGGTAGGCTGGGCTTGTCTGGCTTCCGGGGGGGTGCTCCGGTACGTGGTGGCTCTCGAGGAGGGGTGGTCCTTCTTCGCTGGTGGGCGGCTCCGTAGGCGGCTCGTTCTCGTCGAGGGCGGCTCGCCGGTGGGGGAGCTCCTTCTTCGCCGATGGGCGTCACGTTTCCACGCGGCGCGGTGCCGTGCAGGAGCTCATCCTCTGGCAGTCTTTTCTTCTCGGCCGGCCGAGTGGGTGAGGCCGGGCCGGTCGTCCTTGTGCGCCGGAGCCGGTGGTGGGCGCGGCGGGGGGGTGGTCGCTGCCGGGCGTGGTCGTCGTCGGTAATAGTGGTAGAAAATCCCTCAAAGTCGCAAAAGTTGATGAAAAATCGATAGATCCGGGCGAGAGTAGGCTGGATCTGATCGTAGAGAGCGTCGCAGTCGTCTGGGCTACTCAAAATGATGGAAAAAGGTCGGCGCAAGGCCGTGGGATAGGATGAATCGAAGGTCCGGGGCGGGGGCTTATTCTTCCCGGAGGTAACTTGTGGCGGCTCGCCTCCACGTTGGCGAGCTTCTTCTTACGTTGTAGGACGCGCCGCCAAAAACAGACAGTCCCCCGAGTAGTCAGCTCAGGGCTTGTACAGGCTGGCGGCTATAGAGGGCCGTGACTTGGTGGGCGGCTCGCAAGGTAGCCGGGCGAGTGTCAGGGCGTGATAGACGCGCCGCGAAAAACAGACAGTCCCCCGAGTAGTCGGCTCAGGGCTTGTACAGGCTGCGGCTTGGAGTCCCCTTTGCGTTAGACGACAGTATGAGGAGCTTCCTTAGCACTCCCTCGTCGAGGCGACAGTCTCCTTGCGGAAGAGGTGCCAGGGCGAGGGCGTCTCTTCTGTAGATACCTTGCTGATCCGTGGTTATCCCTCACTTGAAGCCGCGCCCCCATTACGCGGTAGCAGTGGTGATTTTTACCACTGATCAGTGTTGGTTTCACCAGGGTATATACGTAAGGACGTATATTGCCTCCCGTAGGGAGGGCTTCACACTGTTGGCGCACCAAGTTCAGGAGTCCTGTACTGTATATTCTGATACGCATCGTAGAAGGAAGGAAGGAAGGTGGGTGGGTGGCCAGCCCTGTGGAAAGAAATAGGGGCTGGTGGAGTCCGCAGGTCACGTGACCTGCGGATTAACTCAGCCTCCGGCCTCCGCAGAGCCTCAGGGGGACTCCCTGAGGCTCACCACACCTATCCTCCACTACCTACCCTGGGCTTGCGTACAGGCCTGGCGTATATATTCCAACAGGGAGTCAGGCCAGAGGAGGGGTTTGGGTTTCTAGGCGGGAAAGACAAGATTCGAAAGCGTACGGCACAGTTTGGCTGATCTCATTGTTGACTGGGCCAATGCACCAGCTCAGTCGGTAAGCTTTCGTCAAGGACAAGCAGTGATTTACGAGGCTTTGGCGGATCTGGATGGAATGGGTGCTGAAGCATTTCCCACGGTCAAGGAAGCAAGCGACGTCCTCTCAAAGGCTCCGATATTCAGAGAAAGGCTCATTTGATGGGTAGATCGGCAAGCCCTTGGACCAGAGTACGCAGACAGCCCTATTAGACCATACGGCATTTGATCTCCTCACTATGAATCCATTTATTGTTCCTGCTCTGAGGTCATAGAATCATTAACCGAACCTGGGATGCCTCTGGCTAATATTGCATCTTGCGGCTCATCAGAGGAGCTAGAGATTGGCCATCTATGTCAAAACGATAGAGGGCCATTTAGATGACTGGGAGGATATACCAAATTGAGTTTGGAAACTGAGAGAGTGTAGTTGGAAGTGGCACGACAAGCAAATGGTAAATCGGACACGAGAGCCAGTCTCCAGAGAGCCTTAATCCCTCAGCTAGAACTGCGCGTGCCGCACCATGCCGCGACGAGGCACCGATTTTGCATGTGGATAGATCCCGGCAATGTCACTCCGTGGTTGAACAGACTATTTGTTACGTCGTCTTCACCTTTTTTGCTCGTCTGGAGGTATGCCCGACGACTCCATCTGACGGCGGCATACGGTCTGCACGTCTTTGTGTTTGGCCGACCGTTGGTCAACCATTACTATCATATAAATACCCAGAGCTGGTAGCAAGGCTCTTGACGGGGCTGAATCAAATGGATGATTTGCTGCGAGGCCCATGGACGCCTGCATATTTCTTATTTATGCCCAGCCTGCCATGACACTGCCACCTCCCATATCAGCCTTCTTTTAACAGAGCCGCACCATTCCGAGGTATTCCGAACGCTGCCCCGTTGACCCATATGAACTGCAGCAGAACGGACAGCCATCCAGTGGACTACGGTTCAAAGCACGCGGGATGAGTGTCTTCGCGCATCCAGAACAATTGCAGTGGACACAGGAACATACCAGCCGTCTTCCGGCGTTTCATTTGGTAACTTTGAACCAACACTTGTGATACCTTACACTTGGATCTGTTGCGGTGTTTAACAAGTCCAGTTGGGCTGTACAAACTAATCGCATAACACATGATATGGCTTCCTTTGTCTAGAGTTGGCCATATACGATGATAGCAGAAGCGTAGTAAATTTAGGCCATGGGCGACTGTTGTGGGTGCGGTTGAAATCGAGGCATCATGCCTGGCATTTCCACAACTGTGATTGTATCGGCTACTGTGGCGATTCTCAGCGCATTGTAGGTCAGAAGCTACAGCTGCATCATCGATTGAGATACGAGGCTTTGAGGGCAGCCGCCACCTGGACTGTCCGAGACATGCGGCTCTTCACATGATTTATTGCTTTGTGTTGATAGATTCCCAACCGGTGAGCTGCCATCAAGACCAAATAGGTTCTTTCTGAACGGACATTGTTAATATACCTCCCGACTCATTGGTCGAGGATTCATGCTGATTCCAACCACCGAGCCTAACTCGTTGCTATAAATACTCCAAGTCCAGTGTTCGCAAAGTTTCTATGTATCTCACTCCTCTCATACAACAAGCACATCTTGCGTGGTTGACTGCGTTCAAGGACATTATCAAGACAGACACACGAGGAAGCTGAGAAACGCTTCGCGATGGCCACTTCACGGAGTTCGTCACGGGCTTCCCCAGGGCCATCATCAGAGCACACAGATTCTGATCGCAGCTTCGCAATGGGCGACACGGAGGTCGTGCCAGTGGTGGATCTCAGCAATCTGAACACGAAGAAGGTCAGGAACTTCCACTTGCCGATCATCGTCGTATGCTGCAAGAGAACCACGTCACGTCAGAGTCTAACAAGCCCCTCCAGGGCTCTTCATGCATCGACTGTGGCAGAAAGTCCATATGCGTATGCAGGGAGTTAAGGCTTGCTCTTGTTCCTTTTGTACTCGAACTCGCGGTTGAGGTTCGAAAAGGCCGCATCGAAGGAAGGGAATGGGCCACCGGAAGAGGAGAGTCCGATGTTGACGGGATACGAAATGAGATAGCCGAATTAATCATTGACTGGTCGCATGCGTCAGCTAAGACACCTGTGCGCGAAGAGTTTATCGCGGTGGAGGAAATTTGGGCGATGTTGACCAGCTTGGGTGGACTTGAAGATCCCAGGATCAGGCAGGTTGTCGAGAAAGTGAGAGCCGAGTCGAATAGGCTTGCTTCTAAGTGGCGTTGGGGGGTAGATGTCAGTAGCTTGTGGACTACCCGATCTGGGGATTGATCGAATCGCATGAATGAGGGCTCCTTATGCCCATAGTTACCTTACCATATTATGCCTGAGGCATCTCGTAAGTGGGTCAGCCTTCGGCCTTGAAGATTTGCTCACTTATTATGGTGGCTTCAATAAATCCACAGTGTTTCATGAAGCCCTCTTGATGTTGCTTGCTTCTGGCAGAGGAATGGTCAAGTCAAACGTCTTCAGTCTTGGTTTCAGTCTCGGAAACATATTACTGGTATGGGAGCGTCACCATCTTTTGATCTCTTGTTCAAACTTTCCATCCTTCGCACTGAAGCCCGTATAACTGTTTACTCATAGTCAGCCTTCAGAGAAAGGTGACTTCGCGTCTTTGGGGCTTGCTGTGGGTATCTTGGAAACTAATTGAAGGTTATTGCAATTAGTGAACCGTCCTGTCGGTACCGAGGACGGCGCCCGTCACGGTGTTGGACCTCATCCAGATGGGCCTTCACTGGTGGGACGTTCTCTCCCCTTCTACAGGAGAGGAGAGCCGAGACATACAAATAACTCTCGAACTTTCGCTCTCTTTCCGCTTCTTACAACTTCAAAATCGTCACAAGCACAGCGTATTATCATACAAGCGAAATATGAGGATATCATCTCATGCAACACATCCACAGCGTACTCCTCCGTCACCAACCAACTGAGACGCAAAACCCATGACCGGCTTCAATATCACTGCTCCAATCCCATCAACATGACGGACGTTTCTGCCATTTTCGGCTACCTGTACTGGGGTAGCGTGGCCGCCTGAGGAGAAGGTCTCGGCTTGGAAGCGGTGGGAGTAATTGGATGAGCAACGCTCTATCGGCAGTAGGCCCTTATTTCGGCAGTAGGTCTACTCCATTAATACTACAGCCAATCAGAGGCCTATTTACTTAGATAGCAGATAAACTACATACAAGCTACTAAACTCAAGCTACTAGAATACTAGAATCGCGTCTTTATAATATTTGACTTTAATAGAGATACGAATAACTAGAATAACGACCTTTATAGTATAATAACTTTACGAATAGTACATTAGGAACTTTTAAACCTCGTATTATTAATATTTGAAGGTTAACGATTAAATATCTAGAGTTTAAAATACTCTAGAAGCTTACGGCGCTATTAACTTCTCTGTAAAGATATCCGACGCGTTTATCGTACGCTAGTAGGAGGACGACGACGATAACGTTACTATTACCGAGGATGCCGCCACTATTACCGAAGATACCTCCCCTCCGGCTTTAAACCCTCTAGAAGAGGTAGTAGGCGGCTAAGACGAAGAAGATAACGTCTAGGAGCTTCCTAGCGTTCCTAACTACCTAGTAGGAGGCTATCTACAATCTAACGGTATTATTACACCCGCTAGTACTATAAAAGAGCTTGTAGCGGCTATTAAAGCCTATAGTAAGCTTTATAGCTACGATATCGCCTGTCACGGCTTATCCAGAATGGTTCCTAGTTCCACACCCTTCAAAAGGACGAGAATCTACAAGTTGCCCAACTTGTGATTCATACTAGGATATATAGCGCTTGTAAGGATGTAGAATACAGTGCCGTTACATCACCCCCCCCTCCACAAGTGCTGGCCCCCAGCACTCAAATACGCCCCCAATTGGCATGTTCATCTAGAGGGGTTTCGTGCGTATAGTCAATTGGAGAGGCACACGGGTTCTCGCTATAGAAGTCCTGAACCTTCTCCTTCACCTACCCGCATGTCCCGACGGGGCTCAGTGTAAGGGATCTATACCCACATGTCACTCCGTCGTTCATTCACTACTTGCCTCAACAGGTTATCAAGTGTTCTTTCGCGGTGAATGACAGCGGTGGGGCTCTAGATCGGGTTCGAAGTTGGAATTGACGCTAACCCCTTAACTTGTAGATTATGTCACGGCTTATCCAGAATGGTTCCTAGTTCCACACCCTTCAAAAGGACGAGAATCTACAAGTTGCCCAACTTGTGATTCATACTAGGATATATAGCGCTTGTGAGGATGTAGAATACAGTGCCGTCACATCGCCTAGCGCTAAGGATCTAACCTTAGGCTTATATCACGAGTGGCATAATACCTATAGAGACAGGGCTACTGTAATGGGTAGAATACGTATAGTGATATTCGCGGTAAGGAAAAAAGAAGGAACTATCTATAAGTTCACGTTCTCGCAGAAATAGAAGTAGTAGGGTGCGCTCAACCGTTTACGTACGGGCTACTTACGCGAGTCCCACCTCTAGTAAAGGGCGCAGGTTCAATTCCAGGTGAATATAAACCTACTAGAATCTACTAGCCGTAATACTCCCCCCCCCTAAAAAAAAAAAAAAGAAATATTCAACCGCGAATTAAGTTAGTCGGGAATTAAACTTTTATATAGCGGGTTACTTTCTAGGTAGTAAAGGGATACCTTTAACTTTAGTTTAATTTAGGTTAGTTTAACCTAGTTTAGAGAGCCTATCGATAATATCCTAATCTATATAGCTGAACGTTAGCCGTAGCGAGGGTATTATTATCTAGATAAAGAGGATCGTCCTTCTCGTCAAGGTACAAGTGATCTTGGAATGGGCATGCTTCGAGTTTGGACGGCGTACCATGCCGGATGTTCTCCAGCAGCATGGATGGGACTGTCCTGAAGCGGCCGAACTCAATCTCTGGGCCTTAGAATTCCTACGGCACCAGAGTGTGTTTTCGGAGAAGGAGCGCAGCGTTGGGAAGCCGTATGCAGATCTCTTTCGCTCGGTGGCCGACATACGACATACTGCTGTCCATCGCGTCAGCCTCAGCGCCAATAGAGCAGAGCAGTTCTTACTTGATGCCGAGAGCCTGGCGAAGCTCCTGCAAAATGAGGAATGCCTGAGCCTGCTAACGAAACTCAGGCAAACCACGCAGTCAGCAATCGAGGAGCTGGAACGGAACAAGCATGTTCTACGGTCGAAGCTCGAGGATACTCTGGAAAGACTGGCCGCGCAGCGGGCTGAGTTGGATCGCCTCCAGAATGCAGCTGTTACTGAGATGGTGAAGGAAGATGATAACTACCGGGCATTTGCCGGCACGAGTTTGGAGCAAGCTATTGAGTCCTTAGAATTCGACCCAGCTGCAATTCTGCGGCAGGGCACCAGTTCTGAGTTAAATGATACGGATAGTGTCGAGGAGTGTGCGGAGCCTAGCTTGGCCAGATGTCAGGATAACTGATGCTTGACCTGGCAATGAGTGCCTCTTAATGCAGCCTCCTCGTCCTTCCCTTTTTTCTCACTCCTCTTGAGCCAGTTCATTCGTCTGGCTGCCGTGGGGACTTGGACAGGTTAAAGGGAACACCGTCGTACAATCTGAAGGGTATCGATAGTTCACTCGTTCTGTAGATATCGGCAGCTTGCCTTTAATCCAACGGAAGACTGCTTAATGAACGGATGTTTGCGACTTATATCTCCGAATATCATCATGATGAATGATATCATCACCTAGGCGCCTGGAGGACACCCGGATGTGGTGAATAATCGTGGTCAAATATGGATGGCATACGAGAAGGAAGGGCGCTGACTAAGAACCCGCATATGACTTCCCCAGGTCTAATGCGGCGGAAACCTCCTCGCTGAACGCATTCCGCATCGCTACGTACAAGGCAGTAGCTTCGGGCTTGACAAGGCACCCGTGGTCGTTTCCATCTACAATCTTGTACCCCTAATGAACCATCACGGTTCACCCCCAAAGAAAGCGTAGTAATCGCGAAGATCTTGCCCAAGCCGGACAAGATGGTGCAACAGCGCACGCGATAGATAGCGTCGATATTGGCTTGTGTCGTCGCTACTCCCTATTGGAGTAGACGGCGCCACCGGGCAGTATCCTTGAGATTGCAGACCCTGCCCAGGGCTTTGAGCTGGGCGATCTCATTGCCCTCGAAAAAGAGCCACGAGCTGACCGCCGCCTAAACACCCTTGGGTCTTCGTCTAACTTATTGTTATCAGTACTTGTTGGAATATCTACGCCGGGCGCAGTAGAATATGGGGGGAAGGATGGATATGGTGACGGTCAGGGAACCCTATCCCTGAGCCGTCTCTACGAGGCTGCGTCACGTGACCTGCGGCGCAGGCACGCCGCGGCCCTCAGCCCCTATTTCGTGAGGGCCTCATTTCCTCCTCCTTACCACTTACGCCAGTCAAGAATATACAGCCGTTTTGACCACCACTTTACGCCGCCCTCTACACTCTACAGAGGGCACCTACACGTATACGTGTATCACAACCCTGGTGATACCAACAGTACTTCATTAACCTACGTCACATCGTATAGTTGTCTATAGCGGCAATGACCTGGTCGGCTCTGCGGCAGGCCTGTCTGCTTTGATGTCACTCCTACTCCTGCAAATCTGGAAAAGATGCTGCCAGCGTTTAAAAAAGCCGAGAGGCTGTCATCATCTAGGGGGTTTTCCCGTTGAGTTTACACAAGGCCTCTGAGCTAAATCTAGCTTCGATTGCCACCTAGGGAATAAATTTACATCGTTAGCTTACAATCCGGGAAGAATATCACCATCGGCCTCGACCGGTTCGGCCGGGACTTGGTACGAACAGTCACCACTGGCGAATAACGGGACGATAGCCATGCTTGGAGTTGGAATCGGAGGCCAAAATGAACAATCTATAGCAACGCCGAGCCAGCCTAGAAGGAAAACACTTGGTATCATCTCGTTTTGAATCATGCCGGTCATGAAATGATACTGGTAGAAGAGTTGTTATTGTTCTAGAGTGATGCAATGTCTATAATAATACCATTTCTTTGTTATGTATGGAACCACGGAAGGTCTATTCTGGTGAAGAGTCAGGTAGTTGAATCAATTCCTGCGGACTATGTGCCTGCTACTCGATGCGGGTTCTTACCTACGTCTCGAATTCGGTATGCACTGACATTATCGCGGAAGGAGCTATGAGCTAGCGATATGTGGTGTCGTGGGAAGAGCGATTAAGTGGCAGATGAGACGATGTTACTACCAGGGGAAACCCGGGAATGCTAGTTAATACGCGAGCCCCAGGGAATTTCCGGAGATGCGTCGTACACGAAGTTCCTTTCATTTCGTATAGGCAGATCTGAGCTTGCATCGCGGACCCGTTGCTAACAGCAAAAAGTTACCGCTGACGTATTCTAGAAACCCTCTTTTCACCCTCCTCGAAGGTTCAATCAAGATGGGCGCGCAGCGTGGTTCACAGGGAGCCTGCGCCAGACAAGTTGTGTAGTCCTGAGCTCCCCCATGACGATTGTCTCACCTTCCGGCCCCAGGGTCAAAAAGTCATCATCCCCCTTCTTCTCGATTTTGACCATTCTCCTTTGCGTGTTGCCCAGCCAGTTCGGGAAGCTCGACCTGCTCATGTGGTGTTGCAGCAGAGGCACATCTCCACTCTCATCCAGGTAGAATGGACCCGTGTAAGCCAAATAGTTCTGGCCAACTTCAGCCCATTCCTCCTTGGTGCCACCATTCAGGTCGTCGGATTAAAAGGGCTTCTGGCCCGGAACCTGCAGCTGAGCAGACATGTACCCTGTATGGGTGTACATGATGATGATGCCCTTCGCATCCTTACTGTTGGAATATATACGCCAGGCCTGTACGCAAGCCCAGGGTAGGTAGTGGAGGATAGGTGTGGTGAGCCTCAGGGAGTCCCCCTGAGGCTCTGCGGAGGCCGGAGGCTGAGTTAATCCGCAGGTCACGTGACCTGCGGACTCCACCAGCCCCTATTTCTTTCCACAGGGCTGGCCACCCACCCACCTTCCTTCCTTCCTTCTACGATGCGTATCAGAATATACAGTACAGGACTCCTGAACTTGGTGCGCCAACAGTGTGAAGCCCTCCCTACGGGAGGCAATATACGTCCTTACGTATATACCCTGGTGAAACCAACACTTACCCATCGGATACACTTTCTTTGAGGGGTCTTTGGAAGGATAAGCCGAGTAGTCGACCAGCTCCCATGCTCCAATGAGTTGGTGGCGTAGAGACTGCTTCTTCTTGCCCGCCTTGGTCGAACCGTTGTGGTAGTCGTAGAGACTACCCCCAGGTTGCCCTTATCGACATAGTTCTTGCGGATATACTCGACAGGATAGGTTGGGATGTTTTTGCGCTCCTCGATGTAATGGTCCTCGATATTGCAGACCGTCTGGAGCCCGACCTTGTCCATCAGGTCGCAAGGGGCACCCTGCGACTGGAAGGAATACCGGAAGAGCTTGTCGATATCTTCAGGCGTACCGACGTTTTCCGCCAGGACCATCATGACCTCCCGCTTCATCGCGGCCCAGACACGGTTGATTTCTTGCCATTCCAGCCGGCAGCTGAGATGCTTCAATCCCACCCGGAGGCACTAAGCCTAAAGGGCCATGCACGCTAACTGTAACAAGTCCCGCTGCGAGGTTGCTTGTGGCCCGTACGCTCGCCTGTCTGCCTCAAAGGCAGGATGTAATTGCCATATAAGCATGGCCTCGGCTTACTCCTTGCGCTTGTAAACAACCCGACTATCGTAGATGTGCCAGTCACTGCCACCACTATAGTCCTTTACCTACCTGGCCACCTTCATTCCTCGCAACCGCGCCCTTATAGACTCTTGCTCAGTAAACTTATCGTACCAAGTTGGTTCAGCACTGCCTTGTAGCTGACGTCGGGCAAGGCCAGGTCTTGGATTGATAGCAAGACACTTGCCCTAGCGCGTTGCTTCGTTGCCTGGGTCCAATGCGTACCTGCGCCAGTATGTCCTTACAGTATCAGGTGGGTTGGGTTAGCAAAACTTGCTCCGTTCTGTTTGTACCGCTATGCCACAGGCCTGCTGTGGTCTCTGTTACGAACTTGTTACAGTAACTCGTCCATACCGTGTATGAGCTTCCTCCCCACTACATCGCTCGATGTCGTACTGTGTTGTACAACTTAAACCCGGACTAAAAATGGCGACTAGGCATCCGGAAACGGCAACCCAGGAACCCCGGAGACAACTTCAAGGAGCCAACAACGGCGACCCAGTGAGATGGAAAGAGGTACACTGAACTAGAACCCGGGATACTGAACTAGGAACTACGGAAGGCACTAAGCTGTCTTTAATTAGCAGCTGATTGCCCGTTTGGGACTGGCCGGACTGCTACAACCTGCGTGGGAGCTTTAGCAACTATCGGCACACCGTTTACAATACCGTGAGTACGTTTCTTCTCCTCGTGGTATTTAAGAACGACATAGGTATTTGCATCGTTCACAATGGAGACAAAATTGCCGAGTATACCAAGAAGAATAATCGGAGACATGCGCTCTCCATGGCGCAAGATCCCAGAAATGACTCTCGAAACGGTACCCATAGCTGCTGTCTGGCTGAAGTGTGTAAGTTCCAGGTAGTATGGATAGAATATGGTAAGGGGTTGGTACACCTCAGGTTGGCAAGATGTTTAGGATGGTCGCAGCTGCGCAATATCAAGGAACAGACCCCTTCATGCTGATCAGCTCATACTGTGCACGCCAAGCCGTGAGTCTATTACTGAAGCGAAGTTCACTAAGGGCGTGGAAGCAGTAGAAGTAATTCCACACTCAATATGGCTGCTTTTGTCTTTTCCTCCTTCCCGACCCCCTGTATTAGCCAAGCCTTAGTTCAACGATTTTGAACCGACTAGAGTGGTCTGACGACTGAACGTCACCTAGAGTGGTCTGACGGCACCTTAGTATTATCACACAGCAACTTTCGTTCAAGGCTAAGATACATGTATCCATCTCATCTTTCACTAGAACCGGCTAAGACTGTGATTACATTCCGATTAGCACATGCACGACATCAAGAACAGATTATAATTACTTTTCGAGATCCGAGCTAATGTAACGATCGGAGCTAGCACACTCACTTCCCGCAGCCCGCTTGGCTTGCCGATAGGAAGGGGCACTTACATGCAGCAAACCACCCCACTTCTCGTCCTCACCCACCACAACTTACCGATCCCCCGCTGAAGAAGAGCCTCCACTCTTAACTTGACATCCTTGTTAAATTTTAGCTTCAAGACTTCCTGTGATAACTCTACTATTAGCCAGAAGTGGTGCCAATCACATCAAAGACCTTACCGAACACGAAGACGACGACAGAGTCGCTCCCCTCTCCCCCTTTGGCGTGGACAGCATCCCCCTCACGAGTCGTCTGTCCCTCATAGAGGTTCGGCCCAAAGTAGCGATTTTTCTAGTGGAACCGAACTTTGTTATGAGGTATTGGCCCTGCTATTCGATAAGGAACCGATCCCTCGATACCGCGGCCCAACCCTACTGCCTTGCAATACCACATCACACTCTCCCGTGGTTGGATGACCTCGGGCGGAATTGCCTCCGCTGGTGCCCATTGGCCCTGCCAAAGGCGTACTGATTCTGCGTCGAGGTCGAGCTCTTCATTGCTATCGTTCAGTACGATGACCGTGACTCCCGGGTGGCCTTGCTGGGAAGAGGCCAGTCTTCTGGACGCGAGGATCAGCTGTGCTCGGATCGACAGGCGGAGTGAAATACGGAGGATTTCTGCGTCAAAGATCTAGGCTCACCGAAAACATCCCGCGTGCACTCCATCGGCACGACTCCCACAACAGCCATTAGGAAATGCCCAGGCTCTCAGTTACAAGTAACTGTGCGGCTGATGCTAAGGCGTCTAGGATTCTACGGCCGCATGTGACAGCTCGATTGCAAAAAGGCGGAGGCACTAGCAGGTATGCTCCCAGATGCCAATGTCAGTGTCGATTGTACACCTGTAGCAGCTCGCACCTCAGGAATGACCTTTGGCGCAGTTCCCACACATCTGCGAGCGATCTGGTCGAGCATTGCGGCAAGCCATATCCTGAAACCCCTGATCAAGGCCCAGGCGGATTAGTGGCGTGATCGGAAGAGCAGCTGAGCACTCGTAAATCCTTAAGGCCTGTGAAGGGATTATCCTTTACCACCTCGGCTCGCTCACAAATCTGGCAAGCAGGACTCGATACATTCCACCAGGGTTCTTAATGAACAAAACTTCTTAAATCTCGCGCCAAATTATTCCACTTGACTCTGACTTCTAACATTTACGACCCGTAACATACTCGACGACACAGCATCTAGTTCCCAAGCACAATGGGTACCGCTCACAAAGTGGTTTCGGTCGTCCTCCGTGGCATCGAACTTGCGAGTGCCATCATTATCCTTGGTCTCCTGGGAAGGTTCTTTCGCCTCCTAGACCTTATCAGTGGCCCTAACAATTCCAGACTGGAATATGCCATATCTATGGCTGCTATTAGTGTCGCCGTTTCGATCCTGCTAATGCCGCCTATGGAATACTCGTTCTACTGCTTCCCCCTTGACTTTGCCCTCTTTGTCTTCTGGATTGTATGTTTTGCCCTCCTTGAAGATGTGAGTTCCTCTCCGTATCGTATCTAGGGAGCACCGCGCCCGGAACTGATTTTGGATACAGCTTACCGGCACACACACATGCTCATCAACTTGGTTTAACACCTATTGGGCCACCTACTGGAGCCCCGCGTCGGGTAACACTGTAGTCGTCGCCAGCTCCGGGTGCTCGACGTGGAGAACAGTGCTTGCATTCAGCTTTATTATAGCATTCGTTTTCTTCATTAGTGGCTTGCTCGTAAGAACGGTCCCCTCATCTGACTCATCCAGTCGAGCATGCTCATACGCAGCTCCAGGGCTTTTATGCTTGCGCCGCATACCACAATCTGGGCTCGCATTTCGTCTCTTTGGTCGAGTAAGCACTGTCCACCCTGCTATTTCACACGGCTTCCTGACATATTGCGAGCAAATGCACGTGGTGGAAGAAGCAGAAAGAGGGCGATCTCGAAAAGCACGCACCACCGACTGAGGAGGTCCAACGCTTGCCAGATGTTGCGCACAACGGGGTCTAAAGGCAAGCGAATGTCAACTCGCTTGTATCGGAACATTCCTCAGAAGAATGATACCAAATAATGTTGCTTGTACCATGGGAAGGAGGCAAGCTTACAAGGGGGATAAGGATTACGATCACATGGCTACAGGGTACGGATCGTATATGACTTTTCTGTTGTTACCTTGATCATGCGTAAGGGAACAAAGTTACCACACTTTCCGCCATCTTGAAGGCTCTATTGTAGATCCCACATCAACTCGATCTCGATATTGATTCTAAGATGTTGCTACAGTACTCTTATCAGCTTGACCAGGCGACTCCTACGCAACGGGAGTTGTTTTCTCTGCCAGAGGCTCATCACGAGACACGCAAGTCCCGGGCCCAGGACCTGTCTTGACACCTGAGTGTCGCCCATGACCACCTTTTCGGACTGAAAAGTGGCTCTTGTTGAACTTTGTATGGTTCGATGCCGTTGGATGATGGCCTGGGCTGGCTCTATCACCGTGAAAAAGCTGATCCTCGTCATCGGACCCTTAAGTAGTCTAGGTGGACGTGGTTATGATTTGTTTGGTGCAGTCCCGCTTTGCAATGAGATTGCGGTCCTGAATCTCCGTACTGATCGAGGCGCCATACTACCTACAAAGGCCGACACCGTGCATGAGTGGCTTGACCTGCTGCCCTGGATGTCAGGCAGGCGGCTTGACCAGGATAGGCATCGCTTGAAAATGCCAACCCATTGGCATGTGCCAGCATTGAGACACCTGGGTGCGTCGTGCTTAAGCTTTACCACGGGCCCAATGAAAGCAGGACGACTTAACGCTCGTAGCTTGAGGAGTAAGCCCAGAGGTCTAGACGTATCCAGGCAATCGTCGAGGGTGTCGCGCCGGAATCAATAGCCCTACCCCTGCCGAAGTGTGCTGGGTGCGGACATCAGGTCAGCTGCTCAACGTCTCGGAGAGTGCCGTCAGGGGTGCGCTGGTGCTCCCTCGGCGTTATATGGCTTGACATATATCAGAGCCCAGACACAGTCACGTCAGTCAAAATATGCCTACTGGACTTGCCCGTCTTGACCAAGCATGGACTCACAACCATATCGGACCTGCGACAGCGCGACAGAGGTTTGCACCCGCGTTGTATTTATTGCAGTTGGAGCAGCGATCGTCGGGTTAATTATTTCGGGCGGCATTATGAGTCTAATGTGAGTAACTTCTCCTCATTTCAGAACACCTTGCTAAATGAACAAAGAATAAGGTATCGACATCGGAGGCGAGGGCAAGGCAATCAAGAGCCTGTAGAATGGCAGAGTAGCAGGAGCCAAGCCGCAGACGATAAAGCCAAAGACGTAATTGAACTTCAGACTCTCGATTCCGTTTGTCCGACACATGTTCATGGCTTAGACGCCGCTTCGAAAGAGTCCAAGATCCATATCCCTCTTCAGACTAGCTTTATAGAGGAAGTCTGGTGCGTCGGGCATAGATACCAAGCAGTCTACATATCATGCTTACATTTATCTAGTGCAATCTGTCTGGATTTACTAACCCATCAAGACAAGGTCCGAAGACTCAAGTGCAGCCACGTCTTCCATACGCGTTGTATCGACTCTTGGTTCGGACGGCAGCATTACGAATGCCCGTTGTGCAAGTTAATTTATGTTGAACGGCCGCAGGTTTGTCTGGTGGTTTAATGCCGGATAGCATTGCACCCTTAGACACAATGACATTACAGGCCGTCTCCTGATTCCCGCCGCTTCTTGCTGTTGCTGTGATACTCGGCTGTACCTGGTTAACTCTAGACTCTGGCACTGCTAATTAGCGATTCAAAGCCGATGACAAGTACGCGTACACGGGCCCTTAGATACGGTTCTAGACAGTCTCAAGGCACCGATCTGCCAGCGATTCCGACCATTCATGCATTTACAGAGATTCAGGACGATGTTACGGTAGCGTTGATGGGGTCTGGGCCAACTTATGCTTGAGGTGCAGTTAAGGACTCGTCACCGATCGTGTCTGATAGCCTTGATCCAGCGAATTGCAGACGATTCTTTGTATACTGCAGCAGGAAGCGAACAAGCTATTAGATTATGAACCAATCATCAGAGATCAATAATACCATGGTCATTTGCTTCTCAGTGCAGCCTAATCTTAGTAAGACGCAGTACACTTCCCATACCTACCAGACACCTTAGACTGACTCCGAAGGAGGGACCAAACATGAAATGTCAGGGCTAGATGCTGGTCCCGCAACGAGGTGACTCGGCCTGATATATTCCACCGATGTTGGAGGTACTAAACTGGCAGTCCAATCCAACGTTTAGGTTTAATTGGCGCAACCACAACGACGCCGAAGGGTCTTCCTGACGATATTGCCCCAGCAGCGTTTGATGAAGCACCGCAGAACCCGGGCGGAGTCAGTGCTGCCACCACCCTAGCTGCCCCTTGTCCGGTGGGTTCGGCGACGCCTAGTTCCCTTATTAGTGACGTTCTTATCCTCAGCAAGCAAGGGCAAGTTACGTAGAGAAGCTTGTTGCATATGCTCTGATTGTAGAGGAGTTAACCAAAAGATTTCCTGGAGATACGAAGATTAAGGTAATCCTCCACTTCAAGGTATTCCGCGATGGTGGTTCGTAGATGCGATACATGAAAATCCAGAAACCCGGAAGAGCATTGGGAGGTTGGAATACTCCAGCAAACAGGACCATCATGCGCCGGCAGAGTCTGCACTCGCGCTATTGATGTTCGCTCATAAGGAGAGTCAGCTGGGAAGTCAAGAACGATGGGTGAAGAGATGCTCGAAATGAGCCGCGTGTCTGGAGCATGCCGAAAATTATATAGCCCCGTTTTGACGGCTTTGTAACCACCGCTCGTCCCAGGACCACACCCCCTGTCCCAGGACCACCGCTCGTGATTGATTGATTGATTGATTGATTAATTGGCTGACACAGCCGCCCTAGTGCCGGCTATGCAGCGTACAACTAACAATACAGGTCCATTTCTGGCTTCTGGAGAATTACTTCTGGCACTTGCACCATAGTTAGTTTAGATACCGAACAATACGTGCTCTATTTCCTTCCACTTTGGATAGCATATTTTGTAGTCTGGTCGCGGTGTTGGGCCATGGATAAACGAGGGTGCATCACCAAAACGATGCTCGAGAAGTTATATTGACTGATAAGGGTGCTTAAGACATCCTGACCGACAGCTCTGCGAATTGGCTTCGCCGAAGAGGGGCATCTTTCTCAGCGCCAACTACACACGGAGACTCCTTGGACACTCGACGTGACGGAAGACTGGAATGAGAGCTAGGTAGATTACAAAGGGGTTCAACAGCTTCGTAGACCCAGACGCAGCAACCACCTAGCACCCAGTGATGATACTCGGTATCGTCTACTGGAACACGGCAGGAGCAAGGTGCCGATGGCGGTGGCGGTTGAGGACAGGGAGGAATACGACATCATCGCGATGCAGGAGCCGTGGATCAACCCGCAACTCAAAACAACGTACTGCCCGAGCGCGGGCCGATACCACAGGGTATACGGGAGCGCGAGAGCTGCGATATACGTGCACAAGCGACACGCAGTCGCGGCATGGAATCAGCAAACGGGACGAGACTGGTGTAGCGTTACGTTCGGCCACGGGGGCGAGGCGCTCACGGTTTGGTCGATATACTCACCGATTAGGGTTGCGAACGAGCAGTGGGTCAGCCTGAGGACCATAGCAACCATCGATATGCTTGCTAGAGTCGCCACATCCCCCCTCCCAGCCTCTTCTCGCGAACCCTCCTCGCCTTGCCCAGCATCTGCTGTGCAACCTCATACCTCCCTTGCGACCAGGCCAAGAGCTTCCAGGGGAACTCCTTCGCCACGATCTTATTTACTTCTGGCAGGAACGTAAGGCGGCGCATGAACACCAGGGTGACGTGGATGTATGGCAGGATGTTGTTGTCTCCGTAGCGCTGGAAGATGACGGTTTGTATTCGGTTGGCGAGGGTTATGGCGTTCAGTGTCTCTTTAGGTATTTCGTCGAGCTTCTCTACCTGTTGTCCGCCCTGGTAGTCCGGAAGCGAATTGCGAATGGCTTCGAAGAAGGGATGCTTTTCGTTGCCGTAGCCAGCAATGGCAGAGCAAGCAATCATGTCGATCCAGTAACTAGTTCGATGTTAGCGATCCCACGTCATTGGGGCCGAAGGGCCATACTTACCCAGCTTGAATGAAATGTCGGGTTATACGAGCGATAGAGTTGTCAAGCAAGTAGATAAAATCGTCGGCGGACTTGTCGAACTTCTCCGGGAACTTCTTACTGAACATGATGCCATAACAACGGACGAACTCCAGACTCAGTTGCCGAGAAACGAGAGCCTTGATTTAGGCCAAGTGCCATGATCGGATCACGACGGATTCTCGAGCGCTGTCAAACGGAATGGCAACCAACAGTGAATTAGTGTGTTAGAACAGTTGCTGGAAACCGTTAGGACGCACCAGATTGGCATAAAGACGGACAGTAGTAAGCGATTTATCGCTAGTTATAGAGTACCAGTGACGGCTGACTGCGGGTCCAAATCTCCCTGTAATGAGCGTCGTTTTCTTCGATGGCCATCTTGTACCTACCAAGGTTCCCGAGGCATTCGATCTAGGTATCCTCGAAGGCAGGGACGGTCTCGTATAGCAGTATCATCATGGAATAAGCAAGATAGATGAAGGTTAGCATATACTCGAGCGAGCCGGGCAGTCGATGTCTGAGCAACTCCAGAATGAGTAGATCCCGTACCGCCACATTCTCGCCGGCATAGCATACTTGGTCGCCAATCTACGCAGGGCGGGAGCTACGCTAGGGTGCTAGCTGGCGAGGAAGAAGTCGTGGTGCTCGTGGAGAAGTGTGCGGTGGAGTACTATAAGGCTTGCCATTCTTCGTTGTTCGGTTGTTTGGTTGCATCAGTCTGGGCATTCTGCGCATTATCCACTTCGATGCATTTATTCTCGACCATAATCAGCCCAGCATATATGCCCTTAACCTCGGCGACGAGCTGTTCTTGGGAGATGGGTTTGGTCTCGGGTTACTTGAAGAGATGAGACAGTCGTGTCTTCTCCTGGCGGGCCATAAGCAGGTTCCTGATGCCGAGCAGCCTGATAGTTTCCAGCACTGATATGTCTATAGATAGCCGCAGCGGAGAGCACGAAGCAGTTGACCAGGGTCTGGTACAAAAAAGTGTCGAATATCCTTGACGAGCCTAGACGTCAGGAAACTGACGGATAACACGTCGAATGTCGATTCTAGATGACCCAGGCTGTCGAAGCGCTGCATCTGCGTGAGAAGCAACGGTTTCATGTAAGGAGCGAGTTTGTGTTGGGCGGAAGCTGGTTTGGTAAAATGGTATGTGCGATCTCTTCCAATTTGCACGTCGGTTGTCCGGGGATGCTGGATCTCGGTCATCATGGGAGTATGATCCAATGTCGATGAGCACAAGGCATTCAACCGTTTGGCAGTTGTCCTAATGATATACATCTCTTGCAGCTCGGTTGAGCCTAAATGCCCAGGCTCAAAAATCCTTGTCGTTCACAAGTCAATCCTCGTACGAGTAGGACTCTAGTCTCATCAAAGTTGAGGTAGCCAAGCGAACAGGGCCGAGGGAAAGCCATCGTCAACGGCTTATTGTCTATCCCAAATGTTCTACGGCCGAGTGGGGGCAGAGACACAACTGGAGGACGACCCCACACGCATGATGTGTATTAATGTGGGGTGCGCCCCGGACCCAGTAATATGGACAGCGTCGCGAGTCAGCAAACGAAATACGACGTACGAAGCACCTACTCCATATTACAGCAAGAGTACTGTAGTACGATGCTACCCACGGCTGGGGTGTTTCGTGACAAGCTCCGCATAAGCCACTTGGTGCCACATTACGTCAGGAATAAGACGAGCGCCTCTAAGCTTATGGTAGCATGTCTGCTCGCTTTAGATATATTCCCCCATCTCACGCCTTATGACCTTCGACGCGCCCGTCATCTTCCCGAGTTTGAAGTATATTGTTGGAATATCTACGCCGGGCGCAGTAGAATATGGGGGGAAGGATGGATATGGTGACGGTCAGGGAGCCCTATCCCTGAGCCGTCTCTACGAGGCTGCGTCACGTGACCTGCGGCGCAGGCACGCCGCGGCCCTCAGCCCCTTTTTCGTGAGGGCCTCATTTCCTCCTCCTTACCACTTACGCCAGTCAAGAATATACAGCCGTTTTGACCACCACTTTACGCCGCCCTCTACAGAGGGAACCTACACGTATACGTGTATCACAACCCTGGTGATACCAACATATATAATCCGTCATTTTGATGGTGATGGCCGTGAGTAAACGCCATAGTAACTTGTACACGCTATTTACATGCCGACGCATCCCCAAGTCCTTCTCCTGCGCCGACGTATCACATCGATTCGGCCAGTACGAGTAATCTAACAGAATGCGTAGAGTTACCAGCCGAGCTCCCGGCCCAGAACCCTTCAACATCCGCACCCGGTGATTTGCTTGGAGACGCTGCCAGACCCGGGGTACGTTTAATCAGTCCATCCGTGCGGGGCATAATCTAGACCTGCATTCTTAGTGCTGGTAAAGGCCGATCAGTATTCAGATGACGGGCGCATCGACGTCGACCTTGGTTCAAAACTAGTGCGGACGCTTTCGGTTCTATACCTGACGCATTACGACAAGCGCCCCGTGAGCCCACCGCCAGGTATTTAGACGCCGCAGAGTATATCGAACCTAAAGGTCAGGTCAAATCCTGGGCCGTCAAGCTCAACATCGTTGTCCAAGTTTGTAGGCAGCCGAAGGGACGTGCAGCCGTTTATCGCGCTTGGAACCGAGCTTAAGAAACTCGGTCACCGTGTTCGCATAGCGACCCACGATGGGTTCGAGAAGTTCGTAAGAGATTCTGGCCTAGAGTTTTACCCCATCGGCGGTGATCCGGCCGAACTGATGGCCCATATAGTCAAGAACCCTGGTCTTATTCTCAGCATGAAGAACCTCGCGGCGGGCGAGATCCAGCGCAAACGTTACATGGTTATGGGGGTGCAAGATAGTTGTTGGCGGTCATGTCTCCGACTGGAAAGCATGGCGGACGAGCCTTTCGTGGCGGATGCCATCATTGCTAATCTGCCTAGCTTCGCGCACGTCCACTGCGCTCAGGCCCTCGGCATCCCGGTGCATCTGATGTTGACTATGCCCTGGAGTAATTTTGAGTTTCAAACAACGCGGAATGGCGAATCCGTATCTTCTTGGCAGGCCATCGGTGCGTATTTCCGACTTGTCAAGTCGTCTTGCTGAACCGTAAGTGATGAGATGTCTCATGATCTGGACCTGATGAAAAGTCCCGACCTGCTTCTTCAATCATGTTTGCCAGTCTAGATATCGCCACGGGCCTTAGTAGCCTCTCGTGAGTCACCCACTCTATCGTCAGACCTAATCCTTCGCCGACGAGAGTCGCGAGGTCTAGACTTTTTCGGGAACTCACGTGCTCAGGACGGGCAGTCGAGGCGGCTGATAAGTGGGCATCGCTTTGATCGAAGGATACAGGCGTGGGCTTTAGAGGGCAACATTGACGGGTGCGTTCAACAGAGATTGATGGGATAATGTTGGAGCGAGGCGGCCAGGTGATGGACACGTCTATATTTGTGAAGTGAAGGGCATGGTGGAAAGCTTGGAGAGCAGCGCACAAATATGAGAAGGAGGGAGGAAGATCTCAGTTAGAGAAAACGCATCTCCTCAAGTTCCGGCTCCTCTTAGCCTCAGCCTCACAGGCTCCGCATATTCTGTTCGATTTCACTGCCTTCAAGTTCTTTTGGACATCAATATGGGCCCGACCTGGACTTGCATCCTCGCTACCATCATAAACACTTCTACGACGAGCGGCTGCCACGCCATCACGACGACGAAAAGCCGCCCGCATCCGCTCAAGCTGAGGTAAGAGACTTCGGGTCCGACCGTCATTGGGATGCGGACAGACCCGAGCTCAACACCAGAAGGAGCCGGAGCGCGGCACCGCGGGGACGACAGCATGCCGATGCCATACCTTCGACGTTGGCTTCTCGCGACCACTGCACCGCATCGTCGCGAGATTGGCGTGACGACAGCCGTTCTCGCGACCGCGGCACTGCATCGCCGAGGGCATTGCATGCTCGCAGGCGGCCTCGCTCGGAAGCCCCAATGGCAAGAAAACGCAAGGAACACGCCTTGGAGAAGGCGATTGGTGCCGGAAGCGCAGCCGCTTTCCATGTGCGCAACTCCCCGGGGTCAGTTGGCGCGAAGGGTCTCAAGGTGGTTGGCGCTGCTTCGGCCGCGGCTCTGATCGACTACACCCTCGACAGGAATCCCAAGGACCACAAGATTTGGCATATAGGTGTGTCAATGGTGCAAGGCGGTTTGATAGAGGCCATTTTGCAAAACGGTGAGAATGGCGGCCGCGGAGCAACTCACCATCATCACGGAACAGGAGAATGAGGATGTGATGGCTGCTTCCCTTTCTCCAATCTCTACAACGTATCGGTTTGTACTAGTGACATGCGAGGTAGAAATCTAGGCAATGTTTCAAAATAATGCCCGGTTATGCTTTTTCTTTCTGCAATTTTTAATATGTGGAGGACCAGGAAGGTGCTGCAACTGGGCTGAGAGGAAACTGAGTGGTTGCATGTCATGTGATCGCTAGACGCATTTTATATCGTCTGTTTCTTTCCAGCCATGTGGTGTCTCAAGTCTTCAGAGTCCGCTTCTTTAGAATTTCGGCCTCTACTCACAGTAAATTTGCAAAGGTGAGCCCCCGTGGGAGACGGGCAGATAGGTGACCTTGCCCCTTTGAGGGTACCCGGTTATTCCTTGATATATCTACCTTTGCTTAATTTTCGACCTGCCACGGGGGGCCTCAAATTTGACGGTGGTACTCGCAGCGACTGCTTCACCACAGAACTCAATTGCATTGACCTTTGTCCGATGGCAACCTTTCAGCCTCTCGGTCGTCGATGCGACGATCTAGAGCGATCTTGAGTTACTTGTCGCCTGTGTGGGGGAAGAAGCATGGATCGGCGAATTGATTACTGATGGAAGCACATCCTGCTTCTTGTCGAAAGGGGGAAAAGGTGGCCTGATGACCGGTTTGTCCAACACTAGAATTCACACATTGTCTGACATCGGTTTGTCCTCCTGGAATGCCTGAGCATGCAATACATCGGAACTGCTGCATTCACTCTACCAAATGATCACACCACCGTCAAAAACATGTCCTGAACGATAGTAGGAAAGGAAACCCCCACTTTTGACTGAGCCCCAGTAAACCAAGGCAGTCCACTGACCAGCTGTTTACGGCCTGCAAAATCCCGTCTGCCCTACCCAGTGTCGAACATGATAACAGACCAAGCCGGGCCCTGAGAAGGAGAAGAAGCTACTTCGTTCTGTCATTATTGAGAACAACAAGCTTTGCCTGTCCCACCAACACCAATACTCCCACATTTGCACAGCAACTTGCAGCACATTCTTGACAACACGGCTTTCACTCCCGCCGCTTCGCAGCCATGGGTGCCTCCAAGGTCTTGTCGGTATTGCTCCGTCTCTGGGAGCTTGCTTCCTCCTCCATCGTTCTGGGGCTCATCGGCGGCTTCTTCTGGCACGTAAATGTTCATATATGGCACAGTCCTATACCACTATTCCTTCAACATCCGTCCAAGGTGTCGCATAATGCGGATCATCTGTCTAGCAATTGTTGGCGTTGAGTCGTGGCGCACCGTGCAAAGCACGGCCGGGTGGCAGGAGGACGTCCTGGAGAACCCAGCGTCGCAAGCTGTTGTGCATGACCTGGAAGAAAGAGGTTGTCGCGCGACAAGCTATCGCCCTTCACGAAGCCCCGTGTACACTTGTAGTATCAAGGAAGGGTGCGGAGGGCTTGAGTATTGAAGCAATCAATGCCGTCTGGAAGCCCGACAATGAGCTTAATACGATCGGAAATGCCAAGTGTGGAAATGTTATAGCATGGCACTAACATTTCAGGTGCCATTTCTGGGGGTGCAGGTGCCATTTCTGGGGGTGCAGGTGCCATTTCTTGAGGTTGCTATTTCTGGCTCTGGGATGTGCCAAATCTGGAAATACCCTCAAGTACCAAACTCGGAGCTGGCACTCGAAAAAGGAACAGAATATTGAGACAGTGTAGAATGAAGGGCTAAGCAGGTATGGACTTGTTGTTCATGATCCGAGGGTCAAGCTGCGCCGAAGGGATCCTAGCCATATTACGAGCGCATGCTGGTTTGAGACCGTGCACCACGTCATGGACGAGAATGATGGGACGGGTGTTCTGTGGTGCTCTGAGATCATATTTAGAACTTGTCTCATTCAAATTAGCTTTCGACGTCGAGACAACAACCAGTATTGTTCTCAACGCTCGAACAAGATTGCATCCCAGAGTGCGAATGATATCGAAGCAGCGCTCTCCTGACCATCCCTCTTTGCCCCACAGTCTGAGCTCAGCATTTTCCCTCGACTAGACCCCAAGATCGGGACAGGTCCGTCGCTCCCCGTACCCCGCAATAGACGGTGTCCGTGGCCGCTAGTGTCACCGGCGTCATTTCGCTGGGCATCTAGGTGACGATATGCCTCGTTGACTTCTATTCGGTATGCAAAAGCCAGAAATCCGACTTTGCCTACACCATTAAGAAGCTGGAGAATCTCCTCGACGTGCTCGATACGCTAGACATTGAACTGACGAACCGTAAGTTTCGCGCCGACGAGTAGTATGTGCTTAAGAGTGTCGGAGCCTCGATCTAAGGCTGCGAGGACTGTATCGATGAGCTCTAGAGCGAGACCGCCAAGTTCAAAAGCAGGCCCGCCGACGGCATCCGAGCTGCTACCCGGACTGCTGCTTATAGAGTCGTGTACCCCTTCCGACGGAGTACACTACAGAAGCTCGACAAAAACATTAACGAGGCCGTCTCGTACCTCTCCTTCGCGCTACAGGTGCTACACCAGAAGGACGTCGGCCGCGTGCAGGACGACATCGAGCACACTAAGGCGCTACTTAGCCTAGTCCAGGCCGACCAGGTCTCGTCGACCATCCGTGCGTGGCTGAAGGCTCCCGATGCCGCCATCAACTATAGCGAGGCTTGGAAGAAGAGGCACCCAGACACCCGGCCCTGGTTCGCCTTTCGACACCGGAGGTCCAACCATCGCATCGGCATCGCATTCTTCTTCTTCACCTTCAATGACGTCTCCAAGCAAGATACGTCCGTGATGCTCCGCACGCTGGTTTTGCAGCTGCCATGCCAGTTGAACGACAACCATAGGCTCCTCTCGCGGTTACACGACAGCTACCGCGACGCTACGCCACCAGACCCAGCCCTCATGGACTGTCTCCGTCAACTCGTGCGAGCCTTTGATGACGTGTACATCCTATTGGATGCGCTGAACGAAAACCCCCGGGATAAGCACCGTGCCGACGCCCTACAAGCACTGGCCGATCTGCGAGCATTGTCGGAGCCTGGTCTCCATCTCCTCGTCACGAGTCGCGACGAGCCTGACATTCGCGACGAGCTCGACGTATCAGAGGACCTGACAATCTCCATGAAGAGTCGATAGTGATATTGCCGCCTTCGTTGCCGGCCATCTCAGGAAGAACCGGCGACTCCGAAAATGGGAGGGGCACCATAGCCGGATCGAGACTGTGCTCACTGAGCGCGCGAGGGGCGTGTAAGTTCTCAGTTCCGGACGTATTCTTACGCTAGTTCTAACAACGCAGATTTCGCTGGGTAGAATGCCAGTTCAAATTGACCCCAGTGCGAAGACCTGCTCGATCGATTGCTGGGTCGCTGCCTCAGTCGCTGGATGAAACTTACGAACGGATGCTCTCAAACATAAGCCCGACGTCTGCGGAATATGCTCGGCGCGTGCTGACGCTCCTCTGTTGTGCCACGAGACCTTTGACGGTCGCCGAGCTCATTGACGGAATTGCTGTAGAACTCGGCGACTCTCCAAAGTTCAACCGAAAGCGAAGACTGCAAGACGTCAATGCAATTCATCAAGTCTGCCCCGGGTTTATCGAGATCGACACGGCGCCTCAAAATCACCGGACCACTGTACGCATTGCGCATTTTTCAGTCCAGGTACGCCAGCATACGGCCGCAATATTCAGTGTGCGAAGACCGGACGCTCACGCGGAAATAGCCTGCATTTGCGTGACGTACGTGCTGGAACCCGCATTATCAGCAGCGAGCAATTCGAGAACAGAATAACCGCTCGCGGCCTACGCCGCGACAAGCTGGCATGAGCATTATCACGAAGGAGACAAAACCCTGTAACGATGAGAATAAGGGGGATATGGGACAGGATACGGAGGGTGCGATTGAGAGGCGCTACAGTAAGCCTTGGGTTGTCAGTCCATTGATTAGAGCCCGGCTTATCCACTACGGGGCATATCACGAGAAGCTACAAGCATTGCAAGCTTACTAAATAATTACATAAGCGAAGACAAAATCGTTCCCACGTGATCGTAACTATAGGACGTGCGTCGTCACTTTGATTAGAAGTCACCACTCCACTCCTCCGTCCGTCATCCCATTCCATTCCATGCCAACGCACGGACTGTTCAGCTGGTGCATTCCCCTCCACATCCGTCACTTCCCCACAACCTGCCATGCTTGATGACAGAGGGGGAGAGGTACGGATGGGACGGTAAGGATATATGAACGCACCTTCTCTCCTCCTCCTTCCCTTCCTACATACTCTACTACAGTCGTAGTTTATTGTCTTGTTCTCCTTCGATTGCAGTTCACATTCCCAATCCACTTCAAATTGCCCAATTGAGCGATATTTTGTCTTCCTGCTTTTCCAGAGCAAGGCATCCCAATAACCGGCACAATGTGTCGTTGGTTTGCTTACATCTCTCACTCGGAGCCCTGCCTCTTGGAAGACGTCCTTGTCAGTAAGTCCCTTAACCCCACCCTCCACTACAAAGCGCTGCGCTCTGACACACCTCCAGCACCGGCCCATGCCCTCAGCAAGCAAGTCCACGAGCACTACCTCCCCAAACTCCTCTCCCACGACCCTGCCGTTCACGCCGAACAAACCACTGAAGCCGAGATCACCACACGCAACCGCCTTTTCAATGTCGATGGATTCGGCATGGCATGGTACACCTCCACCCTCACGACCTTCTCCCCAATTCAGCATGAGACCCACGCCGCAAAGCCCAATCTCCACCCGGCGCTCTACAAAACGATCCAGCCTCCTCTCCACGACTCGAACTTCCGCTCCATCTGCAGCAACACCTCCTCCAAAATAGTCTTCGCACACATCCGAGCTGCTACCGCAACTGCAATCACCCCTACCAATAACCATCCATTTACCTTTGGCATTCATACGATTATGCACAATGGATACATTTCCGACTTCGCCAGGGTTAAGCGGAAGATGTGTGAGGTAATGAGCGAGGAAGCTTTTGCTCATATTTCTGGAGGAACGGACACCGAGCACTTCGCTGCTCTGTTTATGACGTTCTTATGCCCCTCCCAAGCCACAACGACGCCCAATGCGTACTCTGGCGAGGAAGGCGAGGGTGCGTTCCCTGCTTCCTGGGAGGAATACCACAGTACGGAACAGATGAAAGAAGCGCTCCTCAAAACCATAGCAACGATAATCTCCATCCAGACTTCCGTCCTGGGAACCGATGCTCAGCCCAACGATCTCAACATCGCCATTACGGACGGCCGCAGCCTCATCGCCTGTCGCTTCCGCAACCATGCTACCGAACAGCCGCCTTCTCTGTACTACTCCACCACTGCAGGTGTGACGTTGAACAGACAGTTCCCCGATCATCCTGACGGAGCCAAGGGCCCCAATGGTAAATGCCACGGGAAGAGTGCTAATGGCAAACAAGCCGCAAAGGGAGCGCAAGGACATAATCCTCATGCGAGGAAGAATGCGGAGGAGCATGGAAGCCATTTTATTATTGGCAGTGAGCCGACGACCTACAAGGATGAAGAGTGGACGTTAGTGGAGAAAAATAGGGTTGTGATTGTGCGCAATGGGGAGTTGGAGAAGGTTGAAGAGGTGGCGTATCCTGGGGATGGGAAGGGGAATTTATATACTGGTACAAGCCGGTCGATTTGAGGGGCTAGGTTTTGGTACAAGATGTACGACAATTTTCACCAGCCTCCAAGTGAGAGGCACAACCCAGGGCTAGGGTTGTCTTCCATCGCATCGATGGCCTTACAGTGCGAAATCCGTCACCAGATGTATACGCTTCAAAAGAGGGGAGCAAGCTAGTCCCCATATCCCTGCATGGATGTACATGATCCAGCGGCCTAATCACTCAGCTGGCCCCAAGCATATCAGAGGGTGTCAACTCGTTCTCGATCCTCGTTTTGTCCGACAGGGCATCTCTTCTCACGCGGTGGGAGCCTGGTATCGTAGTGGGTGGCGGCCATGTCGGCTGTGACGGCACTGGCGGACAGCTGGCAGAACTGTGGAGGATAACTGGTGGTGCAGCCACTAGTACGAATTAGGACTAAGGTAGGGGACACAACCCCACCTTCCTATAAATAGCTCCGGAGACGTATTCCTTCGCGCCTTCCCTTTTTACTTCCTTACGTCTGAATCTTAGGTAATAGAATATAGTATTAGTCCGATTACTACGTAATATTCTTATCTGTTATACTATTTAGACGTCGCTTTTTATTATATTAATCGGAAGACGTTAACTTCCTACGGAATTTGAACGGAAATAAGACTACTAAGATTAGTAGGGAAAGAACTACCGAATTAGTATAACGTTTAGTAAGACCGGGATCGTAGAATGTTATATTATACCCCTAATTAAGAACTATAGCGTATTCTAACGATAGATCGCCGGAGATAGGACCCTTTCGTACTTAGCGCGAAGTTAGGCTCTTTTCGGCTACCTACTTTAAGAACGTCGATAACTACGAAAGTAACTAAGATATTATTAACCCTCTCGATAAAGATTCGGAGCTTACTTTCGAGATATTAAATAAGAATAAGGGTAAGGATATCGATAGCGACGTCTTTATACGTATCTAAGCTTAGAAATAAGTCTACTTTAGCCTCTTCGACTTCGATAAGAACTTTTTAAAACGAAAGCTCCTACCGAGATTTATTATTATACTTCTCACCGCTTCTTTCTTTATACTTACAAGTAAAGATAGACCGTTACTACTAGTCGCAATAAAGACCTTAACTTAAATCCGACTTATATCTTTTTTAACTACGATTGTTACGGCTGGCAGATTCTGGCAGGTTTGCATTCACCTGGAATTGAACCTGCGCCCTTCACTGGAGGTGGGGCTCGCGTAAGTGGCCCGTGCGCAAGCGGTTGAGCGCACCCTACTACTTCTATTTCTGCGAGAACGCGAACTTGTAGATAGTTCCTTCTTTTTTCCTCACCTCGAATATCACTATACGTATTCTACCTATTATAGTAGCTCTGTCTCTGTAGGTATTGCGCTACTCGTGATACTATATTCGAGGTCCTACCCATCGCCTGTGAAGGCGTTACAATCTCTCATCCGTTTTCCGCGCGCGCAGACTGCGGCGTACCGCCAAGATCGACATCCTTGCTCATCAAGGACCCCAACCCGAAACCGCGACTTCCGATTCGCTCGACCCGACATCTGATCGACATACCCGATTACCCGTTCCGTTATAGCGCTGTCATACCTTAATTATGGCGCGCGACCAAGCCGAAACCGCGGCCCAAGTGGAGGCTGCTAAGAAGTCCGTCTGCTTCGACGTCGGTGACCTGTCGTAGCATCAACCCAAGTCCGATACGGTCGGCAATACGAGACTCCGTCGCCGCTCACTCGACGCTTCCCAGCTACGCGGCTACGATATCCCTGAGACTGCTACTCTCGGAGACTATGACGCCGATAGCCAGATGCCCTCGATCGACTACCTGGCTAACTAGTTCGATGCCAATTGCGGACCTGAGGTCCTCTTCAAGTTCGACGAACTTATAGCCGACTACTATAACGCTATCGACTTGCCTGAGCGCCTGTCTAGCCTCGCCGAGTACTATAGCAAGAAAGGTACTAGCCCTGGTTTCCCGTTCTGTCCGATGACCGAAGCAGGTAAGGAGACCTAGTGTAATAGGGTGGTACGTATTCTATTCGAATACGTAGGCCAAAGAAGAATCTATCTTCAGATGGGGAAAGGAAAATGGGGGTGGGTTTCCTCCGTGGGTGCGGAGGGCGTTATTTAACTGCGGAGCGGAATAAAGGAAACTCCGGCTCCGCACCCCTGGGCGGTCAGACCTGGCAATAGGCCAGGTCCATTCCCAGGCACCAGCCTGTCACACCTAGCCGCGCTCCAACGGTATTATGGACTATAATACCTTCGTCGCCAAATATATCGAAGACTCCGAGGTACTCTTCGAGGAGGTGAAGCTTCGCGCTCTAATCATAACCGCCCGCGAGCAACAGATGAACGACATGTATCGCCTTGCCCAGACGGCCAAGAATGAGCGCGATACCCTATACGGATAGTACAAGGAACTGTCCACCGCCCTGTACTCGGCCGCTACGACTTGCGCCGATATCGACCCGACCCGTCTGGGGGACGGCCTGAATACCGCCACTATACGTATGACAGGGATACAGGACGAGATCTCCGCTCGCGACGAGAAGATCGCCCAGTTATAGGAGTACGCTACGGAGCTATCGATGGCTCTGACCCGGGTCCGCGACTCAACCCCCGGCAGTACCCGTTACAGTATCCGCTCCGGCCTGACCGATCGTAGCGCCGGTGGCACCTTTCGCAGTACCAAGACGCCTGACCCCCCTGTCTTCTATAACGACAAGAACGACGATAAGGTCGTCTTCAAGGTCTGGCTCCGTTACGTCCGTAACAAGCTGAAGGTCAATAGTGACTACTACCCGACTGAAGAGGCAAAGTTGGCCTTTATCGAGAGCCGTCTGGGAGGCAAGGTCGCCGAGGCTTTGGAGCCGTATATCGACGACGATAACCCCTACCGTCTCGATACCTCTACCAAGCTACTAGCCTACCTCCAGACTAAGTATAGCAACAAGAACGAACGCGAGGACGCCATCTCCGCCTATAAGAAGTTCGAGATGAAAGTAGGTGACGACTTCGATATCTTCAAGAACGAATTCATACGCCTCGCGGCTGAGGCTGGCAAGAATCCCGCCGAATGGAAGGAGGACTTCAATCGCCTCCTTACTCCGGGCCTCGAGACAGCCCTCGCCGAGAAGTACCTGGATGATTCCGTGAGCTTTGATGCCTTTGTGGAATACGGCTCGAAGATCGCGTACATCCAGAAGAAGGCATATGAGCGCCGCGAGGCCAAGAAGAAAGCAGCCGCCCCTGCCAAGACCCCCGCTGCCTCCGTCAAGAAGTATATCCCGAAGGCCGGAGGCAGCTCTTCTTTCCCAGCTGCTGGCGCCGTGGTCCGCAATCCCAAGCAGAAGCTCGCTCCAGACGTCCTACGCAAGTTGATCTTGGAGAACCGTTACTTTAACTGTCAATAGACCGGACACGCTTCGCGGGAATGCCCCGCTAAGGCGTCAGTATCTAACATCGACGAGGCAAATATCCAGGCCATTATGGACGCTTACTACGGCAAACCTCCCACCCCTGTACCTACCGAGGGTACTGCTTCTCCTGATACCGAGAGGTCAGTCCACTTCGAGACCGATAGCGAGGGTGAGCTCTCCGATGGGGAGCAGGGAAACTGAATACCCCAGGGAAATGTGACTCCCTCCTGGGGAACGTGTCTTCTCTTATCATGACTATCGACAAAACCATTAAGGATATACTGTATAACTTCCTCTCTCGCTATTTGGGAGGGGAGGCCCTTACTATAGCTAGTACAATAGCGAATAATGGACTGTCTTTGACTACTTATGATATATTACCTGATACGGGAGCAAATGGATACCTCTTTATAAGTTCTTCTTTCGCGAGGAAACTGATCAAACATCTCTATCTCAAGACTATTAAGGGCTTCAAGCTATACCCTATCGGTAGCTACGACGGAAAATCAACGCAAGTTATCAATACCGCCTTGACAGGCTATCTACGAATCCAGGACCGAACGATTCGCGACGCTTTCTTCCTCGTAATCGACATGCGTTATAACCTCATTATCGGTCGAAGGTTCTTCGACCTCTACGACATTAAGGTCGACTGTCGCTACCGATGCTTAGAGTTCCCCGATTCCTAGCTACCGGAACCTCAAGTACGAGACATCTCTATGGACGAAGCGACCCGTACGCCTGTCATCCGTCTGAATACGGAACAACAACGAGCGGCCGATGCCCGTACCCGGGCCATGGAGGAAGAGGAGGCCCGACGAGTAGCAGGCCGCCGTAAGGACGAGGGACGGGAGAAAGTGTTGTAGCGAATCCGATAGCGCCTCGAATAGCTGTACGCCGAGAAAAAGGCGTCGAACCCAGAGATGGGCGACAAATCTATCGAACCGGCTACGAAGAAGCCGCCACACCAGTCTTATGCCCAAGCTCTGGGTGTGCCTGGGATCCTGCTCCGTCGGGATATCTACCTCCGGGAAATAGAGCGATACCTCTCGGATTCGCATCAGCCTGTACCCTCTCCGACACCTTTACCGCGTTACGCGTCGCGCTTGACGCGACCGATCTCGGAAATCATCGACGTCGCCATGATTGGCGCCGCACCATTCCGGCTCGCCGCCAGCCAAGACCACATAGGGGTAACCAGCCTCTACGAGATCGACCGCTATATACAGGACAAGAGAGAAGAGTAGGAGTAGCCAGTACTATCGAAAGATAGCCCGGAACTCCGCTAGAAAGCATTGGAAAAGGTGCTAGGATGCTATCACGACCTTCTCGATGGTTTCAGTAAGGTCGAGTCCGACAAACTTCCTCCTCACCGCACCCTCGATTATAGGATCGACCTGGAAGATAGAAAACGGCCAGAAGACCTGAACTTTAGCCCCCTCTACAAGATATCGCTCGAGGAGCTGGAGGCATATCGTTAGTATATACTAGAAAATCTCGACAAGGGATTCATTAAGGCCAGCTCGGCGCCTTGGGCCGTACCCATCTTGTTCGTGTCCAAAGCTAATAGAGGCCTGAGGTTCTGTATCGATTATCGACGCCTTAACGCTCTCTCTCGAAAAGACCGATACCCATTGCCCCTCATCGAAGAGACCCTATCACGACTTTCGAAGGCCAGGGTATTTACGAAGATCGACATTCGACAGGCATTCTGTCACGGCGCTGAGGCCCCAGGTAATTGAGCCACGTGACCCTGTCACGTGGTAGGCCTAGTGCGGGCCCGCGACAAAGAAATATCTTTATATTGATTCTGTCCATTATATTTTGTAGCTCTTCGAGCTACGTCTTATCATCAGCCTGCCCGCAACCACGGGATTGAGTCTGTCCGTAGCAAATACCATCTGTTTAGCCTTACTCCGCTCTCAGCCTGACAGTCCCGTGACATTACGTAGCTCCTACCCCTACCGCCATCACTACTGCTGCAATGGCGAACCGCCCGCTACCACCGTTCCTGCCGGAAGACGACGAGTCCTTTGCCGCCCACGTAATGGGGCATATTTCCCAATGGTACGAGTATTTCCGCCTGGCTTACGACTATATCGCCCGGAAGGAGACCGACGACCAGGAAGTCTACGCCAAGATCGAACAGCAAGGCCAGAGGATCTTGGAACTAGAAGAGGAAACCCAGCGCTTACAGAAGGAGCTGACGAGCTCCAACGCAGTCGCCAACTATCAGGAGAAGGAACTGGATAAGCTCCGGGATCTTCTTATCGAAGCCAAAGCGGGACGAGTCCTCGCCGAACACCGAGCTAAGTCGCAGACCGCTACCGTCACCGTACCGGCACTCGTCACTACCCCCGGAACCAACACCCCCGTCGACACACAATCCAATGGCTCCCAGCGCCTGTCCGAGAGACTCCCTGACCCCGACAAGTTCGAAGGAGAACGCAAGGACCTACGCCGCTTCGTCTCCCAGATACACGAGAAGATGAAGGCTAACCGCGACCGCTTCCCCACACCCCAGAGCCGTATGGCCTATGTTACCAACCGACTGAAGGGCCCTGCCTATGCCCAGATTCTCCCGCACATCAAGGAAGGCGTCTGTCAGCTTTCCGACTACGACAAGATCCTGGACCAGCTGGACCGCGCCTTTGGAGACCCGAACCTCGTCAACAATGCCCGAAACGACCTCTTCCGCCTGCGCCAATCAAACAAGGACTTCAGCACGTTCTTCGCCGAATTCCAGCGCCTCGCCCTCGAGGGACAGATGTCAGAAGAAGCCCTACCGACGCTCCTAGAACAAGCCATCTCCCGAGAACTGCGTAGCATGCTGCTTCACCACGAACCGCCCAGTCGGGAATATCACCAGTACGCTGCCTTCCTACAGAATCTAGAAAACCGCCGTCAACGCTTTAACCAACCCGTGCCGACCCTTGGAAGATCTTACACCGCCCCGGCCCCGAGCACCAACCGGCCGCAGACCATCTCCCCGCCCGCGAAGGGACCGGAGACGAGGGCCGAACGCGGCGAGCCTATGGACCTCAGCGCGCAGCGAGGGTCACGGTTCGTCCCTGGAGGCCGACGAGAGAGAGGAGAATGCTTCCGTTGCGGTTCTCAGAGCCACCGCGTTGCCGATTGCCCCCACCCCGATACTCGCTCCCGCCTACAAGCCAGAGTGGCCCGTTCCGGTTCCCCCGCCAGCTTGTCCTCGTCCAGATCCCGCAGCCCGCAGCCGAGCATTGAGGTCTCGGTAAACGGAGCGAGCCTGCGTTAAGTCGCACACAGGCTCCTATAGAGCGCACAACACGACACCAACCGAACCGCGCACTAAGAACGCTGAAGATCTCTGCTGCCGCCGTCAAGGGTCTCTCGGTCCGCGAAGAAGAGGACATGAGATCCCACCTAATGATATTACCCGCCACCCTGGAATTAGGAGACCGGAAACTGCCTACCTACGCCTTAGCCGACTCTGGCGCCGAAGGAAAGGGATTTGTTGACCAGAGCTGGGCCGAGAGCCACGAGCTCCCGCTAAAGAAACTGAAGAGACCGTTCGCCCTGGAGGTCTTTGACGGCCGAGAATCCGAGAGTGGGAAGGTCACCCACTATGTTATCACCAGCCTGAGGATTGAGGACCACTTCGAGAAAGAGATCAGACTATACGTCACGCAGCTAGCGTATTACCCCGTCATACTAGGAATGCCATGGCTAAAGGAACACGACCCGAGGGTCGGGTTCGCCAGCCATACCTTCACCTTTGACAGCCAGTACTGCCAGAAGAACTGCAACACCCCCGCCCGCCCGTCCAAGATCAGAGCATTGCACGACGTGCCGAAAAGAGACCGCCCGACCTACCTACCGCCCCGCCCCACCGGACTAGAACACATGGATATCGCAGAAGTTTCAATGCGAGCCTGCTCAGCGTACGCCCGAAGGAACTACCAGATGTTTTCTGTCACCATAGAAGACATAGAACAACAGCTTAGCCAACACGACGCACCGGACCTGGAAGAACTACTGCCACTAGAGCTTCGAGACTTCCGTGACGTCTTTTCCCCGAAGGAAGCAGACAAGCTACCGCCACACCGTCGGTACGACCACGAGATCAAGCTTATTGAGGGAGCGACACCGCCCTTTGGACCTCTGTACCCGATGTCCCGCGACGAGCTGAGGGCCCTTAAGGAATGGCTTGAGGATAACCTAAAGAAAGGCTTCATCCGACCCAGCTCGTCTCCTGCTGCCTCGCCAGTACTCTTCGTCAAGAAACCAGGAGGAGGACTCCGCTTCTGTGTGGACTACCGTGCGCTGAACAACATCTCCGTCAAGGACCGCTACCCCCTGCCGCTAACGAAGGAATCCCTCAGCAACTTGAAAGGGATGATGTACTACACGAAGATCGACATTATCTCTGCGTTCAACAACATCCGTATCAAGGAAGGACAAGAATACCTGACGGCTTTCCGTACCCGGTTCGGCCTGTTCGAGTCACTCGTTATGCCGTTCGGCCTGACCGCAGCGCCAGCAACCTTCCAGAGGTTTATTAACGACACCCTGCGAGAGTACCTAGACGTTTTCTGCACAGCCTACCTAGATGATATCCTGATTTACAGTCGCACGAGAAAGGAGCACATCGCTCATGTAAGGAAGGTCCTCGCGGCCCTGCGAGAAGCCGGCTTGTACGCCAAGATCCAGAAGTGCGAGTTCTTCCAGGACAAGACCACCTTCCTCGGAGTGATCGTGGGCCGAGAAGGAATCCAGATGGACCCGAAGAAGATCGAGACGATCGTCAACTGGAAAACGCCCGCCTGCCTGACCGATGTACAAGCCTTTATCGGCTTCGGGAACTTCTACCGACGCTTCATCCAAGGGTTCTCGAAGATCATCGCCCCGCTAGTCAACCTCACTAAGAAGGGGGTGAAGTTCAACTGGGATAAGAACTGCGAAGAGGCATTCAACCGACTGAAGACTGCTTTCACGACCGCGCCCGTCCTGGCCCCGTTCGATTGGGAAAGAGAGATCATCTTGGAAACCGACGCTTCCGATTTCGTGTCGGCCGGTGTGCTATCGCAGTACGGCGATGACGGCATTTTACGGCCTGTTGCTTTCTTCTCAAAGAAGCACTCGGTAACGGAGTGTAACTACGAGATCTACGATAAGGAACTCCTGGCAATTATTCGCTGTTTCGAGGAATGGCGCCCGGAACTGGAGGGAACGAGCTCCCCGATCAAGGTCATTACAGACCACCGGAACCTAGAATACTTCACGACGACGAAACTCCTGAACCGCAGACAAGCCCGCTGGTCCGAATTCCTCTCCAGGTTCAACTTCAAGATTACTTACCGTCCCGGCAAACAAGGAGCGAAGCCTGACGCTCTGACCAGGAGGTCAGAGGACCTCCCGAAGGAGGGAGATGAGCGCCTGCTACACCAGAGCCAGGTAGTACTGAAGAGCCACAACTTCGAGGAACCCACCCCGCCCAGCAAGAGACGAGTCAGATTCACAGAGGAACCAGTACAGCTAAGAGCTACGACACGCTCAAGCACAAGGAGACCAGAGACCGCAGCCACGGAACCAGACCCTGAGCCAGTCCGCCCCGTCCGCTCACGAGAGAGAACTGCTCCGTTACTGCCCCCACCGGTGAAAGCACTGTTCGAACAAGGGTACGAGTCCGACGAAACACTACGGTCCATACTGAAGGCCCTAGAGGAGAACCACGCCCGCCACCCGCGTATCACCCTAGCCGAGTGCGAGAACAGACACGGATACCTGTACTATCGAGACCGGCTGTACGTCCCTGAACATCAAGAACTGCTCGCTGAGCTTGTACGCTCGTACCACGAGAGCCCGGTCACCGGACACATGGGCCGAGCGAGAACTTACGAGGCCATTTCGAGAGAATACTACTGGCCGGGTATGCTATCCTATATCGAGCGATGGGTCAGAAACTGCCACACCTGCAAGCGAAGCACCGTCTCCAGAGAAGCACGCCAGGGGGTACTCAAACCTTTACCGATTCCCGACCGAGCCTGGCAGGATATCTCCATGGACTTCATCACACACCTACCCGAAAGCGATGGGTACGACGCGATCCTCGTCGTAGTAGACCGTCTGACGAAGATGAAGCACTTCATAGCTTGCAAAGGAACCTGTGATGCCGAGGAAGTCGCCCGCCTGTACACCAAGCATGTCTGGAAGATACATGGCCTCCCCAAGACAATTGTTTCCGACCGTGGAGCCCAATTCGTGTCCGCGTTCTGGAGGCACCTGATCCGCCGCCTAGGAATCAAAGCCCTGCTATCGACTGCATACCACCCGGAGACAGATGGCCAGACCGAGATCGCGAACGCTTTCCTGGAACAGTACCTGCGTGGTCAGGTCTCTTACCTCCAAGACGACTGGTCGAGATGGCTACCCCTTGCCGAGTTCGCCCTGAATAACGCCATCAACGAGAGCACCGGCACGACACCGTTCTTCGCCAATTACGGCTTCCACCCCCGCCTAGGATTCGAACCTGTACAGCCTGGACCACAGCGCGCCGCTCGCGACTCTGAGGAGTTGGTCCTCAAGATGAAAACGATCCACGAGTACCTGCAATCCGAGATCTGTCTCGCCCAAGCCCGCCAAGAGGAGTACGCCAACCGGAAAAGGAGACCTGCCCGCCGTTACCAAGAAGGCCAGGAAGTGTGGCTAGACGCCCGCAATATTAAGACTGCCCGACCGCAGAAGAAGCTCGACTGGAAACTACTCGGACCGTTCAGGATCGCCGAAGTCGTCAGCCCGTATGCCTACCGTCTGGAGCTGCCTGCGTCTATGAGGATACACCCTGTCTTTCATGTCAGCCTGCTCCGACCCGCTGCCACCGATCCCTTGCCTGGTCAGTGCCATGCTCCTCCTCCCCCAGTGGAGGTGGACGGCATCGAAGAATTCGAGGTCGAGGACATCCTGGACTCCCGCTGGGAGAGGAGAGGCCGGGGCGGCCCTCGGTTAAAGTATACTGTCAAGTGGGTTGGATACGACGATCCCACCGAAGCACCCGCCGAGCACCTGGAGAACGCACAGGAGATCGTCCGCAACTTTCACCGCCGGTACCCGAACAAGCCCAGACCGTAACTGCGTCGTCGGAGCTCCGCCCTAGAGGAGGGGAGTACTGTCACGGCGCTGAGGCCCCAGGTAATTGAGCCACGTGACCCTGTCACGTGGTAGGCCTAGTGCGGGCCCGCGACAAAGAAATATCTTTATATTGATTCTGTCCATTATATTTTGTAGCTCTTCGAGCTACGTCTTATCATCAGCCTGCCCGCAACCACGGGATTGAGTCTGTCCGTAGCAAATACCATCTGTTTAGCCTTACTCCGCTCTCAGCCTGACAGTCCCGTGACACATTCCATCGGATTCGAATGCATCCCGATAGCGAGGAACTCACTACCTTCCGTACTCGTTACGGCGCGTACAAGTACAAAGTGTTGCCCTTTGGCCTGACTAACGGTCCCTCCACCTTCCAACGCTATATCAACGAAGCCTTGATGGAATACCTCGACGATTTCTGTAGCGCCTATATTGACGACATCCTCATCTTCTCCGAGTCCCCCGAGGAGCACGAGGCCCACGTCCGGAAGGTACTTGAACGGCTGCAAGCCGCCGGACTTCAGCCCGACCTCGACAAGTACGAGTTCCACGTTACTACGACAAAGTTTCTCGGCTTCATCGTAAGTACCGACGGTGTGGCCGTGGACCCCGAGAAGACAGACGTCATCCGAAACTGGCTAGCGCCTACGACGGTTCGAGGCGTGCAGTCCTTCCTGGGATTCTGCAATTTCTACCGCAAATTCATCAAGGATTACGGTCAAATCGCTAAGCCGCTAAACAACCTTACCCGCAAAGGCGAAGGCTTCACCTGGACGAGGGAATGCCATGACGCCCTCGAAGAACTCAAACGGATGCTGCTGAATACCCCGGTTCTGCGTTACTTCGTCCCTGGACGTGAGATAAGACTGGAAACGGACGCCTCGATAAGCGTTATCGGAACTGTATTATCCTAGCGTGATCCAGAGGATAGAGAATGGTACCCCGTCGCTTTCTTCTCGTTAACGATGCTCGATACTGAAACTCGTTATAGTATCCACGACAAAGAACTGCTCGCGATTATCCGGGCCCTCGAATACTGGAGAGCCGAGCTTGTCGGCATACAAGAAAAGGACTTCGAGATCCTAACGGACTACCGAACCCTCGAATACTTCAGCACCAAGAGGAAGCTGAACTAGCGATAAGTACGTTGGACGGAACTACTATCATAGTACCACTGCTTCTTTACTTACCGGCCGGGTACCAAAAACGTAGCCGCCGATGCCCTCTCGCGCAAGCTGGAGGTGACCAAGACGGCCAAAGACAAAGAGGAAGCAGAACGCACGATAACCGTCTTCCGCAGAGTATCGACGGACGACCCTGAAGACCCCGGAGCGCATATCCTCGAGATCGACGACCTCGTCGTCGCCGATTCTGGGGTAGAACTTACTGACGCCCTCCTCCGCGCCAACGCTACCCATACGAGTCTGGATGATTACAAGGACCAGGCGAGAAGACTGGAGGGAGGATCATTTACGCTCCGAGGAGGCAAATACCTACTCCACGACGGCCGCCTGGTTGTCCCGGATGTCGAAGGGCTACGCGTAAAGCTCCTGAACGATCTATACGTTTACCCATTCACCGCGCACCCCGGACGAAACAAGATGCGCAAGCTGTTAGCAGCTCAATACTGGTAGAAGGGTTGCAGCGCCGATGTCGACCGATATATCGCCAACTGCGTGATCTGTAGATCGTCCAAGACCCCCCGCAACAAGACCCCGGGACTACTGCACCCGATACCCATCGCGCTACGCGCCTGGCGTACCCTAGTCCTCGACTTCAAAGAGATACCAACAAGCAAGGAAGGTTTCGACAACGTCCTAGTCACAATCGATAGCTTCTCTAAGTACTACTACACTATAGCGTACACTACGAAGGTAACCGCTCGAGAAGCTGCGATACTGTTCTACCATAGTCCCTACCGAACGTTCGGTATCCCGGAAGAAATCGTCAGCGATCGCGGTCCCTAGTTCGTCGCTGATTTCATAGATAAGGCGTTACGTATCCTCGGAATCCGCTAGAAGCACTCCTCATCCGGCTACTTACAAACGGCGGGACAAGCGGAGGTGATAAACCAGTATATCAACCAACGTATTCGTCCCTACCTCAACCACTTCTAGAACGACTGGGTCGATAAGCTCCCGGCCATCGACTATACCTAGAATTCCCTCCCCCAGGACTCGACAGGCCTCTCGCTATACGAGGTCCTGTTCGGATATCCAATACTTTGCGCCTGGGATTGGGAAAAGCGTACCGATCTGGCTAACCCCGACCTGGCTACCCGGGAACGCCTGTCGCGCGAAGAGGCCTAGAAGATGTTGGACGTCTTGAAAAGCTATACCGACGAGGTCCGTCGCAAGCTGGAGAAAGTACAAGACGTAATGGCTAGGAAAGCCAATCGCTACCGGCGTATCCCCGACTTTACGATCGGCGATACTATCTATATCTAGAAAAAAGTGTAGTCCTCAAGTCGCCCTAGCGACAAGCTCGACTTTCCTATAACGCGCGTCGGGTACAAGATCAAGGCCCTAAAGGGATACTCGTACTAGCTCGATATACTGGCTAGCTAGAAAGGGACGGACACCTTCCCGGCAGACCGTCTTCGCAAGTTCCCTGACAACCCTTTACTAGGATAGGAGTTCGCCTATCCGGAAGGGGAAGTTGTCCAGGACGAAGGCGAACCAGAATGGGAGGTCGACAAGGTCGAATTATTACGACTTTACTACTACAAGCTACAGTATCAGGTCCAATAGAAAGGATAGGACCCTGACTCTACCTATTACGACGCCGCTAATTTCAAGAATGCGACCGCCTAGTTGAAGGCGTACCACGTGGCACACCCAGATGCCCCCGGTCCGCCTTTACGCCTCTTACAGTGGGAAAAGGCAGCTGTAGACGACAAGGACGATCCTCCTTATCCAGACGACAATACCCCCGCTACGGCCAACGTTCAGTTGCGTAGATTAGGACGTCGTCGACGGGCTCTCTGAACTGGGCTGAACTGACCTGAATTGAACTGAAGTTGAGGGCAACCCTCTACTGCCTGGAAAGCAACCCGCTGCGCAAGAGTTCAATTCCCGACCAACCCAATTCGCGGTCGAATATTTCTTTTTTTTTTTGGGGGGGGGGGGGGTGGTGTTACGGCTGGCAGATTCTGGCAGGTTTGCATTCACCTGGAATTGAACCTGCGCCCTTCACTGGAGGTGGGGCTCGCGTAAGTGGCCCGTGCGCAAGCGGTTGAGCGCACCCTACTACTTCTATTTCTGCGAGAACGCGAACTTGTAGATAGTTCCTTCTTTTTTCCTCACCTCGAATATCACTATACGTATTCTACCCATTACAGTAGCTCTGTCTCTGTAGGTATTACGCCACTCGTGACAACGATAGTTAAATCTCTTACTATAACTATAAGAATATAATCTAAGTTTAGTTCGACGATTACCGGTACAAGTTTAGTATTACCGATATTAACTCCGATACCGTATAAAAGATTAAGAAGTACGCTAAGATATTTATCTACGACGGAGTTATTATATTCCCTTTCGTCTCTTTAACGGAGGAGGGCTAAGCCTATTTCAAGTTCACCGGATACCTGGATTTTAATACCTAGATAAAGCTTATAACGAAGAGCCCTAAAGCTATATTCTAGGAGATAAAGCTCCGGATATTTATAGCCGTCGGTTATAAGGATCTAGCCGACTAGCTTTATACGGTCGCCCGTTTATAGGACGCGAACCTAGCTACATTATATAACTAGGCTGTAACGGATAGGGCAATTGGTAGTTGGTTAGGCCAATACTGTACTCTATTATCGAAGATCTAAAGGTAAGGAAAAAAGGAGAGGAAGTAAATACGAGATGCTTCGCGCGCGAGATGTAGGTATAGGCGCGCGAACGTACAGGCTATTGCCAGATCACGTAACTCCTACGTGACTTCTTTCGAGTAAAGGGGTTCAACTCCTATTCGGGGCAGTAAATAGCCTTCAATTCAGTTCAATCTAGTTCAGGCCAGTTCCGTTACATTACCCCCCCCTCGTAGGAGGCTCGGTCCCCGAGACTCGCGGAAAGAAAAAACAATGCAAAAAAGAGCCAAAAGCCTATAGCGGGATATGAACGGGTAACTCCTAGGTAGAACGGTAATTCTACTTTGCTAACTGTTTTACTTTCGCGTCTTCGTCTTGCGGAGACGTATCGTCTTTCCGTTTAGTATAGGTATATTATCTTCGCGGTAAGGTTCGCAGAATACCTCTTCGTTAACGTCTATTACCGCTTTATAATAATCTAGCTTTAATAACGGGCCGGCCTTATCGGGATTGTCGCGATAATATTCTATTAGCTTACTTAAGGCGTTACGAAAGTTCTTTATTAGGTATTAGGTAGGATTGGGATTCTATCCTTTCTACTGGGCCTAGTAATATAACTTTCTATACTTGATTTTCGATACCAAAATCTGCTAAACGTACTATTCTTCTTCGCTATCGACGGTCTTACCGGTAAGGTTTTCGTTTGCTTAGCCTAGTAAAGGGTTATTTAGGTGGCGACGGAGGTAGTCGGCGTAAAATAGGCGGGGCCCTTACTAGTCGTCGGGTAGATCGAGGATATAGGAGTAGCCAAGCTTCTCGCGTATCCGGTAATACGGTTTCGTTAATAGGAAATCGAGTTTATTACTTAGTCGGTCGGTCGTCGACGACTATATCTTGCGGATGATCCTAACCTTATTACCTACGTCGAAGTCGGGTTCGTAGCGACGGCGATTTGCCTGTTCTATCTAACGGGCTTGAGCTTTAGTAATGTTCGCCTAGGCGAAGTCGACGAAGTCTTGGACTTTCTTCGTAATACGTTACGCCTCCTTACGGTTGAGCTTCTCTAGAGGGCGCGGCGCAGAAGTCGGTAGTACGATTTTCCTAGTACTATTACTAGGGTATAGGGTATTCTATTTAGACTTCGTAAGGTTCGAGTTCTATATTATCGTAGACTGTTCTGTTTTAGGTAAAGTCGAGAGCCGGTAGGTATCGGAACTAGTCGTCTTAATAGTAGCTTACTACTAGTTATAGTCGCTAGTTGATCTACTAATTCAAGTTTTCGACTTGTCTTACGGTTTGAGAATGTCCCGGAGCCGAGGGTTTCTACTTTACTCCTAATAGCTTAGATAGTTCGTCTATTAGGTCCGAGATAAACTAGGATCCGCAGTCGCTAACTACGGTTTCAGGCATTCCGAACTATCGATAGATTATCTCGTAGTATATTTTAGTTACGTCCTCTACGGTTGCGGTTTTATAATAAAGAATGCAATAAGAGCTCTTACTTAACCTATCGATAATAACGAAATAGTTGTTATAGCCGTACTTGTCTTTGGAAAACTTATTAAAGTCGACTACTAAATATCGCTATAATCGATCGGGAATAAGGAGGAGGCGGAGTAGGCCGGGGGTCTTATTCCGAGGGTATTTGACAACTCGGCAAACGCAATTCGTTACGTAACGATCGACATCGGCGGCTAGACCTCTCTACTAATACTAGACTTCTACTATCTTCTTAGTTTTGTTCTTCCCGGGATAGGTAAAGGCTTTGTATACTTATTTGATGATTTACGTACGTAAATTGTCGGTACTAAGTACGACTAGCTATTCGCAGAAGAGTAGAAATCTACCGGCGGTCAGCTATAAATTGTCGTAACCCTATCGCGCCTTTTCGCGGTATATCTCTAACTTAGGATCAATCTTGTTGGCCCGGAGCAGGTCGTTAGTAAGCTCCGCGCCTACGAGTAGCTTTAGGTAGTCGTCGTCGAGTACGCTAATAAATAGCGTAGCTTGAGGTGATCTATCGGGCTTGAAAATCTTTATAGTACGATAAGCTTCCTTTTTGGCTTTCTAAATCTTTAGATCCTCGGGTTTACGCGTTAGTACGTCAGCTATAGTATTCTGTAAACCTAGTCGATAGGTAATAACGAAGTAATATTAGGCGAGTTGCTCTAACTAGCCGGCCTGACGTATATTAAGTAGTTGCTTCTTTCCGAAGTACTTTAAGGCTTCGTAGTCGGTAATAATAGTAAAAGGATTCTGATTTTATAACCTAATCAGTTTAGCTCTCTAGAATCGTAATACCTTTACTACGGCGAGTAGTTCTTTGTTGTAAATAGGATAATTATATTCGGCGGGTATTATTATTTTAGAGAAGTATCTTACGGGGTGCTAGTCGTCGTTGGAGCTATTACGTTAGTTAAGGACTCCGGCGACGATACTGTCTAAAGAATCGGTCTCGAGACGGGTTTCTTTGTAGTAATCGAAGTAATATAGTACCGGTATATCGAGGAGGATACTTTTCAATTTCTTAAAGACGAGCTAGTATTTAGTCGTCTATTAGTAGGGACGATCTTTTTTAGTTAGTATCGTAAGTAGTTTGGCGATCTTATTATACCTTTTAACGAAGTGGCAGTAGAAGTTGTAGAAGCCGAGGAAGGATTAGACTCTATAGACGTTTTCCGGTACTTACTAGTCTCGAACGACGGCAACTTTGTTAGAGTTAATAGTAATCCTATCGGTACCGATAACAAAACCGAGAAACTTAGTTTTCTATATATAGAACTTGTATTTATCGATATCGGCTTGTAGGCCGGCTTATCGAAAGCGTTCTAGGACCTTTTAGACGTGATTTTGATATTCCTTAAGAGAATCGGAGTAGATTAGAATATCGTCGATATAGGCGCTATAGAATTCATCGAGATATCTTATTAAGGTATCGTTAATATATCTTTAGAAAGTCGAGGGACCGTTCGTAAGACCGAAGGGTAAGACCTTATACTTATATATACCGTACCGGGTATGGAAGATCGTAAGCTCCTCGTCGTCGGGATATATTCGAATTCGATAGAAGGCTTGCCGTATATCGACTTTGGTAAAGATCTTCGCTTATTTAATACGAGATATAGTCTCGTCGATAAGTAGTAGAAGATACCGATCCTTTTTCGTTAGCGCGTTCAACTTGCGATAGTCGATATAGAATCTCATTCTTCGTCTTTCTACTTTAGGTACGAAGAGGACTAGAGCCGCTTACGGGGTATTACTACTTTCGATAAACCTTTTGTACAAATTATCTATAATATACTTGCGATAGGCCTCGGCTTCTTCTAGCGATATCTTGTATAGAGGGCTGTAACCTAGCTCCTCGGGGGAGTTATCGCTTATATTAATGTAGTAGTCGATAGTTGGACGGAGGGGCGGTAACAAGTCCGATTCTGTTTTGCTGAAGATATCCTCGTAATCTCGATAAGCGTCGGGTACCTTACGTCGAATCTTATCGCGTAAATCTTTTTCGTTATCGGCTAGTATACGACGCTTGTTTTAGATGAAGCGGTCGAGTTCGTAGATACTAGTTACGCTAATATGAGCTCCGGGGCGCTTAGCTAGAAACCTGAAACCGATTGCTCCGATAATAGCAAAGTCGGGGGGTCTATTTCGATACTATCCTATATAGTCCCGGTGCAAACGGTAGGGACTTTAAGTATTACGGAGGTCGTATAAGTCTTTCTCTCGTTACTATTTAGTAACAAGGTCGTTTTCGACTATTAATAGGGGCGGTAAATCGTATAGCTATCGGTATATCTTTGCGAGGTCGGGATTGTATAGCGGTTCCCTTATCTCGTCCCGTTCTAGGATCTTGTAAGTAGGTAATACTTCCTTTACTACGGCTAGTAGTTCGGGCGACGATTTCGGTCCGTTTTCGAGTTCCTTAATCTTCTTTGTAATAACCTTTCGGGCGGCTTTAGATAAGGTAAAGTTTTCGCGGCGCCGGAGATCCTTAATAGTATCTATTTTTATCTTGGTTTCTCGACGTTTTATATCCTTCTAGAAGCTAGGATCGACGATAAGCTTGCCGTAGTCGTTTATTTCGATATCGGTATTATAATAATCGGGTACCTAATTAACAGAGAAAAGTAAACGATACCGGTAATAGTTAACTAAAACGTCGTAGTAATCGAATTACGCCTTTTTAATTAGTACGTCGTATACCGGGACGTCGATAATTAGGAAATACTCGTTTCGGATATATCGGTTTTGAATCCTGAGATATGTTATTAGGGCCTTTCGAATGGTTTGCGATACCGTCTTATTAAACCCTCCTACCTTTCTTAGTTCGAAACCTCTCTTGATTTTAATACCGAAGAGTCGAACGAGGCGTTAGGCGAACTTCTTACTAATAAATAAGTAACTATTTGCTCCTATATCGAGTAATATATACGTTATTAAGACTGATTTTCTATTATAAGCTATATTATAAGAAGATTCTATAATAGTTTACTAAAAAAATTTCTTTTTGCTGTTTCGGACATTGCTAATCGAAATCGCGAGATAATCCAAATTTGACGCCGGAATTGAATCCGGCGACGCCGTTTACCCTACGCTACGTACCTGTATCGATCGCGCAACGACGACGTAGTATATAATAGCGGATCCGATAGTCGTCGACGCGGGAACGCGTAGCATCGCTCAGAGCCGCCACTACCCGCAAGCCGGCAGGAGCGCGTACGGACTACCCCTAGCGGACGTAACGCAGACGCGTAGCGAGGACGGGAGGTAGTAGACGGATGCTATCGATAAGCTGATAAAGACAATCGTAGGTTTGGTAATCCCAGGTAAGGAGGAGGAAGTAGCGGAAGCGGCGAAGGGCGTAATAGGGGAGATACTCGACGAGGCGAAGCAGATAGCCACGCGCGATACAAACGAAAAACAGGTCGAGAGGTATCCAGGGGGCGTTCTTACACTAAGCGAGATAGACGAGATAATCAAGAGGACGGTCAAAGAGACGATCGCAGAGCTAGGCAGCGTACCTACAGTAGTAAACGCCCCCCGACAGACATAAGCCCAGGCGGCGAGCGCGGGTACCGGTACCGGCGTCCCGGAATGGGAGCCGCGGTTAGTCGTCCCGGCTAGAAACGCGAGGGAAGTGATTGTCCGAGCGAAAGACGCTACGCCCGATATTCGCAACCGGGCAACAAAGGATACACTCGAAGCGATCAACAAAGCGATCGGGAGCGACGCGGCAGTTACCGCGCGGAGGATACCGAGCGGCGATATAGTCGTTACCTTCCGCGACGCCGCAGACAAATACACGAAGGGACAATAGGTACAGGACGCGTTTGGACCAGCAGCCCAGGTAACCCGGCGCGAGTACGCTATACTCGTAAAGGGAGTACCGACAGGACCGCTAAGAACAGCCCAGAACCTCCTCTAGGAGCTACAAGATAAGAATAGCAAAGCGATCACGAGGGCTAAACCGATGTTCCGTAAGAATACGGGTAATCCTCGGGTATCGTTAGTTATACACCTGAATGATATAGAAGCAGCTAAGGTCCTCTATAACGAGAGACTGATCTAGGAAGCCCAGATCTTCTACTACGAGCCGTACGCGACGGAGCTGCAGTTCCGCTAGTACTACAAGTACTACGGCCTTGGCCACATTACGCGGTACTATTCGAAACAGGCGCGTTACGGCTACTATACTGGAGCGGCGTATCGGGACGGCGAGGCGAGCTGCCCCCAGAAGGGGCCCAACGGAAGGAAGCAGTACGTCAACTACGGAAGTAGGTACGGGTCGTAGGAACGAAATTGCCTAATAGCGAAGGCGTACCGTACGAAGATCGAGGAATCGTACTAGTACCGGCCGAAGCAGTTCGCGGTAACTAGAAGCGGGTCGACAGTCCCGTCGTCTAGTATAGCGAACAGTTACGGCGACGAGACTACGCCGAGCGAGGAAGGAGGCTAGTAGGTACTACGGTAGCGCAAGAGGCGGGTACCGGGAACGCCGCCGCCGCCCCCTCGTACGAAGGGTAGACCGCGGGCGGATCAACTCCCGATATAGCTAGCCCCCGGAGTTACGCCTATCTCGCAGCTTCTATAACGGCAAGGCAGCGGAGCGGCCCAGACGTAGTAGCCGGCTAGTACCCAGTAATAATACTAAGTATCGTCTACTGGAATACGGTAGGAAGTAAGGCGCCGACGGCGGTAGCGCTCGAAGATAGGGAAGAGCACGACATTATCGCGATATAGGAGCCGTAGATCAATCCGTAGCTCCGGACTATATACTACCCGAGCGGGGGTCGATACTACAGAATATACGGAAGTAGGAGAGCGGCGCTATATATATACAAGCGTTATACGGTAACGGCGTAGGAATAGCGGACGGAATAGGACTAGTATAGCGCTATATTCGGGCGAGAGGATATAGCGGTAACGGTCTAGTTAATATACTTACCGATCCGGGCGAACCAATAGTAGGCCAGCCCGATCTACCAGCTGAGAGCAATAGAGCCGCAAAGTCGGAATATCTTTATCGGGGATTTCAACCTCTATCACCCCTTCTAGGACAAAGAGGATAGGGAGTTAAGAGGGGTAGGAGACCTCTTACTGTTGGCCGAACAATAGAGACTCTACTTCGCTATACCGTAGGGAGAACCAACTCGAACGAAGAGAGGTAACCGCGACTCGACAATAGACCTGGCGTAGGCAACAGAAGGGACTCGTATAGAATTTCTAAAGGATCTGGGTTATACGGGATCCGATTATCACGTATAGCTTATCAAGTACTACGACGACGGGCCGCGCCTAAGCCGTGGCAAGGCCAAAGGATAGAACTGGAAGAAGCTCGATAAGGGACTTGCTAGGGCGGGGGCTGTAAACGTACGACTTCCCCTAGACATCCAAACGGAGGAGTAGATCGACGCCGCGGCGGACTTACTAGTAGAACAGCTTACGAGGATCGCGGAACTCGCGGTACCGAGAAAGAAGACGGGTACGGGACGTAGGGTAGGATAGTAGAGCGAAGCGGTCGAAGTAACCGTAACGGAAGCTAAAGCGGCAAAACGACGGTATCGTACGATACCGTCCAGATATACGTAGGAAAACCTACAAGGGGTATACTACCGATAGAGGAGAGTGATCAAATAGGCGCAAGCGAAATACTAGCGACGCCTAGTTGCTAAGGCCTCTTCCAATAACTCAGCGATTTGGAGACTTGAAAGATAGGCGCGGCTGAGGAGCTACGTTACACTAGAAGCATCGACGATTCCGCTACTTCGGAGAGACGTACCCGAGGCCCACCCGGCGACAATACATATAGAGAAGACCCGGGTCTTAGCCGAGAGATTCTTCTCTAACCGGGGCGCGGACCTATCGGATATTGCAGAAGACGCTCCCTATAGCGAGTCCGTACGGATCGAAAGGATAGCGAGCGCTAAAGACGTCGCGGAAATACTACGGGATACGGGTGTGACGGCACTGTATTCTACATCCTCACAAGCGCTATATATCCTAGTATGAATCACAAGTTGGGCAACTTGTAGATTCTCGTCCTTTTGAAGGGTGTGGAACTAGGAACCATCCTGGATAAGCCGTGACACCCACCCTCTCGGAACGGCATTACCATAATACGGGCACTAGTTGCTTACAGGTAGTTACGACCGACAGTCCAGGGACAATAGGACGACAAGAGCGTCCTAGCGTCTAGGGACGATAGGACGACAAGAGCGTCCCGTCGTCCCGTAAGGTAGAGTAACGGTTATAGAACGTCGTCCCCAAGTCTATATAAGTAAATAGTCCCTACGGCTAGATAGTTAGTCTTAATCGCTCTCTAGCGATTAATATTTATAGTTCAATATATTGAGTTACCAATACCTCTCTCAAGTACTTGGTCTACCTTTTGGCTAGATACGATTAACTGTTTGCTACCGGTACGCACCTGACTCTATTGTTAACAGAAACCAGTCTATCAGGCAATCCCGTCACCCGACCCCGTAACCTGCCTAATACCGCGATCGTTACACCTATACCCTCTCCGATACCTTTACTGCGTCACGCGTCGCGCTTGACGCGACCGATCTCGGAAATCATCGACGTCGCTATGATTAGCGCCGTACTATTCCGGCTCGCCGCCAGCCAAGACTATATAGGGGTGACTAGCCTTTACGAGATCGACCGCTATATATAGGACAAGAGAGAAGAGCAGGAGTAGCTAGTACTGTCGAAAGACAGCCCGGAACTCCGTTAGAAAGCATTGGAAAATGTGCCAGGATACTATTACGACCTTCTCGATAGTTTCAGCAAGGTCGAGTCCGACAAACTTCCTTTTTACCGTACCCTCGATTATAGGATCGACCTGGAAGATGGAGAACGGCCAGAAGACCTGAACTTTAGCCCCCTCTACAAGATATCGCTCGAGGAGCTGGAGGCATATCGTCAGTATATACTAGAAAATCTCGACAAGGGATTCATTGAGGCCAGCTCGGCGCCTTAGGCCGTACCCATCTTATTCGTATACAAAGCTAATAGAGGCCTGAGGTTCTATGTCGATTATCGACGCTTTAACGCTCTTTTTCGAAAAGACCGATACCTATTGCCCCTTATCGAGGAGACCCTATTACGACTTTCGAAGGCCAGGGTATTTACGAAGATCGACATTCGATAGGTATTCTATCGGATTCGAATGTACCCCGATAGCGAGGAACTCACCACCTTCCGTACTCGTTACGGCGCGTACAAGTACAAGGTATTGCCCTTTAGCCTGACTAACGGTCCCTCTACCTTCTAACGATACATCAACGAAGCCTTGATAGAATACCTCGACGATTTCTGTAGCGCCTATATTGACGATATCCTTATCTTCTCCGAGTCCCCCGAGGAGCACGAGGCCTACGTCCGGAAGGTACTTGAACGGCTACAAGCCGCCGGACTTTAGCCCGACCTCGATAAGTACGAGTTCTACGTTACTACGACAAAGTTTCTCGGCTTTATCGTAAGTACCGACGGCGTAGCTATAGACCCCGAGAAGATAGACGTTATCCGAAACTGGCTAGTGCCTACGACGGTTCGAGGCGTGTAGTCCTTCCTGGGATTCTGCAATTTCTACCGCAAATTCATCAAGGATTACGGTCAAATCGCTAAGCCGCTGAACAACCTTACCTGCAAGGGCGAAGGCTTTACTTGGACGAGGGAATGCCATGGCGCCCTCGAAGAACTCAAATGGATGCTGCTGAATACCCCGGTTCTGCGTCACTTCGTCCCTGGACGTAAGACAAGACTGGAAACGGACGCCTCGATAAGCGTTATCGGAGCTGTATTATCCTAACGTGATCTAGAGGATGGAGAATAGTACCCCGTCGCTTTTTTCTCGTTAACGATGCTCGATACTGAAACTCGTTATAGTATCTACGATAAAGAACTACTCGCGATTATCCGGGCCCTCGAATACTGGAGAGCCGAGCTTGTCGGTATATATTATTATTATTACTTATACGCCGATGTGCCCGGAGGGCATTCGGTACCTCTACCTGTCTATTTACATAGGAAACCTTACCGAAGTTGGACTAAAACCTACGTACAACGCTCTGGCCGCAATCTGGGGCGACTGCACGTTCTCGGCCTTGCTATACTGGGGTCTCACCACCGCCAGCTTAGTGATCCCATGGCCAACCCCCAATCACCATCCACCCCTGTACACCCGGCGCTCCTACCCCGCCGCCCCCTCCTGGGCCATCTCGTCCTCCCTCGCGATCTCTTCTGCGAGCCTGAACTCCGGGAACCTCCGGAGGCTGAGGAGCCACTTGACGACGGCCCCTGCCGTGGCCGGGCCCGCCGTTAGCGCCGCGAAGTCTCTGCTCGTACGGAGTGCCCTAGGGCTTACGGCTCGCTCCAGTGCGCGTCTCTCGTTCCGCAGCTCGTCACAGAACACCGTCAGATGGAGAGGCGTCTCCCTCGCTTGGCCGCACTGGCAGAGCGGCGTCCATACGTCCGGAACCCGTCGCCCGAAGAGGAACGCCCGTAGGCCTACCTTCCCGGTCCGTATCTGGACCAGGAGCGAGCTCTCGTGCTTCCGCAGCGTTCTGTGCTTCCGGAGCGCGCCGTCGAAGTCCGGGCTGTCAGCCGGCTGCGTTATGCGTCCCGGTCGTCTCGTCGTCGCCCTAGCGAGTTCCAGGTTCCATCGCGTCTCCCAGTCCCGTCGGACTTGTCGGTATATAAGAAAAGGACTTCGAGATCCTAACGGACCACCGAGCCCTCGAATACTTTAGTACTAAGAAGAAGCTGAACTGGCGACAAGTACGTTAGACGGAACTACTGTTATAGTACTACTACTTCTTTACTTACCGGCCGGGTACCAAAAACGTAGCCGCCGATACCCTCTCGCGTAAGCTAGAAGTGACCAAGACGGCCAAAGATAAGGAGGAAGTAGAACGTACGATGACCGTCTTCCGTAGAGTATCGACGGACGACCCTAAAGACCCCGGAGCGTATATCCTCGAGATCGACGACCTCGTCGTCGCCGATTCTAGGGTAGAACTTACTGACGCCCTCCTCCGCGCTAATGCTACTTATACGAGTCTGGATGATTATAGGGACTAGGCGAGAAGATTGGAGGGAGGATTATTTACGCTCCAAGGAGGCAAATACCTATTCTACGATAGCCGCCTAGTTGTCCCGGATGTCGAAGGGCTACGTATAAAGCTCTTGAACGATCTATACGTTTACCTATTTACCGCGTACTCCGGACGAAACAAGATACGCAAGCTGTTAGTAGCTTAATACTAGTAGAAGGGTTGCAGCGCCGATATCGACCGATATATCGCTAACTACGTAATCTATAGATCGTCTAAGACCCCCCGCGACAAGACCCCGGGACTACTATACCCGATACCTATCGTACTACGCGCCTAGCGCACCCTAGTCCTCGACTTCAAAGAGATACTAATAAGCAAAGAAGGTTTCGACAACGTCCTAGTTACAATCGATAGCTTCTCTAAGTACTACTATACTATAGTATATACTACGAAGGTGACCGCTCGAGAAGCCGCGATACTATTCTACTATAGTCCCTACCGAACGTTCGGTATCCCGGAAGAAATCGTTAGCGATCGCGGTTCCTAGTTCGTCGCTGACTTTATAGATAAGGCGTTACGTATCCTCGGAGTCCGCTAGAAGTACTCCTTATCCGGCTATTTACAGACGGCGGGACAAGCGGAGGTAATGAACTAGTATATCAACTAACGTATTCGTCCCTACCTCAACTACTTCCAGAACGACTGGGTCGACAAGCTCCCGGCTATCGACTATACCCAGAATTCCCTCCTTTAGGACTCGACAAGCCTCTCGCTATACGAGGTCCTGTTCGGATATCTAATACCTTACGCTTGGGATTAGGAAAAGCGTACCGATCTGGCTAACCCCGACCTGTCTACCCGGGAACGCCTGTCGCGCAAAGAGGCCTAGAAGATAGTAGACGTCTTGAAAAGCTATACCGACGAGGTCCGTCGCAAGCTAGAGAAAGTACAAGACGTAATGGCTAGGAAAGCCAATCGCTACCGGCGTATCCCCGACTTTACGATCGGCGATACTATCTATATCTAGAAAAAGGTATAGTCCTCAAGTCGCCCTAGCGACAAGCTCGACTTTCCTATAACGCGCGTCGGGTACAAGATTAAGGCCCTAAAGGGATACTCGTACCAGCTCGATATACCGGCTGGCTAGAAAGAGACGGACACCTTCCCGGCAGACCGTCTTCGCAAGTTCCCTGACAACCCTTTACCAGGATAGGAGTTCGCCTATCCGGAAGGGGAAGTTGTCCAGGACGAAGGCGAACCAGAATGGGAGGTCGACAAGGTCGAATTATCACGACTTTACTACTACAGGCTACAGTATCAGGTCCAATAGAAAGGATAGGACCCTGACTCTACCTATTACGACGCCGCCAACTTCAAGAATGCGACCGCCTAGTTGAAGGCGTACCACGTGGTACACCCAGATGCCCCCGGTCCGCCTTTACGCCTCTTACAGTAGGAAAAGGCAGCTGCAGACGACAAGGACGATCCTCCTCATCCAGACGACAATACCCCCGCTACGGCCAACGTTCAGCTGCGTAGATCAGGACGTCGTCGACGGGCTCTCTGAACTGGGCTGAACTGACCTGAATTGAACTGAAGTTGAGGGCAACCCTCTACTGCCTGGAAAGCAACCCGCTGCGCAAGAGTTCAATTCCCGACCAACCCAATTCGCGGTCGAATATTTCTTTTTTTTTTTTGGGGGGGGGGGTGGTGTTACGGCTGGCAGATTCTGGCAGGTTTGCATTCACCTGGAATTGAACCTGCGCCCTTCACTGGAGGTGGGGCTCGCGTAAGTGGCCCGTGCGCAAGCGGTTGAGCGCACCCCACTACTTCTATTTCTGCGAGAACGCGAACTTGTAGATAGTTCCTTCTTTCTTCCTCACCTCGAATATCACTATACGTATTCTACCCATTACAGTAGCTCTGTCTCTGTAGGTATTGCGCCACTCGTGACAGGCTAGTCCAAGGCTTTACGCTTGATACCGGGCTGAGCATGCGGGGTCTCCTACGGGGTCTCGATTACAATCGTAGGTTACCCGGGGTAAGGTAGCGTATATCCTTAGTTGAAGTTAGGGACTAGCGTCGGAGACGGCGTAGGTACGGCCGTAGACGTACCCTAGCCGTTAACGGCGTCGTTAATAGTCTACGACAGTCGAACAACATTTTCGAATAGCGGGTTAAGCCGTTCATTTATACTACGTTCGATATGGTTATTATTCGCCTCTACTACTTGTATAAGCATCTAGTAGAAAGGTTGTAGTTCGGCGGGTATCTATACGGGCTACGGCATCTACGGTAGTAACTACGGGAGCGGTACGCCCTACGGGGACGCACCTTACTACTAGTTCTACTAGTAATCCATTGCGTTGGATTCGGCGGGTATAACTACGGAGATCTGAAGATATGTAATAAGGTAGTACGTATTCTATTCAAATACGTAGGCCAAAGAAGAATCTATCTTCAGATAGGGAAAGGAAAATGGGGGTGGGTTTCCTCCGTAGGTGCGGAGGGCGTTATTTAACTGCGGAGCGGAATAAAGGAAACTCCGGCTCCGCACCCCTGGGCGGTCAGACCTGGCAATAGGCCAGGTCCATTCCCAGGCACCAGCCTGTCACACTAGCCCCTCCTTCACTATAACTGTCTTTACGGCTTTATTAGCTAGTTACTAAATATAGGTATCTTTTAAGGCCTCCGAGTATCGGCGGCTGACGGAGAGGAGGGCGGCCGTACGGACGGCGATAACGGCGGCGATAAAAGCGGCGTCGTTATCGGCTATAAAGCGTTAGCGTTAGATAGGTTAGAGGTAGGGGGATTACTTACTAGGGACGAGGTACTATTAGTATAAGGCCGTATAACGGCTATACGAAGTCCGGCCGGCCTAGCACCGGTAAAAGAGTTTACTATCGTTATTAGTATTAGTTATATATTAGACGTATCTAACGTAAGGCGCGGAGAGCTCTTTACCGGTATTGTCGTACTCCTCTTTAAAGATAGCGACAGCAGTAATATTAATAGCGGTAGCAGTATTAGTCTTCTCGGCCGTACCTTATTATCGATACTAAGTATATAATAAGGTACTAAAGAGGTAATAAATATACCTTATACTTAGGCGCGGGAAAGAGCGATACAATAATCTCGTCGTCGTCGTCGGACTCTTCTTTCTCCTTCTTCTTCTTCTTCTTCTTTACCTATATAAAGGTAACAATATTATAACTATTATAAGCTATATTATTATTATTAAAGAAGGGAAAGGCGTAGTAGTAGTTAAGGTTCAAATAGTAGTCGAAGTCGGCAAAAAAGGCCGAAAGGTTACTTATTCGATAAGGAACTATTTAAGGAACGGCGGTACAGGTAAAAGATAAGTTAATTAGGTATAGTAGAACTCCGGGCGGTATAAGGCGTTCGAAATAACGATTCCGGCTCTAGAAAATAACACTTCTAGCCCCGGGCTATTTTTATAGGCCCCGGGGGTACGGGAGTTCCGCCCCGCTAAGAGGGAAGAAGGAGTATATAACAAGCTAATACCTAGGAATAGACCTGGCCTATTGCTAGGTCTAACCGCCTAGGGGTATAGAACCAGAGTTTCCTTTATTCCGCTCCGTAGTTAAATAACGCCCTCCGCACCCACGGAGGAAACCCACCCCTATTTTCCTTTCCCTATCTAAAGATAGATTCTTCTTTGGCCTACGTATTCGAATAGAATACGTACCACCCTATTACATTAGGTCTATTTACGTATTATACGACGCTCTAAGGATCATAATAATTATATAGTTAGAGACACCTAATTAAGATGATTCTCTAAGTGTACTTTGATTAACTGTATCTATTGTAGTTAAATTGTTGTAATAGTATTTAATTGATTACTGGTAATTGAAGTTATCGGGGGCCTGAATACCTACTGCCGAAATAAGGGCCTACTGCCGATGGGCAGTAGGTGGATCCTACTGCCGATGGAGCGTTGCTCAATTGGATTTGGGGGTTGTTCTTGCTCTTGGACTTTGGGACTTGCAGCAAAGGGAAAGGCCGGGAGCTCTTTTGGGCTGGAGTGGGTGAAGGTTGTGGCTGAGCCGGGGTCTTCGAAGTCGTCAAGTTGAAGTCACGAAAGGCCAATGGACGAGTTAAAGTGGAACAAAGCGTCACCTGGAGAGATGAGAAGCAGGTGCTTCAGGTGATCTATGTCAAATGGTTTACAGCTTCGCTCAAATCCTAGAGTTATGGCCTGACAGGGCACAAGTATTCACTCAAGTGGGCTGAAGCTCGTGAACCTCCCCGCCGCCATCTCTCTGCGGCAGCTTCGCTCAAGGACAGCTTCGTCCACATGGAGATCATTGAAAGCCCATTTTGACCACACTCCGTACTTGCGTCTTCTCTGCCGTCTGCGGTTGGATTTGTCCAGTCCTCTGCGGGTGGTAGGGGGCGAGGAATGGTAAGAAAGACCATGGCATCATCCATTGACTCACTGAGTACCTCAACGCATGGTGGAGAAGTGTGGCAGGGCCGCCTGATAGTGGCTGAGAATGCGCATCGATATCTCGAGTGAGGATCTCGAGCATGATCGTAGCTGTCCGCCCGCCGCCATGGGCTGTCACTGTCGGAGGTTAGCATATATATACTTCTCCTCAGACTGACTGATGCGCCTCTCTCAGCTTCCTACCTCCCATACAACAAGAGCAAATCACACCACAAACCCATAACAACCACTAAGTCAGCAACATGCCAAATACCGTAAGAGCATTGCAACGAGCTTGCGCCCGAAACCTCCACCTCCATGCCGACCTGATAAAAGCCCTTCGGACTACACCCAGACCTGAAACAAGCTTGATGCGCCTAACTGTCCCCTTGGAAATCCTAGAATTGGTCATGCTCATAAACGCCGACAGGATCGAAAGCGACCCGTTCCTGCCAACCGATCTCCTTGTCAGCAGTCTCGCGTGGTGCGCGAACGAGCTGATGGTTCATGCGTCTCACTATGACCTGGACGCTCGGAACCGTTTTGGGAAACTATCGTTAGGCTTCGCATGTGGTGTGATATCCTGCGCGAGGCTGTCGCCGCCGAGGTTGTGGTGACAGAAGCTGGAGGGACGGTTGATGCTGGAGGTTCTTAAGTAGCGGCACGATATTTGAAGTAATATGCAATGATGATGCTTGATCTCATTCGCTATTGAATACGACGTACTGAGTTTCGCGGCCACTGGATGCCATGACACGTGAATCGCCGTATTAATGATATCACGAGTGTGATATACTTTCGCGACACAGCTGGCCAGCCTCGGGGCTGAACAAAGGAGACTGTGGGCATGACCCTGCAGAGGTAGGATATACGCATTGACTACCACATTTTGTGAGTCACGGGAACCTAGCGATGGATCATTTCATTTTCACTGGTGCCTGTATCCTTTGGTGTTGGCAGAGAGGATTAGGCAAAGTGACTCGCGCCTTCCAACAACATTTGGCCACTCGGGGTCATTATACACCAACAGAGGGCCATTTGAAGTAGCAGTAACTCCATTCAAAACACATCTCGTCTCCCCCCCTCCCTTTACAAGAACTCAGAGCGTTAGCGATCCAGGTGCCCAAAAACGACGGTTGAAACACAATACGGGTTTACCCTATTCCTTTTCAACATGCCGACCAAAGTCAGCAAGCACCAATCCCTCCTGCTCGAAGCCCAGGAAAGAGGGGATCGCAACATCAGCCTCATCGCGCTTCGCTTATTGTCGCAAGAGATAGAAGCGGATAAAGAGGCGGCCGAGAGGAAACGGTCAAATGCAGCCTTCAAGCTGCTCCTCGGTAAAAAGCTGCAGAACCACATCGATAACCTCAGTAACGTCCAAAAGGACCTGGTATATACGAAGACGGCCATTTCAAAGGAGGGTAACGACGCCATCGACGCCATCGGCGGATTCATCAACGACTTTGAAGCGAACTTGAACGAGAATGGATACGGGCTCTACATCTCCGTTTTAAAATCTCACCTCAGAAAGGAGACGGAGAGAACTATGCCACAAGTGATTGACCATCAGGATAGTGGTGGTCGCTAGTAACCAGGGTTATTCATGGCTTAGCTGATAGCGAGGTTTCGTGGGGGACTGGAAGCTCAGGAACAACGACACGTATTTGTAGTTATTGAGGCCGTGGATGATTTTTGACGGGCAGTGTTCTACAATCGAGACTTGAATTCTTGCGTGGTTGCCAGAACTTACATGCATGAGACATTCTACCCCAGATAGGGACATCGAGTCACGTACTCGGGTTCCATCGTAACGTGCCGAACCGAAGATGTGGACATGCCACCCTGTCCCTCCTCCCTCCCAAACCCCAACTTCGAAGACTGCGTAGCTACAATGTTCATTCCCTTCACTGCGCTGGTCATCCAGCGACCTCAGGTAGGCATTGCGCAATGTCTAGAGCAGGAACTCACCATATCACCAGTACATTTGAAATAGGGTGAGATTTCAGAAGAGGTTCAATTTTCCAGTACTGCCTGCGCTTGATGTTGATGGGCGAAATGCTCGAGATGGTCCAGGTAGTCCAGCTACTGGGCATGCCACCATTCCCACTAGGCCACGGTCTGTGGACTGGGTCAAAAGTCTACCTGGATTGTGTTCTCTGCGAAAGGCCAAAGCACGTCATTGACCACGGTTCGCAAACCCTTCAGCCGTTCCTTGAAGTCGGTTGGTATCTCCAAGCCAATCGTCCAGAGGGTTGCCTCAAACAAGTTCACCTGTGCGCTGGCAGACTTCAGAGAGTCATGGTGTCCCTCAGAGAAAAGCCCCTTCTCTATATCCTTCGCCAACTGGGACAGTATATTACCCAGCTCCTGAGCCGCTTTCTGTGCCTGTCTCTCCATCTCAGCTTCATCGCTCGTGTCCCAAGCAGGGCGCGGGGCTCTGCTCTTCAGATCGTCCGACCAGTCTTTCAGTAGTGCAGTTGCGTCGTCCAGATCCTTACGGTGCGTGTTAGCCACCCTCTTAGTCTCCCTTCAGTTCATAAGTCTGTGTTGCTTACTTCTTTGCTCGGAGACTTGGGCATGATTGCTCAGTGTACTGGTTAGTGCTGGTAATGGGTAGATATTGCTCTGTTGCTTGTGACGCTGGTGTTCGATCGCTGTGTAGTCCGGTGGTGAAGGAGAGGGCAGGTAGAGGAAGTGACGGGCCACACAAGGCTATATATACTCATTGGGGTCTCCCCATACACTCATATAATCAGTTTTGATACTTGGTACTGCCTAGGCGTCGAACTGTTGTAAGTAAGCCAAATGCTGTGGTCTGCCAACTTATTTCTGTGAGAGTGGGATTAAACAGAAACGGCACATATTTGGATCAATCCTCTAACCGATTCATTCCGGTGTCAGCTTGCATGGTCCTTGAGTATTTCTCTACTTACGGAGCATCTGTCTGCCATTTTGAACGACGCACCATGACATGCCGTTGATGTCCGATTTCGCAAAAGTTAAGGTGTATGGCAGGAGGCAAACAGAAGTTGTGCCCTCGGGTCATGCCAGTTCTCCTTGGTTCCTACAGCTGAAGTGTCAAAGGAACATGTTGGTGACGATATCTGAATGAGTGTTTCAACGATGACCAACTGTTTCCGAATCGATGACTCAACTGAAAGTGAACATTCCTATGTGCCTCTATTTATATAAGCGACTCACCCTCGTGCGAAGTCATTCTACATGATCTCTCGCATTATCAAATCCGCATCAACCCAGTGCCGTTACCCATACATTACCAGACGTTCCATACGAAGAACACTCAGGAGCTTCTCTGTTTCTTACGAGCCAGGTCGGCATGCTGCCAATCATGAGTACAGTACTGGCATAAGTCCATATCACTTCGACTGTACAGTAGCTAACAACTCTATAGCCAGACTATTCGCACTAGCTGAGGTACGATTCACACAGAGATGTATCTTAATCGCCGGAGAATCAAGAATCTTGAAGCCGCGGTCCAGCCTCAATTGCGCGACAATGAAGGCAATTTGCCATCTTTCGGAACGAGAAAAACCAGAAGATTCGGGAGGGGATCCGGAAGGTAGAAAATGTACCTAAGGACCGGCGGCGCGGGTAAAGGAGCTTGGAAATAGTGAGAGGACTAGCTGCGTTCCAAAACCAAACACGGGGTCTGCCGAAGACGGGTCTGTCGGAGACGGGTATCAAGCCTGAGACACTGCAGTCTTTGGTCCTGTATATGTCTGGTTACATAGGGGTCCCTTTTTGCTCGAACCATCTATGTTGACAGTTTGTTCTTCACAAGATCCCGATTCCCAACTGTTGCAAGCTGATCATGGCATTACTGCTAACCATTCTCCGAGTACCATAACTCCATCGAGTACGAGGTCGATGATACGATAAATTCATTCCATTGCTCAACATCATACATCCCAAGTGACGTCGGCTTTTCTGAGACTAAAAGGCTCTAGATCTTGCTTCGAACACGATCAAAACAGACTGTTAGTCGAAGCCTTATCGCATGGACGGCCATGTCGTTCCTACCTTAGGCATACAACAGTGTGGCCGCATAAGGTAATGAGACAATTCTGGGACCCCTTAATTGCCATTCCCGTTCACAGTCCTGAGCCACGGTAAGCTATGGCTAATGTGCCTAAGCTCTCCCCGATTCGTCCTGCGGGATGTCACCAGCTGCACTTCGTTAGGAATTTCTCGTGCAAAGTTCCCCGCAGCAACTCCATACTCACCTCATTCAACCCAACAACTCTCGCTGGCTTTCACGATGCGAGCCCGCCGCGAACAATTTGGCGATGAAATACCTCTACCCACCGTGGTATTTGAGCCGAAAGGGATGGGTGACCTCGGCGCGGTGGATGACACCCACGCCAGCGTTTTCAAGACAGCCATCTCTCGACTTCTCGCGACCGAGCTTACTGAGCTCACCTTTGCCCAAATCGTCGATGGACTTCCTACCAAGGCATCACGCTCCCTACTCGGGGTCACTAATGACCTGCGTGGCTCTCTCCTTATATCCCAGCTGTTCTTCCGGCGTCAGCGCGTCCCACCCCAGGTGCACCTCCTTTTTTGCAGTCGAGCGCCGCGTGTGCTTCTCGCCAACTCGCATCCTCGGTCTACCATCATGACCGTCATGGGCAGCCGCGGGTGATCCCTTCGGAACTGCTGAGCCGGTGACTGTCCGCTGAACCCGTACCTTCGCTCCGCTACTGCGCCCGGACACCGTACGGCTCGAGCTGCTCCTCGCTCAAAGCGTCCCAGCGGCACATCGCCTCAGCGACCTCACCTGGGAGGCCTGCGTAACTCAAGAGAGTCATCGTGTCCCACGCTAGCCACGAACTGTCTCCTGAGGAAGTGGGACCTGGACCATGGCTGCAGGGGTCCATTGAAGGTGCTGATTTCTACCATCACGTGGATGCCGTTTTATGTTTTATGGTATGGCTGATGTCTGGGGACAGATCTGACAAACGTGAGGGATGGAGAATGAAGGCTAAGTTCACTGTTGTATAGCTTACTAAGGAGGACCACCATCGATAAAAGCGGAAGAGGTGGGGGCAAGACGTAAGAAGCGTCCAACTGCGATGCTATCCTACAGCCGTAAAGTAGAGGGGCTATTTACATCTAACGTCAGCATTGTCCGTTAAAGGGCCATCGGTCGGGAAGCTGTCCGTCTCTGGATAGTAAGGTGGATCGCCTCAGTAGGTAGACCGGAGAAGCTGCTGAACACCGTATATCGTGAGGATCAAGCCCAGTTCTTTGAAGTAAACCACTGTACATTTCAATAACCGCGCACTACGATCAAGTCGTCCAGACGTTAATTGATAAAATACTACTGAGTCCATCTTGTTCTCTCGTTGATCCAGTCACGTTCGCAGTGTCAAAGAACAAGTTGGCAACAACTTGGGAGTTGGTCTCCCCAGGAATTCGAGTGAAAGCACACGCCGTCATGTCAAAGGACTCGAAGACCAACTATCAAAACCTGAGTGATTCAACTACAAGAGAAAGACATATGCCACTGCATATAAATATGGGCTTGTCTGCTGCTCCATCTCCATGGTACATCTCCGAATTCTCCTTTACATGACACACGCATCAAGTGCCATACATTACCGCGCCAACTCTCTTCGAGACATTTAAAGTCGCCAACCTGTCAGAAAGCTGCCAATCATGTCGTTGGATTGGGACAACGTCGATTGGGTCAGTGCCTCAATCTGGTTTGCATTACTGTATATCTGACATTCGCAGTAGACGCCCGGCAATTTCGGGTCAAACAATGATCTTGCGGACATGAAGTTGGCTGAGTTAATCGACAGCCTCTCTTCGGAGCTCAAATAGCTCTCAGAGTCGACTTCTGGGGCTATCGGGGACCGTACTGGCTCGATACCAGACCTGCCAAAATCAGGGTCCAGAAAGATCGACACATGGGAGAAGATGGAGAGCGTACCGATCACCTTGGCTGCCAGGGCCAGGAATATCAGTGAGGCACACAAGATTAGCAAAGGGCGGAAGTTAATTGCAAAGGTGAAAGACCGGGATATAGAACCTGTCTACGACAAGGCGAAGCACCGGGATCTGAAGCCCATGTACGACGAGTATTGCGCCTGGAGCGATGAACTCCGGCTGATTGGCTGGCTGCCCCAAAAGACTGCAGCTGCGTATACGGCGCACCGAATATGTTTGAACTTCCAGTATGCTCTGGGGCTGGGAGCAAATGTTCCTGGACGACAGCTTTCGGCCAAGTCGAGCTAGGATCTGAGATTAAGAACTGGACTCATACGTTTGTCTACAGGAGTCATTCAATGTGTTTCTTAGACATTAATCCAGCGACATAATCGAAACTGAGACAACCACAATTTTACCATACTGTCCCTCGGAAGTTGGACCCGACCTCCAGTTCAAGTTGTCGTTCTCGTTTGACGGTGATTCTTATATTAGCCCGACCTATATTGTCACTAGTCAGGTAGGTAGCCAGGCAGGCAAATGGACCTAGTATACAGACGACGTTGTCGGAGCTGGGTATCGGCGTTGTCAGAGGCTCATTGCGTCGGGAGAGATATCGTGTCGATATTAAAGGTGTTCAGCTGCATGCTCAGTCAACGAGTTCCTCAACGCAATACATGGGATTAAAGTGCATAGCAAAGAGAGACAGCGTCAAGATTTGACCTATCCACGCGTGAAGGTCGCATTCTGGATATGCGTCGCTCACATAATATGTACGGGAATGTAACTCAAAAGAGACTTGGATCCGGCTTGCTCAAAGAATAAGCCAACATCACTGCTCAGGTGATAATCTTAGTATGAGAATGAGTCCAATTACCAAGTTTCATCTAACGATCTTCGTGTCTGTGGGCTTCCACTCTGAAAGAAACAAGTTGGCAGGAATGCAATAGTTGGCTTGCTTATAACAGTTGGTTAGAGCCAACTGTCAAGACTGATGATATGGTGTATAAGGCGGCGAGTTGCGTATATATAGGTTTCACATCGCCCTACGTCCTCTCCCTGCCTTCTCCTTCACCACTAGACAGACTACACAGCAACCGAATACCAAGCTCTACTATCGAAAGGGCAAGATCTGACCACTGCCGACACGAGCAACCATGGGTAATTCCCCGAGCAAGACGGTGAGTACTCCACGCTTCATAACTGAGGGAGAGTAATTCTAACACGCACCTATTAGACCTGGGACTTCGGCGCCATAGCTAAACAGCTCAATGAGCTCTCAAAGGACATCGATGCCGAGCTGCAGCAGCTACATGACGAAGGTTACACTCTTCCCGACGAGTCGGATTCTGAGGCCGAAAAGAATGAGAGAGATGCATACAAAGTGGCTCAGACCCTGCCGAATGAGCTCTCGCAGTTGGCGCAAAGATTACAAGTGGGCAATCTGAACCAGCAGGCCATGGCGTCTATCTTTACTCAGTTGAAGGGTTGGAAGGCCAGCCTCGACAAGTCTCCTAAATTCAAGGGGGAAAAGACGAAAACGCATGTGGCCGATCTGCAGAAGCTATTATAGTCTTACCAAGTTGCGAAGTAAACTCGGCAGCGTGGGGTTTAGATCTGGGTCCATATGATGGGTAAACAGGAGAGTCCAGCAAGTACACTTTAGGTTTAAGTCGGCTCTGCTTCCATTCAATACTTGACCATTAGAATAGTTTCAGTTGCCGAGAAAGGGATAGCCCAGATGCTGTCCATACACGAGATCCCAGCTATATCGGTGCAATGTTGAGGTCCTGTGTGCAAACGTTGTGCAGTACCAACTGCATCAGCTTCCAGAATAATGGCCGCAGGCAAGGAGACGAATGCCGAATCTCGCCAATACTTCAAAGTATAGTGTTCAGACACGATAATGGACTCTCGTCACCCATTCAGGGAACAATAGCGTAGACTCGCTTGTGAGTCCATGTCGCTTTGTCTACTGGCATGCTCGCACCATGTACTTGATGCCCTCGGGGTTACCAATACCTTGAATAGCTTTGTTAAGCAGCCAATCGTGTGTACGTGGCTCTCGGCCTCCAATTAAGTTGCAACAAAGCTGGTGTGTCGGACCGCTCTCTGCTACAAAGCAGTTGTGCGGTGAAAGGGGAACAATGGGAGCAAGCAAACGTGTTTCCTTCTTCCTTTCCGTTCTTCAGCATCGCACGAACAGTCGAAGTATTAAGCATCAACTACTCGAGTTAACATCTGCGCACCAACACCTCCACGCTTACAGACTAACCCCCAGCAACCATGGGCAACTCCGCCAGCACCCCCAACGACGGGGAAGTCCACTACACCTTCGAGATCGAGGGACCGCGACTACGACTTGATCGCCTCGAGACTGAATTCCCTGTCCAGTGCGATACGCGACGGATTGAAAAGATCCCACGGTACGCCGAGCGCCGAGTACTCCCACGATGTGGAGGCATTCGACTACTTGGACAAGCTCTTGCCCGAGATCCCCAAGATTGCGGTGCAGATCAAGGAGGAGGTACTGGACAAGAGGTCGAGGGAGCGGTTCCTCGACGAGTTTGCCGTTTGGGAGTGGAACCTCCACAATGCTAAGTTGGCTCACAACTTCAGCGTCATGAATGATGTAAGTGACCTGCGGAAGTTGCTAAATGCACCTAAACCTAAGGCTTAAGGTAGGCTATTGCACGGAGGACATCTCGGATGCGTTGGATCTGCGCCCGTTGGGAAGAGATAAAGGGAAGCTTGTTAGCTAGTTGTAGCCGTTGATAAATCAGAGTCCATTACATCCATACTTGGGCATATCGCACATACATGCATTTGCGCGTCTTCTGTTGCTCTTGTAATGTGTTGAGATGTAGGTAGGAAGCGTGTTCTTCAAGCAAATATCGTCCAGCACCCCGACTTAAAAGCCCTGCAGATAGCAGAGCGGGCATTATAAAATCGTCGTCGGCACCGAGTATCGGAGGGCGCAGCTTAGAAATGGTGTGAAGCAAGCCACGCTGTCATTGGCTGTCGGATGCGGCCGACATGCATATGCATTTCGGTGTTCCTCAGGCGAGCTCGGTATCCTTCCCCCAACAAACGACAACCATTTCATCATCTAAGGACCTCAAACCGACACTAGAGCCTGACTTTGAGTCCTTGTGAAGGTGGGATAGAGACATCATTCGCAGATTTCGAAACCAACTATCGTCGTCCATCAGCTTGGCGAGCTCGCTTGAACCCTCACCCAGAATACCCCTCCACTTGTGCTATTTGTGCCACGTCAGATCTCAGATATCCCTGGAAGATCACCCGCTTGACACCAAAAACTCCCACGCTCTTCCCATATAATGCAGAGGTAGTCATCACCACCACCGCTGGTGGGCCTTTCTGGCTCCAAGTTTCGACGAGCTCGAGATCCGGGAGTTCAGCAAGGCTATACGGCCTCTTGGATACCAGTCAGCACAGCAATCCGGCCAGCCAAGTCAGACTGAATCATGGAGTATACCAACGGAGGGACGGCGCGAGAGCAACCAAGGCTAAACTGGGGAGGTAAGCATGAGATGTCCCATTGTCTGGTCTCCACGTCATCCAGCCCTCGGCTGATGATAGTCTGTACACAATTGTTATGATGGATTCGGGACTAACGTAGAAGCTGGCATAGATGATCTATCGAGCCATGCATCCGAGACCGGGAGAGGAGGTCGCTGGGACTGGAATTCACAGTACCGGGACTATGTGCAGGAAAGAGGTCAGTATTAGAGTCAAGCCGGAGGTTGCAGAGAAGTGTACTCGAGACCGAGCTGACTATTTTCCTAAGATGGCAAGATTCTGAAGTACACCGAGTACCAAAGGGACGCTGCAAACGCGGTCAATGCTCGGAGCACATCACGACCTGGCACAGCATATGGCCCAAGGCCTCAAGACGAGGGCTCCTCGTCTGCGAGAGTCAGCCCAGTGAACGCCGATGGGGACAGTAGCCTTGGGGAGGGAAAGCAGCTGGAACAGCTGGAGCAGCTCTCATCTCTTTCTCTGGGTCCGGGACCCCAACTCCCGCCCTCCCCAGAAGAGCAACCGACGAGGATACTTAGGCCATACGAGACTCCGCTCGATCCCCGTAAGTGTGTCCTAACCCCTTCCTACCCTTGCAAGAGTGGTTGTCGATTTCGATGGCCATTATCAACCGACCACGAGCAACTGATGGTGTGCAGGATTCCGCGTGGTCGAGAAACCAAGGCGCTTCTTCGCGATCGGTCGCATCTTCAAAGCCGTCTGGTTCGAGCCAGGCACGCAGCAACAATCCGCCACGGCAGACCCCGAGGTCAACTGGACTGCCGCATGCCCGGCGTTCCACGAGGAGAAGCCGTTCGCCAAATTCCGGTGGTTCATCGTCGTGCGCAAGCGTCTGCACCACTCCCTCTGTTTCACCATCACGACGTTCGGCGGCAGGGGGGCGACGAAAGCGAGCCGCGGCCGGGCGAAGGACTTCGTCGTGCTGTATCCTGCCGTCATTGAGCCGCCTGACCCTTGGCCGGAGGAGGAGATTGAGAGGAATCCGTTGGCTGTTATCATCGAGGAAGGGCAGCAGTATCTGTCGCCTGCTGCGAGGGTTGACTGTGGTCGGATATATACGGTTGAGGACAACATCAGGGTAATGAAGATCGGGAGGATACATCCTGACTCGCTTGGCGATCTGGAGGAGTATTACAAGGGGAGTGTGGAGTAGTTTGATCGTAGTGGCGTTGTTGTGGCGATAGAGGCAGTCATGTAGATGGTGTGTGCCAGAAGAACACAATGCCATTAGTAGTCCTGGATGCCTGTCTGTCCCTGGAGAACTCGCTCCGGTCGAGATCTGTTCCTGTCCTCGGCGTCTCGCCTGTCCTCGTCGTCGTCGGTACTGACCCAGTCTGGGTCTTCATCCTCGAACCAAGCATCCTCTTCGTCTTGCCTGGCAAGGGTGTCATAATCCTCGCTCTCGTCCACTTTCTCGTAGTCGAAGTCCTCGTCGCCACCTCGGACGAAGCGAGCCCGGAGGAACTCCTGCCACCGATCGGTTGCTTCTTCCTTGTTGCTTGGAGGAGTTGACAGGGCCACAATATCGGCCTCGAGTGCTATCCTTTCCCGCAATGTGGGATTGGTCGTAGCACTGCTGGTAGAAGACGATGCCTCCGTCGGCCCGCTGGTGCCATTTTCACCTTCGGCGCCGACCGTGCTTTCTGTCAACTTGGCGAGCCTCGCCTCTCCTCGAAGGAGTGATCCCTCCAGCACCCTGCCATATCCCTTGGCTTTGCCGTCCGCCTCTCGCTCTGCCGGTGTCTGGAACTGCCGGACGAGCTCGTCGTAGAGAAGAGGGTCTGTAGCATGATCAGCAAGTCCTTTCCAGAGAGAGAAAATTAAAACAAAAGAGCTTACCGGCAAACTCATGATCTGGAGATTTGAAGTAGGCTGGATTGCGCTCAAGATACTCTCGCCTCCTGTTCTTCACCCTGATCAAGGCAATCTCCGCCTGTGATCTCGGCACCCTCGGGTGCGGCCTGAAGGCTTCTGGCGATGTTTCTCTCTGAGATTCCCGCGATGACTGCATACTAACATCGTCCTCTCGATGTGGTGACTCTGAATGAGGCGCCATGGTCACTTCCCCTGGCTGAGTTGATCCCGAAAGGCAATGGAATGGAGGCGCGTCGAATTGAAAAGTGCCCCGCTAATCTTGTCTACCGCATCATAGTCAACATATCATCTCGGCGGCGACATTTTCTCGTTGGCTTACGCTGAATCCTTTTCTAACTTGTGTATATGCGCTGGCGGACTGGATAGGTGGGCAACAGGGATTGGCTTGTTGGGGAGAGCTTCACAAGGAGTGAGATGATGTAAGTTTTGTCACATGAGAATATCCAATATCCAATTGTTGGCACACTCGGCATTGGCATGGTCCGTGCGCGATGAACGTCTTTATGCATAAATTAAGGGACAGACGTCAACGAAGGGCCATGGTGTGCCTCCCAACGCCTATCAGGGTTGATCTTAGTCAGCTGTAGTGACAGGAGAACAAGATAGCCTTTGTTGTGTCATTCAGAGGGTAGATATGCCATATAGAGTGCTGTGGACGAAGTTCTACACTCCGAAGTCCCCTGAGAGTACAAATCCCACGTACCTCAACCACCTGCCTCCCTCCCCCACCTACACCCAAGATGACATCCATCACGGTACCAGAAATAAGCAGTCTCAATATGGAACGGACGACTTTGCTCTGGCATTCCCCTTCTTACTGAGCGTGAGTCGCTCCAAAGCCAAAACATGGTCGGTGACGATGTTCCCTCCCTGACTCGCCATCAACCAAGGAAACAAGGGCATGAACCCTCGCAACGCATGCAAAGCTCATCAAGTCGAACAAGGTTAGATGGCCGAGCGGTCTAATCATCTGTACCCCTCCGTAACTCCCCACCGCAGTCGTCTCAAAGCATCCTCATACTTCCCAGGACTATGATCAGTAAGCATACTAGTCCCGAACCTGACCTCCCCAAACCTCCTCTCCACATCCCGCACATACTTCAGCACCACCCTCCTCGCCGGCCTCCCCAGCTGCTGCTCCTCCCCGCCACCAGCCACAAACGCCTCCCTCCTCAACACGCCGCTGCTCTCTACCGTGAAAACCTCGCCCGGCGGCACGAGCTTGTGGCTCATCATGCTCGCCCGCAGCACCTTGAGCGCCGCCCACGCCCATTCCTCGCCGTCGTCCTCAACGCCGGGCATGAACCGCCTCCCCGCGCCCGGCTCGCTGTACCACTTGTTCGCCAGCCCCGTCTGCAAGGCCTCCCAAACGCGCCGGCGGACCTCGGACTTGGCGTCCGAGTTGTCGGTTTTGAAGGCCAGCGCGACGGCTTGGAGGTCGTGGAGGACGCCGAGGGAGAGGTAGGGTACTAGGTCGTGGCCGTTGACGACGGAGGTGATGAGGCCACGCGTGGCGCGGCGGAGGGAGGCGGACATTGTGGCGGGCGGGCCGTAGGCGTAGACGTGGATTGGGCGGTTGGGAGGGAGCGTTATGAGGGATGGCCCGGAGGGAGATGGGTGGGAGGAGGAAGAGGTGAGGAGACGGTGGGTGTCGAGGGACGATGAGGTGACGAATGTACCGCCTGTTGACGCTGGTTCTGAGAGCATGACGCCTAGCAGGGCTGTCACGGCGCCGCCGAGGGAGTGACCGGTTAGAACGACGCCGTAGTCCGAGAACTCTTCGAGAGCTTGGCGGAGGGTGAGGAGTACGCGACCGTCACCGCCGTAGAGGAGACGACGGGCTGAAGCGTGGATGCCTTTGTGGACTTTGTATGTGTTCCCCCGCCACACGAGGTCATCGTAGTCGCATGTCATGTCGGCGAGAACGTCCTCGAACCCGAGGGTGCCGCGGCAGGCAAGGACGACAGCTTTGGATTCGTGGTCGAGGGAGATGTAGTGGACCATAGGAACGCCGGTGTTTGTTGAGCCAGTAGAATCGGACCCACCCTGCGGGTCGACGAAGGAGGATAGTAAGATGCTCTCTGTATCTGACTCGGTGTGATGTGCGAATGATCGCAGTTCGTGGTGTGTGTCGTCCAATGCGCGTAGTATAGGCATCTCTCGGCCGATCTTCATGAACTTCAGAAAACTCGAGCCGTAAGAGGCTGACGCAAACCGCATGTAGCGGTCCAAGTTCCTTAGCAGGTGATACTGTGGGAAGATGCCAGCGACCATCCCCGAGCGGCGGAGAGTATCAAGCGCCTCGGCCTCGTCGTAGATACTTCTGTGGGGATATGAATAAGGGACCAGAGAGGACTCTGACCCTCTAGTCCGGAGCGTGTGTATACTTGGAGAGTGTGTATGCGACTTCACCCGGCGATGATGCTTGGTCGGTGAAAGAGACGGTGCGTCGACAATCTCTTGTTCTGACTTTGACCTGACGATCGCACCACCTGATCTGGAATCTGTTCGAGTGAACGTCGGAGAAATTGGCCGACCGTCGACCGAGTGCAAAGAGTATGTGTCCGTCTGAGAAACCAGAGAATCTCTCCTGGTCTGGTGCACCGCCACGTAGCTCGCACGTGAGGAAGTGCGAGGATATTGCCTGTCCCCGTACGCTGGTGAGCGCGGTGGAGTATGGGCAGTATGGGGTGTCGGTGACCGCTGAGCAGGGACATCGAGATGTCGTTTGAGAATGGTGCCCCTAGACGCAGGTTCGGAGTCTTTCCGCAGGAGGTTCTTAACCGCGGGTACAGAACCTTTCCGGAGAGGGTTGCGGAACAGGCCTTTCTTCTCTGGCGGGGAAGGACGAGGTATTATCGGTGGAGATGACAAGCTCTTTTCCGTGCTTGGCGCTACCCGGCGTTGTTTCGTGGGACGTGGATGAGCACTTGAGGCCGATGTGCTGGGAGGCGTGCGCGTCTTCTTCTGGTTTGCTGTGGTGTTAGAGGATGGTCCGGGAAGCGGCCGGCCGGCGCTCGTCCGTCTAGGAGGAACGACTGGAGGCTCAGGGGATCGTGGTTTCTGACGAACTATAGCGCTGACATCTACCGGTTCTTGTTCGATCAAATCGACAGGATGTGCATCGTCTGATTCCCTTCGTAAGTGGGTCGTAGTTCCCTTGGTGTGTTTTAATCGGTAGACAACCCGGTAAGTGGGTGTTCCGTCTTGGTGGTTGACGTTCTTGGACTGATCATCTTCTGCCCAGTTGTCGCTTGGAGGCAATGGTGGTGCAGGTCGATGCGATGGCAACGCCTCAAACTCCACCAACTCGAACCCGGCAGGTGGATCGATGTAGGGAATTTGGAGACCGGAGATATCGGCGGTGATCGTCTTGGTCGTGGATACGTTCGTGGCCAGAGAAACACTGGCGCCTGCTGGCAACGTCTCCATGATCTGGCGTTTGAGCTGCGCCTCCGCCACCTCAATGTCACTGCCGTCGCTGTCCTTTGCCGCACCGGACTTGTGTATCGTATCCGCAATGCTGTGGTCTCCCTCCGGCGCGAGAAGTCTGGAGGTATCGTAGGCCGCTTGTACATCCACCCTCTCTCCGCCGTTCAGCACGACGACATCCCACACCATCTCGTCTATCCGCAGGCGACGATTCTCCTCTTCCACAAGACGGTGGCACCACTGCTGGAGATATGCTAGGCCACACAGCCCCATGATCAGGTCGACAACACCAACCCTCTCTCCCTGTACACCGGTTGCTGGGTTCCGGAACTCGCGCCGAATCAAGGTGATGATGCTGGCAATAGCTCTCGAGGAGTCTGTCGACCCGAAGAACTGGTCGAGTGAGGACAGGAGTAGCTGCGACATGTCCGAGATCATGGATATCGACATCGCAGTCAGATGGAAACCAGTCGTCGTCCAAAACACAGCCTGCGTCATGGCATGGTGTAGGCTTTCCAGGCTCTTTTCGAGAAGATTCTCAGCATCGACTCTGCCAAGCTCGCTCTGAGACCGGGCAACAACATCCTTGCCCGCCCTGCTGAGGATGCCCTCTAGGATGCCGCGACCCAGTTCGAGACTGGACAGAGTTGTGACCTTGGCAGCACCAAGACCAAAGCTGCCGACGAGTGTACCGACGCGTAGAGCAAGACTTGTTGAGCGCGTCGCGAAACTGATGGCTTGGGCCATGGGTGCCGGGAGGAGGGTGCGGCCAGGAGCTGTTGGAGCACTGGATCCTGTTGGACTACTGACATCATTCAAATGCGATAGGAGGACGATGTCGCGGCTGTCAGAATCATCCGGAGGCTCGTCTAAGTCGGCATCGCTGCCGTTGCGCATTGGTGAAGTCATTGTACGTAGGTTCTCAGGGGCGAATGAGAGAATGAGAGAATGAGAGATGTTAGAGGAGTAGGAGGCAATTCAAGCATGACTTTTCAAGAATTATAGGAAAGAGAAGATAACAATGACAACTGGAACACGGTGTCTGTCAAGGGGGAGGTCCCGGATCATAATTCGCCATGTTATCGTTTGAGACTCGCTCGTCCCTGACATGTGATTCCTGCAATTCTGGCCGATGTTTTGTTGGGCGAGATCCACAGTGGCGGCCAAGTTTCAGCTGAAACTGACGCGAATCTTCAGGGAAAACCACACATCGTTACGTCAGCAGGGACCATCGAGATTGATGACTTACCCTATAGCTCAACCACCATATCATTTTGTCTCATGTTTCGGTGCCCAACCTCTGCTCCCATTTCCATTTATTGTGAAAAAGGTGCTAAGCAAGACCATAATCCTTGAACTATTTCGATTTCAAAGCCCATACTTGCATTACGCCTTTCCACCCGTTCGAGTCACGGCTGACATGTAGCCATGTCATTTACCTCTTGCTGCGAAAACCAGCACATCGGAGCCCCTGATGGTCTTGAGTACCACTAAGCACAACTATTCCTTCAGTATCGCACCGGTCAATTGCACGAACCAGCTGCAGTGGCCCTGCCACCGCTGGTCGACCCCCCGCCGTTATGCTTATTGCCTTTCTTCCCCAAGTTCTGGTCCCAGCTCGGATCCATCTTCTTCTGGCATGCAAAGCAGGAGGTGTCGTTCGGGTACCATGTTTCCTGGTTTGGGAAAACCCATCCTAGAGCACATTCTCCCGGGCGTTTGGTTTTACCCTCGGCACATTTGTCCCAGGTTTCTTCGCGCTCAAAGTTAAAACCGCATTCAGGGCAATACGGCGTGCTGAGCACTTTGCGGCACATTTCGACGGTTCTTACTGTCCGTTGCAATGAGTATCGGCGATCGCGAACAGTTATTAGCGGTAGTGTCAGGTGTTAGAAGTAAGAAGTTGTAGCTGAGGCTTGATTAGGTTCTTGGAGATATCTCGGGAGTGTACTCTGTGCCTAAGCCAAGGGCGCTCTGGGCACAAAGAACGAAGAGGTCCAGGCAATTTACTATATGACTGGATGGTGGTTGTGCTTGCAGCGTCTCCTGCTGTCTGGGAGAGATCCTCCTCTTCCATGATTAATGCCGGGATCGCCGCCCCTCTGTCGTAGTTACTCATACAAAATCTAAAAGCCCTTCTCCTCGTCCCTCAAAGTTCGTCGTTGGGATCCAGGTCGTCCATGAGATTATCCACGAGCCAGGCCGGGAACAGTTATGGGCCCCTCTCCACGAAATCACCTCGCTGCCACAGCAGGGCGGTTACGGCACGAGCCAGCTGAGTATACCCCTCCCACTGCTCCAGGTCTACGAGCCCAGCGTCGAGAAGCCACTCCGGGCGGATGAGGCACATGGTGCAAGTGCGGTGCCCGAAGACTGTGTCGGCAGGTAACACCACGACGCGCGGACACTGGGAACATTGTCCGTGTTCTAAGCGGAGGTGGTTCGCTTCCTCACATGTGTCAAGGCGGTACCTGCGCTGGTTGAAAAACAAGTATTGCGCCCAATCTGTCTCGAAGCAGACCGGGCACACGATCTTCAGCGGCACTTTGTAGCACATTCTGGCTGGGACCTGCTGAGATGGTGTTGGAAGAGAGTTGTTGCAGTAGGCGAGGAAGACAGAAACGGCGTCTGTCAGGTCTTTGGTCCTGGCGAAGAGACATGTTAGCTTTGCCTTCACATTGAAGTCTTGAAAACCGCGCTAACGGGAGGTATCTTAATGAAATCACGTTCCGTTTGGTAGGTTTGGGATGCTGAGAGTAGGTGAAGAAAGATCAAAGGCCAGATAGGATGTCTGCCTTTGAAATCTTGGGTCTGAGTCTGATGAGATAGAGTTTTAGCTTGCTCACGGGATGTATCTGATTGATATTACATACCGTTTGGTAGACGCGGGATAATGGAATGTCTGGCTATCAAATCTTGGCTCTGATAGACTATTGAGAAGGAGAGTCAGCTTGCTCACGGGATGTGTCTTATTGATATCACGTACTGTTTGGTGGGCCGGGGACGTCGATGATAGGTGACGAAAGACCAGAGACCAGAGAGATGTCTATCAAATCTCGGGTCTGATGGTCTGATGGTCTAACGAGAAGAAAATGTCAGCTTGGCCCCTTGATGATGATGCTTCTTAAGGGCACTGTGTTGAACATCATATACTGACTGTTATTCTCAGTTGGAGCTTTCCTCTTGGGGTCTCCGTTGAGGAAAGGTCTGCTGGAGAGACGCCTAGTTGAGCTTGCGTACGAGAAGCACGATGAATGAAGTCTCTTGGAGAAACTTGGTGGTGATAATTGTGCCTGTGAGAAGTTGAGGAACCAGGCTTCTTTTCTCAACTCGAACTCTCCTCCTCAGCTGTCCTTGGAGAAAGGTTGCTCGAGAGAGAGGCCTGGTCGAGAGATGTTTGCTGGAAGAACCTCGCTGGAGAGGAGCATCCGGCTGAGAGACTTGGTGCTGATGATCGTGCTGTTGAGAAGTTGAGAAGTAGGCTGCGAGCTGCAATGTTTTGATTTCAACAAACTGTAATTGCTGAGCCGCAGAATCAAATTCAAGTCTAGAGAGTGCGGCAGTGCAAGGACGCGGCTGAGAAAGACTGCGGCTTGAGAACGAGGGGTAGTGGGAAATCGATCCTCCAGAATGACATCGTCGCGACAACGCCAGAGCACTAGCATGAGCCGCGGGTCAGACTTGCCCAAGTCTTAGTCGTAATTCTCTCAAAAGGGCAGCATGGGCGCAAGGGCTTGGTCCTCGGCGTAACATGCCTCGCACGCGTCGCTCGCATCATTAGGCATGGTGCGAGGCGTTGCACCCCATCGACACTCCCCGTGTCGCAGGCCCTGATGCTTAGCCTGCTGGCACTTCTCTCCTTTGATCTTGACCGTTGGCCACTTATTCAATCTGCAGCGCGGACAGAACGCCATATACTGGATCTCCTCGCACATGGTTGAACCGGCACTGTGCACAGTGGTTCGTCGAGTATCCTGTTGTGTTGCAGTAGTCCCCTTTAATCGGGTGAGTAAAAGTCGTCGGTCTCTTTCCGATCCACCAGTAAGTGTCTCCCAGACGTTGCTATATGTTTGAGTGTAGTATTGCTGACGAGTCCTGATAGGTCTGTGTGGGAAGGAGACAGCGATGGAGTGTCGACCAAAGAGAAAGCAGCAGATGTTTTATACTCGGTGTTGCTGTTGGGTTAATAGTCACCTGCTGGTGTCTTTGTCATTGCGCCTTTGAGAAGAGTGTCGTATTCTTTGTTGATTGTTCAGATTTCCAATGCGTCGACAAACGGGACGACGAGGATCATCTGGACGATGGCCATTGACCAAGAAACAGCTAGACCGGCCTCTATGGGCATGTTGTCCAGCGGACTTGCACATGTGCCTCTCATGGCTTGGAAGTGAAGCTGAAAGGGACGGACGACGGTTCGAGTGAGTCCAGTCATTCGGCCACGATGGCTGAACTCAGACCTCGCGTGGTCGACTTCGAAAGAACACATCAACTCCTTTCCATGGGCCATCCAGGACCCATGATATCAGGGCTCTTGTCACCCGGCGGCGATGACTTCTCGTCTCCCAGACCAGAGCCTTGATATACCCGACGCCGAAGTCAGGGGGTTCAACGATATCAACGTACAAAGAAGGACGCTGTGAACATGGTTAGCAGAGATTCCAACCGGTTTCACCAAGGGATATGAAAGTGGTACCATCGTCTTGATGCCGAAAGGGTGCAAATTAGTCTGTATGATTTTGTTGCAACTCCGAGACAGTCCAAGAGAGAAGGAGAGGTTGATTTTGGGGGAGGACGGGCCGAGCCGTTAGCCGCGGCGCGATCCCTCATTGGGAATAGTGCTCTCATGAGTTATTGCCAAGCAGAGCACAGGGGCAACTAAGGTAATGTAGCATCTCCTCCAGGGTGCATGTCGAAACCGTGCTTTCCTTCTAACCATCTATCAACATGCCTATAAAGGCGGAAAGCGTAGCAACCTCGATCTGTCATGACACAGAGTGCGGTATGAAGCACTCAGGGGAACAACTGCCATCAGCGGTATGAAGGACTAAGGGGAACAACTACCATCATCAATGTCCTCTTCTTGTTCTCTTCAACAGTGCGCTTGGTCTGGCGCACAGAACCCTCTTGTCTCGATATCCTAAGACCTACATACTTACGTGGCGCTTGTCATCCAGTTCTTCGTATACTTACAGTTTTCATTACCCTTATTGGCTATCTCATACCATGGAGAGGCCTCCTACTGGACATCGAGGTTGCTCCGTCCACAACTGTCAGGCTCTACTATCTCCTCCAACAACCATGACCCAGTCTCGAGAACACGCTTCTGAGGTACCGCCAGCCGACTACAATACAGAAATAGACCCTGAACAGAGACAAGATTCCCAGGCTGGACATGCCTCTTGCCCATTGCATCAGGACCACCATGGCGAGCCCAAGAGAGAAACCCCGGTTGGAGACGCCATTGCTGTCGAAGAATACGCCCTAGATCACATGGGACCACTGCCATCGATTACTCTAACAGCAGAAGCTCAAGATGGGGCAGCACGTGGCCGAGAATCCTCGATCTACGCCCCCAGGCTAGGCGCCGGAGTGTCTCCACCGTGGTCGGTTATAAAGTTTGGCCTTGAGGCTGGCGGGGAGGAGGACACAGACGTCTTAGTGAGGAGATAGAGCTCCAAACTACAAGAACATGCTTTCGCTCCCTTGGATTCGGTGCTGGAGGACGATGAAATCGTCTCGGAATCATCCGCTGCCGCAACATCAGGGGCAGCGTCTGATGTCCGACTTAACGACGACGATCAAGCGCCAGCCGACGACAATGGATCCAGCAAGCCGGCAATAGTCGGTGTCTGGCCTCCGTCGGATCTCATAGAGCCAATGAGACTCACAGAGCGCAAGCCGTCCGTCCATTTCGACTTGATGCCGCACTTCGACGAGGGTCCCTCGAGGCTGAGCCCGGAGCCGGATATCTCACCGGCAGCTTCTCAGTGCGACGAGCCCCCGACCCCGGACATCGACATCGTCATTAGTGCACCCCCTGAGTACGGCCTACCGTCATACCGGTTGGATCTCAAGCCGTCCAAGCCACGAACCGGACCGTACGTCCTGATCCGCCCACCCAGGGGCTCTATGCTCCCCCCTATCTGGGTTCGCCACCGCAAACCGGTGGAGAACTACATCCCAGAGTTTCCCGAACCACGAGCAAATACATGGCGGCCGGCTGAGAGGCCCGTGAGGCCGACGAGACGCCGTAGGACGTACTTCTGGCCTCCGCCGAACGGAGATCCCTTGCACAAGGACTCGTTCCTCGCTATGCCCATTGGCAAGAACTCCGCTGGGGAACCGCACGGCTCGGAGCACGGCTTTTGGTTCGTGCCAGTGACCAAGGAGTTACCTTCGATTGACTCTGTTCTGGAGAACGGACGGAGCAGGCCCGTATGTTGACAAGTTCCCAGTCCGGGGGTCGATTGCTGATAACTGTACAGCCGCAGCGAAGACACGTCTCATGGCTTCTCGAAACCATGGGGGTGCCCATCCCCTCGGACAGTGACAGCGACACATCGGATTCCCCTGGCACGTCTCCCTCCGACTCTCCTTCCAACTTCGTGGCCGAGTTTCTTGCCAAGGAAGCGACCAGGCGTGGTCATCAGAATGACGGATCCGGTGACAGTCATCCCAACAAGTCGGCGACAATCTCCCAACAGTCCGCCGCCGAGGATGAGTCTCCTGAGGAGCCCCTAACGACAGACGGTGCCGGCTCTGGAGAGGCTCGCCCGAAACTGATTCGCTCAGAGTCGGGGCCCAGCGTCAGCGCGATTCGTCCAGGATTACTTCGCTCGGAGCCAGGGTCCGGTGGAGGCGCCACTCGCCCAGGAATCATCCGCTCGGACTCGGGATCCAGTGTCAACTCCAACAAACTGGGCAAACTCCCCCAGATTGCCAAAGGACAGCTGAGGCCAAAGAGCAGCTCGAATCCGCTACCGCCTGGCGTCGTCAAGCCCACAGTCCCAAGGGCTGTCAAGACCGCCCGGCCATCGGTATCAGGGGGCGCCAAGTCCTCTCGTCCGTCGCTCTCCGGCGTCATGAAGTCTCGAAAGACCAGCGGGTCTGTACGACGGGGTGATGGTGGGTCCCGGACGCAGAGTGCCAGCGCAGGCAAGTCGAGCCAAAAGGTTGTGCGACCTCTTCAGCTGCTGAAAGCCAGCGCCAGACCTTTCCACCAACTCATTCACTCCGGCCGGAAGAAAGATTGGGTCTCACCGCTGCCTACCGATCCGCCTGGTGCCGAGGACATCGACGCCCCGTACGTGGAAAAGTTCAGGGTCGACGCGAGTGCTCTACTGCCGAGTGTTCTCAAGATCTTTGAGAATGAACCCGCGCCAATACCGACCAAGGGGAAGGGCATCATCGCCGACACCAGTCCCGGGGGTGGCAACGACGGAGATGACACCGGCAGTCCCACCTCTAGATCCAGGCGCATGAGCAAGTCCGTCGGTCGCAGCTCGGATGGTTACGGGAGTGCATCCGAAGCGGACATGCCCGGCACAAGCAAATCCCCAAGAGGCAACCCAGAGGAGCACGATGGCAAACCAGACACAGACCCCTACGACACCACCGCCGAGCTCCCTCCAGCCCTCGCCTCGAGCGGCCTGAACCGCAAGTCCAGAAAGACTAAGACCAAAGTCTCCCAATTCGAACCAAAGCAAGAAGACAACGACTACAAACCCCGCGGCGCCTCCCTCGACCTCGAGCCCATCCCGGAGAACCGCCCACTCAAACTCCCCCGCGCCCACTTCCAAAACAACAAGAACAACAACCTCAAACCGCCGACTCCGGACCTCGACCCCAACGACCCTTTACTAACCTGGTACTTCCCGCGCCGTTCGCCGGACTACTGGGAGATGCTCGACGACGTGGCCAAGATGTTCGAGGACCTCCAGCTGCAAGAGGTGACGCTCAAGCACTTCCAGCGGCCCATAGACTACGTCACCGTCCTCCTCTGCCTCTCCAACGTCGTCTTCGCCGAGATGTTCCAGACGCTCCAAGAAAAAGTCACCGACGGCTCCTACCGCATCGAGTTCGCCACCAACGGCCGCACGGGGGTGAACCTCTACCTCTCGGCCTATTCGCGCGAGCACACCTACATCGCCAAGTCCCTCCTGCACAAAGTCAACGTCCAGCTCGACCTGGCGAAAAAGCACTCCCCGCGCTCGACAATCCAGTACATCCACCTGATCGAGTGCGTCGAGCGCACCCTAGTCCACGACAAGCGCAAGTCCTGGGGCCGCGTGCCCGACGGCACCTACAGCACCTGGACGGACATCGAGTCGCCCGCCGTCGTGCACGAGGTCGGCATCGCCGAGAGCAGGGCGGAGCTGTACCGGCGGTGCAAGCGGTACCTGGTCGACGTGAGCAGCGTGAACCTCGTCGTGGCGGTCAAAGTCGACAGCACCGAGTGCGAGTGGGCCGAGCTGCTGGTGCTGGCGCGGGACCCGAGCGACGGCCAGATCTGCAAGGTGTTCAACTGGGTGCGGTTCTGGGGGGAGGGGGCTGTCAACGGGGGGGAGCTGAGGTATTACCCCTCGGACTTCTTGGAGGTCGAGGACCGGTGGAAGATACCCAGGGCGCACATGCGACCGCTGAATATACTTGATGGTCCGCGGTGAGTTTTCCCTGTCCTTGATTTTCTTTGATGTGGTGGAGAGAAAACTAATAAGAGACACAGCTGCGCGATAGTCAAAGTCAGCTTCGGCGAGCTAGGCCGGATGGTCTCGTTGGCGAAGTGGGAAAACCAGGCCCTGATGGGGTATATCAAAAAGTACGGTCCCCCTTCCCCATTCTGACCGCACCTGATACCTTGACCACCACTCAACTAACACCTCTGTCCCAAAGACCCTACCCCTGGCCAGCAGGCTACGGCGGCCTAACGCACATCGAGCGCGTCTCCCTCGAGGGCGAAACTCCCCAAAAGACCCCCGACTTCGCGCGCACGCTCGCCATCGCCTCGGCGCTCAACGACCACCGCTGGGTCGAGCCACACGTGGCCGAGGCGTGGAGGGCCGAGGCGCAGAGGGAGCTGGACGAGATGGCGGCCGTCGCGGAAGGGGAGACCCACCGAGATGACGCTGCGTCGTCTTCGGTGTATAGCAGTGATGATGATGAGGGAGTTGATAGGGGGGGAGGAGGGCTGGAGGCTGTCGACGAGGAGGAGAGCGAGCCGACTACTTCTTCGGAGGGGACGGTGCCTGTTTTACCGAAGGGAGTGGTTGGATTGATTTGATGAGGGGTGATGATGACCTGGAGGTCAGGGCATACCTACCAAAGTACAGATTGTTGTATCCCAGACGAGTGTAACGCTTTCTCACTTTTGTTCTTGCTGTCGTTCTTCCGTCACTGTTTTGTTGGAGCCAATGCCGAATCAAACCCAGAGGTCACTGTCGCCAGTTGCAAAACTCAGGGCGGTGTAACGCCGAACCCTCTCCTCGAGGGATGGACGCATTGTCTGGTATCTTCAAATCCAAGCAGAGTATCCCATCAAATCGCCACTTCTTCACCTCGCCACCCCTTTCACCTTTCCCACCCCAACCGTCCCTCCATCTCATCCCCCTCCTCCACCACGTCCTCCTCAACCCCGTCTAACCCCCCCACCCTCTTACCGCGATCCCATTCCCTGCCCTCCCCACTCTTAGCCCACCGCACATCCTCAACCCCCTTCTCCTTGCCTCCTTTCTCCTCCCACCCCTTGATCTGCTCCTCACTAAACCCCGCGGCCCTAAGCCTCTCCGCCCCCTGACGTCGCCACTTCTCTCTGTCCCGCAGTGCTTCAAGGGAATCCGCCCAGTCGTCGCCCTCGACGTCCGAGTCGGGCTGGATATCGCTCTTGGGGTCGTAGCTGTCCGAGAAGCGGGAGTCCATCGCTGACGGGCCCGTGGCTGCGCCGCGGCCTTTGAGGCGGATTTGAGGCGGGGAGCGCGGGGGGAGGGGGCCGATTATGGCTTCGAGGGGGTCGGAGTCGTCGTGTTTGGGCATGATGTCTTCTTTTTCTGGAGATTTGTGTCTGTGATGGCGCCGAGATGATGACGGGTCGGTCTTTTCGTCGCGCTCGCGCTCGTGGTGTCGGTGCCGGTCTGATCGATGTTTCCTACGTGACGTCGACCGGCCCCCCGTAGCAGATCCGTCTTCGGAAAGTGATCGTTCTCGGTAGCGGTGGCTGTGTCGATGTCTGTGACGCTCCTTCCCCTCCCTGTGCCTGGGTGATCTGGAGCGCGATCTATCCCGCCTGCGCTCCTTTCCCGGCTTGTCCTCGCCCTCGGGCGACATTGACCTATCGTCTTTATGACGGCGTTCCGTGTCCCTGTCTCTGTGTCTAGTCCTGTGTCTCTTCTTTTCTAGCTCGCCAGTAGTCTTGCGATCCACCCGTTCGGTAGCAGACTTGTCGTGCCGCGCAGAGCGTTCGCCAGGTTTATACAGCTCCGCCGCCGCCCTCTTTGGGGCAGGAGAGTCGCCTCCGTCCTCTGTGGCAGGTTTCCGCTTCGTGCCGCCCTGCAGAGCGGCGGTAATCATGCCCAGCTGGCGGCGGCGCAAGTCTTGCGCCCCGGGCCTGTGTTTCCTCTCCTCTCTCGCCTTCGCTTCGGCAAGACTCTCCAATCGCGCCTGTGACTCGGCGACTTCTTTCGCTAGCAGGGCTTGGCTTTTGTTGATGGTCTGCAGTGGGGAGTATTAGAGGCATGTCTCGTAGCTGGGAAGGGGGGGAAATTATTCATGGGATGTACCTGGTGCTTCGAGTGCCATCGAGTCCAAGGGAGGAGTAGCGGAGGGAGTAGTCGTTCGCCTCCTTCGCTAGCATTTCGGCGACATGGTCGTCGGTGAGTATTGTGTCCATTTTAGGCGAGGGGCATATCAAATCGATGCTAATGGGGAGCCTGCTACAGGTTTAGGGTCGGCAGGAGATCTGGTCAGAGTAAATCAAGCTAAAATGTGGTGTTAAAGATACTGGTCGCGATGCAACTATGATTGAATAATTGTTGTCTTCGTGATTCGAAGTTGGTCACGATAAGAGCGATAAGAGCAATCGCGGAGTGACGTATATGCGCAATATGATTGGAGGACAGGGAGGCTGCCTTCAGAAATCCACACTGTACCTCTCTTTCTCGCTTCCAAAGTTTTGTCCCAACATTGAAAGTTCAGAAATTGCATGAGGAACCTCTGGGCTGAGCGATCATGCACACGACTTGAGTCACATCTTCGGACAAAGTCCGAGGAACAGGTACCTAGGTAGATACTTGGTTTCAGTACTAGAATAATGCTACGGGTGGGTGTCAAGAGGGCTGGAACAGGGCTGTCCAGGTGAGGTCCCCTGCTGCAGTGCCACGTGCTTTCGCGCCGAGATCAACGCGCTTGGCCCTTCTTGGAATTTTGTAAACAAACCACCACCACTGCAAACCGCACAACAAACTGATTCAACCAACAAGATTCCCCATTCCTGCTACAAGTTGCACCTTCAAAGATGTCTCTCCCGGAAGCCTCCCGCATCCTGGGCGAGCTTGAAGCGCTCCAATCCCGCCCCATCTCCATCCTCCAGCTCAGCGAGCCCATCTCCTCCGCCCTCGCCCAACCGGACGTCACAGGCACCACAGTCCGCACATCCGACGTCTCCAACAGCTCCCTCAATGCGCCCACGCCGGCGTCCCTCGAGGCCGACCTGGCGCACTACAAGGAGCTCTTCTCCAAGCTGCGCTTCAGCTACGTCGAGCAGGTCACAAAGGAGAAATTCATCCGCGCCATCGTCGGCGACCCACCGCAGATCGTCACGCCCGCCGAGAACCTCAAACTAGAGCAGAGCAACGCCACCGCCAAGGCGCAGCTGAAGGCCCTAAAGAGCGATGTGGCGGCTACCGTCGACGAGCTGGAGGAGCTGGGGCGGAACCTGGCGAGGCGGTGGGAGGGCGGAAGCGAGCAGACCGTGCTGCTGAGGGAGATACCCGAGAGGATTGAGATGCTGGAGGAGAGCATCGCCGGCTTGAGGGAGGCCGGACACGGGGATGCTGGGGGGGGCAGGGAGATGAATCTTCCGCTAGAGAGGACGCTGCAGCTTGTTGATGAGCGGAGGAGGAAGGTCGCCGAGCTGGATAAGCAGATTGAGAGCTTGGGTGGGATAGTGCCGAGGAAGAGGAAGGAGGCCGAGAGGTTGGGCGCTGAGCTTGCTAATCTCGAAGCGAGGAGGTCGAATACCATGGCTGCTGCGCGGGAGGCGAGGAAGAGGAAGGAGGCTAGGCTGGGCGGTGCGGAGGACGATTTGGAGCAGAGGGGGAGGTGGTGGAGGGCTGAGGAGGCGTTGTTAAAGAAGATGCTGGAGGTTTGAGGGATGGGATGGCTTCTTGGGGAGTGCTGGGATGGGGTTGGGATGTTCTCGGTGTGTGGAGTTTCGTCTGGTTTTCTTGGGTTTGATGATGGGAACTGCGGCATCTTGTTAACGGCGTTTCGGTGGGATGCGTTATGGCAACCTTTGGCGGTTGGTCATGGCGATCGGCGTTTTGGCAACACCACGACATGAAGACACTGGTCGATATGATCGCGAGACGGGAGACACGTCAATAACGATTTAATATAAGTCGAGTTTCTCCATTGTCCCATGCCGGTCCCTTCTACGTTGCCCGAACCTCGCCGGTCCGTTGAAACCCTAACCCCTCGTCATCTGATATTCAATGCCGATATGCCCTCAACGCGCATAAGTACAGCTTACAACACGATTTAGCCACCTTTCCTTTGCTCGGACTAGACGGCTGGCAGAACAGAGTTCCTGATGAACACCAAATTTGATTGCTGCTACAAAAACGTCTGCTCCCAACCTCTGTTCTTCTCTGAATTATTTCCTCGACCGTCTTCCATTGTCAAACACCGAAAACTTATGTTAAAGGAGCTCAACACACGCATACCAGCACTGAAGCACTAAAGCAACATGTAAGTCGCCCAACACTTACATCCTCCCTTGCACTCAGATGGAGCTTCTCCTCTAACTCAATAAGCCGAAGACAACGTTGCATCCGCATCCGCTAAAGCCACAATGTTGTTCGATACACGTGTGCGCTCTCGTCGCATGTATCACTGCATATGGAATGCAGACAGAAACTTCAACACCGTGGTCGACTTTCCAGACCGCCACGACGCAGACCAGAGCGCTGAACTGGCCTACTACGACCTCGCGGCATGGATCGCCAAAAGCCCCGAAGCCCACGACTTCTTCACGACCTTCCCCAACGACGAGAAGGTCAAGAGTGCCGAGGATGGGATGCTGCTCACCGTAGACGAGTACGGCTACACGCTCGAGACCCTGACCCAGGCCCGGCGCTGGGAGAAGGACGGGAACGGGAAGCCGGTAAGCCCCGGTGTTCTCCTCTTCCCCACCGTCGGGCTCTTCCACCACGGGGACTGGACGTATTGCGACGGCATGATCTGGCCGCGCCGGCTGCCCCTCAGCGTGGACACTCTCCAACACAACGGCAGGCCCATCCGCATGGCCACGGAAGAGGACGTGGAGCTCCTCGAAAAGGTCAAGTTCGCCAAGGACCGGATCAAAGAGATCAAAGACGCCCACCTCACCGTCGATTCCACCAGCCTCTACAGGGACCACATCGACCCTGTCCGTTCCTTCCGAGAAGCCTACCACTTACCCCCGTCGGCCGTCGTCGACAAGCTGGACAACGTCATCGCAGACCTCTGGACCAGCAGGAAGACCATCCTCAACCTTCTCGGCGAGCGCTACCTCAATATGCGCTTCATGCAGCCCCTCGACTACGACGCCCTGGGCCGGGCGACGGACGAGTGGAACGAGCGCATGCAGCTCTACGGACAGCTCGCTGACGAGATCAATATCGAACACAACTGCCTTCCGGAAATTCTCCGGCGCCACCACGACCATCAGTTCTCCATCCAGGCTTACGTGACTAAAGTCCAACGCGCCAAGGCCAATATGAACGCCGACCTCTGCAACCTCTACCCGGGGGGGAACCCGCGCACCTACCGTCCAGCCCAAGAACGGAGAGAAATTGAATACACCGCCGGCGTCGGACCGGTGCCCTACCTCGTCGAAGCGAACACCATCGGGACACTCGCAAAGCTAAACGACAAATACAACGCCCTCTGCAACCAGTTGCTGGCCTTCATTGGGGAACCGGATCCCGAGAAGGGGGGTCAGTTCGCCCCCGTCGGTGAAGAAAAGACCGCGGCGCTCGAGGCGATGGCGCTCGAGGCGGACGAGGTGGAGGCGAAGTTGAGGAGAATGGTTGGGGATATCGAGGCGGAGAGGAGGAAGAGAGAGGAGGATGCGAGGACGATTGGCAGGATGAGGTTCTATGGCGCCTCGGGTCGGATGACGGGAGGAGGAGAATGGTTCGCGGGTGCTGGGGGGTGGCATCGGTATGGGGGTGTCCCCGGTGACGCGCCGCAGATGCCACGGATGCCACGGATGCCACCAATGCCACCGATGCCACCGATGCCGCAACAAATGCCACCGATGTCCCCCGTGCAACCGCCACAAGTGCCGCCCACGCAACCGCGACAGATGCCACCGACACTGCCACAGCAACAACAGCAGCACCACCACCAGCACCAGCACCAGCACCAGCACCAGCACCAGCACCAGCACCAGCACCAGCACCAGCACCAGCACCAGCACCAGCACCAGCACCAGCACCAGCACCAGCACCAGCACCAGCAGCAACAACGGCAACGGCAACGGCAACCACAGCACCAACAACAACAACAACAGGAAGAAAGAAGCAGGGGATGGTACCCATACGGATCCCAGCAGCAGTCGGTCCAGCAGGTCGCCGCAGAGGCAGAGCAACGGTATCAAACCATGTACCGGGACCTGGAGGACCCGGTGGAGGCGTGGTTAAGAGGCTTGTCAAACGGCACGGATCCCGAAGGAATGGGCTCTCAAGGACCCTGATGCAGCACGGTGGAAAGGACTTTTGGAGCTATGTGACTGGAGAGATGGGCGGCGAGGAGTTTGGCGCATGGGAGAGAGATCTGATATCAAGTTAGCTTTGTGACAGTCAAGGGCAGAATGGACTTACGACGTGGCGGACGTGTCATGACTTTGGGATATCTCGGCCTCTTCTGTGTTAACCATCGCAATGGCCGTGGAATTCAAGGTGCACTTCGACTTACGATAACTTCATCGTGAGCATCTGTCACCGAGTAACAATGTTCTCCCGCCCGGGCCCTCCATACGATCTCGAAGCTTCACTGCCGATGATCATCACCGTGATACTTCGTCGTACCAAACCAGAGATGCCGCGACACGAAGAATAACTGTCATATGCCGTGTTCAAAATTGGCCAACATTTGCGGACGTCGGGGACCCGAGTGTGTTCCCAAGACGCGTGGCATGTTAAGGAGATGGCACAAGATTCTGCTCCGAAGCCAGTCATTTCCTGCTCAATCGTCGACGGACAGAAGTCTGACAATGTTCCGGAATATCTGACAGGTCCGGAGTAGTATCACAAAGGCCTGCCTGCCGGATCTTGTGGTGTTTCGGTTGTGACGAAGGGCACTATAGGGTAGGTAGCTCATCCGGAGAGTTTGACGCTGGAGCTTGTGTGACATAGTGAAGCCCTCAGTGGCTCGATTAGCGGATAAAGTGATAAGATTAGCGCCTGGGATGCTCCCGCGATAACTGCTGAGCTCCGTTTCGCGTTGAAGAGCTCCCCGGATGCGTGACGGATGTGAACGAGGACCTGGGCTGCTTGCACTTCATCAAACTTTAATAACTGGGCGCGTGATACTCGCCCAGATCACCTGGCTGTCTCTGAATCGCAAGCTATAACACGCACAGCCTTCCAACACGGGCAGTAGAAGACTTTAATTCTCTCCATGAGTTGTCTATAACTCTCCCTACCTAACGTAGCCATTTTACCCCGGCCTTTTCTTAAACAACAATCCTCGTGTCCCGCTGCTCTGCATTGTCTCAAACCAACACGTCTTACGGAGTATATACCCCGCACACTTACGGTCCCGATCTCGCGCTCTCTTCACCCGACGGAACCACATCCTGCTTCAGTTCCTTGTCTCTTCTTCCTACCGCCGAGGTCAACATCCTTACTTCACAGGTAGATCACCAAAAGCGCCAAGAATATACCGCAGTAGCTTCAGTCAAGCGAGCCGGGTACTATGTTGGTGGGCATAGATACATAACATCCCCATCCACCCCCACCAAGCAAGATGTGGTCCCCCCGAAAGCCAAGCATATCCGAGGGAACAAGCGACCCTCAGCAGCAGCAACAACAAGATACCACCGGCAGCAGTATGTCGTCCTCAAGCGGAACAAAGGTCAAGAACCCCGGCCGCCGGTACGCGCAGATCGTCAAGCTCAAGCCCGAGCACGTGGACGAGTACAAGAAGGTGCACGCCGCCGTGTGGCCCGAGGTGTTGAAGCAGATTAAGCACTGCCGGATTGAGGATTGTAGGTTTCTCTTTTGCAACCTTTGTATCTTGTTATTGTAGGATTGAGTACCGCAGCTCCAGCTCCCTTTCCCATTCTTGGTTCTTCTCCCACTTCGTGTTGCGCGGTAATTTTTGCGTTGTACTGTTACGGGCGTTATCGTTGATGTATTGTTGTGGTGTTGGAAAACTGACACGACCACCCTCCTAAGACTCCATCTACCTCGACGACAACACGCACATCCTCTTCGCCTACTTCAAGTACGTCGGTTACGACTTCGAGGGCGACATGGAGCGCATGCGCGAGAACCCCCGCGTGCGGGAGTGGTGGAAGATGACCGACGGGTGGCAGGAGTCCATGGTGCCCGGTGCGAAGAGCAGCGAGGCGGGCAGCCCGGCGTGGTGGAAGCCTGTTGAGGAGGTGTTTCATGTTGACTGAGGGGAGGGTTTGGTCGAGATCGAGGGATCGAGGGACAGGTATTGGATGGAGGCGTCGTCTGTTTGTCGTGTCGTGGTATAGAGTCTGCGAAGGCCAGGTTGTTAGTCTCGGTTCAAGGCGCGAATAGGGGGCATCTAAAGACGAAGGTCTGCGTGCGAGTACATGTAGCCACCAGAAAGAAGAGCTCGAGAGTATATAGCTCGGGAAGTGTGGAGATGAGAAAGATTGAACAACTTACATTTACATGTACATGTTGCATACCTGCGCAGCCGCCTTGATCCAGTCAGAGACCAGCCGACCAGCGAGGTGCGGTTTTCCGTACCACCACAACACTTCATAGTATACACCTCCCCCTCATCCTCACGACCGCCCCCCAAACAACCCTCCAAACAAGCTACTCATCGCGCCAGATATACTCGTCGTGCCCCCACCTCCCCGACCGCCGTGTCTCCTTGCCTCGGTCCGTATCCACTCCTCGAGAAACCTCCTGTCGCTCAGCTGCCTCGCATCAGAGACCTTCGCCTGGGTCTGCGCCTCCTGCGCGTCGAAGCTGAGCAGCGTCGGCACCGAGTTGATCATGTACGTCAGCCCGAGCCCGGCGGACATGACGTCGGGGGCGTCGTATTCCACCTCGCAGAAGCCGACGCCGCCTTCTTCCTCCCCTACGCCGGATTCGACGAGGGACTTGAGGAGGGGCGACACGGTGCGGCAGGTCGAGCAGTAGGAGGTCGTCCAGAGGGTGAGGAGGGGGGTGCGGGAGGAGGAGGAGAGGAGCTGGTAGGTGTGGAATTGGTCGAGGTTGCGGACGCTGGAGGAGGAGGAGGAGAGGTTAGTTGAGGTGGTTGGGGGAGGGGATGAAGGGGAGAGAGGCTTACTTGTCGAAGATCTGGTTCTTGGCTTGGAGTTTGCGGGTGGTGGACAAGAGGGCTCGCTGGCTGGCTGTGGGATAGTAGACGTTGCTGGCCTTTGCAAAGGAGGCAAGACCTAGCGCGGCCTGCCTCTGGGCAACGAGGAGACGCATTGCCGAGGCTGTGGTTTGGAGAAGTCGTGGGTTGATCGGCGAAGTGACGCGGAAGTGTGAAGAGACACTTTTGACCGAGATATAACCGATTAAGCGGTCAGGACAATTGAAGCGACAATCTGGAAAGCCTAACCGTGTCTGTGGTAATGTTAAGAGACGCGTCGGGCAGCCAAGAAACAAAGGAATTGCCGATATTCGTTGTTGGAAGGCTGGTGCTGGTGGAGGGAGATGTGCAGAAGGAAGTGCACCACTACGTCAGAAACAGCCCCAGTTCTTAGCTGAAACAGCTCTGTACAACCTGATCTCACCGTCTGGTCTTGGCGTGTTCCTTAGGGCCCGATAGTGGCGGGCGTGCGGGAAGTGGTTGGTCTTCTTCTAGTGGCGTCATAGCGCGTCTGCGCATACCCGAACCTTTTCCTTTCCTCTTTCATCAGCTCTTCAACAACAGAACCAGATCAGAGACTTGGATATCTGACAGACCAAGCTTGCAACGCGCATGCACAAGAACTAGGCTGACCTTGGAAGAGGAGCCGCACAGCTGGACTTGTCGCCTGACCATTGGGCTCCATCGCACTGCATTGTCTCTCAATGCTCGTGTTTGACACCACTGGACAATGATAAGTTGATAACAAGACCTGTGGGGGACTTGGAAGGGGACGATACTCCACCACATGACAGCGCCAGTCGATCAAAAGAGAGACTCGAGGCAAGTCAGTTGCAGCTTGCAGGGAGTCAGATGCTTCCCCAGGCCTCTGGGCATCAGAAGTACCCTTTGGCGGTGCACAGTGAGAGAAAGATACATCTGACCACCCACACCGCACTTCACCGCCCACCTTTAAGCTCATTCCTGGCCTGTCTGGGCCATCCAATCGTTCCTGCCATAATCCAATGTCATTTTGCACGTGGAAGACCACGGAAACAACCTACAGCGGCGGTATCAGCGGCAAAGCCACACTTATAGTATTCCTATAAGAATCTTTGTGTTTATAGCCAGGATGGAAAGGGTATCCTTTCACGACTCTTCTCCCTCTTGAATTTGAAAAGCCCCGTTTCAGCTTGTGCTTTCAAAGAGTCGGGCAATCTTGGGGCAAACTTGGCGGTGATGGTGCTGACTCGACAAAGAGACACGCACATCCTTAACACGACCGCGACCAGCACTTACACCACGACAAGCTGCTTACATCACATATCTCTCGACGCTCTCGATTCTCATGCTGCCCCTGACAGGTCTACGAGTTCGTTCTTTCCCAATCTGAAATAGCATCCAGGTACGTTCGTCACTCCCAGCCAAAACCGCATACACAATTGCTCCCTGTGTCTACCCTCCTCGCACTCTTCGCACGGCCTCGTCTCACGCCATGTTTGTCGTCCCGTTCCTTCCTGCGATGAGCGTGGTCGTTCGGTTGCCTGCTTGATCGGTTACACAGAGGGGTCTCGAGGCTAAGGTTCCGAGTCGGGAGGGAACCTGGAAGAGGGGGTGGCCTTGTCTCGGGTGACTCTTCCCCCACGAAAACGCGATGCTGACCATGCTTCTTGCAGATATCTATATTCGTTCTTGCCTTGTCTGGACTGAGAAAGATGTCCTGACGCTTCAAGCTTGAGTTTGAAGTTGTGTTAGAGAGCAGCACCTGCTCGAGGAAAGGGGGGGAATCCACTCACCTTTCTTGGACTAAGGTACACATCTAAACCTGCTCTCGACATTTCTTCTATCTTGGACATTCTTCAACACCTCATCTTCTCGCGATATCAACATCTCGTCCCTAGAAGACAATCCCGACTTCTTATGCCTAGGTATAACCTACTATCCGAGCTACTCCCCGACGGCATATCTTGCTACCTTGGAAACCTACTCTAAATACTTCGACCGGTCACACCCTATTATCCTCTCTCGAACCGTCTTATCATCATTCAACTGCTCCAAGCCGTCTGCCACCCCTCACCACCACCATCAATCCGTTGATCATTCGGAACAAGGCCAGAGGGCAACAACCCCTAACCCCTCCCTCCGCATAACGCAATGTCCACCATCTCAGATCACAACCATGACTCCCCCATGGACCCGGAGGAGCTGGAAGCAGCCCTCTGGGACGCCGCGCCTCTCTGCCCGTCGTTCCCGCACTTCCCCTCACGAAGATCGCGGCTCAAGCAACGCCAGTTCTTCGGTGAGTTCCCCTTCGATGGCGGAACCGACCACAGAGGGACAGACCACAGAGATGCCCTAGGCATTCCCAAGTCAAGTCTTGGTGTACTCAACGACAAGGGAACTATGGCTGTACCAGGTAGGTGCTTTTAAACACTTCCTCCCACCTCTCTCACACTCACACACTAACACGAACCACAGGATCCGTCAATTTCCTCGGCGAAGGCAGCCAGAACAAGCCGATGGGCATGGAGAACATCCCCCGCCGCACCAGCCACTCCGTCTTCCGCGCCGGCTACGGTAGCACCAGCGGTGGCCCCAAGAAGGCGCCGGAGAACAAGACGACCAAGAAGGGCATCCTCCTCGTCCCGCAGCCCGAAGAAACGGGCAACGACCCGCTCAACTGGCCCACCTGGAAGCGCGACTGCGCCCTCGTTGCTGTTGGTCTCTATTGCGCCGTGGGCGGCGGCATGACGCCCATCCTCGCGGCCGGGTTCACGGATGTTGCGGACGAGTTCCATATTAATGTCGAGGAGGTATCGCTCACGACGGGACTGTACATGTTGGGCATGGGCCTGGGGAGTGTGGTGTGGTCGCCGACTGCCATTTTGTTTGGCAAGAGACCGGTGTACCTTGCTTCGGTGGTCATGTTTATTCTGTCGAATATTTGGTGTGCTGCGTCGCACTCCTTCACGAGCCTGCTCTTGGCGCGGATATTCCAGGGTATCGCCATCAGCCCGGTCGAGTGCTTGCCGTCGGCCACAGTGGCGGAGATCTACTTCCTGCATGAGAGGGCGTTTCGGCTGGGCATCTATACCCTCCTACTGCTGGGTGGCAAGAACCTGGTCCCCTTGTTCAGTGCGGCTATCATCAACAAGCTTGGCTGGCACTGGGTGTTTTGGTAAGTCCTCGTTCCATTGCCCTGAACCGCCTGTCGGTGACTTACCTTGGTATTAGGGTCATCGCAATCTTTAGCGGCGTCTGCGGAGTCCTCCTGTTCTTCCTCGTGCCCGAGACCTTCTGGGACAGGGCACCAATCCCGAAAGCCGTGATCCGCGAGCGGAAACTGACCTTCAACGACAACTTCTACAAGAAGTACCTGGGCCAGAACGACGGCCGGCTCGCCTCCGACCTCGCGGTCCCCCCCTCAAGACGCCAGAGCAAACACGACTACACCTCCCACCACCCGGAGAATGAGAAGGTCGAATCCAACGAGCTGGCCGTGCACTCCGAAAGCCACATCAAGACAATCACCGACCCAGAGGGCGTCCTCTCGCTCCCGGACAAGCCATACATTCCCAACCTCAAGTACGGACCCCAACACCGACGCAGCTCATCCGCACCACCCCTCCAACTCCCTCCCAAGAAGCGAGAATGGGAAGGGCCCATCCCAAAGGAATGGTCCCGCGACCCTCCCAACTGGGCCGACCGAGCCAAAGATGCTAACGGTGCTGCTAACGGCTCCTCCTCCCCGGACTCCGTCGCCTCGGCACCGCCCACCGTCCCCAACCGCCTCGCCTACACGCACCAACTCCGCCGCCGCCCGACCCAGTCCTTCGTGCAGCAACTCAAACCCTACAACGGCCGGCTCAACCCGGACGAGTGGCTGAAGGTTACTATCCGCCCATTCATCCTCCTCTCCTACCCGGCCGTCGCCTTCTCCTCCCTAATCTACGCCTGCTCCGTCGGCTGGCTCATCGTCATTTCCGAATCCGTCGCCATGATCTACCGCGGCACGTATTACGATTTCGACGCCATGCACGCGGGGTACGTCTACATCGGGCCCTTCATCGGCGGCGTCCTCGGCACCGCCGTGGCGGGCAAGCTGTCGGACGTCATCGTGCAGTGGATGGCGCGGCGCAACGACGGCCTCTACGAGCCCGAGTTCCGGCTCGTGATGATGCTGCCCGTGGCAATCACCACGGGGGCGGGGCTCATCGGTTTCGGCTGGACGGCCGAAGCCAGGGAGAACTGGCTCATCCCGACGTTCTTCTTTAGTCTCGTGGGCTTCGGGTGCTCGCTGGGGTCGACGACGAGCATCACCTTTGTGGTGGACTCGTACAGGCAGTACGCGGGCGAGGCGCTGGTGACGCTGAATTTCTGCAAGAACGTCCTGCACGGGTTGGTATTTTCGCTGTTCGTCACGCATTGGCTCGAGAGTGACGGCGCGAGGCGGGTGTACATGTGGATCGGGATTATACAGGTCCTCGCCACGCTGTTGAGCGTGCCGATGTATATCTATGGCAAGAGGATGCGGATGTGGACTGTGAGGCAGAACTTTATGGAGCGGTTTTAGGTGAACTTCCAGTGAGGGGTGTTGCTTGTTGAAAGAGATGGCGTTTGTGGGATGTACTTTTCGACATGTTTGGCGTTTCAGGAGTCGAGATGCTTCGTCTTTGCATGAGGGACAATGTTTGGAACAACGTCCCGTGTTGATATGGCCGCTTCAGGATGGCATCGACATTGTTGTCCAGAGGTGTTGCCCTGGAGAAGGAAGAGAATTGCATTATAGGTCGTCGACAGTTGTCAAGCGGAGGCCAGTCGTTCGGGACGAGGTTCTCAGGACGACGGTATCAACAACCCATCAGGGTCCCATCGGAAGGACGCTGCTAAGAGCCGCCAGCTTCCGGCCGTGTCGACGAAAGAGTTGCATATGGGCGGTTTCTTGTTTCTTCTATCGAAAGACTGATAGCATTTGCATTTGCATGGTCGTTAGGGGGTTTTGCATTAGAGCTGCCACGACCATGTTGGGGATGGCTGATACAGGGGGCTAGAAGTTTGATCATATGGTTACCAGGTAGGTAGATTTAAACATTAGGCTGGCGGCCGGGCATCACTCATAGGTAGATGTTATCAAGAATGATTACAATCATCATGTGGAAAGGCCAAAAGGGGGGTGTCTGTGTCGTAGTCATTGGAGCATGTTAGTTGATGCAGGCCCCACTTGGGTGAAGTCGAAGATTTTGTGCATCTCTGACTCTGAGCTTCCGCATCATTATCGCCTCCAGAAATTTGTACCTTACGACTAGGTAGCACTTCCCATGCAATTGGAAGCTAGAGCTCAATACCTGACTCTGTTCTTAATATCACCGAAGTAAGAAGGGTTCCCGCAGAAGAAAAGCCGTCGTCACCTCCATTCGAGGCGCAACATCATCAATCGCATTCCGGAACCAGGAATCTCGACTTTCAAACATCTTGAGTCGGGCCTTATCCGAACTCCCATGTTCAACACCATCACCACGCCCAGGTGATCAATCTCAACCTCAACCTCCTAGACCCGCCAACCTCATCAGGAAATTCCAGACAATCGCACCAAAAAAAAGAAAGAATGTCAACACGCATCCCCCCCCTCCTAGAGCCCTACCTCCTCCTCCCCCGCGAAACGTCCCTGACCCTCCTCACGTCCGTCCTGGGCGCGAGTACGAACTGGCTCGTCGTCAGATACTTGTCTTCCTTCCTTGCACCCTCTCCCACCGCCGTCTCTCCCTCCCTACCCTCAACGCCTTCTGCTTCCTCCCCCTCAAACGTGTCCGTCCTCCTCGTCTCTTTTCTGAGGGACTACCCCTTCTTCCGCGACCTCTCCCTAAAGCAGGGGCTAGATCTTGACTCCGCCGGTAGGAAGGGCAGGTTTGGGTATGTGGACGGGTTGAGTTCCCTGTATTTACCGGCACCACCACCACCGGCAGGGACGGATAAGCAGGCCCTGGCGCGACCGTGGGTGAGCAACTTGACCAGCGCGAGGGTGGATGATGTGAGGAGTAAGTTGTTGGGTGCCGTCGAGGGGTTAAAGCGGACAGCAGGTACGCATGAGCGGAGGGTGGCCCTGGTAATCGACGGCCTGGACACACTCCTCGCCACTGCTTCAGATGAGGAGGGTATAGGACAGAGGGTACAGGATCTACTGTTAGATTTACGGGAGGTAGGTCCCCTCCCCCGCCCCTCCCCCTCTTTCTACTCTCTTCCCCCTCTGCGATCTGATACCAATGTGGTGGCTGACTGACATTACCAACAGCAAACTCACGCAACAATCCTAACCCTCTCCGCCGACGCACCACTATTCTCGAGCCAGACGACGAGACTAGAAGAGGAGCACGCTGCACTCATCCTGTCCGGGGCGCATGCGGCTGATGTCGTGCTGAGTCTGCGGCTGCTGGACACGGGGACGGCGAAGGATGTTAGTGGGGTGATTAGGGTTACGAGGGGTGGAGGAGGGGGAGGGGCGGATGGGGAGACGGATGGGGAGATGATCGGTGTGCAGATGGAGGATAGGGAGTATTTGTATCATGTACTTGGGGATGGGGGGGTTAGGGTTTTTGAGAGGGGGCAGTGATATGTTGGTGTTGTTGTTGGGTCTGGGGAGGTTGGGAGATGGCGTGAAGGAAGTTTGGATGGAAGGGGACATGTGGTCGGCGATGTTCAGGTTGCTCTGGCTCAGAGGTGTCGATAGAATAGAGTTGTTGTCATGTGGTGTGTAAGATATTCTGCGATTATTTCTGTCGTGACGAGAATATCCCGTCGTTCAGAGGTCGGTCGGTGCTGGTGCATGTTGTGTTGGTGAGGCATCTTCTACACGGAGGTGGCAGTGTGGGCTTTGCAGGTATCATATCTCATGTCATGAGGCAAGGGAAAGCTTGATGTCAGGTATGGGGTTTCGTATGTCAGGCGGTCCTACATTACGCAAGTTCTTGTTGGAGGCCGCTGTATCACACGGGCAGGGCAGATCGCATGGGTGTGATAGCACAGTTGAGAGAGATGTCCCTTTTCTAAGTCAAATCACGTTCTGGCACCGTTGCTGTTTAAGCAGCTGGGCTTCGTGTTGGCGGTTCGTCCCATGGTCGGTACCTCACATCCAGTTCGCGAGAAGGCCCTCCAGGTAAAATATGGGGCGAACGGTGTTGTTGATTGATCGAAGAGCACCTAGTCAGTATGCTAACTGATGCCGCAACAGGTTCCTCCCGTCCCTCTATCGCATAAATCACACTGTTCCATCATCACAAGGCCCGAGGTATATGCTCGCATATCCCCTCCTGCTTCTTGTCAAGAACTGTCAATGACGACGACCTTGTATTGTGTGTGGTGACGTGTGCAGAAACCGAGATCCCCATTTGTTGATTTCCCCTCTTCCTGCAGACGAGAAAAGTGATTTCATGACTGATGGTAACAGCGAAAGCGATAAAAAGAGGCCGTTCCGGAAATAATTCCCCCCCAAGACACCGTCCCAATCAATGCAGATCCGTCAAACCCTCCTCCACCATCACATCGTCATCCCCAAAAGTTCGATTCGTACGTTTTGTCGTCGTTCGAAAGCTTTTTAGGACGAGGGGGCGGCGGGGGCGCCGCGTGCGCCCTTGGGTGTGCCGGTCTGGAAGCCGTTCTTGAACTTGCGGGCAACGGTGCTGAGGTACCTCATGCGGCCGGTGCCGACGGTCTTCCTGCGCTTGGCCTTCTCGGACCAGTTGTCTATGTTTCCACGAGTGTCAGCCTATGTCCTGTCTCGTGTTGTTTCCTCTTCCTCTCGTAGGGGCTCATGGTCGGTCGAGGTCGTGGTAGAACGTACACTTCCTGGTCTTAGCAGCGGGGTATCCGCAGCCGGCGCAGACGTGAGTCTGGTTGTGCATGGACCGACGACCGCAACGGCGGCAGATGCCGTGTGTCTTGGTGTGGCTGTTTGTGTTTCGTTAGCAAATCCTGGTCTTTCTCGTCGAGGTCGGGCGTCTCGTCGTAGTGATCGATGGATGGATCGGGGGTTCGTCGTGGACATACCGCTTGCCGAAGGAGCTGGTTCCCTTGGCTGTGAGAGACTGTCAGTAAATCGTCAGGCAGAAGAAAACCCGGCCATCGTCAGAAAAGAAGCCCTCGCTGGGCACACTCGAAGGATCGAAAATCCTGTCGTCGTCAGGTTTGTCGAGGGTGACGAGGTGACGCTAGAACGGCGCATTTGGGGCGACTTCGAGATCCGTGCAGAGTGTGCCAGCAGTGACTGCTCCAAATCCGACGATAGAACCGTTGATTCGTATGGGCTGGAGGGTGGTGACAACGTACTCATCTTGTCTGGATTCCCGAACGCACGTCGATTTGGTGATGAGGCTCGGTTGGAGGGTTGTGGTCGTGTCCGTTCTCGAAACTTACCTGCAAGACCGGGGAATTGAAATTTGAAATTCAGCAGAGGAAATTTTGTGTGGGCTGCCGAATCAGGGTAAGCGCGGCGGCGGGCGGAGTGGGACTGGCGAATCAGCTACGGTGGAGCCCACGTGACTCAAAGGAAGGGCTCTTCCAGGTTGAGCCGGGTTTCAGCCACATTTCCACACACCCCATCTGAATCCACTAGCCACAGCTTATTCCAACTGCCTGAGCCACACGGAAGCTTCCGAAATCTTCAACGACCCTCCATCAACTCTGTGGTGATGAACATTTTCAAGCATAAACTGCCACATACAACAGAGAACTTAGTTCTACTTGTTCTGATGCTTGTCCTTGAAAAGATTCACTGTTATTAAGACGCTTCATATTTTCCACATCATTCACCCCACCTAGAGACCTTTCCTGGCGTCATCTGTCAAGGCATTGCCTCTTTTCGTTTGGCTTCCATGATATTGAGCATTCAACTTGGGCAATATCTTCCGCAACTGGGAAAAGTCTTCCTTGTTTGTACAGGCCACATTGGGTTCCCTTCCTCGTTGTCTGCAAATTCAAACATGAAGCGCCTGTTGAGAAGTGATGCTGTCCCAGGTATCCTGTTGGCTTTCTTCCAGATGTACTTCTGGAGGGTGTAAGGAAGACAGACTACGCCTGTGATCTTGTTCCTGGCTATGCGCTATTGTCAAATATCTATTCTTCGCCACCACGAATGCAGTCCATGCCAGCTCTGACCTGTTCCACTTACTTACAAGGGCCAAATGTTTGCCGAGTTCAATTCAAGGGGCTATAGTGTCGTTCTTCAACAGGGTGGTCATGTCGGTTAGGCAATCTGAACAGAGATATGCCTCGACCACCGTCAGCAGAAGATCTAAGTTTGTCTCGGTCTGCTTCCTCTCAGTCTGCTTCGTAGCTCGAATTCTTGACTCTATGGATGGACTTCCGGACTTCCTTTTGAACCTTTTCCTTCAGTTTGGACATGCCCCTTCATTGGGCAGTGATGGGCTGCTCAAAACAAATCTTGGCCCGGTATACAAAGGAGTGTCATCGACGCAGGTGCCTCAAGGACGAGCCCATTGTGTATTTCCTTACCTTACTCACCCAGGTGCTATGGACAGTGTCGTCCCCCTTGTCCTTTACTCGTGTACCTTTAAACGTGATCTTCACACTAGGTAACAGATGTGGCTACGGCCAGCAGTTGACCGCTTCACTTGCACTCGGTCAGGTTAAACCATGGAAACAGTGTGCGGGCTTTGCTCACCCGGAGGTGACCCGTGAGTTGCGACATGTCTGGCATTCACCCAAGCCAGACCCTATCCGAAGTCGCTCCAACTTCGCGGTTCTGGAAAATGCGTCGCAGTTTGTCTTCGCGACGGTCACCCGTCGTTCGCCCAATGACAAGACAGCTATCGTTTTCGAGAACGTCGAGCGAGAACAGCGGAATCTTTTGGACCAATTTTGAACTTCCGTGAACTTCCGTGGACTCAAGAAGGTGTCGCCGTCTAGCTCAGGCAGAAGTAAACACCCGGGCTTTATAGGAACCATCCCCTCCAGCTTTTCACCGTCCCTGAACAATATCCAGACCTTGCTCAACAGCAAAGGCGCCGACCGCCTCTTTGACAGCTCTCCCAAGCATCACAAGGTATGCGCACAGTTGAAGGAGCTCTCCCAGTCCTACAGTTGATCAGTGGCTGAAGTTGCTGACACGCAGGCCAACAGCACGAGGCAAAATGCCTGAATCATTTCTTCCGCCTACTCCGTGTCAGGGCAATGGCTTTCCCCCTTCCTTGCCTGAGGACAACACGTACCTTATCGTCGCGGGTTCACCCGAGCTCCAGATCCGCATCTTCAGCGATCTGAATGAGCAAAACTTCCCGCCCGGCCCTATAGACCCGGAGCTCACTACTCGCTTGCATCCAAACGACCATGGCATCACGCCAGGGCTGTTCGTTCATATTGGATCGACACCTCCCCGAGTCTACAAGGCAGCCCTGGAGAGCAAGTACGGGTTTACTACGGAGTATGTCGACGAGCTGCAGATGAAGTGGCTACGGCTGAAAGCCCGGGCAGCTCAGGAGCAAGGCCAGCCGCTCCTGAAATGGACGGATTCAAATAACCCGCTCGACCCCTTGATTCCCTACCACACGGTCTGGAACAAGTTCCGCACCCACTGGCGTGACGGTGCCGTTGCGGAGATGTTGACCAAGATCCTGAGCGACAAGACGATGGTGCCGCGCCTCGTGGACTTGGTCCTCCCGTTCTGGCGGGCTGTTGAGAAGAACCAATCTGTCCTGAAGGGGCATCCGGATGTGATCAAGTGCCTGAAGACCATCATATGCAACGACGGACTCGCTGAAGAACCCCTGTTCTTCGACATGCTCGACACCCTGTTCAGCAGCGCCTTCAACGTGCAGAAACACAGCGCTCCCCTGACACCTCAAGAGCAGGAGGCGCGCGGGCTTATTGAAACCCAGGACGCCAACATGGCTAAATACGCCAACGCTGTCAAGTACCTGTCCAGGGTCATCGTGGTCTGGTTGAAGATCCTAATCAACAACGACTCGCTCTCGCCAAGTGCGGGCAAAGAGCACCTTACCGCGGCGGCAGGGATGACGGCCTTCATCCAAGCGTATCCGTCCTTCTCACCCGCCGAGACCTTCTTGCAACGCCTGGCCGAGTATAAACAGCAGGTGCTGCTCTACGTCGACCTGATGCGCGTGAAGCTGAGTCGAGAGGACTACATGCTCCAGCTCAACACCGTGCACGCCATGCTCCAGGCGCTGCCGGCGCAGATGACGGAGCTGGAGATCAGGACGTACATGTTGGAGACGGGGGAGAACAAGTTCATCGAGGCCCTGTGTGAGATCTGGATTAGCCTGGGGATCAGGCCTGAGCCGTGGATGATGCACTACTCCCACTCGGAGGAGGAAATTCGACAGGAAGCTCGGCGCAGGGCTGAGGCAATGAGCAAGGGGATGATGGGTGCCGGGCAGGGCGGTGGCGCGGGCAATCAGGTAAGCATCTATACATATCTTACGAACCCATTGAACAATACGAAAGCTGCACTGGACATATTCTAACACAACTTCCCAGGCGCCGGACAACTCCACTTCTCATGGTGGCAAGGGTCAGTAAGGCGCCATGCGCACCCCCACAAAGTCTGTCATCAAGCCCTACTTCCATGGACGTCTCACTTCGTACGCGCACCGTCACGTCGAGTGTCAATCGGCGGGAAGACTTCCAACTGCTGCGTGTCTAAGGTCGGGGGATGGTACGCGCAGCCTTCGATGCAACGCACACCAAGTGGTGAGCTCATGCCGCGGTTCCGAGCCTGAGCGGAAAACCCCAGCCGGCTAGTAGGAAAGACGGGACGAGAGGTGAGGGCAGGATTTAACGGTCATGACACGACATTTGGCCGATCTTTTTCCTGCTCTGGATGCTTGTTGTCGTTCTGGAGCTGTTGCTTTTCCTACGGATACCCTCAAGTCTCTTGGTAGCTTCAGCGTTAATCCTAAATCTATGCATCTTTTCTACAGCTTTGCCATCCGCTCACTGTGTCTGCCACTCCTCGCAATATGGTGCAAGGATGATGCCAACGTGCCTTATACTTTGTTGACTGACCCCCGAGTCTTGGCACCTGACGACGTACGGCATGACTTCACCTTACCATTGATAAGAGTCCATGTCCCAAGCACGAATATTATGTCCGCTGTATGCTAGCTAGTTCCATTAAGCCCCCACGCCATGTCCATCGACGGTGAGAATACCAGCACGCTTAGAGCCTAAGCAACACATCGTCCCAGCCAATCCCGACCCCATGAACCTTCCGAACTCTCGTCCAACTCGCTTCGGAGGCTAGTTGCCCCCACGTCGCCTCTTGCAATCCGGGCAAGGTCCGGGATGGTTGATGTACCTCTTGTCGGTAGGACACGTGAACAAGTGGCCGCCAAGGACGCACGACTCCGTGGCCCTATCGTTGAGGTCCATGTGCTTCCAAGACGCACTTATTAGCATGTTAGCCAGTGCGAGGAGTGTCTGACGCGTACTTACCATTTGTCTGGTAGCTCGTAGTCTGGGTGATATTCGCCTTTGCTAGCTCCTTTCTGAGGTTCCTCAGACTTTTTACCTTTCTTAGGAGTCTCCAGAGTGTTGGATGTGGCCGGAATCTCAGACGTGTCAGGGGTCTCCGCCGCCTGCTGCGTGTTACGTGTCTCCGGTGTACAAGGAGCCCCGGGAGTGTAGGGAGTTCCCGGCGTGTTGGTCGTGCCGGGCTTGCGGGGCGTCTCCGGCATCTTGCTTTCCTGGTCAAGGGGAGTCAGGGCAAGGTTAGAATATGCCAAGGTTGTTTGTGTTATCGTGAATGGATATTGTAGCTGTGTGTGTCTGCTGTATGATGTCGAAGCAAGAGACAGACATTTGCTTCTAGGAGTCATGATCACACTCTAATAGTCGTCGGGCGATGAGTGGTCGTCGATGTGCCCTCTTCATCGGACTGTACATCTGTCACATATCGAGCTCGGTATCGAGCTGTGTCGAAGAGAGAATGATAGCATCAATGTCATTGTAGAGTCTGGACATGTCTTTGAACTGCAAGGTGCCAAGAACTGGGCGTAGCCCCTGACTGTAAGGCCCTCGACAGTATGGTATGGTTGGACTGTTAGGTTTGTGACACGCGCATCTGATATAACCTTGCTTTCTGAACAGGCCATTATCAGGTTCATTTTAGTAGTGCTGGTTGACTCGAGGCAAGGATGCCTAAGGGATGTGTGGACTGACGGACTAGTCACAGTCAGTTATCGCAAGACCGAACGACTGAGGAGGTATATGTCCCGAAATGGTCTTCGACTGTTTCTAACAATGCCGTAGCAGATATCAAGACCTGATTTCGGACATGTGACGACGGTTCGAGTCAGGGGAGAGAACGTAAAGACTTGCTAGCAGATGATCACATCTCCTCTTCATCTCCTTCATAATGATAACGCCAAAATTAGAACGACAAAGAGCAGCTGGCGGCTTTGGAGCCGAGCGAACTGCTACATGTCGGTGAGTAAATACGTTCCCCATCGAGTGCTGACTCCTCGCTTGCTAACGCGATGTTGTGTGCCTCGCAATACCTTCCTAGACCTGGCAACCGGCTTCGAATGATACTTCAATCCCCCTTAGTTCAGAGACTCTCCGACACGCACGACCATAGGACCGGCAAGACCAGCACGAGCTATCTTGCGCATGTCGCGGATATGCTGCGCCGACTTGAGGGCCGCGATCTTGGCATCGAGTCTAACAAACTTGTCGTCGTACTCGTCAATAATAGGCCTGATCTTCTTCGACTCTTTCCTGCCCTTGCCCTCATCCGCAACAGGCGGATAGCCATCAAACTCGCGCTTGTCGGCCGCCTTGCAGCGCTTATTCCACTGCCACTGCCTGACACCAGCGGGGCATGGGAGAGGGTTGTTGAGCAGGCGGTCCTCAGAGACCTTGAGCTCCTCGGAGATGTTCATCATGCGGGCGTTGATCTTGTCCTGGTAGAGGTGGGCGAGGAAGATGGTCTGGCCGTTCCACTCGGCATGAGGGTTGTTCATCAGGGCGCAGACGTGGCGGGTGGTGAGTTCGGAGCGGTGGCTGAAGCGGCTCTTGGGGGAGGGGAGGAGGGCATGGGTGCTCTCCATGGCTGTCTTCCAGCTCTCAAGTGCTGAGAGGGAGGGAGACATGTCTGTCGATAGGGTTGGCGTGCAAGTGAGCGCTGGTGAAGGGGCTGGTGTTGGAGGCACAGGAGTCGGACAGTAAAGTGCTGAGGAGAACTGTGTTGTCTCGTCCTCGTTAATGGTCTCCAGGTCTGACCAGTACTGAGAGTTGTGGAGTTGCGGGTTGATGCCGTCAACCTGATCGAGGTGTTGGCTCAAGACTAAGGCCCTGAGCCCCCTTTTTGGCTTTGTTAGCTTAGAGACTTGCAGTCGGCTTCAAGCGAATCCGGGCGGAGGGACTCGAAAAAGTCTTGGAGGAAAGAATCCAAACATACCTGTTCTTCCTGAAGGCGAGCATGGTGGAGAGCAGTCGAGTTCCGAATCCGGACTCAGGTGAGCTCAGAACTTCACTGAAATGCCTTTTTGTTCCTAGATCCATGTTAGAGATATGCCCGGTGAGCGATAGCAACAATGAAGTCATTAGGAGACAGCTGAACTGGGTGAAACTAGGGATATACGTACGCCAGTCTTGAGTCGGTCGTTTCACCAGAACCTGGTTATGTGCAGAGGTGAAGGAGAGTTGTGAGTGAAGTTGGATTTCAAACAGAGAAGAAAGCACGTCTGGACGGTAAACGAAAGGCAAAGGACGCTAGGCAAGGTATTAAGCGAACTGACGTCACGGCTGAAGTTCGGCTCAGGGGTGGTGGGTGGTCAACTTGGGGGAGGAGCTCTGCTTCACCAGCTCACCCAGAGGCAGGACAACGCTTCACAACTAATCTTCGGCTTAACTCAGCACCAGGCAGTCGCTTTGCTCTTATGCAGATGCTCTAGGTATCTCTAGAAAGCATTGTCTCTGTCCCAAAGGCTGTTGTTGTATCCAAAGAAGTCCGAGTCCTCCTGACCAACCACGGACGATGAATGGAACCCATCTCAGGACTTGCGCAGTATGCCTCTCTCGCACCTTCCGCAGCAGATGACCCGTTACTAAGCGAGATGTCGTCAACGTGCGCTATCTAAGCGAGGCACTGCGTCCAGGGTTGGTCAGTGGTTTGGTGGTGAGCCGAGAGGGTACGCCTGCTCACACCGGCTTCACTCATCGACCTATGGCTACAGGGGCACGTGGAAACTACTCGTTGTCGCTCCTAATACATGGAAAGAAGCGTAGATGGCAGTCGCTGTCCAGGTGGGTTGTGCTCCTCTGGTAGAGGGTGACCTGAGCGGCACCTAACCTATTCCTGCTTACTTACACTGGCTTCACTCCTCCACCTGCAGCCAGATTCTCGCATGAAGAGCACGCCGTCGTCGCTTCCAGTCGAGGAACAGAAGCCCGTATGGCAGTCACTGTCCAGATGGCTTGTGGTCTTTGCGAAGAGGGTGACTCGACCGGTCTGGCCACCACTTCACCACCTCAGGGGCATAACTGTGCGTTCCGCGACTTCCTGACACATTCTTTCCTTCTTCACTCGATTGAAGAGCACGTGGATCCCTCTCTTGCTTCGAACCCGTGAAGCTGAGCTCAACAACATCCAATCTTGAAACACATCCTCTTTCTACCTCAATAACCACTTTCGCCATTCTTCTTTCCAATCCAAATATCTCTCGTCTGTCTCTACAGCTCGTTCTCTGTCTCCTGAGCCAGACTCTGTATTGGTCGTTAATTCTCAATCTTCCGAGCTTCACCCTCACCATCACCACCTACTCGACCACCACTCACTCGCCGCTTCGCCCACAATGCAGACCTGCCAATGTCTTCTCCACGCTCGCAAGAGCCGCCGCGAGTACGATTCCCGTCCCACCACCGACTTCAAGAATTGGACTCACCCGACCTAGGAGTGCTTTGGCGATGACGACGGCCACAAGTGTCAGAAGCACTGGAAGTCGCCCGAGTACCCTGAGCCGATGTACACGGCCGACCAGAAGAAGTACTTCCTCGAGGTGATCTGGCCTCGCTTCTTGTTGGTCAGCGTCTTCATTTCGCTGCTGGCGACCACCTTCTGCCCTTATCCGCGGGCGTGGGCTATGCTGCTTGGAGCGAGTGTTGCTCTGCTGGTCCAGTACCATATAGAATTTCCGTGAGCTTTTACTTCTGCTTGTCTCTGCTGGTATACCGGCATGTCTTCTCTGTCAACAGTCGCTGAACATCTCTTGAGTTCTGCCAGGAAGCGAGAGTCGGCCTCACCTCATTCATAACCACTATGGCCCAGCGAGCTTTGGCATCAGACTAGACTGGAATTATCCACACTCTTCACAGAGTAAGTCTTCCAGTCTCTGTGTGTCCCAACTCCTCCTACATGCTTCTGCTGCATTCGTGCGGCTCGGGTGTCCCTCGGTGTCTGCCCTAGTTCCATACCCTCACCTCGACTGCTCTATTCCTGATCTCCTGAATCATGTCCGTCGTCCTCATGTCATCTAACGTTGTGTGCAGAATGTTGCTGCACCGAAGTCTAGCAATGTGCGTCACGATTGTCATGATCCATGGTCAGCTACTTATTCCTTGCTCCGCCACCAGGCCCTAACGATTAAATGGCTTACACTCTGGAAGACGCATTTTTACCACCGGTCCCAAGTATTACTTAGACCACTCATGACTAGAGGTTGCACTGTCGAGGCCGAAGAGTGTTATCCAGTCCTGTCTGCATAGATGATCAGGGAAACTCTCCGCCAACTCCCCAGATGTCAATCAACACATTGGGAGCCCACAGTCCAGTCAAACCAACGGTGAGCCTCCTCTTCCTCTCGCCAATGTCGGTGGTACTAATCAAGCTATCGTGGAGGGATTAAATTCGATGCCACAAGTCCTACATAGGACGTGTGCGTGCCTGTGTCCGGTGATTTGGCACAGCCCCTTCGTCAATGTCAAAAACATGGACAGAAAGACACAAGGCAGTGCTGGTGAATGGTTTTGTCGGTCACATTTCCCTGTATATATCAGCACAGCTCAGATAATCGAACATAACGCGCTGTATCTTTTACTCACTGCTGTAGGTAGGCATTGCACAATCACAGGTACATGGATGTTGACCTTCTCTCACGTGCTTGATGCAGCTGAAGTTTATCCTTTGGCGGGGAAGCAAGGATTGTGCTCCGCCGTGGATGATCAGGGGATACTTTGGTGCTCAATCGAGTTAGTGCAAATTCTAGCGCAGTGTTGGCCGCCGTCTCAACCTGCCATTCCCGCCCATTTCGGAATGCTCGCCTGATGCATTGTGTGTCTACTGTGTCTGTCGTGTCTGTTGCATCACCACCTTCGGACACCAGCAGTGTCTGCTGCTCTGCTGCTGCCGTACCGTCTGTTCATTTTAACAAAACATCCCCCCTGACCCCGAGTATCGACAACGTCTGTCTCTGTTTTCCAGGACGCCATGTGACAGTGATGTCTTGAGGGTTCTTGGAAGTCGAATCGACGCATCATCTGCGCCACCCCGCTCCAGCCATCGGCCACAACCTTAACGACCGACATCACGCATTTCTCGCAGCCGAAAACAGCCTGATAGTTCCCTGACAAACAAACATCGTTCTTCGGTTTGTCTGTACGGACTTGGGGCCTCACCGTCTTCCTCAATACCTTCCAACCTCGTCCCTTTCTCCCTCCATTGCGAATGACTCGGACTTTCACTACAGCAATCGATAAAGGCAGTGCTTACTTCCTAATTGTCAACCCTCTGCCCCGTTGCAGCTCCTGAAATATTCTCGATCGACTTAATTGCTCAACTTTCCGACCACGAATACGACTAACCCGGCGATCAACACTGCAGTGACTACCGAGGGCAACGCGCCCAACCTCGGACGATGCGGCCCCCACGAGTAGCCATCCTCGTCTTCTTCTGTGCGACCTCACTCTTCCTCTTCTGCCGATCCCTCCAGACATTCGGGCGCTCCTCTCCGCAAACTCAGAGCTCGCACTCAGCTCTTCGAGCCCTCCTCGCCGGCTCATTCTCCCTCTTCCCGCCAAACGCTGCCATCAGCCTCACGGAAGACAACAGCACCTCTTTCCCCGGCCGTCCTGCGGCCTTCGGCCCTTCCCTTCCGAACAAGGGCATAAGCGGCATCCTATGGATCGGCACCGGCTTTGCGGAGGATATAAAAGATGGCGAGACGAGCGAGGGCGAGCTGGGCTGCAGCGACGTGCCGGACTGGGAGGAAAGGCCCAACCTGGCCAACATTGCCTCGGAGAAATCTCTTGTAAATTCGAAGTCATCCAACGGCGGCAGTGCACGGAAGGACAAGAAGAAGGCAACGGACAAGATGGAGCAAGACCGGCCCCTCGTGGATCGTGATTCCGCTTCCTCCTCGGAGAAGGCAGACAAGTCACACGGCAAGGACAAGTCGGTAGACGACGGGACAGATGACTACCTCCACGAAGACATCTACCACAGCGGCAACGGCAAGGCCTCGCACAAGGCCCACGCCGGCACATCCTCCGGCACCAGCCACGCCGACATCCAGTCCATCCAAGAAGCCGCCGAGATCAGCGGCAAGATCGTGCTTCTCAGCCGAGGCGGCTGCGGCTTTCTGGAAAAGGTGCGGTGGGCGCAGCGCCGCGGCGCCATTGCCCTCATCGTGGGCGACAATGTGAGGGGTGCCCCGCTGATCCAGATGTTCGCCCGCGGCAACGTCGATAACGTCACCATACCCTCCATCTTCACCTCGCGGACCACGGCGCATCTGTTGTCCTCTCTCGTGCAGGCGGGGAGCTTTACCAGAGACATCCTCGACGAGAGTGGGCACCCGGTGCTGAAGGGGCAGCAGACGGACAAGAGCCGCAAGACGCAGAAATTCGCGAGGGGCTTGAACAAGGGCGCCGGTGGGCCGAAGGGAGGCAGCATCACGCCCGGCAGCGGGGAGTATACTGGTTCGGAGAAGGGGTCGTCTTCTGACGACAGGTCATCTTCCGCTGCAGACGGAGGTGCCGGAGGCTCGGGCAGCTCTCAAGGGGGGCTGATCTCGAAGCTCTTCGGCGATGATGACGGTGCCGACTTCGAGGCCCCGCCGAGGCCAGACTCACTACATCGAACCAGTTCCTCGTCCAACGCCGGCGATGGCAGTACAGACGGCAACAAAGAACAAGGCGCCCTGCACACCGACGGCTTATGGGTAACGATAACCCCCAGCCGCGGCGCAATCCCCTTCTTCGACACCCTGGTCCTCGTCCTCATCAGCCCGATGATCACTCTAGCCCTGGTCTACGCCCTCCTAATAATGCGCTCCATCGTCCGCCGCCGGCGCTGGAGAGCACCCAAGTCCGTCGTCGCCCGTCTCCCTGTCCGTACCTACCACACAATGATGGACTCGGACGACGACACCCCAACCCCACCACCAGCGAGACGCGGTCCATCCCCAACGAGTCACGCATCACCAACCACCCCACTCCTATCCAACACAAACACGCCGTCGCGACCGTCGCCCCGCCCGCGGTCTAGGACCACCACGGCGGTACCCGACGCGTCGGACCTGCTCTGGGTGCGGCAGGATCCTAACCTACAGGCCGCGTTGCAAGGGTCGGCCGGGTCCGGGACGTCTAGGACGTCGAGCCGGGCGTCGCAGGTTGAGAAGACGCAGCAGACGCTAAAGGGGAGCCAGTGGAAGAAGTTCAGGGGCAGGCAGCTCGAGTGTGTTATTTGCCTCGACGAGTATGTCGACGGCGTCAGCAAGGTTATGAGCTTGCCTTGCGGGCATGAGTTTCATGTTGACTGCATGTAAGTCTAACCATTTCCCCACTCTCATCCCCTATTTGCACAAACGCTAACAACGCCCCAGCACCCCCTGGCTCACAACCCGCCGCCGCACCTGCCCCATCTGCAAGGGCGACGTGGTACGCTCCCTAGCGCGCGGCTCCCTTGGGTCCTCCTCGTCCGCGCCGCGGATAGTCTACGAGCAGGACGACGACAGTTACGACGAAGACGACGAGGACGACGAGTGGTCGCCCGTCCCCATGCCTATCGTCGGACAGGACGAGTCTTACGATTCCCCTTCGCGAGATGGTCGTTCGTCGCCGGATCCGGAGGCTGGGTTTGGGGTATTGTCGTTTTTGAGTCCACGGGAGAGGGAGAGGAGAGGGGATAGGAGGGGGGACAGGAGTGGTGGTAATGATGGGGGGAGAGGATGAATAAGATGGGGAGGGGGGGGTTCATGATTTTGACGACAACGACACACACACCTACTTTGCTTTTACTGCGGGCTGGACGCCGGGCACAGCTACGATGGTTCGATAGATATCACGGGAGCATATCCATCAGGGCCCCTATGCATGACTCCAAACTGGCGGAGGCCGGGGGGGATTGCCACGGAGAGGACCAAACCGACAAACCGCGAGCCGTTCGTCATGGCCATGTGCCTGCTCCCAAGCCATTCGCCACTCCCAATCGGAGAGTTCACATTACATCGCACTACGCATTCCTTTGCATTTTTACTTGCTTTCTCTCCTCTCCTTTTTGCATCTTATATGGGAACGCCGGTGTTTTGGACATGGGGACTCTTCTATATGGCTACCACAGCCTCCCTGTAACACATGTCCAAAACACGGGATGGGGTGGGAGGGAAAACGGACTTTTATACCCATGCTGCTTGCCGATGAGCAGAGCAGCAGCGAGACAGAGGGGCAGGCAGACCGGGATACGAGACGGGGAGAGAAAGACACAGAGAGGAAAAGGTACGAGAAACATGGGAGATAGCACAGAAGAGGATAGAGGAAGGCAGTGACGGATAGGGGCTGAAAGGGGGAATGGGACGCCTTGAATACTGCCGATGAACAATCCGCTTCTCTCAAGTCGTGCCAAGTCTTAATGTCTGCCTCCTCCTGTGCGGCGTCTGCATCTTAACTGTGGAAGCTTGAAACTTGACTTGATGGTTGTTTGGTCTCAATCTGTTTTGAAGGGTTTCCTCTTCCATACGTAGGTGTTGACATCCTGCTCGAACGACAACGTACCATGTCCATCTATAGGGTAGGTCTAGGCAGTAGGCATCAACCCCAGCGTCTCGTTTACAATGAGCCTGGGTAGATTGCACCTTCTTCATCTTCCATCGGGCAAGCACCTCCCTGGGCAGAATCCCAGCCAGTCATAGGCTCTTCCAGGCTCCTCTTTGTTTTCACAATGGAAGTTTGTTTCTTCCTGCATTCTTGCACACGTGCAATACCTTACCTAAGGTATGTTGATGTCACAACTTTCAATTTCACACGGAGAAGAATTCTAGACGTCAGACTTCCTCCCCAACCCAGCTGGTATCTGCACAGATTTTATCCCTCCGTATTGTAATTGCAAGTCCGATATCTATATCATCCCGGAATTCTTGATGCTTTCAATTCTGATGATTCATGTCAATGATGTCCGTGGTGTCGATATTGGTCGTTGTCATATGGCGGTCTTTGCCGGCCCGAACGATGGACCTGACGGACCGGCAAACAAACGGAAGCCGCGATGCGGACCGCGTCTCCAACAAGGGCAGCGTCACTCATGTACGTGACTTACAACTCCATTATTCACTCTCATTGCTCATAACTCTTGCCACTTGCTACGAATGAGGACTTCCGCTTGAAAGCAGATTTTCAGGACGCACCTCACTGCTACAACCCCTCAGAAACCCGCAAACGGCACCTCTCTCCTCTCCTGGCAACCCTTTTTCTCAAAAGCTCATGAGAGGATGCCGTCTTGCGCCAGGACACACTCATCTCACATATGAGATGACCTGAACACACCTACCCACCAAACAACAACCACAATGTCATTCGGCATGTTCCGCTCCCCCTACACCACGCAGCGGTACCTCAACCCGGCCAAGATCTGCCTCCTCGCCCTGATAGAGCTCTACTGCGAGGACGCCGTCGGCGACAAGGCAACCTTACCAGTCCTGGAGTTCATAACGAGCAACATCCTCCCCAACAACAACGAGCTAGAACCCTCGGACCCGTCGGAGAAGTCGGACCGCGCCATCGACATCGTCAGCTCCATCCGGGTCTTCGAGGCCGCCCTCCGACCCTACGATGCGAGCGCGGGGATGCCCGGCCGCTCGGTCTGGGACATTTTCCTGCAGAGACTGTGGACGATCGACTCGCTGCACGTCTTGCACAGCTTCCTCAACGCGCGGCACGCGCTGCTGGCGCCGAGTAAAGAGGACATCAGGGCGGGTTACGAGGACATGTTGCCCCGCGGGACGGCCATTACTATGCGGCTCAGCCCGGGGAGTCCGTTCGCTGCGTTTGTGAGCAAGAGCGCGTTTGAGTACACGAGGTTGAGGTTTCAGGAGATGTGCGCGTTGTGGAAGCAGTTTGTGATCTATCGGCAGCCGAGCGCGGCGTACATGAGGCGGAGGAACAGGTCGTTTAATCGGTTGAGCTTTGATAATGTGCTGCTGAGCAACGAGGGGGATTGGGGAGGGGAGAATACGACTAGGGTCGCGGAGGTGGTGTACCAGGATATGGTTCCGGGTGGGAAGAAGGCGGCGATACCGGTTACTTTGGATGATCTTGAGAGGCTGCTTGAGTTTCAGATTGATCAGATGCAGAGTGAGTGTGATCTCTTCTTTTGTGGGTGAGGGCAGATGCTGACGTTCATGGTTCACAGAGTTTGGCGTGAGGATACCGAAGAAGATCGAGAAGAAGTTCCGGCAGTTCTTGGACGACGCTGTCATTGTGCCCACCTTCCGGCATTATCTCAGGTATGCTGTCACCCCCCTATCCTGTCATGGCATAGCACTGACCTTCCACAGCTTCTTGGACGCCTGGCGGCGAGGCGACTACACCGCATCCCTAGAGTACATGCACAGCTACTTTGACAACACGGTCCTCGACCCAAAGACCCCCTACCACCCCTACGCCATGCTCAACATGGCAATCTGCAACGCCGAGTTTGGCTGCTTCAGCGAGGCCGTCACCTCTATCCTCCAGTGCGTCACCACGGCACGCGAGAACAAGGACACGCAATGCCTCAACTACGCCCTCAACTGGCTGTATCACTTCACCCACGCCCACCCAGAGTACGCGAAGGACATCGAGGCGGCCAACACCCTGGGCAACGGAAAAGAAGGTCTTGCCTACCTCCGCGTGCGCGCCAAGGACGTGGGGATGTGGGTGCTCTGCTCGGCGGCTTTACTGGGAGAAGCAAAGCTCATCCTCCAGAACGGCGAGAGCGTCGCCTCCGCCTTGGCTAAGATCGTGCGCAGCTCCCAGCTGATCATCACGCACGATCTCGAAACCATGCTCGGATCCTTCTGCTCGGTAACCATCGCGCTCTGGGACAGGCTAGGTCTCCCGGCCCTCTCCAACGCTGACTGCCACCACTTTCTCAACTACACCCGCCACGACGACTTCATAGTAGAAGACGAGATCCGCGTCGTCGCCCGACTAGCAGGGCACCTCGCCTCCCAGGGCCGCTACGCAGCCGCCTTCTCCATGCTAGAGTCCAGCGTCGACCCCACCTCCCTGCGCACCTACCGCGTGAGGACGTACTGGACCAAGACGCGCGCCATCATCCACGCCACGCGCGAGCTGCACCACAACAACCTCCCCTCCGCCTCGCAGACCATCCGCCAACTCCTCCAAGAAAAGACGGACGACCACCTCGAGCCCGACCTCGTCTTCTCTGTGGACGCGCTGCACATCGAGCTCCTCATCCGGCAGGGCGATCTCGCCTCCGCCTTTACAGAAGTTCAGTCCCTCATCACGAAGCACACGAACGAGGACATCTTAGTGCGCATCCGCCTCATGCTCCTCAAGGCGCAGATCTATATCAAATCCGGCCGTCCCCAGAAGGCCCTCACCCTCGCCGTCCGCTGCGCCTCCATGGCGCGGCGCACGCTCCTCGTCTCCCTGCTCTGGCAAGCCGTCGGCGTCCTATCCGACGTGCTAGTCTCCCTTTCCGAATTCTCCGCCGCCGAGGAACTGCTCACCGTCGTCCTCCCCCGAGCCTTGGAAACCGACTCCGCCCAGCTAGCAGGCGGATTGTACACCTCCCTCGCCGGCGCGCGGATGGGACTGGCTGGCCGAGAACGGCCCGGGAGTGAAGAGAGGAAAGACAGGATGATGTCCGCCCTCTGGGCCCTGAACCAGGCCGACACGCTGTGGAAGAACCTGGGGGAAGTTGTTAGCCGACGCGAGGGGTGGGCCAAGTGTGCCACCATCCTGCGCGTGCTAGGGGATGTCAAGGGCAGCGACGATTTTGCGAGGAAGTACGTCGATAGTCGGCGGGAGGAGACCGTTACCGGCGGTCTATTCGCCGGGGAGAAGAAACAACCCAGCCGGCAGAGTCAGGGGGGAGGAGGAGATGACCTGGGCTTCTTCAGCCCGAGGACGGGGATGCCTAAACAGGGGGCGGCGTCGGAGCAACAGCTGTTGTCCACACCTCCAGGGGCAGAGACGTCTACCCCTAGATCGCAGAACTTGGGACAGGATGTTGGCCTCGGTCTCCTTACCACACCCGACGGCAGGGGTCTGAAGCAGCCTCACTGGCGGAGCAAGTCGGCTCGGTGAGGGATACCCCTTTAGTCGGAGCGTGCATGGTGCAGAAATAGAGTTTTATCGCTCCCCATATAAAAAGTCAAGCTCCGGAGAGGGTTTGGATGCTACCACATAATCATAACTACGGCATCCTGTCTTATGGTAGACCGTCGTCCGTTATCGTCTTTGGTTGCTCGCGATAGTGTTTGTGACGTCGGTTAATATACTTGTCCCGGTTTGTCGGTGCACCGGGATATATTGCTTTCTGCAGCCGCCACTTTATCCAGTCTTTGGTAATGAGTGGTCACTGGCGTGGTAGAGTCTAACGCGTGATAAATGGCGCGGTGTGGTAGTGGTGTCCTAATCTTGTTTTATTCCTGGCCAACCCCCTTCTCCGGCTTCCTGGGTGTTATGACGCATGGCGAGACCTTTTCTGAGGAGGAGGGAGAGGATGATATAGGGAAGAAGTAATCTAGAAGAACAGTATGGGCGCGGGACGGGGGATATAAGTGATCGTCCATGCCATACTCCCTGTGCCTCTTCGTTCCGTCTTACACAATATCACCATCATAATCATCCATCTACCATACTATCCCTGGCCACTGCGTCTTCCCCACACCTAAGTACCTTACCTATATACCAAGACTTATCACATCACATACCGTTTTTTCCCAACTACAAACAAGATGAAGTGCACCGCCGCCCTCGTCGCGCTCGCGCTCCCCCTCCTCGCCGCCTCAGCAGCAGTCGCAGCCCCCAAGCCGCCGCCGGGGTACATCTACCCGGCCCCCTGCGGGCGGTCCGTGTCGTCCGGCGTCTGCACGCGGGAGGCGCGGTGCGTCAAGGACGAGGGGACGTGGATCCAGAGGGACTGTCCGTTTTACGACGTGCTGGACGTGGGGTGTTGTTATGGGTTGCCTGTCGAGGAGGATTGATTGATACCTCAAGTGACGAGGTGAGTAAGTAACGAGGGATGCCCAGTGGAGGAGGGAGGTGTGCGTGGTAGTGGCGATGATGGTGTAGTTGATGCTGATGAATGTCGTGTAGACTAGTCTAAGCCGGTGATGTGAACGAGAACGGGGGATGGATGGTGGTATGGGTAGCCAGAAGGAGGAGAATGATGGAGGAGTGGACTAGCGGAGGAGACATAAAGCAGAACATAGCCATGTTGGCACCGTGTAGGACGGAGATACCACAGCAGCGAGACCAATGCACTCTGTCAAAACTTGGATTTGCCGTGACTCTAGGAAACATGTGTACAAGCCGACTGGCCGTAGACGCGAGCCCCCTCGGCGAATCTATGAACCTCCCATCCCCTCGCAGGTGAACTGTTCCCTCGCTGCATCTCTCACTGTAGCGATACAGCTCTCATCCTCTTTCCAAAACTGCACTCCTCGTCAGCACTCCCTCAACTGCCCTGCCTGCCACACCAGGTCGTCTGAGCCAGATCGCTTAAGTGGTCTTGTCCTTGTTGTGGTAGTTGACCTTGTCGTTCCAGAAGAGGGTCTGCAGAGTCACAGTGGTTAGCATCTTTCCCATCCATAACTAGGCGGGAGGGGGGAGTGTGGGAAGGAAACACACCTTGTCGCCGTCTCCCCAGGGGAAGTTCTTCGTCCGGACGTTCTGGTAGGGGTACTCGACGCGCTCCTCGAGAGGGGGGAGGTGCTCCCAGTGCTCCCAATGCTCGGTCCAGAGGTTGTAGGCGTTGACGCCAGCGACCAGGAGGGCGGGGATGCAGAGGCTGGAGAAGAGAAGGGGGGTTAGCTCGTATCCTGACAGGTTATCTTCCTCTTCCACGATTGATTGGCATTTCCTCCGACACCGCCGGGTTGCGCCCCAGAGGAGTTGCACATCGGCTACCTCTGCTCACAGCGTCTCCCAGATGCCGTCGTGATGTTCGATATTGCCTTGCAGCCAATTGCCCATGCTCTTCCGCTGCCGGCTGTTCCGCGTAGAAATAACGCAGACACCACACCGTGACGCCCAAGGGCACACCATGCCAACTCCACCAACCGCACCAGGCACAGCTCCCATATCCTTCATCGCGCACGCACGCAGCTCGGGTACTGTGCAAAAAGAAAACAACGCAATCGGTTCGGAAGGAAAAGGGTGATGTCATACTAAAGAGAGATCTTGCGCCACAAGTCTGTCACACCGTTAGCAACAATCCATTGGCACCACCACTCCCGCGCCCCTTCCATCCAGGAGCCAACAATTCCACTCACCACTAGACCCAGCAGCATGCTCCTTGACAGCCTCCCGCTCCTTGATGAAGTCGTTTCCGCTGGAGGCCAGGCGGCGCTGGACGACGTTGCGCATGACGGGAGCGCGGAGCTGGGCGCCGAGGCGGGGAGCCAGGCGAAACATGGAGCGAGCGGCAAACATTGTTTGTTGCTTTCGGAGGTTCGAGGTATATCGTGGTGGTGAAGATGTTCAATCGCTGGTCAATGTGGAAAGCGAGGGAGTGTTTTGGTTGCGGATTGATGATGTTGAAGCACGATCAGGTCATTTTCCGGCTAGTAGCTAGGATGGTCCGAGCTTCTCATTGGTTGGGAAGCCGAGGTGGGAAGTGATGAGTCAGGTGACCCCCAGCCTGTTCGAAAGCTGGGGCAGCCTTGGTTAGGTAAGCAGTATGCGGAACTCTTCAGTCATGTGACTTCGCGATCTGTTCCGCGTTGGTCGTTCCTTCCTGTTGTGACGTATCGCCACTTCCGCGGATTATGTGAAGAGCGTTGAGATCCAGAAAGGCTCAACCACTTCGATAATGTTTCCAAAACAAACAAGAAACAAGGAATAGAACCTCAGCCGAAGAGCGCTGCTGATGCTGCACCTCGTACGAGCTCTCCGCATCTTCACTCAACAAATCTGCCTTCATCTCAGTCGCGTACCTCCGTGTCTCACACCCATCGCATACGCTGTCTTTGGTTTCTGACTGATCATTTCAAAGACATCTCCGAAGATACCTGACTGTAACGACGTCACTGGGCCGCTTCCATGAACCTTGCGAGGGTCCCGTGAGGAGAAAGGCACAATGGGGATCCGCATCACGACATGGAACGGTGGGTATCCCTCTCATACGGCGCAACCCATGTTTGTTACTAACAGCATCCAGTGAACGGCATCAGGTATGAGGGACCTTGAAGACTCTGCTTAAACGATGTCCTAATGCTTAGCAGGAACCCATTCGGGTATGAGCCATGGAGGGAGAAGCGGACATTCGATGTATGTCTCGTGTCTGTCTGGTTCCGGACATGTACTGACTGGTAACAGGCAATGTTCGAGACCCTCGAGGCGGACATCGTGGTCATGCAAGAGACGAAAATTCAGAGGAAAGACTTGACCGACGACATGGTTCTGGTGCCAGGCTGGGATGTCTACTTCAGTCTACCGAAGTATAAGAAGGGTGCGCCACGACAACCACATGCGCAAGCGATAGTTCGTTAATAGTCAGGCAGGTTACTCCGGAGTTGCCATTTACACCAGAAACTCCAAGTGCTGTCCAATACGTGCAGAGGAAGGCATCACCGGCATCCTCTGTTCCCCGACCTCCTCCACCAGCTTTCGAGATCTCCCGCCTGAGCAACAAATCGGCGGATATCCCAAAGCTGGGCAGCTGGAGAGCTCCGTCGACGAGTCAACCCTCGACTCAGAGGGCCGATGTGTGATCCTCGAGTTCCCGGCGTTTGTACTCATAGGCGTCTACAGCCCGGCCACCCGCGACGATTCAAGAACCGACTTCCGCCTCGGCTTCTTGGAAGCTCTAGACGCCCGGGTCCGCAATCTGGTCGAGATGGGCAAGCAGGTCGTCTTGACCGGCGATTTGAACATCATACGTTCTGATATCGACACCGCTGGCCTTCAGGAGACTCTCAGGAAGAACGACATGACCGTGGACGAGTTCTTCTCTACACCATCACGACGCTTCTTCAACCAGCTTGTCTTCGAAGGCAGGGTGGTTGGAGAGAGAGACGAGGGACGGGAGCAGTCGGTGCTCTGGGATCTCTGTCGGTGCTTCCACCCTGACAGGCTTGGCATGTACACGTGCTGGGAGACAAAGAAGAACGCTAGACCCGGCAATTATGGCAGCCGCATCGACTACGTTCTTTGTAGCGACGGCATCAAGGACTGGTTCTCGGACTCGAACATACAGGAGGGTCTCCTCGGATCCGACCATTGTCCCGTCTACGCCACTCTCAAGGATACGGTCGAGGTTGAAGGCAAGACGGTGTATGTCATCGACAAAATGAACCCAGAGGGGATGTTCGTCGACGGGAAGCGACTGCAGGAATGGACCGCCAAGAAGTTCCTGCCCACATCAGCGAAGCTGATACCCGAGTTCGCCCGCCGTCGAAGTATTCGAGACATGTTCTTCAAGAAACCACCGACGAACAAAGAAGCACCCCCTCCTGGTATCCCTGAAAAGCCATCTGAGACAACCCCCACCCCCACGTATAGTGGTCCGCGATCTGACAACAAAGACGGATCTGAGATCAAAGATTCGCCAAGCCACATCGCCTCGGCCGTATCCGATCTTCAAAGGGACCCTTCAATATCTATTCCAGACCCTCCTCACACTGACGCCTCTATCGAAGCCGAGACTTCTCGCCCTCCAACACCTCCCGTTCCGGCTGCCGCCTCTCAGCCCCCTTCCAGTTATGGCAGCACCAACTCTCCTGCAAAGCGTCAAGCGCCGAGTCCGGTCTCCAAACGGCCCCAAAAGAAGAACAAAGCACCCCTGAAGAAAGAGTCCTCGTCCAAGTTGGGACTTAGCAAAGGCCAGAGCAGCCTCATGGGCTTCTTCAAGCCGAAAGCACAAACACCAGCACCCGAGGCAGACCTCAGCAAACAGACTGACGGCAGCAACGACGAGCCGCAGCCATCACCAACCCCTACCGCAAGCGCTACCGCGCCATTATCGAAGCAGGCAGGACCAGACTCTCCCCGATACCTCTCAAAGAGCAAACAGGTCGTCGAAGAGATCGAGGACTGGGAAGATTCGCAACCGGCGGCTGACGCAGGACCCGGTAAGGACAGGGTGCACGATCCCATCGTGGCGAAGGAGTCGTGGTCGAAGCTGCTCGGCAAGCGCGTGCCGCCCTTGTGTGAGCATAACGAGCCGTGCATCAGCTTGCTGACGAAGAAGCCGGGCGTCAACTGTGGTGAGTGCTAATTTACTTCTGATGCTCTTCTCTGTCTCCCACAACATCTCTCCAGGCTGTCTTGCTTCTTCCTACTTGCTCTTCGTTCTGCAACAGCCTGATCGTGCTTGCAACATCACATATACCACTCCTCACGTCCGTCCCTGACGCACATCCGCACTGCTTTCTCCATCATGGGATGCTCCGCGCTCATGTCGCTAATACCCGCGAGTGCCCTCTTCACAATCGTCAGGATCACTTCCTTCTGCTTGTCACACATCTATCTCCGCCCCTTCAAGTCCCTGCCTTCGAGGATCAGGAGCGGCAAATGCTCCTTCTCTTCGCTGGTTGCCTTCAACCCGACTCCTAAGGCAGCCTCGCATCGCTGTCATATCAGCCTCGCGAGCCTCGCGCCTCACTCACAGCCTTACCCACCGTTTCCTTCCGCAGCACTGGCCCTCTGTCCCCCCTACATCTCCCACCTCTCTAAGGTGTCCTTGCATGCTGACGTCTCCCTTCCCACAGGCCGATCCTTCTACATCTGCCCCCGCCCCCTCGGCCCCTCGGGCGACAAGGAGACGGACACCCCGTTCCGCTGCAAGACGTTCATCTGGAGCAGCGATTGGAACGGACGGCCGCAGCAATGAGCGTGCGCCGCCAACAGTTGATGACGACGAAGACTGGACCGGCTGGACCTTGAGGTTGTGGTATGGGTATCTGGGGATGTATGGCGCCTGAGACGTTTGAGGGAAGGGCGCTTGCCGAGGTGGGCTGGTGTGCTGGTCTAGCAGCCTCTGGCTTGGACGGTTGGAAGAGAAGGACTGGGAAGAGACGGTCAGTCAGGCTTGAGGGGAAAGGCACGGCGGCAGGGGCTGCCAGCTGCTTGCTCGTCCTGATCGTGCGGGCGTTGCGTGCTCGGCCTGTCCCAGAACGATGCCGGCATTGGTGGTTCGCATGGAAGTCAGGCTTGAGGCCAAGGGCATGTCGGTGATGGGTGCGAGGAAGGAGGAGGAAGGATACCAGGCATAAACCTAGCTCAATGCCTAAACTGATTCAGGAGAAAAGCTGTGTTTAATCCTGCCTCGTGATGTCTCGTAATACTATTGATGTCGCCAGCGCCACACCACAGGCCCTTCAACCTCCACCTGTTGAACCAAGCGAGCGACGTCTACAGCACAGCTTCCTGTCCAACATTAAGCCAGAGACCCCCCCTCGTACGTATTCAAGCGCACAGCAGCGGAGGCCGTCTCGACCAAACTTCCTCACATCGCCGCCGAGGTAGGACGGTATCTCCATGGCACCAGCCAGGTACCCCTCAACACCACGAAACGGCATCACCACCTCCATCACCCCCCTCATCACCACCCCAAACTGCCATCTCGCCTACCACCTCCACCACGACCCCATATTCGAAGTCACAATCACCACTGTATACCAGGAGGTTCGTTGAACAGTTATCTGCATTCTTTCCTGCCTTTTCTGGGGGGTTTTCTGGTCCTTCCTAGTGTACATGCCATTGAATTGATTGCCTCATTTCTTGAGAATCCTCGGCACATGTTGCCTCTCAATGTGATGCTTCCCTCCTGTCCTGTTTTTTTTGTGCCAATTTTCCGTAATGCTCTGAATTAAGTACCGTAATAACGGTGATGCCCGCCTGGTCTCTCCTGGCCTTTTGCTTTGCCGAGAGAGGGGAAAAGAAAAGGAAAGGGAAGAAAAAGAAATAATGGGGAAGGGGGAAAATTCGCTGCTGCCGATGAAATGAATAGTCGTACACTCTTCCGTGAGGATGATCCCATCTCTTGTGGTGATGGTTGCCGATGTTCCGATGTCCGTTGTCCGTTGCCGATGTTGAAAATGAGAGAAGAGGAAACCCCATGCCCGATGAATGATGTCGTCAATCGTTGAATGCTCGTGATGAAAATGCTTGCTTGTCGTCAAGAGAGAAGAGAAAAAGAGAAAAGCAGAGACCAGTTCCGTTCCAGCAACCCTAACTTAATGGGATTGAGGAAAGGCAGACCAGACCGAAAATGCTGCTGAGAACACCTGGAAGATGAGGGAAGTTGAATTTCATCCCGTGATAAGGTAGTCGTTTAAGAAAAAGACCAGAAGACTGACGAGGCGATTAGGCCGTCATGAACAGAATCAGTCCCACTCGTGATGTTCCGTGATGTTTTTCTCGATGCCCACTGCTGCAGGTGCTAGTGACCAGCATCGGGGAAAAGACGGGAGTGTTCGACGTTTGTTTGAAAAAATAATGGGTGTTGCAGGTCGGTGAGGTTGGAAATGGTTGCTTGGGTGGTTGGATGAGTCGGGTCCGAGGAGATGTTTGAAAACAGATGCAAATGGCGATGGAAGCCCTGATGCCGATCTCTCGCTGCTATAGCAGTGGGAGACATAGGGTGACCTGATTGCCGATGTTGGAAAAGCTGAAACCGTTGAGGAATGATGGGAACTGTTGGACAAGCTTAGATGTGTTGTTGGAAACGTCTGAAAAGGGCGTTGGAACGATGTCGGATCTCATGAAGGCGTGAGAAATGGATGTTGTACGCAATCAGTATCCTGACTGCTCAAGGTCGCCATCGTTGCCGGAATCGAACTGCTCAGTGTAGAGGAAGTCGCTCATACTGCTGTCGATGAGGCTGTTGAAGACGAAGCCATTGTTCTCGGGTATGGCACTATTCCACTCGTCAATATCGCACTGAGTCTCAAGCTCTGTGCTGGGGAAGACGCCGATGTTGATCGTGTGGTTTGCGGTTGTGATAGCGGATGCCGGAGTGGTAGGGTCACCGACAATCACAGCCTCCTCGTTGAGCATGCGCATGTGATCCTTGCCCATGTCGCCGATGACGACCTTGCGCGTCTTGGTGATCTTCCCCTGAGACTGCTTAGTTGCCTTGCCACCGTTGCGCTTGGCCCGACGCTTGACTTGCTCTGGGCGACGAGGAGTATACTTGTAGTCAGGATACATGCGCTTGTGCTCGGCTTTGAGCGCATCGGCTTTTGCAGCATACTCGGCACGAACTTGAGGTGACTCGGTGTTCCACATGCTGCCAGTGAGGACGGCTGACAGAGGTTAGCTGTGTCGGAGTAAGATTCCTGGCATGGACTCACAAATCTCGTTGTTGCGGATCCCCGGATATTTCCGCTCAATAGGATGACGCTTATCCTTCCGGTACAGGATGTATGCATTTGGAGGACGCGTGATCTTGGTGACGTTGACCTCGACATCAGTGTCCTGAGCATTGCTGGTGCTCGACACGTGAGCAGCACCGTCGGTCTGGGAGTCCGAGACAGTCTCGGGGGAACTGGCAAGGTCAACCTGTGGCATGGCCATGCTCATGTCGACGATGGCTTGGTTGGGGTGAGGTTGAGCCGCGGGGATGGGATACGGGCAGTTAGGGCCGTTGAGACTGAGAGTAGGCACTCCGTTGAGAATGTAGATTGCCGATCCAGGAACGGACTGAAGATCATCGTAGCTGCCCAAGAGCCAGCGGTCCGGATGCATGCCATCACGGACGAAGAAAGTGGCCTCTGCATCCGTGATCATCCTGTGTGAGATGTCAGTGTGTGTTTGAATTCAATTGGTTTAAAAATGACATGACGGTCGCTGAAATCTTACCTCATGCGATCTTGCATGTAACGTCTGCCAGCATGGTCGAGCGCGTTGTACAAAGCGCCGGTCATAGCAACTACCTTGGCCTCGTTGAGGTTATGGATCTGGATCGCTAACATCTCCCAGATCTGGCCGAAGTGAGCCAAGGCCTGCTGACTCTCACCAACGACGACGGAAACCTGTGGTGCCGACATGTTGGATCTGGAATCTGGAATGTTGGTGATTGGGTAAGAATCAAGAATAGGATGACTTGGATTGATTGAAGAGTGTTGGAAGGATTGAGTGTTTGAATAATTGAGATCAGAACGATTGATTGTTGGAGGCTCTGATGCAGGTTGAGGTTGGAAGTAATTGAGTTGGATGATGAATGTGGAAGGGAAATTCTGGGGTTGGAGGAGGTGAGCGTTGGAGGTAAGGGAGAAACTCAAAGGTGGGCAACGGGTTCTTTGTTAACCACGTTTTGTCCTTGAGAAGTCGCTAATTTTGTGTCCCACAGGAATTTACCTCGGGAGAGCTCGACAATCAGAAGCAGGTGAGGATGAAGTGAAGATGTAGTAAATGTTTATTGCAAGCGGTTTTGCTGCTCTCCACTCGTCGTTTGGGATTTTGGGGAGAGAAGCCCAGCCGACCTTGTAGCCCACACTGAGCAAGCCCAAATTTCCTGGCCTGACTTCTCCCTCTGCAACCTCCCTGTCTCAACAAGAAGAAACCTCGAGCCCCCGGCATCACCAACCATGCAGGCGACTCGGCTTTGGCCGTCTGCCAGCTTCAAGCAGTGAGCATTAACAATTAAGTGGGATGGACATCGCTGATGCAACCAGGAGCTCGCTATTACCGGATGCGTTTCAACCAGCGCAGTGCATTTATATGCCTTTCCCCTTCGACATGCTTCGCAAGATCCCCCAGAACCCTGCCGATGACTTACGTCTTGCTTGGGCGAATGGAACCAAGCACCCTTTTCTGGACTGGCTACAGACTGGCCTGGCGTCCGTCCACTATGACGTCTCGGAGATGAAGTTTCACGCTCTTGTTCACTACAAGGCAAGCGGCATTCTGGTCGCGCACGACAAACCAGCTTCGAACTTCGGCCAACGGTCAGCGATGCACAAGACAGTAGGCAAGCTTCACCTGGAAGCAGTCTACCAACCTGGACGAGTCCCAGATGCTGAGGCAATCCGCCTTGCAGACCAGATCGTGGTGGAGACCAGAAACGCGGCCGACAATCTCCTTCAAGTCTTGTCGGAATGCACAGTTGCTCTATATGGAACGGAAACCCCCTGCAAGGCCTGGCCTGCTTTACTCAGAGCTGCTGCTCGAGGCTGGGCTGTCGCGTAAGTTGCTCCTAACATTTCACTCTCGGGTAGAACTAATAAACTCCAGCATGATCAAAGCCAAACTTGGAAGTCACCTCAAAAAGTTCGACCTCAACGGTAACACCGACGACAATGATCCCGACTACCTTTTCCGGTTCTTCTTCATAACCGAGGAATTCAGGATGGTTGATCAAGCCTCCTGCCCGGCTAGGATCACCAACCTACTGGTACGAATGTTTGTCGACGCCAAGGTTCCTCTCTTTGAGAACGAGGAGGAAAACGTCATGCGCCTGAATCAAATTGGCATGGCACATCTTGGACTACCCGACTCCAGAGACGAGAAATGGCTTGATCAGCGTAGACAGTATTGGAGGACGGAGAGTGAGTCTCTTCATCGCGTCGCCTTGGATTATAACCGTACGGACGTTCTAACATACAACAGCGGACTTGCTCGTCAAGAACCTGTTTCCTTTAGACTACTGTATCAGAATCATGTTCGGCCCGGTTCTTCACTTCACGGAGGCGACATCAGCAGAACCATCTGGTCACACTTGTGATTTTCTGGTGGATGACCCAGAGGACAAGATCAGAAAGGCTGCGGAGGATGCTGAGCGGAGAGCAAAACTACCCCCTCCAACGAAAGCTCAGAGGGCCTATTGGAAGGCAAGGCGTCGATGCATAGTGCATTGGGAGCGGGAAAACGGAAGGTGCTGGGGAACTCCTTTGGACTGAGCTTCTAGGACCAGGGAGTCTTTTGAGGGTTGACTTGATTAAGCATGGTGGTTTCTGACTTGCTGTAGAGAAAGATTGAGTTTATGACTTTCAGGTCGCGGTCCATCCACATAGATTACTGAAACAAGCAGTTCGCCATTCACACACACATGTTCCGAGCTCACCTGAAGCTATCGACATTCCCTTCTATTGGAGGGCTATAGTAATATAGATGAAATGAAGTCTGGCATTATCCTATCTTTGCCTCAAGCTTCTGGAAGTCCTCTTTGGAATTTTCTTTTGCTCAGAGTCTCGTACGTGTGTGCCTACGCACCAGCCTAGAAACTGGGGACAAAAAGACCAAGTGAAAGAAGGAACATGACTTGAGGCGGCAGAGAGTTCCAGCAAGTACTAAGATTGGCCCTCCAGATGGATGAGAATTCGAGGCGTTGTGCGGTGGAGGAGATCTAGTTGTCCAGACGGCGCATCCAGAGACGCGTTTGAGTTTATGGCCATGTATACAAACTGAGGGCAAGTTAAGCAGGGCTGGTTTTGGGTGAGAAGCTGAAGAACGGCAATGGCTAACATTTACGCAGGATACGGACAGGGTGGCGACTTCTGACATGTACAAAAAGGGACGGTTCGGCTATTAGGCCTCGACGAGTTCATGAGAGACAAACGGCATCAAACACCATCTGCATTAGGGAAATATATTATCATCACGGTGGCATCTCACACGCAAACAGAGAGGGGGGCCTCAGAAGATGACTGTACAAGATATTCATGACGGCGAGGCCAGGGCCCTGAACAGGCGTTTTCTCTTCTCCAGGTTGATATCCCAGTTTAACGAGACATCGTCTCTTGCCGCATTAGCGACAGAGACTTTAACATGCATAGATGATGTAATTCACCCGCTGGCTTCTCCAAGGGGTTACTTGCATGTCCCTTCCTGCATATTGCATGGGTCTGAAGCAGCTGCGTGTGACAGGGGTCGAGGAAGGCGCGGCCGGCCGATGCCTGAGGAAGGGGTGGAGGTGCCGGGGATCCACCGGCCTGCCTCTTCCTTTTGGGTATTGAACTTCTCCCCATTTCCGCTTTCTCTGCCGCTTCCTCTTCTGCGCAGATTAACAGCATAACTTCTCTTTCGCCGGCACCTTCAATCACCAATACACATCTACATCTATAATCACCACAGCATTCATCCATCATGTCACGCGATATCACAGAGGTCAGAGTTGTGTGGAATTTCTTCGACGATATCTGGCCGAATCAACTTGACGCCAATGCTGGGGGCAACTGGAGCAAAGAGGGAGGCCAGAACGGCGACGTCGGTGGGAGTGTGGGGCCACATCGGAGTTCTGAGGCCGACAGATATATCAACCAGGCCCTCGACAGCGTCAAAGAGACAATCCAGGACGCTACCCCAGGGTACGAGTTCGTACGACAAAAGCCAAAGGGCAAACCCAACGGTATCTGGCTGGATCCCCAACATAGCCCCGATAATACAGGTTCTCTGGAAGTGGTTCATCCGGGTCGACCTTGCGTCCGCCCGGCCGGACAAGGCCTACGCATTCAGGGTGTAGATCACCTCGCCATGCCTGAGCTTTTACCGCAACTATACTTCGGCATTTGGAGCTTCGTACCCGTCTCACCAGGCGATGATTACACAAATTCTCAAGAGGGAATTGCGGATCTGGACTACCCACTCGAACTCCTTACGTGTTCCAATGCGCATCCTCCATGACACCAGGGACGAGCCAAGTTTGTGCCTTTATATGAAGAAGCTGGGCACACTACTCTGGCTGGCCAAAGAACATCTCAAGCAGTTATGCCATCCAGTGCATGTCTCCGGACTTTACTCGAACACTCGTGGCATGCTGAGGGAAGAATCGAGGCTTGCCAAAAGGGTAAACGTCGCCAAACTCGTACGACCAAGAGATGTGCCAGAAGAGTATTTCCAATGCGTACCTGTTCTTGACTGTGCACGTTCGATCCTTGTCAGCCAGATCAGATTCCTTTGGAGCCGATCCTCCGCTTTGAGTGTTGCACAAGAGCTGTGCCACCATGAGGTGGGAGGTATACTCGCGTGCGATTTCTGGAACCTACGGAACAAAATGTTGCAGATGAGCGATGAGACGACTCTGTCTGATTTTAACGGCATTGGCGACCAAGGGCTCGACATCCATGAAAGCACCATCGCCAACGCTACATCTTACCCTTCTTATGTCGCCTGGCACCACAGCCGACCACGGAGGCTTCAAACTACCATCGTCAATTCGGGAGGCGGCAGCGCGCTTCATGTAGACCTAGTCGAGATAGGTCACACCTGCAGTCGCTTTGGCCAGGCACGCATCCTGTCTCGAGCTCGGGACACTAACAGCCACACAGTTCCTCCACATGGACCCGAGCTTTCTCCCGTGGACTGGGGTTCATTGGGTCGAGGTCTTCAAAGCGGTCGTGGACGCAGCGGTTCGTACCAGCTGCTGCGACTTCAAACGCCTGCTCGTACTACTCCACAATGATCAGGTGCCCCGTAGGACTTTTCCTGAGAACGTTGGGCTGCCGAGGTCTCGCAGTCGGGCATTTTCAGAAGAAGATGGATAAGATCACTTCCCATGTTGCGCGGTCATGAGAGACGACGCCGAGCGGGTGTCGCCCTTCTGTGCCCAACACGACAATTAGCAGCATCGCCCAAGGTTGCAAGGGTGAGCAGTGGGATAGAGCTGGGGAACGGAGATGCCGTCGGGCATGAGGCCTTAAGCCCGGGAGAGTGGGAGAGTGGGAGGCAAACACGAAGAACCCAGGGCCACGGGTTGCAAGCGAGTCATCAGTGTTATTACAACAGCGGACCAAGATTGGAAGATTAGCCACATGGATTTGATAGAACATGACGCTGGGAGAAAATAGCATTGCATTTCCGAGACTCTTTTATGGCAGTTCGCCAATCGCCAGTGTCACCCTCGCTTCGATGCAACTGAAGAAATGTCGGCAGCATGCAACATGACACATCTGCAGCGAGCAAACATTCTTCATCTCCACCCCCTTAACATTCCAGGCCACTGCAACCCTGTCAACTGGAGCGAAAGGGGAAGCAGTAGCAGATTATAATCCCGGGCTGACGACTAACGAGCAACCCCCGCCGCATCGATAGTGCAAAACGTGACCAGCCATGGTTCATCCTTCTTAAACTCCGTTCCATCGCCTATGTTCCATTGGCAAATCTCCATGCCTCTGGCCCTCTGCAAGCTCAGACAGCAAACGGCCGCAAGAAGTGCGCATCCAATCGGCAGCGAGGGGTGGTGCGCCACCAATCTATCTGATTGGCCGATTCGGCCGTGGTGATATCAGAAAAAGCAATTCAACACACAGGCACCCCCTGTCGACGTGTCTTGCTAGCGTGGCTGCAAGCAAAAGCAAGCAAACAAACAAATGCGAGCAAACAAATGTGATGCCCGTTTTATTGCCAGGGTGGTATGTTCGCTCGCTGTTGTCTTGCAATCGAGATTTAGAGGGATGATGTTAAGGATTCAATGGAAGCAGTGATGTTGAGATGGAGGTACTTGACACCAAATGTCCCAATCCGGCCACTTACACGCCTTCCTCACTCGTAGTCAAAATAGAGTGCGGAACGTCGAAATAAGCACGGCTTCTTGCAGGCGGAGCCTCTAATGCACCCGCGGAAGAGACGGAACAGCCTTAATTTAGCAACTGGACTGAATTGGTGGGGGGGGGGAGGTGGTCCAGGCGTTTCTGGGTTCCTTTTGGCTGTTGTGGAACAAAACCGGGGTGTGACAGCGGGCTGCGGGGCTATCACGTGATATTGCTTCGATTAACTTCGGGGTGGGGGGATGGTTGAGATCGCCAAGAGGGGAAGCGGCTGAACTTCCGGTCCGAGGTTTTTGGAACCTGGATGGGTGGGGGCCAAGGGGCAGGTGACGGAAGGGGGGGAGTGACAGGTTTCGCGGGGTAAGGAAAGTTTGCTTTTTACCGTTCGTGAAGTGTTCATTTTCAACTTCAGAAACGAGAGGCAGAAGTGGGGCTCGAGCAGGGAGGCCCGATGGTGGGACAGAGGGCTTGGGGCTGTGGTCAGGTGATAGGGCAGGGTACGAGGGCAAGGACATGAGCAGGCAGCGAGGTGGAAAGTCGAGGGTTTGGGAGATTTGGGGAGTTAAGAAGTCAAAGGGCAGGTCAGAAGGCGAGGTGAGAGATGGGTGAGCGCAAATAGGTGAAGGGAGAAATGACCGGATCCAGCTTCACCAGGGCAGCCACCGCCAGACACCAGCTGCAGCCTTCCGATCAAGTCTCACGCTCGGTCACATTCGACCCCCATCACATGATCTCCGGGGCCAGCAGACATCCAGCCATGACACCCAAGTCCCGGGCGCCACAACATGCTGCCAAACGACATCTGGCCAGCAGGCAGCATCCTCGTGCAACCAAATTGGAATGAAGCACTGTAACCGCATCCATGATCAAAAGGGGTTTCTGGTAGATTTGATGCTGGGATCTCTCCTTCGACGCTGCTCCCTGTAACACTTTGCCTCCAAACCCAACGCTGAATGTAATGAATAATATCGCAAAAATGGTCTCCTAACCCGCTGCTCACTCCTCTGGGAGTAGTTGCCCTAGCCATCAAGCCGGCGTCTGAAACACTGCCTGCCCGGAGAGCCATCACGCACTCGTTCGCTGCATGCCACTCTACTCCTCCTGGTAGGATATCTTCCTCATCTCGCCCAGCCTGTGTCTCGCGGAGGAGAGCGCGTTCTCCAGCTTCAGAATCTCGACCTAGACATCACAGTTAGCAATCAACCCTCTCAGTCTCACCACTGGGATGCCGAAACATACCTGCTGCTCCATCTCCCGAACCTTAAACTCATGCGCCCCCAACCGACTGTAATCAACATCCTCCTCATCCGCATTCCGGTCCTTGATCATGGCCTGCACCTGCCTCACCAGCGCCCTGCACGCGGCGCCGACCTCCTTGCTCGCCTGCTCCAGGTTGTCCTGGTTCTTGCTCATGAACCCGGCCTTGACGCGGCTGGCGGCCACGAGCTGCGCCGTCGACGCCGCCACGTCGTTGCTGGCGACGATGAGTTGCTCGGGGCTGTTGCGGTTCGACAGCACGCCGTCGGCCGTCTCGATGAGCGTGTTGGTCGACGAGGCCACGGCCTTGGCGGCGGAGATGAGGCCCTCCGTCCAGCGGTTGTTCTTCTTGTAGAAGGCGGTTGCGGTCGAGGAGCCGCGCCCGGCTTTCACGATCTCCTTTTGGGTGTCGGTGGCTGCCTTGATGAGCTTGGCGATGGCGTTGGTGATGGCCTGCGCCGCGTCGAGGATGGACTGGTGCACCTTAAGCTCGTAGGTGGAGTAGCCGTCGGTCGGCTTGTTGCGGAGTTTTGCGAGGCGGGCGGCGGCGGCCTCGATGGCTCTGGTAGCTTTCGCGAGCTCCTGATCGACGACGTCGGAGAGGTCGCCCTTGTTGGAGAGCTTGCCGAATCCGGGGGCAAAGGCTTCGACGAGCTTGTTCAGCTTCTGCAGGTTCATCTGCAGGTCGTTATTGCAGTTGATTACCACGTCCGTCTTTTGGATGGGGTCCATGCCCTCGAGGCGGAAGGAGAGGAGGCCGCGGAAGAACTTAATGGTAGACAGGGCGGACTGGCGGGCGCCGTTGACGAGGGAGTCGGACTTCTTGTCGTCTGTGGCGAGACGCATGAGGCCCTTGGTGTTGATGCACACGTCTGCGATGGCGCCGGAGAAGACGGAGATATTCTTGATCAGTTCGGCAGGTGTGCTGTTTGGCCCGTCCGCGATGAAGTTGTTGAAGGAGGTGGCGAACTCCATCGCGCTCGAGGATGCCTTCTCGATCTGTGACAGGACGTATGAGGGCGACGCGTTCTGGTTCCCGGCCTGCATTGTCGAGTCAAGCTCGTAGATGGCGTCATCCACACGCTGCACGCCAGTCTGTAAGACAGAGTCGATGATGCCGTTGACTTTGTCCATGTTGGACATGATAAGCGCGTCGATCTGCCCGTCCAAGGCCTCGTCGGTGTGGCCTTGGTTCTGCTTCAATTCTGCGACCTCGAGGAGGGCCTGATCCATGCCGGCCTTGTAAACCTCGAGCTCCTCCTCCTTGTCGCGTAGAAGCTGCTCGAGGTCCCCGTTGCCGCTGCGGAGATTGTCTTGGGCGTCCTCTAGGGCACGGGACTTGTTCCGCAGGGCCTCCTCGAGGTCAGCCATCTCGCGGTTGTACTTGGCAAGCATCGTCGACAGCTCGTTCCCCTTGCTGCGCTCGAGGTTGTCCGCCCGGTCCTGGGCCATGCGGAGCTCCCGCTTAAGTTTCTCGAGCTCATCCTTGTTGCCGCCCTTCAAGCGGTCCTTCTCGTGCATGGCGCGGTCGCGCTCCCTGATCATATCCGCGAGCTCCAAGTTCTTCGTCTTGAGCTCCCGCTCCAGCTTCTCGCGCCTGTCTATGGCCTCCTGTGCGGACGCGGCCTTCAGCTGTACGGATTTGAACTTCTGCAGCAGATCGAGGTGCTCGTGCCGCAGCTGCGAGTACAGCTTCGCAAGTGCCTCGTACTTGCTACGCCACGTGTTCACCTGCTCCTGCAGCGCCCGGATCTGGTCGTCCTTGCTGGTTATCTGCTGCCCAAAGTTGTTCTGCAGGTTCTGCAGCTCTCCTTCCAGGGCCTTAACCCGCTGGTCGTACTGCTGCAGCATCAGCTGATCCCGGTCGTACTGCGCGCGGGCGTTCAGGTTCTCCTGCTCCAGTTCGGCCAGTCGCCCTTGCGTCTGCCATTGTGCTTGTTGTGCGAGCAGGGCCTGCTGTTGCCGTTGCTGCTCCTCTGCGAGTCGCCTCTGTTGTTCCTCGAAGTCTCTCTGCGCTTGTGCCTGGGCTTGTTGTTGCTGCAAGAGAGCCTGCTGCTGCTGCGCTTCGAGGACACGTTGTTGCTCCTCGTATTCTTGGTTCTGCCGATCCAGCTCCGTTTTCCAGAACTCTGAGATCTCGTCCGGCTCTTCGGTCTTGGGCGCCACTGGGGGTGTAGGTCTCCGTTCGATCTCCTGCTTCGGCCTGGCCGGGAGCGCAGGGGCGTTCTCATCCTCGGCGAGGAGGTTTGGTGGATCTTGCGGAAGCTTCGGTATTGTGATGAGACTAGTAAGGTATCGCAGGTTCGAGCATTCGTAGTAGAATTTGACCAGGCGGTAGTGCTGGGCATCGTATCGTTGTCTGAGCGGCTCGAGGGCATCATTGTCACCAATAGCTGGGGAGACACCACGAGTTAGTGACGGCCATACCATACTAGGGAAGTAGCCGAGCGTAGCCTGTACTTACTGGAATGCATAGCTCTCAGCATGCTAGTGATAAACTTGTAGATGCCGTAGCTCTCCGTCACCAGCGGCACCAGCGCGGAGATCCTGCACTCGTTGTTCCCGACGTTCCGGAAGTGCGAGAAGATGAGCTTCTGAAACTGCTCAATTTTGTCCTGCAGCGTCATCAGGTCCGTGATGGTCTCGAACCCTTCGTTGGGGTCGTTGATGGCCTTGAGCGACAGGTACTCCTCGTACTCGAAGGTGCCGTTAAACTCCGGGTGCTGCTGGTGGAACGACAGCTTGGCGAGCAGGTAGTAGACGTACTCCTGGATCAGGGGGCCGTAGCCGCGCATCCCCTCCCCGGACATACCGCGGTTGAGGGTGTCAAGCCAGCCGCGGTTGGCCATGGCCTCCTTCAGGGTGTTGGGGTGGCCCTCCTGGAGGACCTTGTGGATCGTGATGAGGGCTTTGAAGGTCTGGACCTCGTCAGCGAGGATAGGTTGGCTGTTGGGGACGTGCGTGTCAGTTATGTCGCCCGATTACACCCAGTGAGGTAGAGGGTTGGGGCGCGCGCGACTTACACCTTCATGCCAGCCCAGAAGGACTGGCTGGACTTGTGGTCCCATGTGTAGACGATACAACTGCGGACATGTTTCCGCTTCGGAGCTGTTTCCTCGGGGCTGGTGGCCTTCTTGATGTTGACGGCCAGCTCGGCCTCGGACCTTGAAGGACGGTTAGCTGGGCGAATTGAAGCTAATACTTCCATGTCGTGTGTTTACTTTCGCCCGGAAGAGGCGCAAGCGGCATTAAATCACGAATGGGTAAGGAAACAATGGGACGGGTAAAGAAGCTTACTTGGTGTGGTCCAGACTCCGGATAGTTGCCATCTTGGAAGTTGTGCTGGCCGAACTGTTCAAACAAACATCACTGGGAAGGCAAGTTCGACTTATTCGGGAGCGTCGTCAGCCTTGAAGCTGCGGCTCGGGCTCTGGGGAAGGAGCTCCAGGCGGCCAATCACAATCGCAACCGGGTAAACTCCGGCGGAGATGACGCAACGCCAAATGTCATGAGTCAGCAGAAGCTTGTGTGGGGCAGGAGCGATCCGCTGCCGCCAGCACGGAAATTGCCGCTCAGGGGCGGAATCAACAGAACAACCTCCTCTGGGAGAAGCGCATTGCGCGATCACGCTGTTGAGCAGTGAACAGCGTCGATAACGTCACTTACAAGCCCATACTCAATCCATTACAGAAGCGCAACATGACCTTTGTTTATATACTTCGATGTCGTCTATTAGACCCAACAGTCAACGTTATTATTTATTCGATTTAATGTCGAGGGAACAAAGCAACTTAGACATAGAAGACAGTATTGACTGATGGACCCAGCCCATGGAAAGCCCAGCGGTTCTACAATCCTCGACCAAGGTGATTCCACCAACTGTGTAATGAAGCATCCCCGAATTCTTTACTGCAGACGACTTCGTCACAATGATGCATCCGTGTGCCTGACAAGATCTGTTTCTCTTTTCCCCTCCCTCCTCCTAGGCCCTGGAGTTGTCCTCCACGTGCTCCACCTGGTCGTCATCTCCCTGGTCGTCCCCACTCCTGGCCCTCGTCTACCTGGTCTCCCTCCGGTTTGTCTGCTGCCTGGTCATCTGCCTCCTGGTCGTCTCCCTCCTGGTCGTCTCCCTCCTGGTCTACCCATGATCTTCCCCCGTCTGCTACTTCCTCGATAGCGTAGTATACAACAAAACAGTATGGACTCGCACTCATTATCCACCAGGCTCACCATCTCGGATCCAAATCCACATTATCTGTATGTCTTCTTCTCATCGTCCTCCTGCTCCTCCTCCTGCTCCTCCTCCTGCTCCCTCCTCTCTTTGGAAGTGCCCAAGCAATACAGATAGTGTCCTCGAGGACCACAACCAGAAAGGCTTTATATCCTCCGACATCCCGTCGTCCATCCCTATCCGTTCCTCGGGGGGGAGTGGCTGCAACGAGCCAGCTCTCCTCTCGTAGCTCCTCCATCGATCAGGGTAGCTGAGACAACAGATAGGGCAACAACCCCTTCCATCAACACTACTGTGAGGTAGTACTCTCCTGTTTTGTTCCGGCCATGTCTCTCTTGTGGGGTGTACTTCTTCATGAGTCGATTGAAGGTGCTTCCATCCTCGAAGCTGACAAAACCATCTGACATCTCCTAGACTTACACCGACCCTTACAAAAAAAAGTAACAGACAGCCACGGCGAAGCACAGCTGCTAGCAGTGCTACAACATGGGTGTTTGTAAGGTCTGCAGAGATACTCCCTTCCGCCAAGCCAAGCTCTTCTCAAGACGCACCCTCCGCTCGAACATCCCATCCCTGATACACCCACAACACCACACGTACTCTGCCAGTGGTGTCTCGGCGTCCGACGAGGTGCCGGACCCGAGTCTCACCCGGATCTGAAGCAACCTCCGCCATGGTGCATGATAAAGGGTAAGCAAATGTTCCAACAGAACTACCATTCCGGTGTGACTTGTTCGACGGCGTCCGTATTTCCACCAATGTCCCGTCACATCGGTTGTCAGCTTGAACAAACTTCGCACCGGCTGTTGTTCGGGTATAAGCCCGTTCTTCCTGTCGCCCGGAGGCCAATGTAACTCTTCCGTCGCAGCCTCTAAGATCGCAAAGGACCAGCCTTGCGGGAAACGCCTGGGTCGGCGTGACGAAGTCGTCAGCAGCCGAGTTCGGATATGCGTGATTACGGTGGTGTATAATTACTTGATTCTGCGTTGTGAGCCTGAATGGACTTTGGGCTGGGTCCATATTGTTGTTGTTTCCTGCGTAGTCGATACCCTTACAAATGCTGCCCATCGATGGTCATGCCCTGAATCGCACGGTCCTGCTCCCCGGCGGCCTCGCAACGCTGCTTGAAGTACTCCGTCTTGGCCCTGTCGTTGTTTGCGGCGGTCAAGGCGCAGAGGTATCGTTTAGTGTATCGGAGCTTGACGGTCAGATAACAGGTGGCTTCAGCAGAGGTCGACTTTCCGTTCTGGAATCTCACATGTGGACGAACAAGGACTGTTGCAAGTTGCGACGAAGAGCTAGATTCGGTGCCGAGCTGTCGTCTTCTTGGTCGAACAGGGCATTGTCATTGACTGCCGAACGACAGCGTGTCGGAAGAGAACTCAATCGTCGAAGGGTTGAAGAAGCGGGCGGTTAAGCGAAGCTATTTCGAGTTGCTGGGCTAGAAGTATCTAACGATATTGTCGACAGTCTCTAGAGGGAGCTTTACAATAGAGATGCCAGTAGTACTATCCAATAAGTCGCCCTCGAACTCATACTCCTCGCTATCGAACTCGACATCGTCGCCGACGAGATGATTATCGTAATTGACCAGAGATTTCAGCTTCCATGACCACCTCCCTGTGGTTAAGATGTACTAACGCCTTGTGTGGCGTCTGATGCTCCTATTGAAGGGATACTGCCATATGCATCTTCACATATCAGAAAGGAGATCAACAATCGTCTCCTGCCGCTCAGCGACAGTCCCTTTAGCTCGGTGATAGTAAAAGCCTGCTCTCAGACGTCTGGAAGAAGTTTCTGGTGTTGTGTCTCCTTCGGCAAGTCGAACGAGAATTCACAGTAGCTCACATCAACATCGGCGACTTGTCAGACCCCAAGAATGGACGCCTCGTCGGGAGGCTGCGAGACAGCTCCCTCAGCCGAATTCTCTCCCTGAGTGACTGTTGCCTCTTCACTGGAACTCTCCACGGATCAGACGGGTCTGTCTGAGTGAGAAACTTGTCGACCCGGTCGAACCCGTGGAATATCAGGTCCAGTATCTTCTCCCCGTAGTGTCCGGGTGGTACGAAACCTCTCGCACCTTCCTCTTGTGCTTTGACCGTCGTGGATTTGTGCCCACTGCTTGCCGCCTTGCGAAGATACCGGGTAGCGTTGGCCGTGAAGTCACAATCGAAACATTGCCGATTAAGTTGAGGCTTCTGGTCGCTTTGTCGGCATCGAACCGCCAGCTTCAGGGTTTTTGTTGATTGTAGTCTCGAAGCTGGTCCCATCACAACTTCATCTCGTAACCGTGGTTGGTCGATCTTGTCTCTGTGCAAACATAGCTGTGAGCCTCTGCATCCAGAACCCGCTGAGTGACCCATGTTGGACCAGCTGGGATCAAACATGTCGAAAGGATGCCCCAGGGCCGTCGTACATGCTCGCTGTCTCTTCGTAAAACCTTCGCGCCGCATAACCTTCAACAGCTGACAAAGGCCGAAGACGGGTCATACCAAGAGGGTACTTATATCAATGCAGCAGCTTTTTCCCCTTCACCTTCGACATTGCGGCAGGCGTCCGGGTAGAACACCTGCTGCTTGATCGTCCGCAGCCGGAACTGTGTTGTATATGGACAAGGCCGCACAGGCGCGAAAGGATCTTATGCTACCTCATCTGTCGGAGCGATGACTCTCCCTAGCGGTTCAGCTTCTCCTTCGGCAAGGTCACTGCCAAACTGTCGGAAAGGCCATTGCACAGCACGGTCTTCCTACCTCAGAGTGTTAGCGACAGCCGGCAAGTGGACAGATTTTGAGAAGATCGGCGATGGAGGACAAAGACGAACGGGGCAGTGATGAAAGTGCCTTTGGAAATATACCAGAAGGAACTCGTGCTTGTGAGTCAACTGGCGGGAGAGACGACATACCAAAATTTGAGCTGCAGTATTTGGAAATGCTGACAAGTCATTTGTAGCATCTCGTCTTACTGAGTTGAATAGGCCATCAGTTGGACGTCTTCGATCTTACGGGGCCGGATGTCGAAGAGCCCGAGTGCGGCCAAGTCGTCACACAAGTGGAAGACGACAGACGCTGCCGTAAACCCGTACTTCTTCTCCTGGCAGCCGTAGTGTTTGGACCTGCAATCATCGCAGTTCTTGCGCCGACCGGAGATGGTGCAGTCGTCTCGACCTTTGTTGGTTGTTCATCTCTTGCTGCCTTGCAGCTCAGCGTCAGGCCTCAAGGGAAGATAAACTGGCACTTGCGAAGGAAGTTGATCCGATGTGTATCAAGAGAAGAGAGGTATGAGGGTGGTAGATGAACAAGTGGTACAAAACTCGGCGTGCCTCAGGCGGCTGACCTTGGGAGGTTGTTGAAGGAGGAAAGGCTTGAACGAGATCAGAAAGCTGACAGAGGATTATATACCCCGTAGGGAGGGCTGGCAGAGCTGTAGGTAGGTAGTTGTTGGGGAGCAGATCGGTTTGTTGGGGTTGCTAAGAGTCTGAACGGCAAAAAGGATGGAGTGGAACCGGTGTGAGGCCTTCAAAGTTGCCTGGGGCAAGAGCGATCGAGGAAGGTGCTTGTTGAAAGGTTCAATATTAGGTTGCCCAAAGGAGAGCAGAAACAGAAAGTACTCCCGAGTACCTACCTGAGGTAGGTACCTTAAGTATTCTTGATCCCTACCTCCCTTAACCTACAATACCGAGCAGTGAAAATGTGTTTTACTGAGGAGATCTCACGGGATGGGTGTACCATGGCCAGATTTACATTATGGAGCGGCTTGAATTCGCAGGCACATACACTGTCCGTGTGCTCGATGTTCATTTGTTGTTGTTACAGGTGAGTCACTCAGTATGTCCCTGGATCACTCATGTGTATCATATGCCGCGACTTATAGCAACTAGCAAGTCTACGCTCTCATTCTGGCATTGTGCCAGATTATGAATAACTTAGTAACTTACCATACAAGCTTCACGCCTGTTTAACCTTGACTACCTCATGCAATATGACCAAGCAAACATCTCCCCCAGTATAAATATTGCAGCCCGCGAACCTATCCCCTTCCCATGTTCAACACAAGTTTCGCTCTCGACTATCAGAAAATCTGAGGTCTTAATCCACCAATCCTGCTTCCCCAAAAGCTTTACTCAACATCAACGAACACCAAGCAACCATGAATCCTACCAACACTACCAATGTCACCTCTGCCACTGAGGCTTCTCCCCGCATGAGCCCTCTCGCCGACTTCATAGCTCAGCGCGCTTTCGACGAGCTCATCGCCCGGAAGATCATCCTTGAGACGGCGCCCACCACCACCAGGCCAGTTAAGCGCTCCTTCAACTGGCGCAGGTATCCCGCCCGGCAGCAGGCGAAGTACAAATCGATGAGCACGGAGTAGTGGGAGATGTATCTCGAGCTGAAGGCCGCGGGAGATGCAGCTCTTCCAGCTCACCTTCACCGCCGAGCTCGTGAGGAGGGAGGTGGCGGCGGTCCCGTCCGGAGAGGACCGGGAGGCGAGGAAGATGGCGCTGCTGGTCGAGTTCTTCGACAAGTTCGACGAGAGGATGGTGCATGGGGTGGGTCAGCTTACCAAGAGGACGATCAGTGTTAGCGCGGGCGAGTTGAGGGAGCCACAGGAGAGGAGGAGGGAGGAGGATGGGTACGAGTCGGATACGTCGTACCGTTCTGACTATACGGACTGCATCGATGAGGTCGAGGAAGAGGGAGGTGTCGGTGAAGGTGGCAGGGCCAGCGAGCGTGATCACGCTGCCCCAGTCGAGCCCAAGGTCGATGATGACAAGGATACTGGCAAGACCGTCGACATAGGTCATTCGGAACGTTAGAGTTCAACCGCGCCTGACGCCTCTATGATTGGAAAAGTATCCTAGCAAGCGCACGAAGAGCAGGATCAATGACATCTGCACAATAAAACCACGGATACGGGCATAGTATTCGAGAGTTGCAGCACTGATTGGCCTTTCTTAAACCTTCAGGGACATTCTCAACGCCGGGCAGCTCGGGTTAGATACAGATAGTCAATGCCTCTTCTACCCTGACCATTTCCAGACCGCTACGTATCCGCGAGCGAGCCTTGTAATTCGTCTTGATGCCTCAAAGTGGAGGATGGGTTCGGCACAACCATTCGTAAGTCTACTGTTATGCTGCAAGTTAGACTAAAGCTGTTACACGTTTCCTCCTTCGTGTCGTAAGTTCAGTACATACGTTGTGCCTACTTAGTGCGCTACGAGTCCCATTTGTAAGAGACCGTGTATGCGAACTGGTTTATTGGTGGTTTGGCATCGCTTAATATGCATGGCTGTGTCATGGTTTCCGAGGAGCTGGACGAGATTCAGGGAATGGAAAGTTGAATAGCTGAGTTTAATTCTAGCTCCTAGGCCCTGTCCGACGAAGTAAGAAAGGCCGGCCAGTCCCACTCCTGGCTCTGAAAGATCGACTCTGTATCGCTGATCATATCGTGGAGATGTCGCCACGTCTGTGGCCTTCTCTCCATATACTTGCCTCAGTGCTCATCAATTGCCTGTGGTATCAGACGCCAATGGAGGTTCGCAATCCGAATGGCCCACGTCGAAAGCGCTTATCTTGTCAGCATTGACCTCGGGCTCGGCCGCAGCAGCGCGGCCAGCATCAACGCCCGTGACCTCCTCGACTTTGGGCACAGGTCCCTCGGTATGGTCACCACCACCGACGCTGCGGTCCTCGCCGAGGCCTTCATCATCCGAGTCCGCATCCCAGGCCAGTGAGCAGGACGGAGAGCCGCTACCCCAGTCCGAGAGCCGTTCCCGTTCAATCCACGGCTCGTACCCCGGGGAATACGGGTTCCAGTCCTCCACGCCCTCCCGACATTCCCAGAGGAAGTGAAACCCGTTCGGTCGCCCGAGCTCCAGTTCATGTTGAAGTACGCTCTCACAGACACCCAAGCCGAACTCCTTCGCCCTCTCCATCCCATTCTCGTCGATGTGTTTCAACAACTTCTTTGCGGCCAGCTCGAGCCTCTCGATGTACTCTTGTGTCCCTTCACCGCCATCCTCCGCGTGTTTCTTCCGTGCCAAGAAGAGGTCGCGCATGAACCACACCGTGTGTTCCGCAACGTGGCCGAGTTGGATCTTGAGGATCCTCAGCATTTGCCATTGCTTGTGCTGCTCGGGGGTCATCTCGCCGGATTCTTCCATTTCTCGCGTAACTCTCCTCATGGAGGAGGTATCCGAGTCCTGGCTGGATGGCCCGCGTGTGTGTGGAGAGACAGAGCGTGATCGGGTCGTCGTGGTCTCATGGTTCGCGGTGGCCTCAGGTGCGACGGGGCAGCCAGCCAGGGGGTGGACCTCAGGAGTAGCTGGTACCTCGGTAGCACCCCGGGCAACGGGTATCTTGGCGGAGTCCATGGTTGATGACATCGTCGTCGTGTTGAATTTTGGAAACTGGATAGAAATGCCGGGATCGAAGTTCTAAGCTGCTTAGAATGAAGCTTGTGGCGGGTAGAGGACGGGAATGATGTTATAGGACAGGGACTGGGGGTATTTGTATTTGAGAGGTACTGAGTGTGGCATTATGAAGAGTGAACAATTGGCCAGGGGTGAAGTTGAGTTTGTCTGCCAGTCACATGTGGAATCATCAGGGATTCGGATACGCATAGCGCACCGTAAACATGGTCAGTGGTTCAGGGGCTTAGACATCTATCATAAGTCACCCTATCATAAAATTGTTCCTCCCTGAGAACGCTTAACCTGCACGGCGATCGCACCTCGCAAGCCCCCATGCCCAGATCTGCCGGTCTACCCTACAAAGTGAGGCCTGGCGGTGGACAGAACGACCGCCCCTACCGGCCACGGTCGTCGCCTGTCCGTTCTTTGCACAGTGGCAGAATCTTGCTTCCTAGGTAGTGGGGAGAAATCTAACTATATCAGCCAGTCCTCGAACTTCCCCAGTCTGAAGTCGCCATGACTATTTCGTGCAATCAAGAGCAGGGGACCCCTCCCGAGTCCAATATCCCTCCCAACACCCCAAGCCAGCCATCAACAACCCCCGGAACTAAGTCTTGCCGCCAGACGAGAGAGTATGGGTTGAAAGAGAAGATTGTCCTTTGAAATTCGGTAGGAATAAACGGCCCAACCGAGCTGAGCGGAATGTAGTCCCTAACTTCGGGAATATATCGTAAGCTCGACGACAGACCAGGTCTCGTCCTTCCCAGCTTGCCGCGTCCAACCTATGTCGCCCATCCAAGCGGCAATACAGCTTCCACACCAAAAGCAGTATATTCCTTAGAGGAACTGTCCAACCGAACCACCTCGACTTCACCCTCCTCAACGGCCTCATTACACTCCCATCCTACCGTCCTCAGCCCCCGTCACGGCCCATCTCCTCATGACATCTCGACCTTCCTCGTTGCCCCTCGCTCCCCCATTCTCCTTTCTTTCTTCTCCCCACTTCCCCCTTCTCCCTTCTCCCCTCCTCCACCTCCTGCAGATGTTTGTATGCATTAAGCTACAACAACCTCTCCATCTCCCCCAAAAGCTCGACCCCCTTCTCCACCCTGTCCGTCCGGGCCCGCCAGGAGCGGTAGTGCGCCTTCAGCTGCTCGAGGCGGGCGAGGATGACGTCCGCCTCCGTCGCCAAGGGGGGGAGGGGATAGCCGTAGACGTTTGGGATGATCGCCGGTTGGCTGGTGGGTGGGGGAGTGGCTTCGGGGGCCTCGGGGTTGGATGTGTTGGAGGGCTTGGTTGTGGACATTGTTGTTTTATGGATGTTATATGGTAAACTTGGTTGAGCTGTTTTGAAATGTTCTGGGTTCCGAGTGCTGTGGGCTACGTGAGTTAGGGAGAGGAGAAGGGGGAAGTTCGTCGAGGATGGGAGCAGTGGGCTTTTTACTCTGAAGGCTGATGGTCTGGCCATACGTTGGTGCTGAAGCTTGATGGGAGTGAAGCTGTCTTGAGGTAGGCAGACCGTCTGAATAACACCTTAGATCTACTAAGACTCAGACGGGGTCGGCATGGACAGATCGGTGTGGGGGGCTTCCACTTGATCTTTCCATATGGCATTGGACCTCATTGCATTCACGCGCCACATCGAAGAGTCACTTACACAGCAGAGAAACAAAGCTACATTATCGTCAATGGTATAAGCCAACCTGTGCATACCGGAAGTGGCATGCGCCAGCGTTCATCTAAGGTGCCTCACAACAGCCCATACTGACTCCTGGGGGAGAGACAAAAAGGGAAGAACAAGGAGCAAGAAGAGCATGCATTCCTGAACCGCTTCACCCGTGAACTCCAAAGACCGGGCCCGTTATCACGGTCTGCTGCACGTGTCCTAGACCGCCATGGTGAAATCGTGCTCGATGCCAGGCGTGACGCTGGCGATGAACTGTTGAACACGTTAGCCAAGCCTTCTCACTTTCCAGTCCATGTAGCAGGCCAAAACTCACCTTCAGAAACACAACAAGATACTGGTCCACCCGAATAGCAACATCGTCATCATCCCCTTCATTCTGCACCTCCTCCCAATCATCCGCGCTCAACTTATCCTGCCCCGCTTGCCCAGCGCCCCCGCCGCTCGAGATATCCATGTACTGCACCTCCTCCACCAGCCCTTCCATCCCGCTCTCCTTGGCCCCCTTCGCCGGCAGGACCCCGGCCTTGACCTTCTCCTTCCGCAGCCGCAGCGCGGCGTCGGCGCGGTCGAGCAGCGTCTTCATGACGGCGGCGTGCTTGCAGGGGTGCACGGAGGCCATCTTGATGTTGTTGGCGAAGAATGGAAAGTCCTCGAGCGTCACCGTCTTGTCCTTGTAGTCGCCCACTATGTCCTCCATCATTAGGGCCGGGGGCAGGGGTTGGTTGTCGGCTTGGTAGCCGGACATGTAGAGGCGGGGCGTGCGGTAGTAGGTCGAGTACATTATGTACAGGGTGTAGGTGCGGCGGGTGCTGGACAGATAAAGGCCGTTAGTAAAGGTTGAGATAGATTATGGGATGGAAGAAAGGGAGCCTACTTCGCCTTGCTGCCACCCTCGTGATCCTTGATGATAGCCTCATCGTCATCCTCATCCTCCATATCGGGAATATCGTCCTCGTCATCATAACTCTCCCGATCCCCGATGTTCCCGCTATCATCCACAGTCCGCACGTCCCTAGACCGCGCAGGCTCGCTCTTACTCGGGCTCCCCGTCCTCAACCAGCCGTCCTCATCATCGCCGGCGCCAGCACCCTTGGTGCCCTCGACAAGCGACTCCTCGTGCCCCGCGTCGCCAGCGAAGTCATCGTTTATGCGACGGTGGCAGGGGACGTTGCGGGTCACCAGGAACTGCTTGCCGGGGGGGAGGTAGGACACGCGCTTGCTAGCCGGGTCGGCATCAGCCCATGACCAGGTCGGGAACTTGAAGACCAGGTAGTCGCCTGCTGCGACGAATTCTTCGGGCGTGATCTGGCCGGTTTGGCGGAAGGTGGAGGTGTGGTTTAGGGGTGCGTATTTGTCGCGGAGGGTGTTGACTGTTGAGTAGAGGAGGGAGGGGATGTTCATCTTGTCGGTTGTTGGGGGTGGGACGAGGCCAGAAGAGGCGATGTGTGGTACTCGTCTGGTTATAGGTAGATCAGGATGAGAGCTGATGCAGGAGAAGAGTTGTTCCTTAGGTCGAGAAGAAAGGCGGTAAAGGAAGCCAAGCTGGGTTGTTGTGACCGCCGGTGAGTGTGGTTTGAGAGGGGAAAAGAGGAGAGACGTACGGAAGGATGTCGTGACGCGAAAGCAGGCAGTGTGCGGTGTGGGTAAAGCTTAAGGCAAGGTCCGGTGACAAATGACTGCAGGCCCGATGGAAAGCAAGCAAGAGTGCCTGGTGAGTATATGCACGATAAGGGGCGAGCTAGCTTATGCAAGCTCAAGCACAGTGCAAGTATGGAAGCAGCTAAGTTACAAGGACTGGTGGGAAACAAGACAAGACTATTCTGGCTGGCTGGTAAAGACGTACTCGTCTACTTGTACAGGCAGGCAGAAGAACCCTGTTGATATGTCTTGGGTGTGACGAAGAAGGGGACCTTTCGCCCGTTGTTGGAGCCTCACGAGCGATGATCACATGGTGGAGTAAACGCGTGGGGTTAGCGCAGGGCTGACAGCGGGCCACGCTAGCTGACGCTAGTGCATGTTAGAGCTCGCATCATTGGCCAGGACATCCAATTACTCAGCCTTCCCACTTCCCTTCCAAATCTATGACCGTCGATTGATGATCAAAACATTAACAAGCTCCAACGTCTACTTCGCATTTCTGCGCTATTTCCTTCCCTTCTCTCCCCTGAGCCACTTTATCTCAAACCACAACTTTGGAAGCATTTTGGGACAATAGGGGCCCTTGAGATATACCCTACGGCAACATGACATCACTCACAGAACCAGTCGCAACCTTCAAGAAGCGCGGCGCAAAGGCAAAAGCAAACATCCGCAAGCGGGAAGCTACCCCTCCACCAGCCGACGACTCGAGCTCAGGCTACTCATCCTCTGAAGACGAGACCGGCCACAGAGTAAAGCGACGGAAGAAGACCACAGCCGTCGTCGCCGCATCCTCAAAGGACACCGCGGCATCAAAGCACAGCGCCGCCGACTGGGGGGTCGGTCCAGCAGAAGTCGACAGGAGCATACCCATCAGCGACTCAAACGACGCCACCAAGCAGAGCAACTGGTACGAGAGAGACGATGGCACCAGCTCCAAATCTATAAAACCCAAGAACTCTACCGATACCGCTGCGCCAGACGGCACCTACAAAGGCCTAGCAAACCAGACCTCCTACATCGAGAGAAACCCGGACCGCCAGTCCCGCACAGTCGGCCCCGTGAAAGCGCCGACCAACATCCGCACCATAACCGTCACGGACTTCGCTCCGGACGTTTGCAAAGATTACAAAAATACCGGCTGGTGTGGATTTGGGGATTCGTGTAAGTTCCTTCATGCAAGAGAGGACTATAAGCAAGGGTGGCAGCTCGACAAGGAGTGGGAAACCGTCACGAAGGGCAAAAAGAACCTTGGCGGGACGATAGTAGCCAGCGCGGACCGCAGCGGCAAGAAGAACGGCGAGGACGAGGACGACGAGGACGTGCCGGAGGACATACCGTTTGCGTGCATCATCTGCAACGGGCCGTACAAGAGCCCGATTGTGACGAGGTGTGGGCACTATTTCTGCGAGGGATGCGCGTTGAGGAGGTACCGAAGGGATCCGAGCTGTGCTGCCTGCGGGACAGGGACGCAGGGGGTGTTCAATGTTGCGAAGAAGCTGCAGAAGCTGCTGGAGAAGAAGAAGGGCGGGGGTGAGAAGACGAAGTGGAAGAGTAGTGGGTTTAAGGCCGGGACTATGGAGGAGGTCAAGGATGACGAGCCCGAGCAGTCTGTTGGAGAAGGGGATGGGGTTTAGCTCAGAGGATGCGTCGTCGTACAGCGCCCAGAGCGTCCGTCTGAAGAAATGTCACAAGAGATACCCATTATCGGACAGTCGTCCGTTTGTTCAGGTGAACTCTGCTGGTCGGATGCATGTTCTGACGTTGTGCAATCCGGGAATCAACAATGAATGAAAAGCGCAGCTAGCCATGTCTCGGGTTTGACCGCCTTGAGCGTCTTCCTAGGGTTATTCTGTACGTCATGGTCTCTCCCTTGTCGACAATGAGTAGGTACCTAGTATGTGCAACAAGAGAAACAATTAATTGAAGACCCCAATTAAGCTTCCCGGTGCAATTTATGCTGAAGCCATGTCTCGATGTCTTTTTCTCACTGTCACTGTCTGAGGCATGATATGTTGCATAGATGGACCTAACAGGCCTCACCTTCCAAGAATGAAGAGTCAACATTCCAAAGACTGGATCCTTTCATGTTTATATCCACAGCTGTGTTTATGACTCCAGTGTTGACTCTGATGAGGCTCGCGTCTGCTTTAACATGGTAAATTACAGCTACAGCGTCATGGGCGACCTGATTGGCCGATCAGCTGCGGGGGCCATCACATTTAGCACGCAAGCCCGCCGCTAGCAACATCCCTGCTTCCCTTGGCGCTATTCCAAGGCTGAGAGCGAACAGCAAGAACGCGTCCAGAATTGGGAAGGGACCGACTGACCGACCGGGGTGCGTGGACATCATCAAAGTCAACAACACCAATTCTTTTTATTTCCTCCCTTTCGCGTCTTGCCGTCGTCTGCCGTCTTGTCAACCCCTCGTGAGACCCGACCACTCCCACGCCCACCGCAACTGGGTCCTGCTTTCCCTTACCCGGCGTGTTCTTCTTCTGCACTTTTGTCAATTCGACCGCATTTCTTCTCACCTTGTTGCTTCTTTCTTTTTTTCTTTTTCCTTTCTGCTTCTTCCCAACGGCAGCAGGGCCTGTCACGGCTCGGCGTCATCCCTTCTTTGCTTTGTCGGTGTAGAAGACACAACCAACCTGCACCGCAGCATTTCCGGCACAGTCTCCCTATTTTTGATCGAGCATCAACCGTTTCGACACCCTTCTTATTATCGAACCGCTTCTTATTATCGAGCCGCTTCTTATTAATTTTGACCGCCGTCTTATTTGTCCGACAACGACAACGACTGGCAGAAACACCGCCGTCATGGCCTCAGGTCTGATGGGGGCGTCCGATAAGGACGGCTCGCCCGTCCACGACCCCTTCACCTCGCCGCCAACGGGACCGACGCGCCTACGATATGCCGCATTCGACTCCAATCTGTTCACCCTACGAGATGTCACGTCTCCGGAACAGGCCAAGCGCGCCCTCGAGGCACATCTTGCCGACACTCAGCAGCGCATGGAGGAGGCTGGCAAGCTGGGCACGACTCTGCTTCAGCAGAAGAAGGAAATCACAGATAGGCTGAAGGAAGTCGAGCAGCTCTCCGCGCAGGAGGCTGAGCTCACGCCTGAGCTGAACCGAAAGCTTGCTGAGTTGGAGAGCGAGTACAACCAAGTCGCGAGGGAGAGTGCGCGGGCTTTCATTCCCAAGTCGAGGGTTCCTAGCAGTGAGGACCCGGCCGGTGTAGCTATGGGTTCGCCTTTTGCGCCACCAGGAAAGGGTGGCAGGGTAAGAGACAACATTGACGTTTGGTGGTGACTCAGGGCTGACATGTGTTCCAGCGATCCGTGAGTCCCTCAAAGTTCGAGAGCCAGGGCTCCGGCTCTCCAACAAAGCTCAGTGTCCCGAACCGAAAGCAAAGGAACCAACCGGTCAACCGCATCCACGATATCGAGTTCGCCGCCGAAATAAGCACCTCGCTGATCTCCCAAGTCCGACAACTGCAGGCGCTACTTGCTGAAAGAGAGGAGGAGCTCAAGGACATCAAGTCCGAGAACTCACGACTGGAAATCGAGTTCGAAGCCTTCCAACAGCGCATGAAGACCCTCGATGAGAGCGAGCACCGGTACAAGGACGAGAACTGGAACCTGGAGACTCAGATTCACGACCTCATCGCAGAAAAGAAGGAAGCTGCGGACCGCGAAAAGAAGCTCACCCAGACGCTCAATGCCCTGCAAGCAGACAAGAATGCTACCCAACGAGAGCTGGACGAGATCAAGCTAAACTTCTCCAAACTGGACGAGAAGCATACCGCCGCAGTCAAGCAGATGGACATCGAGCTCGGCACCGCCAAAAGGAAGGAAGTTTTGGCGGAGAGCGAGAGGTCCGCCCTCCAGCGCAAGGTGGAAGACTTGACGAGCCAGAACCAGGAGCTAGCCAAGGCGTTCTCACAACAGCGCGGACGTGCCCTCGAACGGGAAGCCGCCCTCGGCATGAGCGACGAAGATATGGAGAACGCCGGCGAGCAACGGACGCCCGAGCACTCGCCTCCTCCCTCGCCAGTGAAGGGCACACCTCGTCACCCGATGCTCGAATCGGAGACCCTCAAGTCCTCTCTTCAGCATGCTCAGCGCACTATCCAGAGCCTGCGTACCAACGTCCACCGCGAGAAGACCGAGAAGCTTGAGCTCAGGCGCATGCTCCAGGACGCCCGCGATGAGCTCGAGAAAGCCAGGGCCGACCCCAACGGCTCCAAGCGCAGCAGCCGCAAGGTAGACTCCCGCGAGTTCAAGAAGCCTCTGAAACTTGGTCAACTCGGTGCTCTTCGCGCCAGCAGAAGCGAGACTTTCTTCGACGACCCCGAGTGGGAGGAACAGGGCGACGCCAACAGCCCACGATCGCAAGGTTTCGGTACTCCTGGAGGACGATCGCTCACCGCCCGCAGCTCTGTGTCCATGATCCCTCCTATCGCCGAGTCCGGCAGCGACGAGTTCCAGACTGCTGCTGATTCAACAGATGCGGCTTTCGAGACCGCCGCCGAGTCAACCGATGCCGCGTTCGAAACTGCCGCCGAAGACGCAGCTTTCGAGACCGCTCACGGTGGTACCGAGACAGAAGACTTCCACACCGGTGCTGAAGAGTTCACCGACGAAGACGAGGAGGCAACAGAGACGGAGGCCAGTCCATCCAGGGGAGCGGGCAGGATTAAGCGTCCCCCTGTCCTCGGGTACGGACACAACAGTCGGTATTCCTTCCAGAGCAGCGCATCGACCTCGAACGATGACGACGATGACTACACCGCGATGGAACTCAAGACACCGACCGCTGTCGCGCCTCAGAAACTTCGCCTCCGCGTCAGCCGGGGTGGTGCCTTTGGTCTCGCTAACCGCCGGTCTCGGATGGGCAGCGAGGAGCCCGGCTTGGCCAGCAGTCCTGCCAGCTTTGCTACTAACAGCGCATCGGGCACGCCGCAGGCAGCGGGTCAGAGTCTCTTTGCCGAACTGGGAGATTTGGAGGGTAGCGACGACGAGTCGTACCAGGGCGGGCAGACGCCAAGCCGCAGGAGTACGAGGTCGATCACACCTGGTAGCGCACGGGGCTGGACTGCTTCGCCGCCGCCGCAGGTGCCGGCTGTTCCTAAGTATGTGACTATGGATAGCGGTACCATGACGGATCCTGTCAATATTGTTCCAACCGTCGTGGAAGCGGAGTCCGATGCAAAGCCTGTGCCAAGAATTGCCATGGTCGACAGCGGCATCATGACCGAGGACGTGGGCGAGCCGGAACCAGAGCTTCCAGTACTTTCACCGGTCAGCGTCGTATTCCACGAGCGCCCAATGTCGATGGAATCTGTCATTGCTCCTCAGAAGCGAGATTCCTCCACACAATGGCTCGGAGATGACGACCACGCCGAACCCCGCTCAAGACCCATCTCGTCCTTCTCATACAGCGATTCGAGCGCTCAGCATGATCCGGATATGATGTCTAAGCTAGCCGAGTTCCCTTTGCCGCCAACTGCCTCCCGCTCACTTGGAGATGCGCCCATACCTGTTCTGCCGCCTCCGCAGGAGCAGCAGCTCAGTATCTCGGAGATACATACGGAGCATGTCGAGCCTGAGGCCGAACCGGTGGTTCAGCCGCCTACGCCACCTATATTTGGGTTCTCGACTACAGTTGCAGAACATGTTGAACCGTTCCATCTCGAAGAGCCGGCGCCGCCGACGCCACCTGTGCTCGCGTTCGCGCCAACAGTCTCCGAGCATGTTGAGCCCATTCATCTTGAGGAGCCTGCCCCTCCGACACCGCCTATGTTCGGATTCGCGACGACGCGGTCCGAGCACGTCGAACCTCTCCATCTCGAGGAGCCGGCGCATCCTGCTCTTGGTGCTTCCTCCGTCATAGTATCATTGGATGACGAGCCAGTTTTGCACAAGCCCCTCGTTCCTTCACCTCCACCAATATCAATGGCGGAGATCCGTGCCGTTGAACTTCAGCCTGTGGAAGTACCAGAGAAGGTGATTGAGCGTGTGGTCGAGCGTATTGTTGACCGCGTAATTGAGGTTCCAGCAGCGGTGCCTCCTCCACTTGAGCTTTCTGCTGCATCTGTACAGGCCGTTGAGGTGCTCCCTATCCAGGAGCCTCAACCACCTGTCCAGAGCCTGTCACATGCACAGATCCTGGCACATCATGTCGAGCCTGTCAGTCCGGTCATCGAACCTCTTGCACTTGGGCTTTCGAGCGTCACGACTCTTGATACTGAGCCTATCAGCCCAGTCGTGGAAACATTGTCCCTGGAGCTGTCGAACATCAACGCTCTTGAGACGGAGCCTGTCAGCCCAGCGAGACAACCACTCGGAATCTCCAGCGTGCGGTCGGTGGCTGATACCGAGCCTGTTGCTCCAGCTGCCGCGTCCAAAGCCCTTCGACTCTCCAGCATCAGAGCTCTGCTTGACACGGAGCCTGTAAGCCCAGCCAAACCGTCTCATACACTTGGACTATCCGACATCCGCGCTTTGGATACCGAACCTGTCGAGTTTGTTGTCGCGGCACCACAGCTCGACTTCGCCTCCGTGCAGTATCTCGATAGTGAGCCAATAACGCCACGCACACTCAAGCGCAACGGCTTCATCTTCCCTCACGACACGCAACCACGAACCCCTCCTCATGCCATCTCCGGCGCTTTCGTTGGCCGCAACAGGAGTAAGGGCAAGGTCAGCAGCCCAGAAAGCCCGATCATCGCTGAAGACGAGACACGCCAGTCCCTCAACGCCAGCCCCGCCAACGACACCCCCGAGTCGCAGCGACCACTCAAAGAAGTGTCCGGCAACACTGATGCCCGGCCGCCTCGCAAGCAAGCTGTCACAATGTCCGACTCAGGTGCTCAAACATCACTCACGGCTGATGCAATTGACCAGCTGATGAGTGTTGTACAACCCAAATCGGCGACCACTCCGTTTGTTGCTGGCGGCGACGAGATTAAGGATCCGTTCGTCGGCGACATCGATGCGGGCAAGAACCGCCTCAGCGCGCTGTTTGACACCGTCACGCGATCTAACACCGCCGTGCGGTCGAAGCCGAAGTCTGAACGGGCGGTCGACCCAGAAAGCACGCCAGTCTCAAACAGAAGGGAAGAGACACCGCAGACAGCGAAGAGGATCGTCACACCACATGCATCTGTCGGTCGCAGACCTGGGAGTGCAGGCTCCACAACATCAAACTACGAGGCCTCTCCTCTGCCTCCTTTACCGCCAAACCACAAGGAGGTCATCGAGGAGGCTCGTCTCCGCTCCTCTCACAGTGCCCATGGCTCGATATCCTCGTCTCAGGTTGCTTCACCTACTAGGAGCTTTGGACACACTCGTCAAGGATCTGCCGGTGGTGAGCCTGCTGCCGCTGGTCAGATAACTGCGAGCGCAATGGGTCCACCACCAGTGCCGTCTCTGAAGCAGACACAAGGAACTGAAACGCCTCGCTTGGGTTCCTCCAACGGCGGTCAAGGAACTGTTGGTTCCATGGGTCCGCCACCATTGCCAGCCTCATACCGTGGCCGGAATCCACGGCCGCCTACGCCTAAGCAGGGCTCCGTGTCTGGTCGGGTTACCCCTACAGCTCGTACCGGCAGAGTCACCCCGCACGGCACTGCAGACGTCTACGGGCAGCCCCCGCCGTCAAGAGGCAACACCCAGCTCAGCCACAAATCGTCCCTGTCGTCCTTCGTGTCCGAGCTCGACAACAGGTTCGACGTCCATAATGACATGGCCATCGGTGCCAACGCCTTTGGGTCTAGGCCGCCTACCGATCCCCGCATGATCCGCGCCATAACACAGACTATGATAGGCGAGTACCTGTGGAAGTACACGCGCAAGACGGGCCGCACCGGCGAGCACTCCGAGAACAGACATCGTAGGTACTTCTGGCTGCATCCTTACACTCGGACGCTGTATTGGAGCGAGCATGATTCCGGAGTTGGCGGCCGCTCGGAGAACAAGGCAAAGAGCGTGCTGATCCAGGCCGTACGCGTGGTCGCCGACAACAACCCGATGCCGCCCGGACTGCACAACAAGAGTCTCCTGGTCATCTCCAACAACCGGATCATCAAGTTCACCGCGACCACTGGGCAGAGGCACGAGACGTGGTTCAACGCGTTGTCGTTTATTCTTAAGAAGCCTGGCGAGGACGACGAGACTGAAGACAACACGAACAGCATCACGCAAGAAGACGTGGCGGAGTTTAACCCGTCGTTCGGCCAGAGGCCTGCGAACGGCACGCGTGCGGCGCCGTCGATAACATCGTTCAACTCTAGGAGTGTGCGAGGGATGGACTCCCCGGCAATAGACATGTCGATGAGCATCCCGACCCTGAAGCCGCAGACCCTCACCAAGCAACACAGCGTCAACGGTTCGCAGAGCAGATTCAGCACACTGGGCAAGATAAGCGGTTACTGGGGCTCCCTACGCAGCCGCAGCGTCAGCCGACGACCGAGTCTCTACGAGGCCGAGGGCGCCGTGGACGACGTGAACGACAGCGCCGAAGACCTGCGAGCAATGATTGAGCGGCAGGACCGCGAGTCGGACAGACTGGAGAACGTACGAGCATGTTGTGATGGCAAGTTTGACCACATGCAAGCCCGGAACTTGGGTTGGATTTGCTAACACATATGATGCAGGAAAACATGATGTTAGACACCTAATCCATTCGCACAGCCCGAGAAAGGGACGGCACTCCCACGGCCACCCGCCTACGCCCGGCTTGGGGCGGGAGTCGTCGGCCACGCCAACGCCGATGGCGAGCGTTCGGTCGAGAGCATGAGCCGAGTGACGACAGTTGCCGGACGGACATCAGTCCAGAACACACAAACCTAAACCACACTCTTTGAATTTTCTTTTAATGTTGAACGATCAAAACCCCGCCGTCCAGGCATTCCTCCTTTCCTTGTCTTTTTTATCAGACCTCCATCAACTCGCTACAACTCTATAGCCACCCATTTCTGCATAACCTTATCAATATCATCACCATGGATTCTACAACTGTTCCCCCAGTCAACAACGACACCAAACCAACCCGCCCCCTCCACTGGGCCTCGGATCTCCCATCACAAGTCTTCTGACAGCTCTCCGTCTATCCCCTCTACCCCTGCCCAGAATGCTATCCCCAACCGTGCCACAACAACATCGAGCGCGCCATCGAGCACGCCCTAACACACGGCTTCGACCCGGCCTCCTACGTTCCGGGACAATCAGACCGCCTCTGTCCCCGCCACCAACTGATCTTCTTCCACAGTCGCGCCATGTCGGGTCTACCCACCGGTCCGAAACCCTTACCCGACCATCTCCTCCGCCACGACTTCGCCCTCCCGCCTCTGATAAACTCTCACCACGACACAGCCGAAGACTGTCCCGCCTGCCGTCCCACAACAGAAGAAGCGGTCTTCACCGCGGCCAAAAACGCCGTAACAAGACGCCGTCTCTTCAGACCGTACGGGGGCGAATTCTGCCCCCCTTGCAAAGCAGCGTTTCGGCAAGGGGAGAAGAACTTCATCAGCACGCACCGGCGACACTTCCATCTCGTTGACCGGGAGGAGGAGGAGGATCCGCGGAATCCTCGCATTTTTGTGGTGTGGTGGATGCGGACCCTGGAGAGCGTGGGGAAAACAAGAAGGGAGAGAGAGGCGGAACGGCGCTGGAGAGAGAGAGAGGAACGTGTGAGAGAGATGGAGGAGATGATGGCGGTCTTAGTCGTGGTGGTTGTGGCTTTCCTTTTATCCGGGGTGTGTTGGGCAGTGGTGTGAAGAGGTTGACATTATTCCGTGGGAGGACACGGTTCCTGGCCTACCCACCTACCTGGTGTCCGGGTGTCTACCCTTAGATTTCCTATCCTGTTTTGGGTGCAGGTTGTGGTTGTACACTTGCTTGCTTGTTTGCTGGCTTACCTGTCTGGTCATTGTTCGCCCTCTGTGCGTCAAGGTGCGTTGCATCTTTGTTGTTTCAGCAACTGAACGGGGTCGTCGGCACGGATTTGGTCGAAGTGCTGCTTAATGCGTCGAGTTGGACTTGCACTTGGATGGGTTGGTTCAGTTGCATTGACTTGGTTTGGCTTAGCTTTTGAGCGGCAGGCAGTGTGTGCTTTTTCTTTTCCTTAGTTGATGAGTGAATGAGCAAAAAACATATAAATTGGACTTTTGGGGCGCAACGTCTGGTGAACTGGATATGCTCGACGGGTTGATCTAAGGTGTTGGTCGACGGTTGTAATGGGTGTCTGTCTGAGTGATGCTTCTTCGATGCAAGGAGTAAGCCTCAATGTCTGTCTGTCTATGTGACTACCTTACATTGTGACATTATTCTCCTTCCCTTCTCCTTCTTTTACGCCTCGTATGCATTGCAGCGACAACTAGAAGTTCCAAATGGTATACTGTCCAGCCATTGAGTCAGTCATTGCATCGCCTAACCGAGTAGGTAGGTCTGGAATCAACCATCCGGCGACTCTAAGTTCTGGAAGGACCTGGAGAACACCAATCAAATACCCCTGAAGCTACGATGGAAGTGGCGATCTGACAGAGCCGCTGGGATCGACATTCGGGGCGGCAGCAGGCGAGCTTGGCGACGACCCCAACGCGTCTACTCCACTTTTAAAACTATCCCCAACGATGGGTGTTATGGAAGGAAGTCACGAACAACACAGGCATCATTACTGGAAGGAAGTCGCGGATTACATCCGGTATTTTATATTGGCTGGGGAGAGAGCTGTGTAGGTAAATCGCGAGATAATGTAGCACCGAACGCTGCATAACTGTCGAGAAACTTGCCCGGCAAGGACAACACAGGAAGGACATCGAGATCGCGGCCGGGCCAGTTACCTTTCAGTCCTGCATAAAGTTTCGCGTCGTCTTATTTTATTTGCAGACAGGGGTCACTTTGCTCGCTTCGGCTGGAGGTGCAAAGCAGCATCGCATCGCAATCGTAGGCTCTTCCCGTTTTGTTTCGAAACATCATTATTGCTGTCTTGTCTTGTCTCTTCCTCTTTCTTTTCACGAATATTCCCCGCTGCGGCACCTTCCAGGCTGTCCCATTCGTGTCTTGTCTTGCGACTACAGCACCGAGACTGTTTGATTCACTTCAGCATCACGCATTCTCTCTCTCTCTCCTTCATCAACCACCCGTTTGCTATCGTGTCCGAGGTTTAAAGCTCACCGTCTTCAACCGAACAGTCCGCCCCTTTCACCTGATCAGATCATACAACTTCAACCTGTTCCATCAAAGTCAAATTGCTCGCCTGATTGATATGAAGCCGACGTGTGTCGCCGAGTCAGAAACCCGCAGCTGCAGCATCAAGCATCACTGCCAGCTGTGTCAAGGGCGGGGCATAGCCGTACCTTTACCACTTACCTCTTAACCTCTTCGCCAATGCCGGACCTCAAGGCCAGGCTCCGGGCAAAGTTTACGAGGAGGCAGTCTGGGTCCGTTGGAGAACTGGCCAAGGAGAATAGCTCGGCAGCAGCGAGCATCGCCAGCAGCGTCGCAAGTTCATCCGGACAGAGGAGCCTCTTAGTCAGCAGGAACAGCACAAGCCAGCACAGCCAGCAGAGCCAGCATCCACCCACTGTTGCTGCTCATTCCGAACATGAGACCAATCACAGGGGGCCCGACGGCTACTTCAACAACGTGAAATCCGGAGAAGAAAGTTCAACCCCAACTCCAACTACAACAACGACAGCAAATAAACCAACGTGTTGGAACGTTGGAGAAGAGGAGGACGACAGCGATCAACACAAGAGGAAAGGAGTTCCACCTGCATCCACCGCGATAACAACATCGGCGACAGGGATGCTTGTCACCATCCCAGGCTCAGCCACATCAACAGTCGCACCATCAGCCACAGTCAACAACAACTGCATTCCGGCCAAGACCCAGACTAACGACATGAACGGCAACGATCTGCGTCCGCCCATAAATCGACTTCCCAGCATCAACGAACAACCCGCGATAGAACAGTCCGAGACGAACGGTGCAGAAGAGCCTGCCGCCATCTCCTCTGTGCATTCTGCGACCGACGATGACGACCCCTTCCCATTGAGCACACCTCTGCCTATGCGCGAGACCCAAACCATAGCGACACCGAAGGTGGTTCCCCCGACCCCAGAGACACAGCCGACTCCCCGCCCGCTTCCAGTCTCGCGCCCCAGCGCACCCACTCGACAACAGAGCCTACTACCCGACCGCCAGACGACGCTGATTCAGGCACTCCTCAGAGCCTCGCAGGCTGAAGAGAACGGTCTGCTTGCTGCCGAGCAGCTGCTACCCATACATAACTCAATGGTGACGAGGAAGATATGGGTCCGGCGACCCGGTTCGTCGGCTACCCAGGTGACAATAAACGAGGAGGACCTCGTCGATGATGTCCGGGATATGATCCTGCGCAAATACGGCAACTCATTAGGACGTCAATTCGATAGTCCCGACCTGACACTGCGAATCGTACCCCGGGAGAAGCGTCAAGAGCGCACACTCGGTCCCGAGGAGCCTATGGGGCGCACTCTGGATGCGTACTTCCCCGGTGGGCAAACCGTCGACGAAGCTCTGGTAATAGACGTCCCTCTCGTCCGGCGGACACCTAGAGCATCTCCCCGCACGGGACCCCCTCACGCAACACATCTTACATCCGTCAGCTACTACGACGAGGTGAGGCCGACAGACTCTAGTACCGACTACTTCGGCCCAAACGTCGTGGCCAGCGGCGGACACCTACCGATGACGGTTACGGCGCCGTCGACCGGTTCGAGCCACCCCCACTCCATGTCTGTCCTCAGCACGGGACAGGTTCCTCAAATACCGTCGCCGGGCGGCACACGTTCGCGCAACTATCGAGACCGGCCGGATAGGCCACGGTTAGGTCGCCAGCATACATCGTCCCCGACTATCATCGGCGGTCACCCTGTCAGCATGACAGGGGCTACTGTTAACCATAGTATACATGGTACGCACTCTCGCTTGTCAAACGTTCCGCGATCACGCACTCACTCCAATGCCTCCTCAGATCAGAACGCCGGTGCCCCCGCACCGCCCGCGCCGCCCATGCCCACACCTCCGGCCGGTGACATGCCCAACTCCGTCCCGTCGATGGTGCCTATCCAGCGGGCGTCAACCCCTCCCCCTCGCACAGCCTCCCCGCGCCCATTAGTATCCCACATGACAGCCGAGGGCAGCGGCGTTGGCGGCGGCAAGCCCTCGAAACCGAAGAAGAAGAAGACGACCGACGAACGCCCACCGGCTCTACCAGCAAGCATAATGAACAACGGTGTGCCCCCAATCAACGTGCTCATCGTCGAGGACAACATCATCAACCTCAAGCTCCTCGAGGCCTTCGTCAAGCGTCTCAAAGTCAGGTGGTCAACAGCCATGAACGGCCGAGACGCCGTCACAAAATGGCGCACGGGCGGCTTCCATCTGGTGCTGATGGACATCCAGCTGCCCATCATGAGCGGTCTGGACGCCACGCGGGAGATTCGCCGTTTAGAGCGGGTCAACTCGGTCGGCGTCTTCTCCGGCACCTCAGCGGGAAGCGCTTTCGCTTTGGATGGTGGCAACTCGGCTGAGAGAGTCGAGCCAGACCCAGAAGACAAGCTGGTCGACATCTTCAAAAGTCCCGTCATCATCGTGGCCCTGACGGCCAGTTCGCTACAGAGCGATCGCCACGAGGCCCTGGCAGCAGGGTGCAATGACTTCTTAACCAAGGTTTGTCTCGCGCCTTTCTGCTCTCTCCCTTCCCAACTCGTCTCCTTTTTCTTTCGCCTCAATCTGCCCCCCATGTCTCTGCCAGCTAGCTAACCACCGACCACAGCCTGTTAATTTCATCTGGCTCGAGCGGAAAGTCATGGAGTGGGGCTGCATGCAAGCCCTGATCGACTTCAACGGCTGGCGCAAGTGGAAGGACTTCTCGGGCCTCAACAAGGGTGCGGACGACACCGCGTCCGAAGCGTCCAAGAAGTCCGGCGGGACCGCGACCAAGAGCAAGAAAGCCAAGAACCGCACCTCCCTGTCGGGCACCTCGTCGTCAGCGCAGGTCGGCGCCTAGGAAGGCAACGACGAAAGCGACGGGAGCGACAGGACCGAGACGAGTCCCAGCCTCGAAGGTATTAGGGAGGAAGGACCTGCGCAGCAGGATGGCGCGTCCGAGACTCCGGCAGCTGCATTTACTTCGTCGTCCGTGGGAGGGGGGAACGTTGCGGCCACGCCCCCGTCGCCTCTGGCTGGACGGGGGATGCCGCGCATCGACAAGACGACTTGGGACGCGATGTCGCTTGAGGAGAAGGAGGCGGGTATCCTCGGGCAACTGTCGTGTCCGGAGAGGCATGCCGGGAATGCGCGGCTGCAGATGTCGCCTTGGGAGGCGACGGGGTCCCGCCCTTGTTTCTCTCGACGTTGAACTTTCTTATTCGGTCATTGATCCACAATTGGCGTATGCGTCGACCTTTTCGATATCATTTAAGAGGAGACAGATCCTCAAACCTCTTGGCCTCCCCGGAACGGCCCCGGGGGCTTATTCCCTCCCATCACTTAATATCATACGAACAGCGCTGGCCACATAGCTGGAGCAAGAGATTGACGGCGGAGACGACAGATTCGAGGAGCAGTCGTGGGGAGGAGTAGACACCGCCGCGGGGGACACGTCACCAGAAGAAGGACGGGGTGGAACCAGGCAACATAACATAACATCGGCGTGGAATTGGAAATAGGGATAAGCCGGGAGCAGACAGGGTTGGTTTATTCGTTGTTTTAACTTACTATCTGGTTATCCCCATGGGCCGGGACGAGCGTTTTCTTATACCTGGTTGGTGATGGAAAGGAGTAGCATTAATAAGACAGACCCAGAGTTAGAAAGGAAGAGAGGGGAGATTGGCTGACTTCTGGCATATTCATAGCGTTGGGATCAAGCAAAATCTGCCTCGATATGCGTACATGCATTTGTCCCCTTTGCCACCACTCCTCGTCCTGTGGATGATATCTAGACCGCGTGCGTACTGCCCCTGTCTCCTTCCGCGGAGTCCATTGATGCCCGCATTTTTCATTCCCTTTGTGGCGGTACAATAAACGCCGAGCAAGCAACTTGCGGATGTCCCTTTCCTCCCAGTTCCGCATACAGCAAAGTCTTCCTGTTACCAGCAACAACATTTGTCCACACTTCTTCCCCTACGCACGATATCCACCACATCATCTTCTGAGGGGTTCTCCACAGACTCAAGTAGGATCAAGCCCTGTTTCCCTCCCGCATACTCTGCATCCTTTCACCCAGCAGAGTCGCAAGCCTGGCCCGACTCCCATCCAGTCTCGGCACACGTGGGGTCGTCGACCGCACACCACCACCACCACCAGCAGTAGCAGGCCTAGTCTCCGCAAGCGCAGTCAAGAACGACAGCTCATCACCGCTGGAGTCGCCGTCGATGCAAGTCTTCCCGTCAAGGGTCTTCCCGTCCTCGCTCCTCCTGGCAGTGGTGGGGCGCGACAGGGCAGTGACGCGGCCAGACTGTCCGTAGGGCTGCAGCTCGAATCGCTCCCCGTGAGGGTAGAGAGTGCGGGGAGGGGTGCGAGGAGGAGTCTGAGGGTCGGCGGGTCGGGAGATGGGGTTGGTGCATCCCAGTGGACGGCTGAAGTTGAAGACGTCTCCGTCGTCGCGGATGTGGCCGGACCACGGTGTTTGTGGAGGTGTGTGGATGAGGTCGTGGAGAGGTATGACCTCGGGGGAGAGTCTGGGTGCCGCACGGAGAGCGAGAGGGGGTGGAGGAGGAGAGCGAGAGGGAGGAGTGATGGGTCGGTGGACAGGGGGTGGTGGTGGGGGTGGTGGTGGTGAACAGGATGGAGGAGTGATAGGCCGAGAGAGAGGGATATTGACGGTTGATGGAGTGGCTCGCCGATGGAGCGGGATATGGATCGTCGAGGGGTCGAGAGAGGGAGACGGGGGATATGATAGTGAGGCGTGGTGCGCCATGTGCCTCCCGGTTACCCATTTGGTGTACGTCATTCTCGCTGCTTGAGCGGTTGTGATGAGCTCCACTGAGTTAAAGATGGCGAAGAGCCACTGGGACGCGTTAGCTCCGTGACTCTGCACAAGAAGGGGACGGAGCCACAACATAATGTAACAAAAACAAAGAGCAGCAGGAGGAGAAGATACGGAGGAGGGTAGAACTCACGAAAAGCCGGTCAAGACTATCTTGGAAGATCGGCAGGAACGAGAGAAAGACACACGCGAAGGCCACACCATGTCCGGCGAGCGTGATCCGGGTGCGACCTCTGAACTGAGGGGAAGTGGAGGCCCTGTTCGTCACGATGTACCACCAGAGTACCATGGAGAAGCGGTGCAGAGCCGCTCCCGTCACAGACCAGGCGATCGGACCTGGCACCACGCTCGTCAACTCGCCCAAGATGAGAAGCACAACGCCGGCGATGGAGAGAAAGGTGCAGGTGACCTGCTCCAGGTTGAGTGACTCGGTGAAGGAGAGGTACAGTAGGCGCTATATCGGGTGGTATGTTAGTTTCTGGCTGACAATGGAAAATCCCAGACAAGTGAGTGGCAGACTCACCTCACCAACGATGCCCGAGCAGATACAAGCAACCAACGCGCTGGTCGCCCACGCAGCTGCAACACCTGTGAAGCCGAACTTCTGCTCAAAGGCCAGCTCAACCCACATCGGTGCCAGGGGAAGAAGACAGGCGATGATGCTCATGGCGCCTCTGAAGAGCCACAGGTAGTACCAGACGAGTGGGTGCTGCCACGTCAGAGTCCTAGTCGACGCGAAGCTGGAGTCATCGTGCTGGCGCTTGGAGATGAAGGTGCGCTCGAGAGTGGAGACGAGGAACAGGAGTGAAGTGAGAAGGGTGAGGGCTGTGATGGCCGCCGCTTCGGGCTGGGTAATGGAGGTTGAGGTTGAGGTTGGGGACTCCATTTTGGGGTTGGAGATGGTTGGTGGGGATTAGAAGGTGAGAAGGGACATTGATGAGAGTGGTTATGGTGGCTGGGATGTTGGTTGAGAATGTGACTGGTGATATGTGAAGGGGATACTTAGGTGACGTAACAAGAGGGATCTGGTGAAGGGGAGGGTTTAGGTGAACATCGGAGTTCAAATTTGGAACTCAGGACGGCCACAGGACTCTGGATCGTGGAAGTCAAGAGCAGGAACGAATGAAGAGTGCAAGAAGGCCAGGAAACCAGGTACTTCAGGTCTACCACTGGCCAGGCGTCCATCGCTTAGTGACGGGAAGTACTGGCACTGTCCCCGAGCGAGCCTATCAGCGTCGGGCAAGTCTCTTAGAGCCATCACGGAGGTCACGGGACTTAGAGATGGTAAGGAGAAAGTGCGAGAAGAGATTCGGGAACTGGATTTGTCTGAGTGCACGGCGCGAAGGCTAGCAGTCCGTGTTGCAGAATCCTCTTCAGATGGGTCCTTTACCTTGCCCGGGTCACAGCATGTAGATATAAGGTAGCTCTGTTCTATACTAATTTGGAGGGACTCGGATTTGGAGGTGGTGTGTTGTCAAAGCCTTGAGGATATTAAAGCAGGATGTGTTAAGCAGCATTGTCAGGCTATGACAGGGTAGCATGCATCGAGGTAAAATTGACAGGGAACATGTACACCGTGCAAACAGCACTGAAGTTGAAGGGATGCTTTGTATTGCTGGTTTGTCGTCTCTGGTAGACCCGTCAGAGTCTCCCACTCCATGCCCTGCACTCCTGTGCCCATACCATACTCTGCATATCCTGCTATGCCTGTCAGGCTGCCTGCTCCAAGTGAGGTTGTTATCTTTGTCCTAACCAAGTGCAACTTAACAACATCTCGAAGACTGACAATCTTTGGTGTGAATACATACTCCACACTAAGCCCCTTGTCAAGTCAAGCAGCCCAGCAACAGGAATGGCCCAGGCGACGGCCATGCGCCAAGCAGACCATTGATATCTGTCTTGTGCTTCGGTATGACAACACCTTAGCAATAGCTCCAACGCATTAGTTATTGATAGCCCGCCACTTGGAATTTGCTGGGGGAGAGGACTGGTGAGGCGGGACTGGTTGTTGTGCCCTCCCTTCTTCACCAGACTCGAGATGCTGAGCATTCTCAGACGCAAGCTACTACTGCAGCTGTCGGATTGGTGGGAGTCTCAAATTGTAGTCGCGATTGTCCCATGAGGAGGCAATATGCTGTAGCAGCTGTTGGATTGATGGGAGTATCAAAGTGCCTTCGCGATTGTCCTCGGAGTAGGTAGGACGCTGCAGCGGCTGTCGGACTGGTGGGGGGAGTCTCAAATTGTCATCGTAATTGTCCCCTGAGAAGACATAATGCGGGGTTTGCTGAGGCCGCTGCTGGAACTCCTGCCGTGGCGGGTGTCGTGTGGAAGCTGGACAGGCTCCCGGGGGTCGTTGCCAAGGTTGAGAGGGATCATGATCTTGTTGGAGCGTGGTATCAGATCCAGTTGGCATTAATTGTTGTGATCTTGACTCTGAGGTGGGAGGGAGTCCAAGATCTGTTATGCGAATCGGTGAGTGCTGTTGCTGGAGAGTCGGTTCCATTGGGTGTCTGTCGAAAGCCTCCACATCATGAGAGTGCCTGCGTGACTGGTCTTGCGGATGTCGAGTTGAGTGACCATGTCGTCCAGAAGCTGGCTGTATCTGGGCTATGTCGGGATTGGGAGAGGAGGTCGCTGATATGTCGATTAGGCGATCAGACGAGGATTCGATCACGCCGCGACTATTAGCTACTTGGTAGAGAGGTGTTGATGATCTCGCCATTCCGCTAGTTCCAGCTACCTTGTCGAGGTCGGAGTTCGTCTCCCGAGCTGCTTGACATATTGGCTGCTGAGCTGATGGTTGATCAGTTCTCTCGTCCTGAGTGTCACCGCTTGGTTCCCCCGTGGATGACGCGTTCTGCACAGGCAGTCTGAAATCTTCCGAGGTACCAGACGTATCCTCTGAAAAACGGTAAAAGTTGTCAAGGCTTTTCTGCTTGAAAGCGGACATTCCAGTAATTCTGGCAATATCCGTGCGGTACACGTGAGGCCATCGTTTTCTTATCCACAGGTGAAACACTTCTTCGTGGTAGGAAAAACGGACTTTTGCATATTTTTTCGTCCCTTGCGTTCCTGGGAATGGTAATTCAAGCCCACGTCGCCGGGCTTCTTCCCTTAGTTCTGCTTCCCTAACTTCGTTCGATGTTTGAAGATCTTGCGCGAAAGCTGGCAGTGTGTCCCCGCGAGATGCTCCCTAGCCCCGCGCGGTGGCTTGATGAGGTAGTTCCTGAAAATGTAGCTGAACCGGTTCCTGCACTGCTTCGCCTGTAGCTCCCCGGGGTCTCTTGCTTGGACGATATGCCCCGTCTAGGTCGTCCGCTTCGGACTCGTCCCGGCTTCTCTTGTCGTTTCTGGTGGCCGAGTCCGAGCTCAGATAGGGGTCGTGCGGCGGACTAGGCAGCCTATTGCGATCGTTTGCCGGTGGCTGATCTGTGTTGTCGTTGTTCGACATACTGGCGGCTCAGTACTGGGATGCTGGACCGGAAGGTTGACTACGGATGTTAGTATGGTAACATGGTGATCGTCGTCTTGTCGCGCCCAACCGTGTAATCGTCCAGTCATGGATGCCAGGTACCAGGCTACCATGCATATTCTGCAAACCCAGAGTCCAAAAGTCAGGGTGGAAAGCAGGAAAGAGACGCACCTGTGCTGGATGATGTTTCGTGTATGATGCTAATGGATTTGGATGTTTGTTCCCGTAACTGATGCTGTACCGAATGGCTGACGTCTTAGTGATAACGTCTGTCTTGCATGACAACTATGAGGACTCGAGGAGATAAAGTCGCATAGACGGCATTGGCAGGTTGTGCTAAGAAGTAACAGACCGAACCAGCAGGAGCACCGACCAATTCTATCCCTTGCCGTGTTTTTTATCCGACGGGCTGACCATTCCGTCTGTCGGATCTTGAGTTTGGGGGCAAGACCATCAAAGTGAGGTACGGCACCTGTGACTTACAAGTCTGTCGTGACGAAGGCATTGACTGCGCTGTCCGAGTTTGGCATCCTCCAATCAAGGCACCTCTTATGCAGACCCACCTTCCCCATCGGGTATCATCCATGGATTGGATGTCAAGCAACAAGCCGGAGGTGGAACAACCAGGTCGATAATGAAAGAGCAAAGCACACCTTATAGCTGCAGTGCCATGAAAGGAGTGCATAGAAGGTACAGTAATGGTCAATAAGTCTGGGTACACTTTTCAAAATGCCCCATTTTACCACCAAACCACCAAAACTATCACTACTTTCAATCCACCACAACTCGGTACCGCGTAGGCTACGCGCCGTACGTCGGGCTAGAGGTTGGTGTACAAAATATTAAAGGGCAAGATCAGGGCTTCAATCCTGTATAGTTACTGTAACTATACGGGTTGAATTGAGGGAGTTGTGGTAGATTGAAAGTAGTGATAGTTTTGGTGGTTTAGTGGTAAAATGGGGCATTTTGAAAAGTGTACCCAGACTTATTGACCATTTCTGTACCTCTACAAAAAGGCACTGCTTGCAGCAGCACCACCCTTGCTTCAGCGTCCACGAGCAAGCTAAAGCCATGAGACGATGACTAAGCAAAAGCAGAAGCAAGAACAACTTCGACCTTCCTCTTCTGGTTAAGATACATGAGTGACTCACACATAAACAGGCGATCTCACCCTGAGCTTCTGACTCGCAGCCGCATATTAAACCAGAGAGCGGTGGATGAAGCTATCAACACTACAGTCCATTCCCTGATCTCGTTGCACTAAGGCGCTAGGGTACCAGCCAATCTGTAAATACAGGACATACATATCTATATCTGATTGCCTGCGCCTGCGATACCAGTGCTTCTCAGTCAGATATAAGAGTCCAGCAATATCTCCCCTTTCTTCAACCAAGCGCAGGGTCTCAACACTACATCTCCTCGTGCCTCCTTCTACTTTGACATAACTCCCCTCCAACTATATAACCCCAAGATGTCTCAAACCACTCCCCCTCTCCAGACCTGGCTTCGCCTCTCCCTCGCCCCCAAAATCTCCTCCTACGCCATCCAACCCCCGGGCGGCCCAACACCCGCAAGCCAAGCAATCGAGTTCTCCCAAGCCCGGCACCGCATCAACCTCCTCAACGCATGGGCACCCTCTTCCATCCGCCCCGGCAGCCGCGTCCTGGAACTCGGCTGCGGGCAGGGGACGTGCACCGCCGTACTAGCCGAAGCCGTCGGTCCCTCGGGTCACGTCGACGCCGTCGATCCTGCCCCGCTCGACTACGGCGCCCCATTTACCCTTGGTCAGGCGCAGGCGTGGTTGAGCCAGGGCCCGGTGGGTGAGGGGGGGAGGATTACGTTCCACCAGCAGGACCCGGATGAGTTTCTGAAAGAGAATGAGGGAAAGGAGAAGTGGGACGCCGCCGTGCTGGCACATTGTATCTGGTATTTCCGGAGCGCGAAGGAGGTGAGCGACGTGCTGGCCGCGCTGAGGGGCAGGGTGGACAAGGTCCTGATCGCCGAGTACGCGTTGCATGCGAGTGAGAGGGAGGCCGTGCCGCATGTGCTTGCTACTGTGGCCAGGGCGGCGCTGGAGGCGCATCGGAAGGATAGTGATGAGAATATCCAGACGGTGTTGAGTCCGGTTGGGATAAGGGAGCTGGCGGAGGGGGCGGGGTGGAAGGTTGTGCAGGAGGGGACGGTGGTGCCTGAGCCTGAGCTGTCGGATGGGGGGTGGGAGACTGGGAGTGTGGTCAGCAAGGGGTATCTGGAGGATGTGGAGAAAGGGGTTGAGGATGAGAGGGTCAAAGCCGTGTTGAGGTCGGCCAGAGATGCTGTTGTTGCTGCTGTTGATGGGATTGGGGGTGTTGGTAAGGTGCGGACTATGGATGTTTGGGTTGCGACATTGGAGGCTCGGTGATAGAGTTGAAGACTGTGGTCAGGTCTGGGTGATCTGCTTTCGGAGGACAAGGTACAAGAAATAAGAGGAGATAACCTATATGCTTTAGCCGCCGCCGCCGCCCGAGTCTGATTTGGAAGTCGAAGAGTGAGAGCAAGAGAAAGAGTTATGAGAAGCCGGGCTGAAAACTTCTGACACTCATCGGCTCTGCGAGCTTGCTTCTGGACCTCTTCTTCTATCAACTGTATGGCCTGTCCTCGACCGGTCGAGTATGTATCCAGGTCGACCGACTTCTTTCTCATGAAGACGACTTGATCGTACTAGAGCCAGCTCGATATCTTTGTGGTAGCGAGAGGACGTCATTGGTGTGCGTCGAATAAGACGGCTTCTCTCTTGATGTTCTGTTATTGAGTCTTCGTCGCAAGATAGGTGCTTGCACCAGGACACCAAGTGATCGAAGGCCCTGCTAGGGTTATCCTCTGATCCAGCAGAGTGCACAGGAAGCGCAAAGGCCATCGAAAAGCCTTTATCGCCCAAAGTTCCCTTCCACGCTCATCTTTCAGCTCGTCCAGCCCGTCCGAGCTCCTCATTGGCCCACAGGTTGCTCCCCAGGCGAAAGCGAAGCCAGCCCGAAGTGCCTCGCTTCACCCGCACGTCACCTCGTAGCGACCTTCGATAAAGACCCATCGAAGTTCGCTCTTTGGTCCACCTTCCGAGATCTTGCATCTTGCTCTTACAGCATCACCACCCCAGCCAAAGATTGAACTGCTGTTCACCCACATAATCAGCAACAATGAGCTGGTACACTCCCGCTACCCCGCGGGACTACGAGCCCGACTCGCCCGCGGTCGCCGCCTTGCTCGCCGTGTACAGCCGCTTGAGGGTGCAGGACGACTCGCTGCCCGAGCGTAAGGGAGTTGGTGACGAGAATAAGAAACCGACCAGTGACGGCAAGGCCGGTAACAAGGAGAGTGCGGATAACAAGAAAAACGACAGTGAGGGCGGAAACTCCAAGACCACCGGCAATAATCCTTCCGAGAACAAGACTGTCAAGACCGAGGTCGGTATGACCAAGATCGGTGACATGGAGTCCACCAATAGCAAGGCCGAGGCCACCGAGGATGGTATCACCGTGACTGGCACCGAGTCTGCCGACACCGAGGCCACCAACTCTGAGGCTCCCAAGCCCAAGCATCGCCGCGTCGCCCGCCTCAAGCTCAAAGCCAATATCGCCCCGGCCAGCAGCGACGGTCTCCGCCGCTTCGCCCTCCGCGCCAACCACGTTGCCAATGCCATGCACACCTTCCCGAACGGTTACAAGGTCCCCTGCGTCGGCCTTACTTACAAGCTGCGTCCGATGCTATACGCCTCCAACCATATCCACGACTGGCGCGACTTCAGACTCGGTTTGTCTCTCTTCCCTCTTCTCCTTCCCTCCTTCTTCCCCCCTCACCACCAAACCCCCAACTAACCTTTTCCCGCAGAGCGCACCCCCGCAGCAATGAACGCCCTAGAAGCAGAATCCATCCCCTTCCAATCCCTCCCCCACCTCCTCTCCCTAATCCACTCCGCCCTCGCCTCCACCTCCACCTCCCGACAAGACGCCTACCTCGTCCTCCGGCACATAACCCGGCACCTCATGTCCACCGAGATCGACCCAGCCCGGCACGACGGTCTAATCCCCAAAACCGCGCGCTTCACCCACTTTGTCCCCTCCAACCTGCTCGTCATCAAGCTGCCCCTCGACGCGGCCTCAAAGATCGGCCACCTCGACATGATCGCCAAACCAATCATCGGCTGGGCCCACTCCCTCCGCATGGCGCGCGAGCTCAAGGTCAGCGGACACACGCGCTACATAGCCAAGATCCGCGCCAGCGCCGTCGAGGGGGTGGACTTCGACCAGCCCCACCCTGCCCTGGAGAGGATAGCGGAGGCCAACAGGTCGGTGCTGGTTGACGGGTTCGGGAGCTTCAACGAGTCCGACATGGGGTTCCGCCCCTGGCGCTGTAGGCCGTACAAGTTCGACACGCCCACGGTGGTCGTCGAGTCGAACTTCGGTAGTACCGATAACGGTGTCTTGCGGTACAAGGCCTGCTGGTGGCTGGAACTGATGGAGGGCGAGGTCAGGGCCGTGGTGCTGGTTAATGTCGACCCCGACGAGCAGGAGATCCGCATTGAAGTGTGGAGGAACGAGAGGATGACGGAGGGGGACGAGAATGAGAGGTTGGAGGGGCTGCCTGTCGGCGCTGTGGTGCCCACTAGGGTACAAGAGGTGGTCATCACCAAGAAGGAGGAGTTCAAGGGGGTCAGGGAGGACTCGGACCACAGGCACTACAAGGTCGAGGGCGGGCCGCTGAGGATCGGCTTCGTGGATTTTTTCCTCGAGGAGCCGAGCTCTGAGTTTTTGAGGGGGAAGTTTCCGGGCAGGGAGGATGAGGACTGGGATTTTGAGCTAGGTGATGAGTGGCTTGCCATGGAGGCGGCGGACTTGTGGTATGCGGACGGCATGCTGGTCAATGACTGGCGGGAGGGTCTAGTTGATGACGATGATGAGGGTGGTGAGAGTGCCCGGCCTGTTTGAGGGACGGATGGCATTGGCATACATGGGTTGTGGGAGTTTAGGGGAGCTTTGGAACCATGATACCCCGGGGTATGCAGGGAGGGATTGATTGTTCTTTGCAGACATGCCACTTGGTTTGTTCTTGGTGTTATGGACTGCGTTGCTTGAGAGGCACACTGGACTGGGAGAGGCTACTGTGGTAGAAACAAGGAGCTTTCATTGTCCTGCGCATAGCATAGCGTAGGATAGTCCAGAATAGAGACATTGCGATAAATGCTGCTGTTTCCTACCATGGAGCGAACAGGAACAGGAACTGACGTTAAAGTAGACTCCGTGACATCCACATCAGCCGATGACTAATACGGATGACTAAGACAGGCTCTCACCACAACCAGCGGGCAGCAGACGAATAGTTTACTTCGGCAAAAATGCCATCCTCTGCGCAACAATACCCATTGATAGAACCTCTATATCCATTTCTTGTCCCCACCCCCTAGGTAGTCCTCGCTCTCTTTACTGTCAGCCAGGTTACCTTACTCCCCAACCTTCAACATCTCAAATTGCCGAACAGTAGCCTCATAATTCTCCCTCGCGGCCTTTGCATCCGCGAGCTTCTTCGCCTCCGCCGCCCTCACCGTCTCGCTGACCTTCTCCTCCCAACCCTCCTTACCCATAAGCTCCTGCTGCTTCTGGATCGCGCCCTCGGACTTGGCGAGCTTCGTCTTCACCTTCTTGATCTCGGCGTCGACGTTGTCGGCGATCTTGCTGCCCACATCCAACAGAACGACGACGTCGGCGTTGATCACCACCACGGCGCAGCCCTTGGGAGGGGCTGTGGAAGGATCGAGCGGGGTGACGGAGCTGATGGCCTTGCCGGCTAGGGTGCGGATGGCGGGGATCTGGGACTCGATGTTGGAGAAGGCGGACGGAGTGGAGGCTTTCACGTAGGCCGAGCCGTCGGACTTGATGGCGTATTCGGCTGCTAGGGAGCGGATGCCTTGGGCACAGCTGTTGCGTGTCAGTGATTGCATCAGAAGATGTGTAGAGGAGGGAGGGAACCTACCCAACACCAAGTTCGTAATCCTTCGCCTCTGTTTCGAACCTGAACCGGTCCTCAACCTCGGCGTACTCGGCCAGCATGATCGTCTTAGTCTCATCCCCACTCCTCCGGGGAAGACGCTGCCACAGTTCCTCAGTAATAAACGGCATGAAAGGATGCAGCAGCCTCAAGCTCGTATCCAGCACGCGGTAAAGCGTGTTCTGCGTGCTAGCCTGCTCCTCGGCCGTACCGTCCTGCAGAATGGTCTTGCTGTTCTCGATGAACACGTCGCACAGCTCGTCGTAAAACAGTGTGTGCGCGAAACGAGTCGCGCGGCTGAACTCCCGCGCGTCCAGGGCCTCGTTGACGGCCTTGACGGCCTCGTTCATGCGGTGCAGGATCCACTTCTCGGCCAGGGTCAGGTCGGCGGCGGACACCTCGTCCGAGGGGGTGAAGTTTTCGGGTAGCTTGCCGAGCACGTACTTGCTCGCCTGCCACACCTTGTTGCAGAAGCGCCGGTAGGCCGCCATGACCTTGATGTCGAAATTGATGTCGCTGCCGCCCGTGGCGTACGAGATGAGCGTGAACCGCAGCGCGTCGGCGCCGCACTCAGGGATGCCTGTGGGAAAAGCCGTCTTCTGGTACTTCTCCGCGCGCGCGATCTCGTCTGGGTGCAGGTTGCCGTGGCGCAGCTTCTCGTGCAGGGTCTTGAGGTCGATACCCGAGATGATGTCGAGGGGGTCGATGACGTTGCCCAAGGACTTGGACATCTTGCGTCCCTCGGAGTCGCGGATGAGGCTGTGGCAGTAGACCTCCTTGAAGGGCACCTCGCCCGTCAGCTTGAGGGAGAACATGATCATGCGCGCCACCCAGAAAAAGAGGATGTCCCAGCCCGTCTCGAGGACGGAGGTGGGGAAGAACTTCTGGAAGTCGGGGGACTCGGTGTTGGGCCAGCCGAGGGTGGAGAACGGCCAGAGGCCGGACGAGAACCAGGTGTCCAGGCAGTCGGGGTCGCGCTCGAGAGTGAACTTCTGGCCGGGGAACTTGGCGGCGGCCTTCTCGCGCGCCTCCTCCTCGGACTTGCCCACGACCCAGGGGGAGTCATTGTCCTCGCCTGCGTCGTCCTCGAGCACGACGCGGTAGGCGGGGATCTGGTGGCCCCACCACAGCTGGCGGGAGATGCACCAGTCGTTGACGTTCTCCATCCACCTGTGGTAAGACTTGTTGGCGCTCTCGGGGACGATCTTGATCCTGCCGTCGTCGACGGCCTTGAGTGCCTCGCTGGCCATGTCCTTCATGGACATCCACCACTGCGGCTTGATGAGCGGCTCGATGACGTCCTTGGACTTCTCGCAGATGGGGATCTTCATGGCGTTGGGCTCCTTCTTGACGAACAGACCCAACTTGGTGAGCTCCTCGACAACGGTGTACCGGGCGTCGAAGCGCTTCTGGCCCTGGAAGGGACCGGCGTTGGCGTTAAGCGTACCATCGTCGTTGAGGATGTTGATGAACTCGAGGTTGTGCGTCTTGCCGAGGTTGTAATCGTTAAAGTCGTGTGCAGGTGTCAGCTTCACGGCACCAGTACCGAACTCCGGGTCGACGTAGGTATCCGCGACAATCTTGAGCAATCTGCCCTCAATAAACGGGTGCACGGCGTTCTTGCCAACCAGGTGCGTGTACCGCTTATCATCCGGATGGACAGCAATACCGCTATCACCAAGCATCGTCTCAGGACGCGTCTGTTATCCTTCAGTTAGCCTTCATCGCCCTTTAAATCCACATCATGTGTCTCTTCACTCACCGTCGCAACCTCAACAGTCTCCTCACTCCCCTCAATCTTGTACTTGAAGTGCGTCAACACGCCAAACTCAACTTTCCTCTCATACCCGGGGACAGTCAACATCGTCCTCCCCGGAATCTCCTTATTCTCCACTTCCAGCGTCGACAACGCAGTATTCAACTTGGTGCACCAGTTCACCAGCCGATTACTGCGGTAGATATACCCCTCCTCAAACAACCTCACAAACGTCTCCTTCACGGCCTTGCTCAAATTCTCGTCCATCGTAAACGCCTCCCTGCTCCAGTCCATGCTACCACCCATCAGCTTCGTCGCCTCGGTAATAGCCTTGTGGTACTCCCCCTTCCACTCCCATACCGTCTCGGTAAACTTCTCCCTGCCCAAATCCATCCTCGTAATCTGCTGCCTGTTCCACAGCATCTTCTCCACCACGCTCTGCGTCGATATGCCCGCGTGGTCGCAACCGGGGACCCAGAGCGTGTCGTACCCCCTCATCCTGTGCCAGCGGATCAGCGTGTCCTGCAGCGCGTTGGCCAGCGCGTGGCCGCAGTGGAGACGGCCCGTAACGTTAGGCGGCGGTAGGGGGATGACGAAGTTCCCCTTCGATGGGCCCGGCCGGCGGTTCTCGGGCTTGAAGAACCCGCTGGCCTCCCACCACTCGTACCAGGCCGACTCGACGGCTTTGGGGCTGTAGGCGGAGAAGTGCGGGTCGTCGAGAGGGTAGGTGATCTTCTTGCTTCCCAGGGTGGTCTTCTCCTCGAAGGGGGGCAGTTCGGGGGCAGCCGCCTTGGGGGCTTTCTCGGCTTTGGGCGTGGAGGCGGTAGCTGCGGCCGGGGCGGCTTTGGCCTTGGCTTGCTTCGCGGCGAAGCGGGCGGCTTTCTCGGCCTTTTTCTTTTCGTTGGCTAGTTCCTTCTCTAAGTTGGGCGCAGACTGTCAGTATACCAATTGCCCCAATGGTTAAGAGCGGCACGGAAGCATGCGTACCGGTCTTGGGCTTTTGCGCCGTGTCGGCCTGCGGTGGTGGCTGCTGGTCCGCCATGTTTGCTGCTGCTTGTCGCAAGAGGACTCGAGTGGGATGTGCAAGGGACAACACGGTCGAAGTGGCGTGGAAAGAAGAACGGCTCGCCGGAAAAGCGGTGCGAAGGGAAAGAAAATGTGCTGCACTTATTGACTGTCGTGCAGTTCGCAAAAACATCACCAAGCTAAACAACTTAGACAAACGACAGCGGCAGCTCTGATGGGGGGGATTGATCCGCGTTTTTGCAGTTTGGCCCCAGATTAATGACAGGGCGGGGGTGAGTCACTGGCGCCGGTTAATTATCGGAGTTTGAGCTTGAGTCAGTCGTTCAGCCCCCAATAACCCTAACCCCGACGATTACTGGAGTGATATCCAACGCTGCGGTCGAGTCAACGTCGATGAGCAAACATCTTCGAGTCACTTTCGATGAGCCAGACTGCTATACCGAGATAATTATGTGTGCATATTATAAACTATCAGCAGGTATGAGTCCTTAGGTGGTTGATAGGTTGTCCATAGGTGTCACAGCCTGCTCAACGCATAACACCGCCCCTCTCGTTCTCCCCTCGCCCCCTTCTCGATGACCACCACTCCCATGACTCCTCTTCTGCTCGAAGTCAAACATCCTCCAACCCCTTCAATGCACTCCTCCTATCGTAACAAAAGACAAAGGAAAGTAATGAATGTGCTGCTCCTCCTCCTCTTCTTCTCTCTTCCTCTCGATGATATGCAATCTGTAAACAAACGCAACGCAAAAACGCAACGCAAATGAAGGCAAAGGGGGTATCAATCTAGTCGATCTGTGCAATGATGCTGTTTTTGTTCTTGCTGTACTGGCAAAATATGTGCGGGGAATGTAGGTATGTGTGTGTAAAAAAGCGAAAGGCGTCGACGTCATACGTCGTGGTATATTGCCGCGTTCGATCCGAAGGAAATGTTGTTGTTGCTGACCGCTCAAGGTGTGCCTGCTGTGCGCTCCTGAAAAATTTGACGTCGAACGCTCAATCATCATCAAAGAACCCAGCCGAGTCAAACTCGTCCGCCTGCTGGGCATCGCTATCGTAAGCGCTACTCCGCATCATAGGCGGCGTCACGGGCGCCGAGACAAGCGAGCTCGACAGATTCCTGCGGGGAGGCGTACCGCCCAGCGGCCTCTTCTCGTCCTGTCTCGCCGTTGACGCCGACGGACCGCGAGGACGGCTGCTAGACGCGGCCGATGACTGGGACGGGAACCGCCGACCTGTGCTGGCGAAAGCGGTTGGTTGACTCGTACTTGCCCCAGCCACGTTGGAGGGCGGTGTATTCCGCAACCCGGAAGCAGGAGGTGTCATCAGCCCGCCAAACAGACTCTGCGAAGCAGGGCTAGGCCTGGACTTAGACGGCGTCGCCGAGTGGCGTCCCGCCGAGGCAGGTGGTGCCGGGCTCGACAAGACGCCAGAGAGAGAGCCAAACGAGCCGGGCTCCCTGTTCTTCCGCCAGTTCCCCCACGCCGCGGCCAGCGGACCGACAGCCTGCGCCACGCGCGGGGTGGCAGCATCGCGTATCGTGGCGGCGATGTTGGGCAGATTGATGGCAGACCCACCATTCATGGCCCTCTCGCGCTCCTGCTCCTCCATCTGGAGGTTGGCCTGCAGGCGGATGGCCGCGTCCTTGACGGCGTCGACGTCGTAGTCCTCCGCGCCGAGGGCGAGGATGATGTCCTGCAGGTCCGAGTGGCGGACGGCGAGGAGCTCGCGCAGCCAAATGATCTCGTCGTCGCGCTTGGCGATCTTGGTGTCTGCTTCGGGGTCGACCTTGGCGAGCTGGGACTCGAGCTCTTCGAGGCGATGCTCGCGCTGTTGGAGTTGTTCTTGCAGCACCATGATAGACTCGCGAAGGGCTTGCGGTGAGATCTTCTCCGGCAGTGCCATGGTGTGGGAGATGGACTTGGCGGCGGGTCGGACGGCGGCGGTGGTGGGCTCGGGGCTGGTGACGGATGTGCGGGTTTCCTTTGCTGCTTGGGCGGCGGCTCTGGCTGCTTCTTTGGCGATCTCGAGCTTCTCTTCGAGGTGAGCGACCTTGTCTTGGAGGTACTCAGACTTTGAAGTCGAGATGCTCAAACGCTCGAGCAGATTCTGCTCAGCTCTCTGGGCGTCCTCGGTCGTGTTATTGATCTGCCTTTCGTAGCGAGCCTGTAGGTCTTCGACCTCATTCTGGTGCTTGACGAACAGTTCCTCGAGCTCGTCGCGGTGCTGACGCGCCAGGTCGTCGACCTGCGTCTTGGTGGCATTCTGCGCCTCCTCCAAGAGCATTTCGTAACGCGCCTGCTGCGTGTCGGCATCCAGCTTGAACCTATCAAGTTGAGACCGGACGTTGGCGAGTTGGTCCTCGAGCTCCTCACGAACAACGTTGACTTCGTTGTTCGCCTCCTCAACCTGCCCCTGCATGGACTCGCGTGTCCGCTGGACCTCGCGGGCACCAGACTCTCTGGCCTCCTCAAACTCAGCCTGGAAGCGAAGAGCAGTCTGCTGAAGCTTGTGCTTCTCCGACTGAAGCTCCTCAATGACCTTCTCCATCCTCTTGGCGTCACTGATAGCCCTCATGCCCTGGCGCTCATTCATCTCAAGCCTCTCGAGTTCGGTCTCTATCCTCTCCCGAGTCTTGGCCTCGGCCTGAAGCCTGGCATCGAGCACCTCATGGCGAGCCAGAAGTGCCTGCTCCTTCTTGATCCATCGAGCGTTCTCCTCGCCAATCTCGCGAGCAGCCTCGGCCATGTCGTTCTGGAGGGCCAGGAACTTGGAGCGCCAGTTGTCGCGCATCCGCTCGTTCTCCTGCAGCTGAGTGCCCAGGGTGTCGAGGAGCTTGCGCATAGCCCTGTTCTCGCCGACGGCATGGGCAAGGTCATCCTCGTGCCGGGTAGATGACTCGATGAGTCGCTCTGCCTCGCCCTGCCAGTGACGTGCTTCCTGGCGGGCGATTCTGATATCGGCCTCGCCAACGTTGAGCTTGTTCTGCAACTCGCTCTGTGTCTGCTGGGCATTGGCTTGCGCAGCCTCGAGAAGGGTAAGACGCATGGCGTTCTTGTTGTGCGAAGCCTCGAGCGACTTGACGCGCTGGTCCTTCTCCTCGACCAGCTCGCGAAGGCGGTTCTCCTCCTCAGCCGAGATGCGCAGCAGTCGCTGCACCTCGGACAGCCTGTCCTCCGCTGCCCGTCTGCCCTCGAGCTGCTCTTCGGTCTTCACTTCCTGCTGGTGGAGTTTATCCTCCAAGTCAGATAGCCGCTGGTCGAAGGCGCTCTTGTTCATGATCTCGATCTCGATTCTGGTCTCAGCAGACTCAAGGCGACGGCTGAGGTCAGCGGAGCGCTCCTCAGCAGCTCTCCTGGCATCGAGCTCCTTCTCCACTCTATCGCCGCCTTGACGGACCTTGAGTTCAAGTTCGTCAATGCGAGCTTGGAGCTCCTTGTTCTTCTCGTTCGCTGCGTCGAGGAGATCTGGTGCTGGGCTAGGCGGCATTCGGCTGTCGACAGCTTCTTCGACGATGTTTCGGAGGTCTTCGCCGCGGAAATCGAGGTGCAGCGACTGGCTGAATTGCTCCTTCAGCTCCTCGAGAGCATGAACAACAGTAGCGTTCAAGTCCTTAGCCTCGACAGCAGCATCAGAAGCCACCACAGGTACGTCTTGTTGAGGCGCACTGCGTTGCTGTGTAGCAAGAGCCTCCAGGACGACAGCACGAATCTGTTCCATCTTCCGGTCCCTCTTAGGACTCAGGGATCGTCGAGCAGGCACCTCGTCATCCTCGTCATCGGCATCGCTTTCCTGAACCTCGGCAGACAAGCTGCGACGCTCGCGGCGAGTCGAAGGCGACCGGTGAGAGATGACTCCCAGTGCCTTCCTAATGTCGCTGAGGGTCTCCTCGAGCGGATCGAGGCGAGTCGCCAGCAGGTTGCCGACCAACTGATTGACACGCCCGTCGAAGAAGTTGACGCGAGCCTCGAGCTTGGTCTGCTCATCTTCGGTGAAAGCACCATCCCAGTCGCTCACAGGCGAAGCGCCGGTGCCGGTTAGGCGATGAATACCAGCGTCTTCATCATACGTAGGAGTGAGCTGCGGAGGGTCGAGGAACGGATCTTCCATCTCAGTGGATAGCACGGCCGGTGCAACCTCGCCGGGCAGAGCTCTATACTGCCGCGGGCTCGGACTAGGAGCATCGCTGCGGAAGGCGTTCTGTGGAGGGAGGTGGAGAGGCGAGGAGTTGGTGACAGCCGCCAGGGAGATATGGCGGGTAGGGCTGGGTTGGTGCCACTGCGGGACCTCTGCAGCCTTGTTGACGCCCATGTTGGGGTTCTCGTTGAGATGGCGCATAATGGCGTCGATATCTTCCATGCTGGCCTCCTCGGGTGCGAACTGGTCCGGTCCATCGAGCGGCACGGCATCGTTGTTGGAGATGCCGAGAGGGAGTGACTGCAGTGTGTCATCCTCAGCTTCAACAGGTGACATCAGAGGAGACGTCGCAATAAACTCATCTGCAGGCTCGGAAACCACAGGGCTCGACGGTGCAATGTCGACCGACTCCGCAGGGGGTGGCGGAGACGAAGGAGCAGCGAAGCGAGACGCCTTGAGACCCTTGGGCGGCGAGGCGAAGCGCGAAGCTGCAAGCCCTGTGCGCTTGGGAGGTGCCTCAGGCGAGGGTGAGCGAGAGACATGCGGCTCGACCGCTTCCTCCTTTTCTTCGGGTACAAGGACTGGTTCCTCGACAAAGCCATCGATGCGCTCGACCATAGGTTCGGTAGCCGGCTGCTTAACATCCTCGTCCAGCGTCTCCTCAGCGGCGACCGGCTCCTCGACAACTGGCAGTTGCGGTAGCTCCACGGTATTATCAACCGAGTCATGGAAGCTATCGTCCTCAGAGTCATCATCCGAAGGATCAGCAGGCGGTCCAAAGACAGTAGCACCAGGAACGAACGGCTTCGCAGTAGCTGAAAGCGACTTCTTATGTCCCTTCCTGAAGTTATCCTCACCAAACGGCCGAGCGTCATTAAAGTTCTGCAGATCGAGGTTGTTCTTGAATTCGAAGGGCGTCCAGTTCATTGTGGCCTGATCCGGTGATGTCTCCGACGGGCTAACGGTAGCCTTGGTATCAGTCGTCTCGGATACCATCGTCGAAGAGAAGGTGGTGTCGGCTTGCATGAGGTTCTCGTCAAACGACCTTTCGTGGTCATCTTCGCCTTCCGCCTTCTCGAGCTGGATCTCTTCCTCATTCCCGACCGCAGGCCTGGGTTCGGGCACAGGTGTGCTCTCTTCCTCGGTGGGTTGAGGAGCAAAGAGCGGCACGGAATCGGCTTCCTTGCTGCTACCACGGAAGCGCTTGAACCGTGTCTCGCTAAGATCGATACGGCCATCGTCGTCTTCCTGGTGTTCGGGACGTTCAGGACGAGGAGATCGGAGTGGGGACCTTGATCCCTGACTGTCAGGCCGTCTGATTGGCACAGCCTTGGACTTCTTCGCAGGCTTGATAATGTCGGAGTTGGAGAGGTCGATGCTACCGAAGATGGAACCAGGGCGGTTGCTGCTCGACTCGGCACCCGAAAGAGGACTGTTGATACTAGCAGACAGCGAGTGGAGAGGAGTAAACGCCGGTGCATCAGGGCGGAACTTCGGACCACTAGCCGAGAAGCTGAATTCGCTCTGGCCCGGCGAGAAGGCGGGTGCGTTGGCGTTGATCTTGGATGAGGAGATGGCAGCAGGGAAGCTGAACTGGCTAGAGGTTGCAGATGGCGGAGCGGCGACGCCGACGTTGAAGGCCATAGGCTGGAATGCGCTGGCGCCAGCAGTAAAGGAGAAACCGGAGGGCTTGAAAGTATTTGCCGGGTTGAACTTGAACTCAGGAGCGGCAACATTGAGCTTCGAGATAGAAGGCTTGCTGCCGTGGCTTGTGCGTCGCTGGCTGCCGGAGACACTTCCAGCTTTCGAGACTTCGTTGTCGGTCCACGGGTTGCTGGCCGTCGAGAACGACCGCTGGTGGACCTTGCCGAATTCGAAGTCCTGGACAGGAGTGCCCAGGTTACTCGGGTTCGTCTCGATCTCTGACTCCTCAGAGGGTCGGTTCTCGGGAATGGTTAGTCCGCTAGGCTTGAAGCCTCCATCGTGGGTCATGTCGTCCTCGGTGAAGTACTTCTGCGACAGAGAGTGACCGCGGCTGTGAGGCCTAGGATGATGCAGCGCCGTGCCCTCGGCGTCATTAACGAACCGGGGGGCTTGCGGGCCGAACTGAACTGATGGCTCTCTCTCGTGGCCAGGCGAAATGACGGGCTCCTCGTCTTCCTTCTGGTCGTAGTGCGGGCTGTAATCCCGGTCATTGTCCAGCTGAGAGCGCATCTGCTCTTCCAAGTGATACTCCGCTTCGTCGATCTCCTTCTGGAGGCTGTCGCTAGAGTTGTGTCTCGCAAGCTTCGTAGGTTCGGGAGTCTTTGACGGACTCTTGCTCGGAGCCTCTTCCTCGACCTCGCGTAGCTCCTGGAGCCGTGGCGAAGCGCGAGCAGAGTGCTGGAACTGGGGCGGCATGAAGGGATACTGCACAGACTGGTTACGCTGGTGCATATTAGGCATGCCGTCAGGCGAAAAGGGCGAACCAGGCGAAGCTGTTGTGCCGAAGTTCGCGAGCGAAGGAGAACCCCTACGATGCCCTTGCTGCTGAGCCAACATCTGTTGTGGCGACCAGGCCATGTTATGGGGTGACGAAATCGATATCGATGCGCGAGGGTTGTATTTCCCTTGAGCAAATCCTGTCGGTGTTGCAACGGATTGTATACCAGGGCTGTGGACTCCGGAGAAGGGGCCTGGAAACGGGAAGCCATTCTGAGCATGGTTGCTCGAGGCAGACGAAGTCGGTATAGGCGGCGAGAAGGGTAGCGAGGACGGGTAATGTGTGATCGAAGGTTGTCGGCTCATGGTAGAGCCCGGAGAAACGGACGGTGGTGGAGGATCCTCATCGCCAAATGAGACACCGAGTGCTCTGAGTTTTGCCTCTTGAAGCTCCTCGACATATTTCTTCCAAGCTGTTCATCAAGTTAGCACAAATAGCTCCAATTGCAAGAAGCGAGTTGACTTACCATTCAGATCAGGCAGCACGACTTTGTAACTCCGCTCCGTCCTCTCTCTGATCATGTCGTCGAAATCCGGCCATGCCCCCTTGCTTTGGGAATGCTCTGGCGAAGATGACGACACGCCATCATGACCGTCCAGATCAAACCCCCTGGTGTTATACCCCAGTTGTTCCCAGGACTTCAACATGTTGTCGACAGCTGACTGGTGCAGAGGCGTCGGCTGATCGCCGGTTGGCCCACGTTGATCGTCCCGAGGCAGCAAGACCATTATACTCTTGCCCTTCCATGGGACCTTCTTTTTCAACCTTGGCGTAGACGTCGTTGCCTTCTCCGTTACTGTCCGTGAAGGAGTAACAGGAAGAGTACTCTCCCCCTTGGGTGCCTCAACGGTATCTTTGACATCATCCGTCCCATCGCGCTTCGGAGTCTCTGGTACCGTGGGTGTCTGAGGCCTCTTCTGCTCCACCGGTGCCTGTACACTTGGCTCACTTGCACCCTCTGTGGCCGCGACCTCATCCGCAGGAGCCATATTCGCGACAGTATCCATGGTTTGGAACTCTAAGCGCGGCTGCTTTAGCGTCTCCGTGCTGGACCGCGTCCTAGGATATTTTCCCGACGCTTTGCGTGAACCCCTTCGTTTAGTCGGATTGGCCTTGGGAGTCCTGATATCCTGACCCTTCTGTAGCCAAGCCGCCTCGTCGCCGGAAAATGAGCCGCTCAGTGAAGAGTTCTCACTACCCGTACCGTCGCTAAGCCAATGACGACGCTCAGTATCCTCGTCGTCGCCCGCGGTGTGGTGACGGATCCAATCCTCAGTAATCCCACGCGCCGGCCGACGTGCTCGATTAGCTAGTACAGCCGCTGCGCTGACCAGAGACGGTTGCTGCTGATGATCTGGTCCGAGCTCTTGCCCGTCTGAGGATATCGGACGGAGAAACGGGGTCTGTAACTCGAGACGATGGATCGGCGAATCGTCCAATTGCTCGTCTTCGTCCTCGTCTTCGCTGCTTAAGCTTTCGCGACGCAGATTCGGTGGGTACGGCGATCCAAAAGCTAGTGTAAGCGCTCGACCTCGGTTCCCAGTTGGCGGTTCTGGCGACGGTGTCCTGATGAGACTGCGGACGTGGTCGGGGAGTCGCGGCGCTCGCAGAGGAGGGACCTCGGGTGACGAGACCTCGCCGTCCGCTGTTGACGCGCTAGACAGGGCAGGAGAGCTTGGCGGTGTCGAGCTGTCGGCTTGAGAAGGGATCTTGGTTGAGCCGTCCTGTGCAGGCGATGCACTGGGAGGGCGTGGTGATGTGGTTGGCGGCGTCTTGGCGGGACTCTGTTCCTCACGAGGCATAGGTCAGCATCAGAAGCAGATACGGCAGCTAGCAGGGCAGCAAGGCTCGGGAGGTAGCGACAGGTAAAAGCAAACACACATCCAAGAGCAAAACTGGCCGGCTGACTGACCATGAGCGAGAGTGGTAGTAGTAGATCCCGTCTTACCTCGACGATAGCAGCGGCAGAGACGAAGCTAGGAATCGTCTACCACCCACCGGTATCTCGATCTGATCGCGTCGCAAGTTGTCCTTCTGCGCGTTTGTCGAGTTGAGACTCTCTGGCTGCCCCTGAAGCTTGTCGAGGGGTTTTGTATGCTATCGCGACGCGTTTCCGGGATGCTGCAGGGTTTCTCTTGGTGCGGAAGGATTGAGGACCGCGATGAAGTTCATCAAACACAGCACAACTCGAAAAAAACGGGTGGGCGACAATTAAAGGAGTGACGAAATGACAAGGGACCGATCGAAGTGGATTGACGCGCGCATCGGATCGGAAATGCAAAGACCAACAGAGATGCAGGAGAAAGCTCTGTGTAGTTCTGGGGCAAAAAAAGAAGAGAGACGTAAAGATGTTCCCGAGGACAAGCGACTCTTCAACAAACAAGCTGTCTTCTCGCTCGTGTCTTTCGTGGAGAAAATAGGTGGAATCGGGGCAAAGGGGGGTCGCGTTGGCAGTGGTCCGCCCTGAGCTAATCAACTTTTTGCTGGGGAGAGGCTCTGGCGCATTTTAATGACACGTCCCTGCCGGCTCCACGCGCTACGCCAATTAGAGGGATTCAGATGGCAGATACCTCTGCCCCCTGCTGTAGCGCGTGAGCAGGCAAGTATCTGCTAACAGTTGTCGATGACAGCGGCACGTTTGTCTCTTCAGAACCGATCACTGGCTGGAAATTCGCGGGGAGTTGGTCATTTAACTTGCGGAGCAGCTTTTGCATCGAACTGCCCCTTGCCAACCGAACCGACAAAATGCAGATATCCTTGACATCTGCCAATCGAGTATCTGCCATGCACACGACTGATCTGTTTGTTCAGGTGTGCATCATATTCGATCAGATTCACATCAACAATGAAGCGTTTTTCCTCGAGGACTTTTGCGGGAAAAATCATCAAATCTCCTTGAACCCCTGATTCCATGTGGGCCCGGAACCCTTCTAGAAAGAGCCTCATCTCGGGTGGCTTCCCTAGCGGCTGTTTTGTCGCGATGGCGCTGTTCTCGGTATGACAAGGTGAACAACTGGCTTCCTCCCTCAAGCCTCAAACCTGTCTGGCGTCGTTATAAGACTTATCATCAAAGCCATGTTGATCATCACGGATCCAACGCGACCGCGTCCCGGCAGTTGTTTTGAGTTTGACTCAGACACACATCGCCCTGCATTCCGGCAACATTCCCGTCCGCTGCCTCTAGCGCGTCACGGCCCGCTCCGGGTCTCAGGGACGGGAATCTCGGTGACGTCAAGGTGAAGTTTAGGAGCCACACCGAGAATTGAAAGAAGAAAGATAAGGTAAATGTATATACGATAGTAACTTCTCTCCACGTGTCAAGGCAACCGGGGTACACATCGCAGCGGCTACCTTGGTCCCCATCCATGGCCTCCCACACGAGCGACTCACCAGGACAGCAGTTTTCCAACATACCCGAGGCGCCGACTCTCTTTTACCATCAGCATGTCACTCGAGTCCTGCCTCCCCTGTCAAACACGCCCAGCTGTCAAGTCCAGCTCTCAAAGAATGTCCGTCCGTAACCATACCAAACTCCAAACTCCAGCCCGGATTCCGTTGTTTCTCTTCGTCCTCTTCTCGGTCACTTTCTCCTCCTATAGGCCCGCGGTAATGACCTCACGTATCGCAAAAGATATCAAACTCCGCCGTCGAGCTAAAAAGCGTACTGAAGCTCGTCTTGGTCGCCGTGTTGATGGCCGCCTTGCATTCCTCTAGCCCCGTGCCAGTCAGCGTCCATTTCTTGGGAATGTATGTATAGGGTAGGTAGGTATTGATGAGGAGCACTCACCAGACTGCTGGTCACAGTCCCCGACCTTGAACTGCCCCTTCTTGCTGTTGTTCGCCAGGTCCGCGCAGTCGTTGTGCTGGTTGTCGCAGGCGCGGTTGGCTGCTGTTTTGAAGTCGTTCTGGAGGAGGTATCAGTCAGCTTCAGCTTGCCTTTAACTGTTGCACCCCGGGCCCCCTCTGTCATATATCTCCGTTCCTGGCAGTCTATCGTCCTCCGCTGTGTCTTTGTAGACCGGTCTCGCTCCTCCACGCTCTATCATTTCACTGTTCCTCGCTACCCCATCATCACTCTATGCGTATCCCCCTTGCCTCCCTTTCATACTCTCCCCCCTACCCCTGCTTTGAATCTGGGATAAACTGGTACACTCACAAATTTATCCCCCCCAACCTCAAAAGGCTGCTTCGGATCGTCGCCCTGCGTGATGGCCGGCGCCGCCGCGCCGCCCAGCGCGCCGGCGAAGACCTGCAGGTTATTCACGCTCGCCTGCCTCGCCAGCAGGCCGAGCCGGTCGAGGTGCAGCTCGTCGCGGATGTCCATCCCTTGAGAAGCTGCTGCTAGCCTGACGAGGAACGGGAGGAGGAGATGGTTTGGTCTCATTGCGACAACTGAAGTAATTTCGGACGCGGCCAGATACAGATTTTCAAAACGCGATGCAGATGTCGGCGGCCTCGCTTGAGGATCCTATCTTTGATGTATATGTTTGAGAGAAAAATAAGAGCCAGGGAAAGATGTGATTATGGAAACAAGTGGCCGGTATGGAGATGCTAGATCAACTAGATAGAACTGAATCGCAAGAAGGAAAGATGATGAGGCGGACGCATCAAACGGTGAGGACTCTAACATAACCCTACATTTCAAGTTCACAAGCTTGTTAGACACCATCAAGGTGCTTCAGCTCCCATGATGGATTGACGATGCTGAAACGCGAATGAGACGGCATGTCAAAGCGGTGACACGTGAGTTCTCTGCTATCACGTGATCTTTTCCCTCCGGCAGTGCTGGGCATCGACATCGCCTCGACATCCCAACTTCAAAAGTTCAAATCGATCAACGATTCTCGATCGCGCAGAAAACAAGACAGGCCATATTTCAGATGATCTTGATTAAAAGTACTAAAGTGCGGGTCCATACATAAATAGCCTACCACTAATGCCGCCAGAGTGAGACCTGGGATCTTCTCGAAAAATCAGCGAGACAGGCGCATTCCACGGCAATGAGAGGCGTACCCCGTAGACAAAGGAGAAAATCCAGCAGTTCGCACCCATTTCTATGCAACGAGAAAAAAGCAATCTTTCTTTTTAGAGCAAACTCGCAGGACAAATGCCACCGGGATCACGAGGGATCCAAACTCCAGCCCGTCAAATCCGGACACAAAACCAGACCAATATGCTGTAGAAGTTATGCAAAGGCGGGGACGCTCTTTGGAGTAGTAAATCTAGCTGACCAGCCGTAAGCCCACAGCCTAGAAATTGCTAGCAGTATTGACCTGCTGCGGCGCATGGTAACTCTCCAGCGTGCTCTGGAACGGCGTCCTCGTACTCGGAGCGGTCGTGTTGCTAGCGACCTCGCTCTTGTCCGCCGCCACGAACCCGCTGTTGTACTCCATCAGCCCGTCGGCCTCCTCGGGCTGCTTCTTCCTGTACAGCCTGAGCGCCAGGAACGCGATGCCCGCCAGCACGATGGCGCCGCCAACACCGACCACGACGCCGATGACCGTGTTACGGGTTTGAGGGGTCATGCCCTTGCTGTCGCTGGATTGGGTGTTGGCCAACCCGGGGGTGGAGGTCGAGACGGAGATGGTGGTGTGCGTGGAGGGGCGGCCGGCGGCGTCGGTGGTGGTTATTACTATTGTTGAGGTGGAGTAGGAGGTCGTGCTGCCGGTGTTGGAGGGGGGTGGGGAGGTGGTGGTTGTTGTCTCCGGTGGAGTGGTATTGCTGGTGGGCTTGGGGGTTGGTGAAGGCGTGGGTTCGGGAGTTTTGGAGGTGTCGTCGGGCGTTGACTCGACGGGGTCGGAGGTTGTGGGTTTTGATGTTGGAGGTGTGGTTTGCGGGGGAGGAGTTGACGAGGATGAATCCGGCTTGGAGGTTGTTGGCGGTGTCGGCGTGCTAGATTGGGTGTTGGAGGAGCTAGGAGTTGTCTTGGTGTCTTTGCCTGTAGGCAAGGTGTCGTCGTCGCCTGTGTTTTGGCGGGCCGCGATCTGGCCGAAGCCGCCGTGGTTTGCGGCGAACTTGGGGTCGATCTTGAGGGCCTGGGCGGCGCTGGCTGTCGAGAGTGCCAGGACGAGCACGTTTAGAAGTTGTGAGGCGTGCATCTTGACTGTTAAAGGTTGACCAAGGCGTGTGCCGAGCTTGATGTGAGAGGCGAGGTTGATGGACTCCGGCGTTGGAGTGTATCTAGCTCGATGCCTGACCAAGTAGGTAGTCGTCGAGTCCTGCTAGAGAAAACGTGTCGACTGTCGAGATTGAACCGCTAATATAAGGGTCCAGGCGGGAGAACGAGCGGGTAGAGGGTCGATCTAGGAGGGAATGCAGAAAAAGAATAAAGCCAGGTAGAAGCGAGTGTGGTTGATCAAGTGTCAATTTCGTGTACTGGATGAAAGAGGTTGCAATAAGGAAGGAGGGAGTGAAAACGCAAACGACAAACAGAACTCCAGGCCCAGGTGACAGCAGGAATCAAATGGAAGTTCTATTGTTGACAAGGGTCGGGTGTCATCGAGTTGGTCACTGCGCCGCGTGTCCCATCCCCAGTTGGGATTTTAGGTGGGGGCTTCGTATTTCAAGAACAATGGAACTGCCTGCCGTGCCGAGCGGGAGCCCAGTGCCAGTGCCAGGTGCCCACATTGCGGCAAACCAACCAAACATCGAAACCCGCAAGCCAGCGTTTCTCCTTTTATCGCTCAACAACAGCGGCTTCAAAACCTCGGACTCGAAATGCTTTTCTGATTGAGTACGCTACGAACTTTGTACGATACTCTAAGCTTCCCACGATCCTTTGTGCTTACAGTAACAGCACGGCTTGTGGGTTTTATTCAGATGATTTGATGCCGGAACTGCGCCTCGCCAGCAATGCCACACTGTTTCTCGCCGACGATGTGCCGCTCTCCCGGATTCGGGAAGTGCGGGTATTTTTACGGTGCAGAGCTACCCTATACCGATGACAGTTGCTTCGACCTGAACCTCTTCTCTCCACCGGTTCTGAAGCTTGCCAGGTGGCCTTGAAGGGAACTCATCACTGGAGACTGTACTGGAAGTTCATGGCGCCAAGATATATTCCTCGGCCTCGACAGAAAGTCCGGGTCTTGATGCATGATGTTCGAGATCGGCAACCATTGTCCTCTTTTTTCAAGGGGTTGAAACTTGCAGAAGCATGTTTTTTTCTTCTTTTTGGCGATACCGTCACCCTTCTTCGGCTTACTGCGATGATCCGGTTCGCCGCTGATGGAGACGCCGATCCGACTACTATTGCTGTGTGTGCAAACGGATGCGCCGATGCTGTGGAAAGCATGGCCTGCATTTCCCTCATCGGCGTTTGTGTGCAACCTACCACGGCAGCGAAGCTAACAGAAGCCTCGAGTTGGGGCTACGGCTACAGCCTTTGATACATCTGGAAGCGCGGCTGTTACAGTTATGACTGATATTACACTGCAATTGTCCCACAGCCTGACAGCTGCTTCGTTGCTCTTGTTTCATAAGTCGTTATGGTATTGTACACAGATGGCCCCTAATCCCCTTCATTTACAGCGCGCCCACCTGAACCCTTTGTTCCCCAAACTCCAGCGTCAAATCATATCCTGTCCGGTTGAGCGGACAGGAATACAGTCTCCACCCATATTTGTATTACTCGTTCCCTTATGTCCACTCGTCGGTTGTCGTACACGTCATTCGAGCTTCTTCGACGGAGGTGTGAAGCACTTCAACCGCGACCTCTTGTCGGCAAACCGCCGCTCGGAGGCCCGCGCGGAGGAACCGCGACTCTGGTGGGAGTGTCCCCGTTGGGCGGAGGCGGCGGAGGCCGAGGCGGAGGCGGCCAAAGCTGGAAATATTTGCCGCTCCCCGGGAGACGCTTCTGGTCCACCTGATGCCAGTGACCGGCCGTATCCTCTGGTCTGAGGGGCGTGGTCACTGCGGGTGGGCTGGCGCCGAGTTGGGGGTTGTTGACTTCCGGGTCCCGGTTGGTAGAGGCCGCTGCGGGAAGGCGGTGGTGGTGATGTTGGTGTTGATCACTCTGGCTCCCTTTCCGATCTGGCACGTCTGGCGGCGTGGCTTCGTTCAGCTGCGCCCGGCGACGGTGAGCTTGGTCGGCCGGCTGGTGTGGAAGTCTGGGAGGTGTATCAGCCGCCCGGGTCAGTGGTGCCAGCTCCGGGCCGCGTTCTGGGGCTTCTCTGACCGTCCCGCGGGTGCCAACGAGTGGGCGGGAGCGTTCGAGGCTGCTTAGCGGCGGCAGTGACAATACCGAGGACGGGAAAGAATGCACATTTGCTCTGATGCTGCTGTTATGGGACAGCGGCAGTAATGTTGGACCCTGAAGCGCAGTAGCGGTATTATTGGTGGGCGGCAGCTGGTCTTCCGACTGGCGGCGCAGTGGTGCGATCTGCGAATTGTGCTGGAACGGACTGGCTGGCGGGAGGGGGAAGGACGGCAGATCGAGGCTGGATCTCCTACTACCATCCCAGCTTGTTGCCTGGAAGGCGGGTAACTGTTGATTGTTATGAGTTCCAGCTCGGGATGTGATGGATAACGAGGTCATGGCTGGCAGACGGTGACTGTGGAAGCCTGGCTCTGGTTCCCGAGGCGACGGCAGCCCGTGGTGATGAAAGCCTGGCTCTGGTTCTGCCCTGGATAGAGGCAGAACGTGGTGGTGGAATGGCTGGCTTGAGGCGGGCTGGGTGCCTGAGCTGTCCCGTGCGGTCTCTCCCTGGGTTAGCACGGTGCCCTGGTTGCGGTGGCCTGGAGAGGGTCTGCTTTGTTCGTACTGGCTGGGCGCAGCCGTCGCCGGGACTTTTGAGGAGAGGATCCCTGGATTTTGCTCCTGGAAGTGTGATCTCGGCGGTGGCTGCATGGGTTGCTCGCTGTGGGCTCTGTGCGACGATGACCGTGCTACCCTCGACTCGGCTGGAGATCTGGGCAATATCTGGACGTATCTGCCGTCGTGGTTGGCTAGCGCCGGTGCCGAGTATGTTCGGGTCAGAGCTGATTCAGCTGGAGTAGGCATGACTGTATCCAGGAAGTGATTATCGCGAGGTACACGGTGTCGCCCTGATTGGGTCACAGTTCTGGTGTCGTCCGCTTCGACAGAATGCCCGAAGGAGGGAGGCCGAGCGCTGTCAATCTGTACAATGGTCTAATCAGCTGCTGGACTAATGCATATCACGTGGAAAGACTGACAGGAAAAGGAACAGAGAGATCAGTATCTCACCTCGGGCCGTTCGAGTTGGTTATTATCATTCGTACGCCTGCGTTTCTTGGGACTGCCGCCGCCGTTATAGTCCCGGTCGTCGTCGAACTCGGGCGTAGTACTCGCCGTGCGCTTGAGGCTGGCGATCGAGCCAAAGCTGTCATGGCGATGGGCTCCTTCGAGGCAGCTGCTCACGTCGTGCGAGTCTCCAAGCCCGTGTTGCCTGGGAGTATGGTCCTCACCGGAGTCGTACACGCTGTCAAAGAGCCGACGTACAGGACTTCTGGTGCTTGCCGTGCCGACATCAGAGAACCACACCTCACGTCTCGGCGGGCCAATGTGTTCTGGCCTTGTGGCCAGGTCGATGTTGCTGGGCTGCGGGCCGCTGCTCGCTAGACTGTGTGAATCGTCCTTTCAGACGTTAGCATCGTCGGCGAGGTCCTTGTCGATGATGGAGACGTTTTCGCCAGCTTCTCCGACCATTTTCGGTGTCAACTCACCATGGCATGCTGGGAGACGGTTCCCTCAACATGTTGGATCTCAGGTTTCTCAGCCTTTGAGCTGCCTGACATATCCTGGTCCATCATGAGAGAGCTCTCGGTGCTTATGATTGGCGTCGCTGAGGAAGACCGGACGAACAGGACGGTCCTCTTTTATGGGTATAAAGACTGGTTGAGCGCGGTGGGTCAAGGTTGCAAGGGATATGCAGGACTGCCCATGCCAGGTTATGGGACGGATCGACATCCCCGGGGCTGGGCCTTATATAAGTTCGGCTAGGCTGGGACGGCACCACCCGAAGGCACGGAGGTGTGCCCGCGCGGCAGCAAGTGGGAGGTTAGGAGGGTGTTAGTTGGTAGACAGAAGCTGATGGTTGAAGGCTCTATTGTATCGGCACTAAAGAGCCGCCATCGACACCCTTCGAATCAACGACACCACATCGGCGATGGTATTCCAATTAGGCAGTCCAATGCCCCGAGGGTTCCCAGAGAGCTGGAATTTCTATTCAGAGGTCCCGGCTCGGCCTGCGGTCCCATGGTATGATAGGGAGCCGACTGCGGGTCGGCTTCCCTGCTCTTCGAAGACAATTCCTCAGCTGCTGGGCGCTTCGGATTGTGGCAGTCTGGTATTGGACCTTCGTGCCTGTTGATTGCGAGGTCCGAATGGGGTTGCGTACATCGGAATGTGACCCTCCAAGAGTTGTAATTCAATGTACAGACTTGGGAAGTGTGTACCGACGGGCTGGTTAAGGGAGGACTACCTTGCATACTGCATGCCGGATGACGCGGCTCTGGTCGCAATTGGCCACGGAACCGAAGGCTTGCATTGCGAACTTGTTCAGAAGAGCTTGAACGGATGAATTCGATGATCAGGCGAGTGTCCCGGCACATCTGTCTATCATCCTCCCGCAGTATATCGCATGCTGGAGGCGGTACTTCAGATGCGTATGAAGTACTGCTTCACAAGTCATCACAAGCATCGATGCGTGCATCTTGCGGCATGCACAGTTCGATATCTAGGCATTGATGCAAGTTCGCGGGCATCGACCAACCAAAATAAGCGGAAGGGCATTCCGTCCATATCAAGTCCAGCTACATTCATCTCTCGAGGGCTCTCGGCAAGCAAACAATGACAGGTCAGGCCCGGGAAGTTCTGGGCCAGCATGGTCCAAATGTTCAGCTCCAGGGTTGCCACGTTGTTTTTCCATGCTCGATCGGAGATTGGCGATCTGGATTTCTGGAGAAGTGGAGGTATGTCAGGGGCTGAGATACCTATTTCGCAACCGATTTGTCATATCCGTGGTGAAGAAGTTGCGAGTCTTTCGATTCCATCTGTCCGGCGGTCGAGACTCACCTCGGGGACTCCGTGAGGAGAGACAAGTTTCTGCTGCTGTCTGGTCGAGTGCCGGGAGTATCATCCCACTTGGGATCCGCCCTGCATGAAGGCTACTGCACGTCTGTGGTTATGCCGAAGGCTAGACTATATCCAGTAAGGATAACTCTACATTTGGTATCTGGCGCACCACCGGCAGCATTCTGAACATTCACATTGGTATTTCCCGTATTGTTCCCTTCCTGGAAGAAAGGCAGAAGCTGGCTGAGACAATGTGACGGCACTCGCTAGTTGTAATTGGACGACACAGGCAAACAATGCATTTGCTCTTCCTGCCCATGCATTCCTTGCGTCATTGCACAAGCCTCTTGTTCGGGCTGATGCGATTCCGCGAGCAGCGAGCCTGGCATGTTGCTTCTGCTGTTGTTGAGTTGAAGCTGTTCGTCGTGGTTATTTCTGGCTAGTTGCTCCACTGGATGTGGGCGCACATCCCGGGGAACCAATGCTTGTGTAACATGCCTACAGCAACATTTCGCCCCATTCTGCTCAGCTGGCCAATCAGAACCCTCAAACCAACGGCAGCTTTGCTTTTGGGCATGAATGTGACCTTCAAGCCCTTGTCTGTGGCTTGATGGTTCCACAGAGATTCTGCACTCGTCCCCGCAAGACCACAGAGACCATCTCAGACTGTGGCAGGATTCCAGCCACAGAAGCAATGTCAGGAGAGGAGAGGGGATGGCAGATTTGTCATCCTCCTGGCAATGGGGGATCGAGATCGAGAGATGGTGGCCTGGATGGCGAGTTCTTGGGGCACAGTTTGGGCGCACACAGCTGCGGAGTATCATGTGCAAGTATTGGGTACTTGAGACAGGAGACAGAACTCTAGTGAGCAGGACCCCCCAACAGAAGAGGAGGGGGGGCATATTCATGATCATGATCTGTTCGATCACTTCTTGAGCTGCTGTTCTCAACGGCCCTCACCAGCTATTTCCACTCGAGTGTCCGTCCTTTGTCTTCTGACAAGCTCCCAAGGGCCCCATCGCATCGCCTGCGGGCCGAGCGGGCTGCTAGGTAGGGCCCTTAGTTCTCATGTAAGGGGTCGCTCCGGGCCTACAGGCTTACCTCTTCCGGACGGCAACGATCTGTTAGACTCAAGTTCAATGACCTAGCTTCCTTTTTGGTGCTAACAATGGCATCTTTTTCAGCTACCATGGGCCTTTAGCCCCTCAATTGCGTGCAGAAAGATGGGGTTTGTGGCTTGGCTTAGATGGACCAGCACCCACCGGAGCAAAGACTAGCCGGGATCGACATCTCAGGGGAGGAAGACGCTCCCCGTAGCGGAGTGTCGAAGCTCTTCTCACGATATAGCAGGCTGTCAAGTCCTCTGCCGCGAGTTGGTCTCGATCAGACTTGGATTTTGCTATCAGCAGCAAACACCAACTTCTGCACTGGAAGTCAGCAACCTATCTGGCTCTCTGCGTCACATCTCGTACTGCCGGCAAGCTCGCCCTCCCTTTAATAAGTGTCGAGCGGCCCTTCAACCAGCGATTGTTGTTGGCAGTTATCATTTGTGACTCAGTGGCTTGATCCTCCCTTGATTCGGTGTCGGCATTGTCGATCAGCCGTCTGTCGACGTCTAATCCATGCATGTTGTTTTCCCATTCGGGGAGGGAGAAGGTGTAGAGTTGTCTGAAAGAGGACAGACACAGCACGATCGAAGAGTTGCGGCCGCGAACACGGCCGGCCAACCACAACTGTTCAACCCAGAGATATCGACATGGTGACATGTCTCCTCGACGTGAGACGTCCAACCCCTCTACTGTGTATGTGCAGTTGTTCAGCATGTCCGCATTGGGACGATTGCCAACCACGGCCCTCGTCACAATCGAACCATGATCGTCAAGGCTGCATATTTACCCCCATCCTTGGCTGCATGGAGATCGCGAACCACCTCACGCCCGTGGGGAAAAAAGTGTCCATGTCATGAGACAGCAAGTACTCTCCGTGTGCAGAAGCAGCTATCGAGGAGGAAAGCGACGTGTCGCATAGGATTTATCTGGCATGGCCGAACCATCCGGCCCAGAGCCAGGCCACAGAATCTCAACATCTGCCACAGACAGAGCTTTGAGTGAGAACTGACCTGGTCAATTCCCTCTCGGCCGTGTGTGTGTGGACTTGAGAATGGGACAGCTGATATCGCGGGAGTCGAAGCCTCCTTTGCTCAGCACAGGTCATGAACTACCTGTATTTCAAGCCCATTCTGACAGAGCAAATATCCATATCATGTAATTTGGCAGTGAATTAACAAATTTGAGGGGCCCTCCAACCCCAGTCGCAGTAAAGATTCGAAACAAACAGGCCACAACAATCATCAGCTTCATGAAGACCTCTATACCACAGCAGCAAGCTCTCCCAGCTAGTCCATCCAGAATCGCATACCGGAGGAAGATTAAAGGCTGAGCCTTATGTCCGCACCGTTCGGTGGCCATATGCACCTTCGCTTCGAGATCTGGTGCGGGAACCACTGGCCGCTCTGGCTTCAGTGGGGGTTTATCAACAGACTCAGACAATGGAGAGGCCTTTACACTTTGAGATAGGTAATCGAGGAGCCAGAATCCTACAGTGTATTCGCCCCCAAAGCGGTGTTCGTTCGCGTCGATTTATCCCTGAGTTGTGTCGTCTGCAGAAGTCTTGCCACATGTCGCATGAGTCAAGACCAGGACGCGAAATGACAGCCGCAGAGCAAGTCACACCCGGAAAGCCATGATGCCAACCATGGGATAATGGATTCCCAGCTGAGATGCTGGAAGTTGACAATTCTCGTGCCGAATCAAGACCTACTACACCTTGCCGGCGGAACCAGTACGACATATTCATACTCAACAACAACAACAACAACAACAACAGTGGACAAGTTGTTGTTTCTGCGTCCGAGTTTCCGTGTCCGAAACGCAACGGCATGTTGTCAGTCTGCGAGCTCAGAAAGAACCTCTAAATCGTCTGACGGCTCGCTCGGGAACTGGCTTTGAATTCCTACAGAGATATAGACCGCTGGGAAAGAAACGGCACGCCTCTCGTTCGACCGACTTGGATGGACCATGTTCGCCAGATCTTGCGACCAAAGCGGTTGGTTATGTCTCTGTTGTCGGATACACGGCTACGCAAAGGGACTAAAGGGAGAGGGCACCGGACAGGCCACCGGAGAGGGCGGCTACCTCAAAATTTCGAGACGGCGTCTCGAACAGCACGTGGCGCACCATAGACTCAGAGCCTGGGTACAGGTGAGTCACTGGTCAACTCAAGACAATAGTTTCAACGACATTGCGAACCGTCGGCCCAACTCGTGATCCAGATACAAGCAAAGCCCTCAGGTCACTCCAAGAAACATCGATATTGAATATTGCTCCCCTCTGAACTTCGATCATATCGCTTGGAATTTTGGGCTGAGGCCACCGTCCCACCGACGCCTTGCCCTATCTGACTTGACAGTCTCCTCAGTTCGGGGCACAAGACGGCACTTCGCCGTCCGCTTACATACTCTTGTGGATGTGAGTGTAGAGGTGCCTTGCTTTTAGACAGTGAAACAGTCCTAACTAGGACATCGGCGCAGGGGGACACTGTTACTTGCATGCCTGTCCACGAGTCTTCGTACATAGACATCCATTGTGTGTCCCTGACTTTGTCTTTTACCACTCCAACTTTTCCAACCCGCGCCTTGACCAGACGTGGACAACGCAGTGCTCTGACTCTCTCATGTGCCGTCCTCGAATACCTTAGAATTGCAGCCCTTCTTTCGGTTAGGTGAAGACGTCATTGTTGAATACGGTTCTCGCGGCGCAGAGAGTTCATAACGGTTGGAATTCGCCATCCCCGTCTAATGATTCTCGACCGGTTCGGATGGGCAGCCCTTCCGATCCGTCTCGCAACTTTGCCAAGCTACCCTACCAGGTGCCGATGCACATGACAAAAAGTCTCAACAAGGCACTGGCCCGGTTTGGTCTTGGCATTCTTCATGCTTTCTCAAACTTCATGTGAATGATTGCTCATTTGATATTGCAAAGGCGAACCACGGCAAGACTTCATAACTGTGGCGTCTTCAACATCGACCTTAATCCTGCCTCGCCGGATCCAGCTCAACCCGCCCAACAATATCATCAATCTCCCCCATAACCTCGGGCGTCAACAACTCGATCGACCTCAACGCCTTGACATTCTCGACGATCTGCTCCGGCCTCGACGCCCCCGTGATGACGCTCGACACGTTCGGGTTCTTCAGACACCACGCCAGCGCCATCTCCGACTGCGGGATGCCGAGTTTATCCGCCACGACCTTCAACCTCCTAACTTTATCAATATCCGCCCGCCAGCTCTCATTCCCATAATCATTCCTCGTGCCCACGACGAACTTGTCGTCCCCTTTAGCGAACCTGCTCCCCTCCGGCGGCGCGTCGGGGGAGTCGTTGTACTTCCCGCTCAGCAAGCCGAACTTGAGGGGGCTGTATGTGGTCAGGCCGAGGCCGAAGCGGGGGTACAGGCGCTGGAACTCCCCTTCTACTCTCTTGCGGGCGAGGAGGTTGTAGAACGGCTGCTCGACGACAGGGCCGATGAGGCCGAGCTGCTTGGCCACGCCGCACGCCTCGGCGATCTCGTCGGCCGACCACTCCGACGTGCCCCAGTACAGCGCCCACCCCTTGATCTCGATGACGTGGTTGAAGGCGCGGACGGTCTCCTCCATCGGTGTCAGGCGGTCCGGCCGGTGAGCGTAGACGATATCGACGTACTCGAGGTCGAGGCGGGCGAGGGAGGCGCGGAGGCCCTCGATGATGTGTTTCCGCGAGAGGCCGTGGTTGTTCACGAGGTTCTCGCCGTTGTGTAGGCCCCAGTTGAGCTTGGTGGTGATTACTATGTCGGACCGGTTCCAGCCTAGCGTCTTGATCGCCTGGCCCATCGATATTTCGGATTGGCCGCCGGCGTAGCTCTCGGCTGTGTCGAAGAAGTTGATGCCGCATTCGTATGCTTGCTTCATGCAGGCGATTGTGGTTTCTGTTCGATGTCGTTAGAGGCATTTGATCATGAGGGACGCGGTGCGAAACAAACCATTCCCAACCTGCCCGCCAAAGGTAAGCCATCCTCCCAGACCGAGCGCTGACACGTGTAAGCCGGAGTTGCCCAGTCGGCGGTAGAACCATGCCCGTCTTGCGCGGTTCTTCCCAAGCCATTTTGATGTTTAATTCTAGGAAATGATGTTTACTACAGAAGTGGTGAATCAGTGAAAAACAATCTGCAAGGACAGTTCCGTGAGGATTGTTTTGACGGCGGAGTATTCGCCGGAGTACATCTCGGAGAGTTGAGTCATACGGTGAGACGGCTGAAGCACGACCGTATCCGCTTCGAGCGGAAGGAGATTCCCGGGGTGGAGACCCTCCGAGAACCGGCCCCGATTTGGTGTAAGTACCGCCGAACTGCCCCAGACTTGGCTGAGATGCAATGGCGTGCTTGCAAAAAGTATTTTGCGGAGGATCCCCCTGATGTCTCAGACTGTTGATCTGCCGGGACTTGGGGTACCGAGGCCAAACGTCCAGGGCTCCTGGCCAGCGGCGAGGATCTCACCGATACCGTTAGGGCTCGGCGGCACGTCGTTCATGGCGGATTGGCCCATGGCAGCGACGCCGTTGCCGTATAATTGCTCGAGGAGTTCAAGGGGCTGGTTGTACCAGCTCGTCGCTGCACTGCTTACGCTACTCCCTGATCTTGGGAGGTGCATGTTGTTATAGTTACCGCGGAGCTGCTCGAGCTCGGCTGCTGCCACGAGAGACAGCCACGGTGATGACGGTGCTCTCAGGGTATTGTCCTGAGCTTCTTGGACCTCCTCGAATTCCGTTGAAGCCGAACTTATGCCCCAGCCTTGATCATCCTCGTTAAGCTCCTCGACAACCTGCCCCTGCGGCATCCCTAGGTCGAGCTGCATTATCGGATACACCTGCGGCTCCATCTGCGCAATCCGGGCGGTCAGGAGGTTCAGGAGGCCGCTGTTGCCCCCGCGCGAAGTAGCAAGTATGCTCTGCAACTTGACGAGAATATCCCTCGGCCTCACAAAGAGAGGCACGCTCGCGTCGCCGAACTGGCTCGTGGAGCAGTCGGCGACGGCACTCGCAATCTCATACACCTTGAACTCGATTGTCGGGCCATGAGCCTCCAATGCCGCGTTGGGAAGCTGGGAGATGCGATCCAGTAGCTCTTGAGCGATTTGGATCGGTCCAGTTGCCGAAACTGCGCCTGACCGACCCCCGTCGGTGCTCCAGTTGCTCAACATCGTGCGCCACGTCGCCCTCCAGACGAGGATCTGCATCCACTGCCGCGTGACGAAGATATCCGCCTTCTGCACATCATTCCCACCATTCCCCAAGTCGAGCGGGGCATCCTGCAGGCGCTTTTGCAGAGCAGTCAAAAACTCGTGGTTGGCCATGGCCGAGACACCACCACCACCCGGCGCCACCTCTGGACCGTCCGTATCGTCCGCCGCGTCCTGGAGTACCTCGAAGGCGCGCGCCTGGTCAAAGATCCAGAAGAGATTGACGAGCTTCTTGAACGCAGGAAGGATGTGTGCCTCGTCGTCCGGATCACCACTATCCAGCGGCGGCAGCTTTTCCGCCGACCTCAGCACGACAGGCAGCTTGTGCAGCGCCGCCACTCCGCGCTCGGTGACGAACAGCAGCCACAGAATCCTCCTGCGCAGCCTGTCCTCCCCCGTCTTCAGCCCGCGGTAGCTCGAGGCGCGGTGCAGGCCCATGATCTGTGCAAGCGTTATCGCCTCACGCAGGTACAGTAACGACTTTGGCCCTCCCGGCAGCTGGTTCTCGTGGTAGATGTGCAAGAAGAATGATGTGCGGAGGGTGTTGAGATCAGCGGTCCCACCTCCGAGACTGGCTCTTATGCGCTGACAGTGTGCCTCAAGCGAAGCAGCGGTGCAGTCATCATGCACTCCTCCGTCGCGGAAGCGGTCGAGCTTCAGTTGCGCCATAGTCGCTGCGGACACCGCGACTGCGAGGGCGAAGGTTGATACGTCGTGCGCGTCGCGCTGCAGGGCGGCGATGACTTCTTCTACCGCCACTATGGGCCAGACGGGGAAGAGGCGGAGGCGATAGATGCAGAGACGGAGGACGAGGGCCTCGACTCCGGGTGGATCTGAAGATTGGTGTTGCTGTTGGTGTGGTGGTAGTGGTGGTTGCTGTGCCGGTTCAGCTGGCCTCTCCTGCTGCCAGCGCGTGCTTCCATCGTTGATGCTGCCATCTCCATCGCGTCTCTCCCGACCCTCCCGTGATTGCTGAGCGTCGCGTATCTGCTGCAGTGTCTTGGCCCGCAAACTCCTCGGTCCACGCGTCGATTGCCGCTTGTTGAAGGTGCACTCTATCCCGGTAGACACGCACCGCTGACATGGCGGTTGCTCGCTGCATTTGACCTTCCGGATCTTGCAGGCATCGCATGACCTAGATCCAATCTTCCTCTCCCTTTCCTTTGGTCGTGGTGCATCGGGCATCTTGTGTTCCATTGACACGGATGTGAGACGAGACGAAGTCAGGAGCCAAAGGCCCGCCTATGCACCAGCCGAGGCAAAAACAGACGAACGTCCGCACTACTCACCATCGCGGCTCGATGAGTAACGCCATGGTTCATGTGATTTCTCCGGGGTATATACGACGACTTCGAATAATGTGGTGATGTCGAAGACCAACAAAGCTCTCCTGGAGTGAAGACGAGGGAAGATCCGGACCCGCTATGGCGTTATTGTGTTGATTCGTGGTCGGCAGTCTAACTTGGACTTCAGTGAACCCTAACCCTACAAAGGTGCTCCAGTGGTCTATAACTTGGAAGAGAACATGACCATCGTCTGAGACGAAGAGAACATGATGATCCGGGCACGTCTCTTGAGCTTCTTTTAGCTATAGAGTGGTACAGTCGGGTTAGTCGCAACAGATTAGACCAAATAGACTCTCAAGACAACGAGAGAATAGCCATCACGCTTGCTGTTTCTAACCTCACATTGCAGCTCCGAATCTCGTGTAAGTCAAAAACATCATGTCCGCATCATTCAATACACGCTCTACCTCAACCGCATTTACTTTGTAGCCTTCTATTCCTCCTCCGCCAAAGCCTCCCGCCTACTCCTCCCCTCTAGTAGGTCCAAATACGGCGCCTCTCCCAGACTAGCCACGCGGTCACCAGCCCTCGCCTGCTCGTAGTCATACGTCGCGCAGTGCCACGTGCTCCTGTTATCCCAGATGGCAAGATCGTTCTTCCTCCACTTGAACCGCACCTGTGCGTCGTGGTTCTGCGTCACCAAGTTGAACAGATACGCCAGCAGCACGTCCGACTCGTCCTTGGTCACGCCGTTGATGCGCTTCGTGAACCCCTTGTTGACGTACACCGAGTTCCAGCCGGTTACAGCTGTTCCGGACATATTAGCTTTGTTGGGTTTCTAGATGAGATAGGAAAGGGGGGCGTGTAAACATACGATTCGTCCTAATAACCGGATGCGTAGCCGCCAACCCGCTCCCAAAGTTCAACGGGCTCCCCCTCTCGCCCGCGCGGATGGGATTCCCCAACCTCTCCGCCTCGTCAAGGAAGAACTTGGCATCGTGCGTCGCCGTAAGCCCCTTCAACATATCCCTAATCGGCTCCGACAGCCGGTCGTAGATCTCGTACCCGCTCGCCCAGAGGGTGTCCCCTCCCGTGGCCGGCAGGGTGTGGATCTTGAGCATGGCGTAGTCACTGGGTACCGGCTCGAAGCTGATGTCGCTGTGCCACGCGTTGGAGGCGAAACGACTCACGTCCGAGAGCTGGTGGGTCAGACCGCCGCCCTTCTTCTGCTTTTCGGAGGAGATGACGGAGATCTGGTCGCCTAGCTCGGAACCCTCTTCTGTTAGGGGGTGCACGTGCAGGGTGGAGGAGTCCGGGCAGCCGGCTAGGGAGGTGAGGCGGAGCATGAGGTCTTTCATATGGGTTGGGGTTACGGTTTGGTCGCGGAGAAACACGACGCCGCGTTGGGATACTGGGGGGGTTGTTAGTTGGGGGGTTGTGGTTAGGGGAGGAGGAGGAACGTACCGGTCACGGCGAGGTCACGGATAACGTCGTCTGAGGCGTTGAGGAGGTCTGTTACTTGGAGGCCCTCGAATTCCCGTCCTATGACTGGGGTGAGGTCATTGTGGGAGTAGCTGTCGAGGGTCCCCGTATATAACAGTGGCTTGCTGAGTCGTGGTCTTGCTATGTCGTTGCCACCGACGATGTTGGACGAGGCATTGGTCTGGTGGATGGCGGACGGCATGGTTGCTGCTCGGAAAAGGGGTATCACAACAAGGGGGCTATGGAGTGGTCTAAGTGCAATCAGGTATGTATTCCAGAATGGTGAAGATAAGGTATGTTATCACAGAAGATGAGTGAGGCAATGAGCGTGCGTCCCGGTGATCTGGAACCTGGTAAATATATCTCGTCAACTAAACGTTAACCCGGTCGTCAGACGATATCAAATCGGTCAATACAGAAAGCTCTCTTCTAACACTCGAGGGAGCAGTCGATGGCGCAATATTAAGGTCAGCGCATTCCGCTCCATATCGTCCTATAGCGGCCTCCTTGCACGCATCCATCGTCGGGAATACGCAGTCTAAGCGACCGGGCGGAGAAAATATCGGAGAAAGCTAATGGCGTCAACGGCGCCAAAAGTGAGGAATCATCGTCATCCACCCCGTAAATATCCCCGCTTCACGAGCGGAGACAGGGAAGCATTGTCTTCCTCATCATCATGGGGGAGGAACTTCAACCAACCAGGACCTGGCAATTGTTTGATCACAGGCCAGGGAAACGACGTTGAGGACTGCCGTTGACCGTTGAGACATTCGAGTCTGGACTTGCACGGGATCGTGGCACCGAATTGTTCGACATCAAGGGCGATGGCGAAAGGGCGCCAAGCCACAGCATCTCCGTATCTTTCTCCGAGTCGGAATGTCGCCGTGGGATTCTCTTGGTGATGGATGCAGTCAGTGCTGTGTATCGGGCTGGATTGATGGTGTCGTAGATCGCGACACTTAAGGACTGTCCCTCCGCCATATTCTTGGTTCAAGTGAATCGAGTTGTGGACTCATCTCTTCAACCTCCGTTCTCTTGTGTTTTTTTCTCTTGGGACTCTTCTGCCCTGCCAGCTAGACAGATCAAGACAACATGGGTGTCCCAGAAGAAGACATCGAGACCCGGGTCCGGGCCCCGACCTCAGTGAACGATGCCGCCTCCTCCCTCAAGGACGTCGAGCCCTTAGTCGGCCGCTCCGAGCTCAGCGGCGCCGTGCCGCCAGACGATAAGTACGAAGGCAAGCACAGATGGGATCCCCTCGCCTCGTGGACCGTCCAGGAGGAGCGCGCCGTCGTGCGCAAGACGGACATCTGGCTCATGTCCTGGTTGTGCGTTATGTTCTTCGGCCTGCAGCTCGATCGCGGCAACCTGTCCAACGCGCTGGCCGACGACCTGCTCACCGACCTCGGCCTCACGTCGGACGACTACAACAACGGGACAACGATCCAGCTCCTCGCCTTCCTGGCCGCCGAGTTCCCCGTCCAGCTCATCACCAAGCGCTACGGCTTCAAGTACGTCCTGCCCACCATGATGTTCGCCTGGGGCACCGTCTCCTGGGCGCAGGCGTGGATGACCGACCGCACCGGCTTCTACATCACGCGCGCTTTCATCGGTTTCTGCGAGGGCGGCTTCATCCCCGGCACGATCCTCTACGCCACCTACTTCTACACCTCCAAGGAGCTCTCCCTGCGCCTCGGCGTCTTCTGGTCGACACTGAACGTCGCCCGCGTCATCTCCGCCCTTCTCGCCGCCGGCCTCTTAGAAATGCGCGGCATTGGCGGCCACCCGGGCTGGTTCTGGCTCTTCCTCCTAGAGGGCCTCCTGACCGTCGTCCTCGCCATCATCTCCTTCCTCTACCTCCCCACCTCGCCCACGGACACCACCGGCGTCCTCTTCCGCAAGCCGTGGTACACCGAGCGCCAGGAGGTCATCATGGTCAACCGCATCCTCCGCGACGACCCGGCCAAGGGCCTCACCTCCATCACGCAGCCCATCACCTGGCACGACGTGAAGAAGACGTGGTCCGACCCGGCGCTGTGGGGGCTCTACGCCATCGGGCTGGTCGCTTACATCCCCGCCAGCCCCGTGCAGGGCTACCTCACCCTCTCCCTCAAGCGCCTCGGCTTCACCACCTTCAACTCCAACATGCTCACCATCCCCTCCGCCGTGCTGCAGATCATCACCATGCTGGCCCTGGCCTGGAGCAGCGACCGCCTCAACGAGCGGACCTTCCACTGCGTCTTCGGCGAGCTGTGGATCATGCCTTTACTCGTCGCCCTGCTCACCATCCCTGACGGCGGGCGCGAGTGGTCGCGTTTCACGTTGGTCACGCTTACGGCGGGCTACCCGTACTTCCACCCCATCGTGACGTCGTGGATCTCGGAGAACACGTTCGACGTGCGCAAGCGCGCCATCGCGGCGGCGACGTACAATGTCATCGTGCAGGTCGGCAGCCTCATCAGCAGCCAGATCTACAGGAAGTACGATGCACCCTACTATAAGCAGGGCAACAAGATTTTGGTGTCGATCTGCGCGCTGTCGCTTGTGGTTTTCCTGATCCAGAGGCAGGTGCTGGTTTACTTGAACAAGAAGAAGGAGGAGAAGTGGAGCGCCATGAGTCCCGCCGAGAGGCAGGTGTATCAGAATGATATCCAGCTGAGGGGCAAGGATGGTAATGAGAGGTTGGATTTCAGGTTTGTTTACTAGGCTGGCTACGGCCACAACGGTTAGTTGGAGACTAGCGGCATGGTTGGTTTATGTTGTTATGGCAAATGAAATAGTGTTACCGTATGCCAGTGTTGTCTAATTCTGACGTCGGTGTTCGCCCAGGTGACTGAGTGAAGTGATCAAAATGTCCATGTAGTACATTCTGGAGACTGGGCGGGAGCATTCAGAAGTGTTGTTGCTTGGCTTAATTGGCTTAAAGCTCAAGCCCCGATGACATTCAGCTGCTGAGTTCACCACCGGAGAGCCAATCGAACATGGTTGCTTCCAGGTGTCGTTCAGCCCTACGAGAGCGCGGTGTCAGCTGTTCAGAGGGAGTTCCGCCAAGACGTTAGGCCTGAGGTGCTTGGCCGGCCACTTGGCGGCCCTGTTTCCAGCCACTGGTTCCATGTTCAAGATGGCATTACGCTACGACACCGCGCTTGTTGGTTGTTGAGGCCTCATCCTCCCCTTCGCTAGACATGAAGACGCTTGATTCAAACTATTGGGTCCAGCATTGTCGAGATCGAGGCAACATGGTGTGCCATGGAAAAGGGGAATGGAATGTCTTGAGCTTGGAGTATTGCGAGTTGGGGAGTTGGAGAGGATAAATAGGTGAGAAGAAGCAGAGGAAGAGCCCGGCATTCCCGTTCCTTATGACAATCTGAACTTGAGCTGTATCACACAGAAACCTTGTCTCATCGTCAAAATGAGGACTCTTGTACAACTCTTGATCGCGGCCGTGGCATGCCTGGCTGCCGCTGCCGCAACTCCAACATCACCCCCTATTCTCAACGGGCGCGAAGTCACAACCACAACAGCACCACTGCTCCATCCGCTCTACAAAAGACGCAGCTGGGCCAAGGGCATCTCCAAGAAACTCAACCACATCGTGGACCAAGCCGAAAAGGCCGGCAAAGACGTCGTCTCCGCCGTCACCGACGCATTCGAAGACGTGGCGGAGGACCTCAAGCCCACCGTCGAGGACATAGGCGAGGCCTTCTCCCCCGTCGTGGCCGAGATCGCCAAGCTCCTCCAGCCCATGGTCTGCAGCACCGTGGCCAAGTCCCTCGTCCCCTTCCACGACGCCTCGGCCGGCCTGTTCGCCACCCTGAACCCTCCCGACGCCGCATCCGCGACGACGGACGAGCAGAACTTCTTCCTCTTCCCCATCGTGGGCGAGCTCATCCACGACGGCATCCAGATCTTCTACGAGGCTACTTACGTCCCCGGGTTCACGGGCGCCGGCATCACAATGGGCCGCAGCGTCTACCTGCGCAACGACAGGAAGGCCGCGGCCCTGCCGGCGGACCCGGGGTTTTACGACACTATGCTGCTGGTCGCCCACGAGCTGGTGCACTGCGCGCAGTACAGCGCCCACGCGTACAGCATCGCCGCCTTCGCGGAGCGGTATCTCTATCAGTGGTGCGCGGCCGGGTTCAGCTACGAGGGCAACACGTTCGAGAAAGCCGCGTACGAGGTAGAGGGGAGGCTGGGGGCCAGTCTTGCCGATCCCGTTGCTACGGGCTATTTCGACCTTTGGAGGGGAAAGGCCGACGTGGCGGCGCTGGGCTACCCGTCCAGCTGGCCCCCCCTGGCCGTCACTGGCACAACGGCGGGGATTTCGGAGCTGCGGTTTCAGCGCGGTACCGTATTGCGGAACCCGGAGGGTTGTTACAAGATTCTTTCTCCCGAGGAGGAGAAGGCGCGGAGGTTGGCGGTGTGTACTATCAGACCGTGTATCAATGACGGGATTCTCCATCGAAAGGGCCGGCGGGAGGTAACTCCCAAATGCACGGAGAAGATCTGGGAGGATAACAATGGCTGCAGGAAGGTGAAGGCGCAGTGGGCGGGTATTCTCAAGGGAGCTGGGTTCACTTGTTGATGTAGGCGAGATATCAGGCACTGGCAAGAGTCTGAGTCTGATAGCACCAATGAAGCACCTAGACATAAGCAATTATATACCTGGTTGTGAATGATGAAAGCAACAATCCCGGAGCAATAATCCCGATAGTCACATCCCGTCTACCAAGCCTCCCCGTCCCCAAGCCGCCGAAGCGGGTACAATTATGATCAGAAAGTCTGGTCCCACCTCTAAAATACGAACCAAAACCACCAAAATATCACCACTTTTGAAAATCAACAACTCCCTCGATTTGTACGTAATACCACTTGTAATACATTAAAATTGAAGCCTCGAAGTAGGAGAATCTTTCAATAACGAGTATTTTAGCCGCGGGCGCTGCGTACGCCGTTGAACGCCGGGGAACAGAGTGAACCAGCCGGTCGATCAAAAAGCGCTTAATAGTCCGGGCAACTATCTGTCCTACGGCTGATGCCAAAGTTACGGGTAATCTAGGTCTACGGTTTACCCGCGATCTTCGCTACGTAAATCGCCGCACGCGCTTGTAGCTTTAGCTCGTTATTTTGGCCTTTTCCTGTGGTTAAATTGCTATTAAGAACGTCTCTTTTCGAACGTGGTTTGACGTAGTTATAGTGGTTTAAAGAAGGGTGGTTCTTAGTGGGAGTTTGGAAATAACGGGGGAAATTTTAGGGTGGGACCAGACTTTTTGATCTTTACTTTATGTACAGCAGTAACCCAAGTTATGTGCAAGAAGTGTAGGCAAATATTAAAGTAGGAGTCCAGAAGAAGATGTGCCCTCGCTCGCTCGCTCGCTTAAAGAGCAAACAAGAGGGCAACCAAGCCAGAGAAGCCGACAGCGACGGTGTTGCGGGCAGCACCGGCGGTGACGGGGAATGTGGGTGCTCGTGGCCGAAGGACCAGCGGCGCCGTTGGAGCCGCCGGTCTGCGTGGCGAAGCCGCTGGGCTGGGCGATGCCATCGCCGTTGCCAGCACCGTTGCCGTCAAAGCCATTGCCGTCAGAGCCGCTGCCAGAGCCAGACTCGCCGGAGTCAGAATCAGACCCAGCGTCAGAGCCGCTGCTGGACTCGGACCCGTTTCCTGCGTCCGATCCGTTGCCAGAATCAAAGTCACCGGGGGAGTCAGAGCCGCCGCCAGACTCTCCAGAGCCCGGTGCAGAACCAGACCCATTACCCGAATCAGACCCGTTGCCGGACTCACTGGAGCCGGATCCAGAACCAGACCCAGCACCATCAGTAGACGTCGGGCCAGCAGACGAAGCGGTAGAGGTAACGTCCGCAGCACCAGTAGACCTGCGTAGCGCTGTACGTTGGCCTATGTCATGATATTATAAGAGTCCAATGTCAAAACTTACGAAGCCTCCCCCGAACCAGTGACGAAGCACCAGCCGAACCGTCGGTGGGGGGTAGCACCGCCGTCAGAAGCACCGGAAGTAACAGAAGCATCGGAGCCATCAGTGGCAGACGTGTCGGAGGTGGCAACGGCATCGACAGTCGAGGTGGCCGTGCCGGAGGTGATGGTGCTGTTGCCGTAGGGGTCGGAGGGGGATACGACGGATATCGGGAAGGCGTCGGAGCCGGCTGGAAGGATCTAGAATTAGAGAGGGTGTGGAGCGCGGAGTGGAAGCAAGGAGACTTACTGGTCAGCATGGTAGAAATCGAGGGAGCGTCGGAAGCAGTGGAGGAGGCAGAGTTGGAAGCATTGCCGGTCTCGGTGGAGGAGGCGTCGCCAGTTTCGGTTACAGAAGAATCACCAGTCTTCGTAGCCTGACCGTTGTACGCGACGAGGGCGCAGGTGTCGCCGATGACCCAGAGTGGGCGGCGATACAGGCGGTGCGGTCGGTTGCCGCGAGCGTGGGAGCGGGGGTCGTTGCTGTGGCGGTGGAGTCGGAGAAATCGGAGACCGCAGTGGTGCTAGTAGAGGCAAGGGCCTCATGCTTCAGGCAAACGACCATTCCAGAGTCTACTCGGGCATCGCAGTTGACGATGGTGAGGCCGAGGGAAGGGTCTTGAAGCGCCACAAACGCGGCTGTTGTCAGGCCGGCGTTGTAGGTGATGAGAGGACAGGAGTTGCCGGCCACCCAGGTGTATTCAGTCACACAGGGGCTTAGGTCTTCCCTGCAGCCAACCGCCCATGAGCGAAGGGCTTAGCAAGGGTCGGCACAGCTGCCAGGGCCGCAATGGCTGGTGATCTCATGATTGAGGTGCTGGTGGGTTAGTAAAGTAAAGAAAGAATGACAGTGAACGAATGACTGGGTGATGAGGAACAAATGGTGAGAGCATCACGGGGTGCCTCTGGCTTTTGTCTCTCGAGAATCCCAGCAGGACGAACACAATCAGCCCGCCAAGTACGATACAACCCCCAGAGCAAACCCGTGAGAACTCATCGGCCTGTCACGGCGTGGATCTCGCAATCTCTGCCTTCAGTTTCCTTCCGTGTCGTGACCATGATGGATTTCGTCATTCCTGACATGCCATCCGCTGCTTTACAGACCGCTCGGAACGGATCCCTCAAGCAGAAAGTCTTCGTCCTTCTCTCTACTCGGCGGCTCATGATGGGTCTCGCAATCTCCTGAATGCCTTCTTTTCCGTAGAGGTGGCACAATGTATACCGTAGCCGGGATGCCGTAATCACCGAGAGGCCATCGCTCCTCTCGCGGGTACGGCATCGTGATTAAACCGCGCCCTTGGCCTTGCGAACGGCATCTTTTCCCCGGCAGGCCCCACAAGTCGCTAGGTCTAGGACGATGTGGTGTATTGGAGTAATTCATCACAAGCCAATATCCGGTCGTCATGATGAAAGATCTTTGTTTCCAGAGAGTGCTGGTTCCGGGCGGTCCCAGTCGCACGTCTCGGTGACTTTTCTGGCCCACCTGGGTCGTCCAGGTTTTCATGCTCAGCTTGCTGCTGCGCCTTGGCTCTCCGCCCTGATTCATATCCGTGAATCTTCAAACACACGCAATGAGCAGAGGCGAGGCACCGGGTTCGAGAAGACGCTGCCTTTGTGCAAGGGAGTATCCCAACTGCTGATTATCTGTGCCGGGACGTTAGTCCAAGTGTCACGTCTGGATGCTTAGGAGGGAGGATACCTAATAATCACCGCAACCATATTCTTGCTATAGTATGAAGCTTGATCCCATATGCCTCCTTGGCAATAGTCGTATTACGTTGGTGAGCTCGAGAGACGGAGACACCCGACAGTACGGGATTCGCACTACGTACCTGAGTCACCTGACTCGCAATGTTCAGCTGCCTCGCATCTACTCCGAAGAGAAACATCGGGTATTTCGGGTCAGCACGGCACGTGTCCAGGACGGAGAAGGCACGCAGGACCGGCACTCGTTCCCGGCGGCCGATACGAACTACTCGACTACCCCCCCTGAATGCCCATGGCTCCGCAGTCCAACGACACATACAGGGTCCAGGGTCCATCGACTATGAGATCTCATCTCTTGGCCCTTTGACCCGGCTGCGAGGACCTGTTTCAGATCTACTAGTAGACGATCGTCCTGGACCGGATCAGAGCGGATCCGGGGGTGAGACCCATCAGTTTGGTGAGCAGCGGCGGGCCCTGAGGATGCTTTGTGGAGAAAACCTTGTCAAAGGTCACGCCGTCCTTGGAATCCTGACCCCGGACATGACTGGCTCCTGTAGGCTGACTAATACCCATCTCCCATTTCACGTCTTGCTTGACCGCAAAGGTCTGAACCCGGTATGACAGACGGGGTAAACGATCGTAAACTTTTTGAACAAATATCGGGAAGTTCCAACTACCCGCTAAACTTCTTGCCAAACTCAAGTCCCGGCCCAGCTACGTGCGGCCGTGGGTGTAATATCCCAGTCAATAAGGGCCAACTCAAATATGAACGATAGTTGTTCATCACCCTCTGCTGGAGCCTTGGTTCCAACGTAAATGTCATCTTGAAAATGCACTTGCAAGCCTGTTTAGCAGTCAGGGTGAGCTCGTCATCGCCGCCTCCGGCTGTCACCGGGAAGTCCGGGCTTGGTCCTCCGTACGGAGCCCGATCGGAAAGCCACTCCTGCACTTCCGCGAGCACGACTCGTCTCTTTCTAGCTTGGCACGCAGAGGATGCGGTGGCCATGTAAAATTCCTTCTCTCAGTGAAGGACATCTAAACACGACCACTGAGAAGACTGACGAGGGGCCTCCCGGTCCGCAGACATATTTTCAGACTGAGGCAGTAGATGCCGTGAGCCTTTTCGTTCGAGAGCATCAATGGCAAAAAAGTCCATCAAGGGGCGACCTTGGCGACCGTGGGAATTTCCACGCAACAGTTTCCTCGGAAGTCGGGTCTCACTTGGGTCCCTTCTGACCGCCAGCGGACTGATTGCGGATTCGTAAGGAACGAAACGGAAAGAGACGAGCCGCTGCTCTCAGATGGAGACACGGGCAGAGTCCTTCAAGTCCAAGAAGAGCGTGTTGAAGTCCTTGTTCTTCACTCGAAGAACCGTACGTAGCTTATGTTGCCAGCTCCCGCTCAAGGGCTCGCGCCAGAACGTCCTGCCTCGATCTCTCCGGTCGACATGGCAAACACAGCTTCGGCGACCTGACGTCGAGAGAAGATGTATTTGTGCGGCCTTTGATCGTCTCGCACATCGCACGGCCTGTGGCTGTGGGCCAAGGACAGTCAGCAGGTACCCGGACGATTGAACTCTGCATAGGCCGGCAGGATAAAAGTACCGCTAAGCTGGACCAAACTCTATCGTCAGCCTCACCTCGAGAGTCAGCAAGGCCAGGGCAACCGGCCTGCGGATATGATGGTCGAGTAATGTTTGCCTGGCCTCTAGGGCGTGTTAGCATGAGTCAACGAGATCGCGTGCCTTCACGTCGTACCTAGACACGGGAGTCCTTGTGGTATGTGGCCATGAACGTATTGGAGAGTCTTGATTATGAAGGCCCCCTGTCTCGAGACCGTGATGGAAGGTTGATAGATGATGGATGTACAAGTAATGGGAAGAACATGCCCCTGCTGCAAACCGGCAGTCTGGAGATGCCATCTTGCCGACAGCTGTGACCAGCTTCACGTTCAAGATGACCAAGCCCAGTATACGCCCCCCTGAGGCTTCCCGAAGGGCGTTACAGCGTCACGTGTTGGCGGAGCTGGCGAGCGACGAGAGGGTTTCGACGCCAAATTGACGAAACAAAAGGGATGAATTATGGAGACGTTGAAGAAGCTGAATCGACCAGATGCGGCCCGTGCTCCCGGCCATGTCTTGGAGTCACGTGCCATGATAGCCGGAATCTTAGATAAGCAGCTTCGCGATTACTTCCCCCGAAATACCCCGACGGCTATTAAACCCCAACTTCATCACATCGGTTCCTTACCTTAGCGAAGCTTAAACAGGCAGCTACCTTAGAGCCAGATCATTCCATTTCCATGGCGTCAGAGCAAGTGCCAGCCAACGGTTCTAAGAACTCTCGCCTGAGAACCGCTCACCGGACTCCTCCCGCTTCGGATCGAGGTTGCAGATCAACGGCTTCAACGTGACATTGCATCTCTCATCTCCTCATCTCTCCTCACTGACGTCGAGATCCCACGAACCAGATGGGACGGCTTCCTCGCTCCGTCGTGCCGCGAACGTCGTCGTCATGGGGCTTCCCGAATCCTCCTCGTCCTTGAGGTTAACTTACACGCGCTCCAGTGACAATGGCCGGTTACTACTTTGCATCAAGGTTTTGGTGGTTGTCTTATGGGTACTGTGGTATCGCGGAGGGGTAGATGGTGTCATATACGATCTGCTATGGGTGAGTGAGCGGCCGGCTATATAGACGATATATGTGCGCCTCCAAACCGAATCTCAATTGCTTCGTTTCATTGGTTCTCTCGAGTAGCAAGTGTACTCTTGGCTATCAGCATTCCCAAAGATGAGGCTCCTATCTACCATCGCCGTCGCCTTGCTGACAGCCACCCAGGGCTGCAGTGCTTCTGCTCTCAAAGGCAGACCGAACGATCTCATACGTACGACAACGGAACCACGGGCACTGCTTCAGGATTTTGTGACCTGGGATGAACACTCGCTCTTCATTCGCGGAGAGCGGGTTATGATCTTCAGCGGCGAATTCCATCCATACCGGCTGCCCGTTCCTTCACTCTGGACCGATGTGCTGGAGAAGGTCAAGGCATTGGGCCTGAATGCTGTCAGCATCTATATCGACTGGGCACAGCTGGAGGGCAAACCCGGCGAATTCCGTGCTGAGGGCGTCTTCGACTACGATACATTTCTGACGGCTTGCAAGGAAGTCGGGCTATATGTCATCGCCCGGCCAGGCCCGTATATTGTAAGTACTCCACCCGGCACAGCCCCCGAACAACGTAACTAACCAAGTGCTACAGAACGCCGAAGTTTCGGGAGGTGGCTTTCCTGGATGGCTGCAACGGGTCAAGGGCCATCCGAGGACAGACGATGAGGACTATCTTCATGCCACTGACAACTATATCGCCAGCATCGGCAAAATCATTGCCAAGCACCAGATTACCAATGGCGGGCCCGTCATTCTCTACCAACCTGAGAATGAGTACTCAGGTGCCGTCGGTGTCGAATTTCCCAATGCCGACTACATGCAGTATGTCGAGGACCAGGCCCGCAAGGCCGGCATCATCGTCCCCTTTGTATCCAACGACGCCTTCCCCGGAGGCCACAATGCTCCAGGAACAGGACAGGGCGAGGTTGACATCTACGGGTAAGCTCCGTACAGCGTATCTTGCTCTTAGGGTTAGGACTAACACAGCTAGCCACGACGGGTATCCTCTGGGATTCGACTGTGCCAATCCCAACACCTGGCCCGCGAAGGCGCTGCCAACGAACTGGTACGCCACCCACGAGAACCAGAGCGCCTCGACGCCGTATACCATCCCGGAGTTCCAGGGCGGATCCTTCGACCCTTGGGGAGGATGGGGTTTCGAGCAGTGCTACCAGCTCATCAACCACGAGCAAGAGCGCGTGTTTTACAAGAACAACTACGCCGCCGGAGTCACGATCTTCAACTTGTACATGATCTTCGGGGGTACCAACTGGGGTAATCTTGGACACCCCGGAGGCTATACATCGTACGACTATGCCGCTCCGATCAAGGAAGACCGCAGCGTGACACGCGAGAAGTTTTCGGAGCTCAAGCTGGAAGCTCAATTCCTCATGGCTTCGCCTGGGTACTTAACTGTTACCCCTGGCCGAAGCAGCGTCACTGGCGTCTACAGCCCCAACACCGACGTGAGCATCACGCCTCTTACCGGGACGAATGGGTCATTCTACGTTGTTCGCCACACAGACTACCAGTCCACCGAGTCGACGACATACAAGCTAACTCTCCCCACATCCGCTGGCAACCTCACGATCCCTCAACTCTCTGGTTCCTTGACACTCGGACGGCGAGACTCCAAGACTCACGTCGTCGATTATCCAGTCGGTGATTACTCCCTGCTCTACTCCACCGCCGAGGTCTTCACCTGGAAGAAGTTCGGCGACAAGACCGTCCTCATCGTCTACGGTGGCCCAGGCGAGCAGCACGAGCTCGCCGTGAAGTCCTCAGCCGAGAACTGGAAGGCGGACAGCAGTATAACCGTATCACCCAGAAACGGCACCGTCGTCGTGAACTGGCAAACCCGCCCCAAGCGGCACATCCTCCAACTCGGTGACCTCCACGTCTACATCCTCGACCGGAACTCGGCCTACAACTACTGGGTCCCCTCCACCTCTCCCGCCTCCTCCATCATCGTCAACGGAGGGTACCTCATCCGCTCCGCCTCCATCGCTGGCTCAACCCTCAACATCCGCGGCGACTTCAACAGCACCACCACCCTTGAGATAATCGGCGTCCCCAAGTCCGTCTCCGCCCTCAACATCAACGACGTTCCCTGGCAGTACACCAAAAACTGCTCCTCCTCCGGAAACTGGCGAGCCGCCGTCCCCTACCAGCCACCCTCTCTCTCCCTGCCCTCTCTTTCCAAGCTGTCCTGGTCCTCAATCGACTCCCTCCCCGAGATCCAACCCACCTACTCTGACTCAGCCTGGGTGACCGCCTCCCACCCCTCATCAAACAACACCTTCGTCCAGCCGCTCCTGACACCAACCTCCCTCTTCGCCTCGGACTACGGGTTCCACACCGGCGCCCTCCTCTACAGGGGGCACTTCGTCGCCTCGGGCGGCGAAAAATCCTTGTACCTCTCAACAAAAGGCGGCAGCGCATTCGGCTCCTCCGTCTGGCTCGACGGCGACTTCCTGGGCAGCTGGGCGGGCACCGACGCCTCGGACGCCAATAACAGCACCTACACCCTCCCCAACCTCTCCGCCAACTCCTCCCACGTCCTCACCGTCTTGATAGACAACATGGGCCTGGACGAGAACTGGGTCGTCGGCGTGGACGAGTTCAAGAACGCGCGGGGCATCATGGACTACAACCTCACCGGTTCCTCCTCGCCAATAACGTGGAAATTGACGGGCAACCTCGGCGGCGAGGGCTACGCCGACGAGACCCGCGGCCCCCTGAATGAGGGCGGGCTCTTCGTCGAGAGACAGGGGTATCACCTCCCCAACCCACCCCTCTCGGAATTCACCTTTTCCCCGACCAGCTCGCCCCTGGCCGGCACCTCCGAACCGGGCGTGACGTTCTACGCCGCCCGGCTCGACCTAGACCTCCCCTCCGAGGCGTGGGATATCCCCCTGTCGTTTGTGTTTACGAATAACACCGCCGCCACAGCCAGCGGGGCGTACAGGGCCTGGTTATATGTGAATGGCTTCCAGTTCGGGCGGTACGTGAGTAACGTCGGCCCGCAGGCGGATTTCCCCGTTCCCGAGGGGATCTTGAATTATGAAGGGGAGAACTGGATCGGGCTCGCCGTCTGGGCGGTGGAGAAGGAAGGGGCCAAGGTCGCCGGGTTCGAGTTGAAGGCTGGCACGCCGGTTTGGACTGGGAGGCGGAGGGTGGAGGTTGTTGAGGCTCCGGGGTGGGAGGAGAGGGAGGGAGCTTATTAGGCTTGAGTGGATAGCTTCACCAAGAGTAATCAGGCAGTCTTCACCAGTCACAATGACACCAATTCAAGATGTCGAACTTGCACATATCACCCTCTCCTATGAGAGAGGTCCTCCAGACATAAGTGTCACGCCATACTTGCTGCTCACCAAGGATCTCACAAAGAAAGTTGCGTCCAAGTATTATGGATTATTCCCTACCTCCACCTAAACAGGCGACAACAACTTCTCGACCGCCCACCGCACGCTGAAATTCCTCAAGTCCGAATAATGCTGCCCGATGCCGACAAACGCGCACGGCACGCCCGTCGAGTACACCAAGCTCACAAGACTCCCGATCATGTCCCCCACCGTATCGCACTTACTAATAATAAACCCGTCCAGCCCCCTATCCGCGCCAAAGGCCGCATTAAAATTCTTCGCCTGCGCCACGCTGTCCGTCCCGACCAGCGCCTCGCCCACCATGAGTATCTTGTCCGGCTTCGCCAGCTTCGCGAATTTTTCGAGGCTGGACATGAGCCGGGCGTCGTTGTGCCGCCTGCCCGCCGTGTCGATCAGTACGACGTCGTACCCTTCCTGGGAGGCGAACGTGACGGCGTCCTTCGCCACCGTGGCGGCGTCCTTCCCGTAACCCTTTTGGTAGAGCTCCACCTTGCCACCCTCGCGGGCGGTCAGTTCCTTGAGGTTGCGCACGTGCACGGCGAGCTGCTCCACGGCGCCGGAGCGGAAGGTGTCGCCCGCCGCGATGAGGACCTTGTACTTGTTCTGCAGGAGGAAGAAGCATATCTTCGATAGGTTGGTGGACTTGCCCACGCCGTTGACGCCGACGATGGAGATGACGTACGGGCGCGGGGAGCGGAGGGAGGTTGGCGGTGGGGAAGCGACGGAGTCAATTTCCCTCAGGAGGTCGAGGGAGGAGGTGGGCGTGAGCATCTTCGTCAGGGACGCCTCCATGGCCGCCTGGATGCGCGCGCTGACGGACTCGAAGGAGCCCGTCTTGACGCCCAGGAGCTCGGCTTCGACCCCCTTGCAGAGGCGCACGGCGGCCTCGCGCGCGACGTTCTTTTTGAGGAGGTGCTCTTCCATCCCCTTCATTGCCTTGTCGAGATCCTCCTTCGTGAGCGTCTTGCCGCCTACTACGTTGCGGAACAGGCCGCCTAGGGTCTTGAGGGAGGAGTTGACGAGCCCCGTTGAGGAGGAGGAGGAGGACTTGGTGGCGGAGGAGTTGGACTGTTCTGCCGAGGCGAGAATGTCGTGGACCTCGTCGCCGAGGTCTTTGAGGACGAATTTGCCTTTGGAGCGGGAGCCCCAGGTGGAGGAGTCGATTTCCTCTAGGGCGGTTGAGCGGCCGACTTCTGCCTCGCTGTCGCTTGTTGGGCCGGCGGCTTTGGAGGAGTAGTCGAGCTGCACGCCGTCTTCTTCCGTGGCGTTTCCGTCGTCGTCCCACTTGCGCCCCTTCTTGGGTCCTTTTACGGCAGCTCTCTTGTTTCGTGGTGAATCCTCTCCTGACGAAGCGTGCGCTGAGGTTGTGTTCTGTATCTTCCTCGCCCGTCTCGAGACCTTTGCGCCCTTGGGACCGTCCGGTCGTGTAGCTGGTGTCGTCGGTCGAGAAATACCCGATGTAACGGACTCTTCGTCGGCAATCGTATCCAACTCGGGTTTGCGCCGGTGTATCATCAGCGTAGGACTCGGCGGCTTCTCGCCGAAGTTGCCCGAGGCTTCCTCCTCCGCCTCTGCGGCGCCTTTACTCCTGAGGTCGTTGCTGCCGTATGTGATCTTCGCACCAGAGCTCTCGAGTTCGTGGAGCTGCTGGTCGAAGTACTTGTCGAACTCGGCGCACTCGACGATGGTCGTGTTGGGCTTGGTCAGCTGGTCGCCGTACAGGTTGACGAAGATGGTCTTGATGTTGTCAACGAGCTTCTCTACCCAGCTGAGGTGAAGCAAGGACCGGTAGACTGCCTGTTTACCCTGTCAGCTATGTAATCGTAGAGGCGCATGGATATATGGGTATGCCTACCACAAAGATGACTCCCAGCTCCTTGACAAATGTCCATCGTAGCGTGTGCTGGTCGTACTTGTATGGTGGGTTTACAGCAGCGGACTGGTTCTCTCTTGCGCCCGACACCTTGTTCTTCTCCTCGATAAAGACATCGGTGATAAAGTTGTTGATGACCGAGGGGCTGACTTGGCTGTAGGACCGGGACCAGAGCACGACCCCGGATGTGGTGAGGATCTCGAACGAGTCGAGCATTGTTGCGGCCTGCTTCTGCCTTGTTCGCTTGACTTTCCGTTCAGCAACTCTGCGCGGTTGAGTCTAGCTGGATTGGCGAAGGATAGCAATGTGGTCGCTTCAGTTTCTCGGCCGAGAGTGTGATGTGGAAGATGCCACAATGCAATGCTGCATCGTTATCGCCAGATAATCGAGTGCATCGGCGCCGAGTCCGCGCCGCCAGGTGGAGGAGTGAAAGTGGCGGAACGGTCCGGCAAGTTCCGCGCGCGATCTGGCAGTTGTTCTCCACAACCAACCAAAACACCGGGCCGCCAGGCAGCTGAACTTGATGCAAGGTGTCCGTCGCAAACAACCACATTTCAACACCGACAACCCCAGCAATTACAGCTCCCAGCTTCACCGCCCTCCACTCTCTTGACCCCGACTAAAAGAAGACCGGCTGCTATACTCATCTATCAGCTCGAAAATATGCAACGCCCAGTATATGGGCAGTCCCCGCCCCTCCACCACCCCGTGCCGCAGCACGTCTCGACCGTTCCCCAGCTCCGATCTCCCCCTCCGCCCATCCCACAACACCAACAAGCACACGGCGTTTACGATGGCAGTCCTTACCAGCAACAGCCCATGGGCGGCCCCGGACCCGGCGGCCCCTCGCACAACGTCTTCGGGCAATACGGCAACTTCATGAACGACCCGGCAGCACAACTAGCCAGCCAATTCGGCCAGACGGCCTTCAAGCAAGGGACGCAGTACCTAGAGCAGAACGTACGTCTTGTTTCTTTTCACCACCACGATCTTCTCCTCCTCCTCCTTTACTAACCCCTATTTCTCTCTCCAGGTAAACCGCTACGTCAACGTCTCCGGCCTGAAGCACTACTTCAACGTGACGAACAGCTACGTCATCAACAAGCTCTTCCTCGTCGTCTTCCCCTGGCGGCACAAGCCCTGGTCGCGCAAGCAGACGGTCGGCCCCAACGGGCAGGAGGGGTGGTACCTCCCGCCCCGCGACGACATCAACAGTCCCGACATGTACATCCCCGTCATGTCTCTGGTGACGTACATCCTGTTGTCGACCCTGATCGCCGGGCTGAGGGGCCAGTTCCAGCCCGAGCTCCTGGGATATACGGCGTCCAAGGCGCTCGGGGTGGTGTTTTTGGAACTCGTGGCGCTGAAGCTGGGGTGTTATTTCCTGAGTATTAGCAATGAGAGCCAGCTGCTGGATCTGGCGGCGTATAGCGGGTACAAGTTTGTCGGTGTGATTGGGACGGTCACGTTGGCGGAGATTGTGAATAAGGGACAGGGCACGGGGGGTTGGTTCGGGTGGGGGGTGTTTTTATACATGTTCCTTGCGAACTCGCTGTTTTTGGTAAGTTTTCAGGCCAGTGCTAGGCGTAGTTCTGGGATATCAGAGCTAACAGAAGGACAGATGCGGTCGCTTAAGTACGTCCTGCTTCCCGACAACCACGGCGACGCCCGGGGTCCCATGCAGACGGGGGACACGCGGGCCAAGAGGAGCCAGAGGACGCAGTTCCTCTTTGCGTACTCGTACGTCGTGCAGTTCGCGTTCATGTGGTTCCTGAGCAGGCCTTGAGGAGAGGTCCTATCCTCGGGGTTCAGTGTGGAAGGGAACGGAGGCAGCGAAAACTCGTACCTGGTCACGGGTTATCATGAAATGCTCGCAGCATGACACATAGACATCACGACAGTGAGGAGATGGAGTGTATGATATCGTGGGAGAGGTGCTCATCAGCGGCACGCGAGAGAGCGTAATTTTAGTTAGAGTAGGATGAGCTTGAGTTTGTTGGTCCTGGGTGAGTGCCACTCAGCCAGTTACTTGCTTCGCCAGGGGCTGAACAAGCTACCAATACCATTACATTTATAAGTATATATACTCCTACTGCATTACCACTATTGTAAAGTGTTTCGCTCAGTGACATGGACTCCGAGTGTGTATGTGCTCATTTCACGTCGTTGAACTTGACAGTTACCTTACCCATCCAAGGGAAGGTAGGAGCTTCAGAATGAGCGATAACCACCGATAAGAGTCGATAAGCCCCGACCCCGATAAGCGCGTGAACATGCTTATCGCCACGTGCCGATAAACCTTTTGATCTTCCGTGGTCAGCTCACATGTTTAAGCTCCAGACACTTCACTCATCAAACACACGTCAACACCATTCTTCTCCCACCTCCTGCAAACGTCCCCTTTCTACTTTCTTCTCCTCCTAGTACATATCCCCCACAACCCCCTTCTTTATCCCCAACACCTCCCACCTACCTACCCCCCATCTCAAAAATGCCCACCTTCCCCCAAAAGAAATTCCGCGGCTCCGCCGACGCCCACAAGCTCGGGGCGCGCTACCGGGCCGTGATGGCGAAGCACCCGTTCCTCATGTTCGGGCTGCCGTTCATGGCGGTCATCGTCGGCGGGTCGTTCGTGCTGACGCCCGCGACGGCGATCCGGTACGAGAGGCAGGACCGGAAGGTCAGGCAGCTGACGAAGGAGGAGGAGCTCGGCGTGGGGAAGATGGGGAGGAAGGTTGATATTCGGGAGGAGTACTATGTGAGTATACCCTTTTGTGAGCACAGGGGAGAGATGACGGGGGATGAGAAGGGGGGAAGAGGATGGTGGTGCTAATTACGGTTGCAGAGACTTGCTGCCAAGGACTTGGATGATTGGGAGCAGAAGAGGGTTAAGAGGTTCTCTGGCGAGAATGATGGTGTGCTGTGAGAATTCACGAGGGTTGAAGTTAGGACGCCCGGGGGAACGCTGGCTCGCGAATCGGTGGCCTGGTCACCTTCACTCGACCGCGTCGTCGTCTTGAGGGAGGCCATACCGGCAGCTGTCCAGACGATCTATCATAAGCTGGCAGTGGTCACAAACCGCTTCTTTCAAGACGGCTGCATGCTTTGACAAGCTCACAAAGGTCTCCCTTGCTTGAGTCACTCCTACGAGGAATGGGGTTATGGTGTCCAGGTTCAAGGCTGATTGGGCTTTGTGGACGGTCTTACGTCACAGGCGAAGCGCCAGCTGGATCAAGGATCGACGGTTTCCACGGGTGCGGTCCGGAACACTGGGCACCGTCGTCAGAATCATGGAATAGCCGGGATAGAAACAGCGGAGCGAGTACCACCCCTATCATGAGTCGGCAGCGGGCTCCAGGCGGGGACGCCGCCGTTGGAAGACAGGAGGGAACAAAGCTAGCAAAGTCGGTACGCTTGAGAGACCAGCGTCCGCAGCTCAGCTGTGTCACGCATATCTCTCTTCTCGCGATCTGGCGCTGTAGGACGGTACCTTGCAGCTCCCTATCCGATCGTCAGGGACACAACCAGATCTTGATTCAGGCACGCATCAATGATAGCTATATCACCCTGATCACCACTCAATAATCAACGATCGCCTCAAGTCGAAACAACTTTCTTCCCGTGTCTGCATCCTTTGAAACAGAATACACACTCAGGGTCGCTGATCGCTCGAAATATCATGCCTGCAGAAGCCAACGACCGCGGACCGATATACAGATGATCTAGTCATTGGACCGATATACAGATGATCTACCACGGATTACGCCAGAGGCGGTCTCGGATCTTTGGGATCTGCTCTGCCGCTTCACGTCATTGACCGGTTCGCTCGGCGCGTCTTATTTGCTGGAATCAATCTACGCGTCCACATTCCAAGTGTCTAGAAGTCTGGGAAAAAAGTGGCCTTTACCTTATTATCTTGGACTGTGATAAAATAAGACGGAGGTGCAACATCAAAGTGCAAAACTTGTATGGCTACCACTCGTCGATAAAGGGCGGCAAGGAGAAGCGCACTGGGAAAACATGCAGCGTGCGTGTGCGAATCGATCAACTCGAAACAAGTCTGTCTGGCCTTGGTTTTTGTCGTTTTCCCTCCACGGTGAAGTGGGTGCACGGCGGCAACTCGAGCCAGGAAGGCGCATGTATGCTAACAAGACACGACTCAGACATGCGCAGAGCCTCATCATAGCCTCATCATCGACCCTCCTGCCGTTCGTGAATCGCCAATGAAGTCAACCGGCCAAAGTGTGCTCCGGCTCTCCAGCTTCCGTCGCCGCCATCCGCGGTAGAGAGGGCGCTTTTGTGCCTTTGTAAGGCCTGCAACAAACCTGGAACGGGAAATAACTTCTTACCACTTGAACTGCTATAGCCGCATTGGCGATACAATCTCGGTCGTTGTCCAAAAAAGATCGATGGTTCCCAATTGCAAAAAGCCAAAGGACGAGATGCGACTGGTCGACCAGGCTGCGGACTATCAAATTTGGCAAATGGTCTGTGCTTTTATTTCCCAGCTGGGGTTTCCTTCCTTGGCGGAACGTCATGTGGTTCCCCAAAGTGCAGTGATGGCGCAGAAAGGGCGTTCAGTAGCCAGGAACAGCTGCGTCTGTTCCTGCATGCGCTTTAACTCTAGCGCCATGCGAGGTCGCAATGTTTCTCTCTTTCTCCGTTGCGCTTGTGTCGTTTCTCTCTTCTCTGATCTTACCATTCCGTTCTCAGTCGCGGCATGGGAATGAAGATCGTCGCCCATATGATGTTGGCGTCTTCTCTGTTCAGCCCACATCGCCCGCTTCACGGTGTTTGCCGATGCGCTAGTGGTGTTTTTGCCTTATTGGGAGGGTCGGCAAGTTGCCACCCCCTGTCTCTCATCCTCGTGGTCCAAAGAATTCCATGTGCAAGCCGGGCGGGAGAGACGGGGAAATGTGACTGACGCGGCAGGCAGCTGATCAATTCCATCTATTGAAATGCAACTCTGTACAATTCACACACACTCAGCTCAAGCTCGCTTACACCGGGCACAGATGTTGCTGATGAGAGAGAGCCTCGGACCATACGAGCATGTCGTATTACTCACCGCCTCACCGTCCGGCTATACGGAAAGAAACATGCAACATGCTCTGCCACGCCGTCAATCATGAACAAGTGCCATGGTTGTCGGAGACACACACATGGCATGATGGTTTCTTTGTCCGGCCTTGTCGGCTTGCATTTTACAGTGGGGTTCGGCTTGGAAACCCCTGTCCCGCCCTGTGAGTGGCCCTGTGCCTGGCACACCCACCGGAACGGGCGACATGGATCGACCTGGGCAAGCCCCTCTTCATGACGTACACGTGTACGCATGCTTGGAAACAAGTTCCCACTGAAAGAACATGATGAGAAGAAAAGCTGATTGAGACTGGAAGTTCCTTCGGAAGCCGGGGGAGGAGAAGGCAGAACAGTGCCTGACTGTGGGCATACATATGACAGAACATGCCCTTTACCCGATTACAACAGCACCAACAACAGCTGAGTGAGCGTGTTACCAACCGAAGAGCTACATCCATCAAGACTTATTCGCACCACGACTACGCTAGTCCCACGTCAGCCCAGTCTGCCACACCCTCTTACACCATTCCGCACCGAGCAAGTTTGGGCGCATCAGGTGGACAAATCTGGGAGCATCGTAAAGTACCTAGCCACACGAGTTCGGTCTTTTCTTGGTTCCTGCATTGGCAATCGCACAATCGTCCATCGTACATGAACCTGCCTGTTCGCCCGACTGCAAGGCACCGCTGCTACCTTGGGTCTTCTATATCACACACCGATCCAACCCCCGCCCTCGCACGCCGTTCGTCTGGTCTCTTTCACCTCTACTACACCACCACATCACTCGCCCATTGGAGGGCCTCGGCATTGCCAGGCCATGAACGGATTGGAGTATATACCAACCAGTGCGAATAGTCCATAGGACAAATATAAACAAACTCAACTCGCCCTACCAGGCAACCACCACCACCACAATGTTCTCCAACACACACAACCACGCGCCCAGCGTGGGCTCCCACAACATCCTCCGCTCCTTCCGCAGCCACCGCAGCCTAAAGCACCAGATAAAACACCTCCAAGACGGCGAGGCCTACGAGCCGTCCTTCCTCTCCGCCCACGCCCCCGTGGCGCACCAGCGGCCCGTCCCCAACAACCCGGTCATGGCCCACCACCCCCGGCGGCCCAGCGAGGCGAGCTCGATAGACACTCTGAACTCGGACACCTCCTTTCCGGACCAGCAGCACCACCACCACCACCACCACCACCACGGTAGCCACCATCACGGCGGGCGGCCGTCGACCAGCTCCTCTCGTCGGGAAGGAGGAGGGTCGATAGATATCAACCCTCTACGCCTGCACCCGCCGACGGAGGACGACCTGTTCATGAGCTCGCCCACCACTTCCCTCCGAAGTCCGCCCAGGCACCACTACGAGAGGAAACACCTCGGTTCGAGCGGGAGTAGCAGCAGTAGTAGTACGAGCTCGACAGACAGCAGCAGCGTGGACATGGGTCGGTCACCACCACCCGTCCTCGGCTTCCGCGACCGGTCTCGGGAGCAAGGAGGACACCACCTTTTGCAGAGGCAGAGGGGAGGGGGCTCGCTGGAGATCCACGACGGCTTCGACTTCGGCTTCGACAGCACGTCCAGCGTCCGCACTCCGGTTCGCAATACCATGCCGGCCGCTACGGGCGGCTCCGGCAGGGCTGGGCGCGGTGGAGGAGGGGAGGATTACTTCGGCATCCCCGCGCAGGTCAATAAGAGCCGGTGGTCGCTTACGCCTACGCCCACGCCCGGGACCGGACTGGAAGAGGAAGAGGAAGAGGAAGAGGATGAGGATGTGGACGAGACCCCCGGCCCAAGGACGGAGTGGGCTACGCCGACGAAACAGAGGCTGCCGCTGGGGAATGGGGGGACGGATAGTCCAGAGTACTTCATCAAGAGGGGGGATTGGAAGAGGAGGGGGATCGTGTTCGGGGGCAGCGGGAGTAAGATGGCGGGGGAGGAGGAGGCTTTTGACCTTGATGGTTGATTGACATTGGTGATGGTTGATGGCGACGGGGTTCTTTTCCACATTGTCCTTACTTACGCGGTTTCGGTTTGGTACGACAAGGGCGGCTGGGGGCATTGAGTGTCTCACCGACCACGTGGGATTTCCTTTTTTGTTTAACGATTCCGAGGCGTTTCTTTGGTGTTTCCCATCAATCAGCCTTACACCACACACAACGGGTAATGGTCTGTCTTGGAGGAAGGAAGGTTTTGGTTTCGCATACCCTGTTTTTTGCGTTTCGACACATTTGGCATTTACATTGGGCCTGTAACAGTATCGGGCTTTATATACAGGGATCGTCATCACTGACACGGGTTGGATATGGAGGGGAATTCTGGAATTTCTCGAATACGGAGCAACGATTTTATCTTGCTGTCCGTGGACTGGACGGGAGTTATGTAACATAAGGTACCTGAGAGTTGGTCGACACAGCCAGCAGATATCTGGCTGGCTGAAGTCGCAATCAGAACAGAGTACCTTATTCTCTCTCAACCTCGGTGCTTGCCGTAGGTGTGACAACAATAACTCTATCGCTCCTTCCTCGCTTCTCTTCACCAAGGTGAGCAAGTTTCCAGCTCCCCGCCGAGCCCAGCAGGCGCAGCTTCCATTCCCAGGCGGCGGGTCACGCTAAAGAACACCAGGGGTCAGGCCTCCAGCGCAACTTGAACCAGATTTGGACCTGAATCGCTGCACCGTCTTGGTACGTACGTCTTGGTACGTACGAGAAAGAAATGAATAGCACGGTGATTTTGTCTGGGGTTTCCTCGATCCTTCGCGTGCTGTCTCAAATTCTTAGATCTTGATACTTTTCCCACTCCTCAAACCACAATTCCTCGTATTGTTCTCTCTGTTTTATTGATGTGTACAGCCCAATGCAACTGCAACCTCCAATACGCCGGGCTCCCCCATAGACACAGCTTCGCACGCTCGATCCGGACCGTGATTGCTGCCTGCCGTGCTGGTGATTGTTTACCTACGGACATTTTTCGGCCTCGGCACCACATTTCACGTCACAGCCGCGATAAGCCACCACCCAATCACATCCTGAAACTCCGTCCCTCCACGTCCAAAATATCGCACCCAGACTACCACCACATCGATAAAAGAAAGTTACAATGCCAAAATCAAAGAAGAAGCCCCTCCCAGACGGCGGCGTGCAATGGGCCCCGATATCAACCCTCAACCGCGCCGCCATGATGCCCCAGCCACCTCGATCCACCTCTCAACCACCAGCCGCACCCGTACCACCAGCATCTTCCTCATCCTCAGCCTTTCCCTCTCCTTCCTCCGAGGGTCCTCCACCACCACCACCAACCATGCTCCGCGGCACCGACCTCCGCGTCAACATCCACCACCACCACCAACAACAACAACAACAACCTCCCGTCCTACCGAGTAACCCTCCTCCTCCTCCTCCCTCGGCTAGTGGCTCGGGGCACCACCACCACTACATTCCCACCCCGGACTCCAGCGGTCGCGGCACGCCGACGCCCCAAAGTGCGATATCGAATTACGGCGGCGGTCCTGGTCCGGGACGGGCGCCGTTCCCTCGTCACCACCACCACACAAAGACCGCCACGGCCGTGCTGCCTAGCATTGAGTCCCCGGGGCCGGGACAGGGGCCGCGCAGTACCGGCCGTCGGACACCTGCCGGGGTTAGACAGGGCCAGGGGCAGGGATACGGGGAGAGGGAGGGGGAGGGTAGTGGGGTGCAACAGCACCAGCAGCCCGTCTACAGCAGCTTCAAATCCCCCCCTCCCGGACCGGGTATGCGGCAGCAACACACCGGCAGCGCGCGACCGTCACCGACACAGGAGGACACCGCGATGACAGGTGGAGGAGGAGACACAGAGCACAGGAGGAGCCTGACGGACGACGAGGTGCGGCGACTGCACCGGTTCATGAGCTTGAACTGGAGGGTCGGGGTGATCAATCATCCGCCTTTTGCTAGGGGGCCGCAGCAGCCGCACCCGGAGCACGGGTATTTGGAGGGCCGTGGGCCGCAGCTTGGGCCGCAGCTTGGGGGCTTCGTCAGTGGGCCGGGGTTTGGCGGCCATGGGCATGGGCATGGGTCGGGAGGACAGAGGCCGCCGCGCTGAAGGATCTGGAAGGAAAAGAGGATTTGCGAGTAAATGACTCGCGCGAGTCAAACACCCTTTTCACGATACGACATGGCGAACAGAGGGCGACGAGGAGGAGGCCGGCGACGCCGAAAGGCACCATTAAGCTTCGAACGAACGAAGACTTTTGTGACATCGACCGCGAGCTCCTCGACGGCCGTCTCCCTCCTCGCCGACGAAGGATTATCACCAATCCCCAGCTCCCGTCGTCACCGAGCCTTCGCCCAGCAAAATGCACTTCCCGCCATCGTGCAGCTCCCCGCCCAACTCACCGCCCTCGCCAAACCTTATCAGTTCTGCCCCCTCCTTTGACTCAACAAGGAAAGCTCACGGACCGTTCCTTCAATAACCTTCAATAACCGGAGCAGCTCCCCTCACCATGTGCCGCAGGTCCTGTCAGCTGTCCTACCCCGGCCCGGAACCACAATGCAAGGGGTACGAGGTGTCGCAAAACGCCACCAAAAAGGTGCTTACAGGCACACCTCCCAAAAAAGAAAGTTTCCCGACTCTCCGGACCCCCTGGGCCCGTGCCCTGCATACCGCATGTGCAGCGTTACATTTCCGTCCGAAAATAGCCAGCCACATGCACACACCCCTGCAACGCGGAACGACGACCGCCCGGACTCTGCAGAGCACGCGATATATGGGTCTGCTTGACAGAAACTCGTCGAAAAGTACGGATTTGTTGAGGCCCCCTTCAGTTGAACCTGTGCGCGGTCACCCCACACAACTCCAGACGCAATGCACCCAACCCTCCCACGCCAGCTCAGGGACGACAAGATCACCACCGCAGAAAACTCTTAGCAAACCCGAGCTGAGACCAGTTGAGAGACCACCCACACCCGGCGCACAGGGAAGCTGAAAACGCAAGGGACGAAAGGGTGGGGAGGACGGTGATGCGCACTGTACGCGGCACTACCGAGTACCCCCAACCCTGCCAGCATTACAAGACCTGCACGACCCCTTTGGGGTCTCGACGGCCCCATGCAGGGAGACGCAAAGCTGAGATGAAACCAGATCTGGGCGATGGGACTTGGCTTGGCTGCTGGCTGTGGGGAATGGAGTTGGTAAAATTGACTGCATGCCATATGCAAGACGGTCGAAAAGGGGGAACAATGTCGAGTCGAGTTTCCTAGCCGGGAGGACAAGTCAGCACTCGAAATGGTCTCATACGGAAAGGGAAAGAAGTCGGCAACTCGAACAGAACAGGGAATGTTTTGCCATGAAAACTAAACTTCAGAGGATAAACGAGCGCACGCGGGGCGGAGATGGACGATAAGACAGCGGCAGGTTGTGGTTTGGGACTGTCTGCCCCCGTTTCGGTATTGGGGTACGGGGGGGTGTGGTTGGTAGATGAAGACGCGTCTGAGGCCGTTCAGAGTTTGCCTTTTCACTCGGCGATTTGCTGCAGCTGTCGACGGGGTGGCGCTTCGGGCATCTCCTTGTGCAGCCCCCTTGGACTGACTGGTGTGCCTCACTGATGAAGGAGCTCCAGATGCTGTGGGGTGATTGGGACAGCACACGTGATGCCACTTGGCTACGGTCGAGTGCCTCTATGGCACGCCTTTGGACAGCACGGGGGGGGGGCATCATGGCGATATGCTCGTACCGTACCCGTGATAGTCGGTACCAAGCAGGGAAATGGTAGGCACAGAAAATGAAGGATGAAATAACGCCCAATATCTTGGAGTAAAAAAAAACAAATATTCGATATCAGCAACCCACCGTTGTGGTGACCTCAGGCATCAAGACCAAACACCCTGTTTGGTTTTGCCGTGTTCGAGTGATATTGTTGTACCTGTCGATGCCATGTTTCCCATCACCGTCAGACTCCATGTACCCTGCGTGCCCGCAATATACCTTCGTGCCCGCCCTCCTCGCTCTCGGTATTGCCCCCGCCGTGGACATCGTCTCGAAGTCACCGTCATCGTCGTCGTCGTCGTCGTCGTCGTTCGATTGCTCAACGTCAGTGTGCCGAATATATCCGTCACGCGGGACTATGTCACTCTATCCTTGTAGCTCTCCCTTGAGGGGGGAGAGATATGCGCCGTTCTGTCGTTGGGCGCCTTGCTGCTGAGTTCCGGCTGGCGAAGCTCCCCTGCTTCCGAGCCGTCCCGTCAGAACGGGAGATTCTCTCTCGACTTCATCTCGAAGAGCTTTCGTAGGGGTGAATAAAGTGCTGTAGGATGATAGATAGAAAAGTTCGTTCCTCCACGGTACTGGCTTGGAATATATATGCTTCTTCAGGTGCCGTCTTCTCGTGTTGAAGATGCTCGTGCCCGAGGACGCGTGGATAAACAGTCCGGTCCGGTGTGGGTATATGGATGATACTGCTGAACATAGGTCGGGGACAGGACGGGCTGGCGGGGCTTTTCAGAGCACATTTTGTCGTTTTTCGACTCTGGTCACTGTCTTCTTCACAGAAGTCGGCTACACCAGTGGTCTCGAGCTACCTTGGGGCGCTGACCTGCTCGACTCTCTTCAGTGTCAGGGATGGGAGACAGAGAGCTTCACGTCGCGGGTTAAACCTGTCAGGAGCCGATGCTCGCGGACAACAGTCCCCCATGGGATCTCTCAGCCAAACAAGTCTTTCCTCCGGCCCGTCAGGAGAGAAAAGACTGACGAAGTTTAAGTTGAAGCTGAAGAGTCACCGCTGTCGGACACCTCCGAGGCTGACAGACCAGAGCGGCAAGCCATTGCATTGTCCAGATTCCAGGTCAGTTATGCATCCGTCTTGTGCAGACAGTACGTACAGCTGCAAGAATAGGGATATCATCAGCGTTTGAGATACGTATCTTTTGTGCCGGCAGGAAGCGCCTCACAAGCATGTATGCCCTTTGTGCAGCTTCCACGTTCAGTGCAATAATGCCACAGCCAGCCCCTTTTCTGAGCAGCGGATAACGGATAAGCTCGAGCCCGGTTGGTCGGACCTCGTCTCGGCTCATAACGGCACACGGGAGATGAAGTTGTAGGGCGCCGTTTACAGGCAGAAGAAGGATGGAGTTTTCACTAAGCCATCTTGCTGGCCCTGACGACCTTTCGGCTCACTGAATTTCGACACAGTGAATAGATCAACCCCCCTTCCCCCTTTTCCACCCAAAGCAAATTCCACGTTCATAAAATCTACATTGGCGTCATCGTGAAGCCTCGCGACCTCCTCATTTCCACAAACCACCAAGAGAGCCGCATGCCGAATATAGCTCTGTCGTCCCAACTATTGACCCCCACTCATGCAGAGGTATGCAAGTTTTCGGTCAACGGGACTAACCGTTATAGGCAGTCAAAAGCTGTGAAAAGATACATGTAATGGTTGCAGCACTTTTCAAACACTGTTTCCGAAAACGGACCGAGAGAGAGGCTTGAACCCGGCAGCTTGGTCGAGGGCCTCCTTGGCTTGGCTCAAAGCTTCATTACTCCTACCAGAGTTCAGCTGGTGATACGTCACGGGAGACGGAAGCTCCCGGTCGCGATGGCGTGCATACCTCTGCATATAGACGGCGAAGGGCTGGGCCACTTACAGGACTCTGTGGTTATCTACCCCCCCCACCCCCCCCCCCCCCCCCTTCCTCTTCCCCATGCCCCCGCCTTACTCCTTAACGGCCTTTCCCTCGAGCATCCCGAGTCCCGTGGTCCGTGAGTCTTGCCAGTTACTGGCTCGGCGTAGCAGTCCACCGAGACAGTATTATGGAGCTCGCCTGGAACAAAGTGATCTTGAGTTCGTGACGTATAGCGTGTTTGTTGGGAGAGACACTCCGACTGCTCTGGTGGTGTAAATATCTCGATTACCGAAGAACTGAGCTCAAGTCTTGCCCCTAAATTGTGGTTGACTGCTCGTTTCTTCTCGCCTTGTTGGGATGTCGGATTGGAGAATAACCGATGATTCAGCTGTTGAAAAAGGGCGGCCGCTCAGGGGTCATGTTTGCTGGTTCTCCGTAGTTCAATGACTTGCCGGCGTCGTGGCCCTGGAGACGTTGAACAGCAGAAACCCTTGTTGCTTGACTTTGTTCCGTATCTCAAGTCGCTCGGCAGCGTCATCTGGACGGCCTGACTGGATTCTCCGCTGTCCTTATCTCTCCATATGTTGCTCGAATCTCGGGCGATCGATGCGTCCTGCGGCCGTCTGCTCGCTCCGCTCGCTCAGCTTCATACAGTGGAGATCGTGACATAAGTTGGATGGATTGATGCTGACTCCCCTCGCTGCAATGCTGCTATTCGAACACCATCCGCCACTTTCCAGTTGTCTGTCTGTCCTGCCAATGACGAAACAAAGGAATGCCATTGTTTCAGGTGTCGTTGTCCGCCTCCCGTTGTCCTCCGAGGTCCAGAACCTGCCTGAGAGGACTGCAAGCTCTCAGAAGCTTGTTCCAAGCCATGTTTCGAGCCTCATCTCAGCCTCGTGACGTCCGCTCGGACTGCAATTGAGCTCGCCAGGTTTGCCGCGGACTGGTAGACCGTCGAGGACAGACCGGTCCTCCCCAGAAAGACGTCACCAGTAGCAGCAAACGAAACTTGTCAGTGTGCTACCACCCTGTTGATCTGCACCGACCTCAGCTTTGTCTCAGGCTTGTCAACAGAGATCCGAAGACTCCTTTACGAGTGTGTTCAACGAAAAGCTTCTTGGAGAGTGACCTCCCTATTGAATGTATTTGCGACGTGGGACAAGGACTAGTGCTGGTAGGTACGGAGGAGGATGTGGTGGAGGAAATCTTGTCGTGTGTGAAAAGGAGGCCTGGAGTTGATGTTCAGCCGAGCAGGTGGAGGATAGTGATACCGATGGGATCGAGTTGGTGGTATTGTTATTGCCCTGCCGGAACTGCCCGGGATTCTTTCGGTGCCGGTCGGTGGTTGCGTTGTTGTAGGATGTGGAAGAACAGACGAGTCGGTCAGGAGTGCTGGTGATTAGGGGAGCGAGATATCGAGAGATATTGTTGTGCTCAGGGATGCCAGTGTCGAGGATGGCGACTAAGAGTGCCGGCTGCGGAGGGACCGTCTTAGTGGGAAGACAGCTCTTCAGCCATTGCTCTTGTGCTGTAGAATGTTGCTCGGCTCACGTGCTGCTCTCGTACGACCTCGTTGGCGGAAGAGCGGAGAGGAGAGGCATCGAGAAGTTTTGCGAAGGAGGAGACTGGCTGTGACTTGCCCAAGGTTCGCCTTTCAGGGTGTGGTGAGGACAGAGGCGAGAGGGCTCTTGAGAGGTGGAAGGTGCATAGTCCCAGTGTAACATATCACTCACTTGTGCTGCCGGTGGTTGGGGTGCCTGGTTGGGTTGGCTCGGTAGAGCCTGGGGGGGAAGAGCCTGGGCGGGGAGAGCCTGGGGGGGGAGAACCTGGGCATTGCCCATTTGTTGGTGGGGAGCCAGCTGAACCTGCGGCTGTTGAGTCCGGGGATGCTGGGCCGGGGGATACTGGGCCGGGGGATGCTAAGCCGGCTGGAAGAGATTGGCCATGTGCCGCGGTCGCTGCGGCGGCTGAAGTGGCAGCTGGTGCAGCTGGTATTGCGGCTGGTGGGGTAAGGCCCAGTGATTCTGGGCGAACTGTTGCTGCTGCTGCTGCAGCTGCTGCTGCAGTTGATGATCGCCAAGATGTCCAGGCGATGAGATAGACTTGCGCGGACTCCTGCGGCCTGGGGCCAGGCCGAGGTTGGTATATGTCTGATATGGAACCCCTCAAGGGATGTCCCGATTGTCGTGCCTTCGACAAAAAGCACCATAAGCCATACGGATCGATGCAACCTATTTTTCCACCCTGTCCCTACTACGCGAGCAGCATCGACTTCATCCTCGCGCTGCCAACGTTGACAGACAGCTTCGAAGCAGTCATGGCCGTGATCTGCTGACTGGCAAAGCAAGTGATTCTGGTTCTCGGCCGGAAAGACTGGAAAGTACCGCAATGGGGAAGAGCATTGATACGCAATCTCCTCCTCGCAAATTGGAACCCGTATGGGGGCCTGGTTGTGCTCGAATGTCAGCACACCAAGGAGTTCTCGGCGAGGCTGCCCCTGCGGCGGTGTGTGATACTTGTACGGCATCGGCACCGGCTCTTGCTCACCGCCGAAAAAAGCTCCCGTTACCGACGTTGTTGTTTCCGTATTCGTTTCCATAGCCGTTGTCGTAGTCGTTGCCGTTCATGTCGTCGTTGCCGCACAGGTTGCCGTTGTAGTGGGAGGCTTGCTGGCCGTTGCCAACATTGGCCTGTTGGTCCCAGGACCAGGGGAACATGGTGAAGTTGGCTCGGTGCTGTTGTTCAAATCATTGTTAGCATGTTGTAATTACAATTGTCGACACGGAATGAGCAGAGTGTGAGAAACGAAATACACGCTCCGTCTGTTGAGCAGCAGTCCTTGAGTCACAACCGTCCTTGACGGTATGTTCGGATGTATGACAGGCATGCTTAGGTAGAAGACAATGCACATTGTTTTGAGGATAGGAAAAGAAACCAGAGTGCAATGGAAAACAATGTGATGTCTGTTTAAAGGGCAAAGGCAGTGTCTATTGTGAAGACAAGCCATAGCATCGACAAGTGGACCCCTATCGCAAGGAGACAGGCCGAGGCTTGAGGGCGAGTGACTGCGTGGTCAAGGCGGCCAGGGCAAGGCATAGATGCCAGACCACTGGCACGGATTCATTTGAGGTTGGGGAGGTCAATGTTGACGAGAGGGACAGGGACCAAAACAGGCAACTGCATTCCAGGGGCAAGGGCCCATCTGAAAGAAGACATGTCGTGACAGGAACGATGGGATGAAATCACGATAAAATGGGAATCACGACGAAAAAAACAATCACGATAAAGCAACGATTACGATAAAACAATAAGCACGGCTAAGCAATAATCACCACAAAAGAATGGGCAGACACCTACAGAAAGGAGCTCTGGTACTCGAGTCGAAAGCTCTGTGGCCTTCGAGTGGTGGTTGGCGAGGTAATTGGTGCTTGACTTGATCGAGCTTTCGAAGAAAAGAGGAGATAAGGTTGTCGATGGCAGAAGTAGATAAATAGAGAGGGTGTGCAAGCAGCGTGGGAGTTGTGGTTCTGTGTGTAGTAGAAGAATGATGATGATGTCCTTGCACAAGAAGTGGTATCGCGCGGGCAAAAGTGTGTGGGAGTTGTGTGCTCTGGGATTTGGGCGAAGAAGGGAACGAAAGAAGAACTCCAAGGAGGAGAAAGAGCCAGGTTTATATCGAAAAATTGGGAGGACAAAGTTGGCAATTGGACCCCACCGCCTGAGGGCGGCACATGGAATGGCAATCTGAAGAAGGCGGGGGAGGCACGCATTGTGCTTTCAAGTCTGATAGTAAGACTGTTGAGCTGCTGGAGAGCAGGTTTATGACAGTCAACCGCGGAACGAGGCGTCTGGGGTCGCGTTCTGTCCGAATTCACCGTCAGTGTTGGACCCGTGCTCACCCATTCACACCGAAGCAAACGGAGCATAAAATGCTAGCCGGGACCGGCTTCGCTTCTGTCGGGCATTCAAAGTTACGGATGCATATGCACCCCAGATTATGGTCTGAATTAGGTTGCCCAGAATGAGGTGAGCGGGTCCTCCAAAGTTCCCATAGCCTGCAGCTTCCATCCGTGGAACAAGTTCGTGCACTTGGCAAGTACACAGTGGAAAACCGCCAGTCGAGGCCGACAGAATTGGTTCCACATAGCACATGCTGGCCCGTCACATTGCAGAACTGGTCCACACGTTCTTCAGGCTAGGTTTCTTCCCACTTTCAAAATATCAGATACCAGACGCAACACGGTGGAGGTCCTGTCATCTCGCAGGTCCGGGTCCTGGGACCCGCTCCTGTCGGTGGGAGTCACTCTTGCATGGGTGGGACTTTGGGCCTCCCAACAAACCCAGGGTAAAACCTACACGGAGTTAGCGGAATGGAAAAGCTTTCGATAGAGGGCTCCGAGCGGAATTGCAATCATCGATGCACGTTGTTGGATGAAGGGCGGGGGGGTCCACGTCACCGAAACTGATCCATAACGGGGGTGGAGCTCGGCTCGATAGTGTCGGCCCGAACCTTATTCTTGCGACGAAGTACAGGGGGCCCAGCTGGCGTAATGCTTACATAAAAGATGCATGAGTTGTGCTGTTGAGAGCTAGCAGCTGCCGGGAAGGTGGACAATGGACTCTGTTTATCAAGATTCCAGATAAAAAACCGGCAAGGTGTTAGCAGGTTACCTTAGGTCTGGACCCTCAACCGCAAATGGCATGTTCGGAAGCCACCACCACCGCGGCGGCCTGTCTCGTACAAGAGATGACAAGAGCGACAGCACAGATATCTCGTCTCAGAGTAGTTCTTTGTCTACGTAGTCTAACTCTGGCTCTGGTTGCCAGTCGCGTCAGGATTTGCATGCAGATAATCAGACCTCAAACCTGGATCGGGAGCTATAAACAAGGGTAGGGTTGGCGTTGAGTGGTGAAAGACAAAGTCTCGATGACTTTTGGGCGGCCAGTTCATTCCAGTCACCGTGTACTTGAGTTTCAGAGACATCAAATCGTTTTCCATCGACTTCTGGGTCCCATCCAGTCGCTCATATACAGCCCGGTTGACGCTGTTGAGCGAAAAGTCATGTTCACTCGTGACCTCCATCACGAAGTCAGAGACGACACTTGCAAAAACGTTCAATTGTAGGTACCTTAGTCACATAACACAGAAAATCCATGTTGAAGGGCTTCCCACCACCCAGTCCATTCGACCAAGAAGAGCCAAAGGCAGAAGAAATCGTGTTGAAGGCGTATCCCACACCGGAAAACCACAACTCCTCGCATCCTTCTACGCTCTCTATCAACCCCCATCTAGACGTTTACTACCCAAAACCCCGCCGCCTCAAATCTACGCCTCCCCATCCTTCTTCTCCCTGATGACCAAAGGCGTCTCGACCGCCCGCTCAACCTCCTTGCTCTCCTTAGCAGGGACCTCCGCCTGCGCCGCGGCAGCAGCCAGCTTCTTGAGCCTCTTCTTCTCCTTCTCCTTCTCCTTGGCCGCTTTCTTGGCGGCCGCCTTCTCCGCCTCGACGGCCTTCTGCCTCTTCAGCTCCTCGCCGCCGAACTCCTCGCGCCACTCCTCGACCTTGGCCGCCGGGATGGCAGAGAACAAGAGCTTGGGCTCGCCGAGCTTCTGGCCGGGCTTGACGGCGTCCGTGACCCACAAGTCGGGGATGAGCACGGGGTATTTACCCGCACTGTCGGGCGTGAAGCCGAGCTGCTCGAGGATTGACTCCGAGGTGGTGGGCATGTAGGGGAAGACGATGTTGGCGAGCAGGTGGAGGAGGTTGAGCACGATGCCGACGACGGCGGCGCAGCGCTCGGGCTCCTCGGTGATGAGCTGGTTGGAGAGCTTGTTGTCTTGCAGCAGCTTGTTGCCCGAGGCCGAGATGGCGAGGATGGTGGACAGGCCGGCGCGGAGCTTGGTGGCTTTGAGGTCGCGGATGTAGGTCGCCAGCAGCTCGTTGACTTCCTTGGTGAAGGTGGCGAAGGAGCCGGATTCGTCTACGTACTTGCTGTAGTCGGGCACAACGCCGTCGAGCTTGGCGTGGGCGAACTTGACGACGCGCTGGCAGAGGTTGCCGAGGTTCTTGAGGAGGTCGTTGTTGTTTGAGTCGATGAATTCGCTGGGGAATTGTTAGTGGCTGGGGGTAACGAGGGTTAGGGTTGGAAAGAGGCACTTACTCCCACTTGAACTCCGAGTCGCTGCTTTCGGGCCGCCTTGAGAGCAGGTAGTACCGCCAGACATCAACGGGCACACCAGTCTTTTGCGCCTGGTTTCCAAACACACCGACGTTCTTCGACTTGCTGAACTTGCCGCCCTCGTAGTTCAAGTAGTCTGTTGTCGAAATGTTGCTGACGTGCGTCCAGGGTTCCCTTGTGCCGAGCTGCGAGGCAGGGAAGATGATACTGTGGAAGGGCACGTTGTCCTTGCCCATGAACTGGTAGAGCGTGACGTTCTCTGGGTTCTTCCACCACTTCTCCCAGTCGCGGCTCGACAGGTTACCGTTGTCTGTGTAGTTCTTGGTGATTGACGGGTAGCCGATGCACGCGTCGAACCACACGTAAAAGACCTTGTTCTTGTAGTCCTCGTCCGAGAGGCCCTCGATGCCGCTGGGCACAGGCACACCCCATTTCAAATCTCTTGTGATACTCCTGGGCTTGAGGCCGTTGTCGATCCATGACTGTGTAATCGCTGTAGCATTCGACGCCCACGCCTTGTTCGCACCGCCCGCCAACCAAGCCTCAATCTCCTTCTGCAGCGCATCCAGCTTCAGATATAGATGTTTCGTCTTGCGGCGCTCGGGCGTCGCACCGTCGAGCTTGCAGTGTGGGTTGATCAGCCAGCCGGTGGCCTTCGTCTCCTCGACTTCGTTGCTGCCGGCGCTGTGGTCGGGCTCGAGGGGGTCGAGCAGGTTGCCGCACTTGTCGCACTGGTCGCCGCGGGCACCGAGGTCGTGGCACAGACTGCACTCGCCCTCGATGTAGCGGTCGGCGAGGAAAGAGTGGTGGGCCGGGCAGTAGGCCTGGGCGGTCTCGCGCTCCTCGATGAAGCCGTTCCTCCAGAGGCTGGCGAACATCTCCTGTACGATCTGGGTGTGTTGCGGCGTCGGGGTCTGGCCGAAGATGTCGAAGTCAATCCGGAACCACTCGTAGATGTCGCGGTGGATCTTGTGGTACTTCGCGCAGAGCTCCTCGGGAGTCACCTTCTCGGCGAGCGCTTGCGTTTCGGTGGCTGTGCCGTACTGGTCGGAGCCGCACACGTAGAGAGTCGGCAGGCCGCGCGCCCGACAGAAGCGGGCAAACACATCGGCGGACTGTCATACACACGATTAGCTCTCTACACGAGGAGGAAACGGCAACGGAAGGAGGCTGCGCAACCGTACCAACACGCTGCCGATAATGTTGCCGAGATGTGGCACATTGTTCACGTATGGCAGGGCACTCGTGATAAGGATGTTCTCCTTTCCCGGGATGGGGAGAAGAGGTGTGGTCGGATTAGGGTTGGTCATTGTCGCTGCGTCGGTATCATGGGCTTCAATCGTCAAGTGGTGTCTTTGTTGTTGCGGTGTTGAGCTCGTCGGCGCGGACAATATAACGGCGGGGCACTTTTTCTGCGACAGGAACCGGAGCTCTGAGTCAACGAAACTCCTCGAAAGCAGCATGACATAAGCAGGAGGAGCCTGGAGGCGGCGTTATCTTATCGGAAAAATGGATGCAGGGTTAGGGGAAGCGCGGGTTCATTACCCCATCGCGTTTTAAGGTACTTCAGCAAAATCCAACAAGGGTTAGGGTTATACCTTTAAGGTTCAATTAACTCCGCCTCAAACCGTGTGTTATCCAACGACTTCTTTGTCTTGAGAGGTCGCATCAATAGGTTCGTCTAGCGGCACATTTACTGTGAATATTTGCTTATCGCAGTTATTCCTTTGATGATATATCTTCTAGCATTGCAATATCTCGACCGTGGGCTGGAGCCGCGTCCCCGGTCTTGATGGCATTTTGCCGCTTCGACGAGCCGTTTCCTGATCGTGAGCACTTACACCTGTTAAACTGCCGCTCTCCAGCTGCCTCTTCGATGACTTAGCAACTTGACGGCAGCCAGCGGCCCGGTATTGTCGAGCTTGATGGGTGCCGGGACTCGATCGGAAACCGATACGTCATAAGCAGAAACCGGCGGTCCCCGCGATGCCTGGATGTCGTTGACGTTGAGGCTGTAATCTCGTCGCTGTTTGTGTACTTCTGTCGCTCGACCTGCTGTTGCTAGACCTGCTGTGGCTAGTCCTGTTGTGGCTTGTCCTGTCGTTTTCCGTCCAGCTGTACACCGTCTCCCACTGACGCTCTGCGTATGCCGCCGCACCACAGTTTTAAAGGGTAGCAGCGGTCCGAGTAAGCGTCCATCCTGTCTGCGCTGCCAGCCCTCCCGCAGCTAAATCCGATATAACCTTATCCTAACCAAGGTTCACCGGGACTACCAACGCAAGCAAACCCCCACGACCAGACCTTCCCCCCCTCAACAACCTCGTTAGTGCCGACGTCCCCCCTCCTCGTCCTGCACCCTGACTCTCGTCGTCCCTGGCTAGCATCACGACCCACACGGCGCCGAGAACCCAGTTCCGCAACCTATCATGCAACTCTCACAAGTGCATTTCAGCTCGCGCACCCCAAGACAGGCAGCATGGCACTAGCCTCGCCGCCGATGCTCCTCGCCCCATCCCTCCCGCCAACGCACAGCCCCCGCCCAAGCCGGATCATGCCAGGTCGACCCCCTGCTTGCCGCGAGATCGTGCGAGATCCCCTTCCCATCCCCCGCCCGACCTCCCGCAGCCCCCAAGCCGCCACAGGCCCCCACAGCAGACCTGCAACAAAGCCCGAAGCTCCGCGAACCGGAGTGATCTGCGTCGCGGGACCCGCAAGGCTTGCTGATTCGCAACCGCAGGTCAACCACGAGGCTGGGAAATGGGAACCTAAGTTGTCAGGCATCGATCCCAGGTGGGGCCACAATGATTAGATGTTGCTCGTGGTAGGTGGTGACGGTCAGGGAGAGGTGCATCGTTGCCGAATGTTGTTCTTGTTTTGCAGGTACGTGGCGATTATCTTGCATGTTGTCGATGATGTTTGGGACAGACTGTGGTCAATTTAGTCTAACGACGGGGGACGTAAGGGTATCTCAACCCCTTTCAGGGGCATTGTCAACAATCACGACCCACTTTTGGTGTCGCCTCGGAGACGTTTTGGGCAACTCACTTCGCGATGTCGCATTCAACTTTTCTTGTTGCGTCGGCTTATCGTGCTTGTTGCTTGTTGCTACTGATTATTCGTGATGCCGTCGTGTCGTTTTGCTTTCTGCTGTGCCTCGTCGTCGTACTGCTTTCGATATTACTAAGCTTCGTTCGTCCTTTGCAAGTCAATATTAACTCATCCGCCACGTGGTATATTTTTACTTGCCTTAATCTGTGCTGCCCCTCGATCGAAGTATCAGTCGTCGGGTTCTGCCATTTGCTGCGTCTGATTATCGTCATGCTGGGTATATGTTCGTCATGGATGTGTGATCCCTCGGGCATGACCACATCCTGTTCGGCATCCTTTTCGTCGTTCGCAAGTGCCGAATATTCCTCGGCGGGTGCGCTCGTGTATGCTTGTTTGTTTGGTGTCTTGGGTGGCTGTGTTACTGTGTATCACTTTGTTGTTAACAGGTGGGTGGGGTATGTGTGGCGGGCACATAGGTCCTGGGAGAGGAGAGGAAAGTGTAATCGGTCACTCACTTGGTGTTTCAGCACGCAGCATTGCTTCGGCTCCCTCACCTTGTGCACGGACCTTGCCCGAGAGGTTCGAATATGGTTATCGTGCATGATGCGGCTCTGTGGTCATTTCGGAGACGACCAGGTTGGCGGGTGTTGGCCTCGTGTGGGGCTCAGAGTTTCGAGAGCTCAACCTTGCAGGTGGAAACGGCGCTATGTAGACCGTTACCCGGCATAAGGGATTGTTCTGGCTCCTGCACACGTATGCCCGTCCCGCCAGCTTCGTGGACTCGGGTATCGGCTGCTGCCGAGGAAGACTCGAGTTCGTGAGATTCATATGTTGGCCGTCTTCGATCGTGCGGGGTCATTGTCGGCCATAGCAACTCCGGGCATCAGGGGACAGCATGTAACGGTCAGTAGCTGGCTTTGATCGGGTCGTTTGGTAAGTCCTCGAGCTGTTAGGTGGTACGAGTAATTGGCTCTCCACCGCGACACAGCGTTGTTGTACCACACACATCATCCACATCGTCACACACACACACACACACACACACACACAACACACACATCATCACCCACACACACAATGCTGTTCGTACAACATGATGGTACTCAGGGATATGACATGTTTCCTGGTGCACACTACACCTCTAACTCTCTAAAAATGGGTTCCTCCACATGGTTCCTTGTCCTCAAGTCTCTATTTCCTCCGCATGTTCCTGTATATGCATGCGTCACGGAGCAAGGTCATACGTACCAAAAGCACACTAACAACACAGCAACATCCGCAAAAGCACACCCCTTCCATTCCTCTACCTCACTACGCAAACAAGCTCACGTACACTCCCCAAGCCACACCAGCCAAGTTTCCCACCAGACTCCGTGTGGCGACGTCCTTGATGACGGCAAAGTTCAAGACACTGACAAACGGCCAGAAAGCCCAGCTCGCCTTGATGAGGGGCAAGAACTCCGCCTTGCTGGTGGCGACGGCGTCGTTCCAGTCGACGACGGAGTAGTCGACGACCTTCCCCTTGCCACTACCGCCGAACATGAAGTCGTATCCGGGCGAGTGGTGCGCCATGGCGGCCCGGATGGGGTGCATGAACATGGAGTACATGGCCGTGTTGACGGCGGCGCCGACGGTCTGGTCGAGGAGCGTCTTGATGACCGTGTTGCGGACGTTGAGCTTGGGCTCGACGAGGGAGGGCGCGGGGACGGAGTCGAGGGCCTTGTCGTCGCCCGCGGCTGCGGCTATGATGGCTGCTGTGGTTGGGGCGGGGTGAGTGGCCGGGAAACTTTCCTCCAGGTATTGTTGCCTTGGCGGCTGTTAGAGTATGAGGTGCAGAAGGTGGGGTGGGAAATACCAGAGGAAGTTAGGCGGCGTGCTCACGACAGCGTAGAGGAAGAACTGAAAGACTGGGACCCAGTTTATGTTGAATGGCGTCTGAAGGTGGGGGTTAGCCGCTGTGGCAGGGTTCATGGCAAGAGGGGGGCGCTTACGTTGTTCTGCTGAGAGGTGATGAACTGGGCCAGGATGTTGGAGACGGCTCCTATGACCGAGCTCTGGAGAGTCACTTTCAGCATGGGAGGGAGTGCCATTGTGACTGCTGGTCTCTCGACCGGGTATTCCGGTTGGAATGGTTGGTTTGCTGTCTCTCAGGCTGGCCGAACGATGAGCGATGACGTCGCCAGACAATGAACACAGGGATGATCAGCTCGCTCGCTCAATTGCTATGGCCAGCTATTGTCGATGAGAGAATTGGAGCGAGGTTGTTGCAGAGTGTCGGAGGGCGTGGGTGTTGGCGAGGTATTAAATGGGGACGGTGTTTCGATGGTCCATAGGTGGTTTCAAGTTTGTGCTTCGGACTTGCGTTGGAATTGCGAACGTTGTTGTCATCCTCAGGAGCGATACAGCCAATCAAAACTCACAACTACTGGCTTAGTCATCCGGAATGCCAAGCTTGGCCAAGCGGCGCCCCATTGTAAATCAACGACCGTCGATTTATCCATGACCTGAGCACAGAAGTCTATAGACTTACTTCCTCTCCGTCGTTTTTTAACATCAAGCCACCCCTCTGCTGACGCTACGCCTATGACTCCCTGTTCCGAGTTCCCATTCATTGAAATGACCACTGGCCTGCCAGAGACCTTCGACATCTTCCATGGCATCTTTTTCCACACAGGTGGCTCTTTAAGGTTTCAAGTCCAAGACTACTACAAACGACAACTTGCCGCCGTGCTTCTGCCTCCCACCTGACTTACCACTCAGTTTACACATCGTTAGGGGTATGTAATTGCCTGCAAGCCACGTTGGGTTACGAGTTACGAAAGACAGACTCTTTGACCATATGGGGGCACGAATACGGAGACTACGAGAGGACGACGAGGCGAGATCAGGGGGACTTACAACCCAACACTTATTCAGCATCACTTTGTAGACGAACAGTTGTCGGAATTTGTTCGTTTCTCGTTTGTAAACCATCGCATTGACAAACGACGGCCACGATGATATCTATATACACGCCCAAATGATCCCCTGCTCTCGTTAAAAACCCACATAGAGTGGGTAAAAAAGAGTAGCAGATCATACATTCCGAACCCTTCTTGAATGTTTTGTTCGGAAGGCCCTCAAAATCCTCGACATGATCCTAGTCTCAACTCGACCATCCCACCTCCCCCATCAGGATCCAGGTGGGCTACCCAGAGAAAGAAAGCAATGTCCAAACCGCTGTCCCAGTAATAAAGAGGGTATCCAAAAGCATAAACACAGAAAAGAAAAAGAAAACAAAACAAAAGTGACCCAACCCGATCCATGTCCCTAATAGCACATAACGAAAGCATTCCCATCCTCATCCTCCAGTAGTCCCATATCCAGAGTATCGTAGTACCAGTCTAGAGTGCCAGTCCAGTCCTAGTGGTTGTTGTGTTGTCCTTGTAGGTGGTGTCCCAATGAGAGTCCAAGTTGATGTTGCCACAGTCCTTGGTGGTTGTTGCGTTGTTGCTGTTATCCGTGGTGTTCTGGCGAGAGTCTGAGTCGGTGTTGGCACGGCGTTGGTCGGCGAGCGGGCGGATTATGAGCGCCAAAGGCCGGGTCGTGGTCCGGTCCGTCCGGAGGTGATTTCTGCGGCGTCGATTCCTGCGGATGTTGTAGTCCCGACGTAGTGGACCGTGGAAGATGAAAGGGTTCGTGATTGGTTCAGGCTCGGGGTGTTGTTGTTCTGGTTGGTCGGTATCCATCGGCTCGGGCTCCTGGTGTTGTTGTGGCTTGTCGATGTCGATGGCGTCTTGGAGTAGTGTGGACAAATCTGTCGAGTTGGTGTTAGATAATGCGTGTCGTGATAATAGTTATGGCTGTTCTTTTTCAGAGAAAAACAAGGGGTTTGTGTTCGAGTATGAGCGGAGGTGGAACCGGTCCGCCGACCGGTGCTCACGGAAGGGAAAATAATCAGGGAGCTAAGTGGGTGAAACTATGAGCTTCCCCAAGACAAACAATGCACCGAAACGTTATCGAGATGAAGGATACGATACTGTTGGGGACTTCCAGGACTCGCAATTGTTTCGTCCTCTTTCTGTTTGCGAACTGGGCACTTCCCGTTGCGGTTCTTGTCATCCTGTGGAGAAGAAAGTTGACCTCGGGAGAGGCGATGGAATCATTCAGAGTGGGCCACATTCGCAAATGACGATGCCCTCTCCGATAATAAGGTCCATATCTACTCAGTTATACTCACTTGAGAAAGAACTTTAAGTTTGAGCAGAGTCCGCGGCTTTCCTGCATACATGGCAGGGGGGGAGCTCGGGAGACTTGTGCACGAGACTTGTGCATTTGGAGGCACCAAGCCAGGAAGCGAGAGACAAGAACAGGGGAAAGTAAACAGCAGGAGAGTATTTTGTTTTTGCTTACCTTCCATGCGGGCGTCTGTGTCGATTTCTTTGAAGCCCGAGGCTGCGTCGGTGTCGAAGTTTGTGTTTGTGTTTGTGGTGATTTGGTTGGTCTGTTAACCGTATTAGCCTCGTCATTCCCCGGGCATGCCACGAAGTCCTCGAGGCATGTGTCTGCCGGCCAGTTACTCCAGGATGGACTGGTGAATGCTTACGTTGGCGGTGTTGAGACGCCTTTTGAGGAGGCAGAATGTTGAGATAGTGTATCCTGCGGATTCGACATGTTTGCGGTGGTGAACTGAAAGGTAGAACTTGGTGTTTGTTTGGGTCAGGGGGTAGAGTCGTGATGAGGCACGAAGAAGAAGAGCGAGGGATGATCTCAAGAAAAGAAAATTGAAAGAGACATCAATTATACTAGCATTCGACGGCCGTGCTCTGTGACAGCATACCGTCTGAACTTCATTATAGAGTCTTTTGCACTTTCACAAACCTTATTAAGAAGCTATCCCCAACATTCCGCAAGTTCAGACGACTGACTAACACCTCAGCCCTACCACTGGCATAGTACCACTCCGCCCCAATCTCTCTTCATGGACACACCCCCGCCCGAGAGCGGAAGCAGGAAGGATAATCAAATACAAGCTCGTCTCCGCTCATCCCACCCCTCCCCTGATGATGCATATTGCACCGTGCAGCTACTGCTAAACTCGCTCTCCATCAGCCCTCAGCCTCGCAGATACACCCCTGTCTCCCATCCCAAGCGCCCCGTACCGAACTCAGGTGACCATTGCTACCCCCCTAACCCCCTCAGTCCTCACCCCCAAACCCGCAAAGATCGACAACCTGCGCACATATACTCCGGATCGGCATCTGATTGATCCCGGTAACCTTCTCCCCGGTAGCAGCTTGCACCCAGTCGAGTATCTCCTTCATCCGCAAGCTATCAGGTCCATGGTCGTCGAGAACCGAGTCCGGGTCGATCTCGGCGTGGTTCTTCCCCATCACCTCGCCAAGGGCGCGCACAAAGTGCGGCAGGAGTAACTCGGCAGCTTCTGCCCGGCTGCTGGCCGCCTTGAGAGCAGCTCTCAAACTCGCCGTGCCGCCACCTCCGCCACCGGACTCGTCATCCGAGTTGAGATGCTGTCCAGGTCGAAGGTCCACGCGGTTGAGAAACCTAAAAAGCGGAGTCCGCGTCCAGAACGGGTTGGTCGTCTTGTTCTGCCTCACCAGCCCGCCCGTGCCGACGCCCATGACCACCTGGGACGGACAGAACCAGTCGTCACTACGTGCCTTCCTACCGGCCATGGCGCGCTCGAGAACAACGTGGAAGTCCTCCAGCCTGACGCCGATGAAGCCGCCCGCGCGTAGCTGGTCCCACAGCGCCTCGTCGTCGGCGACCATGCCGGCGCCCAGGACGGGGCCCAGGTCGATGGAGACGGCGTGCGGGCTGCCGCCGCGGGTGGAGGATAGGCGGCGCGCTAGCGCGTCCTGGTAGCTGTTGCCGGCGTTGTAGTTTGCTTGCCCCAAATTGCCGATGATGCCGGCTGCGGAGGAGAGGAAGATGAGGAAGTGGAGTTGGGTCATGTACTCTTCGGTCAGCTTGCGGATGTTGTCGGAGCCCAGCGTCTTGACGCGGGTGGCGGCTTGCCAGTCCGCGTGGGTGATGTTTTGGTAGATGCCGTCCTGTAAGAAAGAAGTGTTAGCTATGTTTAGTTTAGCGAGTAGAAGGAAGAGGAGAGGCGTACCTTGACTACAGCAGCACACTGGATGATACCGCGCACAATGCCCTGCCATCTCCACTCATTGACCGCGGCCAAGCAGGAGTCGAAGTCGCAGATGTCGACCTGCTGAACCTTGATGGCGACGCCTCGCTGGCGGATGCTTTCGAGGAACTCGTCGACTGCCTCGCCGTGGTTAACCGAGCGAGACCAAATGAAGATGTGCTTGGCTCCATGATCGGCAAGGAACTTGACGACATCCAACCCCAAGCCCCCCAGGCCACCGACGACGATGTAGTAGCTGTCTTTGTCCTCTCTACCCAGGTCCACCGCCTTGTACGTGTCCCTCAGCGTCCGCATGAAAGGCAACTTGTCCTCCTCGGCACCCCTGGTGAGCACGCGCAAGCCGGTGTCGGGAGCGTCCTTCAGATCCTTGAGGGCAGTGCGGACTTGGCCCATGGCATAATCCTTTCGGCCGATGGGATCCATGATGCCCTGCTCTGAGAGACCGTAGACAATATCCATGTGCTCGGCTACTCGCTCGGGACGGTGCTTCATGAGAGAGACGAAGTCGAAGGTCTTCAACTGGAAACAGCCGGTGCTGGGTGCGACGGAGGGGATAGCGCCCGGGTAGGTGAGGTGGATGACTTGTCCGTAAGGGCGGACCATGCGGAGGTCGACATCTCGGTGGTGCGCGGTGGGGTTGAAGATGAAGTCCATACCCTTCCTGGCCGTCAGGTAGGCTACCCGCTCTGGCAGAGTGGCATCGTTGATGAGGACGTGTTTCTCGTTGAGCACCCCACCGTGAACCAGCGCCTTCTTCTCGTCCTCGTCCGCAACGACGCCGTAGACCTGCGCACCGCGTAACCAAGCGAGCTGAATAGCGGCCTGGCCATAGGCACCTGCAGAGCCGTGAACGAGCACCCGAGCATCTTTGCCAACCACCCGAAGGCAGAAGCTCGCAGTGACAAGACAAGTAGGCGGATATAGAAGTGATGTCGTGTCCTCCCAAATGAAGCGCTGGTCGACAATGACGCGGTTCGCAACCGGTCCACAGCTGACGGTAACCACACTCGACCCTGGCCCGACTTGCTTGACATCCTTACCAACAGCCGCAACCTTGCCCCAGACATCAGTCTGGTAGCTCTCCGGCCCGTCGGGGATGAGACAGATCTCTTCCACATCAATCAGGACCTCGTGCGGCAGCAGCTCGCGCATAAAGTCCGGGTTCTCCTGGCGGATATCGCAGCGCGGGATAAATATGTACTTCTGATATGTCCCCTCAGTCCGAAGCAGCTCAGCGTCCTCCTTGAAGTAGACATCCTCAAATAATCCCGACGCACCCCGCACAAGCTTCAGCGGCCTGTCCTTATTCCCCGGAACCCGGTAGTGAATCTCCTCTTCCTCAAACCCGCCCTCAATAAGCCGGTTGATCTCCTCCAGCGGCTCGAGGCGCGGGACCATCATCTTGGCCTGGCGATGGGCAAGCTCCGTCTCCCGGTCTTGGAGCGGGACTGTCGACGCAAACGAGCGGAAGAACACGTCGCAGATGGCCGCGACGTACTCCTCCACCACCTCGGGGCTGGCGTAATCCCCTCCCTTCCGCGGTACGTGGGAGTGGTTCCTCGTCTCCAGGTCGAGGCAGACGATCTGCTTGTCCGGTTCCTCGGAGCGGACTGTCCTGGCCCAGCCGAGGAAGGGGGACTTGGAGGGGTAATCGGTGTCCATCTGCGCGCCGGCGGTTACCCAAAGGAGGCCCTTGTTGTTTTGCTGGAAGAGGCGTTGGATGAAGGCGTAGTCCTCGGCGGTGATGTCGAAGACGGTGTCCTTGTCGCCGTCGAGGTCGAGGAGGGAGATGATGTACGTGTTGCATCCGGTTCCGGCCTTCTCCGCTTGCTCGAGCACGGGCTTGAACTGCGTCGGGATCAGGGCTACGACAGTGAGGCCGATCGCTTTAGCCTGCAGACGAGCTGCTAGAGTATTGGCCCTCGAAGTAGCCGTTGCCAACACATCTTCTCGCGTGAGAATGACCACCGATTCGGTGCTCATCTTGGCGGGGTAGGATTGTGGGAGCGAGTGTATCTCGAGGGGTTTCCAGTCAACAGGTGCCACGAGTCCCGTTGCTGACGGGTAGGTGGACGCCAAAATACCAGTAGACTTGAGGACTTGGTAGAGCACCTCTCGACCGATACCCAGTCGGACGTCGGCGAGGATGATGTCGAACTTTTGCTGGCCCAGCGACTTGACAACGTCGAATTTGTCCTCCAACGTCTGGTAGGCCAACAACGACCGGAGCTCCTTGGATGTTGCGTCCTTAGCGGCCTGGAACGTCTCGTCTGTCTCGCTCATTATCGTGTAGTTCGTCAACCGGGTCGTGGTGTCAGAGGCAAGTTGTTCCATCACAAACCTGACGACCTCCTCCTCACCACCGACTTGCAGCACCCGCAGACCTGGGAAGCGGTGACCCATACGCTCCAAAGTTTGTTCGAACTGAGGCCATCTCCCCCTAGCTTGGTGATCCTCTTTCCACACAATCTTGCTGCAGAGGTTGCGATGGTCAGGGATGAAATCCGGGATCGCCTTGCCCGTGTTCGCCATAGTGATGACGCTCAACCCTTTGATAACAACCACCGGTCGTTGACCATTTTGGCCTGCCCAGTACACGATATCCGAAGTAGCCTCCCGCTTGCTCTTCCTCTGCGCCTCAGAATATCCCGTGAACTCACCCCCGACAGTATTCGGCGCATCAGCCGAGATGCGGATGCTGTCAATATGATACGGCACCATGGGGTCGTCACCAAGCACAAAGAGGGACTGGAACATGCTATCCAACGTAGCGGGGTGGATGGTGGAGGGCGTCTCGTACTCCTCCGGCATGACGGCCCTGGTGTTGGGTACGCGGACCTTGGTCCAGCAGTACTTCATCGACTCTGACTCCGGTATCTCGTTGGCGGGAGACATCTTGATGATGTTGCGAAAGAGCCTCCCGTAGTTGAGACCGATGATGTTGAGCCGCTCGTAGAACTCGCGGGGCTTGGCGCCCTTCGTCAAGTCCGCGGGTGTGGTGGTTGCGCGGGAATCTTTGGGGAGCTCTTCGAGGCCGGAGAGGCGGGTGACTTTGCTTGCTACACCCAGACCGCGGGGGTAAAATCGCACTGTAAAGAAACCTCGGGCATCGGCGGTGTGTTGGTACGGCGGTGCAGACGTCGTGGTGTCGAGGATGGAGTAGATGGTGAAGCTGTACCGCCACGAGCTGACGCGGTCGGTAGTGCTCTCCTCCACACGCGTGGCGTTGAAGTTGTATTCCAGCCTCGTCTCGCCGTCGTGGACAATCATGGGCTCTTCAATCCTGAAGTCGGAGATTTCGAAGTCAAGGATGTCGGCAGGCGAGTCGACCGCTCCGTCGACGACTTGCTTGGCGGCTTCGACCGCCATGATGACCATCCCGGCGGCCGGGTACATCGTCTTCTTCTCGATCTTGTGGTGCTCGATCCACGGGTTCTCGATGATGTCGATGAACCCGCGCCAGCGCGGCTCTTGGGGCGTGATCGAGTCGGCCGTCATGGCGCCGAGGAAGTCGTGGGAGCCGAACTTGCGGAAGCGGTGCGCTTTGGAGAGGTGCGATTCGTGCCAATACGTCTTGGAGTGGTCCCAGGGGTAGGTGGGCAGGTCGACCAGGCACTTGGGAGCGCGTTGTGCTCGGTCTTGGTGCAGCCAGTCTAGCTGGACCGGGACAGCGCGCGTCCAGAGATCGCCGAGGGCAGTGAGGACTGTCAAGGAACCATCCTTTTTGCGGACCATCATGGGGAGGTATGGGATCTCACCTTTGCTACCAATACTGTGTGTGATCTCGCTGAGGGCCTGGCGCAAGACGCTGTGCGGGCTGACCTCGAGGAAGACGTCAGGCCGAACGCCCTTCTCCGCCTTGATCAAGGTCGAGACGGCCTTCTGGAACTCGACTGGGCTTACCATATTGTTGACCCAGTACCTCGCGTTTAACTCGTTCTGGTAGACGCGCTCGCCGGTGACAGAAGAGAACATGGCCGGACCGTCGACCTTGGTTGCAGTCTTACGGAGGTACATGGTGACCATGAACTGGTACGTATCTGCCACAGTCCCGCATGTGGTGCGAGTGGTAAGCCGTCTCGACAGCCAGGAGCTTGCTGGTGATACCGTCTTTGGCAAGAGCCTCTTGTAGCAGCTTGACCTGGTCGGCGTCGCCGGAAAGTGTAACTGACTCAGGGCTGTTGATGCAGGCAACGCAGACTGATCCCTGGCGCACACCCTCGACGTACTTCTGCGCGTCTTCTTTGGAAAGACTAACGGCCAGCATCCCACCCCTAGTCAGGACACGAGCCGCAGCCTTGCCGCGATAATATGCAATAGTCAGCGCACCACGCTTGGATACATAGCCAGCAGCATACGCCGCCGCGATCTCGCCGGACGAGTGACCGACCGCGGCAGTAGGCTTGACGCCAGAGGCCGTGAGGAGGTCGACGAGCGCAATCTGGACGGCCGTGGTGGCAGGCTGAGCAAAGACAGGGCTGTTGATCTTAGCGGTGCCGTCGTCCCTTGCCGCCGCTTCCAATGCGGCACCCAGATCAAAACACGGATCGAAGCTGTGAAAGATCGTGCGTGACTCCTTGAGGCTGCTGTAGAAGGGCTCGAAGATACAGAGATCCATACCCATTTTGGACCACTGAGCGCCCTGTCCGCAGAAGATGAATGTGAGGTTTGGTGCTTTGGACTTCTGTGACCGGACAGGTGGTGCGGCCTTGATCTTCTCTAGCCCCGATACCAGCTCATCATGGTTGCGTGCAAGTACAAAAGCCTTGTACTGTAGCCTCGAGCGGCGGCAGAAGAGGGTGTAGGCGTAATCTCGCATCAGCGTCTTATCCGATGCCCGAGCAAGGAGATACGGCATATAAGCGTCGACAATCCTCGCCACGCCAGCCTGGTCGTTCGCCGAGAAGACAAACAGATACGGCATAGGCGTCTCCTCTGCCTTGACCGTATAGTCCGGCGAGACATCCATCACGTCGTCAAACTCCGTCCAAGTGTTGTGGTTGGCCAGTATCCTCCGCTCCTCGAGGAAATGCGCTGCATCGTCGATAATAGCATGCGCATTGCTCCCCCCAAAACCGAATGAGTTGACGCTAATCCGTCGCAGGCCCATGGTAGGCCAGGGCTTGTTGTCGTGCGCGATGTCGACCTTCAAGGTCTTGTGGTCGATATCCGGGTTCCAGGACTCGAAGTTGATATGCTTCGGTATCCGCCCCTTCTCGATTGTCATCACAGCCTTGATGACGCCCGCAACACCGGCACTGCCCTCGAGGTGACCGATGTTCGTCTTGGCTGAGCCGACGAGCATCGGTGTCTCGCTGTCCCGCTGCTCACAAAGCGCATCAGAAATAGCCTTCAACTCCCGGGGGTCACCAGCCTGCGTCCCCGTGCCGTGGCACTCGACGAACATGGTCTTGTCGAAGTCCAAGCCGGCATTGGCGTAGCACCGTCGGATGTTGCGGACCTGCGCCTCTGAGCTAGGTAGCGTGATACCAGACGTTCGGCCGTCTTGGTTGGTAGACGTGCCGCGGATGACGCCGCGAATGGTGTCGTTGTCGCGGATCGCATCCGACAAACGCTTGAGGACGACGATGCCGACGCCCTCGCCGCGGCCGTAGCCGTTGGCGCGCGAGTCGAAGGTGTAGCACTTGCCGTCGTTGGAGAGAAAACCAAGGGAGACCATGGGCATGATGGTGGAGGGGGTGAGGATCATGCCTGCGCCGCCGGCCATGGCCATTGACGACTCGCGGTTGAGTAGAGACTGGACGGCCTGATGGATGCAGATCAGGCTCGCGCTGCAACCAGTGTCGATGGTCATGCTGGGCCCGTGGATGTCGAAGAAGTAGGAGATCCGGTTGGACATGATGGCGATGCCGTTGCCAGTCGCGCAGTCGGCTGCTAGGTACTGGGTGTCGCGCATGGAGACTTGTTCGTAGTCTTTGACGAAGGATCCGATGTAGACAGAGGCATCGCTGCCAGCCAACGCCTGCTTGGGTATACCAGCGTTCTCCACAGCCTCGTACGCAACCTCGAGTAAAATTCTCTGCTGCACATCCGTCGAGTTCGACTCCGCAGCCGACATGGAGAAGAACTCGGCGTCAAACGCAGCGATGTTGCCGGTGAGGAAATGCGCACCCTTGAACGTGAACTAGTCATCGCTTGTCAGCACAGTTTAACTCCTGATCAGTGGTCGGGAGGGCGAAAACTCACGCTATCATGCCTCTGCGAACTGGGATGGTAGAAGCCGTCGATGTTGAGACGGTCAGCGGGGAACTCGCACCACGCGCTCCTCCCGGCCTCAAGGTTCTCAAAGAACTGCTCCGGGCTGTGCGCTCCGCCAGGGAAGCGGCAGGCCATGCCAATGATGGCGACGGCGTCGTTGGCGGGGAGTGGTGGTTCGGTGTCCATTGTGTTGGGTGTTGAAGATGCTGATGATATTGACGACATGGATCCGAGGATGGGGATAGGTCGTGATAATTGAGGGTAGGTTGTCGGATGAGAGCGGCCGTCGTCGCTGACCGGGACCGGTGCAAGTTATCGACGCGGTGGAGAGATCGCGGGATGGATCAGCCGAGTCGAGAGTAGGGTTGGTCCTGTTGCTCCGCGGCGTCGAAATGCGAGGTAGTAATATTGAAAGATGTGTGACGTGGAAGCAGGGGATGCCTTTCCAGGTCCAAGGATGGGTATAGATAAGTAAGGTATTTAGGATGTGGGAGGTCGAAAGGTGGATGGTTGATGGAGGAAGGGCAGGTGGTTTGCGGATGTCGAAAAGACTAAGGTCATAGAGGAGCGAACGAAGGTCGGGTGAATACCTGGAACCAAAAAGTCCTTGAGCTTTTCCAGGTTGCCTTTGGTGGTTTCGGTCGTGGTTCACTCAAAGCTTTAGTCGGATATCAACCTTCACCTCGGAGGTTGCGTGCAAACGCCTGGCTCCGCTAAATCGGCATTGGTGGTTCACTGAGCTGCTTTTATTCACTTCTTGCGGAAATAGGTTGCGGTAATGGAAAGAGGGTATCTGATGGTGAATGAAAAGGATGGTGTTGTTATTCACTTAGGTTGGTTCTCCAGTGACAGATGGCGATGTTGGTTGTCCTTGGAGTCGTTGTCAACAGCACTAATGTCAACAGACATTCACACTCGAGGCAGGCTCCCGTCCAGTCCCTTGGACATGGGCAAGAAGGAGACGTCGAAAGGCATGCACTTGCGATTATAAGGCTTTCGAGCAGCAACAGTAGGGACTATGTACATGGCCATCACCCGGCTTGGAGCTGTGAGCTCTCAAAGGGGACGGTTCTGTGGGTGATCTTTCCATCAAGGAGGGTTACTTTCCACCCTTCCAGGTTCCCTTCCAACCTCGACAGAGTACCGATTGACAAATACAAGAGATGCAGTGGAAAGATGCAGCAAGGCCATCATACCCAAACACGCGGCAAGAAACACCAGAGATGAGAGAGGAGGGCAACAGTGCGACTCTGCTCGGCCAGCACCTTGCCGGCTGAGGGAGCTGTGATGGTGACATGTTTGCACCTGGCTTGAACCCACGAGATATGGCCCGGTCGCAATTGCCATCCCATGCCAGGTGTGTCGCCAAACCATATGCAACGCGAAGCAGATCTCAAAAAGACATGACCCCAGAGGGAACAAGACTTCGAATACGATATCTCCCGATACCAGTGGCTTTACGAGCTGGCTAAAACAGTCTGGATGCAAGACAGGGCCACCAGATCTGTCGGACACTATCCTTAGCCGCAACACCCGACGATGCGAATACCAGGTCCCGACCGAGCCGATGGAGTGGTCATGGAGCACGGGGGAGATCTGGGGATTGACCAATGCTGTGATTTGTAGATGCAACGAACAGGACACGGTTGTATGGCATGGCATATATGCGCCAGCCCGGCCAACGACGAATAAGCCGATTATGCAAACAACCAGGAGGGATTATTGACTTGGAGCATCGCAAAGGTCCGGCAGACTGGATTTTACCTTTGAAAGAGGGAAGCCTTCTGGAAGAGGTAGGAACATGCCTCCCCGAATAGCCAGCTGGAGGGAAGAATACCCTCCTCCCTGACCTCGTCGAGGCGTCTGGTCACCGACGTTGAGCATGGAGTAGCACTGCCATCCGTCCTGCAGCCAATGGTCGGCATGCGAGCCGCCGTTGCATCAGAATTTAGGCCCGTTACCCGTTGGACGGTTCTTTGTATCACTTGCCAATCTGTCAGTACATCCCGTTTGACAAATCCAAGAATACGACTGATTACCTGTGCTAGTTGTGTTGGTGCATGGTGCTAGCGTTGCGCCACGAGACATAAGGCCAATGGCTGCGCCCAAGACTGACGACGTGATATGTCAGGTCGGGTTTGTCGGAATACAAATCTCCTGCTCTGATCCCGGTGTGAGTATGCCAGCATCTAGAGAGTCACTGGAGGAACCTTGATCACTGTTGAATGCTAAAAACCAGGGTTCCTTCCCGTACCGAGGACTTTTCTCGGTGCTTCTTCGTTCGCTGGGTCTATGGAGCGCTGGACAGATCTTGCGTCCGTAGCACGTGTAGGACGCGAATAGTGGCGATCTTGGCAGTAGAGGCCAGTCAAGATGCGCAGAGCACTTGTCTTGTGGCAGGCTTGACGACCAAGAGATAGCTTCACCGCAGGCATGCCCTTCTCGGACTGGGAATGATGGTCCTTCTCCAAGCAGCGCGCTGGGGTGAGATAATCCGGACAGAACTGGCCTTCGAAGGATCGGTGAGCTGTCTCGATTCCCTTCACTTGTAGACATGCGGGTGTATGTCAGGGATACAGACCTCCGCCTGCAAGGTCCCAGTCCTGGGATAGTCCCGTCCTGGACTACAGTCCGGGGAAGCGGGAAAGACGGCCATTGGTCGATACCGCTGTCCAAAGTACCAGAGTATTGCGTGGTTCGCAGGGTTCTGCAACGCCCTTGAACATCCGGCAGCTGGATCAAGCAGTCCGAGTGGGCAGGTTGCATCGAATCACTGAAAGCGACAAGCTATCCGCAGCATAGCGCAAGCTGAGGTGCCTGTAGCCAGTAGACGACTGAGAGCAAACCACTCAAGCGGAATCCAGGCGGGGTATTAGGAGATGCGTAATAGAGAAGCAGGTCACCCACGTGAAGAAAGTTGTCCCGTCTGGCGGGTGTCACAAAGCAGGTGAAACAAGTGAGGAAAGACGTGGGCCGAGACTGGCACACGGGCCGGGCGGTCGCGAGTCGATGGACACGTTGATACGCCTGGTGAAATCCAGAGATCGCATCGCGTCTCGGTCAATATGCGCAGCAAGGTCGGTATATCACTACCGCCGATCAGTACTGATGGAAGGTGAAGGCCAACAGAAGATGCGAGGCCTCAATGAATAGTTGAAGACGTCGGAAAAACTCCTTTTTCATTATGGCTGCCACACGCCCATGCTTAGCGCGTTGTCCCCGCGGCGGGATCTTCCGCCAGTGGCGATAGCTTCCCCTGTAATGCCTCGTGTCTCCCCGCCCAAAGAAGCCCTGAAGCCAAGCCACGATGCAGTGGAATGCTGGCATTCCGGGGCGATGGAAACGCACCAATGCAGCGCTAGACAGGGACATGGGCAGCGGCACAGCATTTAAGCATTGACCCCTGTTGTTGATAATGAACGTCATGCTGCTTTCACCCTCCTCCTTGATCGTCATTAGCATATGGCCACAATTGATCAACGACTTGAGCGAACTGGTGGACTTTGAGGAGTACAGCCAAGCATCCAGCCAGTTTTGGCCGCTACACAGGCAGTATTGCAGCTCTGTAGCAAGCATGATCAGAAGATCTGAAATCTGAATAGCGATTAGCCGAACATGATCCCAAACTTCGCGATCTTGGATCATCTCTGCTCGGACAGCAGGGTCTCTTAACCTTCACTTTCTCACCATAATCGTTTGAGCTTGTCACTCGTCGCAGAGTGTAATGACAATGCCCTACCAAAGTCGAGTGGCTGCAAGTCGTCCTCTCTGTCAAGTTCTCCTTGAAAAAATCTCATCCTGCAACATCTCTCTTGCCGTGGGACAAAGAAGAGACACCAATGAAAGAACAGACTGCACTTGACTCTCGAGTGAGACACATCAGGCCACAGTCGAGATCGAGAGCAGGGTCTGCCCGTTGAGAATCGTTGAGGAGTCGAGTGGTGCAGATTACAGCTGAAGCGGTGCGACAACCACAGACGGATCACGACAGACGGTCGAAAGCCAGTCATTTCTCGTGGAGCGGCGACGCAATAAGACCATGAGGTCACCGTGGCTAATGTCGTGTAACCGAGGTGATCTGGGACTGGGATCTTTTGCCAGTGCCGTGATGTTGCAAGGTTGCGTCGGGGTGAACAATGCAAAGTTAAAAAGCCTTGACTGGTTCATGCTCGAGCAAAGACGAGATGCGGTTACCTATTGCACTCGCTTATCTCTCGGCATGGTAAGTCATGTTCCCCTGATAGGCCAGTTTGCGCCTTCTTTCTCACAGCAAGAAGCCAGTTCAGGAAGGAACGATCCTTGATCTTCACCCGGGACTCCCGTCCTTCGGCTAGACTAGCACCATTTGGGACATGACTCGACTGGAAGTCATTGGCTAAGCGGCTTCTCCGGAGGCAGGTACCATGACAGCCTCAACCACGCGCTTTCCCTATGACGCGGTCCAGTTTTAGATGGCAAGAGCAAAAGATATCCCAAACTCTGTCTCATACGGAAGCCTTGACTCTCACATTGAACATTTTGCGAGGCTTCCGGCGGCTTGACCAGTCTCAAAGACACTGTCACACCTCGCACCACACCCGTCATCGGCTGTGCGACTGACCTGTAACACAGCCAGCCAGAAATTTGCCAGATAACTCTTCGGCAGAGTAGAACATACTGCCCAGGCAAAGATTGCTCTTCGTCTTTCTCTTCCATTGCGTTGAAGCACTCTCGGTAGCCAGAAGCACCTTCCCCGAGACAACACTACCAATATTTGGAAGGCACGATATCACCAGCTGTCTACCGGTCTAAACTGAGGTGGTCTCGCAATCCTGTTTCAGTCCAACTGTCCTCTCTTATCGGCATTCGGCACTTTAGACAATCTCTGTGGCCTCGGACTCTAAAGAGTGATCGGTTCCCCATCGAGTCACATTTCCCGGCTGCTCCCCTTCTCAAAAGAAAACAAACCCTCCCCAAACAACATCGGCACTGCCAGCTCAGCAACCGTTTGGCAGGTTCCGATATTCTCGGCTTCTGCAATCGTTCTTACCCGATGGAACCCTTTGACGCCTGGAAAATTCCCAACATATCCTCCCAACCTTGAATCACCAAACCACTTCTAGAGGTTCCACCCGGTCCGTATCCTCTCTTCCCGTCATCATTCCAGGTTTCTCTCAACCAACCCTTTTCCACCCCGTCTACCTGCCTCTTTCATCACCTCACATCAAACCTTTGGTGGCGTCGTCCACCCATCCCGGATCTCGACATTGCCGGATCAACCCACCTGCCTCCGACGTGGTACATCGCCCCCTCCAGGTCCTACAACATTCCCATCAGGCCACCCAGGCCTGCGTCTACCCACGTTCCAACCCCTCCACCTCTATCACCACATGTAGGTATCTATGGCCACCTCTAAAAGGCCCACCCTCCGCAACAGCTCCTCCCCCGTCGTCGCCCACCAAGAGTGGGTGATCCAGATCGGTCCAGCCTCGACCGACCGCTCCAACGGCGACGACAAGCTGCAGCGCTCCTCCTCCTCAGTATCCCCGTCCGTGTCCATCGCCGACGAGAATTTTCCGCCCGCCAGTCGCACATCCAGCAATGGTCCCGTTCTGGGCTGTGGTAGTCGGTCCATGTCTCCCCATCCTAACGCCGGCAATGGCTTCGTGCCGAGGGATCCGCTTTATAAGACGATCTTGACTGTTGTGTGAGTGCTCTCTCACAGTGGCGATGAGATTGTGGAAAGGCGATGTAGGAGAAGAATGCTAACGCCCGGTAGGATCTTGCTGGGGCTCATGTTCTCGTGCCTCGACATGTCTGTTGTTTCGACGGCGCTGATTGAGATCTCGGTTAAACTTGACAATGACTATCTCAATGCCCCGTGGGTGATTTTGGGGTATTTACTGACATATATGGGTCAGTCAACCCCAGTGAAGAACGATTGGTGTGTAAGCTGACGGTGGGATAGCATTTGCCGTGGGATTCTCGAAACTGAGCGATATTTACGGACGGCGTAACATGCTCATCGTTTCGTGGACTTTCTTCGCAGGGTTCTCGCTCATGTGTGTGTTTGCGAAGTCCATGATGGTGCTTATCGTCGGCCGAGCTCTTCAAGGTATCGGAGGTGCTGGCCTGTACAGCCTCTCACAAATATGTCTGATCGAGCTGGGACTTGGTGGGCCAGAGACTGTTGGTGCCATGGTGGGAGTCACGCTCTCGATATCTTACGTGCTGGGACCGCTGCTTGGCGGTGTCATATCGTCGCGGTGGAATTGGACCGGCATCTTCATGATCAAGTGAGTTTGTCCTTTCTCTTACTGGAGTCCCCGGTCTAACCGCCCTATAGTGTTCCATTCGGCGTTGTAGCCATCACACTCCTCTTCATCTACTGGCCCGATAAGCGTCGGCAGCACTTGACCTGGCAGGATGCTGTCGCTAAGATCGACTTTATCGGAAATGTGCTACTCGTCGCTGCATCGGCGATGCTCGTGTACGCCATGCAGCAGGCGGGCTCGCTGGTCGTGGATTGGAAGGACCCAGAGATCGTGGTCACGCTTACACTTTCAGGGCTGTCGTGGCTGGGTCTATGCATCTGGGAGGTCCTGCTGGGCACGCGTCTACAGCGTCTACGAATCGAGCCGATATTTCCCGTCCGGTTGGCCATGAAGAAAGCCTACGTCAGCGGTCTTCTGTGAGGTGCCCTCCTCTCCGGTTTTCTATCCACTGATAGCTAACTTTGCCAGGTCTACTTTCTTCTCCGGCTGGTCCTACATCGCCTTGGTCGTCGACATCCCGGAACGACTCCAGATTGTCAACGGTGACACATCCCTCGTTGCCGGTCTACATCTACTCCCGATGCTTGGTGCGACCGCTTTCGGCTCGTTTGCCGCCGGCATCATCAACAAGAAGAGCAACTTGACCGCCTACACGACCATCGGCGGATGTGCGTTCCAGTGTCTAGGTCTCGGCCTCATCTTCGGAACTGCTACCGGTGCATCTACAATAGCAGTTTTTCTGGGTTGCACCGCCATCTACGGTCTCGGTGTTGGGCTGGTCTTCGCGGGAGTAACAATGTTGACCACGGTCGAAGCGCGCAATATCGACCTCGCTGTCGCTCAAGGGGCCGTTGCCCAGGCACGAGTGCTCGGAGGGTGCATGGGCCTCACCGTCGGAACGCTCATCTTCAACAGGCTTGTGCAGCAAAGTCTCACCAGTACCCTAGAGCCTGGGCAACTCGACGCCATCCACCGCAGTCCGATGGCCATATCCTCGCTACCGGCGGACTTACAACCACAGGTGACGGAGGTGTACGTATCGGCATTTACCTCGCAGATGCTGGGCCTGCTTGCTGTTACGGTGATTGGTTTCGTCACGAGTCTCGGCACATTACTAGCAGATACCACACCGGTAGCATCCCTTCTAGGGCAGCATCTACAACCACAAAAGACTGCCTCGGCCCGGACTAGTGACATGGAGCTGGGCGATATCGACAGTCGGTTTACGGCCCGGCCGGGGAGAGTGCTTAGATTGCCCTCGTCTGCTAGTAGGGCCATGTGAGGTCGAGGCACGAAGTGCAGGACCCGCCATCACGACATCTGATTCATTCTCATCACGACGGCGCCGGCTCGGCCAACAGTCTTTCCCGGTGTACCTGTACCCTGTTAATCCCGCCTGTTCCGCTGGGCTACGGCACTTGCAGCCACTGCCAGTCCTGAGCACCAGAGCCTCTCTCGTAGCAGAATCACTGTTACACTTGTGGTGTCACTTGTCCGACCCATCTCTGGTGCGGAAATGACTGTACACTATGTACACCACTTTAGGCGACGACAGCTTTGGCAAAGACTTTGGTATTGGAGAGGCGACTTTGGTGTTTCCTGGTTTTGGCGGCTGACACTAACAGGGATATCAAAGATGACAGGACAGTTACGAGGATGAATTCCTGGTTATATCCACAGGAATTGGGAATTGAGGCGTCATAGTTCTTATCTGCGGGCAGACGCACTTCTAAGTATTGATCTTGGAGTTGACAGGGGCGTACGGATCGCCAGGGCGTTCAACATTGCTACGATTGCCATCGACATCAGGATTCAGGTTGTATGTACGTCATCGGACTACTACTCTTACTCCATACCACTGATACCAACATCTGGACTTGAAGCTGCTAAGGGTGTGGTGGGCCGAACGTGCGTGCATTGTGATATCCTTGACCTTCGCAACATGACTGTCCAAGCGAGTACCGAGAATGCGAAAGAGCGCATTTCCTCATCGTGCTAAATCCCGTGGACCACAAACCGTTGAAGCGAGTGGTCAAGTGCCTGATCGAGATCTCTGCCATGCCTTGACTGCCACGGAGCAACTGACACAACGGTCTCGCTAGTCGCTTCGTCTTACTCTTCGTTACATGTGGTGACGGAATAGCTGATCACGATTGTCTGATGGCACTGTCAAAGACATGAAACGTCTTGTGGCAGCTGCTTGTGTGTGTGTCTTTGCTTTCGAGACAAATACCTGTCTCCAAGGCCATCATGGGAAGCGCATCGGCATAGGCACTGACTGTCAGACTTGCTGGGTTTCAGGGGTTGCACTCTATTACGACATTAGTGTACCTCAGAAATAGACAGTTGGATGCCGGGCCATGGAGCCTCAGCAATAAAAAGGGTATTTATCTGTGGACTCACTCTATTCACCAACCGTTGAAAACTTCTAGCCTCTCCGGTCCCCTCACCTCTTCATCCAAGAACCGAGAGGAGTATGTCGACCGGCCATGGTGTCTCCGAGACACCGTCCGACTCCTTCTCGAACCCCCCCCCCCCCCTTAACCACCCGCGCCAAACTCTCTTGCCCGGTGTATTCAGGTGTAACACTCATTTAACCCATGTCTCTGCCGGGGTGTCTGTCCATCACTGGTCAGTTTACCTGCTGGGGGGTAGTACGGTACTGCTATCCATCTCGCTCAGACATCGTCAATACACAGGGACTCGCAGCGTCCTGCTCACTGGGGCCTTTTCAGACGCCCCCCAGAATGAATTCGACAGCTTGGGGCTCGTGCCGGATCTTGCGTTTGTGTTCTGAATATTGTCTGACACCCCCCAGTGAACCGCCACTTTTGTCAACTTCGCTGTGGGTTTTTGTATGACATATGACATACATCACCCATCGCCCGGGGTCGCGATGATGCGTTTCTTTTCTGGACGGGCAACAAACAAGAAGCTGCCATACAGATCCCGGGCTACGGCTGCATTCGCCGGGCGGACGGACTGGAGAGGGGATGATAAGAAGAACAATAGCCCGGCATTGGAAGACTTGGGGGTCTGGTCGTGATATACTCCGGTGTACTAGATAGAACATCATCAGGGGACAGGATGCAGAGACTCATTAACAGGTTGTGGTTATTGATGCCTACAGAAAGACACTCGGACTCGTAGGAGCCCGGATAAACAACAACGCTTCTTTTCCTTCCGTAAAGCCGTTCCATCACGCTCCTCTCATGGCGCCTTCCATGCAAATGCTCCTTTCATCAAGAGCTTCGACTGCCTTGCATCCATGAGGTGGACAGCCGTCGACGGTCGTAAAATGCCCCCGCTTGCTCATGCAAGGCAAGAGCAAAGAAAAATAAAAACCAACGCAAGAGAAAGGCCGTTTCATGCACGCTTCTATCCTGACAGAGCCTTTCTTCCTCCTGCCAGTCGACCACCTTAGTCGTAAAGCCGCGTTCGCAGAGCCATTCATGCAAACAAGGCAATGCTCAACGAGTAGACCCCTGGTTCGCCATCACGAAGTCGCGGCGGTTCTTTGAGGACAAGTTCCGGCCCTCGACAGTAGTACCGAGATGATACATACCGGGACCTCCACTAGCAGTACTCGCCTGCTGCTGCACGGGGATGTCGACGCGGTCGGCCTTGCCCTTGCCCTTGGCGAGGGACGCCTTCCTGCCCCAGGTGTAGTGCCTATCACCCGTCACTGTTAGCATTCATTCACTCCTCCCTTCACGATCAAAAAGTCTCAACTCACATAGGCATATGCCCCACGATCCCAACATCCTCCATCTCACACGCCATCTCAGCAACCCAGTCCTCGGCCCTTTCCTTCCCCCATCCCAGTCCGTCTCGAAACACGCCCTCGCCAAGCTTCTCGAGCAGCTTATTCTCGAACGCGTTCTCCCGCACCAACTCCCCCATCAGCACAGCCGTCTTCTCGTCCTACGTCAACTTGTCGGGCATCTTGCCCCTCGCCACGACGTGCGGGTTGCCGGGCACCTTGACGAACTTGCTCTTCACATCCGCGAACCCGGCCTCCCTCAAGGTGGCGCGGCAATCGTGGCCCGTTAGTTTGCCGGCTTCCGTCTCGGGGGAGATCGTGGCCAGGGCGGTCTGGAGGGCCGCGTGGGCCGGGGCGCGTAAGGACCAGGCGGACATGACGGTGTCGCGGGACTCGTGGATCTCGAGGTAGCCTCCGGGGCGGAGGGAGGAGTGGCATTGGGATAGGAGGGGGGGCATGGGGTGGGGGTAGTGACGCAGGACGGAGGAGGAGAGGAGGATTAGGTCGTAGGATTGCGGGGCGAGGGGGTCAAAGGTGGTGAAGGGGTGGGTTAGGTTGGCGGTGCGGAAGGAGATGTTGGGGGGCGTGCTGGGGGGGTTTGTTAGCTTGGGCTGAAGAGTGCTTGCGGGATGATGACGGAGAATATGTGGTATGAGGGGCGGAGGGTTAGGATGGTGGTGGTGGCGAGAAAGAAGAGGGAAGGAGGGAGGGTAGAAAGGCTCACATTCGGTCGACAGTTGAGTGGAGCTCGTGGTTGACGGCGACGATCTGGGCTTGGGGGTATTGGCGCGCTGGAGGAAGGTTAGTAGACATTTTGTTGGCGGTTGAGATAAATTTGAGCAAGCTTACCAATGTCAAACAGTAGACGGCCATTGCCCGTGTCGATGAGCAGGATCTTCTCGGGCGTGTCGAGCTCAGAGAGGTGAATGCGTCCACCCTTGGCAATCTGGGAGATCTTGTGAGTGACGGCTGGCGAGTGTCAGTTTGGCGGGCCACATAATGGGAGCCACGGAGGCAAGGAGAAGAAAGTTCTTACCTTGACGACGAGCCTCGAGCTGTGGATTTGCTGTGGTTAGCAATCACAAGGCCACGCATACAACAATCACTCCGATGCGAAACTCACAACGTTGTCCGGACAGATGTATGCTGCAGTCTTTGTCAGTTATTCCTCTCTTTTTTCAAACAGGAACAAGCGAACTCACAAGAAGAGGACGAGTACAGATCCTCAAATTGGCCAATAGGAGCACGACGAATGATGAGGTTTGCGACCTTACGCTCGCCATAGTTCGGGTCGAGAAAGCCCGGGACCAGGCGGTAAGGCTTGTTCTTGTCCTTAGTGGGAGCATCCTCGGCGGGAACGACTTTGCCGTCCTGTCCGCCAGTTAGCACAGAATCAGCTGTTGGATTTCACAGGAGGTGTCGCTTACCTTGAAGTCAAACTGCTGCCTGGCGGAGCTGTTGTTGAAGCCGCTCAGCACGCGGGCGGCGTCGTTGGTACTGAAGACGGCGACGGGACCGGGAACAAAGGCTGTACTGGGAGCAGCGATATGGTCCGGGGCAGCGACACCAGTGACCTCACTAACCTGGGTGTCGTCAGTTGTCTAAATCCGAGTTACACTTTGATTCCGGAGGAGAAGTCATTTACCTTCTCGAAGTTCTTCCAGAAGTCCTGAACAGTCTTTGTGTTGTCATCTGCAACAGATTCATCGTCAGACACATCCGGAGTGAGCTGCTGGCCGGACTCACTGCCTAACTCAGCTGCGGGATCGCGGTGGTCAAACTCACATTGCAGAATGGCCTCCTCCAGATCCTTGTCATTCTCCATCCTCTGGAGGATGATAGCGATCTCATCGAAAGCCTTCTCTGTCTCTAGGTCATGGTTCTGGGCGGGCAGGTTGCCGTTGCCCTCCTCGGCGGGTGTGGCATTGGGAGGCGGCGGAGCAGGAGAGCCCTCGTAGGGCGGGTTGAGGAGATGTTTGATCTTCATTGTTGCGGTGTTCTGGTGCTTTGTGACGGGGATTGAAGGGATCACGACGACGAAGAGGGTGAAAATACGGAGGGAAGGAGCTTAGAAGATTGTGGCAGAGGAAGGAATATCGATGGGGGGAGAAAGTGGAAGGAACGCTTGAACGGGTTGAGTGGTCTACGAGAAGAGCAGCGCGAGCACGGTGCGAGACAGGTGAGGGACGACAGAATCGCGCTAAGCCATAGCGCCTTTTCGGCGGCCAGTGAGCGGCGAGCAATCAGTGGTTGAAAGAAAGGGGCCACGTGACTTGGGTGAGAACCAAAGACCAAGCATCAATGGGCACGTGAGAAAGCTGAAGAGGCTTATGTCGATACTGGTTCCGGATTAAAGCAGCTTAGATACGAGTTGGAGTACGCGATGTGACGATATCCTACTGACATGAAGCTTTACAGCGGGCGGCAGAGCAGACTCACAAGAACTGGCAAAATGACCAATAAATGGTCAGAAAAGGAAGGAATGTCAACAAAGGCTGCCATACAGAGGTCGACAAGAGAAAGGGTGATCTAAGCATTAAGTCCCAGGGTTTTGCATGTCAGATCAACCTAGAAAATGTGGCCGAGTGGTTATGGTGGCATTCATGAATTTTGATATCAGAAGTTCTTGAGATAACTTCTGGCACTGGCGTCTGCTTTGAATCCGTGATATTTTAGCACAGCGAGTTGGAGCTACTGGTCAACAAGTTGATGAACATTATATACGGCTATAGCATGATCACGCACGGTGGTGGCTATAGCCTGGGAGTGGTGTAGGCAGTCTACCGGAACATGGAAGCACCACTTGACCATTTGACGACTTGACGGAACCTAGGTGATCCTTAGACGGGTGCTAAGAAGAGGTCAAGTGTGGGCATGAGCAACCCTGGAGTAAGCCAATCACAGGCCAAGGATTGGCCATCTACTTGCCCCTGGCGGGAGTCCCAAGACTCCAGGAGCAATCTCCCCGGATTATCATCCGCCGCTCCCGATATATGGCTGCATAGAGGACAGTGAAGCTCGATTATACCTTATCAGCTCGAAAGAACAGACGAACATCATATCACCCTGCAGGCAATCAGAACACCTAACATCCACTGCGGAAAAGGACAGCAGACACCTAGAGTCTAACTCTCCGATATAAAGAGCAGGGAACAACCACTTCCACCCTCCTGAGCACTTCTCCCGAACACAACACCCAAGTAACCCAACAAAGCATGTCTCCTCAACCACCACACCAATAAGCAAGACACATCATCTTACCACCATGCTGCTATCTCCCCTCCCAACACCAACCGATGGCCGCCCCGGCCTAGGCGCGCACACACTAACCTGCGCAGCCCTCATAGCCGCCTGCCCAGAGACGTGTCTGTGAGTCTGCCTCGATACCGATGAATACGAGGGTCGGAACCCCTTCGTGCCCTTCGTCAACATCGTCTCCCAACCCGAGGCTCCCCCCCCCCAAGAAAGCCAACTCAACTGGGTGCTCAGGAAGGGCACCAAATTCATCCTCCACGTGGACATGAATTTCGGTCGGCTGCTCTGCACCAGACCTTCTATGCTCAACCTGGAGTGGTACACCCCCCCACGCCCGAGCTGGTTGTTACCCCGTCTTGGGCCCGTGGATGAGGATGCCGATGACAACACAACGAGAAGGAGGTCCAACACCCGTCGCGGGGAAGGTGTTTGCCGAACACGGGGCTGACGCTAGCGGAGGGGAAGAAGGAGAAGAGAAGAGAGACAGGCTGCGTATGGCCGGCCTGGGCGTTTTCCGCTAAGGGGAAGCGAAAGTACCCTAACAGGGTGTTGAAGGCGGAGATGGTGCATGAGTTTCATCACGTTGAGCTTGGAGCCGGGACTGTGGTTACGGATTACTGCTCCTGGGTGAGACGTTTGGCGGGGTCTTGAGTCGGGTGGTGAGGTGGTGGGTCGGGGCCAAGATAGATGCGGAGGGGTTTGGTTGTTTGGGGGGTTCATGTTGAAGGTCGCGGCTGAGAGGGTTGAGATGGAGGAGGCGGAGAGGGCGGAGAGGGATAGGGAAATGGGGATTGCGAAGTTTCGAACAGGTAACGAGGAGGGTGGCATTGAAACCTTTTGCCGCGTGCTCAAGAGCACATGAAAACTCCTATCTATAGCCAAGCACATGAACCCTAGATAAGTCGGCACTCTCTCCTCACCTCCTCCCATGGTCGTTCCATATCCGACCTCGGCAAGGCGACAACAACCCCCTAAAGTCCCCCACAGCCCACTACCGCAAATTAACAAGCGACACGTCCTCATGGTAAATAACGAGCGGCGGCTCGGGCATGTCGAACGCGCGCGCCGTCTCCTTGAGCGCCTTGTGGGCCGGGCACTCCTCGTCGTACCAGCGCATGTCCTCCATGCTCGCGAACTCGGAGCGCGCGACGACGGTGTAGCCGCGCGACCGGGCCGGGTCGACGGCTATTCCGGCGGCCATGTAGAGGATGTAGGGTTTCCCGTCCTGGTGTTGGAGGTTAGCGAGTTAAGGTAGTGAAGGGGTTGGACGATGCGGGAGGGGATGGGGATGGCGGTTTGAGTGGAGGAGGGCGGCTGGGATATGGGATGGGAAGGAGGAGGAGGGACATAGAGACACTTCGCAAAGAGAGAAGGGCGTGAGAAAGAGAAGGGAAGAGTTGAGACAGACGCACCTTCTTCTGCTCAGCAGCAAGCTTGTTATACGCCTGGATCAGCTTCCGCTGGTTGGCCGGGTCCGCGATGCGGAACATGGTCGTCCGGAGGACCCTGCTGGCGTTGTTCGCGGCGGCGGACATGGTCGTCGCTGCAGTTGTCCGGGTAGTTCCTCCTTGGTTGTTGGTTTGAGTGTTGTAATATCTCCTACGCTCTTCTTCCCAGATGAACCGCTCTTCCCAGCTTCCTGGTGGTGGGTTAATCCTTGATTCTTGCGCCATTGTTGATGATGATTATGGGAGTTTGATGGATGTGAGGAGGGTAGGAAGGGTAGGAGGTCACGGGGGTTTGGGGATGGGGGTTGTTGTTCGTGGTGGTAGAGTGATATGTATGAGAGATTGTACAAAGACGGCCTTTGAGATGAATAGTGTTGATGAAGGGAGCAATTGATGACGGGGAGAATGGATGCTGAGCAGAGGGTAAGGTACTGAGGGAAGAGGGAGTTGACAGGGCGGTAAGGACGGGGCAGGGGGTGACTGCGAGAGTTCAACTCCCTCCGGGCCACATGTGAAGGCCAGGTAATAAGGGAGCTTCAACGTACTGATGATAGACTTTGCCCACACAGTGATATTTCCAGCAAGAGGAGACAAGTAAGCTGTCGAGTGTCCACACGAAAACCGAATTGCTCGGCTCTGGTTAGTTCCAACGCGTCCTTGGCTTCAAATTTGCCTTTCCGACTGCTTGGTGTCGAGGCAGTTCTGTTGTTTGTCAAGCTGCGTCTGATGAACTTCCAGGAACGTCCACCAACGCTGAATGAGGGGGCAGCGCGTTCCCTCGGTCCCTTTAAGCTTTCTTGGAGGACCCTTGGTGCTGCTTACATAGCTGATGCGGGATAATGTCGATCCCACATTGCGGGTACTCTGTCGTGTATCATGTACGCCAAGCGAGCTACCCACGCCCTTCCCGCATCGAAACCAAATGCTGGGTTGCCGAGCCTCCGAGGGGAAACCCGGTTACGAGTTGGGTAGGGCTGAGGCTGACTGTTGACAGGCCGTCACACCCGCAATGGGGGCGGTGCTTATAAAAGGCGAGCAGTATTGTATGGAGGCAGTCATAGCGGAATATTAATCATATTACATGATTACAGATATCCTCGTCGAGACTGTCTGACATATCCAAAGCCTCGCTCATCCTCGGAGACATTGCGTGAAAAAAGAACTCCGTACAAAATGCTCATTTCCAGATAACCGGAACAGAACGACAAGTCGGATGACAAAGTCCGCAGTGCATGCGTTGTTGCATGTATCCGGGGATCAGTCACCCAACATCGGATGTCCGTTCCCCAAGTCCGTCAAGAACACCCGCACCGCCATGCCCGAACTTCCTTACCAAACAGGTATAAAGCAAGCAGATGCGAACCAAACACCAACTTCTCCGAACTCCTCTATAGATCACCAACCCCAAGAACACAACCGTCTCATAAGGGTCTTCCCACCACTCCCCATATCTCTTTCCCCACGGCAGAAAGCTGGCGAATAGATCGAGTATCACATGGCGCCCCCCCCCCCCTTCCCTCTAACTCCTCCCCTCGCGCCCGGTGACGTCCCTCACAACCCTCTCCATCTTAGCAATGAGCTCATGCATACGGAATGGCTTGACAAGCACCCCGTCGCACCCGGCTTCCCTAGCCTCAGCAACCTGCTCAGCCCTCGCGTTCGCTGACACCGCGATGATCGGTATCCTGCCCCCCTTGATCTTCCCTTCCCTCTCCATCTCCCGTATGTGTCGCGTGCACGTCAACCCGTCTTGGATTGGCATCTCGATGTCCATTAGGATGACCGACAAGGGGAACCTGCCGCTATTATGTTTCCCGCATGGAGTGGTGGTGGACATGTTGAATTTTGTGGTGGGCGATATGGGAGAGAGGGACGAGGCGGCGCGCTCGAGGAGGGGTGAGGGGAGGGGCGAACCTGGTGGTGACGACGATGGAGGAAGTTGCTCGTCGATGTACCGGTCTGATTGCCGGACTTTCTCGAGGGCTTCGATGCCGTGGTTCGCGACGTCGGTGCGGTAGTAGTCGTTTAGCCCGCGGCGGGTGATGTGCTGGTTGATAATGTTGTCTTCGACAATTAGCACGCCTTCGATTTCGGTTGATCGGCCAGGACTGCTCTGGATGACTTTGGAGCTGCTGGGGGGCGGTCGCGGTAGACCGCTCAAAGACGGCGAGTTCCTTGAAGACGAGTTTGGTGTAACTCGGTCGGTGTTCGTGGAGCCAAGTCGGGAGGTTCGCGTCAGCGGCACCAGCATCGTGGCCGCGGCGAATTCGCGTGCTGTCTTGGATGCTTCGATTGCTTCCTTCACGGCCTCGTCACTGGGTACGTGCGACTCGATGTAGAAGGCAAAGGTGCTTCCTACACCTGGTGAGCTGGCGACTCCGATCGCACCGTTTTGGAGCTCGGTCAGGCGGCGGCTGATGAATAGTCCCAGGCCGGACCCGCCGTACTTGACGTGCGTTCGACTCGAAGCTTGCACGAAGCGCTGGAACAGGCTCTTCATCTCCTCCTCCGTAAGTCCCTGGCCGGTATCTTTTACCTCGAAGATCAGCCATATCGGTGGTCCGCTATCCTTCTGCTCTTCTATGGTTGTCTCCTCGCTGTACGGTTCCTTGACCCGTGGGATAAACTGAACCTTGCTGTTCGCGTCGGTAGGCTGGTTTCTGCTCGCACTCATTGTCACGGTGACGTTGCGAGTAGGGCCGGTCTTTGTGAACTTCAGGGCGTTAGTGAGAAGATTGATGAGCACCTGTTTTAGCCGTGACGGATCGAACTCCAGGTACGTCATCCCCAGGTCGTGATATGACTGATCGACGATCATGTCGAGGCTGATATCCACCCGCCTCGCTTCGACCTCGAACATCTTCAGGGCTTCTTGCACAACGTCGATCGTGTTGACGGTGACAGGGGTGATGGCGAGCAGCTGGGAGTCGAGCTTGGACATGGTCAAAATGTCGTCCACTATCCTCTTCTGGTGCTGAGCGCAGGTGACAATGATCTCCGCGTTCTCGATACAGCTGTCGATTAGCTCTTGTTCTTCGTCGTAATTATCTTCGTTGGCATCGGCTTCCGATTGTGCGCCGTGGACAGCAAATTTCGGAGCAGACGATCTGGCATTTACCAGCTCCTTGACCTTGGTCAGAGTCGCAGTCACAGCATCGGCACAATGAATGATGGCGCTGAGCGGATTTCGCATCTCATGGGACGTCATATCGATGAAGTTCTCCTGCTGCCGTTTCGACTCGATAGCCTCCTCTTTCCGCTCCTTTTCGCGCTCGAGCTGCCACTTCTGGAGAGAAACGTCGCTCAAGCAGCCGGTGAAGGACTTGATGACACCTTCCGAGTCCTGGACTGGCATGAGTGTTGCCTGCACCCACCTTGGCGCTTTGATGCTGTGTCCAGCGCCATCCTCGGCCATCCACGAGTTCTTAAACCTCACTTCCACATTCTGAACCCTGCCTTCCGCAATCATGGACTTTAGCTTGTCACGAAGCATGGGGTAATCGTCCTCATAGATGCAGTGCTCCCAAGGCTTGATCTCGACTAGACCAGGATCGATCACCTCGATCCCACACATCTCAAAAAAGACGTTGTTGGCTCCGAGCAGGCGGCCGTGAAGATCCATATCGTACATGCCAACAGTCGCAAACTCGGCCATGCGCTTGAGATTCTCGGCTTGTTGCGCACGGCGCACGGCTTCCTCGGCAGTTTGCTTGTGCAGTGTGACATCAGTAAGACAGGTGAGGATTTGGATTATGGTCCCATCCAGAGCGCGTTCTGCCTTGACTGAGGCGAGGACGTGTCTCTCTGTCTGATTGTTGATCACCACAAGATCGAGGCCAGCTCGTTCGAAGCTGGGAGAACTCCTCGTAGGCGGCGTTGGTAGGTCCCCGAGATCATGTGCCTTGACCCGGAACTCGAAAGTGACACTCTGGCGCGTTTGCAAATCCTCGTAGGCACTCTTGACCACATCACGGTCTTGCTCGACTACGCACGGCAGATAGGCTTGATTTGGTATCAATCCTTCACGTGTAAGTCCCGTTATCCGGCAGAACGCATCGTTGGCGAAGGTGATGTTGCCCTGGTTGTCCCCGAAGCACATCCCAACGGGTATGAACTCGGCCACTGCCTCGAACTTTTGTATCGACTCTGTCGCTTCTTTTGTTTGCACTTCCAGCTTCTGTCTTAGCATGGCCTGGTCGTACGCAGCCTGCTCTGCGAGGTTTCTGCCCCTGCGAGTCTCTTCCTCCAACAGCACAGTCGAGGCTAGGGAGGTGGTGATTTTCTGGCTCAGTAACGATATATACTGCCGGTAGTCGTTGTCGTATGGTCTGCGTGGGTTGATACCCAAGAACAGGAGACCCATGACATTCTCCTCCTTAGTCGGCCGAATGGGTAAGACGACGGCAGCACGGCAAGGATCGCCAAATCCCCGCCACTGCAGGCCGTCGATCAGGGACTTGGGCAAGCTCCCATCCTCAGTCGTTAGGTGCAGCGGCTGCCGTTCTCCTAGGGCTACCCTAAACATAGGTGATAGTCCATCGTCGCTACTCCACAAAGTGAGGGTGTGGGGAATGATCGGATGCCCCTCCGGGACGCCCAATGAGCCTTCGAGCTGGCATACCTTTGTGGACGCATATTTCCGGGCCTCATCTGTAGTTGCGTCATGATCGTCGTCGACGCTGTACAAGACGGCCAATGGTATGTCGTAGCGAGGTTCGACCGCCTCGAGCTTATCAATTATCGTTCCCCAATAGCTCTTGACATCCCGCGGCGTCACCAGTACCTCGCCGAGCTCGATGAGCATCTTCATCCTCCTCTCCCAGAGCCGCATGCTTGTGGTTTCTACCACCGGATGCATGAACCCCAGGCAATCTCCATTGTCAGCATACAGCGGCACGACACTCCATTTCAGATACACTTCCTCGAGCTCCTCCGAGCCATCGTCGAGTCCAATCTCGACAAAGTGCCGCCACTCGTCTTCGGTGCTAGCCCTCTGCTTCTCAGCACTGACACGCATGGCCTCCTTGAGCGTTGCAGCACCTTCAGGCCAGGTTTCTTCAACAGGATGACCGAGAACCGCCGGATGCTTTGAGCCACAAAGTTTGCTGAACGCTTCATTATAGATGGTGCAGTACTGCTCGCCCCAGTAGATTGCAATGGCGCGACTGTCAGCCAATATCTGGTTGACGATCTGGTGCAGCCGAGGCGTCCAGTCTTCCATAGGTCCCAGAGGAGTAGCAGCCCAGTCAACGCTGTTGATGACGTCAAGGAACGGACGCTGCTCAGCAACTATGTCTGGCTCAATCCATCCCGGATCTGTGGTCGCTCTGCGAAGAGGCTCTGAGTACGGAACCTCGACAGTAGTCATAGCAGCCGCTACGGAAGGAAGAACCTCTCCGGGAGTAGAGTTGGCGCGTCGGTCAATGAGACTCGGCGGCTGGAGGCTCGAGTTCCTGGTCGCCTGTTTAGGGGTTGCGGTGCGGGAGCTGCTCGAGCTGTCCAGAATTGCGCCCGTAGTATCAGTCTTGGCGGACGAGGAAGTCAGTGGTGGCGACACAGGGGTGATGACTGTGCTCATTCCGGGCGCATCATTCCGGAGGCCTTCGCCTGAAGAAGAGACTTGCTCGTTCCCACTGATAACAAGCCATGTCTTCTGAACGATGGCCGCTGTCCAGAATACGCCGGCGAAGAGGAGAGTAGTAGGAGTACTTCGAGATTCGGTAGTCAATCTGCTGACCCATTCCCACAGCCTGGCGTTCTGTCGCCTGAGCGGGTTGGTGATGTCGCGTAGGGAGTCATGATTGGAAAGAGCCGGGTTTGTGTAGACCACCGGAGGAGGTTTGATGCTGGCGTCGACTATGAAGACCGGCCGAGGATCCGCGCTCAAGAGCTCGCCAAGACCGAGGTCGAGGATAAAAGAGGGCATTTTTATCCGCCTTGCGGCGTGTAGTCGTGTCCCACCAGGGATGCCGAGGGACAGGTCTCAATGATAAGCCGTGGCCGAGATCAACAGGTCAAGGCGCTTATGTGGTGACAACAAGTTCATCCTGGTGATATCCAGGGATAAGGAGCAATGCGCAGCTTGAAGATGCGTTCGTACGGGCTGTTTGTCGAGTTGACGATGTCACTTTCGGTGGAATTCCAGGGGTGGTTGAGACGCGAAATGGCTGTGTAATCTGGAGGGTAAGACGCCGTTGGACAAGTAAGTCATGAGCCTAGTAGCAGCGACGTTGTAAAAAGTGTCCAGAGTCGTGTATATCGAGTAATGAGCGCTTGTAGCTTATAGGGCTCAAGGGGGCGGATGTTGCGACCGCGACTCATGCAAGACTTTTCGAGACGGAGCGGGAGTCGATGTCGGAAAGTTAAGATGAGGTGGCCGGTCGGGACCCTGGAAAGACGGTAGATGTGGAGCCCTCTCAGTTATGCATTGGTCTCCTGCAGGTAGAATTGCACCAGCGCGTCATTCAACATCATGGCCAGTGAGCGTGAATGACAGGCATTTGTTCTGTGATAAGACAACGATACGACAGAAAGCCAGAATCGCAAGGTAAGGAGATCGCTTATGCAAGGGGTAAAGAGGAAACAACGACTCGGAGAAATGAACAGCTTGTATGTCTTTTTCCTCGAAAGGAGCGGTCCAGGGCAATCGAGATCCCTGTGGGGGTTCTTTGAGGCAATGTGGACACCCCTGGTCGCTGGGTTACTTCCAGGTTTCCAGTCCCGGCGGCAGCTCTCCGGTCTTCGCTTATTGGCGTCAGCCACACTCCCCAGAGCGAGGGGTAGCTTCAGCCACACGCTAGCGTTAGCGCGTCGACTCGCCCATTGCTTGTGGCTGTTCGCGGTGTTGACTTGCGGGTCGATGAACAAAGCATGTGAATTAGAGATTGTAAGACGGAGTATCGCCTGCCTGGTGCTAACACAATGCTAAACTCCGATCACTCTTGAGATGGCGTATGGCTGAGTAGCAAATCACCGCTTGCCCAACGAACAATTGCGCCTGCGAGTCTTGCCTCGACTGTCGACCACCTCCCTTGAGCCACCTTGCTCGAGCCACCACCACATTCTGGTATCGTCAGCAGCAGTACTCAACAGACAGAATGTCTTCGAACCAGTCGCCCTTCTCGATCCGCTCGATTACAGCCCCCGACGACCGGAAACCCAAGAACGTCGCCGAGTTCATCCAACGAGTCAATGCCACCCACCCCGGCGGTTTTCGGGCACTGAACGTGACAGACGTCAAGAAGAAAATTGAAGAACAGAAACAGAAGCAAAATGCAGCTCTCGACAACGCAGACGTGGTTATGGAGGACGGTGCCGGTTCTGACCAGGAGGCCAGTGCAGAAGCCGCAAAAGACCTAGCAACTGCACGTATGGAGGTGCTGCGGAATATCAACGCTGCTTGGATGCAGGCCAACAACGCCCAGCAGATGGTCTCGCTGTTGATGTCGAAGGAGGCACCGACACAGGTCATGGGCACACTAGACCCCGAGCTCCGCAACCTGGTTGGCATCGGTTCTCTGGGTTCGACGAGGTTGCATGACCCTCCCTTCTTCGAGGAACGGCTTCAGGAGAACAAGGTCATATCGACGGGAGCAAGGCTACAGGCTATCAATAATACGGCAAACAAGCTACTGGCTGCGGCGACCAGACTGCAGAAAGAGATGACTGTCGAGACGGAGTACTGGCAGGAGGTGCTGTCTATCAAGGAAGGTGGATGGCCTGTGTCACGTCTGCCAAATAACCCACTCACAGTAGCGGTGAAGTTTGGCTTCTCGGATTGTAAGTTGCTTTCGGGGTTCCAACGTGATCAGATGACTGACAAGGGACAGCCTCCGCCGATTTCCAGGCCAACAGCTGGGCTGCATTGAGCAGAGAGGACGATGGCTCAGTCAATCTTGAGATGCCCCGTCTGATAAGTGAGCCGAAACAGCTCGTTGTCAGCGTGGAGAAGAATGGTAAGGTGGTCGGCAAATCGTCTTTGGCTCAGCCGATAGCCCACGATGCGCCACTAGAGCTCCGTGTTCGAGAAGCCCGCAATACAATCCTGGCCCAGGAGCTGTGGCACGAGATAAATCGCGAAGGCCGATCGCTGCTGGCGTACAAGGTGCAGCTGCTTCCTTCATCGGTGAAATACCAAGTCGATAACGGCACAACCGTCAACTTCACACTTGCCACACTCGGGGAGCTGCTGGAGTTGGACGGCGGCCAGGACTCAAAGTCAGAAGACAGATACGCAGAGACCATATGTGCCTCGCTTTACCTCCTCCTCGCCCACTCGCACCGACAAAACGCCCGCAAGCGCATCCAGATCCAAACCCTGACAGCCGACAAAGCCCGCCAGATAAAACCAGCATACACCCTCCTCAAGCCGGTCATAGCCTACATGCAGCACGAGAAATGGCTCCGCAGCAGCGTGGAGTTTGTCTCTAACCTCACCGCAACCCTCCGTCTAGCAGGTGTCGAGGCCGCCCGCTTCGAGCTGGAAGAGACCCCCCTTCCACCGATCACCCCTGAAAACGCCTCAGAGCAGCTTCTCAACTCCATCCTCGGGAGCACGGCCAACTACCGCATCCACCTGACAATCACCCCGCAAGTTCGCCTAGTGATGATGGGCATAACAGGAGGAACAAACGCGAGGCCGAGCTCGGTTATTCGCTTCCTGCCGCCCGTCCACCGGTCGCAGAAGGACCCACATGTCGACGCGCCGAACCTGCTTGGGGCAATATATCTTCCGGCGGATATATATGACAGTCTGAGAGATGCATTCGAGTACCTCCAGGGAGCGACTACTCGTGCTCTGGCCAAGCACTTCGAGATCCTGGCGGCGGAGTGGATGGGTAGTGCCAAGACCGCGGGCGTTCTTCCCGATGGTGTTTCTGGCTGGGCAGTTGACATCAAGGGCAACGCCATTCGGGACAGGGACACTGAGCGGAGAGGTGTTACCTTCCAGCTACTCGGTGACGACGGTACTCAGGCCTCACTTGGACAGGCCATAGGACACCTGTCGACAACAGTGCCCAGTGTGACGGGAATGAGGTTGACGGGTGATCAGCTCGATACTCAGGGGGGGATACAGCATCAAGAGTGGAGCTGGGAGTTGGATGATATCGCACAGGGCAACGCGGAGCCAAAGGAGAAGATGCAAGACATTGTGCAGCGGGTGCTCATGACGGCGGCCTAGATAGCTGCCGAGATCAACCCGGATGGTATGGTGGATGAGCTGGATGAGCTGGATGAACTGGATGAGCTGGATGAGCTGGATGAGCTGGATGGCTTGTTGCGCGCCAGTAATCAGGACATAATGGAGGCACTGGAGGCTGGTGCTCATGATGAGCTTAGCACACTTTGGGGTTGACCCGGGGATGGGACAGAATTAATCGACTCGATAGTTGCTCTGCGTGGGCAGTCATTCGTCACAACGCGAACTTCAGGAGCTTGTTGCCGCATGCTTCGGAGTGTTTACTATATGGTCCAGGACAGATAGTCGAGCATGAAGAAGCCTTGCCTAGGAGAGCGAGGAAGACAAAGAACATCAAGCTATGCTTTTTAAATCAAGTCTAGAGCCTAAGTGATTGTATATTAATCCTTGGTCTGTGCCAATGTATGCCTCTCATTGCTAGATGCATTCGCTTCTTGATCCTCGATTTCATCCAGGACGTAATTTGAATCACGGGCACAGTTCTCCCACTACATATACAATCTCAACACGTCTGTGCACAGCGTCGGACCATGGTCGTCTACACACCTGGCTGTCAGAAGATGGGCGTCCTGATCAGCCCTGCCCAGTCGAACACTGCGTGACAGAAGATTCCTTAAGGTACCTTTTGAGCAACACAGGTCTTATATTACCTATGCCAACCAGTAGATATTCAATCTTGACATCTTTCGCCATGGACTCCGCAGAGTGGAGAGAAAGAGGTGTCAGCAGCCTGCTTTCCAGTCTCTGAGGGCAGCTCCCAGGGCAGAGCCGGACCCCTAGTCACAGCCTCGCACGATCACGTGCAGCCGAGCACTTCTCGCACCTTCCTCGCAACTCGACTTCACGTCCCAGCACAGCGGAACTGAACTCGAAGGCAGGCACGGTGTGAATGCGTGAACCTCATTCGTTCCGAGGACTTGGTTCGGCTAAGCGAAGCACTCCACATGCCCTCGCCTTCACACACTTCCCACCTTACAACTCTCTCATTCAAACTCCCGACGCGTTCTCTAACTTCACATCTTGTCGACGCGTCTTGATCCTCACCAGGTCAGCTTCACCACCAGACTCGCGGGTCAAGGTTCGATAGTTAGTCTTTGTGGCTCCTGTTCCTTTGTATACCTCCACTTATTGACACTGGTCCATCGACAGGTCGATATCGAGAAGCCGACTTGATTCCCTCCCTTGTTCACCACTAGAGATAATCCCTTCCTTTTCTACCCCAGGGCAAGTAGTTCTCCATCTTGCTAGACTTTAACCTTTCGTTGTCAGCCAATTTGCCCTCTTGAACCACACTCTCCCCCAGCTTAACCCACTCCTGCTCTCTTTACATTACCATTTGTACTTCTTTATACCACCAGACACCCTGCTGACATCCTTAGCATCACCGTCACAATGGCCAATGACGAGGCTCAGAACAACGGCGGCCAGGCAAACAACGGTCAGACCAACCTCGTTCAAGAGAATGTCGACATTGACGACAACATCATGCCTCCCGCCTACACCCCAGGTCCTCTTGGCGCGGGCCTGCCGCCCGGCCCCAGATATGCCCACATCATCCGCGAGCTCACCCGCATCAACCTGGACCTGACCAACCTGTACCTCGACAACCTGAACAACGGGGAGCAAGTCGAGCGCCAGAGGCGCGAGCAGCAAAACCACGTGCGCATGATGATGCTGGAGAACATCAACCGCAACCACTGCGTCCGTCGCCGCAACGCCGCGTTCTACCGCATCAACCCCTTGACGGCGGATCTGCAGCCGCTCATCTCGGTTCTCATGGGGGTGACTATCGATAACTTCCCCAGGACTATGGAGGACCTGGACCGTCTGAGTGGTAACGTCGTTCCCTACCCAAGCACTTGCTTTGTCAACACACACTGACCTGGAGATAGCTCGGGAGTGCATGGCCATCCTCAGTGCCATCAAGGCTCCCTTCGACCGCAACGGAAGCGCGGAGTACCTGCGTGAGCTGATCCGGGAGGAGTGGTGCCCTTTTCGCGTTGAGAGGCGGAACTAGCCTCCAGCTGGATTGCGAACAAGGACATCTGAGTAAGGATGAAGGAAGTCTCGAGAGATAGCCTTCTGTTTTCATGTACTTTGCTCTGCGGCAGTGGGCGTCAGGAGGAACAGGGGATAAGGGATGGCGTTCATCTTTCCGTTGTAGAAGGAGATCTGTGCCAGATCAAAAACTGATCTCGCAAGGGCCATCGAGAGAGGAAGAAGGAAGCGGTTGCTACATAGCCTTCAAGATAGGAAAGTGAACGAGGATAATGTTCACACATCGTTGGACCACTCGGTGTCAATTTAACGGGCCTCTCCAGTGATATTTGCGGGTATCTGACGCCTGATATGACAAATCAATATGGTATAAGAGCCGAGATAGTCACGGAACTTACGGACTGAAGCCATACCTCAAACACTCTCAAAGTTCAGGTATGTTGTCAAAGCAACCTGGAAGCTTCAATGGTCGTCTAAAATCCCTCCGGGCTAAGCCGGATATTAAAATGCCTTCGGTCTTCGGCCTCCACGGGCCGGCCGTAGCGCGATAACGATAAGGAATACAGCGAACATCGCTCGTCATCACCTCCATGAAATCCTTCAATGTCCCTTTCAAATTCCCAACGCGCCACACAGCATCCGGACAACGTTCACTCCTTACCACGAATGGATCGCCGTCGCAACCATCCGTCTCAATAATACACTCCCTCCCTCTACCCCCTGAGCGCCAACAAGCCATGTTGCGCCAGAGCATAGCGCGCCACAGCCGGCACGCGACAGCGCCAGCGACAGCGACAGCGATACCGCCACGACCACTCTCCCGCTCCCTCCTCTCCTCAACACGCCGCGCTCTCCTATCCCGACAACCTCCCACAGCCCTCCGACCCCAGTCCCGATCCTTCAACCAACACTCCTCAGGGCCCTACGGCCCCCTCGTCCCGCCCTCCCCCTCCTCCCTCGGCGCCCCGCGCCCGGCGCGCACCTACCCCCGCCTAACCCGCTGGTCCCGGCGGCTCATAATCCTCTCCGCCCTGTTGGGGGGAGCCTACCTCCTCGACCGGCAAATCTACGCTTCGGGAATCGCGCGGTCGGCCCGCACTTTCGGTCTGGGCCTCGTGGTGGCGGTGGATTACAAGATCAACTTCCGCGCGCACCCTTTACCCTTGATCGGTGCGGGCGAGGGCGGTATCCCCGCTTTACACAGACGAAACGCGGAGAGGCTGTTTAACCTGCTGAGGGATAATGGCGGGCTGTATTTGAAGATCGGGCAGGCGATTGCCATGCAGAGCGCCGTGCTGCCGCCCGAGTTTCAGAGGATGTTCGCGAGGATGTTCGACGACGCACCGCAGGACGAGTGGGCGGACGTGGAGAAGGTGATACGCGAGGACTTCGGCGGGAGGGGGGTGGAGGAGGTGTTCGGGGTGAGTTTTGCCGGGGAGCCGGGCAAGGGAGTCATGGAGAGGACGGCGAGGGCGAGCGCCAGCGTGGCGCAGGTGCACTGGGCGCGGCTCGCCGACGGCAGGGAGGTGGCGGTCAAGATCCAGAAGCCGGAGATCGCGAAGCAGATCGGCTGGGACCTGTGGGCGTTTAAGGTGGTGACGAGGGTGTACACGGCGTGGTTCGACCTGCCGCTTTACAGTCTCGTGCCGTTCATCACGGAGCGGCTGATGCTCGAGACGGATTTTGAGAACGAGGCGAAGAACTCGGAGCGGATGCGGGAGCTGGTGGGCGAGGAGCCGAGTTTGCGGGGGAGGGTGTACGTGCCGACCGTGTACAAGGAGCTGAGCAGCAGGCGGGTGCTGACAACGGAGTGGATCGAGGGGGTGAGGCTGTGGGATAAGGACGCGATGACGGCGACTTGGTACGGCGGGCATAACAAAGGCAGCCCGGGGGTGCACGGGAGCGCGCTCGCGCCGGCGCCGGACATGGACGCCATCAGGAGACGGATCAGGGAGGACCCGAGCAGCCTGAGCCAGTGGCTCAAGCCGGAGCGGACGGAGTGGCGGGGCGCGAGGGGCAAGGGCGGGCTCGGGGTCGCGACTAAGGACGTCATGACCACCATGGTCGACCTGTTCTCGGCGCAGATCTTCAAGTGGGGCGTCGTCCACTGCGACCCGCACCCGGGCAACATCTTCATCCGGCGGCTGCCGGGGGGCAAGGCGGAGATGGTGCTCATCGACCACGGCTTGTACGTGTACATGTCCCCGAAATTCCGGCGCGAGTACGGCGAGTTCTGGAAGGCAATGATGACGTTCGACAATGCGACCATGACGCGGATAACCGAGGAGTGGGGCATCAAGGCGGCCGACCTGTTCGCCTCGGCGACGCTCATGCGGCCCTACGAGGGCGGGGACGGGACCTTCCGGCGCGACGTGCTGGGCGTGGGCGACGACAGGCAGATGAGCGCCAGCGAGCGGCAGTTCCTCATGCAGCAGCGCATGAAGCAGGGGATCCGCGACATCCTGGCCGAGGAGGAGAACTTCCCCAAGGAGCTCATCTTCATCGGCCGCAACATGCGCATCGTGCAGGGCAACAACCAGTTCCTCGCCTCGCCGGTGAACAGGGTCAAGATGATGGGCAACTGGGCGAGCCGGAGCCTGTTCGAGGCGCGGGACCTGCCGCTGCCCGATAGGTTGAGGAACATGTGGCGGCACTTGCTGTTCAAGACCGTGCTGCTGGGCACGGACGTGCTGTTCTATTTCTACAAGGTGCGGCAGTGGCTCGGTAAGGGAGGGGGCATGGAGGACGAGGTCGAGGCGCACATGGCGCAGATGGCGAAGGAGTTTGGGGTCGAGCTACAGCATGATCTGTTTGAGGGGTGATTTATTTTCACTGTGTGTGTATGTTTGTTTGTTTTGTATATTAGCCCCCTGGTCGAGCGGATAGCATGGCGTCTTTGTGGGGGATAGACGGGAGGCAGCATGTTCTGTGTTGGTTGCATCACGCATGTCTAGAGGCGTTGGAGCGGTATGTACAGGAGAACTCTGCTCAGTCTATAGAATAGAGCCGGCGTTTAAACGAAATATAGCTTTCGAGTCCGAGTTTAGCGCCTGGCTACGACAAACGACTTCCTGGACCAAAAAGGGGCAACTCCCCAGCTCACCTTGGAGGCATGATGGGTTTCAACACTTGCATGACTCGTCCGGACCACAAACTGTCCACAAACAACAAAAAGAATGGTGGAGGCGCCATGATTTGAACACGGGACCCTCTGCAATTCTAAGCTCGGAAGGAGCTTGCAAAGCAGAAATCATAACCACTAGACTACACCCCCTTGGTTGTTTATGCAGTCCTCATAACCTGCCTCACGGTTGTCGGAGGGTGTGAGAGTTATGACGAAGGTTTGACAGTGAGGGCATTCTACCTCCCTGCAGAGCACAGTAAAGCGCTGAACCACAGAAATCACTCTTTCAAATGTGAACAGTAAGGCAGACAAGTCCGGGGGTCAGGTAAAAACCTTTGCGTGGCTGTCAAACTCCCCGGTCAGTGTCTCGTACGCGCATTAATATCGTGGTTCGACCTACCCTATACAAAATAGGGGGCGCGACTGCTGTTATCCCCAGATACCTGCTACTTTGCTGCTCCAGTGGGAAGCTAGGTATCTATTTAAGGGACCCATATGGGTTTTCAGTCTTGACTTCACTTCCTGGATTAAAGTTTCCGATCTTGTCGGCTCGACATCGTTGATCAAGTTGGTGGGAAGTTGCAAAATGTACCCATCCAGGGTTGCACCTCACAGATGTTCGAAGTCTAGGTACGTACTGTGCAGCAACATATTGTCATAAGGTTGTACCTCGACACGGTGATGGTGATAATTGATAACTCATCAAGTTCATTATCGTAGATAAAGGACGCTGTAAAACTCGTGATGAAAGGAGAGTGCCCTAAACAAATGACCAGACAAAATAATCAAGAGGAAAAAGATCGTCCAGAAACGTCAAACCATCCCAAGCTCCAGCTCCAATAGTTCTCCCAGCACAATTTTATGTCATTCCCATATCAGTCAAGTCAGGTCCATCGCTCAAATGCCATCATGATCTCCTTGAAATGCCCCATCTAGTCATCAAGTCATATCCCATTACTGCGCCTCGCAACCCCACACCCTTCGGCAAGTCCTCCTCGATCATCCGCTCGCTGTGTTCTCCATTTCATACCAAGCCAAGTATGTCTCGACGCGGAAGAAGTCTAGCGCAAATACCCCCGAACAGGCCGTCCGCTGTCATAAATCACCTCCCGCTCCGTGATCCTCTCGTCCTCATACCCGCCACCGGAGTAGTGCCTGTGCTTGTGGCGGTGATAGTCCGTCTCCCAGTTGTCGTCGCGGTAGTCGCGGTCCCACTCGATCTCGCGCACGCGGTCCTTGCGCGCCCGGCGGATGCGGTCCGACAGCTTGACCAGCTCAAGGACGTCCTCCTGTTTTCTGATGTTAGCAATTGGCCTCAAAAGCCCCGAGGAAAAAGAGATGGTGGCAGCTTACATATCGCAGATAAGTGAGTATGTAATAAAAGTACTCAGTCTCCTCGTACTCGTACCCCATCTCGTCGATCGCCGCCCTCGACACCAAGTCTTTTGTAATCTCGGTCCACATGTCGCTCCTCTTCTCCTTGACGGGCCGCTCCTCCTTCTTGTCATCGTAGATCTGGACGTTGATCCTCGTGTCCGTCTCGCGCTCCCTCTCCCGCTCTCTCGGTCTCGCCGGCGCAGGCGCGCGGACAACAGCGGTCGTGTCCCCGTCGGGCAAGAACTTGGCGCGCCTAACGCCGGAGTACTTGCTCCACGTCACCTCGGCCGCGCCGCCGCCCACGCCGTCCATGCGCACCCGCTCCGTGCCGGGCGGGACGTCGACGATCTCCCAGTCGCGCGTGTGGCCGTGCAGGGCCTCCCCCATGCGGCCGCGGTCCTCGATGCGCGTGGTGATGTAGTCCGCCTGGTCGTCGTAGCGGACGCGGGCGGGCGGGGCGGCGCTGTGGGCGCGGCGGTGGCCGCCGGGGGACTTGGAGCGGTGGGCGTGGTGGTGGTGGTGGTCGATGTCGACCTCGAGGTGGTTGCGGTCCGAGCGGACGATGACCTCGTCGTCGTGGTAGTGGGCCGGTACGGAGGGGCGGCGGCGCTCGACGGAGGGGGAGCGGGCGCGGCCGCGGGAGTGGGATACGCGGCGGTGCACGTCGACTTCGGTCTCGTGGCGGGAGGTGTAGATGTCTATGTCCGTTTCGCGCTCCGTGACGCGCTTGCGGGGTGGGGGAGGGGGAGTTGGTGGGCGGGCTTGAATGAGGCCTTGGGGATGTTAACATATGCTACCAGCAATGTGGCAAGCGATTTGCGACTCACCATGATCGACTCCCACATAATGGGTGATAACCTCCCTCTCAACCCTCGGGCCCCTAATCACCGGCGGAGGCGACGGACTGGGACTGGGGCTGGGTGTTCGAGCCCTCTCCCTCTCATGCTCAATAATCCGGATCCTCTCCCGATCCACGACAGGAGAAGGCGATCTCCTCCTTTCGACATACCGGGTAGTCCTGATGCGTTCAGGACTGGGCGACCGTTCCCTCTCAACAATCCGAGTCCTCACTCTGGAGGGACTCCTCACCCTCTCCCGCTCGATCGTGCGGGTGCGAATCTCCACGTCGTCCCGCTCGACCACCTCCCGCCTGCGAGGCGGGGGCGTGACGCTCCTGGCGCGGACGATCTCCCTCGTCTCGGCGCGGACGCGGGTGACGCTGGGCGATCGCCGGCGGGGTCGCTCGACGGTCTCGACGTCGCGGGCGCGCAGGACGAGGGGCCCGGCATCGGTACGGCGGACTTCTTCGCGAAGGAAGGCGGGGACACGGTCGGATTCCCGCTCACGCTCGCGGACGCGGACGTCGACGTCTTGGTATTCGCGGACGCCGGCTCGGCTGCGCTCGCGCTCTTCGTATTCGACGCGGCCTCCGCCGCGGTAGGAAGACATCGCTGTGTTGGGATGGATGGACGGATAGAGGTGGGATAGGGCTGGGTATTCGGACGAGATCTGGAGAACGTGCTGGATCTAAGACGGATGGACGGTCTGTTGGTTAACCGCCAGGCTGCCTCAGCCAGAGCTTAACGTGACGAACGACGCCTCACTCGAGGCTTCGAGCAAAATGACACAGCAGGGTAGTGTACAATACGTTTCGGACAAAAGCACCTGGTAGACGTCTATGAGGCAACAGAAACACGGGAGGTTCCAGGAAAGCAGACAACGGTAATAAAGACCGCGGTCGTTGAATGACGGAAGCGAAAGCGAAAAGGGTGTGGTTGGTAACCTGGTGAGCCGGATGTTGGATGGTGGGGTTTTTCTGAGCAGGGGGCTAAAACAGGTCGTCGCTTGACCAACCTTGGCAGCCGATACGGCGCTACGGCTTGCTTTGTTCGACGGGTCAGCGGGGTCTCCCGCCGTCGTCAGCCGGGACTTTTACCTTTAGCGTTCCTGCGATAGACCCCTTTTTGTTGAAGAATAATGTCTCGTGCAGCGAGGGCAGGAGCTGTTGCTGTGTTGTTCTTGTCCGTCTGTTTAGAAACATCTGCAGCATATTCCAAAACTCTCAGCAGCGGAGTGAACAATCACCATGTCTCAGCTGCTAAGAAATAAGGCGTAGTCCCCATTGTCAGAGGGACGAGCCGCAAGCCAAACATTCCACTCACATTCCAACCTCTGGACGGATCCCAACCTACCTTCTACCTAGAATGGAATCGAAGAGAATCACAGATTTCACAAATGAGAAAACATATGTCCTAATCGAGCTTCATTCTGGCCTCGGTAGTAACGCTCGCTCAAAGGCTCGAGACCGAAAAGTTTGTCGTCATTCCACGGAATAAAATCTTTCAATTCGTCATTGTACAGGAATAGTCGGCTGCAGCTCTTGTGTTATACGGTATAATGGTTTAGCCGCGCGATAATAGAAGGCCCTGATTCTGGGCCTCAACAGGATAAAATCCGGGAAACCAACTGCTTCTCGAAAGGGGATTGTCCTCGATTAAGGTCGGTTAGCCGTATATGCCAAATCAGGGCTGTGAGTTGTTGGCGTTAAACGTAAGTGTGTCGAGAGGTGGATGAGGTTGTGACACCATCATAAGGCTACCTCGGGACTGCTGGGTCCAAGGGCACACTTGCTCCTCTCTATGAACATAGGACGTGAGGACGATGCAACGGAAGACTATAAAGCCATAACTTCATAAAGTAACCGGAAGGAGAGGGGACAAGTATGTATTTCTAGCACAAAAGACGTGGACGGGAGGCAGCATGGCTATAGGGTAGGTCGGCCGTGTCCATAGCGACCTTGTTCTGTCCCTTGATGTGTTTGCTTCTCTTGATAAGCCATGGTATCAAACGGGCCACTTCAGTTTCTGCAGGAGGAGGGTAGCTCAAGGCCCAGCACTCCAACCTGGCCTTTATGGATTTCCTGCTAGAGAGGGAACTGAGCGACTTCCATGTGAATACCTAGCATCAAGTCCTTGACCTTCTGGTGCGATAAGCCAACTAGCTCACGATAACGCAAGTCCGGTGACGTAGTGCAGCTGGGAGATAAGCGGGGCGACATCCTGGTGGTGGGGCATCCTTGTCTTCCAGCTTCAGCCCGCCCGATCATCGTTCCGTCCCGTCCCATCGTTTTGCTTAGCGTGTGAAGATCGGGAGTGTCCAGTCTCCTTTTCCCATGTAAACATTCTCCAGAGCAGAAAAGGCACTATCATAGCATCTCTTACTGATCAAAGCCTCCTGAGCCCGGACGTGACTCAGGAGCAGGGTTTCTAAGTCCAATTGTCAAGATGATTGACCAGCTGGTCAGTCTATGAGCCAGCCGGTCTCCTGGCGCGGAAGCGAGAGACGTATCCAAGGAAGTGAATCCCAAACCAAGGTGAAAGCAAAGGTCCCCCCAAGCCGTCACCACCAACAGCTGGGTCCTACTCACGTCCCATGACTCGACTGCAAATAAGTCGTACAAAGTATATTGTAATCGATACCTGTCCACCACAACAGCAAGTCCAAAACATACCTGTCTAACACGACAATGCTCCTTTCCGTCCCATCACAAATATACCATGCTTCCCATCGTGGCAACCCGCGCCACTTACAAGAAAGGACACCACCCAATATACATAGCCGTCAAATTCCTCGGGTCTATAGCCGCCTTGATGAGCTCCTCCACCTGCCCCTCCACGCCGAGCGGGATGCTCTCGTCCGGCAGCAATCCCCTCACTTTCCTCCTGATACTCTCCACCACGCTGGTAGGGTTTAGCCTCACCGCCTCGTTCTTCCGCTTCTTGTCCTTCTGCAGGTCCAGCGTCGGATCATAAATGAACGCCTCGAGGATCGTCATGAGCGTCTCCTCCTGCGCCCGCAGGATCTTCAGCGTCAGCTCGCTGCACTGCCGAAACGGGCCCTCGACGCCGTAGATGCCCATGGCGGCGACCATGTTGTGCGTGAGGCGGAAGGGCACGCGCTCGGGCTGGGCGAAGGTTAGCCCCTTGTCGAAGAGGCAGTTGAAGTCGACGTGGAAGATGCCGCCGTTGCCTTCCTCTAGCAGCAGGTTTTCGCCGTGACGGTCGCCGAGACCGAGAATGGTGCCCACCATGGACATGACGGCGCAGGAGCGCGTGTAGCGTAGGCGGGCCGCGAACCAGGCTTCCGGGTTGGGGAACTGGCTTATGAACCACTCGGGCAGCACAGCGGGGAACATGCCGATCACCGTCTCGGTGAAGTAGGTCAGGTTCTTTTCGTGGGCGGCGGCTTCCTTCATGAGCTGGGCGATGGTCTGGTAGTTCGGACTGATGCCGCGGGTCTTGTAGATGCCGAGCAGGATGTCGCGGAGGGTCTTGAGACCGTCGACCCACTCGATGATGCCGCATTCCTCGTTGAGGGGCGTGACGGCGTAGGTGCGGATGTAGAGCTGGCGGCGGGAGGATTCGGCGTCGCGCTTGAGGGAGCGGTTGATCATGCTGTTGAACTCCATCAGGCGCTGGTCGGTGCGCAGGTCGTCTTTCGGCTTGATGAGGAGGCCGTAGTTGTGCCCGTCCGAGCCGCGGGCTGTGAGCTTGCGCGGCTTGGCGAGGGAACCGAGGACGAGGACCTCGTCGAGGAAGGACTCGATCGAGATGACGTCGCGGGAGAAGGCTTTGTGCTTCTTGACGTTGTCGGTTAGTGTGGGCAAGGTTGCGGTAAGGCTGGCTTCGATGGGGACGACGAGCGGGCAGGGTGTGCACTTGTGGTTGAAGTTGAGGTCACGGGTGATGCTCGCCGTCACGGTCCTGTTGCTCTGGAAGTCGCCGTTGTTACAGGCCAGCAACAGCTGCTCAGCCAGCTTCTCTCCCATGCGCAGCATCTGCCTCAGATCGTAGGTGCTGTCGTCGACCTTGTGGGTGATCTTGCGAAGATTGTGCAAGATGGCCTGACCCCGAGTTTTGCGGTCCGATGCGTGCTTCGTCGTCATGCACGCGAACAGGTTCCACAGCGCTTGCCGCGGGTGCGCCTCGACGACCTTCACAATGATCTCCTGGATGTAATGGAAGACGTCTGGGTTGGGATGGGCAATCCTGGCAACGATCTGCGGCAGCGCGGTGTAGAATATGTATGTCGGCAGGCGCTTGACCGTCTTGGATATGTAGGTGTGCACTTGCCTAAGCACAGTCGCCCGTCGAGCGAAGAGCTCCCTCCCCAGCTGGGTCTTGCCTTCAGGAGCCGAGCCTAGCTGAGCGCCTAACTCTAGCCACAGCGTCAAGACACGGGGCAGTGTCTGGTATAAATATTTCGTGCCGTAGTTGAGAGAACGGAGATAGTTCTCGATGACCAGTTTGGCTGTCTCTCCCGACAGATACTCGTCGCTCTGATCGTCCGGTTTCAGAGCCTTTTCCGATTCGAGGATCTTCTTGTAGTGCCGTCCAAGATAATAGTGTCCCTTCTCCCACTGGACATACGTCTTCGCGGCCTCCTGATATTGCAGACGCTGTGCGCTGGCATGCGTCTGACCGGCCGAGTCCTGCCACTTCGCGAGCAGAAGATAGGCTCGAGCAGTCAGCAGACTCTTTTCGTTGACCGGGTTACGGGACGATGTAGGGGCTGCTGTGCTGAAGCTCTGGTTGATGAAGTCCTTGCTGTCTATTGCTTTGTTTAGCAACTGGATGGCCTTGCGGTGGTGGCCGTCCTTCCACAACAGTCGTGCGTTCTCGATCGTTGCGGAGCCATCGCCCAGCTGGGTGGCATGCAGGACGGCGTTAAACGATTGGTGGGTCGACCCTGCTTTTCTCGCGAGCCGGGCACTGGTCAGCCATAGGGATGAGATGTCACCATCGGTGAAGACCGGGCTAGAAGACGTGTTAGCTGGGGTGAGTAGTTGACTCCAAAGGACGAAGAACTAACCGTTTGAGCTCCATAGCAGCTCTACGGATTCCCAGCAGATACTGCTTGTCAGTGACATACGCGCCGAGGACCTCCAGACGACGCTGCAAGGATACCATAGTTTGCTGGGTATTGTCGCTATCGTCGTGGTTGGCGATGATCTCAAGATCAGAAAGTACGTGACACTTCAGCCTGGCATCATGACATGCTCGGAAGGAAGCCGTGGAAGACTGTGACAGCTCAGATGCTACCTTGTCCCTCATCATCTGGATGTACTCCTGGAAGCTGCCATTGTCGCCTTCCTTGAGCTGGAGCAGTGCTTGGGCGACACCGAGACTGAACTGCTCGGTTGGTTCTCCATTATAGAGGCTCAAGTACTTCCCCAGTGTCTCCCATCTACCTGTTGCCCAGGAGGCTTCGACCGCAAAATGGGCGATCTTGTTCGCGTTGAGACTCGTGTTCATCCCTTCCACGTAATTGAGAAGAACGTCTGTTCGCCAAGAAGGTTAGATGCAACTAATGCCAGCAGAAAGGAGAGGGGAACGTACCATGCTGTCCAGACTCTTTTAGGCAAGTAAGCAAATCCAGCTGCACATCAATGTTGTCAGGATCCTCAGCCAGCCGTATCTCATACCACGTCTGAGTCGACTCCCAACGTCCGGCCTTTTTGTGGCTGAGAATTTGCTGGTTGATATCCACCCTGTGCATGGAAGCGAAGATGCCTTCGAGGCCATCTGGATCATCGATCTCGACGTAGATGTCCTGCAGGAGTTGAATGAGTTGCTTCCCGCCCTCTGGATCAATCTGTTGTTCTTCGGCAGCGCGGCGGACATGCGGTTCCAGGTGGAACAGCGCGAGGGAATACTGCTTGCAGTGCACAGCCCGCCGAGCGATGAGCTCAGGATGGATCGAGTCGAGAACGGACTGTATCCGGGTGTACCTCTCCGCATAGGCTCCGGAAGAACCATGCTTGGCTTTGGCGGCCTGCAGCCACCTCATCGCATAATCTAGAACGCTGAAAACAGCCTGCTTGGAGTTAGAATCATGATTATCGGGAGGGAGAGATTGAGCCCTAACCTGGTAACAGTGCTTGATATCCTCACGCTCGACAAAACTCGCAGTCTCCTTCGGTTCGTAGCTCATGATGGTCTGAAGCTCACCGATGATCATCTCTCTCAAGCGTAGAGTTCCTTCCTCGCCGATGACGACATGTACCACGAGGTATGGTAGCAGAAACTCCGCGACGAATACGTCTTTAACACGGATACACCGACAAAGTGGCTCAAAGACAATCTGGGCGAACACAGTCTGTCCGTTTTTGAGAAGCTCCAAGCAGAAGGATCGCAGCCAGTTGTTGTAACCTTTCGTCGGCGTGAATAGAGGGTACTCAACTGCCGGCCAGACCATTGGAGCAAGGCTGAACCTCGAATTCAAAAAAGGGGTTAAGACCTCCCGAGTAGCCTCTGGGAAGGCGAGCCACTTCCTGTAGACGGCAGGAGTATCCCCGCCACCCTGGTACGCGTATGCCAGCTTGAAGTCGCAGCTCTCCAGAAGCTCCTGCATCGCATACGAGAGGTAGCCGATGGCGCGCGGATCAGTCGCCGAGAGGAAGGCCTTGACCAAGACATGTTCCAAAAGATAGGACACAAAATCTGTAGTTTCGGTCGCGTTGCCAAAGTTGTCCACGACGACGAACTGCTTCTGCTCGCGCGGTGCCTCGACCCGATTCGAGTCCAAGCACCCGACCAGCCCGATGCACTCAGCGCATACCCGGGAGATCTCAAGCTGCCAGCCGTTGAACTTGGCGGAACAGTCCAAGAGGGCTCGAGTCAGTGACGGGATGACGGAATCGGGCTGATCGCTGATAGCGGAAGTCTGGAGATAGCCCTGGTTCTTCTTGAGGTAGTCCGCAAGTTCGTTCAACGCTTGCAATACCACACCGGCGTGAGCGTGTTCATGACTTAGCCTCTCGGCGAACAGAGAAAAGATCTGCCGTGTGTCCAAGGGTATGCGCATAGCATCGAATCGCTTGTTGATGCTCGCCAAGTCCTTGATATCCTTGAGGGACGGGAGTTTGTCGATAAGGTCTTGGATGACAGGTTGGAACTTGTCAAGTAGTGTAGTTAGAAGAGCTTTGCACGCTTGGCGAGTAGCATCGCTGAATGAGTGCCAGTAGTGATGAATGACGAAGAATGTAGTCTCTAGGAGACTTTCAACATCCTCATCTTCCATTTGGGTGAGCAAGACATGCCAACAACAGAAGGCCGCAGCACGCAGCTCATCATGAGCAAGAGCGGAGAGCAGGCATGTAGCGATCTAGATAATGTGAGTCCTGATATTTGTGCGAGCCCATCAGGGTGTGCAGAGTGAAGAGAGACATACCTGTTGGCGAGCTATACGAACGTGATACCTGCCCATGCGGATCATCTCCTCCATGGCCTTGAGATGCCTCCTTCGTTCTTGTACGGGAGGGTTCCTGCTCAGCAGATCGTTGATGACATCGCTCAGCCTCGCTGTAAGACCCAGAGCGTGCTGTTGAAAGAACCGCCCGATCCGTTCGGTTTTGCTTTCCCTTCTGTCGTCATCAGGCAGTAGTAAGTTACCAATCATGCTCAGAGCGGCGCGTATCTATGCGGCATTAGCTAGGTATCCCCTGACATGCGAAGAATTCTTCAGAAACTCACTCGTGGTTTGCGGGCTTCGTCTGCATCGCCGCAAGCTTTGAGGAGCTCAAGCGCAGTCATTGTTGGCTCGGATCCCAACAAGTTCACCAGATTAAAGTCTTGGAAATGCGGGGAGACATGCCTGAAAAGGGACATGCAGTATTCCGGCAGGTTTGGCACATCCTGCACCAGAAGGAGGGCAAGCGTGGCACCAAGGTTGTCCCCGTCAATCACGGCCTGCCATATTTCCTGCTCGCCACGCGCTTCGGCAATCTTCTGTATGACTTCGCGCTTCTTGGTCAGAACCAGCCAAGGGATGGCATGCGTCTGCACCAGCCGGAGCAGTACGGGGACGCCCGTATGCAGCAGTTCCGCGACCATCTTGCTTGTTTGCGGCTTAGACACAAGATCCTTGATGGCCGTGAAACCGAGAGTCCTCCAGAACGGCGCGAATAGCTGACGGGGGATAACCCGCCGAGCATCGGCCACTGCGGCGATCTCGTTAAACGCAAAGGCCGACACAATCATATTGCGGTGTCCTAAGTATTCAAGGAGCTGGAGGAGGACCAGGTTGAGCTCTTCGTCAGGCGCAACACGGCCGACTTGTCCCCAGGCGGCTATGCAAGTCTCGTGAAGATGAGGAACATTCTTGTCCGAGAGTAGCTTCAAGACACCGACCACGTAGACTCGGTTGCGGTCCAGGATCGACTCTTCGCACGTCGCGTGCCCGTAAGCACCTAAGAAGGCAGCCAGGGCTCGTCCAGCTGCGAGTCGGAGCTCTCTGATCGAGCTCTGTAGAGACTGCGTACACCACTGCCCCAGTCCACCAGTCCTCTGCAGGTCCCAAAACTGGTTATCAGGTGAGTGTTGTAGGATCCTCCTCAGCGATATCATAGCAACCACACGAGGCCGCCTTGATTCCAAGAAGGCCGGAATCCTGACGATGCTTGCAAACATCGCGCACGCTGTGGTTTTGGAAGACTTGTCCAAGCTATCAGGCAGTTGTGAATTCTCTTGACCGCCATCTTCACAGTGAGAGCAAAATGTCCGTGGCGAGCCGGCATCCGAACTTCGCGTGATTATTAGAGTATCGTCGGCAGCGCAGCATACTCGGCATAGCAATTCGATAAGCAAACAGCGGTTGTCGTCGTTTAGCTGGGTGAATGCGTCGATGCTACGAGCCATTAGTTGAGGAACAATATGGCTACCAGCATTGATAAACTTACAGGACTTCATCCTCCAGAATAGCCATGTCACCCGAAAATGACCGTACGGGCACCAGGCTATCGATTAAGGTAATGATCTCAGACAAAGTCTTCGGTTCGACAGACGGTCGGAGTCTCTTAGTCGGTCGCTGGACAGGCTGCTCAGGGCGTAATGATGGGTGAATCGAGGCGATTTGACGGGCGAGGCGTGAGTCGATGAACATGTTCGACATGACGGTGGGCGGGAAGGCGGTATTCCCATGACCCGTAGTACTCGTAATGTGCTCAAGTAACAGACATAAGCGCTATACACACGATTAGACGGAGTGTTTAGAGGCAGCATATACATAAAGAGATGACATACCCATAGGTCCGATTCTGGTCCGACGTTCTGGTGCTCCAGCGTGAGTGACTTCAGGGGCCAGAGGAGTTGAGCCTTGATCGTCCGTGCAACCGGCTTGAGGGCTAGTGCAGCTCGTGCAAGTTTTACTAGGGCTAGGGCGAATATGTGCCGGGAGTCCGAGCTGCGATGATCGTTGCCGTGCAACTCTCCGGGCGCGTCAGCGACACCTGAGCATAGAACTACGAAAACGTGGAAGATCTTGTGGCGTATCACTTCGTACACGCCATTGGTATAAATGTCGCCGCCGAGAACATCGACTAGCTGTGAGCATATGGTCACCGCGTCGACTGTGGATATACCAGCTGCACCTGAACAGCGAAGGAGCACCTGGCTGAGAGAGACAAGCGAGTCGAGTAGCCACACTATCTGGTCGTCAAGAGGAGAAGTTGACGTCTTCACGTTGCCGTGGTGTGAAGCGCTTCCTGGCTGCACGGCGCTCTTCAAGATGCGAAGTAGGCTCGTTCCGTGGCGGACGGCTTGGTGGAGGGACTGGAGAGAGTATGAGCATCTTTGATGAGACACAGGATCAAGAATGCTGAGGGTCCGTAGCCATTGATCTGGCATAAGATGTATGTTGAGGGCATGGTCCCCATGGACATCCTTGCCTTGGGCCGGACCTCCATCGACGTCTCTCAGCTGAGCCTCGACGACAGCAAAATTGGCCTGCAAGTAGGGCACTATTTGAGGTCCGACCTCCCAAAGTGAGCTAACACGACTGGTGGTGTTAAGAATCTTGGAGCAAAGTTGCTCGATAGTAGATGTGAGCGGAACGCAAGGTTCAGAGCCGAGCATGCGCAGGACTCTTGGTAGGAGCCATAGCCACAAGGGTTCCTGGCCCCGGAATAGGAACGTCTTTTCGTCAGGGACGTATGTCAGAACTGTCGGGGTCTCATCGATCGTGACCTGGAGGAAGGTGAGAGCTTTCGAGGCCTCGGAGACCAGCTCGGCGACTTTTGCAAAGGGGTCGTCCCATTGTAGGCCTTCGAGAACGACCCGGGTGTAGACGTATATGAGGATATGGTTGTGCTCTATGCGCTCTTGGTCCGTCTTCTCCAGGTCTGGCTTGTTCTTCTCGCGCTCGATAACAGCAAAGAGGCGTTTCAGCTCGTTGGTCTCGTCCGGGTGCGAAGATCGGGCAGCAGGCGTCGAGATGTTATCCACGAGCTGCGCAGCCAAAGTCGAGGGCGGAGGTTGATTTGCAAAATTGGAATAGCCACTGTTAGCACTGTTGTTCAACCCGTTCGGTCTGCGGCCAGAGCCGTGGGAATCTGGCGCCATGCTGGCGATGCGACACCCATTTGCAGGGGTCGTTTGGCGCAGAAAGCAATGCGAGGTCGTCTATGTCGTCAAAGTTAGCAACAGCTGTCGCGCTCGAAGAACTTTGGGAGACGCGTTGAGTGGGGAAGGCTCTTTATCTCTTATCTCGACGGGTCTTCACGTGAGGGCGGGTCATAGTCTGCTCATGAAGAGGCACGCGCACGGGCCACACGGCTGAACCTGGGAATTTCTCGGCTCGGCTAAATTTGACCTCCGTTAGGGTTCTGTGCGTGGAGAAATTTCAATCGCACCAAACCGCAACCCCAGCACATACGGAATCTTGAATCTTGAATCGTGAGGGAAGCCAAACAGCAACAACGAAACTAACTCCCAGTCGACCAGTTACCAGGTACGCGACATCTCCGAACCCAATTCCTCCATTCCGCACCACCGAACGATTAAAAATTGCAAAACTTCACACGTCGTGCAAGTTCCCTTGAAAGAACCGATCAACTAACAGTCGCGTCTTCGCCCCATTTACAGTCGGATATCCTCACGATGGCTGCCGAAATCAGTGCCTCCAACTGGAAGAATGTCGAGGTCGGCCGCGTTGTCCTCCTCCAGGAGGGCCCCTACGCCGGCCGCCTCGCCACCATCGTCGAGATCATCGACCACAAGCGTGTACGTGCAACGAATCGATATAATACACCGGAAGGGAAGCTTGGAAAAGCACAGGAACACTGACAAAGGAATTCGACACACAGGCCCTGATTGACGGTCCCTCCTCAGACGCCTCGCTCGCCGTTCCCCGCCAATCGTTCTCCTTCTCCAACCTCCTCCTGTCCGCCTTCGTCATCGACAAGCTCCCCCGCGGTGCCCGCTCCGGAGCCGTCAAGGCCGCGTGGGAGAAGGCCGGCATCGACGCCAAGTGGAAGGAGAGCAACTGGGCCAAGAAGCGCGTGCAGCAGCAGCGCCGGAAGGCCCTCACCGACTTCGAGCGCTTCAAGGTCATGCGGTTGAAGAAGCAGAGGCGGTTCGAGCAGGGCAAGGCCCTCGCCAAGGTCAAGGCATCGGCATAAAGGAATCGATTTACATTCAACTCGACGAACCTGGACTGCGGAAACGTGATTTTGGTGGAAGGTTAAGGAGGGGATGGGAGTGGAAAATGTTGGCTCAGTTGGCCGGCTGTTTGCTTGTCTTGTCCGTTCGGCAGGCAAGGCATAAAGGCTCTTTCCGGGATGATGGTACGGACGGACGGACGGTTTACTATGGGAACGGTCTGCATGATATTACAGCATTTGGGATGCTGGATTTCCTTTCCTCGTTTTCCACAGGCCTGTATGTCAACACACATCACCAATCATCATAAATGGTGACTCGGCGTCAAATTATATGGAAACTGCGAAATCAAAAGACACAAAAACCGGCCAACGAGCCTCGTTTCTGCTACCACTGTAATTGTCTGTATGATATTTATGACTTCGAGCGCAAATTGACAGACCCAAACAAAACAAACACTGCTACGTGATACCCGTAAACCCTTTGAAGTGCGACCGGCTTGCACCTGCCGTCCAATGATGGCATCCAGCACCTGTCAAAAAGCGGATGACTAAGCTGAGCTCATACCGGCAGAATCTGGCGAATAAGCTGGCCACAACCCTAGGTCGGTGAGGTACGTACCCCCGAATTTGAAGTTTGGATTTGGACCACGCAAGAACGACCTGGCCTGCAGTTGGACTTCACCAACCCACAATCACCGTCAAACGATAGCTCCCACCCTCCCCAGACTCCGTTCAACGACCTCCCACCTACCCCAATGTAAGTTTCTATCGATTGCCCGACCTGTTTGCGGCCTTGTCCCCCTCGAACTTTTGCCAAACCCCTCCTCCAATTTTGTGGTCCATCCAACCGAAAATTTCGTGGGTTCAACGAACTGACCTCGAGCCTCTCCCAACGTCTAGCTTCCTCACAACCACCCTACAATCACAATGGCTCACCCCCGCGTCGAAGAGCTCCCCGATGAGGAGGTTAAGAAGACCGTCGTCGAGGACCTCGAAGATGACGACAGCTCCGACTCGGAGGGCGAGGAGGGCAACCTCCCGTCCGGCTCGACCGCCGTTGTGCACTCGCGCAACGAGAAGAAGGCCCGCAAGGCCATCGAGAAGCTCCACCTCGTCCGCGTCCAGGGAATCACCCGCGTGACCCTCCGCCGCCCCAAGAACGTCAGTATATCTTTTTGGATTGTGTTGGTGGGGAGGGTGCCGAGGCCAGCTTGTTAGATGGGTTGGGACGTACGCTACCTCCGAACAGGGCGGGGCTGTCTAGCAAGCTGGCGGTATCATAAGATGTTTGCAAGAGAAGCAGGAGCTGGAGAAACGGCCACTGACAGCAGCGCTACAGATCCTCTTCGTCATCAACAACCCCGAGGTCTACAAGTCGCCTAACAGCAACACCTACATGTGAGTTACCCATCTCCTGCACCTCTGGCTCCATGCCCGACATACTGACAACCCACCCAGCGTCTTCGGCGAGGCCAAGATCGAGGACCTGAACGCCTCCGCTCAGGCCGCCGCTGCCCAGCAGCTCGCCAACGCCGCCGGTGGCCACGAGGGTCACGACCACGCCGGACACGACCACAGCCACGGCGCTGAGAAGCCTGCCGAGGAGGAGGAGGATGACGACGAGGAGGTCGACGCAGAGGGCATCGAGGACAAGGACATCGAGCTCGTCATGACCCAGGCGTCCGTCAGCCGCAAGAAGGCCATCAAGGCCCTCAAGGAGAACGACAACGACATAGTCAACTCGATCATGGCATTGAGTGTCTAGGGTGCGCCCACGCTGTCTGATTTGAAGGATAAATGGGGTGTTCTGGCGCTGTCGCCGGTCATCAGAGATGTTAAATCGCGGGTGCACGACAACCTGGTGCTCCTTCCTTTGACTAATGGTATTGCGGTCTGAATTGGGGATCTTACAAAAAGCTAGGAGGTTTCTCTTTTCTAGTTTATGATAGCCACATGGGAACGGATCACGGCCCCGTTGTTACATGATGTGTTGGTGCGTTGAAAGTGATCCGTCTGCCTTGATGCCATGTATCGATTCGAGTTATAGACCCCGGGCAGTCACGTAATTCTCCAAATGCACATCGGCCTGTCCCTTCATAATAATATCGTTCAATACTGCAAGGTATTCTCTCCGTCTCGTAAAAGCGCAGTCATAACCGGGAGTTTGTCGGCAATGTTGAATTGTGGGTCCGTGAAGCTCCACGTGACTTAATGGTGCGGCTCAGCCGTGCGTCAAGTTCGGCAAAGCAAAGTCTCGCAGCAGGTCAACCTCACACTCCACTCTTTGACAACCTCAAACCACAACCACCACAGCCATGGCTACGGTAAGTCAGTCCCTCAATTGAGCTCATTGATATACAGAGAGATCACTATCCTACGAATCCCCAATGCCCTAACCACCAATTCCCCCCGATACCTACACCACCCGCCACCGCGAAAACGATGAGCTAATTTCTTCCCCCTTCTGCCTTCAGAGATCCGCCGCGCTCAAGCTCGACTGGGCTAAAGTCACCACCTCCCTCGGCCTCCGCGGCCAGACGGTTTCGGGGCTCCAGGCCTTCAAGAAGCGCAACGACGACGCGCGCCGGAAGCTCCAGGTGCTGCAGGAGCAGCCGACGACGGTCGACTTCGCGCAGTACCGGTCCGTCCTCAAGAACCAGGCCGTCGTGGAAGAAATCGAGAAGCGGTTCACCGCCTTCAAGCCCGTCACCTACGACGTCTCGCGCCAGCTCAAGCAGATCGAGGCCTTCGAGGTCGAGGCCGTGCGCAACGCCGAGGCGACCAAGCACAAGGTCGACCTCGAGCTGCAGGACCTCGAGAAGACGCTGACCAACATCGAGACGGCGAGGCCCTTCGAGGACCTCACCGTCGACGAGGTGGCCGCCGCCGAGCCATCGATCGACGAGAAGACGGCCAAGCTCGTGTCCAAGGGTCGCTGGTCGGTGCCTGGATACAAGGTTTGTTTACTCCCGACTGCGCAGAACGAAGGACAATGTGTTAACCGTGGCAACAGGAAAAATTCGGCGATCTCTCCGTTCTCTAGACGTCGGCGTCGTCGTGGCTGTTCCGTCCCCTTTGTGTACTCTAGCATTGTAGATAGCGGATTATCGCGTCAGGAAGGAAAGAGGCGACCGAATACACCGTACCATTAATCCCTGCCGAACAGCTACCATTGCCATCAAACTGTGAATGACATGCCGGAACGCTACATTATCACCTACTCAGCCAGCCAACCACCTCAGCCCCCTCAACATCTCCCCGTCCGCCTCAAGCGCCCTCTCCAACCCGGGCGCCTTCAACCAGAAAGTATGCGGCCACCCGCGCACCACATCCACCTTAACCTCAACGCCCGCCTCCTCCAGCGCCCTGGCATGGCACACCCCGTCACTGTACAACCCGTCGTTACTGCAAACCTGCACCCACGCCCGTTTCGGCATACCCCTCAACTCTGCCTCGTCCGCCTCGAGCGGCATGTAACTCAACCCATCCCTAGGCGTGGCTCTAACCATCTTCCCCAGCAAACAATTGGCGAAACTCTCGTGCCGCGTGCTGGTATGCAGCTCCCTGAACCTCTCGGGGACGTACCTCTCAAAATCCGTCCAAGCGTCGCTCGTGACGGGGCAGCGCAGCGCCAAACCGTGGATGCGGGCGCGCCCGACTTTGCCTGCCAGCAGGGCGGCGAGTTCTCCTCCGGAGCTGGAGCCCAGCACCAAGACTCCTGTGTCTCGCGTCTCTTCCCGTGCTAGGATGCCGTTGAACGCGTCGAGGCAGTCCTGCAGACAGGTACTCGCCGGGTGAGCCGGCATGAGGCGGTACCCGATCGAGTACACTCTGACATCTGGCAAACCAGAATCGGCCATTATCCGCCGGCAGCTGAGCTCCTCGCTGTCGGCTTCGCCTATCATTAGACCGCCGCCGTGGATGTAGATCACCGTTGTCTTCCTTTTTTCCTCCCCCTCAGCTCGACCCTCGTCCGAAGTTGTTGCAGAGGCAAAGGCAAAGGCTGAATCACGTGCGTACCTCACCACCGGGATGGCAAATCCGTCCAGTTCCGACTTGACAGTAAAGGGCGTGACCTCAATCCCCTTCGCAAGATGCTCGTCCCTCGCTCCGGAAGCGATCATCGAGGCAGTCAGACGACGACATTCTTCCGCGTAGAGGGGCTGGCGCTCCAATGGGGGAAGGGCGGGTTTCGGGCGAGCAATGCCGGAGGAGGCTTCGTAGGCCAGCCAGGCTGGGTCTAGGGGCGGTGCGGTGGGGAGGTAGAGGGGGTCGTTCATTATGTGTCTTCGGGGGAGATCAGATGGAAGATGTGGGATTAGGCTGGGCGGTGGTGTCGGATCGGCTGGGCGGAGATGCGAGGGAGTGGAGGGGACGTCGTTTGAGGCTCCCTTTGGGTTCGGTGGGATATGAAGTTTAAAACGACAGCATCAAACCTTGCCCGTTTGGTATGTTTTAATGAAAAGAACATCACTCCTCGCCCGCGCCCGAGTTCCTCCTGTGCTACACTTGTAGGCGGCTCCACGAGACGTTGTGTATCAACGATGTCCGGTTTACAACCGGCTTGATGCCGCTGTGTGACAGGTGGAAACGCATTTATCCGGCACGCCTTCGAGGCGTCGCTTACATGACTTTAGCCACAGCGCCAGCGACCTACCCCTAACCCTGAATTTGCACGTCATCGTAACTTCTCAGGCAGCAGTCTGCCCCCTTTTTGGTTTGTTTACTCGTCGAGCTCCTCTTCCAAGACAGCAATGATTCGACGACGTGCTCGCTTGGTCGACTACGCTCCAGACCACGTAGTTGTCCAGTTCCATGCTTGGACTTGGCGTCCAGTATGACGGCAGGGGCCGTCTTCAGTGGGAGGAGAAAGGACGACGGACGTACGAATACAGGACACACTGTCGGCCTGGTTGGTTCCCGGAGGGAGGGATGGTCGAGTGAGAAAGGGCGTGGGGGTATATCCGAGGAATTGTCAGGTTAGCCAGCCGTGGACGACGGGTGGCTGTAATATGCCCATCGATATGAAGACAAAGCACAATTCCGCCCCTCCAAAAGAGAACGCCAGTACAACTTGCACCACGATGGTGCGGACGTGCAGTTGCACCCTGACATCGACCGGGTCCGAGCCTGGCTGCCCCCGCTGCCTGGCTCATTTAGCACAGAAACGGCATGTGCATCCGACAGGATTGTCCACAAGCTATTAGCAGGCTGCCAGTTGACCGACTGACATCATTTCCGACGCAGAAGAGCGTTTAGAAGAAGCCAGGGGTGGTGGTGATCGCAGTGTGTCGAACTCTGAGTTGATGACTGCCCCTGGCTTGGCATGATGCCTGTTGGCTTGTCCAGCTTCCCAACGAGGGGTGCACACTTTGGGCAGGTATGGCATAGCTTCAAACTAGGTCGTCTCTGAGGGAGAGTTCGGTATCCATACTCAGTGTAGATGTGGCCTGGGGTCTGTGAGACTGGGCTGGAAGCAAGGATGAGTTAACTCGGGGCTTTTCCGATAAGAAATAACCTACGGCGTCGGAGGATACTGCAGGTCCCCCTTAGGTGAAGTAAAGCAGACCTTGAGTACATGACACAGCTGACAAGCGAACACCGGGACGAGCCGGTCCTTACCGTCTCTCCTGGGACCCCTACCCGATATGCACACCCATGCCCTTACTTTAGCGTTTTCGCCGTAGACAATATCCTTCTGTGGAAGGAGCAGATTAATTTCTGCGGATCCTACAACTATACGCGTCCCCAACCCTCTCAGGGTCTCTCGCTCTGCTTGCAGACTGCTGTGAGCCTCCCCGGTACAAATGCTGATTTTCTCACGGCCCAAGCACCGCTCATCCCAACCGAGCAGCGGTCTCTTTCCGCGTTGTCCTCCGTCACTGCGCATGTCCGACGCGGTCGCCAGCTTTCTCTTCGTGCTTCCACCGGCGATGTGTATGGGCAAACCCCGTGGAGGTCACGAAATCCACACCGAGCACTTGAGCCAGTATCTTTGATCGGGACACCGCAGCGGCGAGCGTCCACCTTTGTGCATTTTCGAAGGACAGACTTTTACACTGCGGTCCCCGAGCCGAGCAATGATGCTTACATAGCCATATCCAACCCCACCAAACGACGGGACGATGCTAAGTTGGCTGTCCTGTTGCGTGCTTCGCCTCGCCTGCCTGTTATCCGACTCTTCCATCATGCTCTTCAGTGGCCACAGGTGGAACTGTTGAACCCTCTTCTCCTTCTGCGCGAAAATCGAGTCGCCCTATTGTAGAGGCCGCGGCTGAGGCCATCGTCCATACTCCTCTGATGCTGATGCGGTCTCCCCTGTCGAACCCTCTTCTCCACCCGATGGTCTGGACGATAGGTGTTGGGCGTTGCGACAATGCAAGCGAGGGAAAGAGCAAGTAAAGACATTGGGTACTGCGTGTTTGACATGCTACATGTTGGACTGAGCCAACGCTCCCTGGGACGGCAGCAGGCAGGCCTCTGCACAGTCAACCGAGGGATATGGTCCACAGGAGATGTCGCGATCCATCACTCCTTTTCCCGCATGGATGGCAAAGACCCGCTGGCGGGCCTTTGACGAGGACGGGGTGAAAACATTCTTATATAGTAGTTCTTTCACTTCAGTTCACTAGTTCATGATTGGTTGACCCCAGGCTCTTGTCATCGTGTGTCATAACCGGGCCGGCAACTATCAAGGTGCTCTAACCCAATCTTACCGCCTCACAGGGGCATTCGACTCCAGCCAAATCCACGCGATGCTCGTCCGCTCGACAAGCGCCGCCGCTCTTGTCGCCCTCCCCATACCATGCACAGCCTCTGATGCTCCCATTGCTTCACAATCCATCGTTTCCGGTGCTAGGCTGGGCTTCAAACCTCAACTTTTCCTCGCTCCATTGTCCTCCTCCCCCCGCTCAGTCGTCTTCCAACCCCCGAAGTCCCACCGCACCCGTCCAGGCCACCACCCCAATCCACAAGGCCGCGTACCTTCTCACGACACTTCATTCACAACCTTCTGGCTGTAGCTATGTATCTGCTGCCTCGCTGTCGTGCCCTATATCTTTGGCGGCAAATGCTGCGTCGATATAAACTCTATGTGCAGGAAAAGCACATGCACACCGCCCCCCCGCTCTCCAGATTCACACAAAAGTTTTGATCGAGATCTCTATCTCATCAGTGCTTTTCCTTGCGTAGGACGCAGGGCATGGTTCATCCGAGGCGTTTTCGGGGCCACGTGAGAGGGGAGATCGGGGGGCGAGAGGTCCTTCATCCGAGGTCGTTGACCTGTTGCTGTGGCAATCGTCGGCCTGTTTGATGAGTACATAACTAGGCGGGCACTGAGTGAAACGGAGTGCCTTGCAAGTCAAGATGGAGTGCAGTAAATGCTTGTAGTCAAAGTAGATAGAATGGAAAAAAAGGGGATGTTAAGTTAGGGGGCAAGAGAAAACAAAAGACATAATTAGGGGCCAACCCTAACCCTGATATACGATGTTTATCTCCCCCTGGTTGCGGACTGCCAGCTTGGTTTTACCCCGGTTCGCACTATCGACCCTTATGCAGGGACGCGATTTGCACCCAATCGGCTGGGTCTGGGGAAGAAACGCTCGGCTGTGTAAAACTGTACATGACGTGCGGCAGGGCTACTTTCGCGGAAGCGGGAGCCGGGTAAAAAGGGGGTGATGGATGAGTGCAAACCAACACACCCTAGACTAACGGACGCGACGCTGATGGCTTTGGGGTCGATTAATACTTTTCGCATAGGATCTCAAGGAAGTAGCTAGATATTTTGGCATCTCGTCTGGATAGGAAATAGATGCTGAGGTATATATATATTGACATTATGGAAGGAGATAGGACCTGGACACAGATCGGAAAGTATTCATGAGCCTCCCGGACATTTGATAAGACCAGCAACATCCACCGCAGAAGTAAAGTCGTCCCAAGATACACAGAACCAAAGACATCATAACCCCCAGTTACATGGCATCTCCAACCCCTTAGATCATAGCAGCAGCAAAAGCAACGGCAACCAGTGCCCCCCCAGCGCGCCGCACATGCTGCGCAGCACCCGCCGTGACAACGGCGTGGGTAGTCGTAGTCGGCTTGGTCGAAACCGTAACCGTGCCCCTGCTCACGGAGGGCTTGAACGCGCTTGTAGAAGTCTCAACGGCCAAAGTCGTCGGGACCGGGGCGGTGGGGAAGGTGATCGTCGGGTACGTCACGGTAGGGAACCCGGCTGAGGTGCTTGTCGATGTCGCGGGTGGTGGAGGTGGAGGTGGAGGCGGGACCCAGGTCGAGGTCGGCGTGGGGAGGCCGACGGTAGCTATCGCCGTGGTGGTCGTGGTCGACTTGGTGGTTGCTGGTGGTGGTGGGGGTGGAGGAGGAGGGACCCAGGTTGAGGAGGGAGGAGGAGGTGGCGGTGGGGGAGGCACCCAGGTACTGGTCACGGGACAGACGGTGGTGCTGACTGGGATGGTGATGGTGGTGACGACTGTGCTGTGGGCTGGGCACAGTGTGATGGTCGGGGCGCAGCTGGTGACTGTTCGTGTCGAGGTTGTGTAGACTGTGCTGGTCGTCCAGAGTTGTTCGGCGGCTGCTGAAGCGGCGAGTGCCAGTAGAGTGGCACTGGTAGTCTTCATCTTGAGGGTGTTGATGGCTCAAGGCGTTGAAGCGACAGAAAGGAGCCAGAGACAGCGATGTGGCGAACGTGGGTGAGGAGAAGACAGGAACTTCTGGTGAGGATGTCAGGGGAGCCTACCGCCTTTTGAAGGCGGATGTGACTCGCAGCTCCAACGTCCGGCCAAGGAACCCAACGGGACGGAGCACACGATGTAACAAAAGTTGGCCACCTCGTAGGGCGTAACAGGGCAGTAATAAGTGCTAGCGGCTGAAGAGCAACCCATTACGAAAGAAGTTCGGCTTTCTTGTTGTCTTGATTAATACCATTCCGCTGGTATAACGACAGTTCTTTGACGGCTAAAAGGAAACATGTCGGGGGTGGTCTGAGGCCGAGCAAGGTCAGTTAACCGGTCAGCAACGCCACTTGCCATTGCTGCCAATAAAGAAGGTGGCGTATATTGAAGCAATACGGAGCTCAATCAAATCCATGAATAGTAGGTGCTGATATGCTCCCGTGATGGCGTGGACTTCTCCGCGTTAGGCCGTTGGTCTTGGATGCACCGCAACGTCGTTCCTTGCATTAGCTCTGCAGATCTCGACAGCTGTTCCAGCTCTTGGCCGGAACTGTAGGGACAACAGACACTCGACACAAAATCCGGCAGAAGTATATTGCTTAAACAGACTACAACCGCCTCGCGATGTGACGTCAAGCCCAGGCGCCGGCATCTGTAGAGTGTGCTAAGCACGTCTGATACTCCGGGACTGTCAAGTTCGTGGACTTCAGCAGAATCAGGGCTCAAACCCCGGTGCTCCATGTGCGCCGCTTCCAAATACACCGCTACCATCATCTTGATTGGGAAAGCGGTAGCGCACCAGGCTGTGAGAATCTCAGCTGTGTCCGGAGGCCAGGTGTGCTTGTGACATCACGCTCCTGTCTCCAGCCTCCTGTACTCCGTCCAGGCTATTTGTCGACTATGTCAGGAACCTCGGCCGAGCAGAAGACGTAGTCCTAGGGGTTAGGGAGTCTGCGACTCGTTCGATACCGAGACGAGGACGAGTAGACGGCAAAATGTAAACAGATCCAGTCGTCAAGCCGCGTCTTCAGGGTAAGAGAGAGACTTACCCAAATGAATGGCACCCGAGGTATTTCTTTTGCTTGTCTTGTTGTTAGTTGCTGAACGTGAGGATAGCTAATTATCCTTCACCCATGGGTATTTCGTTTACTTGTGTTGTTATGTTGTTACCACTGATAGAGAAAATACCGGACAGCGCAAAGGCCGAGCGGTCGTACCGGATCCAAACTTGTCCAGCCAATGCGGCGTCGCGAAGGATTGGAGGGTACTAGTGGTGTTTTCGAGGAACTGCAGAGAATGAACTAGTATAAACGCATTTTCCTTGAGCAGTAATCGAAAGGCCTTGGCTTGACGACTGGACCATCTGCGTGTTTTCTGGTGATGTTGTTGAAGTGTTGTCGTAAAGTTGATCAAGTCAGTCAGCCACGCTTCGCGTCTTGCCCCGGCCCAATCTTGGTCTAGCGTGGTTCCGAGCTGGATTACGTAAGGCTCCCAGATCATGCTGGTGCCACCGGGCACTTGCCAAGCCCACGTCATTGAGCTGCCAGAAGCTTAAGCCACATTATGACGTAGTGGCTTTCGAGCTCCCTTCCATCCTCAACGCTCTCGGGCTTCCATGTGACAGACAACCTGCAAGCCTGATTCACTTGAAGCAATACTGACGCACACAAAACCTTCACGTCTTTCGAAATTGCAATATCTGCTTACTTCCTTAACCGAAAATAAGTTATTGCCGCGTCGAACTTCATCCACGAAGCTACACCATCTACAACATCTTCCTGCTTCAACAACCCACTACAACAATCATCATGGCCGGAAACGTTGTTGAGACCGTCCAGAACAAGGCCCGCGAGGTCGCGTGAGTACCACCGTGGCCACAAGTCCGTCAATGGAAGCTAACCTCAACACAGCCAGGAGGACTTCGACAAGGCAAAGGTCCTCTTCAAGGATGCGACCCGTAGCGGTTCCTACATGTACCCGATCAAGGTGAGCAAGCGCCTCTTCAGTACGTCGAGCGCCTTTCCAAGGTCTCTGTTAACGCGGTCATCTCCAGGGTATCTTCTACTTCGCCTCCCACAAGTCCCTATGGAGGCCCCTCCTCTCCCGACTCCTCCCTACCGTGGGGCTGTCCGTCGGCGTAGTCGCCTCCATGTTCGCCTTCACCTACGTACCACAACTCGCCATCCTCGTCTTTGTGAACGGTCCCCTGGCCGTCTTCACCACCGTCCTCCTCATCCTGAGCGAGAGCGCGACCATCATCTCCATCCTGTCGCGCAACTTCCTCCTCCAGGACGCCCTGCTCGACACCTTCGACGGCACTCTCGTCTCGCGAGATGCTACCAACATCGTGAGCGAGGGAAGGGAGCTGAAGGCCGGCGGTGACCCGATGGCTAGGCTGGGCAAGATCATCAAGTCGCCCTTCTCGGGGTTCAGCCCCAAGGCTATCGTGCGGTACTTGATGTACCTGCCGCTAAACTTCATTCCTGGTGTGTATATCTTTGAGGCGGAAGTATCGTTGAAGGGCATGACTAACCGAGTTTACATGTAGTTATTGGAACCGTCATCTTCGTAATGCTGCAAGGACGTGCCCGTGGAACTGCCGCTCACGAGAGGGTAAGTGAAACGCAAGCTGAAGAAGGGTATCAAGTACGGTTTACTAACATTTGCGGCAACAGTACTTCCAACTCAAGCGCTGGTCCGCCTCCCAGAAGTCCGAGTGGCTCAAGGAGCACGTGGGTGCCTACTCCGGCTTTGGCACGGTTGCTACCCTCCTGGAGATGATTCCGTTTGCCTCCATCGTCTTCTCGTTCACCAACACAGGTAAGTCGCCCATGCCGAACACCGAAACATGCAAACCAAAGAAACATGACTGACGATTACCAACCGCTAGTTGGTGCTGCTCTGTGGGCTGCCGACATTGAGAAGAAGGAGAGTGACATGTCGAACAGCACGGCTCCGGGCCTTCGCGAAGCGGCCAAGAAGGCCGAGTGAGGAGGAGGTGTTACCCAGGTGCCCACTACCGAGATTGGGCCAGACCGATCATGCAGACGTCGTGCAAGAAGCCATTGTGGGATAGATTGACCGAGGGTGGTGGTGTTCTGCTTGTGGCTAGTTGGCCGAAATGATGGCACAGCATGTTTTTGACAGAGCGTACAGCTCTGTACCACCGGGCAACTTCGTTTGGGTCCCGGTAGCAGGCATTTAGTGGACCGCGTCTAGTACATGACAGATGCGGAATTACGCAGGATGAGTATATGATGGACGGCGTTCGTGGATTGAGGAAAACACACGTGCAAAGCTGAGCAAAATCGATGAATTAGGGAAACCATCCAGAGCAGGGGAAAGAATCATGCATCTCACCCAAAACAGCCTTCTTTATCAATATGTCTTGGAACCAACCGCGGCATGTCTCGACCTGGAGCAGTGCACGTTGTTGTGTTACATATCCCTGCTCATCAAGTAAGTTGTCTTGAGTGTTGTCCTCGCCTTGCAGGTAACTCAGGCACGCCCCTGACTCGGTGATTAAAGCGAGACAAGAAGGACACACACGGACAGGACAAACGGCTCGCGAACACTGGTGCCATGCTCGCCGGCTAGCAAAGAAGCCGGAGCTACTAGACTACCATGGCAATTCATGGTCCGTGGGAAGGCCAGAATTCTGTTCGTTCTCGCTCCCGTACTCTATAGCTCTGGGATTTCGTCTGGCGGCCTTTATGCACGCAGGCTCTTCGGGGATTGCACACGCGGAGTACATCACCTTCATTCGCGGGAAACATCCGGCTAGTCCTCGTTCGGTAGGTATGCTACCCTTCACCTCTGATTGACCATCCCTGGACAGGTCAGACAGGACTCGAGGGGCCAAATCTGAGGTGAAGCAAACGCAAGTGTACGTTTCTTCTGTCGCCGCATGTCCTCTTTTGCTCGCCTTTCTTGGTGCCATTTGCCTGGCAGTTGTATGTACACAGGTACGCAAAAAAGAAGATGCGTGTAATGTCAATTCAGGAGACATGGCAATCTTGCTGACGGGTAGCTGCATACATGTCAACACACCAAGTAAGGCCTGGCCGCACCAAGATGCCTGGCCGCACGACATAGCCGTCTCTGGCTGCATACAGCCTCAACGGCTGCCACCTGGGATGTCAACCAGACCGGACCTCGTACACATCTCGCGGCCGGCAGATACCCGGGCTAAGCTCTTTATCTGGGGGATACCACGACAGCAGCCGAGGTGTGGTGCGCAGACTGGAGAGATAGTCAGAGCACACGACAGATGGTAGCTGGGTCTGGAGGGGACGATGGTTACACCGGAGTGTGGCGACGACTTCGGTCAAACAGCGTTTGGAACAGTGACAGCACTTGTCATTACCGACTGGCAAACGACTTTCTGAAGACTTGTTTTCTGGCCAATTGAGATGGCCGGAGCTTATTGATGCCCTCAACTGGGTGTTAAGTAACCGGTCGGCTTCGGTTTCCCGGTCTCACGGCGAAGCTTGACCTGTCTGTCACCGGAGGGTTACAGTCGAAAGGCGATAACTCACCATGAACTCTGGGATCGTTAGCTGTCTGGAACCTGAAATCTCCGGCACGTTTAATGACAGGAGGAACGACGAACCTAGCTGAATGCTCTATCTTGGGTGACATGTGCGTCATGGACTTGATCTCGAGAAGGGCAACGCCAAGGTCTTGGAGTTGTCGAGCAAAGGAAGAAGATGGCATCAGTTGACAAACAGAAGTGAGAGGAGGAGCAAACAGAGAAAGAAAAGACACGATCCCGTCTGCAACTTCCATTCTAAATCAAGCCCTATCCCTGGCAACGACAGCACCTTCCCGCCTCAGTCAACCTGGAAGGTGCGTGGAAGTGGGTCTTGGCATAGGGTGAGAAAGTCTGAGGGAAGGAGCACTCACACCGGGAGGCAATTTACATGAGATCGCACCTGCCCAACATGATGGCCACCGCGGATATTCAAGATGGGTCCATCACGTCTGACGTGGACAAGCTCAAAGCTGCCTCAACCCGAACCGGACGTTCCTTCCCCATCTGTCAGTGACGGGAAGAGTTCCAAGTTGAGCCTGGAAGTGGTTCCGGGTCACACCCACTCGCCTTTATCTGTCTTCCTCCCTCATCCTCGTGTGGCAGACCATCCTTTTTCCTTTTCCCTCTCTTCCCTCAAGCTGCAAGATCGTGGACTCTTCATCTCTGCCCGTTCTCGACAAATTCCCTTGGCCAAGGAAGAAGCGTGGTAGGAGACGTGACTGGTATTCTTGTCCATTCTTTTAACCATCATCGCCATCTCCTCTAGAGAACTACCAGCATCACTCCTCAAGGTCAAGTTCTAATCTTCCCGCCCACATCCTTGACTTCATCGTCCACTCCATCACTTCTTCCATCTGTACTGCCCAAGAGAAGAAGAGATCATCGAGTATTGGTCAGAATATCACCACCCAACTATTCTGTGAGATATCGCGGGAGCAGCCTCTCATCATGAGGGCCTCAACTCTCCTTGTCCATCTTACATCGGCTGCTGTCCTTCTCAGCCTCCGTTCTGTTGCCTTGGCCAGCCAGAACGGACTGTGGCAGCGTCTTCGCGGATTGGTAGGCGGAGAGCATCACGATAATGCGGCTGTTCATCAGCGAGACCAAGATGCATACACCAACCCATATGGATATCAGCCTCCGCGCCCTACTTCTTCCTCATTGACCACCTCAAGCAGAAGTAAGTGCATCAGATTCCCCCCCCATTACACCCTATCGGCTAACGAGGTGGAACAGTTTACCCAAACTCAACAACTGCATCAGTCCTTACAGCATCCACCTCCTCATCGTCACTCGGCTCCTCCGCGTCTTCAACCGAAGCGTACGAGAGCAGCACCACCAGCCTTACCCCATCTTACCCCTCGTCCAGCTCTGGAAGTCTGCTCTCGTCAACCTCTACGTTCAGTAACATCAGCTCTGCTGTGTCCGAGACAAGCCCAGGTGTGACTTCTAACGGTTTCACGACCAGCTCTCCAATCCTGAGTCCTACCAGCACGGGCCCCCCCCGGACTTTGAGTTCGAGTTTGTCCAGTCTCAGTGGCTCTGTGACTGCTGCCGGTAGCTCAACTTCCCCGAGCTCGGCATCCGCACTCCCTACAAGTGGAAATGCCAGCAGCACCAGCTTCTCCATGACTGTTCCAATCACCTCGACATACTTGGGCTCGAGCACTCCCGGCTCGTCATCGGAGTCCTATTCACAGCCCCTGGGGAGCTCAAATGGTACAGTCCCTGTTTCACCGACAACCTCATCACCGCTGTCAGTGCCGCCTGTCCCGTCAATTTCTGGATCAGAGACACTTGCCACCGTCAACTCGACAATCGGCAGTTCCACGTCGAATCCGGCATCAAATGGTACGTCCTCGGAATCGGCATCACCCACGTCATCGAGTGCGGGCTATCCGAGCACAGGGTACCCCACAGCCACGGTTACGCCAACGGTATCGGGTCTCACAGGAAGCGAAAGCTACACCTCGTCCGCATCTGCTTCCAGCAATGGACCGTTTACCAACCTCACTACGCCCTCGGGGTCAACCCCAACTATCCTTTCAACCAACAGCTCCGCGCCACTTCCGACTTCAGTCACTCCTTTCTTGACCAGCTCCATCTTCTCTCCCAGCGAGTCAGGTGGAAGTACTGTTCCGAGGTCATCAGGAGCAAACATTTCGACCTCCATTGCGTCTCCTCTATCAACCTCGATCTCATCGCCGGGAGGTACAGGAACACCCTTGACTTCAGGGACGACGTCTGAGTATCCAGAGTCATCAAGCTCTTCTGCTCCATATGCATTGTCGAACTCAACAAGCTCAACTGGTCCAACCGGAGTTGGCCCCTCTAGCTCGAGCCAGCGCAATGTCACCAGTACAGAGTTGGCGACAGGATCTACTTCTTCGACTGCTAGCGGTTCCAAAGCTCCGACCAGCACTTCAATCGCCAGGACAAACTCAACTACTCTGAGCGGTGTAAGTATCTCTGGCGTCCCTTCGCCGTCTGCCAGTACCAGTTCGACATACGGCTACACTCCAACGGCCAACTCAACGAGTTCCCCGAGTTCCATTCCCGGGCCTCCAAAACCGTTCACTATCCCTCCTAGGCCGCAAGCGTCTTCGTCGCCGACAGCCACCAATTTGCCGGCAACTGGCAACTCGTCATCCTTCACTGCTGCAACGGCATCAGGCAGTCCGGTACCTAATGGCAGTGGCAGTGTCACAGCTTCTGTACCTAGCTCTCCTTCTACAATTTCTTATCCACTCTCGAATGGCACTCTGTCTTTGTCTCCAACGAGCTCCGCGGGTCTGAGTACTGGACCGTCTGCTTCCGCTCCAGTCAGCTCACCAACCATCTCGGGAATTAACGGAACCACGACACCGGCCCCTGTGACAGGAACGCTGTTGCCCAGCTCTTCTGCTGTACCCGAGACACCGAGCTCTGAACCGAATGCCAACGGCACTGCTTCAGAAAGCTCTACAGGTTACGACTCGTACCCACCCACGGCGGGCCCTGTCTCCGGCACTCCAAGCTCGGTTCCGTACCCGGTGTCGAACTCGAGCGTGAGCGCATTGGGCACTACAGGATCTCTTCATGGTGTAACCGGCTCCGGAACTGGCGGCAGTTCAATTCCTCCGACTGTGACCGGACCCTCAACGTCGGCCCCAGTGGCAACGAGCCCATTAAATGGCACTTCGGTGGAGACAAGCTCAAGTGCGACTGAGATGCCGAACTCCAACGGCACATACTCTGTTCCAGCCACTGTGTCACCAGCGTTGATAAGTGATGTTTCTGAGACCATTCCGACGCCTTCGCCGACTGGAACAGGCACAGTACCGTTCCCGCTGGGTAACTCGAGCTCGTCCGCGACAGGTTCTGGCACTGGGTCTCCCCCACCAGCGACTCCTATCTCGCCTTCGACTTCAGCCGGAACGTACGAGAGCACGGCGCCCCCGACCATCTCTACTATCCCTGCATCTACCGGGTCTAGCGGAACTGTCCCATCGTCCTCCAGCCTCTCCAACGGCAGTTCTGGTCTGCCTACGACCGAGACTACTGCCTCCCCGAGCGGACTGAACTATACCAATGGGCCGACTATCGCTTCGTCTGGGCCAGTGACTGGATCGACGCCATATCCTCTCTCGAACGGAACAGCCTCTCAAGCTCCACCAGCCGGAAGTCCTCCTCTGTCAACCGGAGCCTCAATATTACCTTCGTCTAGTGAATTATCCGAAACAATTCCTCTTCCGTTCACGGCCACCAACGGCAGTATCACACCGTTGTCAACGGGAAGCATCCCGGCCACGAGTGGCCTCAATTTCACAACGCCCCCGGCATCGATCTCTCCTGAAAGCACCACGGCCTCGATACCTTACCCTCAGTCAAACGGGACTGTCCCCGCAGGTTCACCAACCGGAAGCGTCCCTCTGTCTACAGGGCAGCCGTCGGCTTCGCCCAATCCTTTGTCGGGAACCAGTTCGCCCGGCTATCCCAATGCGACCGCGCCGTCGACAGTATATCCCACTGCTTCAACTGGCACCGAGAGTCCAGCATTACCGACAGGCACCCTGGAGTCTTCCGCGCCCTACCCGGTGTCCAACGGGACCGTCACACCTTTGGGGACGGGCAGTGTCTCTGACACCATCGTCCCATCTGGAACAGCGCCTAGCAACAGCGCGCCAGCATCTGGTCCATACACACAGACGAACTATACGGTACCGACTGCAGCACCCAGCGGCAGTGGAACACCAGGACTCACTGCTACTTCTGTCCCCAGTTTCTCCTCCAGCCCCACTGTGCCTTCTTCCATCCCCTACCCTCTCAACAACTCGACAATTCCGGCTTCTGGCCCAACCGGAACTGGGACCGCAGTAACGGGAACTGAATCAATTGCCTCAGCCACTTCGCTACCGACTGGCTCCCCACTCCCACCAGAATCCACTGCTGGGTCGAGCAGCCCGCCTACTGCTGCTTCGGTGACGGGAACTGTCCTCTCAACCGGAGGGACACCGGGCGTCACTCCCAGTGGCTCGGCACCGTATCCGTTGTCGAACTCTACCACCGGATCGGCCTTGCCTACTGGAGGTACAGTTATTTCCAGCAGTGTGAGCAGTTCGGGTCCGTATCCCACATGGACATCCACAGGAACTCCCATCCCCTTCACTGTGTCACCTGTGACGCCTGGTTACAACTCAACAACTGGTATACCATTGCCATCAGGAGCAAGCGCGTCCCCGGTCTCGTCGGGTCCTCTGCCGTCGGCTACAGAACCCGGTTCTGTGCCATACCCTCTCACAAACTCAACTTCTAGCCCGACGCCCCCTCCAGTAGCGAGTGGTTCCTCTCCCATCTCTTCTGGTCCATTACCATCCGGAACCGAGTCCGCCTCTATACCGTACCCAGTCACCAACGGAACGGAAGCGACACCAGGCCCGACGGGACCTCTACCGGTCGGCATCTCATCTGGTACTCCTTCCCCTTCGTACGGCTACACGACAGGTTCCGTCTCTGCGCCGTTCCCGATACCGAACTCAACCTTCCCAGTTTCTGCGGCAACTGTCACATCATCTGGAGGAACCGGAGCACCGTCGTCATCTGCAGAGACAACGTCGATCCCGCCATTCCCAGTCTCGAACTCTACCCAGTCAGCCCCCAGTGGCACAGCTGGCAGCTTGAGCCCGAGTAGCCCGTATACTGGAACTGCCTCGGCGGCAAACATTACCACTCCGTCTGCTGCCAGCGGGACTGTCATTACCCCATCTGGAACAGGGTTCACCGGCGGCGGAATTACTGAGGGGACGCCAAGTGCTTCGAGCGCTCCTTACCCCTTGGCCAATTCTACTGCGACAGGCGTAAGCGGCACAGCTGGTTCAGGCACCATATCGGGCTTCTCCCCGACCAGTGCATTCAACTCAACGGCTGTGCCCCTGCCGTCCGGTACTCCGGTCTCGTCGGGCGAGCTCAGTGGCTCACCAATTTCTACCGCCCCTGTAGCTAGGACAACCGGATATACCGCACCATATCCGTTGTCGAACGCCACCGTGGCAACTGGTCCAACTGGGACGGCGCCGGGTGCAAGCGAGACGTTGGCGACATCAGGAACTGGACTGACCAGCTTGCCGCCATCGTCTGGGACATCCTCTCCGCCTTATCCAGTCTCAAACACAACGACAACATATCCCACCGCCTCAGAGTCAGGGCCTGGTATTATTCCCATCCCCAGCAGCTGGCTCTCCACCGAGCCCGGAACATCGACATACACCTTCTCAGTTCCGAATGTCACATTCGCAACGCCCACCCCATCCCCTGCAGTCACATCGATCACATCCACTCCTGTTTCCGGGACGGGTGGTCCATTCCCCAGCGGCAGTTTCAGCAATTCAGTTCCTTACCCGCTGACGAACGGGTCATCTCCATCGGCGCCGTTGGGAACAGTAACAGGTACGGGCGTGACTGTCAACTCGGCGTCGAGTGGAGAGTTCTCGACGACTTCGCCACCAGCAGTCCCAAGTACTAGCAGTGGTGGATTCAGCATTTCGGGTCCATATCCCTTGACGAATCTCTCGGCAGCATCGGCGCCATCCGGTAGCGCACCCGGGACAGGTATATCTCCCAGCCTGATATCGACATTTGAGACCGCATCGATACCCACTGCCGAGTCTACACCAGTACCGTCTGGCTCGGCACCCTACCCTACATCGAACTCGACAGCAACTCCATCAGGCAGCGCAGTAGGTACTGGCGTACCTTCTAGCCCTTTTTCGACCTTTGAGTCGACAGCAGGACCCTCGGGTTCGGCACCATATCCCACGTCAAACTCAACAGCGACTCCGTCCGCAAGCGGATCAGGAGGAACTGGAATATCTCCCACCCCGGCTTCAACCTTCGAGTCAACACCGGTGCCCTCGGGTACTCCAAACTCGGTGCCTTATCCGACAGGAAACTCTACTGCACTTCCAGTTTCAGGCACTGTCAGCTCCGTCGGTCCGACTCCAGTACCTTCCGGAAACTTGACTAGCCCAGCTGGATCCGGGACAGAGTCGCCAACGGCTGGATATCCGACATCGGGATATCCATCCGCAACTTCCGGCTCATCTTCCGAAGTCATAGAAACATCTCCCCTGACCCCGACGGTAGGCCCATTGTCGACGGGCACTGGGCAGCCTGGACCATCAGGACCATACCCGATATCGTCGACCACTGCTCCATTCCCTTTGTTTAACTCTACAGCCCTCCCGACGTCCGCAGGAGAGACAGCTACCCCAGCGTCGGGTACGGGTGTCTCTTCTCTTCCGTCTTCCGTGCAGATTCCTAGCACCGCCCTTCCTAGCACCGCCCTTCCTACCAATGCCACAGGGAGCGCAGCAGCAGCCACCGGAGGCACTGGCTCCATTACCAACACAGGATCTCTGCCCTCGGCGAGCGCAGCCACCTACCCTCCATCGAACGGCACATCCACGGGTACGCTTCCCGGGTCACCTCCGCCGTTCAGCATCCCGCCAGCTTCCCTCACATCAGCAGGAACTAGTATTCCCGGAACCATTACAGTCACTTCTGCTCCATACAACAGCACGTCAGGGGGCTTGTCCTCAGGAATACCAACGGTATCTACCGCGCCGACTTCCTCACCCATTGGAACCGGCGGCACAGTTCCTGGGACAACTGCTGCACCTTCTTCCGTGCCAGTTAGCAGTGGAAGTTCTGTTCCGTACCCATACACCAACTCGAGCTCGAGTGAGTTGCCGCTCTCAGGCCTCAGCACCGGCCCCGGTCCGGTGAGCTCCGGAACGCCCAGCGTGCCCGGAAGCGTAAGCGAAGCGCCGACCTTGACCTTCGCCTCGGCCTCCGGGGTGCCCAGCCTTCCGTCAACGCCGGGTTTCCCGTCATCCTCGCTACCTGTTTCAGAGTCCAGTGCTCCCACCCCTGTCATCTCGCCATCGGCTCCTTACCCGACGGACAATGCAACTGCCACGTATGGCACCACTTGCACCGAGGAGACCGAAACAACGCTGTGGAGTGATTCGGGAACTGTACCTCCTACGCCCATACCGACCTATGACACCACTTGTAACGAGACCGAGGCCGAGACTGCTTTTACAGCCATGACCGGCACGGACATGCCAGCATCAGCCACAAGCTCTTACGGCTGGACGAACAGCTCGTCGATGTCGAAACCCTTTACTATTGGTAAGTGCTGCGGCGATCCAGCAAAAGTGACAATGCTAACAGTACGATAGAAACTGTCCCCAATCCGCCAACGGAACCAACGACGTTCGTGACAATGACGTCCTCATCGTCGCTATCGCCCACGGCCCCAGAGCCGGAACCAGCGCCCGTAACGTCAAACGTGATCGACTCCGGCCAGGGTCCTCTTGACCACCACCATCCTCACGGGACGCAAGTGGCGCCGCCAGATCCGGAGAACACGTTCGTTGCTCGCCGGACTACCTTGTCGGGTAGGGGATGGATAGGAAAGCTGAAGCACTGGGCTTTCTCAGGACGACAAGCTGGCAGAGTGGAACACGGCCGACGGTAGATACTCCGACATCGCGGATTCTGATTTAGGCGTACTGGTCTAGATTTCGGTTGTTATCATGTCAATTTTTGCTTCGTTTCGGGTGAAGGTCATCTTCCAGAGGTCATCGAATCTCGATGGGAAGTAGAAATATTCATTTGCTTTTGTGAAAAGAATAGTGGCAGGAAGGAAAAGGATAAATGATTTGCCTATGGAGATGGAGAAGTTTCGTGGGATACCTACCTTCTACTTGCAAGTTGCAGTCAGATAATGGGATTTCCGACGGTCATTGTACCGGAGAAAATCAATCGGAGTTGCAAATTGTGAAGTGATGCAAGGGCTATCGTGATGGTTGCATCGATTTGTGCTGCTAACGCAGCCTCCAAAAACCCCTCGCTGTTTCCTGCCCATCAAGTCAAGCCAAGCGGCACGAGGCCCCTTCGAAATGTTTAGACTCCAGTACGCACTATGACAGAATGCTTTGAATGTCATAGTTTCCATCCGCCGGTGAAAAAACTGCTTTGCATATCTCCCCGGCATGAGGGATAAAATTACCAGTGATTTCCGCGCTCGGAGCTGTCGGCAGAGTCCAGAACAACATTCCCAGCTTCCAGCTCTTGTAACCCCGCGCTAGCGATAAGATAAGAGCTCTGTTTTTGTCTCAGAAGGACTGACGTCGAGGCTTTTTCCAGGCATGCAGCTTCCCCAATCCCACTCTTGGCGGGTGGGCTGAAGTCCGATAAAAAGAAACGAGTCAAGCAGGAAAGCACCCGACCGGACACACCACCGCCCCCGGACATTGCTCCAAACAACTCACCGACGACACAGCCAAGCTTCTTCAACTTCCACTCTCCTTACAGCTCGTCCGCCTTGTGATAGCACTGCCGCATGCTTAGCATTGTATCCCATCAAAGATTGCCGGTGAATCAGCTGTTACGCTTCCTATACCTTTCTACCCTTCTTCGTCCTCCTCGACCGCCGACAACCCACTTCCCTACCCAGACATAAATCGCTATCGAAAACAGCTTTCACCCCGACCACTACCGTTCTGCCTACCATTTTCTCCGAACATAAACATATACCCCCTACCCACCGATCTATTAACCACACAACCCGCAATCGCCATGGAACTCAACGAACACCCGGCATCCACCCCGGTGCCCGACCACGGCGCAACCAATGCCGCCGTCCCCAAACCAAAGAAGAAGATCGCCATCATGACCTCGGGAGGCGACAGCCCGGGCATGAACGGCGTCGTACGCGCCTGCGTGCGCATGGCCATCCACATGGGCTGCGAGGCCTACTGCGTGTACGAAGGATACGAAGGGCTGGTCCAGGGCGGCGACTTCATCCGCAGGATGGAGTGGCACGACGTCCGGGGTTGGCTGTCGGAGGGCGGCACGCTCATTGGCACGGCGCGGTGCATGGCCTTCTACGAGCGTTCCGGCAGGCTGACGGCCGCGAAGAATATGATTGTGAACGGCATCGACGCCATCATCATCTGCGGCGGCGACGGGAGCTTGACGGGCGCGGACCGGTTTAGGGCCGAGTGGCCTAGTCTTTTGGAGGAGCTGGTGCGGACGGGCGAGTTGACGGAGGAGCAGACGGCGCCGTATAAGAGCTTGAATATCGTGGGGTTGGTGGGGAGTATCGACAATGATTTGTCTGGCACCGATGCGACCATAGGATGCTACTCGGCCTTGGCCAGGATTTGCGAGATGGTCGATTACATCGAGGCTACTGCTACCTCGCACTCGAGGGCGTTTGTGATTGAGGTCATGGGAAGGCATTGCGGGTGGCTGGCGCTGATGGCTGGTGTGGCTACGGGGTCGGATTTCATCTTCATTCCGGAGAAACCAAGGGAGGACAACTGGAGGGAGGAAATGAGCTCCGTTATCGAGAAGGTTGGTCATGCTTTCCACGGATATATGGAGATGAAGGCTAATGGGAGAAACAGCACCGGCAACTCGGCAAGCGTAAGACGATCGTCATCGTAGCAGAGGGCGCCCAGGACAAACATGGAGCTAAGATTACATGTGAAGAGTTGAGGTCGCTTCTGGCGGACAAGAAGGGGTTGGCTCTCGACACCAGAATCACAACCTTAGGCCACGTCCAGCGTGGCGGCACGGCTGTGGCATACGACCGTATGCTGGGCACTCTGCAGGGTGTCGAAGCCGTCAAGGCCGTCTTGGAGGCTACCCCTGAGACCGAGACTTGCTTCATCGCTATCACCGAGAACAAGATCGTTCGAAAGGGGCTCATGGAGGCGGTCAAGGACACGAAGGAGGTGTCGCAGCTGATCGATGCGCACGAGTTCGACAAGGCTATGGCGCTGAGGGACAATGAATTTGGCGATCAGTACAGCTCGTACATGATGACTACGCGGGTAGGGCTTGATACTAAGATGGTTCTGCCTGAAGATAAGGTATGTGGCAGGTTTGTCGGTTATGCTTCTTGGTTGCAATGCTAACGGGTACAGCAAATGAGAATCGGCTTCATCAACGTCGGTGCCCCGGCCGGTGGCATGAACGCCGCCGTCCGCGCAGCAGTAGCCTACTGCATCTCCCGCGGCCACCAGGCCGTAGCCATCCACAACGGGTTTGCCGGCTTCGCACGACACCACGGCGACAAGCCTCTCGGCGCGGTCCGGCCCTTCGACTGGCTCGAGGTGGACGGCTGGGCATCCAAGGGCGGCTCAGAGATCGGCACCAACCGCGAGCTCCCCGCCGAGTCCGGCATGGACCTGATCGCCGAGCTCATCGCTCAATACAAGCTCGACGGTCTCTTCCTCGTCGGCGGCTTTGAGGCCTACACTGCCGTCACGCAGCTGCGAAAGGCCCGCGCCCAGTTTCCCAGCCTGTGCATCCCCATGGTGTTGCTTCCTGCTACAATCTCGAACAACGTCCCTGGCACCGAGTACAGCCTGGGCTCCGACACGTGCCTCAACGAGCTCGTCAACTACTGCGACAAGATCAAGCAGTCCGCGTCCGCCACGCGCCGCCGCGTCTTCGTCATCGAGACGCAGGGCGGACGATCGGGTTACGTCGCCACCCTCGCCGGCCTCGGCGTTGGCGCGTCGGCCGTCTACACCCCCGAGGAGGGCATCAGCATCGACATGCTCGCCGGCGACGTCGCACACCTCAAAGAAGTCTTCGAGCACGACAAGGGCCAGTCGCGCGCGGGGCGCCTCATCCTCGTCAACGAGAAGGCGTCCAGGGTCTACTCCGCCAAGCTCATCGCCGACATCATCCGCGAGGAGGCACACGACCGATTCGAAGCCCGCGACTCCATCCCCGGCCACGTGCAGCAAGGCGGCGTGCCCTCCGCCATGGACCGCTGCCGCGCCGTAAGGCTAGCCATCAAGTGCATCCAGCACCTCGAGACATATGGACGCGCAGTGCACGACAAGGTCCGCGACGACCCTCTGTCGGCGAGCGTGATCGGCATCAAGGGCGCGGGTGTCGTGTTCACGTCCGTCAAGGAGCTCGAGGAGACGGACACGGACTGGCCCAACCGCCGGCCGCTAGAGGCCCACTGGACCGATATGAAGGAGGTGGTGGACATTCTGGGCGGCCGGCCGAACTACAAGAAGCCCGAGAGGGGTTTGTCTGGGCTAAGGGCTAAGGATGTGAAGAGGGGGTTGGCTCGTTCGTAGCCACTTTGATGGCTGCTTGAGGGCTGGCTGACTGGAGTTTGTTGGCTCCTTGATGCGTTGCGTTGCGTTACGTTTGGTACGGATTGGGCAGCAGGTCTGGATACATACTGGGAGCGATGGCTTTTCTTTTTATCCTTCAGGGGAGTGGATTGGACGGGGTGGATGGACGGATGGATGGCTCTCCTTCCTAAGGGAAATACTCAACTCTTACTCGGCCGTGGATGGCACTGGTCTACCTTAACCTAGGTCAACATGGATAGACGTCTTCGTTACGTGGTATTGCATTCAATCTTCTCTTGCGAAATGGCTTGGAGGACGCCAAGTCTGATGACGACCCAAGTACTTCTCTATCGCGATGCAGCCTGCTCTGCGGCAGTTGCTTGTTAAGGATGAGCCTGCTTTGGCTAATCAGTGGAGCACATTTTCCCTCCGCGACTGATAAGAGATAAGCGCACCCAAACGCGTCAAGTCGCGTCTCCCCAATTAAACCTCCAACTCCAACACGCATCACCCGCACCAACACTTCATAGACTACATCCAGAGGAGGACACCCGACCTGTACTACTCCCAATTCTCAACCAATATCATCGAAACCGGCGTTACTGTCAAACAATATACCCACGATGCCCTCAAAAACAACCTCCAACAGACCTTCGGCCCCTCCTCCCTCAAATGACTTCGACGACTACCTCTTGGAGGGCGATCTATCCGACAACCCGTTCGCATCGCCTCCTCCTGGAGGGGCCAGCAAAGATAATGTCAACAAGCGCAAGGAACCCGGTGGTGGTGGTGGTGGAGGAGGAGGGCTAGGTATCGACGAGGAGGTGGAGGTCAAGAAGCGCGTTACCGTGCCTAGGGTTAAGCTTGATGAGGCGAGGTATGTTTTATTCCCCCCCCCCCCCCCGCTAATCAACGGTTGTGCTTTGGACCTGGTCTCCGGTTTTGTTCCCCTAGTCCTGACACCATGTCTCTTCCCGCGCGCCCTCCACGGCGCGTTTGTTCAAACATATTTTGCTAACTTCCGTTGTCGAAAGACTGCTCTCCCCCGCCGGAATCCCCAAACTCCGCTCCCGAGCCAAACACCTCCGCCTCAAGGGCAAAGGGCACGAGTGGTCCGACGCGAGCAAGCTCCTCTCCTTCTACCAGATCTGGCTGGACGACCTGTTCCCCAAAGCGAAGTTCCTCGACGCGCTCACCATGGTCGAGAAGGCGGGCCACAAGGGCGGCATGGCCAAGGCGAGGTTGGCGTGGATTGACGAGGGGAAGCCTGGTCGCGGGGTCTTTGACGATAATGAGGATGTTTTTGGTGGTGATGGCGGGGATGGCGGGGGGGAAAGGGGGGAGAAGGAGCCGAGTAGGATCGCGCCGATATTTGAACAGGCGAGGCAGAATGCTGCTGCTGCCGCCGGGAGTAGTGGTGCGCGGGGGGGCGGAAAGGACGGACCGGCTACGCCCGACAGGGAGGATTTGTTCGGGGATGAAGACGACATATATAACGCCACGCCGCGGCGGAAGACAACTGCTGCTGCTTCTGCTGTACAACAAAATGGTGGAGGAGAGCCGGACGAGGATGATCTTGACGCGTTGATGGCCGAGACGGAGAGCAGTGTGCCGGCGGTGGGGAGTATCTTTGGTGGCGGTGGAGGCAGCGGAATGCAGCCGGCTAGTAGTCTGTTTGGTGGACCTGTTGCGAATGCTGCGGCGGCTGATGAGCCGGATGAGGATGATTTGGATGCGCTTATGGCTGAGGCGGAGGGGACAAGTATATTTGGTAACGGAAAGGGGAAGGGCAAGGAGACGGGCAAGGTGGATGAGGGAGATGATGATCTGGATGCGCTTATGGCGGAGGTTGAAGCTGGAGAAACATCCACGACGCAGCCGGCCAAGGCGGTTGAAGATGGTGGGCCTAAGGACAGCTTTGAGGAAGATGAGGAGGCTATGGCTGAGATGGACGGGTTGTGGTGAGAGGTAGGAGGGGAGAGGCAGAGTTGCTCTTTACTGGCATATATTAATGATAATGACCTTTTCACGATTACACGCGTGTCCCAACAGAAATGATGCAAAATATTCGATGTGATGCTTAAGTTTCTATTGCCTCCCATTCCGACCCCTGATGCTATTCTCCTGTTGATGGTCAAAAGCACAAAACATTTCCCCATGCCAAGTTGTTGATCCATCTAAAACAAGGACGCCCTCCTCGTAAACTCATGAACATCATGAAAAACTCCGTCACCTAACCGTCCAGCTGCCCGGACATCAGCCGTGCCCCATCCCCCCTTTGGTCCCTTTGGACTATCTGCCAGCCCGCCAGCTTACACATACAAACTAGCAACAGCAGTAATATCCCTCCTGATCATCTCCTGCGCCGCCGCCATCTTCTGGTACAACTCGGGATCGCCGATGATCCGCGCCGCATTCTTGACCTCCCTGCACACCTCGTCTAGCCGCGTGATGGTCCTCACAATCGTCCCCTCCAGCACATCCGTCAGGTCCCGGATGTTCTTGAAGCTCATGCCCCGGGCCCACTCGTACACGACCTCCATCAGGCCGAACCTCGGCCTGCTCGTGAAATCGCTCCCCTCGTCTGATTGGAGGATGACCTGGTGCTCGACCTGAATGTTGTTGACCTTCTCCGCGATCTCGGTGATGGTCTTCTGGCCCTTCTCGAGCTTGGCTGTCAGGGTGGGCTCGGCGTCGGTCTTCTCTTGGAAGACGAAGGCGGACAGTAGGGCGGCGATTTCGGCGGGCTCGTACTCGGCTAGGACGTTGTCGAGGATTAGCTCGGTGAGGACGAGCTCGTCGCCCGAGTGGATCTCACAGGCCACTTTGCCTTTGAGCTGGATGCGGGAGGCGGAGTCGATGAAGGAGAGGTCCTTGAGGACTTGGATGCGCTGCTCGTAGTCCGGGAGGAGCTGGAGATTCTGGTTGGAGAGGGTTTGGCGGAGTTGGTCGATTTGGGTCTTGATTAGCCATTGGTCGTGGCACATTGCAAACTGGCGGGATGTTAGTTACGGTGGTAATCTGAGGAGACTTGGGGGGAAAGGGGGGATACGTACGTGCTTGACGAACTGCGTGCAATGGACGGCTTGGGAGGTGAAGGTCTTCATCTCGGCTTCCTTGCGCTTGGTGATCATCTCCTGAATCTGCAGGTTGCGGAAGCGATTCAGCTCCATCTCGTCCCAGATGTCCGAGTGCCAGGTCTTGCAGATCTGGAGGAGCTTCTCCCGGGCCTGCTGCCGTCCATCTCCGCCGGCAAAGACCTCGGGGATGATGCCCTTGGTGACCGTCTTGGTGAGGCACTCGACATCGGTGATGGGGACATGGCAGGTCTTGAACTGCATTTGCCTTTTGCCCTGCGGTAGGTTCGTGTACAATGACCGGAATGCTGGGATGAACGGCAGTAGGTCAGTGGAGTTCCGTGTGCCGCGAACCATCTTGATCTCTAGGACGTGGATGGACGGGCAGTCGGCATTGCTCTTCACGCTGGCTCCCTCGGCCAGCAAAATGCCCGGCGTGCGGATGCCCTCCTTCTGCCAGACGATGAGCCTACCGGTGGTAAACATCTTTCGTCCGATAGGGATAGCAAGCAGACTGCGGTATAGCTCCTCGGTGAGCTGTCGGTAGTCCTGAGCGGCCTGGTGGCAGTCATCCAGGTACACATCGCAGATCTCGCATGGGTCCCGCTTGACCTTGGCCAGATCAGCCTCGGCCAGCTTGACGCCCTTCTCGTGTTCGGGTAACAGCTGCTGTGTGGCGTGCTCGGAAAATGAACGCTTAATCATCTCTTCGATCTTTAACGCCTCGACTCGCAGCAGGTTGAGAATCATGTTGTAGGTGAGGCGGAACTGCGACCGCAGCTTGGACGGCTCGCCTAGCATCATCTGTCGGAGATCGGTCACAGGAGGTGCCTCATCTCCGCCGGGCGGGACAATGACAACGGTTCCCACGGTGTCGAGACCGCGACGGCCTGCACGACCTGCCATCTGAGTGTATTCGCCGGGAAGTAGGTTCCGGAACGAATGTCCGTCGTGCTTGCGGTAACCGGAGAACACGACTGTCCTCGTGGGTAAGTTCAAGCCCATGGCAAAAGTCTCTGTTGCAAAGAGAACCTTGACCAGCGTCTGAGCGAACAAGATCTCAACGAGCTCCTTGACAATAGGAAGCAGGCCACCGTGGTGAACTGCAATACCACGGGCCAGCAGCAACCTCAGTCTGACAATCTGCGGAAGCAGGCGATCCTCGGGCTTCAGCCGTGCTAACGACCTCTCGATAATCATGTGAATAGCGCTCTTTTCCTGTGCAGTGCAGAAGTCCTGGTTCGTAAGGCCGTCGGCATTCTCCTCGCAACGCTTCTTCGAAAAACCGAAGATGCACGCCGGGAGAAGGTTGCCCTTCTTCAGGTACTGAACCAAATGCACCCAGAGGTTCTTGTCCTGGGCAGCCGAAGTAAAGCCGCCTGGACGTCCTGCACGTCCCATATGACCAGGTGCGTGGCTCACTCGTGGCGGACCACCCCTGCCTCGCTGCTGAACGGCACCGCCGCGACCGCCTCCTCTTTGCTGGTTACCTCCGCGTGGACCTCCGCGCCCACCGCCCCTCTGGTTTCCACCTCCACGAGGAGGAGGCGCGGCCTCAATAGCCCTGGGCTTGTCGTTGCCCTTCAGTGCCGCATTGGCATCTTTCCAACCCTTCTCAACAAACTTCTTCTCCGCGTCGACGATCTTGTGGATGTTCTTGCCAGCCCAGAGATAGTGCTCCAGCGGAACAGGGCGCTTGGGTGTGGATATGACATAAATGTCCCTCTGTTTCGTCCGGCCAACCCAGGATGCGAAGTCATATGTGTTGGGAACGGTGGCAGACAGCAGGATGAGAGACACATGCTCAGGCAGCATGATAATGACCTCTTCCCAGACGACACCACGCTCGAAGTCGTTAACGTAGTGTACCTCGTCGAAGATGACAAACTCGACGTCGCGGATGATATCCGCGCCGCGGTAGAGCATACTCCGCAGAATCTCCGTGGTCATGATGAGGCAGCTAGCCTCAGGATTGATCTGCACATCGCCTGTGAGGATACCGACTTCGTCGAAGGTCTGTCGGAAGTCGCGGAACTTTTGGTTACTGAGAGCCTTGATGGGGGATGTGTAGATAGCCTTCGTCATATGTCTTGCAGCGAGGGCAATGGCGTACTCGGCTACCACAGTCTTGCCGGCTGAGGTGTGAGCTGCAACAAAGACCGAGTCGCCGTTCTCAAGATGGTAGATGGCCTCTTTCTGGAAGGTGTCGAGTTCGAAGGACCATTCCCTCGCCATGTCGGGCACCAGTTCGCGGAAATTGGGGATTTCCCTCCGTATGTCGACCATATGTGCCCACTCCCGGCCAGCCTTCCGAGCTGCTGACGGCGCCAGTTTTCCATGCGGTTCCAGTGCCGGGAACTCAACTGGAAGGATTGAGTCGATGTCCTCAAAATCCGCATTCTCTTCGCTATCTTTAAAACCGTTCTCTTTCGCGTTGCCGTTCGTCAGACCTTCTTCTTGCTGCTCGGGTTCGCCCTCATCTTCTACTTCCGGGGCAGCCTCAGGCTCCTCGTCCAGAACCTCTGCAATCTCCTGAGCCTGCTTCTTGCGCTCGGCATCGATTGTGGTATCCGTCTTCTTCCTCTCCGCGAAGTTAATTCCCCTCTCCAAGCCAGGGGCAATATGCAGTAGTCCGCCCTCAGCTCCGAGCTTTATGACCCTCTCCAGCTTATTCTTCTCTCCATTCTCGCCTGTGCGGCTATTCCTCAGCAACTGGTCCTCCATAGCGGCAGTAGCCTCGATACTCTCCACGCCACCAGGTGCAAACGGGAAGAAGCCGGCGGCACCACGCACAAACTCGGCCCTGCTAGCCGGCTTGCGGCCCAGGCTAGTGCTGTTCTTGGCCGTGGTCGCCGCATACCGGTCGGCCGGTACCGTGACATTCTTGTATCCCGTAACTCTCCCCTCGAGACCGTGGCGGATGAAGCGAGTAACCGTTCGCGACTGGGTCGATGCGATGCGGTAAAGCTGGCTAAGGTCTGTCGGCTCGTCCCAGCGCTGTTGGAGTCGGTTGAGCCACTCGGTGGAAAAGGTCTGCGAGGGGGCTAGATATTTGTCCTCTAGGGCGGTCTTGGTGGCCTCCGGGTCGGGCTTGTGTCGTTTGCGAGGCGCCTGGCGGAAGAGGATGTCGTCGATAGCCTTGTCGTCGCCGACCTCGCTCACTTGGAGCCGGCCCATAGCCTCTGAAATGTCCGAAGCCATCTCAGCTCGTACCGCGTTGCCGTATGCGAGAGGGAGCGGTTCGGCGGGTTAGAGAGGTGGTAGCAATGGAAGGAGTGAATGAAAAATGGTGGGTTATCCTGAGACTTAGGCACTGACGTGGTGCCTCAAAGCTTCATCCGAACGGGACTGCCCCGCCAAATTTACAGTGGGGTGGAGCTATGACAGCATCGACACTTACACCAGACTCACAGTACAACCTGCCTGGGAGCTTGAACAAGACATCAGGCATCACTTTTCTCTCCTTTCACGCACACGCGCCATTGAGGAGGCAGGCAGACCCAGTATCCTTCCAGCAAAATAGTCTCTAAATCCCAGAGACGACTGGCTTGTTCTTCTTTCAACACTTCAACAACACTTCAACTCATTGCCATCAATATACATCTCAAGACTAAGCAGCTTGACGGTCCCATCATTCTGTTTTCGTCTTTTCGTCTTTCGTCTTAACCGTCGACCAATACAAAACCAGGAGCCTTTCAAAGAACTTGGAAGCTGCATCTTAAACATTTGTGCCGCTATTCCACACTCAGTCGAAACGTCCAAGAGCGGAAACGTGGGAGAAGCATCTCTATCCTGCCCAGCATCTTAGTCTGGTCTATAGGGTAACCCGTCAATAATCAATATCAGCTAACCCCAAGCGCCAGACTACCATGACGGACGAAGATCCCAGAAGGAGAGGCGCGAGTGGTACGAGACCGTCTGCCCGAACGGCGAGAAGGAGGGGCTCAGGGGCCGGGAGAACGAGGTCGACAGGGCGCTGATTGATCTTTTGCTCAACCGGATGAGGAGAGCGGCGTTGATGAACGATGGGGGAACCCGTGTGGCGGCGGTGACACCGCGCTGCCGCAGTTTTTCAGGGAGGAGATCAGGAGGCAGCAGAACCAGAACCGGGGTTATTAGACAGGGCAGAGGCGACTGAGGGGAACCGCATGGCAGGTAGAGAAATCCGCAACCAAGGCATCAATGACATTCATGACGCATATGGACGGCCGTAAAACAAAAACGTGCAAGTTCAATACCGCAGTCGTAACTCCCAACCCAAAACTCCCCAGCGCCAGTTCATCAAAATCCATAACCCAGTAGCCTCTAACCATCAAGCGATTGTGGCCTCCAACATTCCCCCAACCGAACCGCGTCCATGCCGCTTCTCTAAGCCCTCAACGCCCTCAACCGCTGGCTAAGCGCATCCTCCTCCTCGGCCGTGGGCTCGGCGCTCGCCTGCTCCCTGACGGGC